>OU452192.1:5206284-6666926 GCA_911728515.1 Peribatodes rhomboidaria | reverse complement strand
AACGAATGAATGTTTCATTGATTGAACGGACACACAACGGCATTTATTATTTATTTATTTTCTCTATCTTCTCATCATAATTTATGTAGGTACATTATACCCTACGACAATTCAATACAATACAAAATACTCTGTACAAGTATGCAAAAACTCTTTATTGACACCAAATACAAATAAATCTAAACTGAACATTCAAAAATAAAGGCGCAATTAGCGGTCTTATCTCGCTGAAGAGCGATCACTTCCATATATAAAACCTTTGGATTTGATTGAATGAAAACATTATGATTTAGTGCTAATAATAATCATTAAGGTTGAATAAACTTACTAATTTGAGAATTTTAATAAACTACATACTAATACCAACGCATAAATAATTACTCTATGTACAATAGAAAAACAAATAAATTACCCAGTCATAAACGAAGTACGGCTTCAGTAGTGAAGGACGATGCATAAAAGCCAGAACTATGCACCGGATTCATAAGCTGTCTGTTTTCTGAATTTAGTAGTTTGAGAATCGAATCTATAAATACAATATATTATTATTATACGTACATATTTTTTTTTTTTTTTTAAATTGTAACTCTAGGTAGAGGTAGTCATACGCGCGAGTGAGAGTGAGAGAATGTTTTCCGTCCCTGTCTAATGCGCGACAGACAGACAGCTCGCGGTGGCTCGGGCGAGAGCACGGTCCGGTTTCTCTCAAAAGCGGATTCCATCCCGCCGCAGTTTTTAATCGCTCGCTGTCAGCCGACGAGTTCAGTGCACTAGAGCAATACCGTTTCAGCAAAGCAAGCAAGCAAGCAAGCATCCAACAATGCCGCCCAAGACAAGCGGAAAGGCCGCCAAGAAGTCCGGCAAGGCGCAGAAGAACATCTCCAAGACAGATAAGAAAAAGAAGAAGCACAAGAGGAAGGAGAGCTACGCCATTTACATCTACAAGGTGCTCAAGCAGGTCCACCCGGACACCGGCATCTCCAGCAAGGCCATGTCCATCATGAACTCGTTCGTGAACGACATCTTCGAGCGCATCGCCGCCGAGGCGTCCCGTCTCGCTCACTACAACAAGCGCAGCACGATCACATCGAGGGAGGTGCAGACTTCCGTGAGGCTCCTGCTGCCCGGCGAGCTGGCCAAGCACGCCGTCAGCGAGGGCACCAAGGCCGTCACCAAGTACACCAGCTCCAAGTGATGAGATCGATCGATCGATGTCGCACAAAGACAAAAAGGCCCTTTTCAGGGCCACAAAATGATTCATAAATACTATGTTTCGCAATGCGATCATATTATAATGTTTCACCTGAATGAACATTGACACGACAGACACACACACACTCACATTTTTATGTACCTACCTGCCGCCTGCCTGTAATTTCGAAAATGCATTAATTACATTACGAAACCTAAGTCTTAAGCTGTTAGTAATAATTATGAGTACCTATAATACAATAAAACTTTACTTTTAAGACACGATTTACCAAGTATACAACCAGCTCCAAGCTAGATCGGCGTCGCTCGCGGGCGCGCAGCAGCTCTGCCGCGATCGTCTAGTATAATAATAATAATAATAATAATACCTAATGAAAAAGGCTAGTATAAATAATCGCCCGTCTCATGAAGACACGATTTGTTGCATTTTTTTTTTTTTTTTTTTTTTTTTTCGCTCAGTTTGCAAGCCAGTTACATTTTAATTTTGTCCACACAGACAGACAGACAGACAGATCTATCCGACCTCGTGTGCGGAGCTGTGCGCGCGTGCAAGCGAGAGGCCCGATCGCGACTCTACCGTATTCTCCACCGTTTTTATAAATAAAGCGCTACATGTTGCTTATTTTTTAACAGTCGTGCGCTGATCGTCGCAGTCGTCGCTCGCTCGTACGTGCGTCCGCGTAAACAGTTGCTTGCTCCTCTCATTGTGTGAAAAGAGTGTGTGTGTGTGTGTGTGTTTGTAAAATGGCACGTACCAAGCAGACCGCTCGTAAATCCACCGGCGGTAAGGCGCCGCGTAAACAGCTCGCCACCAAAGCTGCGCGCAAGAGCGCCCCCGCAACGGGCGGCGTGAAGAAGCCCCATCGCTACAGGCCCGGCACCGTAGCCCTCCGTGAGATCCGTCGCTACCAGAAGAGTACCGAGCTGCTGATCCGCAAGCTGCCGTTCCAGCGTCTCGTGCGCGAAATCGCACAGGACTTCAAGACCGATCTCCGTTTCCAGAGCTCTGCCGTTATGGCGCTTCAGGAGGCCAGCGAAGCGTACCTGGTCGGTCTCTTTGAAGACACCAACCTGTGCGCGATCCACGCCAAGCGCGTGACCATCATGCCCAAGGATATACAGTTGGCGCGAAGAATCCGCGGCGAGCGCGCCTAAGAAGGTTGCGTCCGTCGGCTCTCCTCCGATTCAAATGCAAAAAGGCCCTTTTCAGGGCCACATAAGTTTCGTTATTTAAAAATAAATATAATGTTTCATGACGACGATACCTACACGCATGCACGCACGATAGATTATCCTACTATATAATATTATAAACGCGAACGCGTTTGTATGTATGGATGGACGTATGTTTGTTACTCTTTCACGCCAGAACGGCTGAACAGATCTGGATGAAATTTGGCACAGAGATAGATTATAGTCTAGAATAGCACATAGGATACTTTTTAACCGCGGGTGAGACCGCAGGGCGCAGCTAGTTTATTAATAATTGGTACTTAAGCACCTACCTACCTACCTACCTACCTATCTATCTATCTGTCTGTCTAGTTTACTTACTTAGACTGAGACTTAATTAACGCACGCATCTAAAAGTAGTAGAACCGTTCTAAGCAGCATGACCATCCAATATAATATAACGTTATGTGACAACTCTGTCAACGTTATACGTGATTGATTGATGGCATAATTTTTTTTTTTTTTTTTTTTATACACACACACACACACGGAGTGTAATACAACACCCACACTTCGCCGGACGATATTCAGTCGAACAGAACGGGGAGATGGGGGGGGGGGGGGGGGACAGCCCCCCCGCCCTTCACGTCTCGCGCGCGCGCGCGCGACTCTATCGCTAGAGTGTTCGAGAGCATAAATAAAGAGCAATGCTCAAAAAGCTTCCAGTCGTTCGCTCGCCGTCAACACTCGCGGCCGCTACGGTGTTCAGTTTTGTTATTATCCACTCTTACTAACTAGTTTTTGCTCAAGATGACCGGTCGCGGCAAGGGAGGAAAAGGTCTGGGGAAAGGTGGAGCCAAGCGTCACAGGAAAGTGCTTCGTGATAACATCCAGGGAATCACGAAGCCCGCCATCCGTCGTCTGGCGCGCAGGGGCGGCGTGAAGCGTATCTCCGGTCTGATCTACGAGGAGACCAGAGGCGTGCTGAAGGTGTTCCTCGAGAACGTGATCCGCGACGCCGTCACCTACACTGAGCACGCGAAGAGGAAGACCGTCACCGCCATGGATGTGGTCTACGCTCTCAAACGCCAGGGCCGCACTCTCTACGGTTTCGGAGGTTAAGCCGACGGACGGACGGACGGACGAACGAACAGGGTCGCTTGCGACCTCCTTCGTGTATCATGAAAAAAGGCCCTTTTCAGGGCCGCATAAGTTTCTATGTATAATTTTTAAAGAGAAAAAGAATACGATTATGTTTCGCAAAACGAACGCTTGACACAACACTTGGTTGCTTTCCTGCCTACCTACCCTACCCTACCCTACCCTACCTACCTACCTACCTACCTACCTACCTACTTACTTACTTACTTCGACAAACAATATATAAATAAAAATACTACGTTGCATACGTGTACCTACCTACTTATATATGGTACTTATTACTTTATTATTTAAAAAAAAAAAAAAAAAACAGCAATAGGTAAATAGCACTTTTAATGTACCCCAAAACTTATTACGAGTTACTAAACAATAAAATATTTAAATAGTTAACATACTTAATATAGTACAATCGGAACCGTAGAGCAGCGTTCGGTTATAATATTTGCACGGGTGAGCTTTGTGCTGTCTGTCACTTGTAGTTAGTTAGGTTAGGTTAGGTCAGGCTAGGTTAGGTTAGGTTATGAAATTTTTTCGATCACTATATTCTAGAGGTGTGTTCCTGAGATGGGTTCGATTGAACGACGTCCAGCTCGAAGGCAAGGCTTCGCGCGGTTCAGTCAGTCGGTTTGGAAGGAAACTGGTGTAGAGCTGTTTTACGAGCACCAAAATATCGGTCGTTTTATACGATTAAAACATTGAAAATTGCCAAATTTTTCTCTTATATAATGAAAACGATATCTTTGTCGTTTGTTTATCGAATAAAACTAGTCGGAACAGTTGGTTTTATAGAGAAAATTGAATTTTAAACATGACCCATCACTCTCGGTGTCGAGAGTGGCGCGATTAAAACGATTCAGCACTCCAGGCGACCACCTGAGCCGCCGGAGAGTCGGATAGGCGCCTGGCCACGTTCAAAAAGTATCACGGAAAACGCTCCGTTGGCGTGGTATAGTATTAAAATACAGAAAAAAGGTTATTTAATGAGAGCGATGTTAGTGAAAACTCACGAACGTTGTTGCGAGAAATCGTCTCTAGACAGTGGTGCCCTCTTTCCGGTAAAGCGGTCAATCTATACACCCGCCAACGTAGGTTTTTGAAAAGTATTTTACTCAAGTACATAAACGCGCGAGCGCTTCGCAGTGAGTGTGCTGTGTGTGTAAAAAATTTATTAAATAAAAAATTATATATATTATTATATAATGGCCGACACCGCCGTAGCAGCAGAGGCTCCCGCGCCAGCGACTCCCGCGAAGAAGCCGAAGGCGTCCGCAGCAGCCGCAGGCGGCGCCAAGAAACCCAAGGCGAAGCCGACCCACCCGAAGACCTCCGAAATGGTGAACAACGCGATCAAGGAGCTGAAGGAGCGCAGCGGTTCGTCGCTGAAGGCGATCAAGAAATACATCGCGGCCCAGTACAAGGTGGACGCCGAGAAGCTGGCCCCGTTCATCAGGAAGTATCTGAAGAGCGCCGTCGAGTCCGGCGCCCTGATCCAGACGAAGGGAAAGGGAGCTTCGGGCAGTTTCAAGCTCGAATCGAAGTCTTCCTCGGCGAAGAAGCCCGCCGGCGCCGGCGGCAAGGCGTCCGGCAAGTCGTCCGCGAAGGAGAGCGCCTCCACCGCCGCCGCCAAGGCGAAGAAGTCCGCCGCCGCGGCGCCCGCCTCCGGCAGGGGCAGGAAGGCGGCCGCCGCGGCCGCCTCGCCGGCCAAATCGAAGCCCTCCGCCGCCGCCTCGGCGAAGGACAAGAAGGCCGCCGCCGCAGCGAAGAAGAAGCCCGCCGCCGCGAAGAAGGCCGCCGCGCCCGCCAGGGGCAAGAGCGCCGCCGCCCCGAAGGCGAAAAAGACCGCGAAGCCGCCCACCAAGAAGCCGAAGGCGCCCAAGCCGAAGAGGGCCGCCGCCACTCCCAAGTCGAAGGCCGCCGCCGCCACGAAGAAGGCGTCCGCCTCGAAGAAGTGAGCCGCCGTGCAGCAGTGAGTTTTCCGCGTGTGTGCCGTGCTGTGCTTGCTCGCTCGCTCCGTGTGCGTGAACGACGACGACGACGGTGCACGCGAGCTGCGCGCACGCCACGCGCGCGCATCCTCTCCTGCCTGTGTGGGGGCGCGCGGGACGCGCGACACCTCACCTCGCAGCAAAAAGCCCTTTTCAGGGCTAACATATCGTTCGAGAGCGCGTTCATCGCGCTCTGTGTTTCTCTTGAGACGGACCGCAGACAGACAGAAAGACTGGACGGACGACGACGACGCACGCACGCGAACAAACAAAAAACGCGCACGGCGTCGTCGTCCTCCTCCTCCTCCTCCTCCTTCCTCCTGCTGAGCGAGCGCAGCGGGGCCCGCCCGACTGCCCGACTCAACTCGACTCAACTCGACTAGCTAAAACTAACCGAACTAATAAAGAAAATGTAGTTACCCTTACACAATTAATTACAAACACACACACACACAACATACAAACGAATCTCGGATGTCTCTCTCAATGGCTGAACGGAAATTGATGAAATCGACACGCACAGACAGACAGATGTTATTGAATCTGCTCATATTAGCCATACCAAGAGGAATCTATGGATTTACGGACTGTTGTTTGTTTCCATGGGAAATTTAGCCACTGCTTGCTTGCTTCAAAGATTTCTTAAGTGACTCTATGTCGGCTATTTTTTTTTTTTTTTTTTTTTTTTTTTTTTCTTTGGGAATTCTGGCTTTAACAGCCTTAGTAGTTCTCATCGCACGCGGCCGCCCCGATCTTTCGTGGTTTTCAACAGAGGAAGAGTCGGTAGAGTCTGTCGATACTACGATAATTATACTTATACGAACATACGGCTGATACCGAGATGTTTTGTGCAACGCAATCACTGCAATCCTGTTTTCTTCAACACCCCATGTTCCATTCCATGTTGTAAATTTAATAATAATCACGAAAAATATATTATGTAAAATGGCGGGAAATTGATTGTAGTTTTCGACATGATAAACGCATTCCAAATTTTAATGCAGAAAAAAAAAAAAAAACAAAAAAAAAAAAAGAAAAATAGTTTAGGTATATTGTTCGATGTTATTGTTACCTACACTCTTCTATCGCGGTATCAGGGTAGGCGCGGAGGCGCGCGCAACCCAACCCAACGAGACTGATCATCGCGTTAGCGTCTCGACGGAGTGGGGCAAGGGTATATCAATAAATCCGAGCACCCGGTTCGAATGCCCGTCCCGCCCTCGAACCCACAGAGCCGGTCTCTGTGTCGGAGGTAGAGTCGATCATCAAGGGTCTCCAAACCAAGAAGGCCCCAGGTGCAGACGGCGTCAGCAATAGAGTGATTAAGCACTTCCCCGTCTTTCTGATCAACCTCCTCGTCAGCATCTTCAATGCCGCCTTGGCCAACTGCACCTTCCCCGACGCTTGGAAGTCTGCCGACGTCATCGGCATTCACAAGCCCGGCAAGAAGGCGTCAGAGCCCTCTAGCTACCGCCCCATCAGTCTCCTCAGTACCTTAGGTAAGATTTACGAGCGCATCCTTCTGAAGCGTATTTGGTCCCACATCCGAGATAACAATCTCCTCCCCGACGAGCAGTTCGGCTTTCGAGCCAGACACTCGTGCGTCCAGCAGGTGCACCGCATCACGGAGCACATCCTAGAGGGTTTCAATCGGAAACCCTACCACGGCTTCACCCAGGTCACGCCCAAATGTCAGTCCACCCTTGCGGTGTTCCTCGACGTGGCGAAAGCGTTCGATAAAGTCTGGCACAGCGGGCTGGTATACAAGTTATACCAGCTCGGGTTCCCGGATGGTCTTGTACTCATAATACATGACTATCTGACTGATCGAAACTTTCGCTATCGCGTCGACGGCACCCGCTCGGCTCCCCACCCCATCGGCGCTGGCGTCCCTCAGGGGTCAGCGCTGGCCCCCGTTCTGTTCTCCCTCTACACGCATGACATTCCACGTCATCCGAAGGTAGAGCTTGCGCTTTTCGCGGACGATACTGCCCTCTTTATAAGAGGGTGGAATCAGTCCATCTCTTTCCGCACGCTTCAACAAGCCCTGCGCCGCTTAGGCGACTGGTTTGAGAAGTGGGCAATCTCGGTCAATCCGGACAAAAGCGCAGCTGTGTGCTTTCACCCCAACAAATGGCCTATCCGGCAGCAGCTCATGCTGCACGATAGGCCCATCCCCTGGGTGAACTCGACCAAGTATCTTGGCGTGACCCTCGATCGTCGACTCACCTTCTCGAGGCACATCCGGACAGTTAGGAATCGAGCGGTTTTCTTTTTAAGCCGACTCGCCCCCCTCCTCAACGATCGTAGTAAGCTATCCCTTAGAAATAAGGTGATATTGTACAAAATTTGCATCCGCCCCGTTATGACCTACGCCTCCGTAGTGTTTGCCCACGCGTCTGGCTTCGACCTGGACAAGCTCCAGGCCGTCCAGAATAGATTTATTCGCAGAGCGGTCGGAGCCAGCTGGTTCCAGCGAAACTCCGACTTGCACTGCGATGTAGAGCTCCCCTCCATTCGGCAGTACTTTAAATTCACTTCGCGCAGATACTTTGATAGGGCCTCCCACCATTCAAATCCTCTAGTCGTTCGCACGGCGGACTACTCAGCAGTAGACGCCGCTGCCCCCCGCCCTCTCCGTAGACGCCCTAGAGACATCTTCGGCGACCCGGACGACCCCATCGCAGTCGCCACGGCGGCTGCGCTGGGGTCGGCCGACCCGACAGCTCCCCGCAACAGGAAGTTTGCAGTTTTTGGTATAGGCGCCGGTTACCAAAGGAACACGATAACAAAACACCGACCTCGCCGGCGAGGTCGAAGACTCCCAGGATCTGTTAGAAGATCGGTTAGATTCTCTCCAAATAGTCAAACAGATAAACCTAATAGGGCTCAAGCGCAAACCCCCTCTGGGTTGCCTGGGCAAATCGACTCCCCCCCCCCGGCGACGGTCCAAGCCGAGGTCCGTACCTTAGTGGTGCCCTTGTGCCAGTCGCCCTTAGCTTTAAATAACTAAAGTCCATTAAGGTCCTGCGCCCTCCGCGCTTGCCTTACGTCCGGTACGCTGTAGAGGCCTCAGTGGCCAACAGCATTAGTCATTCATAAAAAAAAAAAAAAAAAAAAAAAAAAAAAAAAAAAAAAAAAAAAAAAAAAAAAAAAAAAAAAAAAAAAAACCCGGTTCGAACAAACACAGTTCGCTCGGTACGTTCACGCACGCCGCGCGGCCGCCGTCGTCTCTCTATCTCGTGTTTTCTGAATTATTCTTAAAGCCTTAACCTAACCATGTCGGGACGCGGTAAAGGTGGCAAAGTGAAGGGAAAGGCAAAGTCCCGTTCTAACCGCGCCGGACTACAGTTCCCGGTGGGTCGTATTCATCGCCTCCTGCGCAACGGCAACTATGCCGAGCGCGTGGGTGCCGGAGCGCCGGTCTACCTCGCAGCCGTGATGGAATATCTCGCCGCTGAGGTGCTCGAGTTGGCCGGCAACGCGGCCAGGGACAACAAGAAGACCAGAATCATCCCGCGTCATCTTCAGCTGGCCATAAGGAACGACGAGGAGCTGAACAAGCTGCTCTCCGGTGTGACCATCGCGCAGGGCGGTGTGCTCCCCAACATTCAGGCCGTTCTCCTGCCCAAGAAGACCGAGAAGAAAGCTTAAGGCGTGGACGAGCACTCGCCTTTCGTGTGTGTTTGTTGTTCGCTTTCGCTGCTCTTCTACGCGAGATCGCAAAAAGGCCCTTTTCAGGGCCACAATATCACTCTTGCCATTCACAAACGAATGAATGTTTCATTGATTGAACGGACACACAACGGCATTTATTATTTATTTATTTTCTCTATCTTCTCATCATAATTTATGTAGGTACATTATACCCTACGACAATTCAATACAATACAAAATACTCTGTACAAGTATGCAAAAACTCTTTATTGACACCAAATACAAATAAATCTAAACTGAACATTCAAAAATAAAGGCGCAATTAGCGGTCTTATCTCGCTGAAGAGCGATCACTTCCATATATAAAACCTTTGGATTTGATTGAATGAAAACATTATGATTTAGTGCTAATAATAATCATTAAGGTTGAATAAACTTACTAATTTGAGAATTTTAATAAACTACATACTAATACCAACGCATAAATAATTACTCTATGTACAATAGAAAAACAAATAAATTACCCAGTCATAAACGAAGTACGGCTTCAGTAGTGAAGGACGATGCATAAAAGCCAGAACTATGCACCGGATTCATAAGCTGTCTGTTTTCTGAATTTAGTAGTTTGAGAATCGAATCTATAAATACAATATATTATTATTATACGTACATATTTTTTTTTTTTTTTTAAATTGTAACTCTAGGTAGAGGTAGTCATACGCGCGAGTGAGAGTGAGAGAATGTTTTCCGTCCCTGTCTAATGCGCGACAGACAGACAGCTCGCGGTGGCTCGGGCGAGAGCACGGTCCGGTTTCTCTCAAAAGCGGATTCCATCCCGCCGCAGTTTTTAATCGCTCGCTGTCAGCCGACGAGTTCAGTGCACTAGAGCAATACCGTTTCAGCAAAGCAAGCAAGCAAGCAAGCATCCAACAATGCCGCCCAAGACAAGCGGAAAGGCCGCCAAGAAGTCCGGCAAGGCGCAGAAGAACATCTCCAAGACAGATAAGAAAAAGAAGAAGCACAAGAGGAAGGAGAGCTACGCCATTTACATCTACAAGGTGCTCAAGCAGGTCCACCCGGACACCGGCATCTCCAGCAAGGCCATGTCCATCATGAACTCGTTCGTGAACGACATCTTCGAGCGCATCGCCGCCGAGGCGTCCCGTCTCGCTCACTACAACAAGCGCAGCACGATCACATCGAGGGAGGTGCAGACTTCCGTGAGGCTCCTGCTGCCCGGCGAGCTGGCCAAGCACGCCGTCAGCGAGGGCACCAAGGCCGTCACCAAGTACACCAGCTCCAAGTGATGAGATCGATCGATCGATGTCGCACAAAGACAAAAAGGCCCTTTTCAGGGCCACAAAATGATTCATAAATACTATGTTTCGCAATGCGATCATATTATAATGTTTCACCTGAATGAACATTGACACGACAGACACACACACACTCACATTTTTATGTACCTACCTGCCGCCTGCCTGTAATTTCGAAAATGCATTAATTACATTACGAAACCTAAGTCTTAAGCTGTTAGTAATAATTATGAGTACCTATAATACAATAAAACTTTACTTTTAAGACACGATTTACCAAGTATACAACCAGCTCCAAGCTAGATCGGCGTCGCTCGCGGGCGCGCAGCAGCTCTGCCGCGATCGTCTAGTATAATAATAATAATAATAATAATACCTAATGAAAAAGGCTAGTATAAATAATCGCCCGTCTCATGAAGACACGATTTGTTGCATTTTTTTTTTTTTTTTTTTTTTTTTTCGCTCAGTTTGCAAGCCAGTTACATTTTAATTTTGTCCACACAGACAGACAGACAGACAGATCTATCCGACCTCGTGTGCGGAGCTGTGCGCGCGTGCAAGCGAGAGGCCCGATCGCGACTCTACCGTATTCTCCACCGTTTTTATAAATAAAGCGCTACATGTTGCTTATTTTTTAACTCGCCCCCCGCGTCCTCTCCCAATAACCTTAATGGATTGCACACCCACTAAGGTTAAGCCCCATTCATTGGCGTTGGCGTGGTTTAATGCCAACGGCATCCACACCGATGCCAGAGATCAGCGGGATCTCATCCACCACTTTCTAACGACCCATCAGGTCGACATCATGTTGATCAACGAGACCTTTCTGAAACCAAGCAAGAGGAACCCCAGGGTTGCAAACTACTTGATGGTTCGTAATGACAGACTCGCCGCCCCCCTGGGCGGTACTCTGATCTATTACAAAAGGTCTCTGCACTGCACACCCATACCCACTCCCCCGTTAGTCAATCTGGAAGCTTCCTGTTGCCGTCTTGCGATGACCGGTCATCAGTCCATCATAATAGCGTCTTGCTACCACTCGGGTAGCAAGACTCTCCTCAAAGAGGACCTCGAAGCGCTTCTCGCTCTCGGTAGCTCGGTCATTCTGGCCGGCGACTTTAACGGCAAGCACGTGATGTGGGGCTGCAACGCGAATAACCGGAATGGGCACCTTCTGTACTCATTCTCGGATACGCTAAATTTTGATATCATCCCCCCCAGCTCCCCGACTTACTTTAGCAATAATATCAACAACAGGCCGGACATTCTCGACCTAGCACTCCTAAAGGGCGTAACACTCCAGTTGCGTTCTTTGGAGGTGCTACACGAGCTTGACTCGGACCATAGGCCAGTTCTGATGCTGCTGGGTCCCGACCCGAGCAACAGAACTCCGCCGACCAAGACCGTGGTGAACTGGGAGCTCTTGGGCGAAAGCCTAAAAGCTACCAGTTCACCCGATTTAGATAGAATACCAGACGATATCGCGACCCCCGACGATATCGCTCTTTCCATAGACGCTCTCAACAGTCACCTTCGTAAAGCCGTCGGCGAAGCCTCGAAGCAGGTCCCAGCCGAGGGCGACCAACGCTGGGCCCTGCCCGAGGATGCGAGGGAGCTGTTGAGAGCGAAACACGCGGCCACTAGGGCATACGACTGGTGTCGCACCGAAGAGAACAGAGCCACTCTGCGGTATTACGAGCGTGCCGTAAAGAACCGCATGAGTGAACTCCGCAATCAGAGGTGGGACACCCTGCTCTCGGAGATCAGACCATCTCACCAGGCATACTGGAAGATGGTAAGATCGCTGAAGGGCAGCAAGTCATCCAATATTCCCCCCCTGTCTCGTCCGAACGACACGCTTGCCTTCGAGGACGACGAAAAGGCCGAGTGCCTTGCCGAAAGCCTCGAAAGGCAATGCAGCCCCAGTCTCGAGCGCGTCGACCCCGACCACCTAGATATGGTGGAAGAGGAAGTCGCCGAGTTCACAGCCCGTCCCGCCCTCGAACCCACAGAGCCGGTCTCTGTGTCGGAGGTAGAGTCGATCATCAAGGGTCTCCAAACCAAGAAGGCCCCAGGTGCAGACGGCGTCAGCAATAGAGTGATTAAGCACTTCCCCGTCTTTCTGATCAACCTCCTCGTCAGCATCTTCAATGCCGCCTTGGCCAACTGCACCTTCCCCGACGCTTGGAAGTCTGCCGACGTCATCGGCATTCACAAGCCCGGCAAGAAGGCGTCAGAGCCCTCTAGCTACCGCCCCATCAGTCTCCTCAGTACCTTAGGTAAGATTTACGAGCGCATCCTTCTGAAGCGTATTTGGTCCCACATCCGAGATAACAATCTCCTCCCCGACGAGCAGTTCGGCTTTCGAGCCAGACACTCGTGCGTCCAGCAGGTGCACCGCATCACGGAGCACATCCTAGAGGGTTTCAATCGGAAACCCTACCACGGCTTCACCCAGGTCACGCCCAAATGTCAGTCCACCCTTGCGGTGTTCCTCGACGTAGCGAAAGCGTTCGATAAAGTCTGGCACAGCGGGCTGGTATACAAGTTATACCAGCTCGGGTTCCCGGATGGTCTTGTACTCATAATACATGACTATCTGACTGGTCGAAACTTTCGCTATCGCGTCGACGGCACCCGCTCGGCTCCCCACCCCATCGGCGCTGGCGTCCCTCAGGGGTCAGCGCTGGCCCCCGTTCTGTTCTCCCTCTACACGCATGACATTCCACGTCATCCGAAGGTAGAGCTTGCGCTTTTCGCGGACGATACTGCCCTCTTTATAAGAGGGTGGAATCAGTCCATCTCCTTCCGCACGCTTCAACAAGCCCTGCGCCGCTTAGGCGACTGGTTTGAGAAGTGGGCAATCTCGGTCAATCCGGACAAAAGCGCAGCTGTGTGCTTTCACCCCAACAAATGGCCTATCCGGCAGCAGCTCATGCTGCACGATAGGCCCATCCCCTGGGTGAACTCGACCAAGTACCTTGGCGTGACCCTCGATCGTCGACTCACCTTCTCGAGGCACATCCGGACAGTTAGGAATCGAGCGGTTTTCTTTTTAAGCCGACTCGCCCCCCTCCTCAACGATCGTAGTAAGCTATCCCTTAGAAATAAGGTGATATTGTACAAAATTTGCATCCGCCCCGTTATGACCTACGCCTCCGTAGTGTTTGCCCACGCGTCTGGCTTCGACCTGGACAAGCTCCAGGCCGTCCAGAATAGATTTATTCGCAGAGCGGTCGGAGCCAGCTGGTTCCAGCGAAACTCCGACTTGCACTGCGATGTAGAGCTCCCCTCCATTCGGCAGTACTTTAAATTCACTTCGCGCAGATACTTTGATAGGGCCTCCCACCATTCAAATCCTCTAGTCGTTCGCACGGCGGACTACTCAGCAGTAGACGCCGCTGCCCCCCGCCCTCTCCGTAGACGCCCTAGAGACATCTTCGGCGACCCGGACGACCCCATCGCAGTCGCCACGGCGGCTGCGCTGGGGTCGGCCGACCCGACAGCTCCCCGCAACAGGAAGTTTGCAGTTTTTGGTATAGGCGCCGGTTACCAAAGGAACACGATAACAAAACACCGACCTCGCCGGCGAGGTCGAAGACTCCCAGGATCTGTTAGAAGATCGGTTAGATTCTCTCCAAATAGTCAAACAGATAAACCTAATAGGGCTCAAGCGCAAACCCCCTCTGGGTTGCCTGGGCAAATCGACTCCCCCCCCCCGGCGACGGTCCAAGCCGAGGTCCGTACCTTAGTGGTGCCCTTGTGCCAGTCGCCCTTAGCTTTAAATAACTAAAGTCCATTAAGGTCCTGCGCCCTCCGCGCTTGCCTTACGTCCGGTACGCTGTAGAGGCCTCAGTGGCCAACACAAATATTAATTAAAAAAAAAAAAAAAAAAAAAAAAAAAAAAAAAAAAAAAATTATTTTTTAACAGTCGTGCGCTGATCGTCGCAGTCGTCGCTCGCTCGTACGTGCGTCCGCGTAAACAGTTGCTTGCTCCTCTCATTGTGTGAAAAGAGTGTGTGTGTGTGTGTGTGTTTGTAAAATGGCACGTACCAAGCAGACCGCTCGTAAATCCACCGGCGGTAAGGCGCCGCGTAAACAGCTCGCCACCAAAGCTGCGCGCAAGAGCGCCCCCGCAACGGGCGGCGTGAAGAAGCCCCATCGCTACAGGCCCGGCACCGTAGCCCTCCGTGAGATCCGTCGCTACCAGAAGAGTACCGAGCTGCTGATCCGCAAGCTGCCGTTCCAGCGTCTCGTGCGCGAAATCGCACAGGACTTCAAGACCGATCTCCGTTTCCAGAGCTCTGCCGTTATGGCGCTTCAGGAGGCCAGCGAAGCGTACCTGGTCGGTCTCTTTGAAGACACCAACCTGTGCGCGATCCACGCCAAGCGCGTGACCATCATGCCCAAGGATATACAGTTGGCGCGAAGAATCCGCGGCGAGCGCGCCTAAGAAGGTTGCGTCCGTCGGCTCTCCTCCGATTCAAATGCAAAAAGGCCCTTTTCAGGGCCACATAAGTTTCGTTATTTAAAAATAAATATAATGTTTCATGACGACGATACCTACACGCATGCACGCACGATAGATTATCCTACTATATAATATTATAAACGCGAACGCGTTTGTATGTATGGATGGACGTATGTTTGTTACTCTTTCACGCCAGAACGGCTGAACAGATCTGGATGAAATTTGGCACAGAGATAGATTATAGTCTAGAATAGCACATAGGATACTTTTTAACCGCGGGTGAGACCGCAGGGCGCAGCTAGTTTATTAATAATTGGTACTTAAGCACCTACCTACCTACCTACCTACCTATCTATCTATCTGTCTGTCTAGTTTACTTACTTAGACTGAGACTTAATTAACGCACGCATCTAAAAGTAGTAGAACCGTTCTAAGCAGCATGACCATCCAATATAATATAACGTTATGTGACAACTCTGTCAACGTTATACGTGATTGATTGATGGCATAATTTTTTTTTTTTTTTTTTTTATACACACACACACACACGGAGTGTAATACAACACCCACACTTCGCCGGACGATATTCAGTCGAACAGAACGGGGAGATGGGGGGGGGGGGGGGGGACAGCCCCCCCGCCCTTCACGTCTCGCGCGCGCGCGCGCGACTCTATCGCTAGAGTGTTCGAGAGCATAAATAAAGAGCAATGCTCAAAAAGCTTCCAGTCGTTCGCTCGCCGTCAACACTCGCGGCCGCTACGGTGTTCAGTTTTGTTATTATCCACTCTTACTAACTAGTTTTTGCTCAAGATGACCGGTCGCGGCAAGGGAGGAAAAGGTCTGGGGAAAGGTGGAGCCAAGCGTCACAGGAAAGTGCTTCGTGATAACATCCAGGGAATCACGAAGCCCGCCATCCGTCGTCTGGCGCGCAGGGGCGGCGTGAAGCGTATCTCCGGTCTGATCTACGAGGAGACCAGAGGCGTGCTGAAGGTGTTCCTCGAGAACGTGATCCGCGACGCCGTCACCTACACTGAGCACGCGAAGAGGAAGACCGTCACCGCCATGGATGTGGTCTACGCTCTCAAACGCCAGGGCCGCACTCTCTACGGTTTCGGAGGTTAAGCCGACGGACGGACGGACGGACGAACGAACAGGGTCGCTTGCGACCTCCTTCGTGTATCATGAAAAAAGGCCCTTTTCAGGGCCGCATAAGTTTCTATGTATAATTTTTAAAGAGAAAAAGAATACGATTATGTTTCGCAAAACGAACGCTTGACACAACACTTGGTTGCTTTCCTGCCTACCTACCCTACCCTACCCTACCCTACCTACCTACCTACCTACCTACCTACCTACTTACTTACTTACTTCGACAAACAATATATAAATAAAAATACTACGTTGCATACGTGTACCTACCTACTTATATATGGTACTTATTACTTTATTATTTAAAAAAAAAAAAAAAAAACAGCAATAGGTAAATAGCACTTTTAATGTACCCCAAAACTTATTACGAGTTACTAAACAATAAAATATTTAAATAGTTAACATACTTAATATAGTACAATCGGAACCGTAGAGCAGCGTTCGGTTATAATATTTGCACGGGTGAGCTTTGTGCTGTCTGTCACTTGTAGTTAGTTAGGTTAGGTTAGGTCAGGCTAGGTTAGGTTAGGTTATGAAATTTTTTCGATCACTATATTCTAGAGGTGTGTTCCTGAGATGGGTTCGATTGAACGACGTCCAGCTCGAAGGCAAGGCTTCGCGCGGTTCAGTCAGTCGGTTTGGAAGGAAACTGGTGTAGAGCTGTTTTACGAGCACCAAAATATCGGTCGTTTTATACGATTAAAACATTGAAAATTGCCAAATTTTTCTCTTATATAATGAAAACGATATCTTTGTCGTTTGTTTATCGAATAAAACTAGTCGGAACAGTTGGTTTTATAGAGAAAATTGAATTTTAAACATGACCCATCACTCTCGGTGTCGAGAGTGGCGCGATTAAAACGATTCAGCACTCCAGGCGACCACCTGAGCCGCCGGAGAGTCGGATAGGCGCCTGGCCACGTTCAAAAAGTATCACGGAAAACGCTCCGTTGGCGTGGTATAGTATTAAAATACAGAAAAAAGGTTATTTAATGAGAGCGATGTTAGTGAAAACTCACGAACGTTGTTGCGAGAAATCGTCTCTAGACAGTGGTGCCCTCTTTCCGGTAAAGCGGTCAATCTATACACCCGCCAACGTAGGTTTTTGAAAAGTATTTTACTCAAGTACATAAACGCGCGAGCGCTTCGCAGTGAGTGTGCTGTGTGTGTAAAAAATTTATTAAATAAAAAATTATATATATTATTATATAATGGCCGACACCGCCGTAGCAGCAGAGGCTCCCGCGCCAGCGACTCCCGCGAAGAAGCCGAAGGCGTCCGCAGCAGCCGCAGGCGGCGCCAAGAAACCCAAGGCGAAGCCGACCCACCCGAAGACCTCCGAAATGGTGAACAACGCGATCAAGGAGCTGAAGGAGCGCAGCGGTTCGTCGCTGAAGGCGATCAAGAAATACATCGCGGCCCAGTACAAGGTGGACGCCGAGAAGCTGGCCCCGTTCATCAGGAAGTATCTGAAGAGCGCCGTCGAGTCCGGCGCCCTGATCCAGACGAAGGGAAAGGGAGCTTCGGGCAGTTTCAAGCTCGAATCGAAGTCTTCCTCGGCGAAGAAGCCCGCCGGCGCCGGCGGCAAGGCGTCCGGCAAGTCGTCCGCGAAGGAGAGCGCCTCCACCGCCGCCGCCAAGGCGAAGAAGTCCGCCGCCGCGGCGCCCGCCTCCGGCAGGGGCAGGAAGGCGGCCGCCGCGGCCGCCTCGCCGGCCAAATCGAAGCCCTCCGCCGCCGCCTCGGCGAAGGACAAGAAGGCCGCCGCCGCAGCGAAGAAGAAGCCCGCCGCCGCGAAGAAGGCCGCCGCGCCCGCCAGGGGCAAGAGCGCCGCCGCCCCGAAGGCGAAAAAGACCGCGAAGCCGCCCACCAAGAAGCCGAAGGCGCCCAAGCCGAAGAGGGCCGCCGCCACTCCCAAGTCGAAGGCCGCCGCCGCCACGAAGAAGGCGTCCGCCTCGAAGAAGTGAGCCGCCGTGCAGCAGTGAGTTTTCCGCGTGTGTGCCGTGCTGTGCTTGCTCGCTCGCTCCGTGTGCGTGAACGACGACGACGACGGTGCACGCGAGCTGCGCGCACGCCACGCGCGCGCATCCTCTCCTGCCTGTGTGGGGGCGCGCGGGACGCGCGACACCTCACCTCGCAGCAAAAAGCCCTTTTCAGGGCTAACATATCGTTCGAGAGCGCGTTCATCGCGCTCTGTGTTTCTCTTGAGACGGACCGCAGACAGACAGAAAGACTGGACGGACGACGACGACGCACGCACGCGAACAAACAAAAAACGCGCACGGCGTCGTCGTCCTCCTCCTCCTCCTCCTCCTTCCTCCTGCTGAGCGAGCGCAGCGGGGCCCGCCCGACTGCCCGACTCAACTCGACTCAACTCGACTAGCTAAAACTAACCGAACTAATAAAGAAAATGTAGTTACCCTTACACAATTAATTACAAACACACACACACACAACATACAAACGAATCTCGGATGTCTCTCTCAATGGCTGAACGGAAATTGATGAAATCGACACGCACAGACAGACAGATGTTATTGAATCTGCTCATATTAGCCATACCAAGAGGAATCTATGGATTTACGGACTGTTGTTTGTTTCCATGGGAAATTTAGCCACTGCTTGCTTGCTTCAAAGATTTCTTAAGTGACTCTATGTCGGCTATTTTTTTTTTTTTTTTTTTTTTTTTTTTTTCTTTGGGAATTCTGGCTTTAACAGCCTTAGTAGTTCTCATCGCACGCGGCCGCCCCGATCTTTCGTGGTTTTCAACAGAGGAAGAGTCGGTAGAGTCTGTCGATACTACGATAATTATACTTATACGAACATACGGCTGATACCGAGATGTTTTGTGCAACGCAATCACTGCAATCCTGTTTTCTTCAACACCCCATGTTCCATTCCATGTTGTAAATTTAATAATAATCACGAAAAATATATTATGTAAAATGGCGGGAAATTGATTGTAGTTTTCGACATGATAAACGCATTCCAAATTTTAATGCAGAAAAAAAAAAAAAAACAAAAAAAAAAAAAGAAAAATAGTTTAGGTATATTGTTCGATGTTATTGTTACCTACACTCTTCTATCGCGGTATCAGGGTAGGCGCGGAGGCGCGCGCAACCCAACCCAACGAGACTGATCATCGCGTTAGCGTCTCGACGGAGTGGGGCAAGGGTATATCAATAAATCCGAGCACCCGGTTCGAACAAACACAGTTCGCTCGGTACGTTCACGCACGCCGCGCGGCCGCCGTCGTCTCTCTATCTCGTGTTTTCTGAATTATTCTTAAAGCCTTAACCTAACCATGTCGGGACGCGGTAAAGGTGGCAAAGTGAAGGGAAAGGCAAAGTCCCGTTCTAACCGCGCCGGACTACAGTTCCCGGTGGGTCGTATTCATCGCCTCCTGCGCAACGGCAACTATGCCGAGCGCGTGGGTGCCGGAGCGCCGGTCTACCTCGCAGCCGTGATGGAATATCTCGCCGCTGAGGTGCTCGAGTTGGCCGGCAACGCGGCCAGGGACAACAAGAAGACCAGAATCATCCCGCGTCATCTTCAGCTGGCCATAAGGAACGACGAGGAGCTGAACAAGCTGCTCTCCGGTGTGACCATCGCGCAGGGCGGTGTGCTCCCCAACATTCAGGCCGTTCTCCTGCCCAAGAAGACCGAGAAGAAAGCTTAAGGCGTGGACGAGCACTCGCCTTTCGTGTGTGTTTGTTGTTCGCTTTCGCTGCTCTTCTACGCGAGATCGCAAAAAGGCCCTTTTCAGGGCCACAATATCACTCTTGCCATTCACAAACGAATGAATGTTTCATTGATTGAACGGACACACAACGGCATTTATTATTTATTTATTTTCTCTATCTTCTCATCATAATTTATGTAGGTACATTATACCCTACGACAATTCAATACAATACAAAATACTCTGTACAAGTATGCAAAAACTCTTTATTGACACCAAATACAAATAAATCTAAACTGAACATTCAAAAATAAAGGCGCAATTAGCGGTCTTATCTCGCTGAAGAGCGATCACTTCCATATATAAAACCTTTGGATTTGATTGAATGAAAACATTATGATTTAGTGCTAATAATAATCATTAAGGTTGAATAAACTTACTAATTTGAGAATTTTAATAAACTACATACTAATACCAACGCATAAATAATTACTCTATGTACAATAGAAAAACAAATAAATTACCCAGTCATAAACGAAGTACGGCTTCAGTAGTGAAGGACGATGCATAAAAGCCAGAACTATGCACCGGATTCATAAGCTGTCTGTTTTCTGAATTTAGTAGTTTGAGAATCGAATCTATAAATACAATATATTATTATTATACGTACATATTTTTTTTTTTTTTTTAAATTGTAACTCTAGGTAGAGGTAGTCATACGCGCGAGTGAGAGTGAGAGAATGTTTTCCGTCCCTGTCTAATGCGCGACAGACAGACAGCTCGCGGTGGCTCGGGCGAGAGCACGGTCCGGTTTCTCTCAAAAGCGGATTCCATCCCGCCGCAGTTTTTAATCGCTCGCTGTCAGCCGACGAGTTCAGTGCACTAGAGCAATACCGTTTCAGCAAAGCAATAGTCTTGCGCATAGTAGTTCGTGGCGAAGATCGCTCAGTTTAGGTCACCGCTCCTAAATGAACTAGTTCGCTCTTCTAGTTCGTCAGCTCCCAACTCGAATCAGAGGAAATCAGATCGTTCGCTCGTTTTGGTACTGCTCCTGCACGGGCACGCGATAAGATTATGGATTCCTGTACTTTAACCTAAAATTTAACACTATTGACTTTGAACAGCAAAAACTTCTGAATACCGAATACTGAAAAAGTATATTATTATTGTAAAATAATAATACCTAGGCAAATAAATACACTCCTTAGTTTGGTTAGTAAATAAAAGGTTTCGTTATTTTTAAGGTTTTTAATGAATTTTGGAAATAATCAACACTTACATAAACATATTAAGTATTGTGTTCCTTGACAGATTAACACATTACAAAATCAACATCAAAACAAGTTATAAAAGTAAAAGTAAAAATTGTCGAGTAAATTTTATAAAATTAAAAAAAAATTACATATTGCTATGTAAAAATGTCAATTTGGAAACTTTGTTAATCAATAATACACTTTAACACTCGAAGAATCACAAGATTTAAAAAAATTACGACAGCACCTTTTCACTTCCCGCCAAAAACTCAGTGTGTAGTTACATAGTGTCATAAAAGTCTGTGAGTTACACCCACTGACTGACAGACGGAACAACTGAACGAGACGCGGATGTGCAGTGAGTGAGCTGAGTAACGACTTCAGTTCGTTGACGTCACCCTTACTCATTCGGTCACGAACTAACGAACTAAGGAGCGGGTAATGACGGAGCTAGTTCGCATAGTTCATCAGTGGGAGCGCTCTTACGACCTAGTTCGTTCGCGAACTACACAAGGCTACAAAGCAAGCAAGCAAGCAAGCATCCAACAATGCCGCCCAAGACAAGCGGAAAGGCCGCCAAGAAGTCCGGCAAGGCGCAGAAGAACATCTCCAAGACAGATAAGAAAAAGAAGAAGCACAAGAGGAAGGAGAGCTACGCCATTTACATCTACAAGGTGCTCAAGCAGGTCCACCCGGACACCGGCATCTCCAGCAAGGCCATGTCCATCATGAACTCGTTCGTGAACGACATCTTCGAGCGCATCGCCGCCGAGGCGTCCCGTCTCGCTCACTACAACAAGCGCAGCACGATCACATCGAGGGAGGTGCAGACTTCCGTGAGGCTCCTGCTGCCCGGCGAGCTGGCCAAGCACGCCGTCAGCGAGGGCACCAAGGCCGTCACCAAGTACACCAGCTCCAAGTGATGAGATCGATCGATCGATGTCGCACAAAGACAAAAAGGCCCTTTTCAGGGCCACAAAATGATTCATAAATACTATGTTTCGCAATGCGATCATATTATAATGTTTCACCTGAATGAACATTGACACGACAGACACACACACACTCACATTTTTATGTACCTACCTGCCGCCTGCCTGTAATTTCGAAAATGCATTAATTACATTACGAAACCTAAGTCTTAAGCTGTTAGTAATAATTATGAGTACCTATAATACAATAAAACTTTACTTTTAAGACACGATTTACCAAGTATACAACCAGCTCCAAGCTAGATCGGCGTCGCTCGCGGGCGCGCAGCAGCTCTGCCGCGATCGTCTAGTATAATAATAATAATAATAATAATACCTAATGAAAAAGGCTAGTATAAATAATCGCCCGTCTCATGAAGACACGATTTGTTGCATTTTTTTTTTTTTTTTTTTTTTTTTTCGCTCAGTTTGCAAGCCAGTTACATTTTAATTTTGTCCACACAGACAGACAGACAGACAGATCTATCCGACCTCGTGTGCGGAGCTGTGCGCGCGTGCAAGCGAGAGGCCCGATCGCGACTCTACCGTATTCTCCACCGTTTTTATAAATAAAGCGCTACATGTTGCTTATTTTTTAACAGTCGTGCGCTGATCGTCGCAGTCGTCGCTCGCTCGTACGTGCGTCCGCGTAAACAGTTGCTTGCTCCTCTCATTGTGTGAAAAGAGTGTGTGTGTGTGTGTGTGTTTGTAAAATGGCACGTACCAAGCAGACCGCTCGTAAATCCACCGGCGGTAAGGCGCCGCGTAAACAGCTCGCCACCAAAGCTGCGCGCAAGAGCGCCCCCGCAACGGGCGGCGTGAAGAAGCCCCATCGCTACAGGCCCGGCACCGTAGCCCTCCGTGAGATCCGTCGCTACCAGAAGAGTACCGAGCTGCTGATCCGCAAGCTGCCGTTCCAGCGTCTCGTGCGCGAAATCGCACAGGACTTCAAGACCGATCTCCGTTTCCAGAGCTCTGCCGTTATGGCGCTTCAGGAGGCCAGCGAAGCGTACCTGGTCGGTCTCTTTGAAGACACCAACCTGTGCGCGATCCACGCCAAGCGCGTGACCATCATGCCCAAGGATATACAGTTGGCGCGAAGAATCCGCGGCGAGCGCGCCTAAGAAGGTTGCGTCCGTCGGCTCTCCTCCGATTCAAATGCAAAAAGGCCCTTTTCAGGGCCACATAAGTTTCGTTATTTAAAAATAAATATAATGTTTCATGACGACGATACCTACACGCATGCACGCACGATAGATTATCCTACTATATAATATTATAAACGCGAACGCGTTTGTATGTATGGATGGACGTATGTTTGTTACTCTTTCACGCCAGAACGGCTGAACAGATCTGGATGAAATTTGGCACAGAGATAGATTATAGTCTAGAATAGCACATAGGATACTTTTTAACCGCGGGTGAGACCGCAGGGCGCAGCTAGTTTATTAATAATTGGTACTTAAGCACCTACCTACCTACCTACCTACCTATCTATCTATCTGTCTGTCTAGTTTACTTACTTAGACTGAGACTTAATTAACGCACGCATCTAAAAGTAGTAGAACCGTTCTAAGCAGCATGACCATCCAATATAATATAACGTTATGTGACAACTCTGTCAACGTTATACGTGATTGATTGATGGCATAATTTTTTTTTTTTTTTTTTTTATACACACACACACACACGGAGTGTAATACAACACCCACACTTCGCCGGACGATATTCAGTCGAACAGAACGGGGAGATGGGGGGGGGGGGGGGACAGCCCCCCCGCCCTTCACGTCTCGCGCGCGCGCGCGCGACTCTATCGCTAGAGTGTTCGAGAGCATAAATAAAGAGCAATGCTCAAAAAGCTTCCATAGTGCTCCTGACCGTCGTGCCGCGCAGTCGTCTCTTTCCGTTTTTTTTCCGCTTCACGGAAATTTCCGTTATAGTTTTTTTAAATTCAGTGCCCGCTCAGGATCCTTCAGATAGGAGTCCCACGCATCAGCGTAGCGGACTGCAGGTCAGTTAGTGTGCATTAGAGTGACTAAGTGCTTACCGCCGTCCGATTCTGTTCACAGAGCCGCTCGGTGAATCAGTTACGAGTCGCGTAGTGACGTCACCGTGCGTCGAGTGTGTTCTCGAGTCCGGCACCGGGGCGCCTTATCCGTGTAGTGTGTTTAGTTTCGCATACTACACGCGATTCGAGTGACCTAAGTGCGGGACTCGCGCCAAAGCTGGGCCGGCGGGCCCGACCGCCGCCCGCTCACCTCTCCTCACGTCTATCAAATCCACAATTGTGGTCGACGGTGGACACGCATAACGGTGCCAACGAAGCCGATCGCTGTTAGGAGCGTGGACCCGGAGCGCTCGTTTTTCCCCTGCTCAGGGGAAAAACGGAATCCGGTTGGGCTTGGCACCACCGGCCTTGGGGTCGCCCCTCGCCGACGCCAAGCATCTCCCTCCCACCCTTCCGCCTCCCCTCCGATTCCTCGGGTGCGTGTTTGGCTCGGACGGCCGGTTCGCCGGAGTCCCTGTCTCTCCCCCGGGGCAGCTAGGGCCCTGTGTTAGGTACTCACCAACTGCACAATAAGACTGGCAGTTGGCACACATTAGGGAACGAATTAGGCACACACCACCCTGCCTAAACCCGGCAGGGTGATGCCCGCGGCCCGCACCCAGCCGGGGACCTCCTCCCCCGGCGATCGCGATTTATTCGCGACGATGGGGCCGGAAGTGGACTTCGGGGCGGCACTTGCCGCCCTAGGTACCTCCATCCGGGCCCATTTGCGCGCCAACCCGAGCTCCCTTCAGGAGTTCGTAACGGATCCTATAAGGTTTGCAGCCTCTCTGCAAGCCAAGGCCCCTAAGGCCAAGCCTTCCCCCGCCCGCGCCCCTAAGGCCAAGCCTTCCCCCGCCCGCGCCCCTAAGGCAAAGTCCCCCCCCGCCCGCGCCCCTCAGGCCGCCGGGAAGAAATCCGCTGCCCCTGCCCCGGCCCCTAAGGCCACCATTAAGTTGGCGCCCTCCCTCAGAGGGCTGCCGGCCGCCCCGACTCCCGCCGCCGCCGCCGCTAAGAGCCGGTCGCCCGCGGCAAAGCGTTCCCCAGGCGTGGCACGCTCCAGCCGCGTGCGATCGCGTACGGTGGCGCCGCGCTCGCGTTCTCGTTCTCGCTCGCCGCGACTGACCCTGACGGTCGGTTCCAATCACACCTCCACGGAGGAGATGGAAACCGTCAGCGGAGGCGACGACGGCGTCACCGTCGTCGCCAACAAGGGGACGAAGCGGCCCGCTTCCGCCGCCGGCTCCCCTCCGCCCCCGTTAAAGGCCGCATGCCCGACTGCATGCCCCTCTCTCCCGCCCACCGCCATGGACGCGCCTCCCGCGCCCAGGGTGGGCAAGCCCCCCCGCCCCTTCGTGGTTCGGGACCGCCACCGCTGGCAGGAGGTGGTCGCAATCCTCACGGCCAGTAGCGTGACGTTCTCCGGCAAGAGTCATGCTGACGGCATCTCCGTCACAGTCCCCACGTCTGACGACTATCGTCAGGCCACCCGCTCCCTTAGGGAACACCAGATCCAATTTCACGCGTATCCGCTGGAAGAGGAAAAAGTGCTCCGCGTAGTACTGCGCGGTATCCCTAAGGAGATCGACACGGAGCTCGTCCGTGACGATCTCCTTGCCCAAGGCCTCCCGGTCCAGCAGGTCCATCGGATGACCAACGGACGGACGAAGGCCCCGATAGACCTTGTGCTGGTCATCCTCGACCGCACGGAGGAGGGGAAGGGGATCTTTCGGATAGAAAGAGTCCTCAACCTCTCCGGCCTGAAAGTCGAGGCTCCCAGGCGGAGAGGCATACCCGGTCAGTGCCACCGCTGCCAACTGTACGGGCACGCCGCCCGCTTCTGCGAAGCGGCGTACCGATGCGTCAAGTGCGCGGGCGAGCACAGCACCGCGCTGTGCAAGCGGGTCAAGGGGGATCCTAATCCTCCTAGTTGCGTGCTCTGCGGGACTCAGGGGCACACCGCGAACTATCGTGGTTGCCCCAAAGCCCCAAAGGCTGCGGCCGGGGCGAAGAGAACCCCTGCGCCCCGTCGCCCAACCCGTCCCCATGGCGTCAGCGCCAAGACCCCTGCGCCGAAGTTCATCGACGCTCCCCTACCCGCCACCAATGCTTGGACCAGGCCCTCGTCCCTGGTCCAACCGAAGGCGGCCCCAGCTCCGGCCAGCAGCGCCCGCGCGCCTGCCCAGAGCCGTCCAACCCCCCCGCCCTCACCCTTCAAACCCGCCCAGGGCCCCTATGGCCTGAAGGCGGATCTGCTCTTGCTGGCAGAGATAGCCTCGGCATTCGACCTCGACGAGGTCCGTGCCGTAGCCCAGGAGGTCCGCGAGCATCCTGATGCC
Source organism: Peribatodes rhomboidaria (assembly GCA_911728515.1). Classification (NCBI taxonomy): domain Eukaryota; kingdom Metazoa; phylum Arthropoda; class Insecta; order Lepidoptera; family Geometridae; genus Peribatodes; species Peribatodes rhomboidaria. The sequence continues at coordinate 6,640,513 of OU452192.1, read as the reverse complement.
CTATTGGACATCATGATGACTCACGGCAACCTCTTCAGCGCTATGAAGCGCTTCGCCCCCCGCGTCCTCTCCCAATAACCTTAATGGATTGCACACCCACTAAGGTTAAGCCCCATTCATTGGCGTTGGCGTGGTTTAATGCCAACGGCATCCACACCGATGCCAGAGATCAGCGGGATCTCATCCACCACTTTCTAACGACCCATCAGGTCGACATCATGTTGATCAACGAGACCTTTCTGAAACCAAGCAAGAGGAACCCCAGGGTTGCAAACTACTTGATGGTTCGTAATGACAGACTCGCCGCCCCCCTGGGCGGTACTCTGATCTATTACAAAAGGTCTCTGCACTGCACACCCATACCCACTCCCCCGTTAGTCAATCTGGAAGCTTCCTGTTGCCGTCTTGCGATGACCGGTCATCAGTCCATCATAATAGCGTCTTGTTACCACTCGGGTAGCAAGACTCTCCTCAAAGAGGACCTCGAAGCGCTTCTCGCTCTCGGTAGCTCGGTCATTCTGGCCGGCGACTTTAACGGCAAGCACGTGATGTGGGGCTGCAACGCGAATAACCGGAATGGGCACCTTCTGTACTCATTCTCGGATACGCTAAATTTTGATATCATCCCCCCCAGCTCCCCGACTTACTTTAGCAGTAATCTCAACTACAGGCCGGACATTCTCGACCTAGCACTCCTAAAGGGCGTAACACTCCAGTTGCGTTCTTTGGAGGTGCTACACGAGCTTGACTCGGACCATAGGCCAGTTCTGATGCTGCTGGGTCCCGACCCGAGCAACAGAACTCCGCCGACAAAGACCGTGGTGAACTGGGAGCTCTTGGGCGAAAGCCTAAAAGCTACCAGTTCACCCGATTTAGATAGAATACCAGACGATATCGCGACCCCCGACGATATCGCTCTTTCCATAGACGCTCTCAACAGTCACCTTCGTAAAGCCGTTGGCGAAGCCTCGAAGCAGGTCCCAGCCGAGGGCGACCAACGCTGGGCCTTGCCCGAGGATGCGAGGGAGCTGTTGAGAGCGAAACACGCGGCCACTAGGGCATACGACTGGTGTCGCACCGAAGAGAACAGAGCCACTCTGCGGTATTACGAGCGTGCCGTAAAGAACCGCATGAGTGAACTCCGCAATCAGAGGTGGGACACCCTGCTCTCGGAGATCAGACCATCTCACCAGGCATACTGGAAGATGGTGAGATCGCTGAAGGGCAGCAAGTCATCTAATATTCCCCCCCTGTCTCGTCCGAACGACACGCTTGCCTTCGAGGACGACGAAAAGGCCGAGTGCCTTGCCGAAAGCCTCGAAAGGCAATGCAGCCCCAGTCTCGAGCGCGTCGACCCCGACCACCTAGATATGGTGGAAGAGGAAGTCGCCGAGTTCACAGCCCGTCCCGCCCTCGAACCCACAGAGCCGGTCTCTGTGTCGGAGGTAGAGTCGATCATCAAGGGTCTCCAAACCAAGAAGGCCCCAGGTGCAGACGGCGTCAGCAATAGAGTGATTAAGCACTTCCCCGTCTTCCTGATCAACCTCCTCGTCAGCATCTTCAATGCCGCCTTGGCCAACTGCACCTTCCCCGACGCTTGGAAGTCTGCCGACGTCATCGGCATTCACAAGCCCGGCAAGAAGGCGTCAGAGCCCTCTAGCTACCGCCCCATCAGTCTCCTCAGTACCTTAGGTAAGATTTACGAGCGCATCCTTCTGAAGCGTATTTGGTCCCACATCCGAGATAACAATCTCCTCCCCGACGAGCAGTTCGGCTTTCGAGCCAGACACTCGTGCGTCCAGCAGGTGCACCGCATCACGGAGCACATCCTAGAGGGTTTCAATCGGAAACCCTACCACGGCTTCACCCAGGTCACGCCCAAATGTCAGTCCACCCTTGCGGTGTTCCTCGACGTAGCGAAAGCGTTCGATAAAGTCTGGCACAGCGGGCTGGTATACAAGTTATACCAGCTCGGGTTCCCGGATGGTCTTGTACTCATAATACATGACTATCTGACTGATCGAAACTTTCGCTATCGCGTCGACGGCACCCGCTCGGCTCCCCACCCCATCGGCGCTGGCGTCCCTCAGGGGTCAGCGCTGGCCCCCGTTCTGTTCTCCCTCTACACGCATGACATTCCACGTCATCCGAAGGTAGAGCTTGCGCTTTTCGCGGACGATACTGCCCTCTTTATAAGAGGGTGGAATCAGTCCATCTCTTTCCGCACGCTTCAACAAGCCCTGCGCCGCTTAGGCGACTGGTTTGAGAAGTGGGCAATCTCGGTCAATCCGGACAAAAGCGCAGCTGTGTGCTTTCACCCCAACAAATGGCCTATCCGGCAGCAGCTCATGCTGCACGATAGGCCCATCCCCTGGGTGAACTCGACCAAGTACCTTGGCGTGACCCTCGATCGTCGACTCACCTTCTCGAGGCACATCCGGACAGTTAGGAATCGAGCGGTTTTCTTTTTAAGCCGACTCGCCCCCCTCCTCAACGATCGTAGTAAGCTATCCCTTAGAAATAAGGTGATATTGTACAAAATTTGCATCCGCCCCGTTATGACCTACGCCTCCGTAGTGTTTGCCCACGCGTCTGGCTTCGACCTGGACAAGCTCCAGGCCGTCCAGAATAGATTTATTCGCAGAGCGGTCGGAGCCAGCTGGTTCCAGCGAAACTCCGACTTGCACTGCGATGTAGAGCTCCCCTCCATTCGGCAGTACTTTAAATTCACTTCGCGCAGATACTTTGATAGGGCCTCCCACCATTCAAATCCTCTAGTCGTTCGCACGGCGGACTACTCAGCAGTAGACGCCGCTGCCCCCCGCCCTCTCCGTAGACGCCCTAGAGACATCTTCGGCGACCCGGACGACCCCATCGCAGTCGCCACGGCGGCTGCGCTGGGGTCGGCCGACCCGACAGCTCCCCGCAACAGGAAGTTTGCAGTTTTTGGTATAGGCGCCGGTTACCAAAGGAACACGATAACAAAACACCGACCTCGCCGGCGAGGTCGAAGACTCCCAGGATCTGTTAGAAGATCGGTTAGATTCTCTCCAAATAGTCAAACAGATAAACCTAATAGGGCTCAAGCGCAAACCCCCTCTGGGTTGCCTGGGCAAATCGACTCCCCCCCCCCGGCGACGGTCCAAGCCGAGGTCCGTACCTTAGTGGTGCCCTTGTGCCAGTCGCCCTTAGCTTTAAATAACTAAAGTCCATTAAGGTCCTGCGCCCTCCGCGCTTGCCTTACGTCCGGTACGCTGTAGAGGCCTCAGTGGCCAACAGCATTAGTCATTCATAAAAAAAAAAAAAAAAAAAAAAAAAAAAAAAAAAAAAAAAAAAAAAAAAAAAAAAAAAAAAAGCTTCCAGTCGTTCGCTCGCCGTCAACACTCGCGGCCGCTACGGTGTTCAGTTTTGTTATTATCCACTCTTACTAACTAGTTTTTGCTCAAGATGACCGGTCGCGGCAAGGGAGGAAAAGGTCTGGGGAAAGGTGGAGCCAAGCGTCACAGGAAAGTGCTTCGTGATAACATCCAGGGAATCACGAAGCCCGCCATCCGTCGTCTGGCGCGCAGGGGCGGCGTGAAGCGTATCTCCGGTCTGATCTACGAGGAGACCAGAGGCGTGCTGAAGGTGTTCCTCGAGAACGTGATCCGCGACGCCGTCACCTACACTGAGCACGCGAAGAGGAAGACCGTCACCGCCATGGATGTGGTCTACGCTCTCAAACGCCAGGGCCGCACTCTCTACGGTTTCGGAGGTTAAGCCGACGGACGGACGGACGGACGAACGAACAGGGTCGCTTGCGACCTCCTTCGTGTATCATGAAAAAAGGCCCTTTTCAGGGCCGCATAAGTTTCTATGTATAATTTTTAAAGAGAAAAAGAATACGATTATGTTTCGCAAAACGAACGCTTGACACAACACTTGGTTGCTTTCCTGCCTACCTACCCTACCCTACCCTACCCTACCTACCTACCTACCTACCTACCTACCTACTTACTTACTTACTTCGACAAACAATATATAAATAAAAATACTACGTTGCATACGTGTACCTACCTACTTATATATGGTACTTATTACTTTATTATTTAAAAAAAAAAAAAAAAAACAGCAATAGGTAAATAGCACTTTTAATGTACCCCAAAACTTATTACGAGTTACTAAACAATAAAATATTTAAATAGTTAACATACTTAATATAGTACAATCGGAACCGTAGAGCAGCGTTCGGTTATAATATTTGCACGGGTGAGCTTTGTGCTGTCTGTCACTTGTAGTTAGTTAGGTTAGGTTAGGTCAGGCTAGGTTAGGTTAGGTTATGAAATTTTTTCGATCACTATATTCTAGAGGTGTGTTCCTGAGATGGGTTCGATTGAACGACGTCCAGCTCGAAGGCAAGGCTTCGCGCGGTTCAGTCAGTCGGTTTGGAAGGAAACTGGTGTAGAGCTGTTTTACGAGCACCAAAATATCGGTCGTTTTATACGATTAAAACATTGAAAATTGCCAAATTTTTCTCTTATATAATGAAAACGATATCTTTGTCGTTTGTTTATCGAATAAAACTAGTCGGAACAGTTGGTTTTATAGAGAAAATTGAATTTTAAACATGACCCATCACTCTCGGTGTCGAGAGTGGCGCGATTAAAACGATTCAGCACTCCAGGCGACCACCTGAGCCGCCGGAGAGTCGGATAGGCGCCTGGCCACGTTCAAAAAGTATCACGGAAAACGCTCCGTTGGCGTGGTATAGTATTAAAATACAGAAAAAAGGTTATTTAATGAGAGCGATGTTAGTGAAAACTCACGAACGTTGTTGCGAGAAATCGTCTCTAGACAGTGGTGCCCTCTTTCCGGTAAAGCGGTCAATCTATACACCCGCCAACGTAGGTTTTTGAAAAGTATTTTACTCAAGTACATAAACGCGCGAGCGCTTCGCAGTGAGTGTGCTGTGTGTGTAAAAAATTTATTAAATAAAAAATTATATATATTATTATATAATGGCCGACACCGCCGTAGCAGCAGAGGCTCCCGCGCCAGCGACTCCCGCGAAGAAGCCGAAGGCGTCCGCAGCAGCCGCAGGCGGCGCCAAGAAACCCAAGGCGAAGCCGACCCACCCGAAGACCTCCGAAATGGTGAACAACGCGATCAAGGAGCTGAAGGAGCGCAGCGGTTCGTCGCTGAAGGCGATCAAGAAATACATCGCGGCCCAGTACAAGGTGGACGCCGAGAAGCTGGCCCCGTTCATCAGGAAGTATCTGAAGAGCGCCGTCGAGTCCGGCGCCCTGATCCAGACGAAGGGAAAGGGAGCTTCGGGCAGTTTCAAGCTCGAATCGAAGTCTTCCTCGGCGAAGAAGCCCGCCGGCGCCGGCGGCAAGGCGTCCGGCAAGTCGTCCGCGAAGGAGAGCGCCTCCACCGCCGCCGCCAAGGCGAAGAAGTCCGCCGCCGCGGCGCCCGCCTCCGGCAGGGGCAGGAAGGCGGCCGCCGCGGCCGCCTCGCCGGCCAAATCGAAGCCCTCCGCCGCCGCCTCGGCGAAGGACAAGAAGGCCGCCGCCGCAGCGAAGAAGAAGCCCGCCGCCGCGAAGAAGGCCGCCGCGCCCGCCAGGGGCAAGAGCGCCGCCGCCCCGAAGGCGAAAAAGACCGCGAAGCCGCCCACCAAGAAGCCGAAGGCGCCCAAGCCGAAGAGGGCCGCCGCCACTCCCAAGTCGAAGGCCGCCGCCGCCACGAAGAAGGCGTCCGCCTCGAAGAAGTGAGCCGCCGTGCAGCAGTGAGTTTTCCGCGTGTGTGCCGTGCTGTGCTTGCTCGCTCGCTCCGTGTGCGTGAACGACGACGACGACGGTGCACGCGAGCTGCGCGCACGCCACGCGCGCGCATCCTCTCCTGCCTGTGTGGGGGCGCGCGGGACGCGCGACACCTCACCTCGCAGCAAAAAGCCCTTTTCAGGGCTAACATATCGTTCGAGAGCGCGTTCATCGCGCTCTGTGTTTCTCTTGAGACGGACCGCAGACAGACAGAAAGACTGGACGGACGACGACGACGCACGCACGCGAACAAACAAAAAACGCGCACGGCGTCGTCGTCCTCCTCCTCCTCCTCCTCCTTCCTCCTGCTGAGCGAGCGCAGCGGGGCCCGCCCGACTGCCCGACTCAACTCGACTCAACTCGACTAGCTAAAACTAACCGAACTAATAAAGAAAATGTAGTTACCCTTACACAATTAATTACAAACACACACACACACAACATACAAACGAATCTCGGATGTCTCTCTCAATGGCTGAACGGAAATTGATGAAATCGACACGCACAGACAGACAGATGTTATTGAATCTGCTCATATTAGCCATACCAAGAGGAATCTATGGATTTACGGACTGTTGTTTGTTTCCATGGGAAATTTAGCCACTGCTTGCTTGCTTCAAAGATTTCTTAAGTGACTCTATGTCGGCTATTTTTTTTTTTTTTTTTTTTTTTTTTTTTTCTTTGGGAATTCTGGCTTTAACAGCCTTAGTAGTTCTCATCGCACGCGGCCGCCCCGATCTTTCGTGGTTTTCAACAGAGGAAGAGTCGGTAGAGTCTGTCGATACTACGATAATTATACTTATACGAACATACGGCTGATACCGAGATGTTTTGTGCAACGCAATCACTGCAATCCTGTTTTCTTCAACACCCCATGTTCCATTCCATGTTGTAAATTTAATAATAATCACGAAAAATATATTATGTAAAATGGCGGGAAATTGATTGTAGTTTTCGACATGATAAACGCATTCCAAATTTTAATGCAGAAAAAAAAAAAAAAACAAAAAAAAAAAAAGAAAAATAGTTTAGGTATATTGTTCGATGTTATTGTTACCTACACTCTTCTATCGCGGTATCAGGGTAGGCGCGGAGGCGCGCGCAACCCAACCCAACGAGACTGATCATCGCGTTAGCGTCTCGACGGAGTGGGGCAAGGGTATATCAATAAATCCGAGCACCCGGTTCGAACAAACACAGTTCGCTCGGTACGTTCACGCACGCCGCGCGGCCGCCGTCGTCTCTCTATCTCGTGTTTTCTGAATTATTCTTAAAGCCTTAACCTAACCATGTCGGGACGCGGTAAAGGTGGCAAAGTGAAGGGAAAGGCAAAGTCCCGTTCTAACCGCGCCGGACTACAGTTCCCGGTGGGTCGTATTCATCGCCTCCTGCGCAACGGCAACTATGCCGAGCGCGTGGGTGCCGGAGCGCCGGTCTACCTCGCAGCCGTGATGGAATATCTCGCCGCTGAGGTGCTCGAGTTGGCCGGCAACGCGGCCAGGGACAACAAGAAGACCAGAATCATCCCGCGTCATCTTCAGCTGGCCATAAGGAACGACGAGGAGCTGAACAAGCTGCTCTCCGGTGTGACCATCGCGCAGGGCGGTGTGCTCCCCAACATTCAGGCCGTTCTCCTGCCCAAGAAGACCGAGAAGAAAGCTTAAGGCGTGGACGAGCACTCGCCTTTCGTGTGTGTTTGTTGTTCGCTTTCGCTGCTCTTCTACGCGAGATCGCAAAAAGGCCCTTTTCAGGGCCACAATATCACTCTTGCCATTCACAAACGAATGAATGTTTCATTGATTGAACGGACACACAACGGCATTTATTATTTATTTATTTTCTCTATCTTCTCATCATAATTTATGTAGGTACATTATACCCTACGACAATTCAATACAATACAAAATACTCTGTACAAGTATGCAAAAACTCTTTATTGACACCAAATACAAATAAATCTAAACTGAACATTCAAAAATAAAGGCGCAATTAGCGGTCTTATCTCGCTGAAGAGCGATCACTTCCATATATAAAACCTTTGGATTTGATTGAATGAAAACATTATGATTTAGTGCTAATAATAATCATTAAGGTTGAATAAACTTACTAATTTGAGAATTTTAATAAACTACATACTAATACCAACGCATAAATAATTACTCTATGTACAATAGAAAAACAAATAAATTACCCAGTCATAAACGAAGTACGGCTTCAGTAGTGAAGGACGATGCATAAAAGCCAGAACTATGCACCGGATTCATAAGCTGTCTGTTTTCTGAATTTAGTAGTTTGAGAATCGAATCTATAAATACAATATATTATTATTATACGTACATATTTTTTTTTTTTTTTTAAATTGTAACTCTAGGTAGAGGTAGTCATACGCGCGAGTGAGAGTGAGAGAATGTTTTCCGTCCCTGTCTAATGCGCGACAGACAGACAGCTCGCGGTGGCTCGGGCGAGAGCACGGTCCGGTTTCTCTCAAAAGCGGATTCCATCCCGCCGCAGTTTTTAATCGCTCGCTGTCAGCCGACGAGTTCAGTGCACTAGAGCAATACCGTTTCAGCAAAGCAAGCAAGCAAGCAAGCATCCAACAATGCCGCCCAAGACAAGCGGAAAGGCCGCCAAGAAGTCCGGCAAGGCGCAGAAGAACATCTCCAAGACAGATAAGAAAAAGAAGAAGCACAAGAGGAAGGAGAGCTACGCCATTTACATCTACAAGGTGCTCAAGCAGGTCCACCCGGACACCGGCATCTCCAGCAAGGCCATGTCCATCATGAACTCGTTCGTGAACGACATCTTCGAGCGCATCGCCGCCGAGGCGTCCCGTCTCGCTCACTACAACAAGCGCAGCACGATCACATCGAGGGAGGTGCAGACTTCCGTGAGGCTCCTGCTGCCCGGCGAGCTGGCCAAGCACGCCGTCAGCGAGGGCACCAAGGCCGTCACCAAGTACACCAGCTCCAAGTGATGAGATCGATCGATCGATGTCGCACAAAGACAAAAAGGCCCTTTTCAGGGCCACAAAATGATTCATAAATACTATGTTTCGCAATGCGATCATATTATAATGTTTCACCTGAATGAACATTGACACGACAGACACACACACACTCACATTTTTATGTACCTACCTGCCGCCTGCCTGTAATTTCGAAAATGCATTAATTACATTACGAAACCTAAGTCTTAAGCTGTTAGTAATAATTATGAGTACCTATAATACAATAAAACTTTACTTTTAAGACACGATTTACCAAGTATACAACCAGCTCCAAGCTAGATCGGCGTCGCTCGCGGGCGCGCAGCAGCTCTGCCGCGATCGTCTAGTATAATAATAATAATAATAATAATACCTAATGAAAAAGGCTAGTATAAATAATCGCCCGTCTCATGAAGACACGATTTGTTGCATTTTTTTTTTTTTTTTTTTTTTTTTTTGCTCAGTTTGCAAGCCAGTTACATTTTAATTTTGTCCACACAGACAGACAGACAGACAGATCTATCCGACCTCGTGTGCGGAGCTGTGCGCGCGTGCAAGCGAGAGGCCCGATCGCGACTCTACCGTATTCTCCACCGTTTTTATAAATAAAGCGCTACATGTTGCTTATTTTTTAACTCGCCCCCCGCGTCCTCTCCCAATAACCTTAATGGATTGCACACCCACTAAGGTTAAGCCCCATTCATTGGCGTTGGCGTGGTTTAATGCCAACGGCATCCACACCGATGCCAGAGATCAGCGGGATCTCATCCACCACTTTCTAACGACCCATCAGGTCGACATCATGTTGATCAACGAGACCTTTCTGAAACCAAGCAAGAGGAACCCCAGGGTTGCAAACTACTTGATGGTTCGTAATGACAGACTCGCCGCCCCCCTGGGCGGTACTCTGATCTATTACAAAAGGTCTCTGCACTGCACACCCATACCCACTCCCCCGTTAGTCAATCTGGAAGCTTCCTGTTGCCGTCTTGCGATGACCGGTCATCAGTCCATCATAATAGCGTCTTGCTACCACTCGGGTAGCAAGACTCTCCTCAAAGAGGACCTCGAAGCGCTTCTCGCTCTCGGTAGCTCGGTCATTCTGGCCGGCGACTTTAACGGCAAGCACGTGATGTGGGGCTGCAACGCGAATAACCGGAATGGGCACCTTCTGTACTCATTCTCGGATACGCTAAATTTTGATATCATCCCCCCCAGCTCCCCGACTTACTTTAGCAATAATATCAACAACAGGCCGGACATTCTCGACCTAGCACTCCTAAAGGGCGTAACACTCCAGTTGCGTTCTTTGGAGGTGCTACACGAGCTTGACTCGGACCATAGGCCAGTTCTGATGCTGCTGGGTCCCGACCCGAGCAACAGAACTCCGCCGACCAAGACCGTGGTGAACTGGGAGCTCTTGGGCGAAAGCCTAAAAGCTACCAGTTCACCCGATTTAGATAGAATACCAGACGATATCGCGACCCCCGACGATATCGCTCTTTCCATAGACGCTCTCAACAGTCACCTTCGTAAAGCCGTCGGCGAAGCCTCGAAGCAGGTCCCAGCCGAGGGCGACCAACGCTGGGCCCTGCCCGAGGATGCGAGGGAGCTGTTGAGAGCGAAACACGCGGCCACTAGGGCATACGACTGGTGTCGCACCGAAGAGAACAGAGCCACTCTGCGGTATTACGAGCGTGCCGTAAAGAACCGCATGAGTGAACTCCGCAATCAGAGGTGGGACACCCTGCTCTCGGAGATCAGACCATCTCACCAGGCATACTGGAAGATGGTAAGATCGCTGAAGGGCAGCAAGTCATCCAATATTCCCCCCCTGTCTCGTCCGAACGACACGCTTGCCTTCGAGGACGACGAAAAGGCCGAGTGCCTTGCCGAAAGCCTCGAAAGGCAATGCAGCCCCAGTCTCGAGCGCGTCGACCCCGACCACCTAGATATGGTGGAAGAGGAAGTCGCCGAGTTCACAGCCCGTCCCGCCCTCGAACCCACAGAGCCGGTCTCTGTGTCGGAGGTAGAGTCGATCATCAAGGGTCTCCAAACCAAGAAGGCCCCAGGTGCAGACGGCGTCAGCAATAGAGTGATTAAGCACTTCCCCGTCTTTCTGATCAACCTCCTCGTCAGCATCTTCAATGCCGCCTTGGCCAACTGCACCTTCCCCGACGCTTGGAAGTCTGCCGACGTCATCGGCATTCACAAGCCCGGCAAGAAGGCGTCAGAGCCCTCTAGCTACCGCCCCATCAGTCTCCTCAGTACCTTAGGTAAGATTTACGAGCGCATCCTTCTGAAGCGTATTTGGTCCCACATCCGAGATAACAATCTCCTCCCCGACGAGCAGTTCGGCTTTCGAGCCAGACACTCGTGCGTCCAGCAGGTGCACCGCATCACGGAGCACATCCTAGAGGGTTTCAATCGGAAACCCTACCACGGCTTCACCCAGGTCACGCCCAAATGTCAGTCCACCCTTGCGGTGTTCCTCGACGTAGCGAAAGCGTTCGATAAAGTCTGGCACAGCGGGCTGGTATACAAGTTATACCAGCTCGGGTTCCCGGATGGTCTTGTACTCATAATACATGACTATCTGACTGGTCGAAACTTTCGCTATCGCGTCGACGGCACCCGCTCGGCTCCCCACCCCATCGGCGCTGGCGTCCCTCAGGGGTCAGCGCTGGCCCCCGTTCTGTTCTCCCTCTACACGCATGACATTCCACGTCATCCGAAGGTAGAGCTTGCGCTTTTCGCGGACGATACTGCCCTCTTTATAAGAGGGTGGAATCAGTCCATCTCCTTCCGCACGCTTCAACAAGCCCTGCGCCGCTTAGGCGACTGGTTTGAGAAGTGGGCAATCTCGGTCAATCCGGACAAAAGCGCAGCTGTGTGCTTTCACCCCAACAAATGGCCTATCCGGCAGCAGCTCATGCTGCACGATAGGCCCATCCCCTGGGTGAACTCGACCAAGTACCTTGGCGTGACCCTCGATCGTCGACTCACCTTCTCGAGGCACATCCGGACAGTTAGGAATCGAGCGGTTTTCTTTTTAAGCCGACTCGCCCCCCTCCTCAACGATCGTAGTAAGCTATCCCTTAGAAATAAGGTGATATTGTACAAAATTTGCATCCGCCCCGTTATGACCTACGCCTCCGTAGTGTTTGCCCACGCGTCTGGCTTCGACCTGGACAAGCTCCAGGCCGTCCAGAATAGATTTATTCGCAGAGCGGTCGGAGCCAGCTGGTTCCAGCGAAACTCCGACTTGCACTGCGATGTAGAGCTCCCCTCCATTCGGCAGTACTTTAAATTCACTTCGCGCAGATACTTTGATAGGGCCTCCCACCATTCAAATCCTCTAGTCGTTCGCACGGCGGACTACTCAGCAGTAGACGCCGCTGCCCCCCGCCCTCTCCGTAGACGCCCTAGAGACATCTTCGGCGACCCGGACGACCCCATCGCAGTCGCCACGGCGGCTGCGCTGGGGTCGGCCGACCCGACAGCTCCCCGCAACAGGAAGTTTGCAGTTTTTGGTATAGGCGCCGGTTACCAAAGGAACACGATAACAAAACACCGACCTCGCCGGCGAGGTCGAAGACTCCCAGGATCTGTTAGAAGATCGGTTAGATTCTCTCCAAATAGTCAAACAGATAAACCTAATAGGGCTCAAGCGCAAACCCCCTCTGGGTTGCCTGGGCAAATCGACTCCCCCCCCCCGGCGACGGTCCAAGCCGAGGTCCGTACCTTAGTGGTGCCCTTGTGCCAGTCGCCCTTAGCTTTAAATAACTAAAGTCCATTAAGGTCCTGCGCCCTCCGCGCTTGCCTTACGTCCGGTACGCTGTAGAGGCCTCAGTGGCCAACAGCATTAGTCATTCATAAAAAAAAAAAAAAAAAAAAAAAAAAAAAAAAAAAAAAAAAAAAAAAAAAAAAAAAAAAAAAAAAAAAAAAATTATTTTTTAACAGTCGTGCGCTGATCGTCGCAGTCGTCGCTCGCTCGTACGTGCGTCCGCGTAAACAGTTGCTTGCTCCTCTCATTGTGTGAAAAGAGTGTGTGTGTGTGTGTGTGTTTGTAAAATGGCACGTACCAAGCAGACCGCTCGTAAATCCACCGGCGGTAAGGCGCCGCGTAAACAGCTCGCCACCAAAGCTGCGCGCAAGAGCGCCCCCGCAACGGGCGGCGTGAAGAAGCCCCATCGCTACAGGCCCGGCACCGTAGCCCTCCGTGAGATCCGTCGCTACCAGAAGAGTACCGAGCTGCTGATCCGCAAGCTGCCGTTCCAGCGTCTCGTGCGCGAAATCGCACAGGACTTCAAGACCGATCTCCGTTTCCAGAGCTCTGCCGTTATGGCGCTTCAGGAGGCCAGCGAAGCGTACCTGGTCGGTCTCTTTGAAGACACCAACCTGTGCGCGATCCACGCCAAGCGCGTGACCATCATGCCCAAGGATATACAGTTGGCGCGAAGAATCCGCGGCGAGCGCGCCTAAGAAGGTTGCGTCCGTCGGCTCTCCTCCGATTCAAATGCAAAAAGGCCCTTTTCAGGGCCACATAAGTTTCGTTATTTAAAAATAAATATAATGTTTCATGACGACGATACCTACACGCATGCACGCACGATAGATTATCCTACTATATAATATTATAAACGCGAACGCGTTTGTATGTATGGATGGACGTATGTTTGTTACTCTTTCACGCCAGAACGGCTGAACAGATCTGGATGAAATTTGGCACAGAGATAGATTATAGTCTAGAATAGCACATAGGATACTTTTTAACCGCGGGTGAGACCGCAGGGCGCAGCTAGTTTATTAATAATTGGTACTTAAGCACCTACCTACCTACCTACCTACCTATCTATCTATCTGTCTGTCTAGTTTACTTACTTAGACTGAGACTTAATTAACGCACGCATCTAAAAGTAGTAGAACCGTTCTAAGCAGCATGACCATCCAATATAATATAACGTTATGTGACAACTCTGTCAACGTTATACGTGATTGATTGATGGCATAATTTTTTTTTTTTTTTTTTTTATACACACACACACACACGGAGTGTAATACAACACCCACACTTCGCCGGACGATATTCAGTCGAACAGAACGGGGAGATGGGGGGGGGGGGGGGGGACAGCCCCCCCGCCCTTCACGTCTCGCGCGCGCGCGCGCGACTCTATCGCTAGAGTGTTCGAGAGCATAAATAAAGAGCAATGCTCAAAAAGCTTCCAGTCGTTCGCTCGCCGTCAACACTCGCGGCCGCTACGGTGTTCAGTTTTGTTATTATCCACTCTTACTAACTAGTTTTTGCTCAAGATGACCGGTCGCGGCAAGGGAGGAAAAGGTCTGGGGAAAGGTGGAGCCAAGCGTCACAGGAAAGTGCTTCGTGATAACATCCAGGGAATCACGAAGCCCGCCATCCGTCGTCTGGCGCGCAGGGGCGGCGTGAAGCGTATCTCCGGTCTGATCTACGAGGAGACCAGAGGCGTGCTGAAGGTGTTCCTCGAGAACGTGATCCGCGACGCCGTCACCTACACTGAGCACGCGAAGAGGAAGACCGTCACCGCCATGGATGTGGTCTACGCTCTCAAACGCCAGGGCCGCACTCTCTACGGTTTCGGAGGTTAAGCCGACGGACGGACGGACGGACGAACGAACAGGGTCGCTTGCGACCTCCTTCGTGTATCATGAAAAAAGGCCCTTTTCAGGGCCGCATAAGTTTCTATGTATAATTTTTAAAGAGAAAAAGAATACGATTATGTTTCGCAAAACGAACGCTTGACACAACACTTGGTTGCTTTCCTGCCTACCTACCCTACCCTACCCTACCCTACCTACCTACCTACCTACCTACCTACCTACTTACTTACTTACTTCGACAAACAATATATAAATAAAAATACTACGTTGCATACGTGTACCTACCTACTTATATATGGTACTTATTACTTTATTATTTAAAAAAAAAAAAAAAAAACAGCAATAGGTAAATAGCACTTTTAATGTACCCCAAAACTTATTACGAGTTACTAAACAATAAAATATTTAAATAGTTAACATACTTAATATAGTACAATCGGAACCGTAGAGCAGCGTTCGGTTATAATATTTGCACGGGTGAGCTTTGTGCTGTCTGTCACTTGTAGTTAGTTAGGTTAGGTTAGGTCAGGCTAGGTTAGGTTAGGTTATGAAATTTTTTCGATCACTATATTCTAGAGGTGTGTTCCTGAGATGGGTTCGATTGAACGACGTCCAGCTCGAAGGCAAGGCTTCGCGCGGTTCAGTCAGTCGGTTTGGAAGGAAACTGGTGTAGAGCTGTTTTACGAGCACCAAAATATCGGTCGTTTTATACGATTAAAACATTGAAAATTGCCAAATTTTTCTCTTATATAATGAAAACGATATCTTTGTCGTTTGTTTATCGAATAAAACTAGTCGGAACAGTTGGTTTTATAGAGAAAATTGAATTTTAAACATGACCCATCACTCTCGGTGTCGAGAGTGGCGCGATTAAAACGATTCAGCACTCCAGGCGACCACCTGAGCCGCCGGAGAGTCGGATAGGCGCCTGGCCACGTTCAAAAAGTATCACGGAAAACGCTCCGTTGGCGTGGTATAGTATTAAAATACAGAAAAAAGGTTATTTAATGAGAGCGATGTTAGTGAAAACTCACGAACGTTGTTGCGAGAAATCGTCTCTAGACAGTGGTGCCCTCTTTCCGGTAAAGCGGTCAATCTATACACCCGCCAACGTAGGTTTTTGAAAAGTATTTTACTCAAGTACATAAACGCGCGAGCGCTTCGCAGTGAGTGTGCTGTGTGTGTAAAAAATTTATTAAATAAAAAATTATATATATTATTATATAATGGCCGACACCGCCGTAGCAGCAGAGGCTCCCGCGCCAGCGACTCCCGCGAAGAAGCCGAAGGCGTCCGCAGCAGCCGCAGGCGGCGCCAAGAAACCCAAGGCGAAGCCGACCCACCCGAAGACCTCCGAAATGGTGAACAACGCGATCAAGGAGCTGAAGGAGCGCAGCGGTTCGTCGCTGAAGGCGATCAAGAAATACATCGCGGCCCAGTACAAGGTGGACGCCGAGAAGCTGGCCCCGTTCATCAGGAAGTATCTGAAGAGCGCCGTCGAGTCCGGCGCCCTGATCCAGACGAAGGGAAAGGGAGCTTCGGGCAGTTTCAAGCTCGAATCGAAGTCTTCCTCGGCGAAGAAGCCCGCCGGCGCCGGCGGCAAGGCGTCCGGCAAGTCGTCCGCGAAGGAGAGCGCCTCCACCGCCGCCGCCAAGGCGAAGAAGTCCGCCGCCGCGGCGCCCGCCTCCGGCAGGGGCAGGAAGGCGGCCGCCGCGGCCGCCTCGCCGGCCAAATCGAAGCCCTCCGCCGCCGCCTCGGCGAAGGACAAGAAGGCCGCCGCCGCAGCGAAGAAGAAGCCCGCCGCCGCGAAGAAGGCCGCCGCGCCCGCCAGGGGCAAGAGCGCCGCCGCCCCGAAGGCGAAAAAGACCGCGAAGCCGCCCACCAAGAAGCCGAAGGCGCCCAAGCCGAAGAGGGCCGCCGCCACTCCCAAGTCGAAGGCCGCCGCCGCCACGAAGAAGGCGTCCGCCTCGAAGAAGTGAGCCGCCGTGCAGCAGTGAGTTTTCCGCGTGTGTGCCGTGCTGTGCTTGCTCGCTCGCTCCGTGTGCGTGAACGACGACGACGACGGTGCACGCGAGCTGCGCGCACGCCACGCGCGCGCATCCTCTCCTGCCTGTGTGGGGGCGCGCGGGACGCGCGACACCTCACCTCGCAGCAAAAAGCCCTTTTCAGGGCTAACATATCGTTCGAGAGCGCGTTCATCGCGCTCTGTGTTTCTCTTGAGACGGACCGCAGACAGACAGAAAGACTGGACGGACGACGACGACGCACGCACGCGAACAAACAAAAAACGCGCACGGCG
Organism: Peribatodes rhomboidaria; assembly: GCA_911728515.1. Lineage (NCBI taxonomy): Eukaryota > Metazoa > Arthropoda > Insecta > Lepidoptera > Geometridae > Peribatodes > Peribatodes rhomboidaria. The sequence continues at coordinate 6,623,793 of OU452192.1, read as the reverse complement.
TCGTCGTCCTCCTCCTCCTCCTCCTCCTTCCTCCTGCTGAGCGAGCGCAGCGGGGCCCGCCCGACTGCCCGACTCAACTCGACTCAACTCGACTAGCTAAAACTAACCGAACTAATAAAGAAAATGTAGTTACCCTTACACAATTAATTACAAACACACACACACACAACATACAAACGAATCTCGGATGTCTCTCTCAATGGCTGAACGGAAATTGATGAAATCGACACGCACAGACAGACAGATGTTATTGAATCTGCTCATATTAGCCATACCAAGAGGAATCTATGGATTTACGGACTGTTGTTTGTTTCCATGGGAAATTTAGCCACTGCTTGCTTGCTTCAAAGATTTCTTAAGTGACTCTATGTCGGCTATTTTTTTTTTTTTTTTTTTTTTTTTTTTTTCTTTGGGAATTCTGGCTTTAACAGCCTTAGTAGTTCTCATCGCACGCGGCCGCCCCGATCTTTCGTGGTTTTCAACAGAGGAAGAGTCGGTAGAGTCTGTCGATACTACGATAATTATACTTATACGAACATACGGCTGATACCGAGATGTTTTGTGCAACGCAATCACTGCAATCCTGTTTTCTTCAACACCCCATGTTCCATTCCATGTTGTAAATTTAATAATAATCACGAAAAATATATTATGTAAAATGGCGGGAAATTGATTGTAGTTTTCGACATGATAAACGCATTCCAAATTTTAATGCAGAAAAAAAAAAAAAAACAAAAAAAAAAAAAGAAAAATAGTTTAGGTATATTGTTCGATGTTATTGTTACCTACACTCTTCTATCGCGGTATCAGGGTAGGCGCGGAGGCGCGCGCAACCCAACCCAACGAGACTGATCATCGCGTTAGCGTCTCGACGGAGTGGGGCAAGGGTATATCAATAAATCCGAGCACCCGGTTCGAACAAACATTCCGCTCCGATCCGTCGCACCGTACGGACGTCTCCGACTACCGTCCGCTGCCCGCTATCGCCATCCTGCTCAAGCCTGCTGTTGCTGTCTCCCTCAAGCCTGCTGTTGCTGTCGCCGCTGTTGCTGTCTCAACACAGCAAGCCCTGAGAAGACAGAAGCCGCAAGACTGCGACGTCCGATCCTCTGTTTCGGTCCCTCAACTTCGAGGTGTTAGCGTTGCCACGTATCTTCGCTAACACTATCGATTTCGTTGTATTAACGTTGGTTTCAAACGTCCTCTGTTAATACAACGTACCGGGGTACCGACTGCAGGGATCGTCGTCTCGCCGTGTTCTCCGCCGGACGAAGAAAGCACGCCGTATCTTGATACGGCGTGATCAAACCGCTCTTTTCAGAGCGTCCTAATGTTTCATTGCAAAATCCACGCTTAGTGGTCGATCGGTGGATACTTATAACGGTGCCAACGAAGCCGATCGTGGTTAGGAGCGTGGACCCGGAGCGCTCGTTTTTCCTCCTTCTGAGGAACAACGGAATCCGGCTGGGCTTGGAACCACCGGCCTTGGGGACGCCCCTCGTCGACACCAAGCATCTCCCTCCCACCCTTCCCATCCTTTTTCCTATCCCTCGGGTGTGTGTTTGGCTTGGACGGCCGGTTTCCCCGGAGTCCCTGTCTCTCCCCCGGGGCAGCTAGGGCCGTAGGCACACAACCGGCTGCACAATAAGATCGGCAGCCGGGACACACTAGGGCTACACCTAGGTACACATCTCCCTGCCTATACCCGGCAGGGAGGCTCATGCCCTCTCTTTCCCGCCGGTGAAAATCCTTCACCGGCTGTCTCGCTCTCGCTCCCGTCGCTATGGAGCTTGCCGGGTCGGAGGCCAGTTTCGGCGCGGCTAACGCCATCGTCGAAAATGTTCTCCGAGCCATGTTAGCGTCCAATCCGAGTGCGTACGAGGATTTCGTACGCAACCCGGTAGCCGCTGCAGCCTCTCTGCTAGCGGCGGCCCCTCAGGCCTACCCCTCCCCCGCCCCTGCCCCTCAGGCAAAGCCCGCTAAGGCCCCTAAGGCCAAAAAATCCTCCAACCCTGCCCCTAAGGCCTCAGGCTCTGCGCCTAAGCCTTTACCGGGCACCTCCTCCTCCTCCGCTAAGCCCTCGCCCTCCCTCAGAGGGCCGACGGCCGTCCCGACCCCGAAGGCCCGCTCGCCCGTAAGAGAGCGTTCCTCGCACGAGGCACGATCTCGAAAAGGGCGAGAGGGCAATCGCCGCTCTCTCTCCCGTCATAGGAGTCGCTCGCGTCTCGCCCTGACCGTCAGGTCAGAGAGCGCGACCTCCTTGGCCTCTGCCGTCTCGACGGAGATGGACACGGCCGGCCCAAGCGACGAGGGCTTCACCCTCGTTGCTCCCAAAGGGAAGAAGCGCCCCGCCGCTGCTTCCTCTCCCCCTCCCCCGTCCAAAGCCTCCTGCATCGCTGCAGGCACTCCTCCGTCTTCCGACGACTCGGACGAGATGGACGTGGCTCCCGCGCCCAGACCGCCGAGACCCCCCCGACCCTTTGTCCTTAGGGACAGGCAGCGCTGGCCGGAGATCTCTAAGATCTTCACCGACCAGAGCATCAGGTGCTCTGGTAAGAGCCACAAGGACGGTATCTCCGTCGCCATCCCCTCCTCCGACGAGTACCGTCGCGCTACCCGTATCCTACGTGAAGCTCAGATCCAGTTTCACGCCTTCCCCCTTGAGGACGAGAAAGTCCTTCGCGTAGTTATACGCGGCCTCCCCAAAGAGATCAGTACGGACCTCATCCGTACTGACCTCGAGTCCCAGGGCTTCCCGGTCCAACAGGTGCACCGTATGACCAACGGTCGCACCAAGGCCCCCATAGACCTCGTTCTGGTCATCCTCGACCGCAACCAGGAGGGCAAGAGAATCTTCTCAGTCGAGAAGGTACTCAACCTCTCCGGGCTTAAGGTCGAGGCTCCCCGATCCAAAGGCATTCCGGGTCAATGCCATCGCTGCCAGTTGTATGGCCACGCCGCGCGTTTTTGCGAAGCGGCCTTCCGCTGCGTAAAGTGCGCGGGTGACCATGCCACTGCAGCATGCAGCCGCAAGAAGGGGGATCCCAGTCCGCCCAGCTGCGTCCTCTGTGGGACGAAAGGGCACACTGCGAATTATCGCGGTTGCCCTAAGGCCCCGAAGGCCGCGGCTGGGTCGAAAAGGACCCCTCCTTCCCGCAACCCTCCCCGGTCCCAAGGCACCGGTGCCAAGCTCCGGGTAGCACCCGCCCCCGCTGCGCCGAAATTCGTCGACGCGCCCCGTCCCTCGACCAACGCTTGGTCGAAACCCCCATCCCTGCTCCAGACACCGGTGTCTCGCCCAGTGCAGCTCCCCTACCCCGCTGCTACCCCGAGCCGCCCGATCCCCCCACCCGTGGCTCCTGCACCCCGCATGCCCGCCCAAAGCCCTTCTGGCCTCACGGCGGATTTCCACCTTCTCACTGAGATCTCCTCGAGTTTTGACCTCGACGAGGTCCGCGAGGTGGCTCAACTCGTCCGTGAACGCCCTGGTGACCTACTGGTCATCATGGCTACTCACAGCGATCTCTTCCGCGCTCTGAAGCACTTCGCTCCCCGCGCCACTTCGTCGTAACTGTCATGGATAGTACAACGACGAAAGTGAAGCCGCGCGCGTTGACGTTGGCATTTTACAATGCCAACAGCCTCTCCTCGGGGAACTCACGTCCCCTCATCCACGAGTTCCTCACGACCCATCAGGTCGATGTCATGTTAGTGTGCGAGACCTTTCTAAAACCGAGCATGAGGGACCCTAGGGTCGCAAACTATGCTCTGGTTCGTAATGACAGGACTACCGCCCGCGGGGGTGGTACCCTGATCTATTACAAAAGATCTCTCCACTGCATTCCCATCGACACTCCTCCTCTCACGAACCTGGAGGCATCCTGTTGCCGCCTATCGATGACGGGCCATCAGTCCGTCATCATTGCGTCTTGTTACCACTCTGGTAACAAACCTCTCCTCAGAAGTGATCTCGAGTCACTTCTCTCCCTCGGAAGCGCCGTCATTCTGGCGGGCGACTTCAACAGCAAGCACACCATGTGGGGTTGCAACGCCACTAACACGAGAGGGTCCCTTATGGACACTCTCTCCACCGACTTGGGCTATGACGTCATTCCCCCGTCCTCCCCGACCCACTTCCCCTTCAACATTGACCTTAGGCCAGACATACTCGACATAGCACTTCTAAAAGGCATAGCGCTTCAGCTACGCTCGTTAGAAGTGCTACACGAGCTTGACTCTGACCACCGACCGGTTCTGATGTCCCTGGGCCCCGACTCAGCCATCAGTACCCCCCCGACTAGGACTGTGGTGAATTGGAAGCTTTTAGGTGAGAGCCTAAAGGAAACCAACTCACCCGACCTAGACCGAATCCCCGACGACATCGTCACCCCAGACGATGTCTCCCTCTCCCTCGATGCGCTCAATAGTCACCTTCACACCGCCATTGGCGGCTCCTCGAGACAGGTCCCAGTCGAGGGCGACCAACGCTGGGCCCTTCCCGAGGACGTGAGGGAGCTATTGAGAGCAAAACACTCTGCCATTAGGGCTTACGACTGGACTCCCACCGAAGAGAACAGAGTCACTATGCGGTATTACGAGCGTGCCGTAAAGACCCGCATACGTGAACTCCGTAATCAGAGGTGGGAGAAACTTCTTTCAGAGATCGAACCATCTCATCTGGCTTACTGGAAGTTGGTGCGATCTATGAAATCCGACAAGACGTCATCCATGCCCCCCCTGACACGACCCAATCTCCCACCCGCCTTCGAGGATGTGGAAAAGGCCGAGTGCCTGGCCCACAGCCTCGAGGCGCAGTGCAGCCCCAGTCTAGACCAAGTCGACCCCGCTCATCGCGAGTCGGTGGACGCGGTAGTCGACGAAGTCTCCTCCCTCCCTCCCCTCTCTTCCCTCGAGCCGGTCACGGCTTCGGAAGTTGAGTCGATCATCAAGGACCTCCACGCCAAGAAGTCCCCAGGTGCAGATGGTATCACCAACAGAGTGCTCAAACTCTTCCCCATTGCCCTTATCCATCTCTTAGTAAGCATCTTCAATGCCGCCATGACCAACTGCATCTTCCCCGACCCCTGGAAGACTGCCGATGTTATCGGCATTCGAAAACCAGGCAAGAAGGCTACCGAGCCTTCTAGTTACCGTCCCATCAGTCTTCTCAGCTCCATTGGGAAGATTTACGAGCGCATCCTTCTGAAGCGCATCTGGTCCCATGTCAGGGAGAATCACATTCTCCCAGACGAGCAGTTTGGATTTAGGTCCAGACACTCTTGCGTCCAACAAGTACACCGCATCACGGAGTACGTCCTAGAAGGTTTCAATCAGAGACCTTGTGGCTTCACCACTCCCAAGCCCCAGGGGACCCTAGCGGTTTTCCTCGACGTCGCGAAAGCCTTCGATAAGGTGTGGCACAACGGGTTGATATACAAGCTATATCAACTCGCGTTCCCAGACAGTCTTGTGCTCATCATCCAAGACTATCTCACCCATCGAAGCTTCCGCTACCGCGTCGATGGAACTCGCTCCTCCCCTCATCCCATCAGCGCCGGCGTCCCTCAGGGCTCAGCGCTAGCCCCTATCCTCTTCTCTCTCTACACTCACGACATCCCTCGGATTCCAAAAGTAGAGTTCGCGCTTTTCGCGGACGACACTGCCCTCTACACCAGAGGTTGGAATCCCCTCCACCTGCGTGGCCGACTTCAGCGAGCCCTTCGCCAGCTTGGCGATTGGTTCAAGAAGTGGGCCATAACGGTCAATCCCGACAAAAGTGCAGCCATGTACTTTCACCCCACCAAGCCCTTCAACCGGGAGCAACTCGTGCTTCACGGTCAGCCCGTCCCTTGGGCTACCTCCACCAAATACCTTGGCGTGACCCTTGATAGACGACTCACCTTCTCGAAACACATTCAGATAGTCCGGGACCGAGCGGCCTTCATTCTAGGCCGACTCCACCACCTCGTAGGCACACGGAGTAAATTGTCCCTTAGGAATAAGGTGACTATTTACAAAATGTGCATCCGCCCCGTCATGACGTACGCTTCAGTAGTGTTCGCTCATGCCTCCTCCCTAGACCTGGACAAGCTCCAGGTCCTTCAGAATAGGTTCATTCGCAAGGCAGTCGGAGCTAGCTGGTACCAGCGTAACGCCGACCTGCATTGCGATCTCGAACTTCCCTCCATCCGTCAGTACATCAAGTTTCTCTCCCGGCGCTACTTTGATAGAGCCCCTCACCACCCCAACCCTCTTGTCACTCGCACCGTGGACTACTCCGTAGATCCCACAGACCCTCCCCCTCTCCGTAGGCGCCCTAGGAACATCCTAGGCGACCCGGACGACCCCATCGCCGTCGTCACGTCGGCGGCGCTGGGGTCGTCCGACCCGGCAGCTCCTTGCAACAGGAAGTATTCAGTTTTTGGTATAGGCGTCGGTTACCAAAGGTACACTGTCATACACCGACCTCGCCGGCGAGGTCGAAGACTGCCTACAAGGTCTGTTAGAAGATCGGTTAGTTAGCTCGTAGTGTTCGCTTATTTTACGCCCCTCAGTTTCTTGCCTGTTCTTCTGAGGTGAGGTTCCCTTTCCGAACAAGGCGGTCGAGTCATTGTTAATAATAATTTATTTTGTTTTTAACCTTAACTTCAACCGTCCCCGTTAGGGCCCTAGAGCAAGCCCCTTCTGGGCTGCCAGGGCAATTCGACGCCCCTCCCTCGGCGACAGCCCAAGCCGAGGCCGTACCTCAGAGGTGCCCTTGCGCTCGTCGCCCATAGTTTGTAAGCATTTTTGAGGCCCTGCGCCATCTGCGCTTGCCTAATGCCCGGTACGCTGTCGAGGCCTCAGTGGCCAACAGCATAGAGTCATCCAAAAAAAAAAAAAAAAAAAAAAAAAAAAAAAAAAAAAAAAAACCGGTTCGAACAAACACAGTTCGCTCGGTACGTTCACGCACGCCGCGCGGCCGCCGTCGTCTCTCTATCTCGTGTTTTCTGAATTATTCTTAAAGCCTTAACCTAACCATGTCGGGACGCGGTAAAGGTGGCAAAGTGAAGGGAAAGGCAAAGTCCCGTTCTAACCGCGCCGGACTACAGTTCCCGGTGGGTCGTATTCATCGCCTCCTGCGCAACGGCAACTATGCCGAGCGCGTGGGTGCCGGAGCGCCGGTCTACCTCGCAGCCGTGATGGAATATCTCGCCGCTGAGGTGCTCGAGTTGGCCGGCAACGCGGCCAGGGACAACAAGAAGACCAGAATCATCCCGCGTCATCTTCAGCTGGCCATAAGGAACGACGAGGAGCTGAACAAGCTGCTCTCCGGTGTGACCATCGCGCAGGGCGGTGTGCTCCCCAACATTCAGGCCGTTCTCCTGCCCAAGAAGACCGAGAAGAAAGCTTAAGGCGTGGACGAGCACTCGCCTTTCGTGTGTGTTTGTTGTTCGCTTTCGCTGCTCTTCTACGCGAGATCGCAAAAAGGCCCTTTTCAGGGCCACAATATCACTCTTGCCATTCACAAACGAATGAATGTTTCATTGATTGAACGGACACACAACGGCATTTATTATTTATTTATTTTCTCTATCTTCTCATCATAATTTATGTAGGTACATTATACCCTACGACAATTCAATACAATACAAAATACTCTGTACAAGTATGCAAAAACTCTTTATTGACACCAAATACAAATAAATCTAAACTGAACATTCAAAAATAAAGGCGCAATTAGCGGTCTTATCTCGCTGAAGAGCGATCACTTCCATATATAAAACCTTTGGATTTGATTGAATGAAAACATTATGATTTAGTGCTAATAATAATCATTAAGGTTGAATAAACTTACTAATTTGAGAATTTTAATAAACTACATACTAATACCAACGCATAAATAATTACTCTATGTACAATAGAAAAACAAATAAATTACCCAGTCATAAACGAAGTACGGCTTCAGTAGTGAAGGACGATGCATAAAAGCCAGAACTATGCACCGGATTCATAAGCTGTCTGTTTTCTGAATTTAGTAGTTTGAGAATCGAATCTATAAATACAATATATTATTATTATACGTACATATTTTTTTTTTTTTTTTAAATTGTAACTCTAGGTAGAGGTAGTCATACGCGCGAGTGAGAGTGAGAGAATGTTTTCCGTCCCTGTCTAATGCGCGACAGACAGACAGCTCGCGGTGGCTCGGGCGAGAGCACGGTCCGGTTTCTCTCAAAAGCGGATTCCATCCCGCCGCAGTTTTTAATCGCTCGCTGTCAGCCGACGAGTTCAGTGCACTAGAGCAATACCGTTTCAGCAAAGCAAGCAAGCAAGCAAGCATCCAACAATGCCGCCCAAGACAAGCGGAAAGGCCGCCAAGAAGTCCGGCAAGGCGCAGAAGAACATCTCCAAGACAGATAAGAAAAAGAAGAAGCACAAGAGGAAGGAGAGCTACGCCATTTACATCTACAAGGTGCTCAAGCAGGTCCACCCGGACACCGGCATCTCCAGCAAGGCCATGTCCATCATGAACTCGTTCGTGAACGACATCTTCGAGCGCATCGCCGCCGAGGCGTCCCGTCTCGCTCACTACAACAAGCGCAGCACGATCACATCGAGGGAGGTGCAGACTTCCGTGAGGCTCCTGCTGCCCGGCGAGCTGGCCAAGCACGCCGTCAGCGAGGGCACCAAGGCCGTCACCAAGTACACCAGCTCCAAGTGATGAGATCGATCGATCGATGTCGCACAAAGACAAAAAGGCCCTTTTCAGGGCCACAAAATGATTCATAAATACTATGTTTCGCAATGCGATCATATTATAATGTTTCACCTGAATGAACATTGACACGACAGACACACACACACTCACATTTTTATGTACCTACCTGCCGCCTGCCTGTAATTTCGAAAATGCATTAATTACATTACGAAACCTAAGTCTTAAGCTGTTAGTAATAATTATGAGTACCTATAATACAATAAAACTTTACTTTTAAGACACGATTTACCAAGTATACAACCAGCTCCAAGCTAGATCGGCGTCGCTCGCGGGCGCGCAGCAGCTCTGCCGCGATCGTCTAGTATAATAATAATAATAATAATAATACCTAATGAAAAAGGCTAGTATAAATAATCGCCCGTCTCATGAAGACACGATTTGTTGCATTTTTTTTTTTTTTTTTTTTTTTTTTCGCTCAGTTTGCAAGCCAGTTACATTTTAATTTTGTCCACACAGACAGACAGACAGACAGATCTATCCGACCTCGTGTGCGGAGCTGTGCGCGCGTGCAAGCGAGAGGCCCGATCGCGACTCTACCGTATTCTCCACCGTTTTTATAAATAAAGCGCTACATGTTGCTTATTTTTTAACAGTCGTGCGCTGATCGTCGCAGTCGTCGCTCGCTCGTACGTGCGTCCGCGTAAACAGTTGCTTGCTCCTCTCATTGTGTGAAAAGAGTGTGTGTGTGTGTGTGTGTTTGTAAAATGGCACGTACCAAGCAGACCGCTCGTAAATCCACCGGCGGTAAGGCGCCGCGTAAACAGCTCGCCACCAAAGCTGCGCGCAAGAGCGCCCCCGCAACGGGCGGCGTGAAGAAGCCCCATCGCTACAGGCCCGGCACCGTAGCCCTCCGTGAGATCCGTCGCTACCAGAAGAGTACCGAGCTGCTGATCCGCAAGCTGCCGTTCCAGCGTCTCGTGCGCGAAATCGCACAGGACTTCAAGACCGATCTCCGTTTCCAGAGCTCTGCCGTTATGGCGCTTCAGGAGGCCAGCGAAGCGTACCTGGTCGGTCTCTTTGAAGACACCAACCTGTGCGCGATCCACGCCAAGCGCGTGACCATCATGCCCAAGGATATACAGTTGGCGCGAAGAATCCGCGGCGAGCGCGCCTAAGAAGGTTGCGTCCGTCGGCTCTCCTCCGATTCAAATGCAAAAAGGCCCTTTTCAGGGCCACATAAGTTTCGTTATTTAAAAATAAATATAATGTTTCATGACGACGATACCTACACGCATGCACGCACGATAGATTATCCTACTATATAATATTATAAACGCGAACGCGTTTGTATGTATGGATGGACGTATGTTTGTTACTCTTTCACGCCAGAACGGCTGAACAGATCTGGATGAAATTTGGCACAGAGATAGATTATAGTCTAGAATAGCACATAGGATACTTTTTAACCGCGGGTGAGACCGCAGGGCGCAGCTAGTTTATTAATAATTGGTACTTAAGCACCTACCTACCTACCTACCTACCTATCTATCTATCTGTCTGTCTAGTTTACTTACTTAGACTGAGACTTAATTAACGCACGCATCTAAAAGTAGTAGAACCGTTCTAAGCAGCATGACCATCCAATATAATATAACGTTATGTGACAACTCTGTCAACGTTATACGTGATTGATTGATGGCATAATTTTTTTTTTTTTTTTTTTTATACACACACACACACACGGAGTGTAATACAACACCCACACTTCGCCGGACGATATTCAGTCGAACAGAACGGGGAGATGGGGGGGGGGGGGGGGGACAGCCCCCCCGCCCTTCACGTCTCGCGCGCGCGCGCGCGACTCTATCGCTAGAGTGTTCGAGAGCATAAATAAAGAGCAATGCTCAAAAAGCTTCCAGTCGTTCGCTCGCCGTCAACACTCGCGGCCGCTACGGTGTTCAGTTTTGTTATTATCCACTCTTACTAACTAGTTTTTGCTCAAGATGACCGGTCGCGGCAAGGGAGGAAAAGGTCTGGGGAAAGGTGGAGCCAAGCGTCACAGGAAAGTGCTTCGTGATAACATCCAGGGAATCACGAAGCCCGCCATCCGTCGTCTGGCGCGCAGGGGCGGCGTGAAGCGTATCTCCGGTCTGATCTACGAGGAGACCAGAGGCGTGCTGAAGGTGTTCCTCGAGAACGTGATCCGCGACGCCGTCACCTACACTGAGCACGCGAAGAGGAAGACCGTCACCGCCATGGATGTGGTCTACGCTCTCAAACGCCAGGGCCGCACTCTCTACGGTTTCGGAGGTTAAGCCGACGGACGGACGGACGGACGAACGAACAGGGTCGCTTGCGACCTCCTTCGTGTATCATGAAAAAAGGCCCTTTTCAGGGCCGCATAAGTTTCTATGTATAATTTTTAAAGAGAAAAAGAATACGATTATGTTTCGCAAAACGAACGCTTGACACAACACTTGGTTGCTTTCCTGCCTACCTACCCTACCCTACCCTACCCTACCTACCTACCTACCTACCTACCTACCTACTTACTTACTTACTTCGACAAACAATATATAAATAAAAATACTACGTTGCATACGTGTACCTACCTACTTATATATGGTACTTATTACTTTATTATTTAAAAAAAAAAAAAAAAAACAGCAATAGGTAAATAGCACTTTTAATGTACCCCAAAACTTATTACGAGTTACTAAACAATAAAATATTTAAATAGTTAACATACTTAATATAGTACAATCGGAACCGTAGAGCAGCGTTCGGTTATAATATTTGCACGGGTGAGCTTTGTGCTGTCTGTCACTTGTAGTTAGTTAGGTTAGGTTAGGTCAGGCTAGGTTAGGTTAGGTTATGAAATTTTTTCGATCACTATATTCTAGAGGTGTGTTCCTGAGATGGGTTCGATTGAACGACGTCCAGCTCGAAGGCAAGGCTTCGCGCGGTTCAGTCAGTCGGTTTGGAAGGAAACTGGTGTAGAGCTGTTTTACGAGCACCAAAATATCGGTCGTTTTATACGATTAAAACATTGAAAATTGCCAAATTTTTCTCTTATATAATGAAAACGATATCTTTGTCGTTTGTTTATCGAATAAAACTAGTCGGAACAGTTGGTTTTATAGAGAAAATTGAATTTTAAACATGACCCATCACTCTCGGTGTCGAGAGTGGCGCGATTAAAACGATTCAGCACTCCAGGCGACCACCTGAGCCGCCGGAGAGTCGGATAGGCGCCTGGCCACGTTCAAAAAGTATCACGGAAAACGCTCCGTTGGCGTGGTATAGTATTAAAATACAGAAAAAAGGTTATTTAATGAGAGCGATGTTAGTGAAAACTCACGAACGTTGTTGCGAGAAATCGTCTCTAGACAGTGGTGCCCTCTTTCCGGTAAAGCGGTCAATCTATACACCCGCCAACGTAGGTTTTTGAAAAGTATTTTACTCAAGTACATAAACGCGCGAGCGCTTCGCAGTGAGTGTGCTGTGTGTGTAAAAAATTTATTAAATAAAAAATTATATATATTATTATATAATGGCCGACACCGCCGTAGCAGCAGAGGCTCCCGCGCCAGCGACTCCCGCGAAGAAGCCGAAGGCGTCCGCAGCAGCCGCAGGCGGCGCCAAGAAACCCAAGGCGAAGCCGACCCACCCGAAGACCTCCGAAATGGTGAACAACGCGATCAAGGAGCTGAAGGAGCGCAGCGGTTCGTCGCTGAAGGCGATCAAGAAATACATCGCGGCCCAGTACAAGGTGGACGCCGAGAAGCTGGCCCCGTTCATCAGGAAGTATCTGAAGAGCGCCGTCGAGTCCGGCGCCCTGATCCAGACGAAGGGAAAGGGAGCTTCGGGCAGTTTCAAGCTCGAATCGAAGTCTTCCTCGGCGAAGAAGCCCGCCGGCGCCGGCGGCAAGGCGTCCGGCAAGTCGTCCGCGAAGGAGAGCGCCTCCACCGCCGCCGCCAAGGCGAAGAAGTCCGCCGCCGCGGCGCCCGCCTCCGGCAGGGGCAGGAAGGCGGCCGCCGCGGCCGCCTCGCCGGCCAAATCGAAGCCCTCCGCCGCCGCCTCGGCGAAGGACAAGAAGGCCGCCGCCGCAGCGAAGAAGAAGCCCGCCGCCGCGAAGAAGGCCGCCGCGCCCGCCAGGGGCAAGAGCGCCGCCGCCCCGAAGGCGAAAAAGACCGCGAAGCCGCCCACCAAGAAGCCGAAGGCGCCCAAGCCGAAGAGGGCCGCCGCCACTCCCAAGTCGAAGGCCGCCGCCGCCACGAAGAAGGCGTCCGCCTCGAAGAAGTGAGCCGCCGTGCAGCAGTGAGTTTTCCGCGTGTGTGCCGTGCTGTGCTTGCTCGCTCGCTCCGTGTGCGTGAACGACGACGACGACGGTGCACGCGAGCTGCGCGCACGCCACGCGCGCGCATCCTCTCCTGCCTGTGTGGGGGCGCGCGGGACGCGCGACACCTCACCTCGCAGCAAAAAGCCCTTTTCAGGGCTAACATATCGTTCGAGAGCGCGTTCATCGCGCTCTGTGTTTCTCTTGAGACGGACCGCAGACAGACAGAAAGACTGGACGGACGACGACGACGCACGCACGCGAACAAACAAAAAACGCGCACGGCGTCGTCGTCCTCCTCCTCCTCCTCCTCCTTCCTCCTGCTGAGCGAGCGCAGCGGGGCCCGCCCGACTGCCCGACTCAACTCGACTCAACTCGACTAGCTAAAACTAACCGAACTAATAAAGAAAATGTAGTTACCCTTACACAATTAATTACAAACACACACACACACAACATACAAACGAATCTCGGATGTCTCTCTCAATGGCTGAACGGAAATTGATGAAATCGACACGCACAGACAGACAGATGTTATTGAATCTGCTCATATTAGCCATACCAAGAGGAATCTATGGATTTACGGACTGTTGTTTGTTTCCATGGGAAATTTAGCCACTGCTTGCTTGCTTCAAAGATTTCTTAAGTGACTCTATGTCGGCTATTTTTTTTTTTTTTTTTTTTTTTTTTTTTTCTTTGGGAATTCTGGCTTTAACAGCCTTAGTAGTTCTCATCGCACGCGGCCGCCCCGATCTTTCGTGGTTTTCAACAGAGGAAGAGTCGGTAGAGTCTGTCGATACTACGATAATTATACTTATACGAACATACGGCTGATACCGAGATGTTTTGTGCAACGCAATCACTGCAATCCTGTTTTCTTCAACACCCCATGTTCCATTCCATGTTGTAAATTTAATAATAATCACGAAAAATATATTATGTAAAATGGCGGGAAATTGATTGTAGTTTTCGACATGATAAACGCATTCCAAATTTTAATGCAGAAAAAAAAAAAAAAACAAAAAAAAAAAAAGAAAAATAGTTTAGGTATATTGTTCGATGTTATTGTTACCTACACTCTTCTATCGCGGTATCAGGGTAGGCGCGGAGGCGCGCGCAACCCAACCCAACGAGACTGATCATCGCGTTAGCGTCTCGACGGAGTGGGGCAAGGGTATATCAATAAATCCGAGCACCCGGTTCGAACAAACACAGTTCGCTCGGTACGTTCACGCACGCCGCGCGGCCGCCGTCGTCTCTCTATCTCGTGTTTTCTGAATTATTCTTAAAGCCTTAACCTAACCATGTCGGGACGCGGTAAAGGTGGCAAAGTGAAGGGAAAGGCAAAGTCCCGTTCTAACCGCGCCGGACTACAGTTCCCGGTGGGTCGTATTCATCGCCTCCTGCGCAACGGCAACTATGCCGAGCGCGTGGGTGCCGGAGCGCCGGTCTACCTCGCAGCCGTGATGGAATATCTCGCCGCTGAGGTGCTCGAGTTGGCCGGCAACGCGGCCAGGGACAACAAGAAGACCAGAATCATCCCGCGTCATCTTCAGCTGGCCATAAGGAACGACGAGGAGCTGAACAAGCTGCTCTCCGGTGTGACCATCGCGCAGGGCGGTGTGCTCCCCAACATTCAGGCCGTTCTCCTGCCCAAGAAGACCGAGAAGAAAGCTTAAGGCGTGGACGAGCACTCGCCTTTCGTGTGTGTTTGTTGTTCGCTTTCGCTGCTCTTCTACGCGAGATCGCAAAAAGGCCCTTTTCAGGGCCACAATATCACTCTTGCCATTCACAAACGAATGAATGTTTCATTGATTGAACGGACACACAACGGCATTTATTATTTATTTATTTTCTCTATCTTCTCATCATAATTTATGTAGGTACATTATACCCTACGACAATTCAATACAATACAAAATACTCTGTACAAGTATGCAAAAACTCTTTATTGACACCAAATACAAATAAATCTAAACTGAACATTCAAAAATAAAGGCGCAATTAGCGGTCTTATCTCGCTGAAGAGCGATCACTTCCATATATAAAACCTTTGGATTTGATTGAATGAAAACATTATGATTTAGTGCTAATAATAATCATTAAGGTTGAATAAACTTACTAATTTGAGAATTTTAATAAACTACATACTAATACCAACGCATAAATAATTACTCTATGTACAATAGAAAAACAAATAAATTACCCAGTCATAAACGAAGTACGGCTTCAGTAGTGAAGGACGATGCATAAAAGCCAGAACTATGCACCGGATTCATAAGCTGTCTGTTTTCTGAATTTAGTAGTTTGAGAATCGAATCTATAAATACAATATATTATTATTATACGTACATATTTTTTTTTTTTTTTTAAATTGTAACTCTAGGTAGAGGTAGTCATACGCGCGAGTGAGAGTGAGAGAATGTTTTCCGTCCCTGTCTAATGCGCGACAGACAGACAGCTCGCGGTGGCTCGGGCGAGAGCACGGTCCGGTTTCTCTCAAAAGCGGATTCCATCCCGCCGCAGTTTTTAATCGCTCGCTGTCAGCCGACGAGTTCAGTGCACTAGAGCAATACCGTTTCAGCAAAGCAAGCAAGCAAGCAAGCATCCAACAATGCCGCCCAAGACAAGCGGAAAGGCCGCCAAGAAGTCCGGCAAGGCGCAGAAGAACATCTCCAAGACAGATAAGAAAAAGAAGAAGCACAAGAGGAAGGAGAGCTACGCCATTTACATCTACAAGGTGCTCAAGCAGGTCCACCCGGACACCGGCATCTCCAGCAAGGCCATGTCCATCATGAACTCGTTCGTGAACGACATCTTCGAGCGCATCGCCGCCGAGGCGTCCCGTCTCGCTCACTACAACAAGCGCAGCACGATCACATCGAGGGAGGTGCAGACTTCCGTGAGGCTCCTGCTGCCCGGCGAGCTGGCCAAGCACGCCGTCAGCGAGGGCACCAAGGCCGTCACCAAGTACACCAGCTCCAAGTGATGAGATCGATCGATCGATGTCGCACAAAGACAAAAAGGCCCTTTTCAGGGCCACAAAATGATTCATAAATACTATGTTTCGCAATGCGATCATATTATAATGTTTCACCTGAATGAACATTGACACGACAGACACACACACACTCACATTTTTATGTACCTACCTGCCGCCTGCCTGTAATTTCGAAAATGCATTAATTACATTACGAAACCTAAGTCTTAAGCTGTTAGTAATAATTATGAGTACCTATAATACAATAAAACTTTACTTTTAAGACACGATTTACCAAGTATACAACCAGCTCCAAGCTAGATCGGCGTCGCTCGCGGGCGCGCAGCAGCTCTGCCGCGATCGTCTAGTATAATAATAATAATAATAATAATACCTAATGAAAAAGGCTAGTATAAATAATCGCCCGTCTCATGAAGACACGATTTGTTGCATTTTTTTTTTTTTTTTTTTTTTTTTTTTTTTTTTTTTTTTCGCTCAGTTTGCAAGCCAGTTACATTTTAATTTTGTCCACACAGACAGACAGACAGACAGATCTATCCGACCTCGTGTGCGGAGCTGTGCGCGCGTGCAAGCGAGAGGCCCGATCGCGACTCTACCGTATTCTCCACCGTTTTTATAAATAAAGCGCTACATGTTGCTTATTTTTTAACAGGAGTGCTCCTGACCGTCGTGCCGCGCAGTCGTCTCTTTCCGTCGTTTTTTTCCGCTTCACGGAAATTTCCGTTATAGTTTTTTAAATTCAGTGCCCGCTCAGGATCCTTCAGATAGGAGTCCCACGCATCAGCGTAGCGGACTGCAGGTCAGTTAGTGTTCATTAGAGTGACTAAGTGCTTACCGCCGTCCGATTCTGTTCACAGAGCCGCTCGGTGAAACAGTTACGAGTCGCGTAGTGACGTCACCGTGCGTCGAGTGTGTTCTCGAGTCCGGCACCGGGGCGCCTTATCCGTGTAGTGTGTTTAGTTTCGCATACTACACGCGATTCGAGTGACCTAAGTGCGGGACTCGCGCCAAAGCTGGGCCGGCGGGCCCGACCGCCGCCCGCTCACCTCTCCTCACGTCTATCAAATCCACAATTGTGGTCGACGGTGGACACGCATAACGGTGCCAACGAAGCCGATCGCTGTTAGGAGCGTGGACCCGGAGCGCTCGTTTTTCCCCTGCTCAGGGGAAAAACGGAATCCGGTTGGGCTTGGCACCACCGGCCTTGGGGTCGCCCCTCGCCGACGCCAAGCATCTCCCTCCCACCCTTCCGCCTCCCCTCCGATTCCTCGGGTGCGTGTTTGGCTCGGACGGCCGGTTCGCCGGAGTCCCTGTCTCTCCCCCGGGGCAGCTAGGGCCCTGTGTAGGTACTCACCAACTGCACAATAAGACTGGCAGTTGGCACACTTTAGGGAACGAGTTAGGCACACACCACCCTGCCTAAACCCGGCAGGGTGATGCCCGCGGCCCGCACTCAGCCGGGGACCTCCTCCCCCGGCAATCGCGACTTATTCGCGACGATGGGGTCGGAAGTAGACTTCGGGGCGGCACTTGCCACCCTAGGTACCTCCATCCGGGCCCATCTGCGCGCCAACCCGAGCTCCCTTCAGGAGTTCGTCACGAATCCGATTAGGTTTGCAGCCTCTCTGCAAGCCAAGGCCCCTAAGGCCAAGCCTTCCCCCGCCCGCGCCCCTAAGGCAAAGTCCCCCCCCGCCCGCGCCCCTAAGGCAAAGTCCCCCCTCGTCCGCGCCCCTCAGGCCGCCGCGAAGAAGATCGTTGCCCCTGCCCCGGCCCCTAAGGCCACCATTAAGTTGGCGCCCTCCCTCAGAGGGCCGCCGGCCGCCCTGACTCCCGCCGCCGCCGCCGCTAAGAGCCGGTCGCCCGCGGCGAAGCGTTCCCCAGGCGTGGCACGCTCAAGCCGCGTGCGATCGCGTACGGTGGCGCCGCGCTCGCGCTCGCGTTCGCGTTCCCGCTCGCCGCGACTCGCTCTGACGGTCGCGTCCACCCATACCTCTACGGAGGAGATGGACATCGTCAGTGGCGGCGACGACGGCTTCACCGTCGTCGCCAACAAGGGGACGAAGCGGCCCGCTTCCGCCGCCGGCTCCCCTCCGCCCCCGTCAAAGGCCGCATGCCCGACTGCATGCCCCTCTCTCCCGCCCACCGCCATGGACGCGCCTCCCGCGCCCAGGGTGGGCAAGCCCCCCCGCCCCTTCGTCGTTCGGGACCGCCACCGCTGGCAGGAGGTGGTCACGATCCTCACGACAAACGGCGTGACGTTCTCCGGCAAGAGCCACACCGACGGCATCTCCGTCACAGTCCCCACGTCTGACGACTATCGTCAGGCCACCCGCTCTCTTAGGGAACACGCGGTCCAATTTCACGCGTATCCGCTGGAAGAGGAAAAAGTGCTCCGCGTAGTACTGCGCGGTATCCCTAAGGAGATCGACACGGAGCTCGTCCGTGACGATCTCCTTGCCCAAGGCCTCCCGGTCCAGCAGGTCCATCGGATGACCAACGGACGGACGAAGGCCCCGATAGACCTTGTGCTGGTCATCCTCGACCGCACGGAGGAGGGGAAGGGGATCTTTCGGATAGAAAGAGTCCTCAACCTCTCCGGCCTGAAAGTCGAGGCTCCCAGGCGGAGAGGCATACCCGGTCAGTGCCACCGCTGCCAACTGTACGGGCACGCCGCCCGCTTCTGCGAAGCGGCGTACCGATGCGTCAAGTGCGCGGGCGAGCACAGCACCGCGCTGTGCAAGCGGGTCAAGGGGGATCCTAATCCTCCCAGTTGCGTGCTCTGCGGGACTCAGGGGCACACCGCGAACTATCGTGGTTGCCCCAAAGCCCCAAAGGCTGCGGCCGGGGCGAAGAGGACCCCTGCGCCCCGTCGCCCAACCCGTCCCCATGGCGTCAGCGCCAAGACCCCTGCGCCGAAGTTCATCGACGCTCCCCTACCCGCCACCAATGCTTGGACCAGGCCCTCGTCCCTGGTCCAACCGAAGGCGGCCCCAGCTCCGGCCAGCAGCGCCCGCGCGCCTGCCCAGAGCCGTCCAACCCCCCCGCCCTCACCCTTCAAACCCGCCCAGGGCCCCTACGGCCTGAAGGCGGATCTGCTTTTGCTGGCAGAGATAGCCTCGGCATTCGACCTCGACGAGGTCCGTGCCGTAGCCCAGGAGGTCCGCGAGCATCCTGATGCCCTATTGGACATCATGATGTCTCACGGCAACCTCTTCAGCGCTATGAAGCGCTTCGCCCCCCGCGTCCTCTCCCAATAACCTTAATGGATTGCACACCCACTAAGGTTAAGCCCCATTCATTGGCGTTGGCGTGGTTTAATGCCAACGGCATCCACACCGATGCCAGAGATCAGCGGGATCTCATCCACCACTTTTTAACGACCCATCAGGTCGACATCATGTTGATAAACGAGACCTTTCTGAAACCAAGCAAGAGGAACCCTAGGGTTGCAAACTACTTGATGGTTCGTAATGACAGACTCGCCGCCCCCCTGGGCGGTACTCTGATCTATTACAAAAGGTCTCTGCACTGCACACCCATAGCCACTCCCCCGTTAGTCAATCTGGAAGCTTCCTGTTGCCGTCTTGCGATGACCGGTCATCAGTCCATCATAATAGCGTCTTGCTACCACTCGGGTAGCAAGACTCTCCTCAAAGAGGACCTCGAAGCGCTTCTCGCTCTCGGTAGCTCGGTCATTCTGGCCGGCGACTTTAACGGCAAGCACGTGATGTGGGGCTGCAACGCGAATAACCGGAATGGGCACCTTCTGTACTCATTCTCGGATACGCTAAATTTTGATATCATCCCCCCCAGCTCCCCGACTTACTTTAGCAATAATATCAACAACAGGCCGGACATTCTCGACCTAGCACTCCTAAAGGGCGTAACACTCCAGTTGCGTTCTTTGGAGGTGCTACACGAGCTTGACTCGGACCATAGGCCAGTTCTGATGCTGCTGGGTCCCGACCCGAGCAACAGAACTCCGCCGACCAAGACCGTGGTGAACTGGGAGCTCTTGGGCGAAAGCCTAAAAGCTACCAGTTCACCCGATTTAGATAGAATACCAGACGATATCGCGACCCCCGACGATATCGCTCTTTCCATAGACGCTCTCAACAGTCACCTTCGTAAAGCCGTCGGCGAAGCCTCGAAGCAGGTCCCAGCCGAGGGCGACCAACGCTGGGCCCTGCCCGAGGATGCGAGGGAGCTGTTGAGAGCGAAACACGCGGCCACTAGGGCATACGACTGGTGTCGCACCGAAGAGAACAGAGCCACTCTGCGGTATTACGAGCGTGCCGTAAAGAACCGCATGAGTGAACTCCGCAATCAGAGGTGGGACACCCTGCTCTCGGAGATCAGACCATCTCACCAGGCATACTGGAAGATGGTAAGATCGCTGAAGGGCAGCAAGTCATCCAATATTCCCCCCCTGTCTCGTCCGAACGACACGCTTGCCTTCGAGGACGACGAAAAGGCCGAGTGCCTTGCCGAAAGCCTCGAAAGGCAATGCAGCCCCAGTCTCGAGCGCGTCGACCCCGACCACCTAGATATGGTGGAAGAGGAAGTCGCCGAGTTCACAGCCCGTCCCGCCCTCGAACCCACAGAGCCGGTCTCTGTGTCGGAGGTAGAGTCGATCATCAAGGGTCTCCAAACCAAGAAGGCCCCAGGTGCAGACGGCGTCAGCAATAGAGTGATTAAGCACTTCCCCGTCTTTCTGATCAACCTCCTCGTCAGCATCTTCAATGCCGCCTTGGCCAACTGCACCTTCCCCGACGCTTGGAAGTCTGCCGACGTCATCGGCATTCACAAGCCCGGCAAGAAGGCGTCAGAGCCCTCTAGCTACCGCCCCATCAGTCTCCTCAGTACCTTAGGTAAGATTTACGAGCGCATCCTTCTGAAGCGTATTTGGTCCCACATCCGAGATAACAATCTCCTCCCCGACGAGCAGTTCGGCTTTCGAGCCAGACACTCGTGCGTCCAGCAGGTGCACCGCATCACGGAGCACATCCTAGAGGGTTTCAATCGGAAACCCTACCACGGCTTCACCCAGGTCACGCCCAAATGTCAGTCCACCCTTGCGGTGTTCCTCGACGTGGCGAAAGCGTTCGATAAAGTCTGGCACAGCGGGCTGGTATACAAGTTATACCAGCTCGGGTTCCCGGATGGTCTTGTACTCATAATACATGACTATCTGACTGGTCGAAACTTTCGCTATCGCGTCGACGGCACCCGCTCGGCTCCCCACCCCATCGGCGCTGGCGTCCCTCAGGGGTCAGCGCTGGCCCCCGTTCTGTTCTCCCTCTACACGCATGACATTCCACGTCATCCGAAGGTAGAGCTTGCGCTTTTCGCGGACGATACTGCCCTCTTTATAAGAGGGTGGAATCAGTCCATCTCCTTCCGCACGCTTCAACAAGCCCTGCGCCGCTTAGGCGACTGGTTTGAGAAGTGGGCAATCTCGGTCAATCCGGACAAAAGCGCAGCTGTGTGCTTTCACCCCAACAAATGGCCTATCCGGCAGCAGCTCATGCTGCACGATAGGCCCATCCCCTGGGTGAACTCGACCAAGTACCTTGGCGTGACCCTCGATCGTCGACTCACCTTCTCGAGGCACATCCGGACAGTTAGGAATCGAGCGGTTTTCTTTTTAAGCCGACTCGCCCCCCTCCTCAACGATCGTAGTAAGCTATCCCTTAGAAATAAGGTGATATTGTACAAAATTTGCATCCGCCCCGTTATGACCTACGCCTCCGTAGTGTTTGCCCACGCGTCTGGCTTCGACCTGGACAAGCTCCAGGCCGTCCAGAATAGATTTATTCGCAGAGCGGTCGGAGCCAGCTGGTTCCAGCGAAACTCCGACTTGCACTGCGATGTAGAGCTCCCCTCCATTCGGCAGTACTTTAAATTCACTTCGCGCAGATACTTTGATAGGGCCTCCCACCATTCAAATCCTCTAGTCGTTCGCACGGCGGACTACTCAGCAGTAGACGCCGCTGCCCCCCGCCCTCTCCGTAGACGCCCTAGAGACATCTTCGGCGACCCGGACGACCCCATCGCAGTCGCCACGGCGGCTGCGCTGGGGTCGGCCGACCCGACAGCTCCCCGCAACAGGAAGTTTGCAGTTTTTGGTATAGGCGCCGGTTACCAAAGGAACACGATAACAAAACACCGACCTCGCCGGCGAGGTCGAAGACTCCCAGGATCTGTTAGAAGATCGGTTAGATTCTCTCCAAATAGTCAAACAGATAAACCTAATAGGGCTCAAGCGCAAACCCCCTCTGGGTTGCCTGGGCAAATCGACTCCCCCCCCCCGGCGACGGTCCAAGCCGAGGTCCGTACCTTAGTGGTGCCCTTGTGCCAGTCGCCCTTAGCTTTAAATAACTAAAGTCCATTAAGGTCCTGCGCCCTCCGCGCTTGCCTTACGTCCGGTACGCTGTAGAGGCCTCAGTGGCCAACAGCATTAGTCATTCATAAAAAAAAAAAAAAAAAAAAAAAAAAAAAAAAAAATATTTTTTAACAGTCGTGCGCTGATCGTCGCAGTCGTCGCTCGCTCGTACGTGCGTCCGCGTAAACAGTTGCTTGCTCCTCTCATTGTGTGAAAAGAGTGTGTGTGTGTGTGTGTGTTTGTAAAATGGCACGTACCAAGCAGACCGCTCGTAAATCCACCGGCGGTAAGGCGCCGCGTAAACAGCTCGCCACCAAAGCTGCGCGCAAGAGCGCCCCCGCAACGGGCGGCGTGAAGAAGCCCCATCGCTACAGGCCCGGCACCGTAGCCCTCCGTGAGATCCGTCGCTACCAGAAGAGTACCGAGCTGCTGATCCGCAAGCTGCCGTTCCAGCGTCTCGTGCGCGAAATCGCACAGGACTTCAAGACCGATCTCCGTTTCCAGAGCTCTGCCGTTATGGCGCTTCAGGAGGCCAGCGAAGCGTACCTGGTCGGTCTCTTTGAAGACACCAACCTGTGCGCGATCCACGCCAAGCGCGTGACCATCATGCCCAAGGATATACAGTTGGCGCGAAGAATCCGCGGCGAGCGCGCCTAAGAAGGTTGCGTCCGTCGGCTCTCCTCCGATTCAAATGCAAAAAGGCCCTTTTCAGGGCCACATAAGTTTCGTTATTTAAAAATAAATATAATGTTTCATGACGACGATACCTACACGCATGCACGCACGATAGATTATCCTACTATATAATATTATAAACGCGAACGCGTTTGTATGTATGGATGGACGTATGTTTGTTACTCTTTCACGCCAGAACGGCTGAACAGATCTGGATGAAATTTGGCACAGAGATAGATTATAGTCTAGAATAGCACATAGGATACTTTTTAACCGCGGGTGAGACCGCAGGGCGCAGCTAGTTTATTAATAATTGGTACTTAAGCACCTACCTACCTACCTACCTACCTATCTATCTATCTGTCTGTCTAGTTTACTTACTTAGACTGAGACTTAATTAACGCACGCATCTAAAAGTAGTAGAACCGTTCTAAGCAGCATGACCATCCAATATAATATAACGTTATGTGACAACTCTGTCAACGTTATACGTGATTGATTGATGGCATAATTTTTTTTTTTTTTTTTTTTATACACACACACACACACGGAGTGTAATACAACACCCACACTTCGCCGGACGATATTCAGTCGAACAGAACGGGGAGATGGGGGGGGGGGGGGGGGACAGCCCCCCCGCCCTTCACGTCTCGCGCGCGCGCGCGCGACTCTATCGCTAGAGTGTTCGAGAGCATAAATAAAGAGCAATGCTCAAAAAGCTTCCAGTCGTTCGCTCGCCGTCAACACTCGCGGCCGCTACGGTGTTCAGTTTTGTTATTATCCACTCTTACTAACTAGTTTTTGCTCAAGATGACCGGTCGCGGCAAGGGAGGAAAAGGTCTGGGGAAAGGTGGAGCCAAGCGTCACAGGAAAGTGCTTCGTGATAACATCCAGGGAATCACGAAGCCCGCCATCCGTCGTCTGGCGCGCAGGGGCGGCGTGAAGCGTATCTCCGGTCTGATCTACGAGGAGACCAGAGGCGTGCTGAAGGTGTTCCTCGAGAACGTGATCCGCGACGCCGTCACCTACACTGAGCACGCGAAGAGGAAGACCGTCACCGCCATGGATGTGGTCTACGCTCTCAAACGCCAGGGCCGCACTCTCTACGGTTTCGGAGGTTAAGCCGACGGACGGACGGACGGACGAACGAACAGGGTCGCTTGCGACCTCCTTCGTGTATCATGAAAAAAGGCCCTTTTCAGGGCCGCATAAGTTTCTATGTATAATTTTTAAAGAGAAAAAGAATACGATTATGTTTCGCAAAACGAACGCTTGACACAACACTTGGTTGCTTTCCTGCCTACCTACCCTACCCTACCCTACCCTACCTACCTACCTACCTACCTACCTACCTACTTACTTACTTACTTCGACAAACAATATATAAATAAAAATACTACGTTGCATACGTGTACCTACCTACTTATATATGGTACTTATTACTTTATTATTTAAAAAAAAAAAAAAAAAACAGCAATAGGTAAATAGCACTTTTAATGTACCCCAAAACTTATTACGAGTTACTAAACAATAAAATATTTAAATAGTTAACATACTTAATATAGTACAATCGGAACCGTAGAGCAGCGTTCGGTTATAATATTTGCACGGGTGAGCTTTGTGCTGTCTGTCACTTGTAGTTAGTTAGGTTAGGTTAGGTCAGGCTAGGTTAGGTTAGGTTATGAAATTTTTTCGATCACTATATTCTAGAGGTGTGTTCCTGAGATGGGTTCGATTGAACGACGTCCAGCTCGAAGGCAAGGCTTCGCGCGGTTCAGTCAGTCGGTTTGGAAGGAAACTGGTGTAGAGCTGTTTTACGAGCACCAAAATATCGGTCGTTTTATACGATTAAAACATTGAAAATTGCCAAATTTTTCTCTTATATAATGAAAACGATATCTTTGTCGTTTGTTTATCGAATAAAACTAGTCGGAACAGTTGGTTTTATAGAGAAAATTGAATTTTAAACATGACCCATCACTCTCGGTGTCGAGAGTGGCGCGATTAAAACGATTCAGCACTCCAGGCGACCACCTGAGCCGCCGGAGAGTCGGATAGGCGCCTGGCCACGTTCAAAAAGTATCACGGAAAACGCTCCGTTGGCGTGGTATAGTATTAAAATACAGAAAAAAGGTTATTTAATGAGAGCGATGTTAGTGAAAACTCACGAACGTTGTTGCGAGAAATCGTCTCTAGACAGTGGTGCCCTCTTTCCGGTAAAGCGGTCAATCTATACACCCGCCAACGTAGGTTTTTGAAAAGTATTTTACTCAAGTACATAAACGCGCGAGCGCTTCGCAGTGAGTGTGCTGTGTGTGTAAAAAATTTATTAAATAAAAAATTATATATATTATTATATAATGGCCGACACCGCCGTAGCAGCAGAGGCTCCCGCGCCAGCGACTCCCGCGAAGAAGCCGAAGGCGTCCGCAGCAGCCGCAGGCGGCGCCAAGAAACCCAAGGCGAAGCCGACCCACCCGAAGACCTCCGAAATGGTGAACAACGCGATCAAGGAGCTGAAGGAGCGCAGCGGTTCGTCGCTGAAGGCGATCAAGAAATACATCGCGGCCCAGTACAAGGTGGACGCCGAGAAGCTGGCCCCGTTCATCAGGAAGTATCTGAAGAGCGCCGTCGAGTCCGGCGCCCTGATCCAGACGAAGGGAAAGGGAGCTTCGGGCAGTTTCAAGCTCGAATCGAAGTCTTCCTCGGCGAAGAAGCCCGCCGGCGCCGGCGGCAAGGCGTCCGGCAAGTCGTCCGCGAAGGAGAGCGCCTCCACCGCCGCCGCCAAGGCGAAGAAGTCCGCCGCCGCGGCGCCCGCCTCCGGCAGGGGCAGGAAGGCGGCCGCCGCGGCCGCCTCGCCGGCCAAATCGAAGCCCTCCGCCGCCGCCTCGGCGAAGGACAAGAAGGCCGCCGCCGCAGCGAAGAAGAAGCCCGCCGCCGCGAAGAAGGCCGCCGCGCCCGCCAGGGGCAAGAGCGCCGCCGCCCCGAAGGCGAAAAAGACCGCGAAGCCGCCCACCAAGAAGCCGAAGGCGCCCAAGCCGAAGAGGGCCGCCGCCACTCCCAAGTCGAAGGCCGCCGCCGCCACGAAGAAGGCGTCCGCCTCGAAGAAGTGAGCCGCCGTGCAGCAGTGAGTTTTCCGCGTGTGTGCCGTGCTGTGCTTGCTCGCTCGCTCCGTGTGCGTGAACGACGACGACGACGGTGCACGCGAGCTGCGCGCACGCCACGCGCGCGCATCCTCTCCTGCCTGTGTGGGGGCGCGCGGGACGCGCGACACCTCACCTCGCAGCAAAAAGCCCTTTTCAGGGCTAACATATCGTTCGAGAGCGCGTTCATCGCGCTCTGTGTTTCTCTTGAGACGGACCGCAGACAGACAGAAAGACTGGACGGACGACGACGACGCACGCACGCGAACAAACAAAAAACGCGCACGGCGTCGTCGTCCTCCTCCTCCTCCTCCTCCTTCCTCCTGCTGAGCGAGCGCAGCGGGGCCCGCCCGACTGCCCGACTCAACTCGACTCAACTCGACTAGCTAAAACTAACCGAACTAATAAAGAAAATGTAGTTACCCTTACACAATTAATTACAAACACACACACACACAACATACAAACGAATCTCGGATGTCTCTCTCAATGGCTGAACGGAAATTGATGAAATCGACACGCACAGACAGACAGATGTTATTGAATCTGCTCATATTAGCCATACCAAGAGGAATCTATGGATTTACGGACTGTTGTTTGTTTCCATGGGAAATTTAGCCACTGCTTGCTTGCTTCAAAGATTTCTTAAGTGACTCTATGTCGGCTATTTTTTTTTTTTTTTTTTTTTTTTTTTTTTCTTTGGGAATTCTGGCTTTAACAGCCTTAGTAGTTCTCATCGCACGCGGCCGCCCCGATCTTTCGTGGTTTTCAACAGAGGAAGAGTCGGTAGAGTCTGTCGATACTACGATAATTATACTTATACGAACATACGGCTGATACCGAGATGTTTTGTGCAACGCAATCACTGCAATCCTGTTTTCTTCAACACCCCATGTTCCATTCCATGTTGTAAATTTAATAATAATCACGAAAAATATATTATGTAAAATGGCGGGAAATTGATTGTAGTTTTCGACATGATAAACGCATTCCAAATTTTAATGCAGAAAAAAAAAAAAAAACAAAAAAAAAAAAAGAAAAATAGTTTAGGTATATTGTTCGATGTTATTGTTACCTACACTCTTCTATCGCGGTATCAGGGTAGGCGCGGAGGCGCGCGCAACCCAACCCAACGAGACTGATCATCGCGTTAGCGTCTCGACGGAGTGGGGCAAGGGTATATCAATAAATCCGAGCACCCGGTTCGAACAAACACAGTTCGCTCGGTACGTTCACGCACGCCGCGCGGCCGCCGTCGTCTCTCTATCTCGTGTTTTCTGAATTATTCTTAAAGCCTTAACCTAACCATGTCGGGACGCGGTAAAGGTGGCAAAGTGAAGGGAAAGGCAAAGTCCCGTTCTAACCGCGCCGGACTACAGTTCCCGGTGGGTCGTATTCATCGCCTCCTGCGCAACGGCAACTATGCCGAGCGCGTGGGTGCCGGAGCGCCGGTCTACCTCGCAGCCGTGATGGAATATCTCGCCGCTGAGGTGCTCGAGTTGGCCGGCAACGCGGCCAGGGACAACAAGAAGACCAGAATCATCCCGCGTCATCTTCAGCTGGCCATAAGGAACGACGAGGAGCTGAACAAGCTGCTCTCCGGTGTGACCATCGCGCAGGGCGGTGTGCTCCCCAACATTCAGGCCGTTCTCCTGCCCAAGAAGACCGAGAAGAAAGCTTAAGGCGTGGACGAGCACTCGCCTTTCGTGTGTGTTTGTTGTTCGCTTTCGCTGCTCTTCTACGCGAGATCGCAAAAAGGCCCTTTTCAGGGCCACAATATCACTCTTGCCATTCACAAACGAATGAATGTTTCATTGATTGAACGGACACACAACGGCATTTATTATTTATTTATTTTCTCTATCTTCTCATCATAATTTATGTAGGTACATTATACCCTACGACAATTCAATACAATACAAAATACTCTGTACAAGTATGCAAAAACTCTTTATTGACACCAAATACAAATAAATCTAAACTGAACATTCAAAAATAAAGGCGCAATTAGCGGTCTTATCTCGCTGAAGAGCGATCACTTCCATATATAAAACCTTTGGATTTGATTGAATGAAAACATTATGATTTAGTGCTAATAATAATCATTAAGGTTGAATAAACTTACTAATTTGAGAATTTTAATAAACTACATACTAATACCAACGCATAAATAATTACTCTATGTACAATAGAAAAACAAATAAATTACCCAGTCATAAACGAAGTACGGCTTCAGTAGTGAAGGACGATGCATAAAAGCCAGAACTATGCACCGGATTCATAAGCTGTCTGTTTTCTGAATTTAGTAGTTTGAGAATCGAATCTATAAATACAATATATTATTATTATACGTACATATTTTTTTTTTTTTTTTAAATTGTAACTCTAGGTAGAGGTAGTCATACGCGCGAGTGAGAGTGAGAGAATGTTTTCCGTCCCTGTCTAATGCGCGACAGACAGACAGCTCGCGGTGGCTCGGGCGAGAGCACGGTCCGGTTTCTCTCAAAAGCGGATTCCATCCCGCCGCAGTTTTTAATCGCTCGCTGTCAGCCGACGAGTTCAGTGCACTAGAGCAATACCGTTTCAGCAAAGCAAGCAAGCAAGCAAGCATCCAACAATGCCGCCCAAGACAAGCGGAAAGGCCGCCAAGAAGTCCGGCAAGGCGCAGAAGAACATCTCCAAGACAGATAAGAAAAAGAAGAAGCACAAGAGGAAGGAGAGCTACGCCATTTACATCTACAAGGTGCTCAAGCAGGTCCACCCGGACACCGGCATCTCCAGCAAGGCCATGTCCATCATGAACTCGTTCGTGAACGACATCTTCGAGCGCATCGCCGCCGAGGCGTCCCGTCTCGCTCACTACAACAAGCGCAGCACGATCACATCGAGGGAGGTGCAGACTTCCGTGAGGCTCCTGCTGCCCGGCGAGCTGGCCAAGCACGCCGTCAGCGAGGGCACCAAGGCCGTCACCAAGTACACCAGCTCCAAGTGATGAGATCGATCGATCGATGTCGCACAAAGACAAAAAGGCCCTTTTCAGGGCCACAAAATGATTCATAAATACTATGTTTCGCAATGCGATCATATTATAATGTTTCACCTGAATGAACATTGACACGACAGACACACACACACTCACATTTTTATGTACCTACCTGCCGCCTGCCTGTAATTTCGAAAATGCATTAATTACATTACGAAACCTAAGTCTTAAGCTGTTAGTAATAATTATGAGTACCTATAATACAATAAAACTTTACTTTTAAGACACGATTTACCAAGTATACAACCAGCTCCAAGCTAGATCGGCGTCGCTCGCGGGCGCGCAGCAGCTCTGCCGCGATCGTCTAGTATAATAATAATAATAATAATAATACCTAATGAAAAAGGCTAGTATAAATAATCGCCCGTCTCATGAAGACACGATTTGTTGCATTTTTTTTTTTTTTTTTTTTTTTTTTCGCTCAGTTTGCAAGCCAGTTACATTTTAATTTTGTCCACACAGACAGACAGACAGACAGATCTATCCGACCTCGTGTGCGGAGCTGTGCGCGCGTGCAAGCGAGAGGCCCGATCGCGACTCTACCGTATTCTCCACCGTTTTTATAAATAAAGCGCTACATGTTGCTTATTTTTTAACAGTCGTGCGCTGATCGTCGCAGTCGTCGCTCGCTCGTACGTGCGTCCGCGTAAACAGTTGCTTGCTCCTCTCATTGTGTGAAAAGAGTGTGTGTGTGTGTGTGTGTTTGTAAAATGGCACGTACCAAGCAGACCGCTCGTAAATCCACCGGCGGTAAGGCGCCGCGTAAACAGCTCGCCACCAAAGCTGCGCGCAAGAGCGCCCCCGCAACGGGCGGCGTGAAGAAGCCCCATCGCTACAGGCCCGGCACCGTAGCCCTCCGTGAGATCCGTCGCTACCAGAAGAGTACCGAGCTGCTGATCCGCAAGCTGCCGTTCCAGCGTCTCGTGCGCGAAATCGCACAGGACTTCAAGACCGATCTCCGTTTCCAGAGCTCTGCCGTTATGGCGCTTCAGGAGGCCAGCGAAGCGTACCTGGTCGGTCTCTTTGAAGACACCAACCTGTGCGCGATCCACGCCAAGCGCGTGACCATCATGCCCAAGGATATACAGTTGGCGCGAAGAATCCGCGGCGAGCGCGCCTAAGAAGGTTGCGTCCGTCGGCTCTCCTCCGATTCAAATGCAAAAAGGCCCTTTTCAGGGCCACATAAGTTTCGTTATTTAAAAATAAATATAATGTTTCATGACGACGATACCTACACGCATGCACGCACGATAGATTATCCTACTATATAATATTATAAACGCGAACGCGTTTGTATGTATGGATGGACGTATGTTTGTTACTCTTTCACGCCAGAACGGCTGAACAGATCTGGATGAAATTTGGCACAGAGATAGATTATAGTCTAGAATAGCACATAGGATACTTTTTAACCGCGGGTGAGACCGCAGGGCGCAGCTAGTTTATTAATAATTGGTACTTAAGCACCTACCTACCTACCTACCTACCTATCTATCTATCTGTCTGTCTAGTTTACTTACTTAGACTGAGACTTAATTAACGCACGCATCTAAAAGTAGTAGAACCGTTCTAAGCAGCATGACCATCCAATATAATATAACGTTATGTGACAACTCTGTCAACGTTATACGTGATTGATTGATGGCATAATTTTTTTTTTTTTTTTTTTTATACACACACACACACACGGAGTGTAATACAACACCCACACTTCGCCGGACGATATTCAGTCGAACAGAACGGGGAGATGGGGGGGGGGGGGGGGGACAGCCCCCCCGCCCTTCACGTCTCGCGCGCGCGCGCGCGACTCTATCGCTAGAGTGTTCGAGAGCATAAATAAAGAGCAATGCTCAAAAAGCTTCCAGTCGTTCGCTCGCCGTCAACACTCGCGGCCGCTACGGTGTTCAGTTTTGTTATTATCCACTCTTACTAACTAGTTTTTGCTCAAGATGACCGGTCGCGGCAAGGGAGGAAAAGGTCTGGGGAAAGGTGGAGCCAAGCGTCACAGGAAAGTGCTTCGTGATAACATCCAGGGAATCACGAAGCCCGCCATCCGTCGTCTGGCGCGCAGGGGCGGCGTGAAGCGTATCTCCGGTCTGATCTACGAGGAGACCAGAGGCGTGCTGAAGGTGTTCCTCGAGAACGTGATCCGCGACGCCGTCACCTACACTGAGCACGCGAAGAGGAAGACCGTCACCGCCATGGATGTGGTCTACGCTCTCAAACGCCAGGGCCGCACTCTCTACGGTTTCGGAGGTTAAGCCGACGGACGGACGGACGGACGAACGAACAGGGTCGCTTGCGACCTCCTTCGTGTATCATGAAAAAAGGCCCTTTTCAGGGCCGCATAAGTTTCTATGTATAATTTTTAAAGAGAAAAAGAATACGATTATGTTTCGCAAAACGAACGCTTGACACAACACTTGGTTGCTTTCCTGCCTACCTACCCTACCCTACCCTACCCTACCTACCTACCTACCTACCTACCTACCTACTTACTTACTTACTTCGACAAACAATATATAAATAAAAATACTACGTTGCATACGTGTACCTACCTACTTATATATGGTACTTATTACTTTATTATTTAAAAAAAAAAAAAAAAAACAGCAATAGGTAAATAGCACTTTTAATGTACCCCAAAACTTATTACGAGTTACTAAACAATAAAATATTTAAATAGTTAACATACTTAATATAGTACAATCGGAACCGTAGAGCAGCGTTCGGTTATAATATTTGCACGGGTGAGCTTTGTGCTGTCTGTCACTTGTAGTTAGTTAGGTTAGGTTAGGTCAGGCTAGGTTAGGTTAGGTTATGAAATTTTTTCGATCACTATATTCTAGAGGTGTGTTCCTGAGATGGGTTCGATTGAACGACGTCCAGCTCGAAGGCAAGGCTTCGCGCGGTTCAGTCAGTCGGTTTGGAAGGAAACTGGTGTAGAGCTGTTTTACGAGCACCAAAATATCGGTCGTTTTATACGATTAAAACATTGAAAATTGCCAAATTTTTCTCTTATATAATGAAAACGATATCTTTGTCGTTTGTTTATCGAATAAAACTAGTCGGAACAGTTGGTTTTATAGAGAAAATTGAATTTTAAACATGACCCATCACTCTCGGTGTCGAGAGTGGCGCGATTAAAACGATTCAGCACTCCAGGCGACCACCTGAGCCGCCGGAGAGTCGGATAGGCGCCTGGCCACGTTCAAAAAGTATCACGGAAAACGCTCCGTTGGCGTGGTATAGTATTAAAATACAGAAAAAAGGTTATTTAATGAGAGCGATGTTAGTGAAAACTCACGAACGTTGTTGCGAGAAATCGTCTCTAGACAGTGGTGCCCTCTTTCCGGTAAAGCGGTCAATCTATACACCCGCCAACGTAGGTTTTTGAAAAGTATTTTACTCAAGTACATAAACGCGCGAGCGCTTCGCAGTGAGTGTGCTGTGTGTGTAAAAAATTTATTAAATAAAAAATTATATATATTATTATATAATGGCCGACACCGCCGTAGCAGCAGAGGCTCCCGCGCCAGCGACTCCCGCGAAGAAGCCGAAGGCGTCCGCAGCAGCCGCAGGCGGCGCCAAGAAACCCAAGGCGAAGCCGACCCACCCGAAGACCTCCGAAATGGTGAACAACGCGATCAAGGAGCTGAAGGAGCGCAGCGGTTCGTCGCTGAAGGCGATCAAGAAATACATCGCGGCCCAGTACAAGGTGGACGCCGAGAAGCTGGCCCCGTTCATCAGGAAGTATCTGAAGAGCGCCGTCGAGTCCGGCGCCCTGATCCAGACGAAGGGAAAGGGAGCTTCGGGCAGTTTCAAGCTCGAATCGAAGTCTTCCTCGGCGAAGAAGCCCGCCGGCGCCGGCGGCAAGGCGTCCGGCAAGTCGTCCGCGAAGGAGAGCGCCTCCACCGCCGCCGCCAAGGCGAAGAAGTCCGCCGCCGCGGCGCCCGCCTCCGGCAGGGGCAGGAAGGCGGCCGCCGCGGCCGCCTCGCCGGCCAAATCGAAGCCCTCCGCCGCCGCCTCGGCGAAGGACAAGAAGGCCGCCGCCGCAGCGAAGAAGAAGCCCGCCGCCGCGAAGAAGGCCGCCGCGCCCGCCAGGGGCAAGAGCGCCGCCGCCCCGAAGGCGAAAAAGACCGCGAAGCCGCCCACCAAGAAGCCGAAGGCGCCCAAGCCGAAGAGGGCCGCCGCCACTCCCAAGTCGAAGGCCGCCGCCGCCACGAAGAAGGCGTCCGCCTCGAAGAAGTGAGCCGCCGTGCAGCAGTGAGTTTTCCGCGTGTGTGCCGTGCTGTGCTTGCTCGCTCGCTCCGTGTGCGTGAACGACGACGACGACGGTGCACGCGAGCTGCGCGCACGCCACGCGCGCGCATCCTCTCCTGCCTGTGTGGGGGCGCGCGGGACGCGCGACACCTCACCTCGCAGCAAAAAGCCCTTTTCAGGGCTAACATATCGTTCGAGAGCGCGTTCATCGCGCTCTGTGTTTCTCTTGAGACGGACCGCAGACAGACAGAAAGACTGGACGGACGACGACGACGCACGCACGCGAACAAACAAAAAACGCGCACGGCGTCGTCGTCCTCCTCCTCCTCCTCCTCCTTCCTCCTGCTGAGCGAGCGCAGCGGGGCCCGCCCGACTGCCCGACTCAACTCGACTCAACTCGACTAGCTAAAACTAACCGAACTAATAAAGAAAATGTAGTTACCCTTACACAATTAATTACAAACACACACACACACAACATACAAACGAATCTCGGATGTCTCTCTCAATGGCTGAACGGAAATTGATGAAATCGACACGCACAGACAGACAGATGTTATTGAATCTGCTCATATTAGCCATACCAAGAGGAATCTATGGATTTACGGACTGTTGTTTGTTTCCATGGGAAATTTAGCCACTGCTTGCTTGCTTCAAAGATTTCTTAAGTGACTCTATGTCGGCTATTTTTTTTTTTTTTTTTTTTTTTTTTTTTTCTTTGGGAATTCTGGCTTTAACAGCCTTAGTAGTTCTCATCGCACGCGGCCGCCCCGATCTTTCGTGGTTTTCAACAGAGGAAGAGTCGGTAGAGTCTGTCGATACTACGATAATTATACTTATACGAACATACGGCTGATACCGAGATGTTTTGTGCAACGCAATCACTGCAATCCTGTTTTCTTCAACACCCCATGTTCCATTCCATGTTGTAAATTTAATAATAATCACGAAAAATATATTATGTAAAATGGCGGGAAATTGATTGTAGTTTTCGACATGATAAACGCATTCCAAATTTTAATGCAGAAAAAAAAAAAAAAACAAAAAAAAAAAAAGAAAAATAGTTTAGGTATATTGTTCGATGTTATTGTTACCTACACTCTTCTATCGCGGTATCAGGGTAGGCGCGGAGGCGCGCGCAACCCAACCCAACGAGACTGATCATCGCGTTAGCGTCTCGACGGAGTGGGGCAAGGGTATATCAATAAATCCGAGCACCCGGTTCGAACAAACACAGTTCGCTCGGTACGTTCACGCACGCCGCGCGGCCGCCGTCGTCTCTCTATCTCGTGTTTTCTGAATTATTCTTAAAGCCTTAACCTAACCATGTCGGGACGCGGTAAAGGTGGCAAAGTGAAGGGAAAGGCAAAGTCCCGTTCTAACCGCGCCGGACTACAGTTCCCGGTGGGTCGTATTCATCGCCTCCTGCGCAACGGCAACTATGCCGAGCGCGTGGGTGCCGGAGCGCCGGTCTACCTCGCAGCCGTGATGGAATATCTCGCCGCTGAGGTGCTCGAGTTGGCCGGCAACGCGGCCAGGGACAACAAGAAGACCAGAATCATCCCGCGTCATCTTCAGCTGGCCATAAGGAACGACGAGGAGCTGAACAAGCTGCTCTCCGGTGTGACCATCGCGCAGGGCGGTGTGCTCCCCAACATTCAGGCCGTTCTCCTGCCCAAGAAGACCGAGAAGAAAGCTTAAGGCGTGGACGAGCACTCGCCTTTCGTGTGTGTTTGTTGTTCGCTTTCGCTGCTCTTCTACGCGAGATCGCAAAAAGGCCCTTTTCAGGGCCACAATATCACTCTTGCCATTCACAAACGAATGAATGTTTCATTGATTGAACGGACACACAACGGCATTTATTATTTATTTATTTTCTCT
Organism: Peribatodes rhomboidaria; assembly: GCA_911728515.1. Taxonomy (NCBI): domain Eukaryota; kingdom Metazoa; phylum Arthropoda; class Insecta; order Lepidoptera; family Geometridae; genus Peribatodes; species Peribatodes rhomboidaria. Next base: position 6,588,362 of record OU452192.1, on the reverse strand, counting down.
ATCTTCTCATCATAATTTATGTAGGTACATTATACCCTACGACAATTCAATACAATACAAAATACTCTGTACAAGTATGCAAAAACTCTTTATTGACACCAAATACAAATAAATCTAAACTGAACATTCAAAAATAAAGGCGCAATTAGCGGTCTTATCTCGCTGAAGAGCGATCACTTCCATATATAAAACCTTTGGATTTGATTGAATGAAAACATTATGATTTAGTGCTAATAATAATCATTAAGGTTGAATAAACTTACTAATTTGAGAATTTTAATAAACTACATACTAATACCAACGCATAAATAATTACTCTATGTACAATAGAAAAACAAATAAATTACCCAGTCATAAACGAAGTACGGCTTCAGTAGTGAAGGACGATGCATAAAAGCCAGAACTATGCACCGGATTCATAAGCTGTCTGTTTTCTGAATTTAGTAGTTTGAGAATCGAATCTATAAATACAATATATTATTATTATACGTACATATTTTTTTTTTTTTTTTAAATTGTAACTCTAGGTAGAGGTAGTCATACGCGCGAGTGAGAGTGAGAGAATGTTTTCCGTCCCTGTCTAATGCGCGACAGACAGACAGCTCGCGGTGGCTCGGGCGAGAGCACGGTCCGGTTTCTCTCAAAAGCGGATTCCATCCCGCCGCAGTTTTTAATCGCTCGCTGTCAGCCGACGAGTTCAGTGCACTAGAGCAATACCGTTTCAGCAAAGCAAGCAAGCAAGCAAGCATCCAACAATGCCGCCCAAGACAAGCGGAAAGGCCGCCAAGAAGTCCGGCAAGGCGCAGAAGAACATCTCCAAGACAGATAAGAAAAAGAAGAAGCACAAGAGGAAGGAGAGCTACGCCATTTACATCTACAAGGTGCTCAAGCAGGTCCACCCGGACACCGGCATCTCCAGCAAGGCCATGTCCATCATGAACTCGTTCGTGAACGACATCTTCGAGCGCATCGCCGCCGAGGCGTCCCGTCTCGCTCACTACAACAAGCGCAGCACGATCACATCGAGGGAGGTGCAGACTTCCGTGAGGCTCCTGCTGCCCGGCGAGCTGGCCAAGCACGCCGTCAGCGAGGGCACCAAGGCCGTCACCAAGTACACCAGCTCCAAGTGATGAGATCGATCGATCGATGTCGCACAAAGACAAAAAGGCCCTTTTCAGGGCCACAAAATGATTCATAAATACTATGTTTCGCAATGCGATCATATTATAATGTTTCACCTGAATGAACATTGACACGACAGACACACACACACTCACATTTTTATGTACCTACCTGCCGCCTGCCTGTAATTTCGAAAATGCATTAATTACATTACGAAACCTAAGTCTTAAGCTGTTAGTAATAATTATGAGTACCTATAATACAATAAAACTTTACTTTTAAGACACGATTTACCAAGTATACAACCAGCTCCAAGCTAGATCGGCGTCGCTCGCGGGCGCGCAGCAGCTCTGCCGCGATCGTCTAGTATAATAATAATAATAATAATAATACCTAATGAAAAAGGCTAGTATAAATAATCGCCCGTCTCATGAAGACACGATTTGTTGCATTTTTTTTTTTTTTTTTTTTTTTTTTCGCTCAGTTTGCAAGCCAGTTACATTTTAATTTTGTCCACACAGACAGACAGACAGACAGATCTATCCGACCTCGTGTGCGGAGCTGTGCGCGCGTGCAAGCGAGAGGCCCGATCGCGACTCTACCGTATTCTCCACCGTTTTTATAAATAAAGCGCTACATGTTGCTTATTTTTTAACTCGCCCCCCGCGTCCTCTCCCAATAACCTTAATGGATTGCACACCCACTAAGGTTAAGCCCCATTCATTGGCGTTGGCGTGGTTTAATGCCAACGGCATCCACACCGATGCCAGAGATCAGCGGGATCTCATCCACCACTTTCTAACGACCCATCAGGTCGACATCATGTTGATCAACGAGACCTTTCTGAAACCAAGCAAGAGGAACCCCAGGGTTGCAAACTACTTGATGGTTCGTAATGACAGACTCGCCGCCCCCCTGGGCGGTACTCTGATCTATTACAAAAGGTCTCTGCACTGCACACCCATACCCACTCCCCCGTTAGTCAATCTGGAAGCTTCCTGTTGCCGTCTTGCGATGACCGGTCATCAGTCCATCATAATAGCGTCTTGCTACCACTCGGGTAGCAAGACTCTCCTCAAAGAGGACCTCGAAGCGCTTCTCGCTCTCGGTAGCTCGGTCATTCTGGCCGGCGACTTTAACGGCAAGCACGTGATGTGGGGCTGCAACGCGAATAACCGGAATGGGCACCTTCTGTACTCATTCTCGGATACGCTAAATTTTGATATCATCCCCCCCAGCTCCCCGACTTACTTTAGCAATAATATCAACAACAGGCCGGACATTCTCGACCTAGCACTCCTAAAGGGCGTAACACTCCAGTTGCGTTCTTTGGAGGTGCTACACGAGCTTGACTCGGACCATAGGCCAGTTCTGATGCTGCTGGGTCCCGACCCGAGCAACAGAACTCCGCCGACCAAGACCGTGGTGAACTGGGAGCTCTTGGGCGAAAGCCTAAAAGCTACCAGTTCACCCGATTTAGATAGAATACCAGACGATATCGCGACCCCCGACGATATCGCTCTTTCCATAGACGCTCTCAACAGTCACCTTCGTAAAGCCGTCGGCGAAGCCTCGAAGCAGGTCCCAGCCGAGGGCGACCAACGCTGGGCCCTGCCCGAGGATGCGAGGGAGCTGTTGAGAGCGAAACACGCGGCCACTAGGGCATACGACTGGTGTCGCACCGAAGAGAACAGAGCCACTCTGCGGTATTACGAGCGTGCCGTAAAGAACCGCATGAGTGAACTCCGCAATCAGAGGTGGGACACCCTGCTCTCGGAGATCAGACCATCTCACCAGGCATACTGGAAGATGGTAAGATCGCTGAAGGGCAGCAAGTCATCCAATATTCCCCCCCTGTCTCGTCCGAACGACACGCTTGCCTTCGAGGACGACGAAAAGGCCGAGTGCCTTGCCGAAAGCCTCGAAAGGCAATGCAGCCCCAGTCTCGAGCGCGTCGACCCCGACCACCTAGATATGGTGGAAGAGGAAGTCGCCGAGTTCACAGCCCGTCCCGCCCTCGAACCCACAGAGCCGGTCTCTGTGTCGGAGGTAGAGTCGATCATCAAGGGTCTCCAAACCAAGAAGGCCCCAGGTGCAGACGGCGTCAGCAATAGAGTGATTAAGCACTTCCCCGTCTTTCTGATCAACCTCCTCGTCAGCATCTTCAATGCCGCCTTGGCCAACTGCACCTTCCCCGACGCTTGGAAGTCTGCCGACGTCATCGGCATTCACAAGCCCGGCAAGAAGGCGTCAGAGCCCTCTAGCTACCGCCCCATCAGTCTCCTCAGTACCTTAGGTAAGATTTACGAGCGCATCCTTCTGAAGCGTATTTGGTCCCACATCCGAGATAACAATCTCCTCCCCGACGAGCAGTTCGGCTTTCGAGCCAGACACTCGTGCGTCCAGCAGGTGCACCGCATCACGGAGCACATCCTAGAGGGTTTCAATCGGAAACCCTACCACGGCTTCACCCAGGTCACGCCCAAATGTCAGTCCACCCTTGCGGTGTTCCTCGACGTAGCGAAAGCGTTCGATAAAGTCTGGCACAGCGGGCTGGTATACAAGTTATACCAGCTCGGGTTCCCGGATGGTCTTGTACTCATAATACATGACTATCTGACTGGTCGAAACTTTCGCTATCGCGTCGACGGCACCCGCTCGGCTCCCCACCCCATCGGCGCTGGCGTCCCTCAGGGGTCAGCGCTGGCCCCCGTTCTGTTCTCCCTCTACACGCATGACATTCCACGTCATCCGAAGGTAGAGCTTGCGCTTTTCGCGGACGATACTGCCCTCTTTATAAGAGGGTGGAATCAGTCCATCTCCTTCCGCACGCTTCAACAAGCCCTGCGCCGCTTAGGCGACTGGTTTGAGAAGTGGGCAATCTCGGTCAATCCGGACAAAAGCGCAGCTGTGTGCTTTCACCCCAACAAATGGCCTATCCGGCAGCAGCTCATGCTGCACGATAGGCCCATCCCCTGGGTGAACTCGACCAAGTACCTTGGCGTGACCCTCGATCGTCGACTCACCTTCTCGAGGCACATCCGGACAGTTAGGAATCGAGCGGTTTTCTTTTTAAGCCGACTCGCCCCCCTCCTCAACGATCGTAGTAAGCTATCCCTTAGAAATAAGGTGATATTGTACAAAATTTGCATCCGCCCCGTTATGACCTACGCCTCCGTAGTGTTTGCCCACGCGTCTGGCTTCGACCTGGACAAGCTCCAGGCCGTCCAGAATAGATTTATTCGCAGAGCGGTCGGAGCCAGCTGGTTCCAGCGAAACTCCGACTTGCACTGCGATGTAGAGCTCCCCTCCATTCGGCAGTACTTTAAATTCACTTCGCGCAGATACTTTGATAGGGCCTCCCACCATTCAAATCCTCTAGTCGTTCGCACGGCGGACTACTCAGCAGTAGACGCCGCTGCCCCCCGCCCTCTCCGTAGACGCCCTAGAGACATCTTCGGCGACCCGGACGACCCCATCGCAGTCGCCACGGCGGCTGCGCTGGGGTCGGCCGACCCGACAGCTCCCCGCAACAGGAAGTTTGCAGTTTTTGGTATAGGCGCCGGTTACCAAAGGAACACGATAACAAAACACCGACCTCGCCGGCGAGGTCGAAGACTCCCAGGATCTGTTAGAAGATCGGTTAGATTCTCTCCAAATAGTCAAACAGATAAACCTAATAGGGCTCAAGCGCAAACCCCCTCTGGGTTGCCTGGGCAAATCGACTCCCCCCCCCCGGCGACGGTCCAAGCCGAGGTCCGTACCTTAGTGGTGCCCTTGTGCCAGTCGCCCTTAGCTTTAAATAACTAAAGTCCATTAAGGTCCTGCGCCCTCCGCGCTTGCCTTACGTCCGGTACGCTGTAGAGGCCTCAGTGGCCAACAGCATTAGTCATTCATAAAAAAAAAAAAAAAAAAAAAAAAAAAAAAAAAAAAAAAAAAAAAAAAAAAAAAAAAAAAAAAAAAAAAAAATTATTTTTTAACAGTCGTGCGCTGATCGTCGCAGTCGTCGCTCGCTCGTACGTGCGTCCGCGTAAACAGTTGCTTGCTCCTCTCATTGTGTGAAAAGAGTGTGTGTGTGTGTGTGTGTTTGTAAAATGGCACGTACCAAGCAGACCGCTCGTAAATCCACCGGCGGTAAGGCGCCGCGTAAACAGCTCGCCACCAAAGCTGCGCGCAAGAGCGCCCCCGCAACGGGCGGCGTGAAGAAGCCCCATCGCTACAGGCCCGGCACCGTAGCCCTCCGTGAGATCCGTCGCTACCAGAAGAGTACCGAGCTGCTGATCCGCAAGCTGCCGTTCCAGCGTCTCGTGCGCGAAATCGCACAGGACTTCAAGACCGATCTCCGTTTCCAGAGCTCTGCCGTTATGGCGCTTCAGGAGGCCAGCGAAGCGTACCTGGTCGGTCTCTTTGAAGACACCAACCTGTGCGCGATCCACGCCAAGCGCGTGACCATCATGCCCAAGGATATACAGTTGGCGCGAAGAATCCGCGGCGAGCGCGCCTAAGAAGGTTGCGTCCGTCGGCTCTCCTCCGATTCAAATGCAAAAAGGCCCTTTTCAGGGCCACATAAGTTTCGTTATTTAAAAATAAATATAATGTTTCATGACGACGATACCTACACGCATGCACGCACGATAGATTATCCTACTATATAATATTATAAACGCGAACGCGTTTGTATGTATGGATGGACGTATGTTTGTTACTCTTTCACGCCAGAACGGCTGAACAGATCTGGATGAAATTTGGCACAGAGATAGATTATAGTCTAGAATAGCACATAGGATACTTTTTAACCGCGGGTGAGACCGCAGGGCGCAGCTAGTTTATTAATAATTGGTACTTAAGCACCTACCTACCTACCTACCTACCTATCTATCTATCTGTCTGTCTAGTTTACTTACTTAGACTGAGACTTAATTAACGCACGCATCTAAAAGTAGTAGAACCGTTCTAAGCAGCATGACCATCCAATATAATATAACGTTATGTGACAACTCTGTCAACGTTATACGTGATTGATTGATGGCATAATTTTTTTTTTTTTTTTTTTTATACACACACACACACACGGAGTGTAATACAACACCCACACTTCGCCGGACGATATTCAGTCGAACAGAACGGGGAGATGGGGGGGGGGGGGGGGGACAGCCCCCCCGCCCTTCACGTCTCGCGCGCGCGCGCGCGACTCTATCGCTAGAGTGTTCGAGAGCATAAATAAAGAGCAATGCTCAAAAAGCTTCCAGTCGTTCGCTCGCCGTCAACACTCGCGGCCGCTACGGTGTTCAGTTTTGTTATTATCCACTCTTACTAACTAGTTTTTGCTCAAGATGACCGGTCGCGGCAAGGGAGGAAAAGGTCTGGGGAAAGGTGGAGCCAAGCGTCACAGGAAAGTGCTTCGTGATAACATCCAGGGAATCACGAAGCCCGCCATCCGTCGTCTGGCGCGCAGGGGCGGCGTGAAGCGTATCTCCGGTCTGATCTACGAGGAGACCAGAGGCGTGCTGAAGGTGTTCCTCGAGAACGTGATCCGCGACGCCGTCACCTACACTGAGCACGCGAAGAGGAAGACCGTCACCGCCATGGATGTGGTCTACGCTCTCAAACGCCAGGGCCGCACTCTCTACGGTTTCGGAGGTTAAGCCGACGGACGGACGGACGGACGAACGAACAGGGTCGCTTGCGACCTCCTTCGTGTATCATGAAAAAAGGCCCTTTTCAGGGCCGCATAAGTTTCTATGTATAATTTTTAAAGAGAAAAAGAATACGATTATGTTTCGCAAAACGAACGCTTGACACAACACTTGGTTGCTTTCCTGCCTACCTACCCTACCCTACCCTACCCTACCTACCTACCTACCTACCTACCTACCTACTTACTTACTTACTTCGACAAACAATATATAAATAAAAATACTACGTTGCATACGTGTACCTACCTACTTATATATGGTACTTATTACTTTATTATTTAAAAAAAAAAAAAAAAAACAGCAATAGGTAAATAGCACTTTTAATGTACCCCAAAACTTATTACGAGTTACTAAACAATAAAATATTTAAATAGTTAACATACTTAATATAGTACAATCGGAACCGTAGAGCAGCGTTCGGTTATAATATTTGCACGGGTGAGCTTTGTGCTGTCTGTCACTTGTAGTTAGTTAGGTTAGGTTAGGTCAGGCTAGGTTAGGTTAGGTTATGAAATTTTTTCGATCACTATATTCTAGAGGTGTGTTCCTGAGATGGGTTCGATTGAACGACGTCCAGCTCGAAGGCAAGGCTTCGCGCGGTTCAGTCAGTCGGTTTGGAAGGAAACTGGTGTAGAGCTGTTTTACGAGCACCAAAATATCGGTCGTTTTATACGATTAAAACATTGAAAATTGCCAAATTTTTCTCTTATATAATGAAAACGATATCTTTGTCGTTTGTTTATCGAATAAAACTAGTCGGAACAGTTGGTTTTATAGAGAAAATTGAATTTTAAACATGACCCATCACTCTCGGTGTCGAGAGTGGCGCGATTAAAACGATTCAGCACTCCAGGCGACCACCTGAGCCGCCGGAGAGTCGGATAGGCGCCTGGCCACGTTCAAAAAGTATCACGGAAAACGCTCCGTTGGCGTGGTATAGTATTAAAATACAGAAAAAAGGTTATTTAATGAGAGCGATGTTAGTGAAAACTCACGAACGTTGTTGCGAGAAATCGTCTCTAGACAGTGGTGCCCTCTTTCCGGTAAAGCGGTCAATCTATACACCCGCCAACGTAGGTTTTTGAAAAGTATTTTACTCAAGTACATAAACGCGCGAGCGCTTCGCAGTGAGTGTGCTGTGTGTGTAAAAAATTTATTAAATAAAAAATTATATATATTATTATATAATGGCCGACACCGCCGTAGCAGCAGAGGCTCCCGCGCCAGCGACTCCCGCGAAGAAGCCGAAGGCGTCCGCAGCAGCCGCAGGCGGCGCCAAGAAACCCAAGGCGAAGCCGACCCACCCGAAGACCTCCGAAATGGTGAACAACGCGATCAAGGAGCTGAAGGAGCGCAGCGGTTCGTCGCTGAAGGCGATCAAGAAATACATCGCGGCCCAGTACAAGGTGGACGCCGAGAAGCTGGCCCCGTTCATCAGGAAGTATCTGAAGAGCGCCGTCGAGTCCGGCGCCCTGATCCAGACGAAGGGAAAGGGAGCTTCGGGCAGTTTCAAGCTCGAATCGAAGTCTTCCTCGGCGAAGAAGCCCGCCGGCGCCGGCGGCAAGGCGTCCGGCAAGTCGTCCGCGAAGGAGAGCGCCTCCACCGCCGCCGCCAAGGCGAAGAAGTCCGCCGCCGCGGCGCCCGCCTCCGGCAGGGGCAGGAAGGCGGCCGCCGCGGCCGCCTCGCCGGCCAAATCGAAGCCCTCCGCCGCCGCCTCGGCGAAGGACAAGAAGGCCGCCGCCGCAGCGAAGAAGAAGCCCGCCGCCGCGAAGAAGGCCGCCGCGCCCGCCAGGGGCAAGAGCGCCGCCGCCCCGAAGGCGAAAAAGACCGCGAAGCCGCCCACCAAGAAGCCGAAGGCGCCCAAGCCGAAGAGGGCCGCCGCCACTCCCAAGTCGAAGGCCGCCGCCGCCACGAAGAAGGCGTCCGCCTCGAAGAAGTGAGCCGCCGTGCAGCAGTGAGTTTTCCGCGTGTGTGCCGTGCTGTGCTTGCTCGCTCGCTCCGTGTGCGTGAACGACGACGACGACGGTGCACGCGAGCTGCGCGCACGCCACGCGCGCGCATCCTCTCCTGCCTGTGTGGGGGCGCGCGGGACGCGCGACACCTCACCTCGCAGCAAAAAGCCCTTTTCAGGGCTAACATATCGTTCGAGAGCGCGTTCATCGCGCTCTGTGTTTCTCTTGAGACGGACCGCAGACAGACAGAAAGACTGGACGGACGACGACGACGCACGCACGCGAACAAACAAAAAACGCGCACGGCGTCGTCGTCCTCCTCCTCCTCCTCCTCCTTCCTCCTGCTGAGCGAGCGCAGCGGGGCCCGCCCGACTGCCCGACTCAACTCGACTCAACTCGACTAGCTAAAACTAACCGAACTAATAAAGAAAATGTAGTTACCCTTACACAATTAATTACAAACACACACACACACAACATACAAACGAATCTCGGATGTCTCTCTCAATGGCTGAACGGAAATTGATGAAATCGACACGCACAGACAGACAGATGTTATTGAATCTGCTCATATTAGCCATACCAAGAGGAATCTATGGATTTACGGACTGTTGTTTGTTTCCATGGGAAATTTAGCCACTGCTTGCTTGCTTCAAAGATTTCTTAAGTGACTCTATGTCGGCTATTTTTTTTTTTTTTTTTTTTTTTTTTTTTTCTTTGGGAATTCTGGCTTTAACAGCCTTAGTAGTTCTCATCGCACGCGGCCGCCCCGATCTTTCGTGGTTTTCAACAGAGGAAGAGTCGGTAGAGTCTGTCGATACTACGATAATTATACTTATACGAACATACGGCTGATACCGAGATGTTTTGTGCAACGCAATCACTGCAATCCTGTTTTCTTCAACACCCCATGTTCCATTCCATGTTGTAAATTTAATAATAATCACGAAAAATATATTATGTAAAATGGCGGGAAATTGATTGTAGTTTTCGACATGATAAACGCATTCCAAATTTTAATGCAGAAAAAAAAAAAAAAAAAAAAAAAAAAAAAGAAAAATAGTTTAGGTATATTGTTCGATGTTATTGTTACCTACACTCTTCTATCGCGGTATCAGGGTAGGCGCGGAGGCGCGCGCAACCCAACCCAACGAGACTGATCATCGCGTTAGCGTCTCGACGGAGTGGGGCAAGGGTATATCAATAAATCCGAGCACCCGGTTCGAACAAACATTCCGCTCCGATCCGTCGCACCGTACGGACGTCTCCGACTACCGTCCGCTGCCCGCTATCGCCATCCTGCTCAAGCCTGCTGTTGCTGTCTCCCTCAAGCCTGCTGTTGCTGTCGCCGCTGTTGCTGTCTCAACACAGCAAGCCCTGAGAAGACAGAAGCCGCAAGACTGCGACGTCCGATCCTCTGTTTCGGTCCCTCAACTTCGAGGTGTTAGCGTTGCCACGTATCTTCGCTAACACTATCGATTTCGTTGTATTAACGTTGGTTTCAAACGTCCTCTGTTAATACAACGTACCGGGGTACCGACTGCAGGGATCGTCGTCTCGCCGTGTTCTCCGCCGGACGAAGAAAGCACGCCGTATCTTGATACGGCGTGATCAAACCGCTCTTTTCAGAGCGTCCTAATGTTTCATTGCAAAATCCACGCTTAGTGGTCGATCGGTGGATACTTATAACGGTGCCAACGAAGCCGATCGTGGTTAGGAGCGTGGACCCGGAGCGCTCGTTTTTCCTCCTTCTGAGGAACAACGGAATCCGGCTGGGCTTGGAACCACCGGCCTTGGGGACGCCCCTCGTCGACACCAAGCATCTCCCTCCCACCCTTCCCATCCTTTTTCCTATCCCTCGGGTGTGTGTTTGGCTTGGACGGCCGGTTTCCCCGGAGTCCCTGTCTCTCCCCCGGGGCAGCTAGGGCCGTAGGCACACAACCGGCTGCACAATAAGATCGGCAGCCGGGACACACTAGGGCTACACCTAGGTACACATCTCCCTGCCTATACCCGGCAGGGAGGCTCATGCCCTCTCTTTCCCGCCGGTGAAAATCCTTCACCGGCTGTCTCGCTCTCGCTCCCGTCGCTATGGAGCTTGCCGGGTCGGAGGCCAGTTTCGGCGCGGCTAACGCCATCGTCGAAAATGTTCTCCGAGCCATGTTAGCGTCCAATCCGAGTGCGTACGAGGATTTCGTACGCAACCCGGTAGCCGCTGCAGCCTCTCTGCTAGCGGCGGCCCCTCAGGCCTACCCCTCCCCCGCCCCTGCCCCTCAGGCAAAGCCCGCTAAGGCCCCTAAGGCCAAAAAATCCTCCAACCCTGCCCCTAAGGCCTCAGGCTCTGCGCCTAAGCCTTTACCGGGCACCTCCTCCTCCTCCGCTAAGCCCTCGCCCTCCCTCAGAGGGCCGACGGCCGTCCCGACCCCGAAGGCCCGCTCGCCCGTAAGAGAGCGTTCCTCGCACGAGGCACGATCTCGAAAAGGGCGAGAGGGCAATCGCCGCTCTCTCTCCCGTCATAGGAGTCGCTCGCGTCTCGCCCTGACCGTCAGGTCAGAGAGCGCGACCTCCTTGGCCTCTGCCGTCTCGACGGAGATGGACACGGCCGGCCCAAGCGACGAGGGCTTCACCCTCGTTGCTCCCAAAGGGAAGAAGCGCCCCGCCGCTGCTTCCTCTCCCCCTCCCCCGTCCAAAGCCTCCTGCATCGCTGCAGGCACTCCTCCGTCTTCCGACGACTCGGACGAGATGGACGTGGCTCCCGCGCCCAGACCGCCGAGACCCCCCCGACCCTTTGTCCTTAGGGACAGGCAGCGCTGGCCGGAGATCTCTAAGATCTTCACCGACCAGAGCATCAGGTGCTCTGGTAAGAGCCACAAGGACGGTATCTCCGTCGCCATCCCCTCCTCCGACGAGTACCGTCGCGCTACCCGTATCCTACGTGAAGCTCAGATCCAGTTTCACGCCTTCCCCCTTGAGGACGAGAAAGTCCTTCGCGTAGTTATACGCGGCCTCCCCAAAGAGATCAGTACGGACCTCATCCGTACTGACCTCGAGTCCCAGGGCTTCCCGGTCCAACAGGTGCACCGTATGACCAACGGTCGCACCAAGGCCCCCATAGACCTCGTTCTGGTCATCCTCGACCGCAACCAGGAGGGCAAGAGAATCTTCTCAGTCGAGAAGGTACTCAACCTCTCCGGGCTTAAGGTCGAGGCTCCCCGATCCAAAGGCATTCCGGGTCAATGCCATCGCTGCCAGTTGTATGGCCACGCCGCGCGTTTTTGCGAAGCGGCCTTCCGCTGCGTAAAGTGCGCGGGTGACCATGCCACTGCAGCATGCAGCCGCAAGAAGGGGGATCCCAGTCCGCCCAGCTGCGTCCTCTGTGGGACGAAAGGGCACACTGCGAATTATCGCGGTTGCCCTAAGGCCCCGAAGGCCGCGGCTGGGTCGAAAAGGACCCCTCCTTCCCGCAACCCTCCCCGGTCCCAAGGCACCGGTGCCAAGCTCCGGGTAGCACCCGCCCCCGCTGCGCCGAAATTCGTCGACGCGCCCCGTCCCTCGACCAACGCTTGGTCGAAACCCCCATCCCTGCTCCAGACACCGGTGTCTCGCCCAGTGCAGCTCCCCTACCCCGCTGCTACCCCGAGCCGCCCGATCCCCCCACCCGTGGCTCCTGCACCCCGCATGCCCGCCCAAAGCCCTTCTGGCCTCACGGCGGATTTCCACCTTCTCACTGAGATCTCCTCGAGTTTTGACCTCGACGAGGTCCGCGAGGTGGCTCAACTCGTCCGTGAACGCCCTGGTGACCTACTGGTCATCATGGCTACTCACAGCGATCTCTTCCGCGCTCTGAAGCACTTCGCTCCCCGCGCCACTTCGTCGTAACTGTCATGGATAGTACAACGACGAAAGTGAAGCCGCGCGCGTTGACGTTGGCATTTTACAATGCCAACAGCCTCTCCTCGGGGAACTCACGTCCCCTCATCCACGAGTTCCTCACGACCCATCAGGTCGATGTCATGTTAGTGTGCGAGACCTTTCTAAAACCGAGCATGAGGGACCCTAGGGTCGCAAACTATGCTCTGGTTCGTAATGACAGGACTACCGCCCGCGGGGGTGGTACCCTGATCTATTACAAAAGATCTCTCCACTGCATTCCCATCGACACTCCTCCTCTCACGAACCTGGAGGCATCCTGTTGCCGCCTATCGATGACGGGCCATCAGTCCGTCATCATTGCGTCTTGTTACCACTCTGGTAACAAACCTCTCCTCAGAAGTGATCTCGAGTCACTTCTCTCCCTCGGAAGCGCCGTCATTCTGGCGGGCGACTTCAACAGCAAGCACACCATGTGGGGTTGCAACGCCACTAACACGAGAGGGTCCCTTATGGACACTCTCTCCACCGACTTGGGCTATGACGTCATTCCCCCGTCCTCCCCGACCCACTTCCCCTTCAACATTGACCTTAGGCCAGACATACTCGACATAGCACTTCTAAAAGGCATAGCGCTTCAGCTACGCTCGTTAGAAGTGCTACACGAGCTTGACTCTGACCACCGACCGGTTCTGATGTCCCTGGGCCCCGACTCAGCCATCAGTACCCCCCCGACTAGGACTGTGGTGAATTGGAAGCTTTTAGGTGAGAGCCTAAAGGAAACCAACTCACCCGACCTAGACCGAATCCCCGACGACATCGTCACCCCAGACGATGTCTCCCTCTCCCTCGATGCGCTCAATAGTCACCTTCACACCGCCATTGGCGGCTCCTCGAGACAGGTCCCAGTCGAGGGCGACCAACGCTGGGCCCTTCCCGAGGACGTGAGGGAGCTATTGAGAGCAAAACACTCTGCCATTAGGGCTTACGACTGGACTCCCACCGAAGAGAACAGAGTCACTATGCGGTATTACGAGCGTGCCGTAAAGACCCGCATACGTGAACTCCGTAATCAGAGGTGGGAGAAACTTCTTTCAGAGATCGAACCATCTCATCTGGCTTACTGGAAGTTGGTGCGATCTATGAAATCCGACAAGACGTCATCCATGCCCCCCCTGACACGACCCAATCTCCCACCCGCCTTCGAGGATGTGGAAAAGGCCGAGTGCCTGGCCCACAGCCTCGAGGCGCAGTGCAGCCCCAGTCTAGACCAAGTCGACCCCGCTCATCGCGAGTCGGTGGACGCGGTAGTCGACGAAGTCTCCTCCCTCCCTCCCCTCTCTTCCCTCGAGCCGGTCACGGCTTCGGAAGTTGAGTCGATCATCAAGGACCTCCACGCCAAGAAGTCCCCAGGTGCAGATGGTATCACCAACAGAGTGCTCAAACTCTTCCCCATTGCCCTTATCCATCTCTTAGTAAGCATCTTCAATGCCGCCATGACCAACTGCATCTTCCCCGACCCCTGGAAGACTGCCGATGTTATCGGCATTCGAAAACCAGGCAAGAAGGCTACCGAGCCTTCTAGTTACCGTCCCATCAGTCTTCTCAGCTCCATTGGGAAGATTTACGAGCGCATCCTTCTGAAGCGCATCTGGTCCCATGTCAGGGAGAATCACATTCTCCCAGACGAGCAGTTTGGATTTAGGTCCAGACACTCTTGCGTCCAACAAGTACACCGCATCACGGAGTACGTCCTAGAAGGTTTCAATCAGAGACCTTGTGGCTTCACCACTCCCAAGCCCCAGGGGACCCTAGCGGTTTTCCTCGACGTCGCGAAAGCCTTCGATAAGGTGTGGCACAACGGGTTGATATACAAGCTATATCAACTCGCGTTCCCAGACAGTCTTGTGCTCATCATCCAAGACTATCTCACCCATCGAAGCTTCCGCTACCGCGTCGATGGAACTCGCTCCTCCCCTCATCCCATCAGCGCCGGCGTCCCTCAGGGCTCAGCGCTAGCCCCTATCCTCTTCTCTCTCTACACTCACGACATCCCTCGGATTCCAAAAGTAGAGTTCGCGCTTTTCGCGGACGACACTGCCCTCTACACCAGAGGTTGGAATCCCCTCCACCTGCGTGGCCGACTTCAGCGAGCCCTTCGCCAGCTTGGCGATTGGTTCAAGAAGTGGGCCATAACGGTCAATCCCGACAAAAGTGCAGCCATGTACTTTCACCCCACCAAGCCCTTCAACCGGGAGCAACTCGTGCTTCACGGTCAGCCCGTCCCTTGGGCTACCTCCACCAAATACCTTGGCGTGACCCTTGATAGACGACTCACCTTCTCGAAACACATTCAGATAGTCCGGGACCGAGCGGCCTTCATTCTAGGCCGACTCCACCACCTCGTAGGCACACGGAGTAAATTGTCCCTTAGGAATAAGGTGACTATTTACAAAATGTGCATCCGCCCCGTCATGACGTACGCTTCAGTAGTGTTCGCTCATGCCTCCTCCCTAGACCTGGACAAGCTCCAGGTCCTTCAGAATAGGTTCATTCGCAAGGCAGTCGGAGCTAGCTGGTACCAGCGTAACGCCGACCTGCATTGCGATCTCGAACTTCCCTCCATCCGTCAGTACATCAAGTTTCTCTCCCGGCGCTACTTTGATAGAGCCCCTCACCACCCCAACCCTCTTGTCACTCGCACCGTGGACTACTCCGTAGATCCCACAGACCCTCCCCCTCTCCGTAGGCGCCCTAGGAACATCCTAGGCGACCCGGACGACCCCATCGCCGTCGTCACGTCGGCGGCGCTGGGGTCGTCCGACCCGGCAGCTCCTTGCAACAGGAAGTATTCAGTTTTTGGTATAGGCGTCGGTTACCAAAGGTACACTGTCATACACCGACCTCGCCGGCGAGGTCGAAGACTGCCTACAAGGTCTGTTAGAAGATCGGTTAGTTAGCTCGTAGTGTTCGCTTATTTTACGCCCCTCAGTTTCTTGCCTGTTCTTCTGAGGTGAGGTTCCCTTTCCGAACAAGGCGGTCGAGTCATTGTTAATAATAATTTATTTTGTTTTTAACCTTAACTTCAACCGTCCCCGTTAGGGCCCTAGAGCAAGCCCCTTCTGGGCTGCCAGGGCAATTCGACGCCCCTCCCTCGGCGACAGCCCAAGCCGAGGCCGTACCTCAGAGGTGCCCTTGCGCTCGTCGCCCATAGTTTGTAAGCATTTTTGAGGCCCTGCGCCATCTGCGCTTGCCTAATGCCCGGTACGCTGTCGAGGCCTCAGTGGCCAACAGCATAGAGTCATCCAAAAAAAAAAAAAAAAAAAAAAAAAAAAAAAAAAAAAAAAAACCGGTTCGAACAAACACAGTTCGCTCGGTACGTTCACGCACGCCGCGCGGCCGCCGTCGTCTCTCTATCTCGTGTTTTCTGAATTATTCTTAAAGCCTTAACCTAACCATGTCGGGACGCGGTAAAGGTGGCAAAGTGAAGGGAAAGGCAAAGTCCCGTTCTAACCGCGCCGGACTACAGTTCCCGGTGGGTCGTATTCATCGCCTCCTGCGCAACGGCAACTATGCCGAGCGCGTGGGTGCCGGAGCGCCGGTCTACCTCGCAGCCGTGATGGAATATCTCGCCGCTGAGGTGCTCGAGTTGGCCGGCAACGCGGCCAGGGACAACAAGAAGACCAGAATCATCCCGCGTCATCTTCAGCTGGCCATAAGGAACGACGAGGAGCTGAACAAGCTGCTCTCCGGTGTGACCATCGCGCAGGGCGGTGTGCTCCCCAACATTCAGGCCGTTCTCCTGCCCAAGAAGACCGAGAAGAAAGCTTAAGGCGTGGACGAGCACTCGCCTTTCGTGTGTGTTTGTTGTTCGCTTTCGCTGCTCTTCTACGCGAGATCGCAAAAAGGCCCTTTTCAGGGCCACAATATCACTCTTGCCATTCACAAACGAATGAATGTTTCATTGATTGAACGGACACACAACGGCATTTATTATTTATTTATTTTCTCTATCTTCTCATCATAATTTATGTAGGTACATTATACCCTACGACAATTCAATACAATACAAAATACTCTGTACAAGTATGCAAAAACTCTTTATTGACACCAAATACAAATAAATCTAAACTGAACATTCAAAAATAAAGGCGCAATTAGCGGTCTTATCTCGCTGAAGAGCGATCACTTCCATATATAAAACCTTTGGATTTGATTGAATGAAAACATTATGATTTAGTGCTAATAATAATCATTAAGGTTGAATAAACTTACTAATTTGAGAATTTTAATAAACTACATACTAATACCAACGCATAAATAATTACTCTATGTACAATAGAAAAACAAATAAATTACCCAGTCATAAACGAAGTACGGCTTCAGTAGTGAAGGACGATGCATAAAAGCCAGAACTATGCACCGGATTCATAAGCTGTCTGTTTTCTGAATTTAGTAGTTTGAGAATCGAATCTATAAATACAATATATTATTATTATACGTACATATTTTTTTTTTTTTTTTAAATTGTAACTCTAGGTAGAGGTAGTCATACGCGCGAGTGAGAGTGAGAGAATGTTTTCCGTCCCTGTCTAATGCGCGACAGACAGACAGCTCGCGGTGGCTCGGGCGAGAGCACGGTCCGGTTTCTCTCAAAAGCGGATTCCATCCCGCCGCAGTTTTTAATCGCTCGCTGTCAGCCGACGAGTTCAGTGCACTAGAGCAATACCGTTTCAGCAAAGCAAGCAAGCAAGCAAGCATCCAACAATGCCGCCCAAGACAAGCGGAAAGGCCGCCAAGAAGTCCGGCAAGGCGCAGAAGAACATCTCCAAGACAGATAAGAAAAAGAAGAAGCACAAGAGGAAGGAGAGCTACGCCATTTACATCTACAAGGTGCTCAAGCAGGTCCACCCGGACACCGGCATCTCCAGCAAGGCCATGTCCATCATGAACTCGTTCGTGAACGACATCTTCGAGCGCATCGCCGCCGAGGCGTCCCGTCTCGCTCACTACAACAAGCGCAGCACGATCACATCGAGGGAGGTGCAGACTTCCGTGAGGCTCCTGCTGCCCGGCGAGCTGGCCAAGCACGCCGTCAGCGAGGGCACCAAGGCCGTCACCAAGTACACCAGCTCCAAGTGATGAGATCGATCGATCGATGTCGCACAAAGACAAAAAGGCCCTTTTCAGGGCCACAAAATGATTCATAAATACTATGTTTCGCAATGCGATCATATTATAATGTTTCACCTGAATGAACATTGACACGACAGACACACACACACTCACATTTTTATGTACCTACCTGCCGCCTGCCTGTAATTTCGAAAATGCATTAATTACATTACGAAACCTAAGTCTTAAGCTGTTAGTAATAATTATGAGTACCTATAATACAATAAAACTTTACTTTTAAGACACGATTTACCAAGTATACAACCAGCTCCAAGCTAGATCGGCGTCGCTCGCGGGCGCGCAGCAGCTCTGCCGCGATCGTCTAGTATAATAATAATAATAATAATAATACCTAATGAAAAAGGCTAGTATAAATAATCGCCCGTCTCATGAAGACACGATTTGTTGCATTTTTTTTTTTTTTTTTTTTTTTTTTCGCTCAGTTTGCAAGCCAGTTACATTTTAATTTTGTCCACACAGACAGACAGACAGACAGATCTATCCGACCTCGTGTGCGGAGCTGTGCGCGCGTGCAAGCGAGAGGCCCGATCGCGACTCTACCGTATTCTCCACCGTTTTTATAAATAAAGCGCTACATGTTGCTTATTTTTTAACAGTCGTGCGCTGATCGTCGCAGTCGTCGCTCGCTCGTACGTGCGTCCGCGTAAACAGTTGCTTGCTCCTCTCATTGTGTGAAAAGAGTGTGTGTGTGTGTGTGTGTTTGTAAAATGGCACGTACCAAGCAGACCGCTCGTAAATCCACCGGCGGTAAGGCGCCGCGTAAACAGCTCGCCACCAAAGCTGCGCGCAAGAGCGCCCCCGCAACGGGCGGCGTGAAGAAGCCCCATCGCTACAGGCCCGGCACCGTAGCCCTCCGTGAGATCCGTCGCTACCAGAAGAGTACCGAGCTGCTGATCCGCAAGCTGCCGTTCCAGCGTCTCGTGCGCGAAATCGCACAGGACTTCAAGACCGATCTCCGTTTCCAGAGCTCTGCCGTTATGGCGCTTCAGGAGGCCAGCGAAGCGTACCTGGTCGGTCTCTTTGAAGACACCAACCTGTGCGCGATCCACGCCAAGCGCGTGACCATCATGCCCAAGGATATACAGTTGGCGCGAAGAATCCGCGGCGAGCGCGCCTAAGAAGGTTGCGTCCGTCGGCTCTCCTCCGATTCAAATGCAAAAAGGCCCTTTTCAGGGCCACATAAGTTTCGTTATTTAAAAATAAATATAATGTTTCATGACGACGATACCTACACGCATGCACGCACGATAGATTATCCTACTATATAATATTATAAACGCGAACGCGTTTGTATGTATGGATGGACGTATGTTTGTTACTCTTTCACGCCAGAACGGCTGAACAGATCTGGATGAAATTTGGCACAGAGATAGATTATAGTCTAGAATAGCACATAGGATACTTTTTAACCGCGGGTGAGACCGCAGGGCGCAGCTAGTTTATTAATAATTGGTACTTAAGCACCTACCTACCTACCTACCTACCTATCTATCTATCTGTCTGTCTAGTTTACTTACTTAGACTGAGACTTAATTAACGCACGCATCTAAAAGTAGTAGAACCGTTCTAAGCAGCATGACCATCCAATATAATATAACGTTATGTGACAACTCTGTCAACGTTATACGTGATTGATTGATGGCATAATTTTTTTTTTTTTTTTTTTTATACACACACACACACACGGAGTGTAATACAACACCCACACTTCGCCGGACGATATTCAGTCGAACAGAACGGGGAGATGGGGGGGGGGGGGGGGGACAGCCCCCCCGCCCTTCACGTCTCGCGCGCGCGCGCGCGACTCTATCGCTAGAGTGTTCGAGAGCATAAATAAAGAGCAATGCTCAAAAAGCTTCCAGTCGTTCGCTCGCCGTCAACACTCGCGGCCGCTACGGTGTTCAGTTTTGTTATTATCCACTCTTACTAACTAGTTTTTGCTCAAGATGACCGGTCGCGGCAAGGGAGGAAAAGGTCTGGGGAAAGGTGGAGCCAAGCGTCACAGGAAAGTGCTTCGTGATAACATCCAGGGAATCACGAAGCCCGCCATCCGTCGTCTGGCGCGCAGGGGCGGCGTGAAGCGTATCTCCGGTCTGATCTACGAGGAGACCAGAGGCGTGCTGAAGGTGTTCCTCGAGAACGTGATCCGCGACGCCGTCACCTACACTGAGCACGCGAAGAGGAAGACCGTCACCGCCATGGATGTGGTCTACGCTCTCAAACGCCAGGGCCGCACTCTCTACGGTTTCGGAGGTTAAGCCGACGGACGGACGGACGGACGAACGAACAGGGTCGCTTGCGACCTCCTTCGTGTATCATGAAAAAAGGCCCTTTTCAGGGCCGCATAAGTTTCTATGTATAATTTTTAAAGAGAAAAAGAATACGATTATGTTTCGCAAAACGAACGCTTGACACAACACTTGGTTGCTTTCCTGCCTACCTACCCTACCCTACCCTACCCTACCTACCTACCTACCTACCTACCTACCTACTTACTTACTTACTTCGACAAACAATATATAAATAAAAATACTACGTTGCATACGTGTACCTACCTACTTATATATGGTACTTATTACTTTATTATTTAAAAAAAAAAAAAAAAAACAGCAATAGGTAAATAGCACTTTTAATGTACCCCAAAACTTATTACGAGTTACTAAACAATAAAATATTTAAATAGTTAACATACTTAATATAGTACAATCGGAACCGTAGAGCAGCGTTCGGTTATAATATTTGCACGGGTGAGCTTTGTGCTGTCTGTCACTTGTAGTTAGTTAGGTTAGGTTAGGTCAGGCTAGGTTAGGTTAGGTTATGAAATTTTTTCGATCACTATATTCTAGAGGTGTGTTCCTGAGATGGGTTCGATTGAACGACGTCCAGCTCGAAGGCAAGGCTTCGCGCGGTTCAGTCAGTCGGTTTGGAAGGAAACTGGTGTAGAGCTGTTTTACGAGCACCAAAATATCGGTCGTTTTATACGATTAAAACATTGAAAATTGCCAAATTTTTCTCTTATATAATGAAAACGATATCTTTGTCGTTTGTTTATCGAATAAAACTAGTCGGAACAGTTGGTTTTATAGAGAAAATTGAATTTTAAACATGACCCATCACTCTCGGTGTCGAGAGTGGCGCGATTAAAACGATTCAGCACTCCAGGCGACCACCTGAGCCGCCGGAGAGTCGGATAGGCGCCTGGCCACGTTCAAAAAGTATCACGGAAAACGCTCCGTTGGCGTGGTATAGTATTAAAATACAGAAAAAAGGTTATTTAATGAGAGCGATGTTAGTGAAAACTCACGAACGTTGTTGCGAGAAATCGTCTCTAGACAGTGGTGCCCTCTTTCCGGTAAAGCGGTCAATCTATACACCCGCCAACGTAGGTTTTTGAAAAGTATTTTACTCAAGTACATAAACGCGCGAGCGCTTCGCAGTGAGTGTGCTGTGTGTGTAAAAAATTTATTAAATAAAAAATTATATATATTATTATATAATGGCCGACACCGCCGTAGCAGCAGAGGCTCCCGCGCCAGCGACTCCCGCGAAGAAGCCGAAGGCGTCCGCAGCAGCCGCAGGCGGCGCCAAGAAACCCAAGGCGAAGCCGACCCACCCGAAGACCTCCGAAATGGTGAACAACGCGATCAAGGAGCTGAAGGAGCGCAGCGGTTCGTCGCTGAAGGCGATCAAGAAATACATCGCGGCCCAGTACAAGGTGGACGCCGAGAAGCTGGCCCCGTTCATCAGGAAGTATCTGAAGAGCGCCGTCGAGTCCGGCGCCCTGATCCAGACGAAGGGAAAGGGAGCTTCGGGCAGTTTCAAGCTCGAATCGAAGTCTTCCTCGGCGAAGAAGCCCGCCGGCGCCGGCGGCAAGGCGTCCGGCAAGTCGTCCGCGAAGGAGAGCGCCTCCACCGCCGCCGCCAAGGCGAAGAAGTCCGCCGCCGCGGCGCCCGCCTCCGGCAGGGGCAGGAAGGCGGCCGCCGCGGCCGCCTCGCCGGCCAAATCGAAGCCCTCCGCCGCCGCCTCGGCGAAGGACAAGAAGGCCGCCGCCGCAGCGAAGAAGAAGCCCGCCGCCGCGAAGAAGGCCGCCGCGCCCGCCAGGGGCAAGAGCGCCGCCGCCCCGAAGGCGAAAAAGACCGCGAAGCCGCCCACCAAGAAGCCGAAGGCGCCCAAGCCGAAGAGGGCCGCCGCCACTCCCAAGTCGAAGGCCGCCGCCGCCACGAAGAAGGCGTCCGCCTCGAAGAAGTGAGCCGCCGTGCAGCAGTGAGTTTTCCGCGTGTGTGCCGTGCTGTGCTTGCTCGCTCGCTCCGTGTGCGTGAACGACGACGACGACGGTGCACGCGAGCTGCGCGCACGCCACGCGCGCGCATCCTCTCCTGCCTGTGTGGGGGCGCGCGGGACGCGCGACACCTCACCTCGCAGCAAAAAGCCCTTTTCAGGGCTAACATATCGTTCGAGAGCGCGTTCATCGCGCTCTGTGTTTCTCTTGAGACGGACCGCAGACAGACAGAAAGACTGGACGGACGACGACGACGCACGCACGCGAACAAACAAAAAACGCGCACGGCGTCGTCGTCCTCCTCCTCCTCCTCCTCCTTCCTCCTGCTGAGCGAGCGCAGCGGGGCCCGCCCGACTGCCCGACTCAACTCGACTCAACTCGACTAGCTAAAACTAACCGAACTAATAAAGAAAATGTAGTTACCCTTACACAATTAATTACAAACACACACACACACAACATACAAACGAATCTCGGATGTCTCTCTCAATGGCTGAACGGAAATTGATGAAATCGACACGCACAGACAGACAGATGTTATTGAATCTGCTCATATTAGCCATACCAAGAGGAATCTATGGATTTACGGACTGTTGTTTGTTTCCATGGGAAATTTAGCCACTGCTTGCTTGCTTCAAAGATTTCTTAAGTGACTCTATGTCGGCTATTTTTTTTTTTTTTTTTTTTTTTTTTTTTTCTTTGGGAATTCTGGCTTTAACAGCCTTAGTAGTTCTCATCGCACGCGGCCGCCCCGATCTTTCGTGGTTTTCAACAGAGGAAGAGTCGGTAGAGTCTGTCGATACTACGATAATTATACTTATACGAACATACGGCTGATACCGAGATGTTTTGTGCAACGCAATCACTGCAATCCTGTTTTCTTCAACACCCCATGTTCCATTCCATGTTGTAAATTTAATAATAATCACGAAAAATATATTATGTAAAATGGCGGGAAATTGATTGTAGTTTTCGACATGATAAACGCATTCCAAATTTTAATGCAGAAAAAAAAAAAAAAACAAAAAAAAAAAAAGAAAAATAGTTTAGGTATATTGTTCGATGTTATTGTTACCTACACTCTTCTATCGCGGTATCAGGGTAGGCGCGGAGGCGCGCGCAACCCAACCCAACGAGACTGATCATCGCGTTAGCGTCTCGACGGAGTGGGGCAAGGGTATATCAATAAATCCGAGCACCCGGTTCGAACAAACACAGTTCGCTCGGTACGTTCACGCACGCCGCGCGGCCGCCGTCGTCTCTCTATCTCGTGTTTTCTGAATTATTCTTAAAGCCTTAACCTAACCATGTCGGGACGCGGTAAAGGTGGCAAAGTGAAGGGAAAGGCAAAGTCCCGTTCTAACCGCGCCGGACTACAGTTCCCGGTGGGTCGTATTCATCGCCTCCTGCGCAACGGCAACTATGCCGAGCGCGTGGGTGCCGGAGCGCCGGTCTACCTCGCAGCCGTGATGGAATATCTCGCCGCTGAGGTGCTCGAGTTGGCCGGCAACGCGGCCAGGGACAACAAGAAGACCAGAATCATCCCGCGTCATCTTCAGCTGGCCATAAGGAACGACGAGGAGCTGAACAAGCTGCTCTCCGGTGTGACCATCGCGCAGGGCGGTGTGCTCCCCAACATTCAGGCCGTTCTCCTGCCCAAGAAGACCGAGAAGAAAGCTTAAGGCGTGGACGAGCACTCGCCTTTCGTGTGTGTTTGTTGTTCGCTTTCGCTGCTCTTCTACGCGAGATCGCAAAAAGGCCCTTTTCAGGGCCACAATATCACTCTTGCCATTCACAAACGAATGAATGTTTCATTGATTGAACGGACACACAACGGCATTTATTATTTATTTATTTTCTCTATCTTCTCATCATAATTTATGTAGGTACATTATACCCTACGACAATTCAATACAATACAAAATACTCTGTACAAGTATGCAAAAACTCTTTATTGACACCAAATACAAATAAATCTAAACTGAACATTCAAAAATAAAGGCGCAATTAGCGGTCTTATCTCGCTGAAGAGCGATCACTTCCATATATAAAACCTTTGGATTTGATTGAATGAAAACATTATGATTTAGTGCTAATAATAATCATTAAGGTTGAATAAACTTACTAATTTGAGAATTTTAATAAACTACATACTAATACCAACGCATAAATAATTACTCTATGTACAATAGAAAAACAAATAAATTACCCAGTCATAAACGAAGTACGGCTTCAGTAGTGAAGGACGATGCATAAAAGCCAGAACTATGCACCGGATTCATAAGCTGTCTGTTTTCTGAATTTAGTAGTTTGAGAATCGAATCTATAAATACAATATATTATTATTATACGTACATATTTTTTTTTTTTTTTTAAATTGTAACTCTAGGTAGAGGTAGTCATACGCGCGAGTGAGAGTGAGAGAATGTTTTCCGTCCCTGTCTAATGCGCGACAGACAGACAGCTCGCGGTGGCTCGGGCGAGAGCACGGTCCGGTTTCTCTCAAAAGCGGATTCCATCCCGCCGCAGTTTTTAATCGCTCGCTGTCAGCCGACGAGTTCAGTGCACTAGAGCAATACCGTTTCAGCAAAGCAAGCAAGCAAGCAAGCATCCAACAATGCCGCCCAAGACAAGCGGAAAGGCCGCCAAGAAGTCCGGCAAGGCGCAGAAGAACATCTCCAAGACAGATAAGAAAAAGAAGAAGCACAAGAGGAAGGAGAGCTACGCCATTTACATCTACAAGGTGCTCAAGCAGGTCCACCCGGACACCGGCATCTCCAGCAAGGCCATGTCCATCATGAACTCGTTCGTGAACGACATCTTCGAGCGCATCGCCGCCGAGGCGTCCCGTCTCGCTCACTACAACAAGCGCAGCACGATCACATCGAGGGAGGTGCAGACTTCCGTGAGGCTCCTGCTGCCCGGCGAGCTGGCCAAGCACGCCGTCAGCGAGGGCACCAAGGCCGTCACCAAGTACACCAGCTCCAAGTGATGAGATCGATCGATCGATGTCGCACAAAGACAAAAAGGCCCTTTTCAGGGCCACAAAATGATTCATAAATACTATGTTTCGCAATGCGATCATATTATAATGTTTCACCTGAATGAACATTGACACGACAGACACACACACACTCACATTTTTATGTACCTACCTGCCGCCTGCCTGTAATTTCGAAAATGCATTAATTACATTACGAAACCTAAGTCTTAAGCTGTTAGTAATAATTATGAGTACCTATAATACAATAAAACTTTACTTTTAAGACACGATTTACCAAGTATACAACCAGCTCCAAGCTAGATCGGCGTCGCTCGCGGGCGCGCAGCAGCTCTGCCGCGATCGTCTAGTATAATAATAATAATAATAATAATACCTAATGAAAAAGGCTAGTATAAATAATCGCCCGTCTCATGAAGACACGATTTGTTGCATTTTTTTTTTTTTTTTTTTTTTTTTTCGCTCAGTTTGCAAGCCAGTTACATTTTAATTTTGTCCACACAGACAGACAGACAGACAGATCTATCCGACCTCGTGTGCGGAGCTGTGCGCGCGTGCAAGCGAGAGGCCCGATCGCGACTCTACCGTATTCTCCACCGTTTTTATAAATAAAGCGCTACATGTTGCTTATTTTTTAACAGTCGTGCGCTGATCGTCGCAGTCGTCGCTCGCTCGTACGTGCGTCCGCGTAAACAGTTGCTTGCTCCTCTCATTGTGTGAAAAGAGTGTGTGTGTGTGTGTGTGTTTGTAAAATGGCACGTACCAAGCAGACCGCTCGTAAATCCACCGGCGGTAAGGCGCCGCGTAAACAGCTCGCCACCAAAGCTGCGCGCAAGAGCGCCCCCGCAACGGGCGGCGTGAAGAAGCCCCATCGCTACAGGCCCGGCACCGTAGCCCTCCGTGAGATCCGTCGCTACCAGAAGAGTACCGAGCTGCTGATCCGCAAGCTGCCGTTCCAGCGTCTCGTGCGCGAAATCGCACAGGACTTCAAGACCGATCTCCGTTTCCAGAGCTCTGCCGTTATGGCGCTTCAGGAGGCCAGCGAAGCGTACCTGGTCGGTCTCTTTGAAGACACCAACCTGTGCGCGATCCACGCCAAGCGCGTGACCATCATGCCCAAGGATATACAGTTGGCGCGAAGAATCCGCGGCGAGCGCGCCTAAGAAGGTTGCGTCCGTCGGCTCTCCTCCGATTCAAATGCAAAAAGGCCCTTTTCAGGGCCACATAAGTTTCGTTATTTAAAAATAAATATAATGTTTCATGACGACGATACCTACACGCATGCACGCACGATAGATTATCCTACTATATAATATTATAAACGCGAACGCGTTTGTATGTATGGATGGACGTATGTTTGTTACTCTTTCACGCCAGAACGGCTGAACAGATCTGGATGAAATTTGGCACAGAGATAGATTATAGTCTAGAATAGCACATAGGATACTTTTTAACCGCGGGTGAGACCGCAGGGCGCAGCTAGTTTATTAATAATTGGTACTTAAGCACCTACCTACCTATCTATCTATCTGTCTGTCTAGTTTACTTACTTAGACTGAGACTTAATTAACGCACGCATCTAAAAGTAGTAGAACCGTTCTAAGCAGCATGACCATCCAATATAATATAACGTTATGTGACAACTCTGTCAACGTTATACGTGATTGATTGATGGCATAATTTTTTTTTTTTTTTTTTTTATACACACACACACACACGGAGTGTAATACAACACCCACACTTCGCCGGACGATATTCAGTCGAACAGAACGGGGAGATGGGGGGGGGGGGGGGGGACAGCCCCCCCGCCCTTCACGTCTCGCGCGCGCGCGCGCGACTCTATCGCTAGAGTGTTCGAGAGCATAAATAAAGAGCAATGCTCAAAAAGCTTCCAGTCGTTCGCTCGCCGTCAACACTCGCGGCCGCTACGGTGTTCAGTTTTGTTATTATCCACTCTTACTAACTAGTTTTTGCTCAAGATGACCGGTCGCGGCAAGGGAGGAAAAGGTCTGGGGAAAGGTGGAGCCAAGCGTCACAGGAAAGTGCTTCGTGATAACATCCAGGGAATCACGAAGCCCGCCATCCGTCGTCTGGCGCGCAGGGGCGGCGTGAAGCGTATCTCCGGTCTGATCTACGAGGAGACCAGAGGCGTGCTGAAGGTGTTCCTCGAGAACGTGATCCGCGACGCCGTCACCTACACTGAGCACGCGAAGAGGAAGACCGTCACCGCCATGGATGTGGTCTACGCTCTCAAACGCCAGGGCCGCACTCTCTACGGTTTCGGAGGTTAAGCCGACGGACGGACGGACGGACGAACGAACAGGGTCGCTTGCGACCTCCTTCGTGTATCATGAAAAAAGGCCCTTTTCAGGGCCGCATAAGTTTCTATGTATAATTTTTAAAGAGAAAAAGAATACGATTATGTTTCGCAAAACGAACGCTTGACACAACACTTGGTTGCTTTCCTGCCTACCTACCCTACCCTACCCTACCCTACCTACCTACCTACCTACCTACCTACTTACTTACTTACTTCGACAAACAATATATAAATAAAAATACTACGTTGCATACGTGTACCTACCTACTTATATATGGTACTTATTACTTTATTATTTAAAAAAAAAAAAAAAAAACAGCAATAGGTAAATAGCACTTTTAATGTACCCCAAAACTTATTACGAGTTACTAAACAATAAAATATTTAAATAGTTAACATACTTAATATAGTACAATCGGAACCGTAGAGCAGCGTTCGGTTATAATATTTGCACGGGTGAGCTTTGTGCTGTCTGTCACTTGTAGTTAGTTAGGTTAGGTTAGGTCAGGCTAGGTTAGGTTAGGTTATGAAATTTTTTCGATCACTATATTCTAGAGGTGTGTTCCTGAGATGGGTTCGATTGAACGACGTCCAGCTCGAAGGCAAGGCTTCGCGCGGTTCAGTCAGTCGGTTTGGAAGGAAACTGGTGTAGAGCTGTTTTACGAGCACCAAAATATCGGTCGTTTTATACGATTAAAACATTGAAAATTGCCAAATTTTTCTCTTATATAATGAAAACGATATCTTTGTCGTTTGTTTATCGAATAAAACTAGTCGGAACAGTTGGTTTTATAGAGAAAATTGAATTTTAAACATGACCCATCACTCTCGGTGTCGAGAGTGGCGCGATTAAAACGATTCAGCACTCCAGGCGACCACCTGAGCCGCCGGAGAGTCGGATAGGCGCCTGGCCACGTTCAAAAAGTATCACGGAAAACGCTCCGTTGGCGTGGTATAGTATTAAAATACAGAAAAAAGGTTATTTAATGAGAGCGATGTTAGTGAAAACTCACGAACGTTGTTGCGAGAAATCGTCTCTAGACAGTGGTGCCCTCTTTCCGGTAAAGCGGTCAATCTATACACCCGCCAACGTAGGTTTTTGAAAAGTATTTTACTCAAGTACATAAACGCGCGAGCGCTTCGCAGTGAGTGTGCTGTGTGTGTAAAAAATTTATTAAATAAAAAATTATATATATTATTATATAATGGCCGACACCGCCGTAGCAGCAGAGGCTCCCGCGCCAGCGACTCCCGCGAAGAAGCCGAAGGCGTCCGCAGCAGCCGCAGGCGGCGCCAAGAAACCCAAGGCGAAGCCGACCCACCCGAAGACCTCCGAAATGGTGAACAACGCGATCAAGGAGCTGAAGGAGCGCAGCGGTTCGTCGCTGAAGGCGATCAAGAAATACATCGCGGCCCAGTACAAGGTGGACGCCGAGAAGCTGGCCCCGTTCATCAGGAAGTATCTGAAGAGCGCCGTCGAGTCCGGCGCCCTGATCCAGACGAAGGGAAAGGGAGCTTCGGGCAGTTTCAAGCTCGAATCGAAGTCTTCCTCGGCGAAGAAGCCCGCCGGCGCCGGCGGCAAGGCGTCCGGCAAGTCGTCCGCGAAGGAGAGCGCCTCCACCGCCGCCGCCAAGGCGAAGAAGTCCGCCGCCGCGGCGCCCGCCTCCGGCAGGGGCAGGAAGGCGGCCGCCGCGGCCGCCTCGCCGGCCAAATCGAAGCCCTCCGCCGCCGCCTCGGCGAAGGACAAGAAGGCCGCCGCCGCAGCGAAGAAGAAGCCCGCCGCCGCGAAGAAGGCCGCCGCGCCCGCCAGGGGCAAGAGCGCCGCCGCCCCGAAGGCGAAAAAGACCGCGAAGCCGCCCACCAAGAAGCCGAAGGCGCCCAAGCCGAAGAGGGCCGCCGCCACTCCCAAGTCGAAGGCCGCCGCCGCCACGAAGAAGGCGTCCGCCTCGAAGAAGTGAGCCGCCGTGCAGCAGTGAGTTTTCCGCGTGTGTGCCGTGCTGTGCTTGCTCGCTCGCTCCGTGTGCGTGAACGACGACGACGACGGTGCACGCGAGCTGCGCGCACGCCACGCGCGCGCATCCTCTCCTGCCTGTGTGGGGGCGCGCGGGACGCGCGACACCTCACCTCGCAGCAAAAAGCCCTTTTCAGGGCTAACATATCGTTCGAGAGCGCGTTCATCGCGCTCTGTGTTTCTCTTGAGACGGACCGCAGACAGACAGAAAGACTGGACGGACGACGACGACGCACGCACGCGAACAAACAAAAAACGCGCACGGCGTCGTCGTCCTCCTCCTCCTCCTCCTCCTTCCTCCTGCTGAGCGAGCGCAGCGGGGCCCGCCCGACTGCCCGACTCAACTCGACTCAACTCGACTAGCTAAAACTAACCGAACTAATAAAGAAAATGTAGTTACCCTTACACAATTAATTACAAACACACACACACACAACATACAAACGAATCTCGGATGTCTCTCTCAATGGCTGAACGGAAATTGATGAAATCGACACGCACAGACAGACAGATGTTATTGAATCTGCTCATATTAGCCATACCAAGAGGAATCTATGGATTTACGGACTGTTGTTTGTTTCCATGGGAAATTTAGCCACTGCTTGCTTGCTTCAAAGATTTCTTAAGTGACTCTATGTCGGCTATTTTTTTTTTTTTTTTTTTTTTTTTTTTTTCTTTGGGAATTCTGGCTTTAACAGCCTTAGTAGTTCTCATCGCACGCGGCCGCCCCGATCTTTCGTGGTTTTCAACAGAGGAAGAGTCGGTAGAGTCTGTCGATACTACGATAATTATACTTATACGAACATACGGCTGATACCGAGATGTTTTGTGCAACGCAATCACTGCAATCCTGTTTTCTTCAACACCCCATGTTCCATTCCATGTTGTAAATTTAATAATAATCACGAAAAATATATTATGTAAAATGGCGGGAAATTGATTGTAGTTTTCGACATGATAAACGCATTCCAAATTTTAATGCAGAAAAAAAAAAAAAAACAAAAAAAAAAAAAGAAAAATAGTTTAGGTATATTGTTCGATGTTATTGTTACCTACACTCTTCTATCGCGGTATCAGGGTAGGCGCGGAGGCGCGCGCAACCCAACCCAACGAGACTGATCATCGCGTTAGCGTCTCGACGGAGTGGGGCAAGGGTATATCAATAAATCCGAGCACCCGGTTCGAACAAACACAGTTCGCTCGGTACGTTCACGCACGCCGCGCGGCCGCCGTCGTCTCTCTATCTCGTGTTTTCTGAATTATTCTTAAAGCCTTAACCTAACCATGTCGGGACGCGGTAAAGGTGGCAAAGTGAAGGGAAAGGCAAAGTCCCGTTCTAACCGCGCCGGACTACAGTTCCCGGTGGGTCGTATTCATCGCCTCCTGCGCAACGGCAACTATGCCGAGCGCGTGGGTGCCGGAGCGCCGGTCTACCTCGCAGCCGTGATGGAATATCTCGCCGCTGAGGTGCTCGAGTTGGCCGGCAACGCGGCCAGGGACAACAAGAAGACCAGAATCATCCCGCGTCATCTTCAGCTGGCCATAAGGAACGACGAGGAGCTGAACAAGCTGCTCTCCGGTGTGACCATCGCGCAGGGCGGTGTGCTCCCCAACATTCAGGCCGTTCTCCTGCCCAAGAAGACCGAGAAGAAAGCTTAAGGCGTGGACGAGCACTCGCCTTTCGTGTGTGTTTGTTGTTCGCTTTCGCTGCTCTTCTACGCGAGATCGCAAAAAGGCCCTTTTCAGGGCCACAATATCACTCTTGCCATTCACAAACGAATGAATGTTTCATTGATTGAACGGACACACAACGGCATTTATTATTTATTTATTTTCTCTATCTTCTCATCATAATTTATGTAGGTACATTATACCCTACGACAATTCAATACAATACAAAATACTCTGTACAAGTATGCAAAAACTCTTTATTGACACCAAATACAAATAAATCTAAACTGAACATTCAAAAATAAAGGCGCAATTAGCGGTCTTATCTCGCTGAAGAGCGATCACTTCCATATATAAAACCTTTGGATTTGATTGAATGAAAACATTATGATTTAGTGCTAATAATAATCATTAAGGTTGAATAAACTTACTAATTTGAGAATTTTAATAAACTACATACTAATACCAACGCATAAATAATTACTCTATGTACAATAGAAAAACAAATAAATTACCCAGTCATAAACGAAGTACGGCTTCAGTAGTGAAGGACGATGCATAAAAGCCAGAACTATGCACCGGATTCATAAGCTGTCTGTTTTCTGAATTTAGTAGTTTGAGAATCGAATCTATAAATACAATATATTATTATTATACGTACATATTTTTTTTTTTTTTTTAAATTGTAACTCTAGGTAGAGGTAGTCATACGCGCGAGTGAGAGTGAGAGAATGTTTTCCGTCCCTGTCTAATGCGCGACAGACAGACAGCTCGCGGTGGCTCGGGCGAGAGCACGGTCCGGTTTCTCTCAAAAGCGGATTCCATCCCGCCGCAGTTTTTAATCGCTCGCTGTCAGCCGACGAGTTCAGTGCACTAGAGCAATACCGTTTCAGCAAAGCAAGCAAGCAAGCAAGCATCCAACAATGCCGCCCAAGACAAGCGGAAAGGCCGCCAAGAAGTCCGGCAAGGCGCAGAAGAACATCTCCAAGACAGATAAGAAAAAGAAGAAGCACAAGAGGAAGGAGAGCTACGCCATTTACATCTACAAGGTGCTCAAGCAGGTCCACCCGGACACCGGCATCTCCAGCAAGGCCATGTCCATCATGAACTCGTTCGTGAACGACATCTTCGAGCGCATCGCCGCCGAGGCGTCCCGTCTCGCTCACTACAACAAGCGCAGCACGATCACATCGAGGGAGGTGCAGACTTCCGTGAGGCTCCTGCTGCCCGGCGAGCTGGCCAAGCACGCCGTCAGCGAGGGCACCAAGGCCGTCACCAAGTACACCAGCTCCAAGTGATGAGATCGATCGATCGATGTCGCACAAAGACAAAAAGGCCCTTTTCAGGGCCACAAAATGATTCATAAATACTATGTTTCGCAATGCGATCATATTATAATGTTTCACCTGAATGAACATTGACACGACAGACACACACACACTCACATTTTTATGTACCTACCTGCCGCCTGCCTGTAATTTCGAAAATGCATTAATTACATTACGAAACCTAAGTCTTAAGCTGTTAGTAATAATTATGAGTACCTATAATACAATAAAACTTTACTTTTAAGACACGATTTACCAAGTATACAACCAGCTCCAAGCTAGATCGGCGTCGCTCGCGGGCGCGCAGCAGCTCTGCCGCGATCGTCTAGTATAATAATAATAATAATAATAATACCTAATGAAAAAGGCTAGTATAAATAATCGCCCGTCTCATGAAGACACGATTCATAGTGCTCCTGACCGTCGTGCCGCGCAGTCGTCTCTTTCCGTCGTTTTTTTTTTCCGCTTCACGGAAATTTCCGTTATAGTTTAAATTCAGTGCCCGCTCAGGATCCTTCAGATAGGAGTCCCACGCTTCAGCGTAGCGGACTGCAGGTCAGTTAGTGTGCATTAAAGTGACTAAGTGCTTACCGCCCCGTCCGATTCTGTTCACAGAGCCGCTCGGTGAAACACTTACGAGTCGCGTAGTGACGTCACCGTGCGTCGAGTGTGTTCTCGAGTCCGGCACCGGGGCGCCTTATCCGGGTAGTGTGTTTAGTTTCGCATACTACACGCGATTCGAGTGACCTAAGTGCGGGACTCGCGCCAAAGCTGGGCCGGCGGGCCCGACCGCCGCCCGCTCACCTCTCCTCACGTCTATCAAATCCACAATTGTGGTCGAAGGTGGACACGCATAACGGTGCCAACGAAGCCGATCGCTGTTAGGAGCGTGGACCCGGAGCGCTCGTTTTTCCCTGCTCAGGGAAAAACGGAATCCGGTTGGGCTTGGCACCACCGGCCTTGGGGTCGCCCCTCGCCGACGCCAAGTATCTCCCTCCCACCCTTCCGCCTCCCCTCCGATTCCTCGGGTGCGTGTTTGGCTCGGACGGCCGGTTCGCCGGAGTCCCTGTCTCTCCCCCGGGGCAGCTAGGGCCCTGTGTTAGGTACTCACCAACTGCACAATAAGACTGGCAGTTGGCACACATTAGGGAACGAATTAGGCACACACCACCCTGCCTAAACCCGGCAGGGTGATGCCCGCGGCCCGCACCCAGCCGGGGACCTCCTCCCCCGGCGATCGCGATTTATTCGCGACGATGGGGCCGGAAGTGGACTTCGGGGCGGCACTTGCCGCCCTAGGTACCTCCATCCGGGCCCATCTGCGCGCCAACCCGAGCTCCCTTCAGGAGTTCGTAACGGATCCTATAAGGTTTGCAGCCTCTCTGCAAGCCAAGGCCCCTAAGGCCAAGCCTTCCCCCGCCCGCGCCCCTAAGGCCAAGCCTTCCCCCGCCCGCGCCCCTAAGGCAAAGTCCCCCCCCGCCCGCGCCCCTCAGGCCGCCGGGAAGAAATCCGCTGCCCCTGCCCCGGCCCCTAAGGCCACCATTAAGTTGGCGCCCTCCCTCAGAGGGCTGCCGGCCGCCCCGACTCCCGCCGCCGCCGCCGCTAAGAGCCGGTCGCCCGCGGCAAAGCGTTCCCCAGGCGTGGCACGCTCCAGCCGCGTGCGATCGCGTACGGTGGCGCCGCGCTCGCGTTCTCGTTCTCGCTCGCCGCGACTGACCCTGACGGTCGGTTCCAATCACACCTCCACGGAGGAGATGGAAACCGTCAGCGGAGGCGACGACGGCTTCACCCTCGTCGCCAACAAGGGGACGAAGCGGCCCGCTTCCGCCGCCGGCTCCCCTCCGCCCCCGTTAAAGGCCGCATGCCCGACTGCATGCCCCTCTCTCCCGCCCACCGCCATGGACGCGCCTCCCGCGCCCAGGGTGGGCAAGCCCCCCCGCCCCTTCGTGGTTCGGGACCGCCACCGCTGGCAGGAGGTGGTCGCAATCCTCACGGCCAGTAGCGTGACGTTCTCCGGCAAGAGTCATGCTGACGGCATCTCCGTCACAGTCCCCACGGCTGACGACTATCGTCAGGCCACCCGCTCCCTTAGGGAACACCAGATCCAATTCCACGCGTATCCGCTGGAAGAGGAGAAGGTACTCCGCGTTGTACTTCGCGGTATCCCTAAGGAGATCGACACGGAGCTCGTCCGTGACGATCTCCTAGCCCAAGGCCTCCCGGTCCAGCAGGTCCATCGGATGACCAATGGACGGACGAAGGCCCCGATCGACCTTGTGCTGGTCATCCTCGACCGCACGGAGGAGGGGAAGGGGATCTTTCGCATCGAAAGAGTCCTCAACCTCTCCGGCCTGAAAGTCGAGGCTCCCAGGCGGAGAGGCATACCCGGGCAGTGCCACCGCTGCCAACTCTACGGGCACGCCGCCCGCTTCTGCGAAGCGGCGTACCGTTGCGTCAAGTGCGCGGGCGAGCACAGCACCGCGCTGTGCAAGCGGGTCAAGGGGGATCCTAATCCTCCCAGCTGCGTGCTCTGCGGGACTCAGGGGCACACCGCGAACTATCGCGGTTGCCCCAAAGCCCCGAGGGCTGCGGCCGGGGCGAAGAGGACCCCTGCGCCCCGTCGCCCAACCCGTCCCCATGGCATCAGCGCCAAGATCCCTGCGCCGAAGTTCGTCGACGCTCCCCTACCCGCCACCAATGCTTGGACCAGGCCCTCGTCCCTGGTCCAACCGAAGGTGGCCCCAGCTCCGGCCAGCAGCGCCCGCGCGCCTGCCCAGAGCCGTCCAACCCCCCCGCCCTCACCCTTCAAACCCGCCCAGGGCCCCTATGGCCTGAAGGCGGATCTGCTCTTGCTGGCAGAGATAGCCTCGGCATTCGACCTCGACGAGGTCCGTGCCGTAGCCCAGGAGGTCCGCGAGCATCCTGATGCCCTATTGGACATCATGATGACTCACGGCAACCTCTTCAGCGCTATGAAGCGCTTCGCCCCCCGCGTCCTCTCCCAATAACCTTAATGGATTGCACACCCACTAAGGTTAAGCCCCATTCATTGGCGTTGGCGTGGTTTAATGCCAACGGCATCCACACCGATGCCAGAGATCAGCGGGATCTCATCCACCACTTTCTAACGACCCATCAGGTCGACATCATGTTGATCAACGAGACCTTTCTAAAACCGAGCAAGAGGAACCCCAGGGTTGCAAACTACTTGATGGTTCGTAATGACAGACTCGCCGCCCCCCTGGGCGGTACTCTGATCTATTACAAAAGGTCTCTGCACTGCACACCCATACCCACTCCCCCGTTAGTCAATCTGGAAGCTTCCTGTTGCCGTCTTGCGATGACCGGTCATCAGTCCATCATAATAGCGTCTTGTTACCACTCGGGTAGCAAGACTCTCCTCAAAGAGGACCTCGAAGCGCTTCTCGCTCTCGGTAGCTCGGTCATTCTGGCCGGCGACTTTAACGGCAAGCACGTGATGTGGGGCTGCAACGCGAATAACCGGAATGGGCACCTTCTGTACTCATTCTCGGATACGCTAAATTTTGATATCATCCCCCCCAGCTCCCCGACTTACTTCAGCAGTAATCTCAACTACAGGCCGGACATTCTCGACCTAGCACTCCTAAAGGGCGTAACACTCCAGTTGCGTTCTTTGGAGGTGCTACACGAGCTTGACTCGGACCATAGGCCAGTTCTGATGCTGCTGGGTCCCGACCCGAGCAACAGAACTCCGCCGACAAAGACCGTGGTGAACTGGGAGCTCTTGGGCGAAAGCCTAAAAGCTACCAGTTCACCCGATTTAGATAGAATACCAGACGATATCGCGACCCCCGACGATATCGCTCTTTCCATAGACGCTCTCAACAGTCACCTTCGTAAAGCCGTCGGCGAAGCCTCGAAGCAGGTCCCAGCCGAGGGCGACCAACGCTGGGCCCTGCCCGAGGATGCGAGGGAGCTGTTGAGAGCGAAACACGCGGCCACTAGGGCATACGACTGGTGTCGCACCGAAGAGAACAGAGCCACTCTGCGGTATTACGAGCGTGCCGTAAAGAACCGCATGAGTGAACTCCGCAATCAGAGGTGGGACACCCTGCTCTCGGAGATCAGACCATCTCACCAGGCATACTGGAAGATGGTAAGATCGCTGAAGGGCAGCAAGTCATCCAATATTCCCCCCCTGTCTCGTCCGAACGACACGCTTGCCTTCGAGGACGACGAAAAGGCCGAGTGCCTTGCCGAAAGCCTCGAAAGGCAATGCAGCCCCAGTCTCGAGCGCGTCGACCCCGACCACCTAGATATGGTGGAAGAGGAAGTCGCCGAGTTCACAGCCCGTCCCGCCCTCGAACCCACAGAGCCGGTCTCTGTGTCGGAGGTAGAGTCGATCATCAAGGGTCTCCAAACCAAGAAGGCCCCAGGTGCAGACGGCGTCAGCAATAGAGTGATTAAGCACTTCCCCGTCTTTCTGATCAACCTCCTCGTCAGCATCTTCAATGCCGCCTTGGCCAACTGCACCTTCCCCGACGCTTGGAAGTCTGCCGACGTCATCGGCATTCACAAGCCCGGCAAGAAGGCGTCAGAGCCCTCTAGCTACCGCCCCATCAGTCTCCTCAGTACCTTAGGTAAGATTTACGAGCGCATCCTTCTGAAGCGTATTTGGTCCCACATCCGAGATAACAATCTCCTCCCCGACGAGCAGTTCGGCTTTCGAGCCAGACACTCGTGCGTCCAGCAGGTGCACCGCATCACGGAGCACATCCTAGAGGGTTTCAATCGGAAACCCTACCACGGCTTCACCCAGGTCACGCCCAAATGTCAGTCCACCCTTGCGGTGTTCCTCGACGTGGCGAAAGCGTTCGATAAAGTCTGGCACAGCGGGCTGGTATACAAGTTATACCAGCTCGGGTTCCCGGATGGTCTTGTACTCATAATACATGACTATCTGACTGATCGAAACTTTCGCTATCGCGTCGACGGCACCCGCTCGGCTCCCCACCCCATCGGCGCTGGCGTCCCTCAGGGGTCAGCGCTGGCCCCCGTTCTGTTCTCCCTCTACACGCATGACATTCCACGTCATCCGAAGGTAGAGCTTGCGCTTTTCGCGGACGATACTGCCCTCTTTATAAGAGGGTGGAATCAGTCCATCTCCTTCCGCACGCTTCAACAAGCCCTGCGCCGCTTAGGCGACTGGTTTGAGAAGTGGGCAATCTCGGTCAATCCGGACAAAAGCGCAGCTGTGTGCTTTCACCCCAACAAATGGCCTATCCGGCAGCAGCTCATGCTGCACGATAGGCCCATCCCCTGGGTGAACTCGACCAAGTACCTTGGCGTGACCCTCGATCGTCGACTCACCTTCTCGAGGCACATCCGGACAGTTAGGAATCGAGCGGTTTTCTTTTTAAGCCGACTCGCCCCCCTCCTCAACGATCGTAGTAAGCTATCCCTTAGAAATAAGGTGATATTGTACAAAATTTGCATCCGCCCCGTTATGACCTACGCCTCCGTAGTGTTTGCCCACGCGTCTGGCTTCGACCTGGACAAGCTCCAGGCCGTCCAGAATAGATTTATTCGCAGAGCGGTCGGAGCCAGCTGGTTCCAGCGAAACTCCGACTTGCACTGCGATGTAGAGCTCCCCTCCATTCGGCAGTACTTTAAATTCACTTCGCGCAGATACTTTGATAGGGCCTCCCACCATTCAAATCCTCTAGTCGTTCGCACGGCGGACTACTCAGCAGTAGACGCCGCTGCCCCCCGCCCTCTCCGTAGACGCCCTAGAGACATCTTCGGCGACCCGGACGACCCCATCGCAGTCGCCACGGCGGCTGCGCTGGGGTCGGCCGACCCGACAGCTCCCCGCAACAGGAAGTTTGCAGTTTTTGGTATAGGCGCCGGTTACCAAAGGAACACGATAACAAAACACCGACCTCGCCGGCGAGGTCGAAGACTCCCAGGATCTGTTAGAAGATCGGTTAGATTCTCTCCAAATAGTCAAACAGATAAACCTAATAGGGCTCAAGCGCAAACCCCCTCTGGGTTGCCTGGGCAAATCGACTCCCCCCCCCCGGCGACGGTCCAAGCCGAGGTCCGTACCTTAGTGGTGCCCTTGTGCCAGTCGCCCTTAGCTTTAAATAACTAAAGTCCATTAAGGTCCTGCGCCCTCCGCGCTTGCCTTACGTCCGGTACGCTGTAGAGGCCTCAGTGGCCAACAGCATTAGTCATTCATAAAAAAAAAAAAAAAAAAAAAAAAAAAAAAAAAAAAAAAAAAAAAAAAAAAAAAAAAAAAAAAAAAAAAAAAAAAAATGAAGACACGATTTGTTGCATTTTTTTTTTTTTTTTTTTTTTTTTTTCGCTCAGTTTGCAAGCCAGTTACATTTTAATTTTGTCCACACAGACAGACAGACAGACAGATCTATCCGACCTCGTGTGCGGAGCTGTGCGCGCGTGCAAGCGAGAGGCCCGATCGCGACTCTACCGTATTCTCCACCGTTTTTATAAATAAAGCGCTACATGTTGCTTATTTTTTAACAGTCGTGCGCTGATCGTCGCAGTCGTCGCTCGCTCGTACGTGCGTCCGCGTAAACAGTTGCTTGCTCCTCTCATTGTGTGAAAAGAGTGTGTGTGTGTGTGTGTGTTTGTAAAATGGCACGTACCAAGCAGACCGCTCGTAAATCCACCGGCGGTAAGGCGCCGCGTAAACAGCTCGCCACCAAAGCTGCGCGCAAGAGCGCCCCCGCAACGGGCGGCGTGAAGAAGCCCCATCGCTACAGGCCCGGCACCGTAGCCCTCCGTGAGATCCGTCGCTACCAGAAGAGTACCGAGCTGCTGATCCGCAAGCTGCCGTTCCAGCGTCTCGTGCGCGAAATCGCACAGGACTTCAAGACCGATCTCCGTTTCCAGAGCTCTGCCGTTATGGCGCTTCAGGAGGCCAGCGAAGCGTACCTGGTCGGTCTCTTTGAAGACACCAACCTGTGCGCGATCCACGCCAAGCGCGTGACCATCATGCCCAAGGATATACAGTTGGCGCGAAGAATCCGCGGCGAGCGCGCCTAAGAAGGTTGCGTCCGTCGGCTCTCCTCCGATTCAAATGCAAAAAGGCCCTTTTCAGGGCCACATAAGTTTCGTTATTTAAAAATAAATATAATGTTTCATGACGACGATACCTACACGCATGCACGCACGATAGATTATCCTACTATATAATATTATAAACGCGAACGCGTTTGTATGTATGGATGGACGTATGTTTGTTACTCTTTCACGCCAGAACGGCTGAACAGATCTGGATGAAATTTGGCACAGAGATAGATTATAGTCTAGAATAGCACATAGGATACTTTTTAACCGCGGGTGAGACCGCAGGGCGCAGCTAGTTTATTAATAATTGGTACTTAAGCACCTACCTACCTACCTACCTACCTATCTATCTATCTGTCTGTCTAGTTTACTTACTTAGACTGAGACTTAATTAACGCACGCATCTAAAAGTAGTAGAACCGTTCTAAGCAGCATGACCATCCAATATAATATAACGTTATGTGACAACTCTGTCAACGTTATACGTGATTGATTGATGGCATAATTTTTTTTTTTTTTTTTTTTATACACACACACACACACGGAGTGTAATACAACACCCACACTTCGCCGGACGATATTCAGTCGAACAGAACGGGGAGATGGGGGGGGGGGGGGGGGACAGCCCCCCCGCCCTTCACGTCTCGCGCGCGCGCGCGCGACTCTATCGCTAGAGTGTTCGAGAGCATAAATAAAGAGCAATGCTCAAAAAGCTTCCAGGGGCGAAGAGGACCCCTGCGCCCCGTCGCCCAACCCGTCCCCATGGCGTCAGCGCCAAGACCCCTGCGCCGAAGTTCATCGACGCTCCCCTACCCGCCACCAATGCTTGGACCAGGCCCTCGTCCCTGGTCCAACCGAAGGCGGCCCCAGCTCCGGCCAGCAGCGCCCGCGCGCCTGCCCAGAGCCGTCCAACCCCCCCGCCCTCACCCTTCAAACCCGCCCAGGGCCCCTATGGCCTGAAGGCGGATCTGCTCTTGCTGGCAGAGATAGCCTCGGCATTCGACCTCGACGAGGTCCGTGCCGTAGCCCAGGAGGTCCGCGAGCATCCTGATGCCCTATTGGACATCATGATGACTCACGGCAACCTCTTCAGCGCTATGAAGCGCTTCGCCCCCCGCGTCCTCTCCCAATAACCTTAATGGATTGCACACCCACTAAGGTTAAGCCCCATTCATTGGCGTTGGCGTGGTTTAATGCCAACGGCATCCACACCGATGCCAGAGATCAGCGGGATCTCATCCACCACTTTCTAACGACCCATCAGGTCGACATCATGTTGATCAACGAGACCTTTCTGAAACCAAGCAAGAGGAACCCCAGGGTTGCAAACTACTTGATGGTTCGTAATGACAGACTCGCCGCCCCCCTGGGCGGTACTCTGATCTATTACAAAAGGTCTCTGCACTGCACACCCATACCCACTCCCCCGTTAGTCAATCTGGAAGCTTCCTGTTGCCGTCTTGCGATGACCGGTCATCAGTCCATCATAATAGCGTCTTGTTACCACTCGGGTAGCAAGACTCTCCTCAAAGAGGACCTCGAAGCGCTTCTCGCTCTCGGTAGCTCGGTCATTCTGGCCGGCGACTTTAACGGCAAGCACGTGATGTGGGGCTGCAACGCGAACAACCGGAATGGGCACCTTCTGTACTCATTCTCGGATACGCTAAATTTTGATATCATCCCCCCCAGCTCCCCGACTTACTTTAGCAGTAATCTCAACTACAGGCCGGACATTCTCGACCTAGCACTCCTAAAGGGCGTAACACTCCAGTTGCGTTCTTTGGAGGTGCTACACGAGCTTGACTCGGACCATAGGCCAGTTCTGATGCTGCTGGGTCCCGACCCGAGCAACAGAACTCCGCCGACAAAGACCGTGGTGAACTGGGAGCTCTTGGGCGAAAGCCTAAAAGCTACCAGTTCACCCGATTTAGATAGAATACCAGACGATATCGCGACCCCCGACGATATCGCTCTTTCCATAGACGCTCTCAACAGTCACCTTCGTAAAGCC
Organism: Peribatodes rhomboidaria; assembly: GCA_911728515.1. Taxonomy (NCBI): domain Eukaryota; kingdom Metazoa; phylum Arthropoda; class Insecta; order Lepidoptera; family Geometridae; genus Peribatodes; species Peribatodes rhomboidaria. The sequence goes on along the minus strand of OU452192.1, from coordinate 6,546,831 downwards.
GTTGGCGAAGCCTCGAAGCAGGTCCCAGCCGAGGGCGACCAACGCTGGGCCCTGCCCGAGGATGCGAGGGAGCTGTTGAGAGCGAAACACGAGGCCACTAGGGCATACGACTGGTGTCGCACCGAAGAGAACAGAGCCACTCTGCGGTATTACGAGCGTGCCGTAAAGAACCGCATGAGTGAACTCCGCAATCAGAGGTGGGACACCCTGCTCTCGGAGATCAGACCATCTCACCAGGCATACTGGAAGATGGTAAGATCGCTGAAGGGCAGCAAGTCATCCAATATTCCCCCCCTGTCTCGTCCGAACGACACGCTTGCCTTCGAGGACGACGAAAAGGCCGAGTGCCTTGCCGAAAGCCTCGAAAGGCAATGCAGCCCCAGTCTCGAGCGCGTCGACCCCGACCACCTAGATATGGTGGAAGAGGAAGTCGCCGAGTTCACAGCCCGTCCCGCCCTCGAACCCACAGAGCCGGTCTCTGTGTCGGAGGTAGAGTCGATCATCAAGGGTCTCCAAACCAAGAAGGCCCCAGGTGCAGACGGCGTCAGCAATAGAGTGATTAAGCACTTCCCCGTCTTTCTGATCAACCTCCTCGTCAGCATCTTCAATGCCGCCTTGGCCAACTGCACCTTCCCCGACGCTTGGAAGTCTGCCGACGTCATCGGCATTCACAAGCCCGGCAAGAAGGCGTCAGAGCCCTCTAGCTACCGCCCCATCAGTCTCCTCAGTACCTTAGGTAAGATTTACGAGCGCATCCTTCTGAAGCGTATTTGGTCCCACATCCGAGATAACAATCTCCTCCCCGACGAGCAGTTCGGCTTTCGAGCCAGACACTCGTGCGTCCAGCAGGTGCACCGCATCACGGAGCACATCCTAGAGGGTTTCAATCGGAAACCCTACCACGGCTTCACCCAGGTCACGCCCAAATGTCAGTCCACCCTTGCGGTGTTCCTCGACGTGGCGAAAGCGTTCGATAAAGTCTGGCACAGCGGGCTGGTATACAAGTTATACCAGCTCGGGTTCCCGGATGGTCTTGTACTCATAATACATGACTATCTGACTGGTCGAAACTTTCGCTATCGCGTCGACGGCACCCGCTCGGCTCCCCACCCCATCGGCGCTGGCGTCCCTCAGGGGTCAGCGCTGGCCCCCGTTCTGTTCTCCCTCTACACGCATGACATTCCACGTCATCCGAAGGTAGAGCTTGCGCTTTTCGCGGACGATACTGCCCTCTTTATAAGAGGGTGGAATCAGTCCATCTCCTTCCGCACGCTTCAACAAGCCCTGCGCCGCTTAGGCGACTGGTTTGAGAAGTGGGCAATCTCGGTCAATCCGGACAAAAGCGCAGCTGTGTGCTTTCACCCCAACAAATGGCCTATCCGGCAGCAGCTCATGCTGCACGATAGGCCCATCCCCTGGGTGAACTCGACCAAGTATCTTGGCGTGACCCTCGATCGTCGACTCACCTTCTCGAGGCACATCCGGACAGTTAGGAATCGAGCGGTTTTCTTTTTAAGCCGACTCGCCCCCCTCCTCAACGATCGTAGTAAGCTATCCCTTAGAAATAAGGTGATATTGTACAAAATTTGCATCCGCCCCGTTATGACCTACGCCTCCGTAGTGTTTGCCCACGCGTCTGGCTTCGACCTGGACAAGCTCCAGGCCGTCCAGAATAGATTTATTCGCAGAGCGGTCGGAGCCAGCTGGTTCCAGCGAAACTCCGACTTGCACTGCGATGTAGAGCTCCCCTCCATTCGGCAGTACTTTAAATTCACTTCGCGCAGATACTTTGATAGGGCCTCCCACCATTCAAATCCTCTAGTCGTTCGCACGGCGGACTACTCAGCAGTAGACGCCGCTGCCCCCCGCCCTCTCCGTAGACGCCCTAGAGACATCTTCGGCGACCCGGACGACCCCATCGCAGTCGCCACGGCGGCTGCGCTGGGGTCGGCCGACCCGACAGCTCCCCGCAACAGGAAGTTTGCAGTTTTTGGTATAGGCGCCGGTTACCAAAGGAACACGATAACAAAACACCGACCTCGCCGGCGAGGTCGAAGACTCCCAGGATCTGTTAGAAGATCGGTTAGATTCTCTCCAAATAGTCAAACAGATAAACCTAATAGGGCTCAAGCGCAAACCCCCTCTGGGTTGCCTGGGCAAATCGACTCCCCCCCCCCGGCGACGGTCCAAGCCGAGGTCCGTACCTTAGTGGTGCCCTTGTGCCAGTCGCCCTTAGCTTTAAATAACTAAAGTCCATTAAGGTCCTGCGCCCTCCGCGCTTGCCTTACGTCCGGTACGCTGTAGAGGCCTCAGTGGCCAACAGCATTAGTCATTCATAAAAAAAAAAAAAAAAAAAAAAAAAAAAAAAAAAGCTTCCAGTCGTTCGCTCGCCGTCAACACTCGCGGCCGCTACGGTGTTCAGTTTTGTTATTATCCACTCTTACTAACTAGTTTTTGCTCAAGATGACCGGTCGCGGCAAGGGAGGAAAAGGTCTGGGGAAAGGTGGAGCCAAGCGTCACAGGAAAGTGCTTCGTGATAACATCCAGGGAATCACGAAGCCCGCCATCCGTCGTCTGGCGCGCAGGGGCGGCGTGAAGCGTATCTCTGGTCTGATCTACGAGGAGACCAGAGGCGTGCTGAAGGTGTTCCTCGAGAACGTGATCCGCGACGCCGTCACCTACACTGAGCACGCGAAGAGGAAGACCGTCACCGCCATGGATGTGGTCTACGCTCTCAAACGCCAGGGCCGCACTCTCTACGGTTTCGGAGGTTAAGCCGACGGACGGACGGACGGACGAACGAACAGGGTCGCTTGCGACCTCCTTCGTGTATCATGAAAAAAGGCCCTTTTCAGGGCCGCATAAGTTTCTATGTATAATTTTTAAAGAGAAAAAGAATACGATTATGTTTCGCAAAACGAACGCTTGACACAACACTTGGTTGCTTTCCTGCCTACCTACCCTACCCTACCCTACCCTACCTACCTACCTACCTACCTACCTACCTACTTACTTACTTACTTCGACAAACAATATATAAATAAAAATACTACGTTGCATACGTGTACCTACCTACTTATATATGGTACTTATTACTTTATTATTTAAAAAAAAAAAAAAAAAACAGCAATAGGTAAATAGCACTTTTAATGTACCCCAAAACTTATTACGAGTTACTAAACAATAAAATATTTAAATAGTTAACATACTTAATATAGTACAATCGGAACCGTAGAGCAGCGTTCGGTTATAATATTTGCACGGGTGAGCTTTGTGCTGTCTGTCACTTGTAGTTAGTTAGGTTAGGTTAGGTCAGGCTAGGTTAGGTTAGGTTATGAAATTTTTTCGATCACTATATTCTAGAGGTGTGTTCCTGAGATGGGTTCGATTGAACGACGTCCAGCTCGAAGGCAAGGCTTCGCGCGGTTCAGTCAGTCGGTTTGGAAGGAAACTGGTGTAGAGCTGTTTTACGAGCACCAAAATATCGGTCGTTTTATACGATTAAAACATTGAAAATTGCCAAATTTTTCTCTTATATAATGAAAACGATATCTTTGTCGTTTGTTTATCGAATAAAACTAGTCGGAACAGTTGGTTTTATAGAGAAAATTGAATTTTAAACATGACCCATCACTCTCGGTGTCGAGAGTGGCGCGATTAAAACGATTCAGCACTCCAGGCGACCACCTGAGCCGCCGGAGAGTCGGATAGGCGCCTGGCCACGTTCAAAAAGTATCACGGAAAACGCTCCGTTGGCGTGGTATAGTATTAAAATACAGAAAAAAGGTTATTTAATGAGAGCGATGTTAGTGAAAACTCACGAACGTTGTTGCGAGAAATCGTCTCTAGACAGTGGTGCCCTCTTTCCGGTAAAGCGGTCAATCTATACACCCGCCAACGTAGGTTTTTGAAAAGTATTTTACTCAAGTACATAAACGCGCGAGCGCTTCGCAGTGAGTGTGCTGTGTGTGTAAAAAATTTATTAAATAAAAAATTATATATATTATTATATAATGGCCGACACCGCCGTAGCAGCAGAGGCTCCCGCGCCAGCGACTCCCGCGAAGAAGCCGAAGGCGTCCGCAGCAGCCGCAGGCGGCGCCAAGAAACCCAAGGCGAAGCCGACCCACCCGAAGACCTCCGAAATGGTGAACAACGCGATCAAGGAGCTGAAGGAGCGCAGCGGTTCGTCGCTGAAGGCGATCAAGAAATACATCGCGGCCCAGTACAAGGTGGACGCCGAGAAGCTGGCCCCGTTCATCAGGAAGTATCTGAAGAGCGCCGTCGAGTCCGGCGCCCTGATCCAGACGAAGGGAAAGGGAGCTTCGGGCAGTTTCAAGCTCGAATCGAAGTCTTCCTCGGCGAAGAAGCCCGCCGGCGCCGGCGGCAAGGCGTCCGGCAAGTCGTCCGCGAAGGAGAGCGCCTCCACCGCCGCCGCCAAGGCGAAGAAGTCCGCCGCCGCGGCGCCCGCCTCCGGCAGGGGCAGGAAGGCGGCCGCCGCGGCCGCCTCGCCGGCCAAATCGAAGCCCTCCGCCGCCGCCTCGGCGAAGGACAAGAAGGCCGCCGCCGCAGCGAAGAAGAAGCCCGCCGCCGCGAAGAAGGCCGCCGCGCCCGCCAGGGGCAAGAGCGCCGCCGCCCCGAAGGCGAAAAAGACCGCGAAGCCGCCCACCAAGAAGCCGAAGGCGCCCAAGCCGAAGAGGGCCGCCGCCACTCCCAAGTCGAAGGCCGCCGCCGCCACGAAGAAGGCGTCCGCCTCGAAGAAGTGAGCCGCCGTGCAGCAGTGAGTTTTCCGCGTGTGTGCCGTGCTGTGCTTGCTCGCTCGCTCCGTGTGCGTGAACGACGACGACGACGGTGCACGCGAGCTGCGCGCACGCCACGCGCGCGCATCCTCTCCTGCCTGTGTGGGGGCGCGCGGGACGCGCGACACCTCACCTCGCAGCAAAAAGCCCTTTTCAGGGCTAACATATCGTTCGAGAGCGCGTTCATCGCGCTCTGTGTTTCTCTTGAGACGGACCGCAGACAGACAGAAAGACTGGACGGACGACGACGACGCACGCACGCGAACAAACAAAAAACGCGCACGGCGTCGTCGTCCTCCTCCTCCTCCTCCTCCTTCCTCCTGCTGAGCGAGCGCAGCGGGGCCCGCCCGACTGCCCGACTCAACTCGACTCAACTCGACTAGCTAAAACTAACCGAACTAATAAAGAAAATGTAGTTACCCTTACACAATTAATTACAAACACACACACACACAACATACAAACGAATCTCGGATGTCTCTCTCAATGGCTGAACGGAAATTGATGAAATCGACACGCACAGACAGACAGATGTTATTGAATCTGCTCATATTAGCCATACCAAGAGGAATCTATGGATTTACGGACTGTTGTTTGTTTCCATGGGAAATTTAGCCACTGCTTGCTTGCTTCAAAGATTTCTTAAGTGACTCTATGTCGGCTATTTTTTTTTTTTTTTTTTTTTTTTTTTTTTCTTTGGGAATTCTGGCTTTAACAGCCTTAGTAGTTCTCATCGCACGCGGCCGCCCCGATCTTTCGTGGTTTTCAACAGAGGAAGAGTCGGTAGAGTCTGTCGATACTACGATAATTATACTTATACGAACATACGGCTGATACCGAGATGTTTTGTGCAACGCAATCACTGCAATCCTGTTTTCTTCAACACCCCATGTTCCATTCCATGTTGTAAATTTAATAATAATCACGAAAAATATATTATGTAAAATGGCGGGAAATTGATTGTAGTTTTCGACATGATAAACGCATTCCAAATTTTAATGCAGAAAAAAAAAAAAAAACAAAAAAAAAAAAAGAAAAATAGTTTAGGTATATTTTTCGATGTTATTGTTACCTACACTCTTCTATCGCGGTATCAGGGTAGGCGCGGAGGCGCGCGCAACCCAACCCAACGAGACTGATCATCGCGTTAGCGTCTCGACGGAGTGGGGCAAGGGTATATCAATAAATCCGAGCACCCGGTTCGAACAAACACAGTTCGCTCGGTACGTTCACGCACGCCGCGCGGCCGCCGTCGTCTCTCTATCTCGTGTTTTCTGAATTATTCTTAAAGCCTTAACCTAACCATGTCGGGACGCGGTAAAGGTGGCAAAGTGAAGGGAAAGGCAAAGTCCCGTTCTAACCGCGCCGGACTACAGTTCCCGGTGGGTCGTATTCATCGCCTCCTGCGCAACGGCAACTATGCCGAGCGCGTGGGTGCCGGAGCGCCGGTCTACCTCGCAGCCGTGATGGAATATCTCGCCGCTGAGGTGCTCGAGTTGGCCGGCAACGCGGCCAGGGACAACAAGAAGACCAGAATCATCCCGCGTCATCTTCAGCTGGCCATAAGGAACGACGAGGAGCTGAACAAGCTGCTCTCCGGTGTGACCATCGCGCAGGGCGGTGTGCTCCCCAACATTCAGGCCGTTCTCCTGCCCAAGAAGACCGAGAAGAAAGCTTAAGGCGTGGACGAGCACTCGCCTTTCGTGTGTGTTTGTTGTTCGCTTTCGCTGCTCTTCTACGCGAGATCGCAAAAAGGCCCTTTTCAGGGCCACAATATCACTCTTGCCATTCACAAACGAATGAATGTTTCATTGATTGAACGGACACACAACGGCATTTATTATTTATTTATTTTCTCTATCTTCTCATCATAATTTATGTAGGTACATTATACCCTACGACAATTCAATACAATACAAAATACTCTGTACAAGTATGCAAAAACTCTTTATTGACACCAAATACAAATAAATCTAAACTGAACATTCAAAAATAAAGGCGCAATTAGCGGTCTTATCTCGCTGAAGAGCGATCACTTCCATATATAAAACCTTTGGATTTGATTGAATGAAAACATTATGATTTAGTGCTAATAATAATCATTAAGGTTGAATAAACTTACTAATTTGAGAATTTTAATAAACTACATACTAATACCAACGCATAAATAATTACTCTATGTACAATAGAAAAACAAATAAATTACCCAGTCATAAACGAAGTACGGCTTCAGTAGTGAAGGACGATGCATAAAAGCCAGAACTATGCACCGGATTCATAAGCTGTCTGTTTTCTGAATTTAGTAGTTTGAGAATCGAATCTATAAATACAATATATTATTATTATACGTACATATTTTTTTTTTTTTTTTAAATTGTAACTCTAGGTAGAGGTAGTCATACGCGCGAGTGAGAGTGAGAGAATGTTTTCCGTCCCTGTCTAATGCGCGACAGACAGACAGCTCGCGGTGGCTCGGGCGAGAGCACGGTCCGGTTTCTCTCAAAAGCGGATTCCATCCCGCCGCAGTTTTTAATCGCTCGCTGTCAGCCGACGAGTTCAGTGCACTAGAGCAATACCGTTTCAGCAAAGCAAGCAAGCAAGCAAGCATCCAACAATGCCGCCCAAGACAAGCGGAAAGGCCGCCAAGAAGTCCGGCAAGGCGCAGAAGAACATCTCCAAGACAGATAAGAAAAAGAAGAAGCACAAGAGGAAGGAGAGCTACGCCATTTACATCTACAAGGTGCTCAAGCAGGTCCACCCGGACACCGGCATCTCCAGCAAGGCCATGTCCATCATGAACTCGTTCGTGAACGACATCTTCGAGCGCATCGCCGCCGAGGCGTCCCGTCTCGCTCACTACAACAAGCGCAGCACGATCACATCGAGGGAGGTGCAGACTTCCGTGAGGCTCCTGCTGCCCGGCGAGCTGGCCAAGCACGCCGTCAGCGAGGGCACCAAGGCCGTCACCAAGTACACCAGCTCCAAGTGATGAGATCGATCGATCGATGTCGCACAAAGACAAAAAGGCCCTTTTCAGGGCCACAAAATGATTCATAAATACTATGTTTCGCAATGCGATCATATTATAATGTTTCACCTGAATGAACATTGACACGACAGACACACACACACTCACATTTTTATGTACCTACCTGCCGCCTGCCTGTAATTTCGAAAATGCATTAATTACATTACGAAACCTAAGTCTTAAGCTGTTAGTAATAATTATGAGTACCTATAATACAATAAAACTTTACTTTTAAGACACGATTTACCAAGTATACAACCAGCTCCAAGCTAGATCGGCGTCGCTCGCGGGCGCGCAGCAGCTCTGCCGCGATCGTCTAGTATAATAATAATAATAATAATAATACCTAATGAAAAAGGCTAGTATAAATAATCGCCCGTCTCATGAAGACACGATTTGTTGCATTTTTTTTTTTTTTTTTTTTTTTTTTCGCTCAGTTTGCAAGCCAGTTACATTTTAATTTTGTCCACACAGACAGACAGACAGACAGATCTATCCGACCTCGTGTGCGGAGCTGTGCGCGCGTGCAAGCGAGAGGCCCGATCGCGACTCTACCGTATTCTCCACCGTTTTTATAAATAAAGCGCTACATGTTGCTTATTTTTTAACAGTCGTGCGCTGATCGTCGCAGTCGTCGCTCGCTCGTACGTGCGTCCGCGTAAACAGTTGCTTGCTCCTCTCATTGTGTGAAAAGAGTGTGTGTGTGTGTGTGTGTTTGTAAAATGGCACGTACCAAGCAGACCGCTCGTAAATCCACCGGCGGTAAGGCGCCGCGTAAACAGCTCGCCACCAAAGCTGCGCGCAAGAGCGCCCCCGCAACGGGCGGCGTGAAGAAGCCCCATCGCTACAGGCCCGGCACCGTAGCCCTCCGTGAGATCCGTCGCTACCAGAAGAGTACCGAGCTGCTGATCCGCAAGCTGCCGTTCCAGCGTCTCGTGCGCGAAATCGCACAGGACTTCAAGACCGATCTCCGTTTCCAGAGCTCTGCCGTTATGGCGCTTCAGGAGGCCAGCGAAGCGTACCTGGTCGGTCTCTTTGAAGACACCAACCTGTGCGCGATCCACGCCAAGCGCGTGACCATCATGCCCAAGGATATACAGTTGGCGCGAAGAATCCGCGGCGAGCGCGCCTAAGAAGGTTGCGTCCGTCGGCTCTCCTCCGATTCAAATGCAAAAAGGCCCTTTTCAGGGCCACATAAGTTTCGTTATTTAAAAATAAATATAATGTTTCATGACGACGATACCTACACGCATGCACGCACGATAGATTATCCTACTATATAATATTATAAACGCGAACGCGTTTGTATGTATGGATGGACGTATGTTTGTTACTCTTTCACGCCAGAACGGCTGAACAGATCTGGATGAAATTTGGCACAGAGATAGATTATAGTCTAGAATAGCACATAGGATACTTTTTAACCGCGGGTGAGACCGCAGGGCGCAGCTAGTTTATTAATAATTGGTACTTAAGCACCTACCTACCTATCTATCTATCTGTCTGTCTAGTTTACTTACTTAGACTGAGACTTAATTAACGCACGCATCTAAAAGTAGTAGAACCGTTCTAAGCAGCATGACCATCCAATATAATATAACGTTATGTGACAACTCTGTCAACGTTATACGTGATTGATTGATGGCATAATTTTTTTTTTTTTTTTTTTTATACACACACACACACACGGAGTGTAATACAACACCCACACTTCGCCGGACGATATTCAGTCGAACAGAACGGGGAGATGGGGGGGGGGGGGGGGGACAGCCCCCCCGCCCTTCACGTCTCGCGCGCGCGCGCGCGACTCTATCGCTAGAGTGTTCGAGAGCATAAATAAAGAGCAATGCTCAAAAAGCTTCCAGTCGTTCGCTCGCCGTCAACACTCGCGGCCGCTACGGTGTTCAGTTTTGTTATTATCCACTCTTACTAACTAGTTTTTGCTCAAGATGACCGGTCGCGGCAAGGGAGGAAAAGGTCTGGGGAAAGGTGGAGCCAAGCGTCACAGGAAAGTGCTTCGTGATAACATCCAGGGAATCACGAAGCCCGCCATCCGTCGTCTGGCGCGCAGGGGCGGCGTGAAGCGTATCTCCGGTCTGATCTACGAGGAGACCAGAGGCGTGCTGAAGGTGTTCCTCGAGAACGTGATCCGCGACGCCGTCACCTACACTGAGCACGCGAAGAGGAAGACCGTCACCGCCATGGATGTGGTCTACGCTCTCAAACGCCAGGGCCGCACTCTCTACGGTTTCGGAGGTTAAGCCGACGGACGGACGGACGGACGAACGAACAGGGTCGCTTGCGACCTCCTTCGTGTATCATGAAAAAAGGCCCTTTTCAGGGCCGCATAAGTTTCTATGTATAATTTTTAAAGAGAAAAAGAATACGATTATGTTTCGCAAAACGAACGCTTGACACAACACTTGGTTGCTTTCCTGCCTACCTACCCTACCCTACCCTACCCTACCTACCTACCTACCTACCTACCTACTTACTTACTTACTTCGACAAACAATATATAAATAAAAATACTACGTTGCATACGTGTACCTACCTACTTATATATGGTACTTATTACTTTATTATTTAAAAAAAAAAAAAAAAAACAGCAATAGGTAAATAGCACTTTTAATGTACCCCAAAACTTATTACGAGTTACTAAACAATAAAATATTTAAATAGTTAACATACTTAATATAGTACAATCGGAACCGTAGAGCAGCGTTCGGTTATAATATTTGCACGGGTGAGCTTTGTGCTGTCTGTCACTTGTAGTTAGTTAGGTTAGGTTAGGTCAGGCTAGGTTAGGTTAGGTTATGAAATTTTTTCGATCACTATATTCTAGAGGTGTGTTCCTGAGATGGGTTCGATTGAACGACGTCCAGCTCGAAGGCAAGGCTTCGCGCGGTTCAGTCAGTCGGTTTGGAAGGAAACTGGTGTAGAGCTGTTTTACGAGCACCAAAATATCGGTCGTTTTATACGATTAAAACATTGAAAATTGCCAAATTTTTCTCTTATATAATGAAAACGATATCTTTGTCGTTTGTTTATCGAATAAAACTAGTCGGAACAGTTGGTTTTATAGAGAAAATTGAATTTTAAACATGACCCATCACTCTCGGTGTCGAGAGTGGCGCGATTAAAACGATTCAGCACTCCAGGCGACCACCTGAGCCGCCGGAGAGTCGGATAGGCGCCTGGCCACGTTCAAAAAGTATCACGGAAAACGCTCCGTTGGCGTGGTATAGTATTAAAATACAGAAAAAAGGTTATTTAATGAGAGCGATGTTAGTGAAAACTCACGAACGTTGTTGCGAGAAATCGTCTCTAGACAGTGGTGCCCTCTTTCCGGTAAAGCGGTCAATCTATACACCCGCCAACGTAGGTTTTTGAAAAGTATTTTACTCAAGTACATAAACGCGCGAGCGCTTCGCAGTGAGTGTGCTGTGTGTGTAAAAAATTTATTAAATAAAAAATTATATATATTATTATATAATGGCCGACACCGCCGTAGCAGCAGAGGCTCCCGCGCCAGCGACTCCCGCGAAGAAGCCGAAGGCGTCCGCAGCAGCCGCAGGCGGCGCCAAGAAACCCAAGGCGAAGCCGACCCACCCGAAGACCTCCGAAATGGTGAACAACGCGATCAAGGAGCTGAAGGAGCGCAGCGGTTCGTCGCTGAAGGCGATCAAGAAATACATCGCGGCCCAGTACAAGGTGGACGCCGAGAAGCTGGCCCCGTTCATCAGGAAGTATCTGAAGAGCGCCGTCGAGTCCGGCGCCCTGATCCAGACGAAGGGAAAGGGAGCTTCGGGCAGTTTCAAGCTCGAATCGAAGTCTTCCTCGGCGAAGAAGCCCGCCGGCGCCGGCGGCAAGGCGTCCGGCAAGTCGTCCGCGAAGGAGAGCGCCTCCACCGCCGCCGCCAAGGCGAAGAAGTCCGCCGCCGCGGCGCCCGCCTCCGGCAGGGGCAGGAAGGCGGCCGCCGCGGCCGCCTCGCCGGCCAAATCGAAGCCCTCCGCCGCCGCCTCGGCGAAGGACAAGAAGGCCGCCGCCGCAGCGAAGAAGAAGCCCGCCGCCGCGAAGAAGGCCGCCGCGCCCGCCAGGGGCAAGAGCGCCGCCGCCCCGAAGGCGAAAAAGACCGCGAAGCCGCCCACCAAGAAGCCGAAGGCGCCCAAGCCGAAGAGGGCCGCCGCCACTCCCAAGTCGAAGGCCGCCGCCGCCACGAAGAAGGCGTCCGCCTCGAAGAAGTGAGCCGCCGTGCAGCAGTGAGTTTTCCGCGTGTGTGCCGTGCTGTGCTTGCTCGCTCGCTCCGTGTGCGTGAACGACGACGACGACGGTGCACGCGAGCTGCGCGCACGCCACGCGCGCGCATCCTCTCCTGCCTGTGTGGGGGCGCGCGGGACGCGCGACACCTCACCTCGCAGCAAAAAGCCCTTTTCAGGGCTAACATATCGTTCGAGAGCGCGTTCATCGCGCTCTGTGTTTCTCTTGAGACGGACCGCAGACAGACAGAAAGACTGGACGGACGACGACGACGCACGCACGCGAACAAACAAAAAACGCGCACGGCGTCGTCGTCCTCCTCCTCCTCCTCCTCCTTCCTCCTGCTGAGCGAGCGCAGCGGGGCCCGCCCGACTGCCCGACTCAACTCGACTCAACTCGACTAGCTAAAACTAACCGAACTAATAAAGAAAATGTAGTTACCCTTACACAATTAATTACAAACACACACACACACAACATACAAACGAATCTCGGATGTCTCTCTCAATGGCTGAACGGAAATTGATGAAATCGACACGCACAGACAGACAGATGTTATTGAATCTGCTCATATTAGCCATACCAAGAGGAATCTATGGATTTACGGACTGTTGTTTGTTTCCATGGGAAATTTAGCCACTGCTTGCTTGCTTCAAAGATTTCTTAAGTGACTCTATGTCGGCTATTTTTTTTTTTTTTTTTTTTTTTTTTTTTTCTTTGGGAATTCTGGCTTTAACAGCCTTAGTAGTTCTCATCGCACGCGGCCGCCCCGATCTTTCGTGGTTTTCAACAGAGGAAGAGTCGGTAGAGTCTGTCGATACTACGATAATTATACTTATACGAACATACGGCTGATACCGAGATGTTTTGTGCAACGCAATCACTGCAATCCTGTTTTCTTCAACACCCCATGTTCCATTCCATGTTGTAAATTTAATAATAATCACGAAAAATATATTATGTAAAATGGCGGGAAATTGATTGTAGTTTTCGACATGATAAACGCATTCCAAATTTTAATGCAGAAAAAAAAAAAAAAACAAAAAAAAAAAAAGAAAAATAGTTTAGGTATATTGTTCGATGTTATTGTTACCTACACTCTTCTATCGCGGTATCAGGGTAGGCGCGGAGGCGCGCGCAACCCAACCCAACGAGACTGATCATCGCGTTAGCGTCTCGACGGAGTGGGGCAAGGGTATATCAATAAATCCGAGCACCCGGTTCGAACAAACACAGTTCGCTCGGTACGTTCACGCACGCCGCGCGGCCGCCGTCGTCTCTCTATCTCGTGTTTTCTGAATTATTCTTAAAGCCTTAACCTAACCATGTCGGGACGCGGTAAAGGTGGCAAAGTGAAGGGAAAGGCAAAGTCCCGTTCTAACCGCGCCGGACTACAGTTCCCGGTGGGTCGTATTCATCGCCTCCTGCGCAACGGCAACTATGCCGAGCGCGTGGGTGCCGGAGCGCCGGTCTACCTCGCAGCCGTGATGGAATATCTCGCCGCTGAGGTGCTCGAGTTGGCCGGCAACGCGGCCAGGGACAACAAGAAGACCAGAATCATCCCGCGTCATCTTCAGCTGGCCATAAGGAACGACGAGGAGCTGAACAAGCTGCTCTCCGGTGTGACCATCGCGCAGGGCGGTGTGCTCCCCAACATTCAGGCCGTTCTCCTGCCCAAGAAGACCGAGAAGAAAGCTTAAGGCGTGGACGAGCACTCGCCTTTCGTGTGTGTTTGTTGTTCGCTTTCGCTGCTCTTCTACGCGAGATCGCAAAAAGGCCCTTTTCAGGGCCACAATATCACTCTTGCCATTCACAAACGAATGAATGTTTCATTGATTGAACGGACACACAACGGCATTTATTATTTATTTATTTTCTCTATCTTCTCATCATAATTTATGTAGGTACATTATACCCTACGACAATTCAATACAATACAAAATACTCTGTACAAGTATGCAAAAACTCTTTATTGACACCAAATACAAATAAATCTAAACTGAACATTCAAAAATAAAGGCGCAATTAGCGGTCTTATCTCGCTGAAGAGCGATCACTTCCATATATAAAACCTTTGGATTTGATTGAATGAAAACATTATGATTTAGTGCTAATAATAATCATTAAGGTTGAATAAACTTACTAATTTGAGAATTTTAATAAACTACATACTAATACCAACGCATAAATAATTACTCTATGTACAATAGAAAAACAAATAAATTACCCAGTCATAAACGAAGTACGGCTTCAGTAGTGAAGGACGATGCATAAAAGCCAGAACTATGCACCGGATTCATAAGCTGTCTGTTTTCTGAATTTAGTAGTTTGAGAATCGAATCTATAAATACAATATATTATTATTATACGTACATATTTTTTTTTTTTTTTTAAATTGTAACTCTAGGTAGAGGTAGTCATACGCGCGAGTGAGAGTGAGAGAATGTTTTCCGTCCCTGTCTAATGCGCGACAGACAGACAGCTCGCGGTGGCTCGGGCGAGAGCACGGTCCGGTTTCTCTCAAAAGCGGATTCCATCCCGCCGCAGTTTTTAATCGCTCGCTGTCAGCCGACGAGTTCAGTGCACTAGAGCAATACCGTTTCAGCAAAGCAAGCAAGCAAGCAAGCATCCAACAATGCCGCCCAAGACAAGCGGAAAGGCCGCCAAGAAGTCCGGCAAGGCGCAGAAGAACATCTCCAAGACAGATAAGAAAAAGAAGAAGCACAAGAGGAAGGAGAGCTACGCCATTTACATCTACAAGGTGCTCAAGCAGGTCCACCCGGACACCGGCATCTCCAGCAAGGCCATGTCCATCATGAACTCGTTCGTGAACGACATCTTCGAGCGCATCGCCGCCGAGGCGTCCCGTCTCGCTCACTACAACAAGCGCAGCACGATCACATCGAGGGAGGTGCAGACTTCCGTGAGGCTCCTGCTGCCCGGCGAGCTGGCCAAGCACGCCGTCAGCGAGGGCACCAAGGCCGTCACCAAGTACACCAGCTCCAAGTGATGAGATCGATCGATCGATGTCGCACAAAGACAAAAAGGCCCTTTTCAGGGCCACAAAATGATTCATAAATACTATGTTTCGCAATGCGATCATATTATAATGTTTCACCTGAATGAACATTGACACGACAGACACACACACACTCACATTTTTATGTACCTACCTGCCGCCTGCCTGTAATTTCGAAAATGCATTAATTACATTACGAAACCTAAGTCTTAAGCTGTTAGTAATAATTATGAGTACCTATAATACAATAAAACTTTACTTTTAAGACACGATTTACCAAGTATACAACCAGCTCCAAGCTAGATCGGCGTCGCTCGCGGGCGCGCAGCAGCTCTGCCGCGATCGTCTAGTATAATAATAATAATAATAATAATACCTAATGAAAAAGGCTAGTATAAATAATCGCCCGTCTCATGAAGACACGATTCATAGTGCTCCTGACCGTCGTGCCGCGCAGTCGTCTCTTTCCGTCGTTTTTTTTTTCCGCTTCACGGAAATTTCCGTTATAGTTTAAATTCAGTGCCCGCTCAGGATCCTTCAGATAGGAGTCCCACGCTTCAGCGTAGCGGACTGCAGGTCAGTTAGTGTGCATTAAAGTGACTAAGTGCTTACCGCCCCGTCCGATTCTGTTCACAGAGCCGCTCGGTGAAACACTTACGAGTCGCGTAGTGACGTCACCGTGCGTCGAGTGTGTTCTCGAGTCCGGCACCGGGGCGCCTTATCCGGGTAGTGTGTTTAGTTTCGCATACTACACGCGATTCGAGTGACCTAAGTGCGGGACTCGCGCCAAAGCTGGGCCGGCGGGCCCGACCGCCGCCCGCTCACCTCTCCTCACGTCTATCAAATCCACAATTGTGGTCGAAGGTGGACACGCATAACGGTGCCAACGAAGCCGATCGCTGTTAGGAGCGTGGACCCGGAGCGCTCGTTTTTCCCTGCTCAGGGAAAAACGGAATCCGGTTGGGCTTGGCACCACCGGCCTTGGGGTCGCCCCTCGCCGACGCCAAGTATCTCCCTCCCACCCTTCCGCCTCCCCTCCGATTCCTCGGGTGCGTGTTTGGCTCGGACGGCCGGTTCGCCGGAGTCCCTGTCTCTCCCCCGGGGCAGCTAGGGCCCTGTGTTAGGTACTCACCAACTGCACAATAAGACTGGCAGTTGGCACACATTAGGGAACGAATTAGGCACACACCACCCTGCCTAAACCCGGCAGGGTGATGCCCGCGGCCCGCACCCAGCCGGGGACCTCCTCCCCCGGCGATCGCGATTTATTCGCGACGATGGGGCCGGAAGTGGACTTCGGGGCGGCACTTGCCGCCCTAGGTACCTCCATCCGGGCCCATCTGCGCGCCAACCCGAGCTCCCTTCAGGAGTTCGTAACGGATCCTATAAGGTTTGCAGCCTCTCTGCAAGCCAAGGCCCCTAAGGCCAAGCCTTCCCCCGCCCGCGCCCCTAAGGCCAAGCCTTCCCCCGCCCGCGCCCCTAAGGCAAAGTCCCCCCCCGCCCGCGCCCCTCAGGCCGCCGGGAAGAAATCCGCTGCCCCTGCCCCGGCCCCTAAGGCCACCATTAAGTTGGCGCCCTCCCTCAGAGGGCTGCCGGCCGCCCCGACTCCCGCCGCCGCCGCCGCTAAGAGCCGGTCGCCCGCGGCAAAGCGTTCCCCAGGCGTGGCACGCTCCAGCCGCGTGCGATCGCGTACGGTGGCGCCGCGCTCGCGTTCTCGTTCTCGCTCGCCGCGACTGACCCTGACGGTCGGTTCCAATCACACCTCCACGGAGGAGATGGAAACCGTCAGCGGAGGCGACGACGGCTTCACCGTCGTCGCCAACAAGGGGACGAAGCGGCCCGCTTCCGCCGCCGGCTCCCCTCCGCCCCCGTTAAAGGCCGCATGCCCGACTGCATGCCCCTCTCTCCCGCCCACCGCCATGGACGCGCCTCCCGCGCCCAGGGTGGGCAAGCCCCCCCGCCCCTTCGTGGTTCGGGACCGCCACCGCTGGCAGGAGGTGGTCGCAATCCTCACGGCCAGTAGCGTGACGTTCTCCGGCAAGAGTCATGCTGACGGCATCTCCGTCACAGTCCCCACGGCTGACGACTATCGTCAGGCCACCCGCTCCCTTAGGGAACACCAGATCCAATTCCACGCGTATCCGCTGGAAGAGGAGAAGGTACTCCGCGTTGTACTTCGCGGTATCCCTAAGGAGATCGACACGGAGCTCGTCCGTGACGATCTCCTAGCCCAAGGCCTCCCGGTCCAGCAGGTCCATCGGATGACCAATGGACGGACGAAGGCCCCGATCGACCTTGTGCTGGTCATCCTCGACCGCACGGAGGAGGGGAAGGGGATCTTTCGCATCGAAAGAGTCCTCAACCTCTCCGGCCTGAAAGTCGAGGCTCCCAGGCGGAGAGGCATACCCGGGCAGTGCCACCGCTGCCAACTCTACGGGCACGCCGCCCGCTTCTGCGAAGCGGCGTACCGTTGCGTCAAGTGCGCGGGCGAGCACAGCACCGCGCTGTGCAAGCGGGTCAAGGGGGATCCTAATCCTCCCAGCTGCGTGCTCTGCGGGACTCAGGGGCACACCGCGAACTATCGCGGTTGCCCCAAAGCCCCGAGGGCTGCGGCCGGGGCGAAGAGGACCCCTGCGCCCCGTCGCCCAACCCGTCCCCATGGCATCAGCGCCAAGATCCCTGCGCCGAAGTTCGTCGACGCTCCCCTACCCGCCACCAATGCTTGGACCAGGCCCTCGTCCCTGGTCCAACCGAAGGTGGCCCCAGCTCCGGCCAGCAGCGCCCGCGCGCCTGCCCAGAGCCGTCCAACCCCCCCGCCCTCACCCTTCAAACCCGCCCAGGGCCCCTATGGCCTGAAGGCGGATCTGCTCTTGCTGGCAGAGATAGCCTCGGCATTCGACCTCGACGAGGTCCGTGCCGTAGCCCAGGAGGTCCGCGAGCATCCTGATGCCCTATTGGACATCATGATGACTCACGGCAACCTCTTCAGCGCTATGAAGCGCTTCGCCCCCCGCGTCCTCTCCCAATAACCTTAATGGATTGCACACCCACTAAGGTTAAGCCCCATTCATTGGCGTTGGCGTGGTTTAATGCCAACGGCATCCACACCGATGCCAGAGATCAGCGGGATCTCATCCACCACTTTCTAACGACCCATCAGGTCGACATCATGTTGATCAACGAGACCTTTCTAAAACCGAGCAAGAGGAACCCCAGGGTTGCAAACTACTTGATGGTTCGTAATGACAGACTCGCCGCCCCCCTGGGCGGTACTCTGATCTATTACAAAAGGTCTCTGCACTGCACACCCATACCCACTCCCCCGTTAGTCAATCTGGAAGCTTCCTGTTGCCGTCTTGCGATGACCGGTCATCAGTCCATCATAATAGCGTCTTGTTACCACTCGGGTAGCAAGACTCTCCTCAAAGAGGACCTCGAAGCGCTTCTCGCTCTCGGTAGCTCGGTCATTCTGGCCGGCGACTTTAACGGCAAGCACGTGATGTGGGGCTGCAACGCGAATAACCGGAATGGGCACCTTCTGTACTCATTCTCGGATACGCTAAATTTTGATATCATCCCCCCCAGCTCCCCGACTTACTTCAGCAGTAATCTCAACTACAGGCCGGACATTCTCGACCTAGCACTCCTAAAGGGCGTAACACTCCAGTTGCGTTCTTTGGAGGTGCTACACGAGCTTGACTCGGACCATAGGCCAGTTCTGATGCTGCTGGGTCCCGACCCGAGCAACAGAACTCCGCCGACAAAGACCGTGGTGAACTGGGAGCTCTTGGGCGAAAGCCTAAAAGCTACCAGTTCACCCGATTTAGATAGAATACCAGACGATATCGCGACCCCCGACGATATCGCTCTTTCCATAGACGCTCTCAACAGTCACCTTCGTAAAGCCGTTGGCGAAGCCTCGAAGCAGGTCCCAGCCGAGGGCGACCAACGCTGGGCCCTGCCCGAGGATGCGAGGGAGCTGTTGAGAGCGAAACACGCGGCCACTAGGGCATACGACTGGTGTCGCACCGAAGAGAACAGAGCCACTCTGCGGTATTACGAGCGTGCCGTAAAGAACCGCATGAGTGAACTCCGCAATCAGAGGTGGGACACCCTGCTCTCGGAGATCAGACCATCTCACCAGGCATACTGGAAGATGGTAAGATCGCTGAAGGGCAGCAAGTCATCCAATATTCCCCCCCTGTCTCGTCCGAACGACACGCTTGCCTTCGAGGACGACGAAAAGGCCGAGTGCCTTGCCGAAAGCCTCGAAAGGCAATGCAGCCCCAGTCTCGAGCGCGTCGACCCCGACCACCTAGATATGGTGGAAGAGGAAGTCGCCGAGTTCACAGCCCGTCCCGCCCTCGAACCCACAGAGCCGGTCTCTGTGTCGGAGGTAGAGTCGATCATCAAGGGTCTCCAAACCAAGAAGGCCCCAGGTGCAGACGGCGTCAGCAATAGAGTGATTAAGCACTTCCCCGTCTTTCTGATCAACCTCCTCGTCAGCATCTTCAATGCCGCCTTGGCCAACTGCACCTTCCCCGACGCTTGGAAGTCTGCCGACGTCATCGGCATTCACAAGCCCGGCAAGAAGGCGTCAGAGCCCTCTAGCTACCGCCCCATCAGTCTCCTCAGTACCTTAGGTAAGATTTACGAGCGCATCCTTCTGAAGCGTATTTGGTCCCACATCCGAGATAACAATCTCCTCCCCGACGAGCAGTTCGGCTTTCGAGCCAGACACTCGTGCGTCCAGCAGGTGCACCGCATCACGGAGCACATCCTAGAGGGTTTCAATCGGAAACCCTACCACGGCTTCACCCAGGTCACGCCCAAATGTCAGTCCACCCTTGCGGTGTTCCTCGACGTGGCGAAAGCGTTCGATAAAGTCTGGCACAGCGGGCTGGTATACAAGTTATACCAGCTCGGGTTCCCGGATGGTCTTGTACTCATAATACATGACTATCTGACTGATCGAAACTTTCGCTATCGCGTCGACGGCACCCGCTCGGCTCCCCACCCCATCGGCGCTGGCGTCCCTCAGGGGTCAGCGCTGGCCCCCGTTCTGTTCTCCCTCTACACGCATGACATTCCACGTCATCCGAAGGTAGAGCTTGCGCTTTTCGCGGACGATACTGCCCTCTTTATAAGAGGGTGGAATCAGTCCATCTCCTTCCGCACGCTTCAACAAGCCCTGCGCCGCTTAGGCGACTGGTTTGAGAAGTGGGCAATCTCGGTCAATCCGGACAAAAGCGCAGCTGTGTGCTTTCACCCCAACAAATGGCCTATCCGGCAGCAGCTCATGCTGCACGATAGGCCCATCCCCTGGGTGAACTCGACCAAGTACCTTGGCGTGACCCTCGATCGTCGACTCACCTTCTCGAGGCACATCCGGACAGTTAGGAATCGAGCGGTTTTCTTTTTAAGCCGACTCGCCCCCCTCCTCAACGATCGTAGTAAGCTATCCCTTAGAAATAAGGTGATATTGTACAAAATTTGCATCCGCCCCGTTATGACCTACGCCTCCGTAGTGTTTGCCCACGCGTCTGGCTTCGACCTGGACAAGCTCCAGGCCGTCCAGAATAGATTTATTCGCAGAGCGGTCGGAGCCAGCTGGTTCCAGCGAAACTCCGACTTGCACTGCGATGTAGAGCTCCCCTCCATTCGGCAGTACTTTAAATTCACTTCGCGCAGATACTTTGATAGGGCCTCCCACCATTCAAATCCTCTAGTCGTTCGCACGGCGGACTACTCAGCAGTAGACGCCGCTGCCCCCCGCCCTCTCCGTAGACGCCCTAGAGACATCTTCGGCGACCCGGACGACCCCATCGCAGTCGCCACGGCGGCTGCGCTGGGGTCGGCCGACCCGACAGCTCCCCGCAACAGGAAGTTTGCAGTTTTTGGTATAGGCGCCGGTTACCAAAGGAACACGATAACAAAACACCGACCTCGCCGGCGAGGTCGAAGACTCCCAGGATCTGTTAGAAGATCGGTTAGATTCTCTCCAAATAGTCAAACAGATAAACCTAATAGGGCTCAAGCGCAAACCCCCTCTGGGTTGCCTGGGCAAATCGACTCCCCCCCCCCGGCGACGGTCCAAGCCGAGGTCCGTACCTTAGTGGTGCCCTTGTGCCAGTCGCCCTTAGCTTTAAATAACTAA
This sequence comes from Peribatodes rhomboidaria, assembly GCA_911728515.1. Taxonomy (NCBI): domain Eukaryota; kingdom Metazoa; phylum Arthropoda; class Insecta; order Lepidoptera; family Geometridae; genus Peribatodes; species Peribatodes rhomboidaria. Next base: position 6,525,568 of record OU452192.1, on the reverse strand, counting down.
AGTCCATTAAGGTCCTGCGCCCTCCGCGCTTGCCTTACGTCCGGTACGCTGTAGAGGCCTCAGTGGCCAACAGCATTAGTCATTCATAAAAAAAAAAAAAAAAAAAAAAAAAAAAAAAAAAAAAAAAAAAAAAAAAAAAAAAAAAAAAAAAAAAAAAAAAAAAATGAAGACACGATTTGTTGCATTTTTTTTTTTTTTTTTTTTTTTTTTTCGCTCAGTTTGCAAGCCAGTTACATTTTAATTTTGTCCACACAGACAGACAGACAGACAGATCTATCCGACCTCGTGTGCGGAGCTGTGCGCGCGTGCAAGCGAGAGGCCCGATCGCGACTCTACCGTATTCTCCACCGTTTTTATAAATAAAGCGCTACATGTTGCTTATTTTTTAACAGTCGTGCGCTGATCGTCGCAGTCGTCGCTCGCTCGTACGTGCGTCCGCGTAAACAGTTGCTTGCTCCTCTCATTGTGTGAAAAGAGTGTGTGTGTGTGTGTGTGTTTGTAAAATGGCACGTACCAAGCAGACCGCTCGTAAATCCACCGGCGGTAAGGCGCCGCGTAAACAGCTCGCCACCAAAGCTGCGCGCAAGAGCGCCCCCGCAACGGGCGGCGTGAAGAAGCCCCATCGCTACAGGCCCGGCACCGTAGCCCTCCGTGAGATCCGTCGCTACCAGAAGAGTACCGAGCTGCTGATCCGCAAGCTGCCGTTCCAGCGTCTCGTGCGCGAAATCGCACAGGACTTCAAGACCGATCTCCGTTTCCAGAGCTCTGCCGTTATGGCGCTTCAGGAGGCCAGCGAAGCGTACCTGGTCGGTCTCTTTGAAGACACCAACCTGTGCGCGATCCACGCCAAGCGCGTGACCATCATGCCCAAGGATATACAGTTGGCGCGAAGAATCCGCGGCGAGCGCGCCTAAGAAGGTTGCGTCCGTCGGCTCTCCTCCGATTCAAATGCAAAAAGGCCCTTTTCAGGGCCACATAAGTTTCGTTATTTAAAAATAAATATAATGTTTCATGACGACGATACCTACACGCATGCACGCACGATAGATTATCCTACTATATAATATTATAAACGCGAACGCGTTTGTATGTATGGATGGACGTATGTTTGTTACTCTTTCACGCCAGAACGGCTGAACAGATCTGGATGAAATTTGGCACAGAGATAGATTATAGTCTAGAATAGCACATAGGATACTTTTTAACCGCGGGTGAGACCGCAGGGCGCAGCTAGTTTATTAATAATTGGTACTTAAGCACCTACCTACCTACCTACCTACCTATCTATCTATCTGTCTGTCTAGTTTACTTACTTAGACTGAGACTTAATTAACGCACGCATCTAAAAGTAGTAGAACCGTTCTAAGCAGCATGACCATCCAATATAATATAACGTTATGTGACAACTCTGTCAACGTTATACGTGATTGATTGATGGCATAATTTTTTTTTTTTTTTTTTTTATACACACACACACACACGGAGTGTAATACAACACCCACACTTCGCCGGACGATATTCAGTCGAACAGAACGGGGAGATGGGGGGGGGGGGGGGGGACAGCCCCCCCGCCCTTCACGTCTCGCGCGCGCGCGCGCGACTCTATCGCTAGAGTGTTCGAGAGCATAAATAAAGAGCAATGCTCAAAAAGCTTCCAGTCGTTCGCTCGCCGTCAACACTCGCGGCCGCTACGGTGTTCAGTTTTGTTATTATCCACTCTTACTAACTAGTTTTTGCTCAAGATGACCGGTCGCGGCAAGGGAGGAAAAGGTCTGGGGAAAGGTGGAGCCAAGCGTCACAGGAAAGTGCTTCGTGATAACATCCAGGGAATCACGAAGCCCGCCATCCGTCGTCTGGCGCGCAGGGGCGGCGTGAAGCGTATCTCCGGTCTGATCTACGAGGAGACCAGAGGCGTGCTGAAGGTGTTCCTCGAGAACGTGATCCGCGACGCCGTCACCTACACTGAGCACGCGAAGAGGAAGACCGTCACCGCCATGGATGTGGTCTACGCTCTCAAACGCCAGGGCCGCACTCTCTACGGTTTCGGAGGTTAAGCCGACGGACGGACGGACGGACGAACGAACAGGGTCGCTTGCGACCTCCTTCGTGTATCATGAAAAAAGGCCCTTTTCAGGGCCGCATAAGTTTCTATGTATAATTTTTAAAGAGAAAAAGAATACGATTATGTTTCGCAAAACGAACGCTTGACACAACACTTGGTTGCTTTCCTGCCTACCTACCCTACCCTACCCTACCCTACCTACCTACCTACCTACCTACCTACCTACTTACTTACTTACTTCGACAAACAATATATAAATAAAAATACTACGTTGCATACGTGTACCTACCTACTTATATATGGTACTTATTACTTTATTATTTAAAAAAAAAAAAAAAAAACAGCAATAGGTAAATAGCACTTTTAATGTACCCCAAAACTTATTACGAGTTACTAAACAATAAAATATTTAAATAGTTAACATACTTAATATAGTACAATCGGAACCGTAGAGCAGCGTTCGGTTATAATATTTGCACGGGTGAGCTTTGTGCTGTCTGTCACTTGTAGTTAGTTAGGTTAGGTTAGGTCAGGCTAGGTTAGGTTAGGTTATGAAATTTTTTCGATCACTATATTCTAGAGGTGTGTTCCTGAGATGGGTTCGATTGAACGACGTCCAGCTCGAAGGCAAGGCTTCGCGCGGTTCAGTCAGTCGGTTTGGAAGGAAACTGGTGTAGAGCTGTTTTACGAGCACCAAAATATCGGTCGTTTTATACGATTAAAACATTGAAAATTGCCAAATTTTTCTCTTATATAATGAAAACGATATCTTTGTCGTTTGTTTATCGAATAAAACTAGTCGGAACAGTTGGTTTTATAGAGAAAATTGAATTTTAAACATGACCCATCACTCTCGGTGTCGAGAGTGGCGCGATTAAAACGATTCAGCACTCCAGGCGACCACCTGAGCCGCCGGAGAGTCGGATAGGCGCCTGGCCACGTTCAAAAAGTATCACGGAAAACGCTCCGTTGGCGTGGTATAGTATTAAAATACAGAAAAAAGGTTATTTAATGAGAGCGATGTTAGTGAAAACTCACGAACGTTGTTGCGAGAAATCGTCTCTAGACAGTGGTGCCCTCTTTCCGGTAAAGCGGTCAATCTATACACCCGCCAACGTAGGTTTTTGAAAAGTATTTTACTCAAGTACATAAACGCGCGAGCGCTTCGCAGTGAGTGTGCTGTGTGTGTAAAAAATTTATTAAATAAAAAATTATATATATTATTATATAATGGCCGACACCGCCGTAGCAGCAGAGGCTCCCGCGCCAGCGACTCCCGCGAAGAAGCCGAAGGCGTCCGCAGCAGCCGCAGGCGGCGCCAAGAAACCCAAGGCGAAGCCGACCCACCCGAAGACCTCCGAAATGGTGAACAACGCGATCAAGGAGCTGAAGGAGCGCAGCGGTTCGTCGCTGAAGGCGATCAAGAAATACATCGCGGCCCAGTACAAGGTGGACGCCGAGAAGCTGGCCCCGTTCATCAGGAAGTATCTGAAGAGCGCCGTCGAGTCCGGCGCCCTGATCCAGACGAAGGGAAAGGGAGCTTCGGGCAGTTTCAAGCTCGAATCGAAGTCTTCCTCGGCGAAGAAGCCCGCCGGCGCCGGCGGCAAGGCGTCCGGCAAGTCGTCCGCGAAGGAGAGCGCCTCCACCGCCGCCGCCAAGGCGAAGAAGTCCGCCGCCGCGGCGCCCGCCTCCGGCAGGGGCAGGAAGGCGGCCGCCGCGGCCGCCTCGCCGGCCAAATCGAAGCCCTCCGCCGCCGCCTCGGCGAAGGACAAGAAGGCCGCCGCCGCAGCGAAGAAGAAGCCCGCCGCCGCGAAGAAGGCCGCCGCGCCCGCCAGGGGCAAGAGCGCCGCCGCCCCGAAGGCGAAAAAGACCGCGAAGCCGCCCACCAAGAAGCCGAAGGCGCCCAAGCCGAAGAGGGCCGCCGCCACTCCCAAGTCGAAGGCCGCCGCCGCCACGAAGAAGGCGTCCGCCTCGAAGAAGTGAGCCGCCGTGCAGCAGTGAGTTTTCCGCGTGTGTGCCGTGCTGTGCTTGCTCGCTCGCTCCGTGTGCGTGAACGACGACGACGACGGTGCACGCGAGCTGCGCGCACGCCACGCGCGCGCATCCTCTCCTGCCTGTGTGGGGGCGCGCGGGACGCGCGACACCTCACCTCGCAGCAAAAAGCCCTTTTCAGGGCTAACATATCGTTCGAGAGCGCGTTCATCGCGCTCTGTGTTTCTCTTGAGACGGACCGCAGACAGACAGAAAGACTGGACGGACGACGACGACGCACGCACGCGAACAAACAAAAAACGCGCACGGCGTCGTCGTCCTCCTCCTCCTCCTCCTCCTTCCTCCTGCTGAGCGAGCGCAGCGGGGCCCGCCCGACTGCCCGACTCAACTCGACTCAACTCGACTAGCTAAAACTAACCGAACTAATAAAGAAAATGTAGTTACCCTTACACAATTAATTACAAACACACACACACACAACATACAAACGAATCTCGGATGTCTCTCTCAATGGCTGAACGGAAATTGATGAAATCGACACGCACAGACAGACAGATGTTATTGAATCTGCTCATATTAGCCATACCAAGAGGAATCTATGGATTTACGGACTGTTGTTTGTTTCCATGGGAAATTTAGCCACTGCTTGCTTGCTTCAAAGATTTCTTAAGTGACTCTATGTCGGCTATTTTTTTTTTTTTTTTTTTTTTTTTTTTTTCTTTGGGAATTCTGGCTTTAACAGCCTTAGTAGTTCTCATCGCACGCGGCCGCCCCGATCTTTCGTGGTTTTCAACAGAGGAAGAGTCGGTAGAGTCTGTCGATACTACGATAATTATACTTATACGAACATACGGCTGATACCGAGATGTTTTGTGCAACGCAATCACTGCAATCCTGTTTTCTTCAACACCCCATGTTCCATTCCATGTTGTAAATTTAATAATAATCACGAAAAATATATTATGTAAAATGGCGGGAAATTGATTGTAGTTTTCGACATGATAAACGCATTCCAAATTTTAATGCAGAAAAAAAAAAAAAAACAAAAAAAAAAAAAGAAAAATAGTTTAGGTATATTGTTCGATGTTATTGTTACCTACACTCTTCTATCGCGGTATCAGGGTAGGCGCGGAGGCGCGCGCAACCCAACCCAACGAGACTGATCATCGCGTTAGCGTCTCGACGGAGTGGGGCAAGGGTATATCAATAAATCCGAGCACCCGGTTCGAACAAACACAGTTCGCTCGGTACGTTCACGCACGCCGCGCGGCCGCCGTCGTCTCTCTATCTCGTGTTTTCTGAATTATTCTTAAAGCCTTAACCTAACCATGTCGGGACGCGGTAAAGGTGGCAAAGTGAAGGGAAAGGCAAAGTCCCGTTCTAACCGCGCCGGACTACAGTTCCCGGTGGGTCGTATTCATCGCCTCCTGCGCAACGGCAACTATGCCGAGCGCGTGGGTGCCGGAGCGCCGGTCTACCTCGCAGCCGTGATGGAATATCTCGCCGCTGAGGTGCTCGAGTTGGCCGGCAACGCGGCCAGGGACAACAAGAAGACCAGAATCATCCCGCGTCATCTTCAGCTGGCCATAAGGAACGACGAGGAGCTGAACAAGCTGCTCTCCGGTGTGACCATCGCGCAGGGCGGTGTGCTCCCCAACATTCAGGCCGTTCTCCTGCCCAAGAAGACCGAGAAGAAAGCTTAAGGCGTGGACGAGCACTCGCCTTTCGTGTGTGTTTGTTGTTCGCTTTCGCTGCTCTTCTACGCGAGATCGCAAAAAGGCCCTTTTCAGGGCCACAATATCACTCTTGCCATTCACAAACGAATGAATGTTTCATTGATTGAACGGACACACAACGGCATTTATTATTTATTTATTTTCTCTATCTTCTCATCATAATTTATGTAGGTACATTATACCCTACGACAATTCAATACAATACAAAATACTCTGTACAAGTATGCAAAAACTCTTTATTGACACCAAATACAAATAAATCTAAACTGAACATTCAAAAATAAAGGCGCAATTAGCGGTCTTATCTCGCTGAAGAGCGATCACTTCCATATATAAAACCTTTGGATTTGATTGAATGAAAACATTATGATTTAGTGCTAATAATAATCATTAAGGTTGAATAAACTTACTAATTTGAGAATTTTAATAAACTACATACTAATACCAACGCATAAATAATTACTCTATGTACAATAGAAAAACAAATAAATTACCCAGTCATAAACGAAGTACGGCTTCAGTAGTGAAGGACGATGCATAAAAGCCAGAACTATGCACCGGATTCATAAGCTGTCTGTTTTCTGAATTTAGTAGTTTGAGAATCGAATCTATAAATACAATATATTATTATTATACGTACATATTTTTTTTTTTTTTTTAAATTGTAACTCTAGGTAGAGGTAGTCATACGCGCGAGTGAGAGTGAGAGAATGTTTTCCGTCCCTGTCTAATGCGCGACAGACAGACAGCTCGCGGTGGCTCGGGCGAGAGCACGGTCCGGTTTCTCTCAAAAGCGGATTCCATCCCGCCGCAGTTTTTAATCGCTCGCTGTCAGCCGACGAGTTCAGTGCACTAGAGCAATACCGTTTCAGCAAAGCAAGCAAGCAAGCAAGCATCCAACAATGCCGCCCAAGACAAGCGGAAAGGCCGCCAAGAAGTCCGGCAAGGCGCAGAAGAACATCTCCAAGACAGATAAGAAAAAGAAGAAGCACAAGAGGAAGGAGAGCTACGCCATTTACATCTACAAGGTGCTCAAGCAGGTCCACCCGGACACCGGCATCTCCAGCAAGGCCATGTCCATCATGAACTCGTTCGTGAACGACATCTTCGAGCGCATCGCCGCCGAGGCGTCCCGTCTCGCTCACTACAACAAGCGCAGCACGATCACATCGAGGGAGGTGCAGACTTCCGTGAGGCTCCTGCTGCCCGGCGAGCTGGCCAAGCACGCCGTCAGCGAGGGCACCAAGGCCGTCACCAAGTACACCAGCTCCAAGTGATGAGATCGATCGATCGATGTCGCACAAAGACAAAAAGGCCCTTTTCAGGGCCACAAAATGATTCATAAATACTATGTTTCGCAATGCGATCATATTATAATGTTTCACCTGAATGAACATTGACACGACAGACACACACACACTCACATTTTTATGTACCTACCTGCCGCCTGCCTGTAATTTCGAAAATGCATTAATTACATTACGAAACCTAAGTCTTAAGCTGTTAGTAATAATTATGAGTACCTATAATACAATAAAACTTTACTTTTAAGACACGATTTACCAAGTATACAACCAGCTCCAAGCTAGATCGGCGTCGCTCGCGGGCGCGCAGCAGCTCTGCCGCGATCGTCTAGTATAATAATAATAATAATAATAATACCTAATGAAAAAGGCTAGTATAAATAATCGCCCGTCTCATGAAGACACGATTTGTTGCATTTTTTTTTTTTTTTTTTTTTTTTTTCGCTCAGTTTGCAAGCCAGTTACATTTTAATTTTGTCCACACAGACAGACAGACAGACAGATCTATCCGACCTCGTGTGCGGAGCTGTGCGCGCGTGCAAGCGAGAGGCCCGATCGCGACTCTACCGTATTCTCCACCGTTTTTATAAATAAAGCGCTACATGTTGCTTATTTTTTAACAGTCGTGCGCTGATCGTCGCAGTCGTCGCTCGCTCGTACGTGCGTCCGCGTAAACAGTTGCTTGCTCCTCTCATTGTGTGAAAAGAGTGTGTGTGTGTGTGTGTGTTTGTAAAATGGCACGTACCAAGCAGACCGCTCGTAAATCCACCGGCGGTAAGGCGCCGCGTAAACAGCTCGCCACCAAAGCTGCGCGCAAGAGCGCCCCCGCAACGGGCGGCGTGAAGAAGCCCCATCGCTACAGGCCCGGCACCGTAGCCCTCCGTGAGATCCGTCGCTACCAGAAGAGTACCGAGCTGCTGATCCGCAAGCTGCCGTTCCAGCGTCTCGTGCGCGAAATCGCACAGGACTTCAAGACCGATCTCCGTTTCCAGAGCTCTGCCGTTATGGCGCTTCAGGAGGCCAGCGAAGCGTACCTGGTCGGTCTCTTTGAAGACACCAACCTGTGCGCGATCCACGCCAAGCGCGTGACCATCATGCCCAAGGATATACAGTTGGCGCGAAGAATCCGCGGCGAGCGCGCCTAAGAAGGTTGCGTCCGTCGGCTCTCCTCCGATTCAAATGCAAAAAGGCCCTTTTCAGGGCCACATAAGTTTCGTTATTTAAAAATAAATATAATGTTTCATGACGACGATACCTACACGCATGCACGCACGATAGATTATCCTACTATATAATATTATAAACGCGAACGCGTTTGTATGTATGGATGGACGTATGTTTGTTACTCTTTCACGCCAGAACGGCTGAACAGATCTGGATGAAATTTGGCACAGAGATAGATTATAGTCTAGAATAGCACATAGGATACTTTTTAACCGCGGGTGAGACCGCAGGGCGCAGCTAGTTTATTAATAATTGGTACTTAAGCACCTACCTACCTATCTATCTATCTGTCTGTCTAGTTTACTTACTTAGACTGAGACTTAATTAACGCACGCATCTAAAAGTAGTAGAACCGTTCTAAGCAGCATGACCATCCAATATAATATAACGTTATGTGACAACTCTGTCAACGTTATACGTGATTGATTGATGGCATAATTTTTTTTTTTTTTTTTTTTATACACACACACACACACGGAGTGTAATACAACACCCACACTTCGCCGGACGATATTCAGTCGAACAGAACGGGGAGATGGGGGGGGGGGGGGGGGACAGCCCCCCCGCCCTTCACGTCTCGCGCGCGCGCGCGCGACTCTATCGCTAGAGTGTTCGAGAGCATAAATAAAGAGCAATGCTCAAAAAGCTTCCAGTCGTTCGCTCGCCGTCAACACTCGCGGCCGCTACGGTGTTCAGTTTTGTTATTATCCACTCTTACTAACTAGTTTTTGCTCAAGATGACCGGTCGCGGCAAGGGAGGAAAAGGTCTGGGGAAAGGTGGAGCCAAGCGTCACAGGAAAGTGCTTCGTGATAACATCCAGGGAATCACGAAGCCCGCCATCCGTCGTCTGGCGCGCAGGGGCGGCGTGAAGCGTATCTCCGGTCTGATCTACGAGGAGACCAGAGGCGTGCTGAAGGTGTTCCTCGAGAACGTGATCCGCGACGCCGTCACCTACACTGAGCACGCGAAGAGGAAGACCGTCACCGCCATGGATGTGGTCTACGCTCTCAAACGCCAGGGCCGCACTCTCTACGGTTTCGGAGGTTAAGCCGACGGACGGACGGACGGACGAACGAACAGGGTCGCTTGCGACCTCCTTCGTGTATCATGAAAAAAGGCCCTTTTCAGGGCCGCATAAGTTTCTATGTATAATTTTTAAAGAGAAAAAGAATACGATTATGTTTCGCAAAACGAACGCTTGACACAACACTTGGTTGCTTTCCTGCCTACCTACCCTACCCTACCCTACCCTACCTACCTACCTACCTACCTACCTACTTACTTACTTACTTCGACAAACAATATATAAATAAAAATACTACGTTGCATACGTGTACCTACCTACTTATATATGGTACTTATTACTTTATTATTTAAAAAAAAAAAAAAAAAACAGCAATAGGTAAATAGCACTTTTAATGTACCCCAAAACTTATTACGAGTTACTAAACAATAAAATATTTAAATAGTTAACATACTTAATATAGTACAATCGGAACCGTAGAGCAGCGTTCGGTTATAATATTTGCACGGGTGAGCTTTGTGCTGTCTGTCACTTGTAGTTAGTTAGGTTAGGTTAGGTCAGGCTAGGTTAGGTTAGGTTATGAAATTTTTTCGATCACTATATTCTAGAGGTGTGTTCCTGAGATGGGTTCGATTGAACGACGTCCAGCTCGAAGGCAAGGCTTCGCGCGGTTCAGTCAGTCGGTTTGGAAGGAAACTGGTGTAGAGCTGGAAACTGGTGTAGAGCTGTTTTACGAGCACCAAAATATCGGTCGTTTTATACGATTAAAACATTGAAAATTGCCAAATTTTTCTCTTATATAATGAAAACGATATCTTTGTCGTTTGTTTATCGAATAAAACTAGTCGGAACAGTTGGTTTTATAGAGAAAATTGAATTTTAAACATGACCCATCACTCTCGGTGTCGAGAGTGGCGCGATTAAAACGATTCAGCACTCCAGGCGACCACCTGAGCCGCCGGAGAGTCGGATAGGCGCCTGGCCACGTTCAAAAAGTATCACGGAAAACGCTCCGTTGGCGTGGTATAGTATTAAAATACAGAAAAAAGGTTATTTAATGAGAGCGATGTTAGTGAAAACTCACGAACGTTGTTGCGAGAAATCGTCTCTAGACAGTGGTGCCCTCTTTCCGGTAAAGCGGTCAATCTATACACCCGCCAACGTAGGTTTTTGAAAAGTATTTTACTCAAGTACATAAACGCGCGAGCGCTTCGCAGTGAGTGTGCTGTGTGTGTAAAAAATTTATTAAATAAAAAATTATATATATTATTATATAATGGCCGACACCGCCGTAGCAGCAGAGGCTCCCGCGCCAGCGACTCCCGCGAAGAAGCCGAAGGCGTCCGCAGCAGCCGCAGGCGGCGCCAAGAAACCCAAGGCGAAGCCGACCCACCCGAAGACCTCCGAAATGGTGAACAACGCGATCAAGGAGCTGAAGGAGCGCAGCGGTTCGTCGCTGAAGGCGATCAAGAAATACATCGCGGCCCAGTACAAGGTGGACGCCGAGAAGCTGGCCCCGTTCATCAGGAAGTATCTGAAGAGCGCCGTCGAGTCCGGCGCCCTGATCCAGACGAAGGGAAAGGGAGCTTCGGGCAGTTTCAAGCTCGAATCGAAGTCTTCCTCGGCGAAGAAGCCCGCCGGCGCCGGCGGCAAGGCGTCCGGCAAGTCGTCCGCGAAGGAGAGCGCCTCCACCGCCGCCGCCAAGGCGAAGAAGTCCGCCGCCGCGGCGCCCGCCTCCGGCAGGGGCAGGAAGGCGGCCGCCGCGGCCGCCTCGCCGGCCAAATCGAAGCCCTCCGCCGCCGCCTCGGCGAAGGACAAGAAGGCCGCCGCCGCAGCGAAGAAGAAGCCCGCCGCCGCGAAGAAGGCCGCCGCGCCCGCCAGGGGCAAGAGCGCCGCCGCCCCGAAGGCGAAAAAGACCGCGAAGCCGCCCACCAAGAAGCCGAAGGCGCCCAAGCCGAAGAGGGCCGCCGCCACTCCCAAGTCGAAGGCCGCCGCCGCCACGAAGAAGGCGTCCGCCTCGAAGAAGTGAGCCGCCGTGCAGCAGTGAGTTTTCCGCGTGTGTGCCGTGCTGTGCTTGCTCGCTCGCTCCGTGTGCGTGAACGACGACGACGACGGTGCACGCGAGCTGCGCGCACGCCACGCGCGCGCATCCTCTCCTGCCTGTGTGGGGGCGCGCGGGACGCGCGACACCTCACCTCGCAGCAAAAAGCCCTTTTCAGGGCTAACATATCGTTCGAGAGCGCGTTCATCGCGCTCTGTGTTTCTCTTGAGACGGACCGCAGACAGACAGAAAGACTGGACGGACGACGACGACGCACGCACGCGAACAAACAAAAAACGCGCACGGCGTCGTCGTCCTCCTCCTCCTCCTCCTCCTTCCTCCTGCTGAGCGAGCGCAGCGGGGCCCGCCCGACTGCCCGACTCAACTCGACTCAACTCGACTAGCTAAAACTAACCGAACTAATAAAGAAAATGTAGTTACCCTTACACAATTAATTACAAACACACACACACACAACATACAAACGAATCTCGGATGTCTCTCTCAATGGCTGAACGGAAATTGATGAAATCGACACGCACAGACAGACAGATGTTATTGAATCTGCTCATATTAGCCATACCAAGAGGAATCTATGGATTTACGGACTGTTGTTTGTTTCCATGGGAAATTTAGCCACTGCTTGCTTGCTTCAAAGATTTCTTAAGTGACTCTATGTCGGCTATTTTTTTTTTTTTTTTTTTTTTTTTTTTTTTCTTTGGGAATTCTGGCTTTAACAGCCTTAGTAGTTCTCATCGCACGCGGCCGCCCCGATCTTTCGTGGTTTTCAACAGAGGAAGAGTCGGTAGAGTCTGTCGATACTACGATAATTATACTTATACGAACATACGGCTGATACCGAGATGTTTTGTGCAACGCAATCACTGCAATCCTGTTTTCTTCAACACCCCATGTTCCATTCCATGTTGTAAATTTAATAATAATCACGAAAAATATATTATGTAAAATGGCGGGAAATTGATTGTAGTTTTCGACATGATAAACGCATTCCAAATTTTAATGCAGAAAAAAAAAAAAAAACAAAAAAAAAAAAAGAAAAATAGTTTAGGTATATTGTTCGATGTTATTGTTACCTACACTCTTCTATCGCGGTATCAGGGTAGGCGCGGAGGCGCGCGCAACCCAACCCAACGAGACTGATCATCGCGTTAGCGTCTCGACGGAGTGGGGCAAGGGTATATCAATAAATCCGAGCACCCGGTTCGAACAAACACAGTTCGCTCGGTACGTTCACGCACGCCGCGCGGCCGCCGTCGTCTCTCTATCTCGTGTTTTCTGAATTATTCTTAAAGCCTTAACCTAACCATGTCGGGACGCGGTAAAGGTGGCAAAGTGAAGGGAAAGGCAAAGTCCCGTTCTAACCGCGCCGGACTACAGTTCCCGGTGGGTCGTATTCATCGCCTCCTGCGCAACGGCAACTATGCCGAGCGCGTGGGTGCCGGAGCGCCGGTCTACCTCGCAGCCGTGATGGAATATCTCGCCGCTGAGGTGCTCGAGTTGGCCGGCAACGCGGCCAGGGACAACAAGAAGACCAGAATCATCCCGCGTCATCTTCAGCTGGCCATAAGGAACGACGAGGAGCTGAACAAGCTGCTCTCCGGTGTGACCATCGCGCAGGGCGGTGTGCTCCCCAACATTCAGGCCGTTCTCCTGCCCAAGAAGACCGAGAAGAAAGCTTAAGGCGTGGACGAGCACTCGCCTTTCGTGTGTGTTTGTTGTTCGCTTTCGCTGCTCTTCTACGCGAGATCGCAAAAAGGCCCTTTTCAGGGCCACAATATCACTCTTGCCATTCACAAACGAATGAATGTTTCATTGATTGAACGGACACACAACGGCATTTATTATTTATTTATTTTCTCTATCTTCTCATCATAATTTATGTAGGTACATTATACCCTACGACAATTCAATACAATACAAAATACTCTGTACAAGTATGCAAAAACTCTTTATTGACACCAAATACAAATAAATCTAAACTGAACATTCAAAAATAAAGGCGCAATTAGCGGTCTTATCTCGCTGAAGAGCGATCACTTCCATATATAAAACCTTTGGATTTGATTGAATGAAAACATTATGATTTAGTGCTAATAATAATCATTAAGGTTGAATAAACTTACTAATTTGAGAATTTTAATAAACTACATACTAATACCAACGCATAAATAATTACTCTATGTACAATAGAAAAACAAATAAATTACCCAGTCATAAACGAAGTACGGCTTCAGTAGTGAAGGACGATGCATAAAAGCCAGAACTATGCACCGGATTCATAAGCTGTCTGTTTTCTGAATTTAGTAGTTTGAGAATCGAATCTATAAATACAATATATTATTATTATACGTACATATTTTTTTTTTTTTTTTAAATTGTAACTCTAGGTAGAGGTAGTCATACGCGCGAGTGAGAGTGAGAGAATGTTTTCCGTCCCTGTCTAATGCGCGACAGACAGACAGCTCGCGGTGGCTCGGGCGAGAGCACGGTCCGGTTTCTCTCAAAAGCGGATTCCATCCCGCCGCAGTTTTTAATCGCTCGCTGTCAGCCGACGAGTTCAGTGCACTAGAGCAATACCGTTTCAGCAAAGCAAGCAAGCAAGCAAGCATCCAACAATGCCGCCCAAGACAAGCGGAAAGGCCGCCAAGAAGTCCGGCAAGGCGCAGAAGAACATCTCCAAGACAGATAAGAAAAAGAAGAAGCACAAGAGGAAGGAGAGCTACGCCATTTACATCTACAAGGTGCTCAAGCAGGTCCACCCGGACACCGGCATCTCCAGCAAGGCCATGTCCATCATGAACTCGTTCGTGAACGACATCTTCGAGCGCATCGCCGCCGAGGCGTCCCGTCTCGCTCACTACAACAAGCGCAGCACGATCACATCGAGGGAGGTGCAGACTTCCGTGAGGCTCCTGCTGCCCGGCGAGCTGGCCAAGCACGCCGTCAGCGAGGGCACCAAGGCCGTCACCAAGTACACCAGCTCCAAGTGATGAGATCGATCGATCGATGTCGCACAAAGACAAAAAGGCCCTTTTCAGGGCCACAAAATGATTCATAAATACTATGTTTCGCAATGCGATCATATTATAATGTTTCACCTGAATGAACATTGACACGACAGACACACACACACTCACATTTTTATGTACCTACCTGCCGCCTGCCTGTAATTTCGAAAATGCATTAATTACATTACGAAACCTAAGTCTTAAGCTGTTAGTAATAATTATGAGTACCTATAATACAATAAAACTTTACTTTTAAGACACGATTTACCAAGTATACAACCAGCTCCAAGCTAGATCGGCGTCGCTCGCGGGCGCGCAGCAGCTCTGCCGCGATCGTCTAGTATAATAATAATAATAATAATAATACCTAATGAAAAAGGCTAGTATAAATAATCGCCCGTCTCATGAAGACACGATTTGTTGCATTTTTTTTTTTTTTTTTTTTTTTTTTCGCTCAGTTTGCAAGCCAGTTACATTTTAATTTTGTCCAAACAGACAGACAGACAGACAGATCTATCCGACCTCGTGTGCGGAGCTGTGCGCGCGTGCAAGCGAGAGGCCCGATCGCGACTCTACCGTATTCTCCACCGTTTTTATAAATAAAGCGCTACATGTTGCTTATTTTTTAACAGTCGTGCGCTGATCGTCGCAGTCGTCGCTCGCTCGTACGTGCGTCCGCGTAAACAGTTGCTTGCTCCTCTCATTGTGTGAAAAGAGTGTGTGTGTGTGTGTGTGTTTGTAAAATGGCACGTACCAAGCAGACCGCTCGTAAATCCACCGGCGGTAAGGCGCCGCGTAAACAGCTCGCCACCAAAGCTGCGCGCAAGAGCGCCCCCGCAACGGGCGGCGTGAAGAAGCCCCATCGCTACAGGCCCGGCACCGTAGCCCTCCGTGAGATCCGTCGCTACCAGAAGAGTACCGAGCTGCTGATCCGCAAGCTGCCGTTCCAGCGTCTCGTGCGCGAAATCGCACAGGACTTCAAGACCGATCTCCGTTTCCAGAGCTCTGCCGTTATGGCGCTTCAGGAGGCCAGCGAAGCGTACCTGGTCGGTCTCTTTGAAGACACCAACCTGTGCGCGATCCACGCCAAGCGCGTGACCATCATGCCCAAGGATATACAGTTGGCGCGAAGAATCCGCGGCGAGCGCGCCTAAGAAGGTTGCGTCCGTCGGCTCTCCTCCGATTCAAATGCAAAAAGGCCCTTTTCAGGGCCACATAAGTTTCGTTATTTAAAAATAAATATAATGTTTCATGACGACGATACCTACACGCATGCACGCACGATAGATTATCCTACTATATAATATTATAAACGCGAACGCGTTTGTATGTATGGATGGACGTATGTTTGTTACTCTTTCACGCCAGAACGGCTGAACAGATCTGGATGAAATTTGGCACAGAGATAGATTATAGTCTAGAATAGCACATAGGATACTTTTTAACCGCGGGTGAGACCGCAGGGCGCAGCTAGTTTATTAATAATTGGTACTTAAGCACCTACCTACCTACCTACCTACCTATCTATCTATCTGTCTGTCTAGTTTACTTACTTAGACTGAGACTTAATTAACGCACGCATCTAAAAGTAGTAGAACCGTTCTAAGCAGCATGACCATCCAATATAATATAACGTTATGTGACAACTCTGTCAACGTTATACGTGATTGATTGATGGCATAATTTTTTTTTTTTTTTTTTTTATACACACACACACACACGGAGTGTAATACAACACCCACACTTCGCCGGACGATATTCAGTCGAACAGAACGGGGAGATGGGGGGGGGGGGGGGACAGCCCCCCCGCCCTTCACGTCTCGCGCGCGCGCGCGCGACTCTATCGCTAGAGTGTTCGAGAGCATAAATAAAGAGCAATGCTCAAAAAGCTTCCAGTCGTTCGCTCGCCGTCAACACTCGCGGCCGCTACGGTGTTCAGTTTTGTTATTATCCACTCTTACTAACTAGTTTTTGCTCAAGATGACCGGTCGCGGCAAGGGAGGAAAAGGTCTGGGGAAAGGTGGAGCCAAGCGTCACAGGAAAGTGCTTCGTGATAACATCCAGGGAATCACGAAGCCCGCCATCCGTCGTCTGGCGCGCAGGGGCGGCGTGAAGCGTATCTCCGGTCTGATCTACGAGGAGACCAGAGGCGTGCTGAAGGTGTTCCTCGAGAACGTGATCCGCGACGCCGTCACCTACACTGAGCACGCGAAGAGGAAGACCGTCACCGCCATGGATGTGGTCTACGCTCTCAAACGCCAGGGCCGCACTCTCTACGGTTTCGGAGGTTAAGCCGACGGACGGACGGACGGACGAACGAACAGGGTCGCTTGCGACCTCCTTCGTGTATCATGAAAAAAGGCCCTTTTCAGGGCCGCATAAGTTTCTATGTATAATTTTTAAAGAGAAAAAGAATACGATTATGTTTCGCAAAACGAACGCTTGACACAACACTTGGTTGCTTTCCTGCCTACCTACCCTACCCTACCCTACCCTACCTACCTACCTACCTACCTACCTACCTACTTACTTACTTACTTCGACAAACAATATATAAATAAAAATACTACGTTGCATACGTGTACCTACCTACTTATATATGGTACTTATTACTTTATTATTTAAAAAAAAAAAAAAAAAACAGCAATAGGTAAATAGCACTTTTAATGTACCCCAAAACTTATTACGAGTTACTAAACAATAAAATATTTAAATAGTTAACATACTTAATATAGTACAATCGGAACCGTAGAGCAGCGTTCGGTTATAATATTTGCACGGGTGAGCTTTGTGCTGTCTGTCACTTGTAGTTAGTTAGGTTAGGTTAGGTCAGGCTAGGTTAGGTTAGGTTATGAAATTTTTTCGATCACTATATTCTAGAGGTGTGTTCCTGAGATGGGTTCGATTGAACGACGTCCAGCTCGAAGGCAAGGCTTCGCGCGGTTCAGTCAGTCGGTTTGGAAGGAAACTGGTGTAGAGCTGTTTTACGAGCACCAAAATATCGGTCGTTTTATACGATTAAAACATTGAAAATTGCCAAATTTTTCTCTTATATAATGAAAACGATATCTTTGTCGTTTGTTTATCGAATAAAACTAGTCGGAACAGTTGGTTTTATAGAGAAAATTGAATTTTAAACATGACCCATCACTCTCGGTGTCGAGAGTGGCGCGATTAAAACGATTCAGCACTCCAGGCGACCACCTGAGCCGCCGGAGAGTCGGATAGGCGCCTGGCCACGTTCAAAAAGTATCACGGAAAACGCTCCGTTGGCGTGGTATAGTATTAAAATACAGAAAAAAGGTTATTTAATGAGAGCGATGTTAGTGAAAACTCACGAACGTTGTTGCGAGAAATCGTCTCTAGACAGTGGTGCCCTCTTTCCGGTAAAGCGGTCAATCTATACACCCGCCAACGTAGGTTTTTGAAAAGTATTTTACTCAAGTACATAAACGCGCGAGCGCTTCGCAGTGAGTGTGCTGTGTGTGTAAAAAATTTATTAAATAAAAAATTATATATATTATTATATAATGGCCGACACCGCCGTAGCAGCAGAGGCTCCCGCGCCAGCGACTCCCGCGAAGAAGCCGAAGGCGTCCGCAGCAGCCGCAGGCGGCGCCAAGAAACCCAAGGCGAAGCCGACCCACCCGAAGACCTCCGAAATGGTGAACAACGCGATCAAGGAGCTGAAGGAGCGCAGCGGTTCGTCGCTGAAGGCGATCAAGAAATACATCGCGGCCCAGTACAAGGTGGACGCCGAGAAGCTGGCCCCGTTCATCAGGAAGTATCTGAAGAGCGCCGTCGAGTCCGGCGCCCTGATCCAGACGAAGGGAAAGGGAGCTTCGGGCAGTTTCAAGCTCGAATCGAAGTCTTCCTCGGCGAAGAAGCCCGCCGGCGCCGGCGGCAAGGCGTCCGGCAAGTCGTCCGCGAAGGAGAGCGCCTCCACCGCCGCCGCCAAGGCGAAGAAGTCCGCCGCCGCGGCGCCCGCCTCCGGCAGGGGCAGGAAGGCGGCCGCCGCGGCCGCCTCGCCGGCCAAATCGAAGCCCTCCGCCGCCGCCTCGGCGAAGGACAAGAAGGCCGCCGCCGCAGCGAAGAAGAAGCCCGCCGCCGCGAAGAAGGCCGCCGCGCCCGCCAGGGGCAAGAGCGCCGCCGCCCCGAAGGCGAAAAAGACCGCGAAGCCGCCCACCAAGAAGCCGAAGGCGCCCAAGCCGAAGAGGGCCGCCGCCACTCCCAAGTCGAAGGCCGCCGCCGCCACGAAGAAGGCGTCCGCCTCGAAGAAGTGAGCCGCCGTGCAGCAGTGAGTTTTCCGCGTGTGTGCCGTGCTGTGCTTGCTCGCTCGCTCCGTGTGCGTGAACGACGACGACGACGGTGCACGCGAGCTGCGCGCACGCCACGCGCGCGCATCCTCTCCTGCCTGTGTGGGGGCGCGCGGGACGCGCGACACCTCACCTCGCAGCAAAAAGCCCTTTTCAGGGCTAACATATCGTTCGAGAGCGCGTTCATCGCGCTCTGTGTTTCTCTTGAGACGGACCGCAGACAGACAGAAAGACTGGACGGACGACGACGACGCACGCACGCGAACAAACAAAAAACGCGCACGGCGTCGTCGTCCTCCTCCTCCTCCTCCTCCTTCCTCCTGCTGAGCGAGCGCAGCGGGGCCCGCCCGACTGCCCGACTCCCGACTCCGACTCCGACTTTAATATAATATACGCAATTTTAGGACACTTACATTTATACATGCGCTGAAACCCCACTTAGCTACACCCACCCACCACTCTAATCACAAAATTTGAACCAATCAGAGAGAGGTATTAGTTGTATGTTCATCACGCTCTCACATAGTTTTGTCTCTCTCTATCAAACATTTGTATAACTATAGATACTGCCTATGTATGTTTTGCTGGTGGTTTAAATTATAAAACATGGAAGTTAGAATTAAATTGTAAATTTTTCGTATGTAAACGTAAAGATTTAGGACGAGCTTGCTGCGGGACGCGCGACCCGGCTAGCGGGAAAACGCCCGCGAGAATGTGCCGTGCCCACATTTCTGCACCTAGCAAAACATAACACGTCTTGTAGAGCATACTAAGTGCCGAATAATGGTTTGAAAGAGTATGTTAATACAGCTTAATACAGTTAAGCCAACAATACAAGACCAAGATTGGTATCAAGATATGTTTCTGAAATACAAACTCTCAAAACAAAGTTTCCCTCGGACCTCATCTTTGCAGTGATCCAACCTACTCGGAGCAGTGAGTGTTAGGAAGAACTTCACAACAAACCATCAAAAACAAGTTGTCAGAGTTGGCTAGAGAAGCACCTATGCTGGATCAGGAAATTCTCTGACGCACATTACTGACGCTTAAATAACTAAGCGCGGGAGTATTTCGTCTGTAACGATTTAACTTTGTAACTTTGCTGCAAAGGTTAAAAGCGACGATCTGATTGGTCACGCACTTGCGTGATATGCCAGAGAACGCCCTCTCGCTCTCCTGTTCGAGTAGTATCAGAACACCGGCTTCTGATTGGTGGGGACGCGGCCGAGAAGCGGGTCTAGGGAATACTTGATTGCACATGTACGAGTGCGCAGCGGTTTTGAACTGTTCGGTGATCGATCAGATTCGCCCAACCTATGAACGAGAAAGAAGAAAAAGAAACTCGACAAGACGGTTGAAGATGAAACTACCAGTGTACGTATGAGTTAAGCTGGGTATTCGATTCTACTGCAACTTCTGGAGGTTCGATGCTACTGCAACTTGTTCCAGACGAAGATCGAACTACTAGGGTAGCTACCATCTTTACCACTAGGAAGAGCGGGTTCGCGTAAAAACGAAGAACCAGGAATGAATATGAAGATACCCACGCACCGATACCATCGACAAAACAACACGCACTAAGCGTACCAGGTTTTGAGGGAACATCGAACGGTCGTCGTCGTCGCGTGGCGCGCGACGATGCGCGCCTTTTCCCCCGAGGCTGGTATGCCAGTTGCAGATGAGTTGGAGCGTGAATCTACGAAAATACCTTAACATCACTCATGAAGTTGCTTCATTGCACGAGGGGGGCGAACGACAGGCACACTGCTACACAATTTTTAGTAAGTAGTTCTTAATTTAGTAAGTTAGTTCTTAATATTTCCTTGGTCTAAGTTCAGAAAAACTTATGAACTTAGGGTCGTAGGCGACTAACCGCCACCCCCGTAGCGCCATCTAACGAACGAGCTATGTATTATAATAATATATAGTCGTAATAATTATGGTTTAGCGCCATCTGTGTCATAATCGTGATAACACAGTTTTATTTTATTTTCTGATTTGTTAGGAATCTATTATTAAAATATATTTTTGATTGTTTCACTAGCGTTACTTTTGCTACAAACTCTTGGTACATTAGTATAAAAACAGCGCATTTCACTATTTGCCTAAATATATGCTAGTCATTGCGTAGGAGAAAACATTATGGAACACCTCATTTCAGCAGGAAGTGGTTCAAATTTTTCTTACAACATTTATCATGCAAGTACTTACTGCAGCTCAATCTGACACTCTGGAAGTGGACTAGCTATACCTGGAAGCGGTTCAAAACTTGCATACACAACATTTATCCCAAACAATACAAGTATTTCAGCTCAATCTGACACCTGGAAGTGGTTCAAATCTTGCTTACAACATTTAACCTGAACAAACATATAAGTATTTTGTTGCATTAATTATTGCAGTTCGATCTGACACCGGCATGTGGTTCAATTATTGCTTACAATGTTTTTACAACATTTATTCCGAACTACATCCAAGTATGTATTGCAGTGACACCGGGATGTGGCTCAAATCTTGCATGCAACATTTATTTCGAACAAACATACAAGTATTATTGCAATTCAATCTGACACCGGGATGTGGTTCAATTTTTGCTTACAACATTTATTCCGAACAACATTCAAGTATGTATTGCAGTTCAATCTGACACCGGGATGTGTTTCATTTCTTGCAACATTTCTCAATGCTCAATAATATTAAAAGTAAATCACATAAAATTGCATTAATTACTTATTGACCCTGAGGGAGTATTCAATCTATTAAATATTTGAATAAAAAACATTTTTTGATCAATATATTTTTTAGCGATTTATTTTTGTAAAAACTACATTAATGAAAAGAGGATATTATAAGGTTAAGAATTATTTAGAAGATAAAGATGTCTGGAGCCTTCCACTTCCGCCAAGTAGCCACTAGTATTTATAGATATTACCTAGTTGTAAGCCAAAATTTGTGAGACTGTAATTTATTTATTATTTGAAAAAATAATGCCCCTCAGTTTCTTGCCTGTTCTTCTGAGTAGAGGCTTTTTATCCGAACAAGTGGAGGCTTTTTATCCGAACAAGGCGGTCGAGTCTATTTAAATAACTTTGACGTTCAAGTGTATCTTTGATACCTAAATTGAATAAAAACATTTTGACTTTGACTTTGAGCGCTTTAGTAAATTTGACCTCATCTTCTATGTTTTTTAACTTGGAATATAATTGGAATTGGTATTTGTTATAAATTTTAAAAGCCATTGAGTTTGGGCCAGAACCATGTATTTTTAATCAGGAAATTGATAAAACTAGTTTGTGTTTGCAGTTAGATTTTAATTGGTAATGTCGCTGATCAGCAAGTTTTGAAAACAATAGGTAATTTTTATGTACAAACTTAGTTTTCTAAAATATTAATTGAAATTGTCGTTAATATTTTAAGTTTTTTGAAATAGGGTCTGTCGAAATTTTGTATGTTTATGTTTGGGAGTTAGATGTTTGTTTTTCTGGGCAACAAAGAAATCTTTGCTCCTACACTATTTTCCTAGAGTAATATTTCTAAATAGAGATACTGACTGCAGCTCAATCTGACACCGGGACCTGATTCAAATCTTGTTTACAACATTTATAAATACATACATACCAGTATTGTAACTTAAGTGAAGCTAATAAAACAGTATTAAGATTTTAACCAATAAATCAAATTCAGTGTTTAAATTCTTGTTTTAGGAGGTTCTAATGCTCTCCTTACCTTATTCTGGTATATGCACTTACCCTTGTACCACATGTCTTGCTTCAAAACAAATATCAATGTAATGGAAATTCCAAAAATGGTTATCATAATGTTTTAGTGCTGTATTGTACACAGTTGAAGGTTCACATATTTCATTTAATAAAATTGTTTTAGAACAAAGCAAGCAAGTTCGTATAGGCCGAGTGGTTAGCCCTGATGTCAGAGTATATAGGCCGCATGATGGCTTCTGACATGGTTTTAGAACAAGGCATTGCTATGATCAAGTAGTTTCTATATTAGTGTGTGGTGGTGAGTACTATGTGGCTTTTCAATATCTGGCTGCTACAAGGATCTTTGGAACTTAAGTGAGCCAGTGTCGTTTTGGTAGGATTATCTGCATAATTGATTATTATTGAATTTATGTCAATACATCCAAATTCTTAATTAGTTCTTATCTTCTTAACGGATAGTTCTGATTTTGTCCCCGAGCCAAAAGATCTTTGTAGGTCCATACATTTCAGTCTGTGAATATTAATGATGGTGGTGTTCACTACTGGCAGTACAATATTTTAGTGCTGTATACATATTGTTGCCATTTTAATTTAATTTTTTTTATTTTAAATTAATCTATTGATATTCTAATTTGTCTTTGACTTTCACTATAAATTATTTAGAAAACTAGCTGTACTGCTGTTAAATGGTACCTACTCTATGTCAACATCGTACCCCTGACAATGTGTATGAAAAATTCAATACAGATCATACAAACAACACTCACTTTCGCAATTATGATATTAGATCTATAGATCTATTAGATTTTAGAAGCTATACTTAATTGTGGTTTATTAGATTTCAGGAAATATTTTACATACATACTTTTTGATTAAAAAGAAGTCAGTGGCTAGTAACTTCTCTAATACAATATTTTTAATAAAGATAAACTACTACTACTGTTCTTACGATAAGATATTTTAGGACGTAAATTAAATTAACAGTGAAAGTAAATTAACATTGTGGTTAACACATAAGTTAAATGGTGCAATGCACTGGCACAAGAATTCAGTGTTTGAGTTAAGTCCTAAGGATTGGTCCATGATATGACAGCATTTAATAGATTCAACATCTTTTACAAACAGTTTTACAACGGTTTAATCACAAGCGGTCAGCACAATGTTGTACATTTTATAACAATGTTGAATGGTTTATGACATAATATGTAAATCATCTCATTTAAATCTTACGGTTAATCACAAGTGGCTATTACAAATTTTTACTATCACAGGGACTGGATGTTTGAGCGGTTTTAACAGAATCAGTTTATGATTTTTTATGATAGCGTTTGATAAATTACACTTATCTCATAAAAGTTTTGAGTCAAACGGTCATCAATGTTGTATGTCACAGGGAGACAATGTGTGAGCAAAATTTATATGAGTTGGTTTATATGATACCTAGCGCATTTTATAGCCTTATAATAATTATAATATTTTCACGAAGCGCGAATTCAGAGGTGGCGCCAAAGCATTAAAAGTACGAAAACGCTGGTACTTTCGACGGAAACGGAAATGCACTCTTATTTAAATAGCTTCCAGTTAGGCAAGTATTCTAATATGCGTTTTATTTCAGGTAAAATGCTGCTATTAGTAAATGAAATTAGATAATGTAGCTTCCTAGTAGTAAAAGAATTCAGTAGTTTTGGAGATTACCCGCAACAAACAAACTTCCAAACTCACAAATGTATGTTACCTCTTTTTTAAATTGATAGATGATGGAGTTTAATAAGTTAAAACTGTCACAAGGACTCAATGTGTACAAAGTCTCTTATGAACCGGCTTAAGAACCAAACTTTGGTAGATGTACGTAGAGAGACGGACCAAGCATTTTTTCGTTTTGGCAAGTTTTTGTTATGTGGAGTGAAATTGTACTTTTTCGTCAACGCTTTTCTTTTACTGCTCCACACAAGTTACCAAGTTATAACAACAGATAATACGAGGTGCCTAATGTGAATAGTTACTGGGGTCCAATATTCATGGGGCCATATGCAATCGAAGGAGTCTATATTTTATCTAAGTCGCCGACCAGCCGCCATGACGTGTGCGGTTTCATTTATTTTCAAATATACTATCATGTCAATAAACATAGCTTTCGGTGTTTAAAAAGAATAATTGCAGACGTGTTCTAGGCAATTAACACTAACAAAAGTAGGCGGCTGTTTACACCTTCTTAGAAATTTCGATAACTCTGATAAATAGTATTTGTTTAAAATTTAAATATTAACGTATTTTTTCGTAATATAGACTGGATGTTGTGCTATAAAGAGTGTATTAATATATGAGTTTTAAGGTAAATCAACCAAATTGAACGAATTTCTACGTTAAAGAAAGTTTACTATTGCAGGGACAACAAAAACAGTAACATACAGTACGGAGTCAAGCTATATAAAACCGTTAATTTAAAAACAGTAACATACAGTACGGAGTCAAGCTATATAAAACCGTTAATTTAAAAACAGTAACATACAGTACGGAGTCAAGCTATATAAAACCGTTAATTTAAAAACAGTAACATACAGTACGGAGTCAAGCTATATAAAACCGTTAATTTAAAAACAGTAACATACAGTACGGAGTCAAGCTATATAAAACCGTTAATTTAAAAACAGTAACATACAGTACGGAGTCAAGCTATATAAAACCGTTAATTTAAAAACAGTAACATACAGTACGGAGTCAAGCTATATAAAACCGTTAATTTAAAAACAGTAACATACAGTACGGAGTCAAGCTATATAAAACCGTTAATTTAAAAAGACCTACTTAAGGCGCGGTTCAGTTTTGGGAACTTAATCATTGTTTTTTGCAATAAAGTATTCAGGCATGTATGAAATTAATGAGATACGTCGTTATTTATCGAGAGGCATGTTTATAACACAAAATAGGTCGAATAGACGAGCACCGCAGTTAAAAAGTACCCTATGTGCTTTTCTGTACCACTGACAACCTGTATCAAAATTACATGATGATCGGTTGAGTAGTTAAGGCGAGAAAACGTAAAAAAGAAACAAAGTTATAATCACAAAACACACCGCCACCATAATTAGGATTAGTATTAAAAGATAAACAAAAATAACTTACATGGTGTCGTACTAAGATCATCCGAATTCGGTGGCACACACTTGTCTAGCAAGCCATTGAATATCACCCTCACATCTACACCTATGCACTATTCACTTCACATTACAAATTAACCGTATATTTAAAATTTTAATGGCTAACTCAAAACAACAAAACACACCGGCACGGCGCGGCGCGACTACGCGACATAGATGTTGCGCTCGCGGTAGTGACAAAACAACTGGCTTGTTATTGTCACACCAACGCAACTCCGCCAGCCAGGTAGCCGCCGCGCGCCCGTCCCAAGACTTGTTTAGACCAGTCTAAAACAATAGGCTTATCTAACTACCGCGGCCGGCTGCTTCATTTTAGAAAAATATCGTTATTTTTTAAATTGCTTAGTGAAGTGATCACGCAATCTACGCGTGATTACTCTAACACCCCATATAGTCGAACTCAAGTAACGTCTGAATTTTAAATGCATGGTTAAGGTTTAAATCTCATCTGCTACCTAACTAGAGCCCGATGTATGGAGACAGGCTCGCCCCCTGTCACATTTTTGGGACTGAATATTGTTCGGCGTAGTGTGGGTGTTGTAATACACTTCTGCCAGCTTCTTCAGAGGAAAGGCGTGATATGTTATGATATATGGTGTATAAGAAGGATTTATAAGAATATAGCAAAAACAACGGTGTTTGATAGAATACTACGCTTAAAACAGCTCGTGGAGCCTTGCTGTGATGAATAGTATAGTTTTAGATAATTATATTATAAAGTGGTTTATGGTTAGATACAATTTTCGTTGCAAGCTGAAATAGTGGAGGGCGGAGATTGGAGGCTAGGGGCAAAAAAATGATCAAGTTATAAACGGGAAATGGACATTGGACATGGCTCGAAAATATACAAAAAAAAGTTGTCTGATTAAAACAACATATTGATCTATGAATTTTATTACAGTCGTTACTTGAGAATACATAACTATACAGCTGTTCGTGTATAACCGTTCAATGTGTACATAGAGAAATAAACAAAAATAAATAAATAAAAAATAATATTTATTACATCAAAATAAATTAACATGGTTCTTTGTTTTACTTAGATACTGTAAGTCGGTAATCACATTGTGTAGGTACTATACATAGCGTGTGTGGAACAATTTACTAACATTAGACCACGGGCCGGCGATGAACTACCGTTCTACTCACGACCGTTGTCAGCTCGCAGCGTCGGACCTAATATAGGCTGCCGACCGTTCGCTGGCTCGTGCCGGACGTTAATATCATACACAATATCACGTAATATCCGACATTCATAAAGAATAGCGAGACTTTATGCATTCAATTGACTTATGGCGCTCCCCACACCCACAGACTGCTATATTTAAAAATACTTCCTTTTCTGAAATTTAAAAAGGAATGTACGAACGGCAGCGCCATTCCAGCCGTCATCGGCAAAGTCTGAACACGGAACGCAATAAACTCCTATTATTCTATACAAAGACGTCAGAAACTAATATCCAAGCCGGACCCAACGCTTCCATCGCAACGGCCGTCGTATAATGTAACAACTCACAAATATACACAACGTCCAAATTACCTTGTCTCTTGCGACGCGCATATTCTATATGGCAATCAAAAGCTGTATAATTCAGAGACAAGTTAGGTTGAAGCTACTCGCCTAGAGCGAATACGTGTACATTTGAAGTGATGCTAATAATTAAATAACAATAACTAGGTTCACTTGGTCTTGGCTGCTTCCTCGGCTTCTAGTCGTAAGCGCATCGACTCGGGCATCTCGGCGGGCGGCGGGCGCGGCATCCTCAGCCACACCTGCAACCGAACGAGCGGCCTTAGCTCTCGGACTGGACTGCCACGCTGGCCTATGGGCTAGTCTATAGCTGTCTCATAGTGAATCGCTGTCCACAACTCATTTCGGTAGGAACAATTGGTAAGTTTTGATAATCATTGAAAGTCATTGACTAGCGTATTACCAGCTACTTGGCCTATACGAGCTTAGTTTTTTTTTAGTAAATTATGTCTCTAACTAAATACACTTGCTTTTATCACCTTTGAATTCAGTCTGTATACTTCATCAGCCTATCATCCTAGACTTCCTAGCCGTCAGCCTAGACATCCAATAAGACCTTAGAAGTGTAATTAAACTCATCCAGATCTGGGGAATGCGCCGCTTATCACATGTTTGTCATATGTGGGAATCGAACCCACGTCCCCAAGCACAGAAAGCAGGTTCAACTGACTGCCACCGGGGCAATCATGAGGCCAACAGCATCAGGTTGACACCGTCGACTCACACACGTACATTATAGTACAATGTGTAGTGATTTTTGGTTTGACCTGGGTCTCCAAATAAGTTTCTTTCTTAATTAATATTGGTGACATTAGCGGTTAAAAAAGTTACAAATCATTTTAAATTAAAAAAAAGACTTCCCGTCACGAGAACTGGATTAAAAAAAAGAATTTGAAGTATGTACTTAAATACTTTCTAATAAAAAAAGGAATTTTCCAAATCAGTTCATATGTAAATAATAGAGTAATAGTCACGAATAAAAAACTTTCGTAGTTATTTTTCTGATAAAAAACGTTAATCAAAATCTATCTATCAGTTTGGTAATTATGGTGCCACACACACACACACGTCAAACTTACAACACCCCTCTTTTGCGTCGGCGTTTAAAAACAATTCAATTCTCTCCTTCTTAAAAATCTTCTTGAAAAGCTCCTTCTTTGAAATCGGTAAATAATTATAATAAAACTTTACTTCGGACTCAGAGATCCATAAACAAAATCCAATAACAATACGGCTGTCATTATTAAGAATACACAGTAAAAAAAATGTGTAAGTCCTTCTTTTTCGAAGTGAGTTCTAAAAGTAAGGAAAAGTGTAAATACCTTGACGGCATCGTAGATGAACCACTGCAGCGCGGTGAGTGTACCGATCATGACGATCCTGGGCCCCAGTCCCTTCCACACGCCGGCCATGCCGAGCTTGCCGATGATGGAGCCAACCGTCGCCGTCTTGTCCTGGAACGCAGCCGGGGGGGACACGTTAGTCTCGTACTATATACGACGGATCGACACACCGCTTTATTTATTTACATTTACAGGTGTTACAAAAACCTTGTTATATCAGCGAAGTGCGCACGAATGGAGGACGGCAATAGTTCGTTTAAATTAAAAATGGAATAAAAAAAATCTGCACATTTCGCGCTCCGCCCTCCTAAAAGCGCGAACGCAGCCACTAATCGCATCGGTTTTATTTCTCTACTAGCTGCGCCCCGCAGCTTCTCCCGCAGTTGAAAAGTATCTTATGTGCTATTCTAGACTATAATCTATTTCTGTGCCAAATTTCATCCACATCTGTTTAGCCAATCTGGCGTGAAAGAGTAACAAACATCCATCCATCCATCCATTGTTACAAACATCCGCGTTTATATTATTAGTAGGATAGTAAGATTCGTGTTGTGCCGCTACTTTCTTAGAATAAAAGCCGCCAACATTGATCCAGAATTGTTAGCATTTTTGTAAAACTTAATTTTTTTTACTCTTGCTATTTTTGCACGAATACTTATAAGATATGAGTGTGTGTACATGCCCTTCAATTATATGACAGGGTTTTTGTAACATGCTGTCTATTAGTTGCTGGTAAGTCGGCGCTCATTTCTAAGCTTTTGGTACTTCCACTTTTTTTTAAATATTCGGTCCATTAATTGTATGCTACGCCTATGTCGCCGCCAACTAACTTAATCAGCAGTTCAATTAACAGACTATCATTTTTATTAAACGGCGCCGTTCAACTAGCTTCCTGATGATATACAGACATTCAATCAAAAGCCTAGTCAAAATGATTTGGATTTTTATTTTTATCATAATTAAAGACACATTTTTTTTTTTCAAAAATAGTTTTTTTTTGTCAAATAATCACCTTATTTTCTGAATGGTCGGAGCATCATTCAGAAGTTTATTAAAATGTTGTATTAGACTCAACGGCTGGTTCTCATTTAGGAAGCTAGTTGAACGGCGCCGTTTAGTAAAATGGCTAGGCTGTTAGTTGAACGGCTATTTGAGCAAGTTGGCTGCGACACATAACCCACAATTCATTTTAACTAGAGAACATTCAGCGTCCATCTTAAAAACTGTCAACAAAGCATGCATTTTGCACCACCAAGAGTAGAAAGGAAACCTTTTAAATAATTGAAGAAATCATTTTCAGTCATTCGCGGCACCAAAATGTATTAGTGGGGCAAATTCAGACAAACTCAGGGGGAAAACTTGGTGGTGCAAAGTGGAAGTACCCGCTTTCTTATAGTCTACCAGAATTTGAGATAACATCAAATTGTGGTAAAGTATGGAAATAAGCGTTTAGTTGGGCTTTTTTTTTGGTCCACATTGCACCGGGTCCTAACGGGACACAGTGTAATGTTGGTAAAGTTTTCTTCTGGCAAAATTATTAGTAAAAACGGCGTATCGATCACAAATGAGCTATACATATGTAAAGAAATAAATATGTAAAATATGTACATGTAATATTATGAGATATTTTCAACAAATTTATCTTTAGTGTACAGTACAATATGATAACAATACTCAAACTCTCTGAATATTAAACGTAGTGTTGCCTTAGAACAGTTATACAATGTTTCGTCTAGTAAAACAATTAAAAGAACGAAAAAGACAAAGCACTGTATTCCGAAGCTATGCAACGTTTATTATTAAAGGAGTTAATATGAAAACCTCTGGAGTTGTGAATGAAACTTTTGCCTTTATAGGACTGATCTGGCTTTTGTCTTTAGTAATAAATGCATATTGGATGAAATATTTTTCTCCAAATATCTACTATTCTGTACACGTCCCAACAATGAACTCTAGAACCAACTCCCAACCAACAAGTTGATGTTGGGCTGCATCGGGTCTCTATACTAACAACACTAACCGGACTATGACTCTAATTCTGAAGGGTTAATAATTTAGCCAAACTTGCTAAACTTATGGAAGTTCTCGTTTTACATAAACAAAAAAGACAGCAGTATTTTAGTAAGCATGGATCTGTCAAGAATCCTCCAGAATTAGGCCTTATAATATACAGATATGTAAAATATTAATAAAGAAATATACATACTGCAAAATTAAGAAAATTAAAAAGAAAACGATACCGGAGCAGGCGCACGCAGCAAGCGTGCGATCTCTCGCAGTGTCGTCACGTCACGTCGGTTGGTTGACATTAACACGGTCTGGCTCGGTACGGAGCTGACCTGGACTTTTACAATCTCCCAAATCGTTTAAATAATATAAAAAAAAAGTTTAAAGATATCTAAGAAAAGCTTTATATGTAGATATTATTTTTCAACAGTAGTTACCAGGGTTATTTCAGAACCTCTCAACGTAATAACATAGAAATATATTCAACAAAGTTTTAGGAAAAACCAAATAAACTTTATTTTTTGTATTTGCCTACAAAAACCTTTTTATTTGTTGACCTAACTTTGGAATTAAATTAAATGTAACATTGTTTCTATTTTACCAATCAGTCCGTTATAACTAAGTTTTGTGTACATTAACTAGGGTAAGCGGTATTTGTTAGGGGCAGTGAGTAAAATGTACAGGAGACGTTGTAACATCGCATAGAACAGAAACACGCAAAACGGCTTAGTTGATATTTCATTGTTTTATAACAACGGTGAAACCTTAAACTAAAACGCACCTAGGTCCTGGCGGAGTCGATCAAGTGACGTCATCATTGATAATTTGTTGGTATTATGGATATATCATCTGCAACCTGGGTATCTTCAAAGCTAGAGTGAATAAGTACCTTCTAGGTCGTCGTGCTCCATCTTAGACCACAACGTCGCTTAACATCAGGCGAGTTGGTGGTCAAACGTCGACCTATTCTGCATAAAAAAAAATATAACTCAATTGATGAATCGCAGTCACTTGTAGTGCAAACACTGTTGAACACTCATTACACATTAGCAGCATGCATACTGGTTGTCAGTGGGTTTTTGGTACAATTTACCTTGAAGCTTGCTCCCGTTTCTATGACATAAGTCGTCCTTGTTCTGGACTAAAAATTTTGCTCGAAGTTGCTAGAGAATTTTATAAAAAACTAATTATGATAGAGTACCTTTGAATTGCGGCTGAGAGCATGCTGGAAACTAATGCTATAAAATTGTCAGTAGATCATAAACTCTAGCCAAGTCTTCTTGTAATATGATTGCCAAAGTCGTGTCTTGGGTATCGTTTACAATGAAACAGGTCGCACTGAAAAGTGCGGTTTGATAATGGATTCTTCTTCTGTTTCCTGGAGCTCTTGTAAAATTGGTCCTTCGTCTATTTTCTCGGCTTTTTTTGACTTCTTCTTTCTTCTGAAATCTTGGAGATGGAGATCTTGTTAAATTGGTTCTTTGTCTCGGCTTTTCTTTACTTTTTCTTTTTTCTTAAATCTTCTTAGTAATTCTTCTCCACACTGACTAGTGGAATGACGTTACGTTCGAATTTACTTTATTGTACTTGTAGAAGTTTACTCAATTTATTATTACATAGTGATGACATGGCAAGAGTTTGTGGCTAATGACGCTCATATTTTATCATCATAAAAATTACCTTTTGTTTGCTAATTCCATGCGTCGTAGTACCTTCGATGTCATTTGGTGAGATGCAGCGGCTCCGTCACAAACGTAGTTCACAGATGACATGACGTCACTCCTCGTCTAGATGAAACAACGCTTCACACTCATAACTCACCGCTAGGATTCTCCGTGTCGGACGCCATGAGCAGACATTCATCATTCAAACATTTGTCAGGCCGGGAATCGAACCCGAGGTTCCAGCTGCAGCAGACTGTGTGTCAGGAGGTGATCGAACATTAAACTAGGCGTCCCGCGGTTTCATTATTACATCCAATTTGAATCGTTTTGAAGACTCGAAGGTAATTTACCTTTACCATTGAAGCTCTGAGCTGTGTTCTCGGTAGTCCCAGGGCTAAAGGTGCCATAAAGAAATTACAAAATACTTATACTGGTAGGAATACTTTCCAATGATTAAGCTCCACGGGCTGTACGATTTCTGGATTCTGAAGCTGTAATACGAGTACAATAGCCATACGCTCACAAACTCTAGCTAGGTCACTTTATGTTGCAAAACGTTTGATGTGTCTGTCAGGTTCGCATTGAA
Organism: Peribatodes rhomboidaria; assembly: GCA_911728515.1. NCBI lineage: Eukaryota > Metazoa > Arthropoda > Insecta > Lepidoptera > Geometridae > Peribatodes > Peribatodes rhomboidaria. The sequence goes on along the minus strand of OU452192.1, from coordinate 6,492,831 downwards.
ACAGGTCGCACTGAAAAGTGCGGTTTGATAATGGGTTCTTCTTCTGCTTCTTCACACTGGAACTCTTGTAAAATTGGTCCTTCGTCAATTTTCTCGGCTTTTCTTGACTTCTTCTTTCTTCTGAAATCTTGGAGATGGAGATCTTGTTAAATTGGTTCTTTGTCTCGGTTTTTCTTTACTTTTTCTTAAATCTTCTTAGTAATTCTTCTCCACACTGACGAGTGGGATGACGTTACGTTCGAATTTACTTTACTGTACTTGTAGAAGTTTACTCAATTTATTATTACATAGTGGTGACATGGCAAGAGTTTGTGGCTAATGACGCTCATATTTTATCGTCATAAAAATTACCGTTTAATTTTGCTAATTCCATGCGTCGCAGTACCTTAGATGCCTGGTGCAGATGTTTGGTGAGATGCAGCGGCTCCGTCACAAACGTAGTTCACAGATGACATGAAGTCACTCCTCGTCTAGATGAAACAACGCTTCACACTCGTAACTCACCGCTAGGATTCTCCGCATCGAGACTCCATGAGCAGATATTCATCTTTCAAACATTTGTCAGGCCGGGAATCGAACCCGGGGGTTCCAGTTTATAAGGCAGACAGATCGTCCCGAATTGTGGTCACTGGTTATGTTTTGTACTTCGACCCATGTTTTGGTGGAAATAAATAACCTGACGATGGAAAGCAGTTTCACGGTTCTCGATAATGATTATGCTCACTCTATAAATAGACATGTATTAATTACCTCGCAGTCAGTGGTGATTACCGAATTTCCGATGCAAAAAAGTCGCTACTGGAACACTCGATACTTCGACGATAAACATTGATGGACGGTCATACCGATGGAATATATATTCTGGCTTGGTGTACCATCTTGGACTGTAGGTGACCGTAAATAAGCTAGGCGACCCGCAGTTTCATTTTCGTTATTACATCCAATTTGAATCGTTTTGAAAACACAAAGGTACCTTTACGATTGAAGCTCTGAGCTGTGTTCTCGGTAGTCCCAGGGCTAAAGGTGCCATAAACGAATTACAAAATACTTATACTGGTAGGAATACTTCCCAATGATAAAGCTGTGTGCTGTACGATGTCTGGATTCTGAAGCTGTAATACAATAGCCATACGCTCACAAACTCTAGCTAGGTCACTTAATGTTACTAAAACGTTTGATGTGTGTGTCAGGTTCGCATTGAAACAGGTCGCACTGAAAAGTGCGGTTTGATTATGGGTTCTTCTTCTGTTTCGTCACACTGGAGCTCTTGTAAAATTGGTCCTTCGTCCATTTCCTCGGCTTTCTTGACTTCTTCTTTCTTCTGAAATCTTGGAGATGGAGCTCTTGTAAAGTTGGTTTATTGTCTTGGCTTTTTTTTACTTCTTCTTTCTTCTTAATAATTCTTCTCCACACTGACGAGTGGAATGACGTTACGTTCGAATTTACTTTATTGTACTTTTAGAAGTTTACTCAATTTATTATTACATAGTGGTGACATGGCAAGAGTTTGTGGCTAATGACGCTTATATTTTATCATTATAAAAATTACCATTGTTTGCTAATTCCATGCGTCGTAGTACCTTCGATGTCATTTTGTGAGATGCAGTGGGTCCGTCACAAACGTAGTTCAAAGATGACGTCTCTCCTCGTCTAGATGAAACAACGCTTCACACTCATAACTCACCGCTAGGACCATCCGTATCGGACGCCATGAGCAGATATTCATCATTCAAACATTTGCAAGGCCGGGAATCGAACCCGAGGTCCCGGCTTATGAGGCAGACAGATTGTCCTAAATTGTGGGCACTGGTCATGTTTTGTACTTCATCACATGTTTTGATGGAAATGAATAACCTGCGGATGGAAAGCAGTTCCTTGGCTCTCGATGATGATGCTTAACCTAAAAATAGTCGTGTATTAATTACCTTGCAGCCAGTGGTGATAATCGAATCTCTAATGTAAAAGAGGTCGGTGTTGTAGCTCGATATTGATTGATTATAAATAATAATGGACGGCCAGACTGATAAAATATATTTGCTGGGTTGATGAACTAGGCGTCCGGCGGTTTTGTTTTAAAAACTACATCCAATTTAAAACGTTCTAAAGCTAGTGAAAAACACTGACATGCTTTGGGCTAGAAGATATTTTACCTTTACGATTGAAGCTCTGAGCTGTGTTCCCGGTAGTCCCAGGAGGCTAAAGGTTCCTTGACGGAATTAAAAATACTGAAACTAGTAGGAATACTTTACAATGATTAAGCAGTGCTGTACGATGTCAGGATTCTCAAGCTGTAATACAATAGTCATACGCTCACAAACTCTAGCTAGGTCACTTTATGTTACTAAAACAGTTCGGTTACGTTTTAAGTGTGTGTCAGGTTCGTATTGAAACAGGTCGCACTGAAAAGTGCGGTTTGATAGTGGGTTCTTCTTCTGTTTCTTTACACTGGAGCTCTTGTAAAAATTGGTCCTTCGTCCATTTTGTCGGCTTTTCTTTACTTTTTCTTTTTTCTTAAATCTTCTTAGTAATTCTTCTCCACACTGATGAGTGGAAAGACGTTACGTTCGAATTTACTTTATTGTACTTGTAGAAGTTTACTCGATTTATTATTACATAGTGATGACATGGCAAGAGTTTGTGGCTAATGACGCTCATATTTTATCATCATAAAAATTACCGTTTGTTTTTGCTAAATCCATGCGTCGTAGTACCTTCGATGTCATTTGGTGAGATGCAGCGGCTCCGTCACAAACGTAGTTAACAGATGACATGACGTCACTCCTCGTCTAGATGAAACAACGCTTCACACTCATAACTCACCGCTAGGATCATCCGTATAGACGCCATGAGCAGATATTCATCATTCAAACATTTGTCAGGCCGGGAATCGAACCCGGGGTTCCGGCTTATGAGGCAGACAGATCGTCCCGAATTGTGGTCACTGGTCATGTTTTGTACTTCAATCCATGTTTAGGTGGAAATAAATAACCTGACGATGGGAAGCAGTTTCACGGTTCTCGATAATGATTATGCTTACTCTATAAATAGTCGTGTATTAATTACCTCGCAGTCAGTGGTGATTACCGAATTTCCGATGCAAAAAAGTCGCTACTGGAACACTTGATACTTCGACGATAAACATTGATGGACGGTCACACCGATGGAATATATTTTCGGGCTTGGTGTACCATCTTGGACTGTAGGTGACCGTAAATTAAGCTAGGCGACCCGCAGTTTCATTTTCATTATTACATCCAATTTGAATCGTTTTGAACACACAAAGGTACCTTTACGATTGAAGCTCTGAGCTGTGTTCTCGGTAGTCCCAGGGCTAAAGGTGCCATAAACGAATTACAAAATACTTATACTGGTAGGAATACTTCCCAATGATAAAGCTGTGTGCTGTACGATGTCTGGATTCTGAAGCTGTAATACAATAGCCATACGCTCACAAACTCTAGCTAGGTCACTTTATGTTACTAAAACGTTTGATGTGTGTGTCAGGTTCGCATTGAAACAGGTCGCACTGAAAAGTGCGGTTTGATTATGGGTTCTTCTTCTGTTTCTTCACACTGGAGCTCTTGTAAAATTGGTACTTCGTCCATTTTCTCCGCTTTCTTGACTTCTTTCTTCTTAAATCTTCTTAGTAATTCTTCTCCACACTGACGAGTGGAATGACGTTACGTTCGAATTTACTTTACTGTACTTGTAGAAGTTTACTCAATTTATTATTACATAGTGGTGACATGGCAAGAGTTTGTGGCTAATGACGCTCATATTTTATCGTCATAAAAATTACCGTTTAATTTTGCTAATTCCATGCGTCGCAGTACCTTAGATGCCTGGTGCAGATGTTTGGTGAGATGCAGCGGCTCCGTCACAAACGTAGTTCACAGATGACATGAAGTCACTCCTCGTCTAGATGAAACAACGCTTCACACTCGTAACTCACCGCTAGGATTCTCCGCATCGAGACTCCATGAGCAGATATTCATCATTCAAACATTTGTCAGGCCGGGAATCGAACCCGGGGTTCCGGCGTATAAGGCACACAGATCGTTCCGAATTGTGGTCACTGGTCATGTTCTGTACTTCAATCCATGTTTAAAACCTGACGATGGAAAGCAGTTTCACGGTTCTCGATAATGATTTTGCTTATTCTATAAAAAATAGACATGTATTAATTACCTCGCAGTCAGTGGTGATTACCGAATTTCCGATTCAAAAAAGTCGCTACTGGAACACTCGATATTTCGACGATAAACATTGATGGACGGCCAGACCGATGGAATATATTTTCTGGCTTGGTGTACTATGTTTGATTGTACATTAAACTAGGCGTCCCGCGGTTTCATTATTACATCCAATTTGAATCGTTTTGAAGACTCGAAGGTATTTTACCTTTACCATTGAAGCTCTGAGCTGTGTTCTCGGTAGTCCCAGGGCTAAAGGTGCCATAAACGAATTACAAAATACTTATACTGGTAGGAATACTTTCCAATGATTAAGCTCCACGGGCTGTACGATGTCTGGATTCTGAAGCTGTAATACAATAGCCATACGCTCACAAACTCTAGCTAGGTCACTTTATGTTGCTAAAACGTTTGATGTGTGTGTCAGGTTCGCATTGAAACAGGTCGCACTGAAAAGTGCGGTTTGATAATGGGTTCTTCTTCTGCTTCTTCACACTGGAGCTCTTGTAAAATTGGTCCTTCATCCATTTTCTCGGCTTTTCTCGATTTCTTCTTTCTTCTGAAATCTTGGAGATGGAGATCTTGTTAAATTGGTTCTTTGTCTCGGCTTTTCTTTACTTTTTCTTAAATCTTCTTAGTAATTCTTCTCCACACTGACGAGTGGAATGACGTTACGTTCGAATTTACTTTACTGTACTTGTAGAAGTTTACTCAATTTATTATTACATAGTGGTGACATGGCAAGAGTTTGTGGCTAATGACGCTCATATTTTATCGTCATAAAAATTACCGTTTAATTTTGCTAATTCCATGCGTCGCAGTACCTTAGATGCCTGGTGCAGATGTTTGGTGAGATGCAGCGGCTCCGTCACAAACGTAGTTCACAGATGACATGAAGTCACTCCTCGTCTAGATGAAACAACGCTTCACACTCATAACTCACCGCTAGGATCATCCGTATCGGACGCCATGAGTAGATATTCATCAATCAAACATTTGTCAAGCCGGGAATCGAACCCGGGGTTCCGGCGTATGAGGCAGACAGATCGTCCCGAATTGTGGTCACTGGTCATGTTTTGTACTCCAATCCATAATTTGGTAGAAATAAATAAACTGCTGATGGAAAGCAGTGTCTTGGCTATCGACGATGATTATGCTCACTCTAAAAATAGACGTGTATTAATTACCTCGCAGTCAGTGGTGATTACCGTTTTCCAGATGCAAAAAAGTCGCTACTGGAACACTCGATACTTCGGTGATGAACATTAATGGACGTCAGACTGATGATATGTATATATTTTCTTACTTGGTGTACTATGTTTGATTGTAGTTGCTCGTACATTAAACCAGGCGTCCCGCAGTTTTATTTACACTATTACATCAAATTTGAATAGTTTTGAAAACTAGAAGGTATTTCACCTTAACCATTGAAGCTCTGAGCGGTGTTCTCGGTAGACCCAGGGCTAAAGGCGCCATAAAGGAATTACAAAATACTTATACTAGTAGGAATACTTTCCAATGATCAAGCTGTTCTGTACGATGTCTGGATTCTCAAGCTGTGATACAATAGTCATAAGCTCACAAACTCTAGCTAAGTCACTTTTTGTTAATGAAACAATGGTATGTTCACAACGAAAAGCGCGGTTACGTTTGATGTGTGTCAAGTTCGCATTGAAACAGGTCGCACTGAAAAGTGCGGTTTGATAATGGGTTTTTCTTCAGATTCTTCACACTGGAGCTCTTGTGAACATGCTTCTTTGTCGATATACGAGGACTTTTCATCTTCAGTCTCAGTTTTTTTCTTCACTTTTTCATTGGTATCTACTTAGTAATTCTTGTCCACACTGACGAGTGGAATGACGTTTGATTTTAGGGCTTTGTCATTGTGTACTTATTACTTAACTTATTATTACGTTAGTGACATAGCAAGAGTTTGTGACGCTTACATTTTAATAATCATAAAGTTACCTTATTTTGTTTGTCAATTCCATACATCGCGGTACCGACCGCTTTTGGACCACTTTTCACTTTATTTCTTCGTCTTCTTTAGAAGTGTACGTTCACGAGATTTTTTTGTAACGAGATTATAATTAATAACAATGCGATTGCTACAACGTCTTATAATATTTTTTAATTGTGCTATCTTTAAGCATGAAGTTTAAATTTTTAGTTGTTTATGACCGAAGGAAAGGAACATAGCGTAAGGTATTCTTTACAGCCATAAAAGCAGACACATCCAGAGTATAAGCGAGTCCATACAACGGAAAGATTAGAAATAAGTCACCTTTGATTCAGTTTATAATAAGTGAGGGCGTACTGAAAAGTTCGGTTATTTTGATTCAGTTGTGTCAAGTTCGTTTGAAACATAGAGGAGCGCTGAAAAGTACGGTTTTGTACGATTCAGCTGTGTCAAGTTCGTTTGAAACATAGGGAAGCGCTGAAAAGTACGGTTTTGTACGATTCAGCTGTGTCAAGTTCGTTTGAAACATAGGGAAGCGCTGAAAAGTACGGTTTTGTACGATTCAGCTGTGTCAAGTTCGTTTGAAACATACGGAAGCGCTGAAAAGTACGGTTTTGTACGATTCAGCTGTGTCAAGTTCGTTTGAAACATACGGAAGCGCTGAAAAGTACGGTTTTGTACGATTCAGCTGTGTCAAGTTCGTTTGAAACATAGAGAAGCGCTGAAAAGTACGGATTTGTTTGATTCAGCTGTGTCAAGTTCGTTTAAAACACAGGGACGCGCTGAAAAGTGCGGTTTTGTACGATTCAGCTGTGTCATGTTCGTTTGAAACATAGAGAAGCGCTGAAAAGTACGGTTTTGTTGATTCAGCTGTGTCAAGTTCGTTTGAAACATAGGGAAGCGCTGAAAACTACGGTTTTGCGGTTTCCGTTTTATCTGATTTCGTTTGTATTTGTTGGTGACTTGCTTGCAACCTTTTTGATTAATGCCTATTGAAAATGTTTAAATCATAACACAATATTTTTAAGATGTGTGGACTCGCTTAACAGGTAATATTATTGCGCAAACACCTATGCATATTTGTATGGCACAAAGTGTTTGTACAGTCAGGATACCCATTTCAAAAGTGTTCATGGAAAAAAGAAGACGGAATGTTTAATACACTGATGTAGGTTACCAATCACTGCTGTGACAATTATGTACTCAACTGTACCATTAACAGTATGTATAATTAGGTAATAATATTGGCAAGAGAAATTAAAGTTTTCACAATATTAATTAACTATTGCTATTCAACGAGGTCGCCACCATTCGGATAGTTTACCCGTAGAGAGCTATTTGAGCTCTATTTTTTATCTGTACGCTTCATTTTATTTACTTTTAAAAAAAAAACCAACCGATTACTGTAACCAACATCAGCGTAAAATTGAAAGACTACATACCTTGTACAATTTCTAGACTGGTCAAAAGTCTATGAATCTGGTCACATAGCGCGCGCAACAAAAAGTAGCTTTATTAAGTACTAGACTAGATGCGCCCTGCGGTTTCACCCGCGGTTAAAAAGTCTCCTATGTGCTATTCTAGACTATAATCTATCTCTGTGCCAAATTTCATCGAGATCTGTTCAGCCGTTCTGGCGGGAAAGAGTAACAAACATCCATCCATCCATACATACAAACTTTTGCGTTTATAATATTAGTATGGTTAAGATTGGATTTAATTGTCGCAAATACTAAAATGTATTGTAATCGTCACTAATCTTAACTTGTTCGTGACAAAATGCATGAATTACCCAAATATTATATCCGTGAACTGCCATTTGCGGCTACTTTTTAAACAAATCAATACACTACTTCACGAACGTGTGGCAAGATTCGAACCTGCACCGATCTGGGGATTGGAGTTGATTCACTAATTACGCTAACTTTACGTCGCGCTGTGTACATGTACCGCGTAGCTGAGGCATCATTTGAAAATAAGCTGTTGATTATTACCGTGATAAACCTCAAAGAAAATTCCTACGTCTCATTAATTATAAAGCCAAAATCTCCAACTCCAACTTTGACTACGAAGGAAGTTGCAGGCACCATCATATGTTGCCTCTCCATAATAGAAGAGAGGCTGCAGACCTCTCCTTTCTGCATAATTTAGTATCGAATAAAATTGACTGTTCATCGCTGCTAGCTGAAGTCAAGCTCGTCTCGCCATCTATTTCGACTCGTAAAAGACACCTTTGTCTATATATCCCCCGCCATAGTACAAACTATCGTGGTAATTCTTTCTTCTTGCGTACAGTATCTAATTTTAATTCTAACTTTTCTCAGCATGTTGACTTATTCTCAATGAGGCAAAATACATTCAATAAATTAATTAACAAGAAGTTTTTCTTAAGTTAGTAGGCAATTATTTAATTAATTTTATATGAGCACTCTTTTATTCATACGGCTTTGTCAGGTTTCTTCATTACTACTGTTATTTTTATTACTATTATTTTTTCCGTCTATATTAATACTTAAATTTATAGAATCTTTGTTTGTGTGGTAGGTTTTTATTATTATTTATCTTATTCGTATTTTTTGTATTATTATTATTCAAAGATATTTATTTGTCTTCTTAATTCCTAAGTTTTTTACAATAAATGAATATAAAAAACAAATACTATAAAAAACTTAAAAACTAGGGTGCCGCCAGCAGCGGGGCGAGGCCCAAGCTACCGGTGGTTAGGGCTGCAGAGTGAGGAACCTCCTGACAATACGGCACGTGTCTAGGATCACTGCCTTTTGTATCTGGCCCTTGATCCAACCGTCTAACGAGAGCCTCTTGAGATGTTGGTCGAGGCTCTTCGCTATGAGACCGTTCACCGTGACGACTATCGGGACAATGATCGTCGAGTCAACATCCCACATGGCGGTTACCTCGTGAGCCAAGTCAAGGTACTTGCTGAGTTTGTCCTTCTCGGCCTTCACGAGGTTCTCGTCATGTGGGATGGTGATATCGACGAGCACTGCCCGGCGCTGGGACCGGTCGACCAGCACGATATCAGGCTTATTGGCAACAATAGTCCTGTCCGTGATGATAGAGCGGTCCCAGTAGAGCAAAGCACGGCCATTCTCGAGAACTGACGCTGGTGCGTACTTATAGTACGGCACCTCGGGCTCGACAAGACCGTATTGAAGGGCAAGTTGCTGGTGGATGATCCTGGCTACTTGGTTGTGCCTGTGCAAGTACTCGCCGTTAGCAAGATGCGAACAACCGGAAATGATATGCCTGAGTGACTCTCCGGGACGGTGGCATGCCCGACAAATGTCGACCGTACCGTCCTTCAGGATATATTTCCGATAGTTGTTCGTCTTGATAACTTTTATTATTATTATTATTATTATTTTTTTTTTTCTCTGATCTTCCAGTGTATATGTTATGTTTCCTTTACGCGCTAGCACTATTGTTGTACTTACAAGTGGTGACCTGTATTTGGCCTATTTGTTAATATCTTTGTATGTTTTTACGTTTAACCAGGCTGTTTGGTCATCCAAATAAAATAAAATAAAATAAAAAAAAATAAAAAAAAAACAAGGTCTAGCATTCCAGGAGCCAACGACGTGACGTCATTACATAGTGACGTCACTCTTCATCTGTCTCTTTTGTAACTTGTAAATGAGACACATAGAGACAGAGTACATTTAGACTAACTATTCTGTTGTGCGGAGTGTATTTGCGCGGAGCTGAGAAATATTACGCAGCTGTGCGTCGTATCAAGTTGTTCAGTGCGCTGCTCGTCTAAGCAACATTTCTGTTCATGTCGTCTTTGTTTCTGTGTGTCATAATATCATTGTTGTTTACTTATCTAATATTTGTGATCTTTTATCATAACAATATTGTGTCGTATCTATGTTCCGCGCGCGCTATGTGACCTCATCCTGTAAAAAACCACCGCACTTCGTCCTGGACTCATAGCATGACATCTCATTTCCATGATAGTTGAATTTTATTTTTGACGCAGCGCGACCATGAACCTTATTACGCGGCGATACGATCCGCGGTCGCGCAGCATCGGAAACCAGACGTAACCATCAAGCGAACAAGATATCACGCTACGGGCCCTGCGGTGCTCATTCACAATCATTCGGAAACGTTTCCGAACAGACCCCACAAATTTCAAACTCAAATTGTACAAATCTCAGTCTACCATCATACATTTTGGAATAGGCAATCCAGTTGAAAAACGAATGAATACAGACTGAGATTCAAATAATTAAAGTTTAAAACTTTTGTAATCCGAACGGAAACGTTTCCGAACGGAAATGCTTGTGAATGCTTATGCTCCCGTCCACAGCCGGTTGAGTAGCTCCTCTCGTGGCCGAGTCCCTGCGAGCTGGTTGAGTGAGCACGCACCTGGTTGAGTTTGGAGACGACGGTGTCGGCGGGGTGCGACACGATGGCGCAGAACACGCCGGCGATGTACCCGGCGGCGAAAGTGACGACTAGTTGCTCGCCCTTGGAACACTGCTCGCGCGGCTTGGGCACCACGAACTGGAATATTTATTACATTCAAGTTAATATAGTACATAAATATAACACAAACTATGCTTAAATACAGATACAAAAGTTAAATTAATATAGTTATAGTATAGATTTGTATAAACAAGGATGCGTTGTATTTTTCTAAACAATGTTATTAACTAGACAAGTGTTGAGTATGATAGATATAATACTGTGTAAGATTTGATGTTTTACTTTTTGTAAGATTATAAATACTTAAACCTATTTAGCAGTGCCCTTACAGGGTCTTTGTACTTGTAATTAGTCTAAGCACTATGCAGCACTGTATATTGGCAAATAAATAAATATTGTTTACAAGACTCGGTGGCTCAGTTGGTGGTGAACCTGCCTTCTGAGCTTGGGTTCGATTCCCACCTAGAGTAAACATTTACGAGTATGTAAGAAAGAAAGAAATTTATTTTGAAACACATACAATTTAACAATAAAAAAATTTAACTATATGTATAAATAAAAGCAATAAACAAAGTAGATACTTATCTAACTATGTAATGGCTTGCACAATCTAATACACAAACTGTTTCAGTACGCAAGTCGCTGCGTGTAGCCACACCTTAAGCTCTTAATTACTCAAGCCGCCCCTCCCCAAATCCGCCATTGCCATCCGCCATCCGCCAATCGGTGGCGTGCCCAAAAAATTTTATCGTGTGCCATTGGTTTGACGTCCTTTATGTACCTGGTTTAAGGTGTCTGCCGGTCCCAGAGTCCCTAATAGAATGTTCCGTGCATCTTGTACGGGACCCTCCTCAACTTGTAGCGTAGAACAACTCGACGGTCTTTTCAAAGCCGGCGAACTTCATGGTGTAGGGCAGGAATGCGAACCTTTACATAAGCTTAAGGGCTAATTCTGGCTTACTCCCAACAACCACCACCAAAACGGACACCAGTGGTGATCGTAAGAACAATATTTTAATTCTTGTTCCAACTATCGCCAGTGGGGCTCGTTGGGACATACAATTATTGTTTATGCCAACAACCACCACCAAACTGCCACCTCTGGTGAAAACTACAGTCAAAACGGTAAAACTCTAAAATGGCAAACCAATTTTTGATAATTTTTTACAATGTAACACAGCTTAACTATATTTAAAAAAAAAATTCGGCTAAAATTTATAATTACTTTAATGACCCGACAAGCTCCACTGGCGGCAGTTAGGACAAAAATCAAAACTTTGTCCTAACGACCACCACTTGTGGCTGTTTTGTTGGTGGTCGGTGGGAGCAAGCCCTAATTCTCACCTTGTAGAGCAACTCTACAGTTTTCTCAAAGCAGACAAACTTCATGGTGTAGGGCAGGAATGGTAAACCTTTACATAAGCTTGAAGGCTAATTCTCACCTTGTAGAGGAGCTCAACAGTCTTCTCGAAGCAGGCGAACTTCATCATGGTGTAGGGTATCTGTCGCCCCCAGAGTGGCACCAGCCCCTTGTAGAAGGTTCCGTAGCCCTCTGCCTGTACCATCTTGGGCCAAGCTTCGCGGAGCGTCGTCGCGAACCCAGGCATCGTCTGGATTCGGACCTGGATTGTGGGAATAATGGGAGCATTAGTATATTTTCTTTTATATATGTTATGTAAATGAGGTTTTTACTCTATAAATTATGGGCAAATCTTTAAAGACTTTTCTTCAGAACACTTAAAGCTAGTGTAGCGGACACTCGCTGTAGTGTAATTTTGTATTTCATAATCCAGCAAGCATTGAACAATCTAAGGTTACCTAGATGAGACCAGCAGTTTTTAGAGTTATCCTTTTTAGTTTTGTTATTACCAGTGTGAACAATAAATATATTGTTTATCTATCTTTATAACAAGCCCTCAGATCTCATAATCTTGGTATCACGGGGCACCAACAGCGTCAATTAGACACACTGCACTTGTAAAGCACAGAGCGACGAAAAACCATCGCAGTCCAACTTCAGCCATCCGCCCTCCAGCGCTTTGTTTCGTCATCGGGCAAGTTTACAACTGTATCCTATCTACTGTTAAGAGGGCCGCGACGCTCTGAAATTTCCATACAAGCGCGCTTCTCAAATTTCTTGAAAACCATTTGTCAGATTAAGATGAAAGTTCTTGGTTTTTTATAAAAACGTTCTTAAGCGAAAATGGAGCTATGAAAAATATCCGCATTTTCATCAGAGATCAGACTGATTTATTCAATAGAATCATTAGCTGTTTAATGAATCTATAATACAAGGGAAACTCTTAGTTATTTAAGAATGATTACAGAAGTGCAAAAGTCATAAAAAAAATTGAAATTGCACTTTGTCACTCTGTAGGTAACTTTAGAGGCTCGTCAGTATCATTACTCGCTCTCTTCGCTCGTCTTATTATTATTATACCAACCTTCTTCATTCTTTCTATTTTTTAAATCCTTACCTTAGCAGCTTCGAGAGGAGACAGAGCGATGTCAGCGAAGAACTCAGCCGAAGCCGAGGCAGCCAGGTACACGAACGTACGGTAGGAGTACGCCGTCTCTTCGTCCAACAGGCCGTTGTAGCCGACTTTGAACACTTCATACAGGCCGAACTTACAGAGACCCTGAAAGAGTAAGCAATAGATTTAGCACTGGAAAGAGAGGGATGGGGGATCTTTATTTGTTGTTGAGTTCTCATTGTTATTGTGTCTACATGACTGTTCGGTAGGAACAATTGGTAATTTGATTTTAATCATTGAGTGATGGAAACTTTTGCATCATTATTGAACGGGTGAAGCGGTCTCAGAGTCTACGGGACAGCTAGTTTACAGTGATTTTTAACACTTTGTATAGACTGAACTTGCATAGACCCTTAAAAATAAGAAGAGTAAGCAATAGATTTGTTTGTTTGTTTCTCATTGTTATTGTGTCTTCAAGAGTGTTCTAGTAACAATTGGTATTAAGACTTTAATCACTGAGTGATGGAAACTTTTTCATCATAAATTAACAGTGATTGGTAACTATTTTAGAATCACGCTCTAAACTACACTACTAGAAGAACTAAACCAAGGATAATACTAGAAGATCAAAATTAAAGAAGATCGAGTCCCTGTACAAAATAGATCCGTGTAACTAGGATGACCATCAGCAGCTAAAGCTCGAGCGATAGGTAGTCAAAGCTCTAAAAAAAGTGAAGAGTAAGAGGAACAGTAAAAAAAAAGTTATACATAGGCAAGCGATCACATTCGATCACGTTGTCGCTTCCTATAAGTATAAGGCGAGATAGCGTTAAAAATGCTTGCCTACTCAATTTAAAAAAAAACTTTTCACAGAGCGAGCCAGAAGTGTGGTTTATCCTCGTTTATCGCATTTCTCAATCGATTCTCATGAAGTTTTGTGAGCAGGTTCGACAGTTACATGGAATTAATTTATCGATAGTTTTTGGTAATTTATCAAAATGGCAGACATATGGGACTTGAGACAGAAACGCGAGGTCCTCAACTCAAAGAGCCTCTAGCTTTTTTTTTAACATACCTGGAGCGAGTATCCGATGAAAGTGGGCGCCCAGCCTTTAGCCAGCCCACGCATACCCTCCTCGCGCACAGACACCTTGAACCCGTTCACTACGTTCTTGTACTTGTCCGGGTCTACTTGGAGCCGGCACTTGACCAGGTCGAGGGGGACCACGGCCGTGTGGGTGATACCTAAGGAACGGAGGTCAGATTATACTGGATGCAGAGTATTTTTTACTGGACGCCTGAGATTGATCATGGGGTCAAATTAAGATAGGACAACTTCATAACGTTGGGGGTCTATTTGGAGCCGGCACTTGACCAGGTCGAGATGGACCACAGCCGTGTACCCACACGGCTGTGGTCCCTCTCGACTATGTGTGGATTCGGAGGTCGGATTGTACTGGACGCCTAAGGTATTCTATAGCCATTTCGTCTAGAAGAAGAAGACGAGCGAAGTGAGCGAGTAATGATACCGACGAGCCTCTATTTTTCATAGCTCTATTTTAGCTTGAGAACGTTTTTTAAAAAACCAAGAACATAGGGGCGGAGATATTGTTAATTTAATTGTAAATGGAAATTTCAGAGCGTCGCGGCCCTCTTAAACCAAATGAGCCAAATCACTCCTACATACATGCACTCAGAAAACATAACCCTCCTTTTGACGAAGTCGGGTCAAAATCAAAATTAACTGTCTGTCTGTTTGTAGGCTTTTCACGACTGAATGGCTAAACGGATCTCGATGAAATTTGATAATTAGTTACAATATTTCACGAGGAATGTCGCGAACAATGTCGCGGGTAACAGCTAGTATAGTATAGTAATCTAACCTTGACATCGTGATTGAAGACATAATTCTAAAAATTACTAGATAACGCCTAAATATATCTAAAGCGATAAGACATAATCCCTCGGAATATCACGGCGGTCTCAAGTTTATCGCGAATTACGTAACGGTTCATTCGCGTGTTCTGTCTGCCACTCCTTGTGAGGAATCAATATTTTGAGTTGAAAATCTGTGATTACATTTTTAACTAGCTGTTAACGGCGACTTCGTTCGCGTTTATTCATTCAAAGTCAACATGTTTTTATTCAATTTGGGTATCAATGATACACTTATGAACGTCAAAGTTTTTTTTTAATAGACTCGACCGCTTGTTTCGGATAAAGAGCCTCTACTCAGAAGAACAGGCAAGAAACTGAGGGGAATTATTTTTTCAAAGAATAAATAAATTATTGTCTCACAAATTTTGGCTTACAACATTGTCATCAAGATCTGTTCAGGCTGGCACTGAACTGTCATGGGCAAGTGTGATGCTTACCATCAGGTTAGCGTTTTGCTCGACTCTCGTCTCTCAGTGATTTAGAACATGAACTGTTTTCCAGTCACTGCTGATAATAACTTCTTTTTTCGCCTACTTCAGTCTTTTGGTAAATTTGATTCTTACTATATTTATTCCTCTTGAAAACGGAAAAAAACATTCGTCACGCCGTTCCCCCGAAAAACTGGCGGTGTGTTACAACATTCACACTGTGTCGGACGATATTCAGTCCTAAAAGTGATAGGGGGCGAGCCTGTCGCCATACTCCGGGTTAGTTATGTAGCAGATGACATTAAATACGCACATTTATTCACATAACGAACAAATTGGTGCGTGCCTTCGGCTGGGATCGAACCAGCTACCTCTGACTTGATCCAACTAGGCTTACATCGCAAACGGACCGTACCACCTGACAAAGAGACTCACCGCAAGACAGGATGCCTCCAAGACCGCAGAGGGCGAAGTATTTGGAAGAAGCGAACTCGCACGAGTCGCCAGTCGCGGCGGGCACGACGGCGGCGGCGGCCATTCCCTGAACACAACAATAAATACAAGATTTCATTAGAAAGTCCTAATCCTAACTTATAACATATCTATAACTATAAAAACTACATTTAACTAGTAACTATTTCATATTATTATTTTGATTTTATATTTTTATATGAATACTAGCTGCGCTCCGCGGTTTCACACGCGGTTAAAAAGTATCCTATCTCTCAAGTTGGATCGAACTGCACATGGTGTGCGAATTTTATTATAATCGGTTAAGTGGTTTAGGAGTTCATTGAGGACAAACATTGTGACACGAGATTTATATATATTAAGAAGATTGTAAATGCGATAGTGAGTTTGTTCGTTTGTTTTCTCCCAGCGCACAATGTCACGTTCTGTTTGTTTGTATCGTTTTCACGTCACAATCATCACCGATCATCTTGAAATTTTGCATATACATTGTCGGAGGTACAGAAAAGGACATTGAGTACTTTTTGTACCGAAAAATATTACGGTTCCTGTGGGACCGCGGGGCACTAGCCAGCCATAAATAAAACGGTCTAGCAAGACCTGAGTAATCCTAACATTTCACAAATGTGTCACCGGTAAGCTGGCACGTTTGTGAGACATTAGCAATACTGAGCCATTCTGTACGATTTTTTTATAACAGTAGCAACATCAACGGTTCAGCTAAGCTTTAACTAAGGTTAGCTGAATTGATATCCCCTGACAATCATAGCTAAGATGACCCTCAACCAAGTCACCTTTCAGACAAAACAACTACAAGAAAATTGGTTTATCCGTTTGGGAGTTACGATGCCACAGACAGACAAACATACAACTTATCAACTTCTGTTTGTCGGGGACTAAACATTATAGATAAGTACTTTTCCAGCGTTGGACTGAGAGAAAGTAAGGACTCCGTCTACTGAGACTTATCCATATTGATTTGTCTAACTACTTAGTACTGTTGACAAGATCTCCATGAAAATTTACAGGCAAGTAGTTCATGCAAATACAATTTTTAGACTTCGATTTCGATTTTTAGCCATAGAGGTTTGAGTCAAGCCAGTCCAGGGGTTGTGGAGAGACGAGGTCCTGAGTTTTCAGCTAAAGACTAATTTATAGATTTATTAAGTCTTGTGGTGAGTAGTGAGTAGTGGTGGTAAGTGATCGCTGGTGACATTTACACCTAAGCTCTAGTGTGGCTCAGATGACACATAAGTTACCCCGGATGTTTCTCCTTCAACATCTGTCAAGGTATAGCGAGCTGTACCACCACAACCCCTGGACTGGTTTGGCTCAAACCTCTGTGCCTCACTCTTCAAGCTTAAAAATTGTATTTGCATTAACTACTTTTTCTTGAGGCCAAGGCCTCAAAGGCTTCTAGGTGGTCTAAAACTTCTGAAATTGGTAGCCTTATACCAGTTGCATTCACTTCCAGTGATTCTATTTCTACAATTGCTTATGTTCTGCTGCTGATTGGACGAAATACGAGCTATTACTTTAACAACTCATCCAATCAGCAGCTAATTTGAAATATAATCACTAGAAAATAAATTCAAATTTGGTATAATCTGCATTTATAATCACTTGGGTTCTAACTTACTTTGTTTGAAATCTATCAGAAAACCTTTATAAGTTTGTAAAAGTTTAGAATACTATTAATTCGTCCAAATGTCTATTATTGGCTCAAATGGGAAAAAGTTTTAGGAAACAATCTGTATAGCATAGTTGAAAATCTATGGCTAAATGCCAGCCATGCCAAGATATCTTGGCAGTCTAACATGGAAGATAATTCTTATTCCAAGATAGGAGAATCACAAGGTGTACATTCAAACCCCTTAATTAAACTTAGCAATAAACGTAGTGTGCCCTCGAACTAGTTGTACATTGTTTTGTCTTTTGTGATTAGGTTAAAATGTATATTATAAGCAAACTGTCTGTTGGCCTCCGGTAAGCCACCCCATACATTTTTAATGGAGTGTCCGAACAACGCGCTCTGTCCCAGTTTACGGCGTATCGCTTGCTAACTTATGTAATAAGTTGCTGATTAGCATTTTGTTTGCTACAGTTTGCTGCTTCCTCAAGGATTGAGTGCCCAATACGCGACTCAGAATTAGTCATCGGACAGTCTGCCGCTTACAGTTCGCTTAGTCAGGGAAATTCTTAAAAATCCAACAGAAAAAAGTTCAATAGTATTTTAGAATTAAATTAAAAACCGATTTCTAGTCATCCGCATTGGATTTTTTTTTTAAAAAAAGGGATGTTGTAAGTAGGTTCATCTTTAAAAAAAAAAAAATCCAATTCGGTTCTTAGATAACCGAGTTGCGGCATCAAACATTTCTTTAAAATACAACCGAATTGGGAACCTCCTCTTTTTTTAAGTCTGTTAAAAAGGTTTACCCTCCCGTTGAAAAGAAGACTCACCATTTCGATGGGTGCCGGGGCAGAGGCCTGGCACTGTGCGGGGGAGAGCGGCCCGCGGAAGGGCGAGCTCCGCGCCGCGTCCATTAGGGATGAGAACATTATTCTGAAATTTTAAAACACACTGTTAAAATACTAGCTGTGTTTCGCGGTTTCCTATATTACATAACAGGGAGGGATGAGAACATTATTCTGAAATTATTATTCCCACCTAGGGCAAACATTTATGTGGTGAACATTTGTGTTTGTTCTATGTCTGGGTGTTATTATCTATTTAAGTATGTATTTAAAAATATCTGAGTATGTATATCAGTCTCTGGCAGCCATAGTACAAGCTTTGCTTAGTTTGGGGTCAGGTGACCGTGTGTGACAATGTCCCGAATTTATTATTATTATTATTAAACACACTGTTAAAATACTAGCTGTGTTTCGCGGTTTCCTACATTACATAACAGGGACTTAATTTCTTCGGGATAAATGTGGCATAAGTGTAAAATCCAGGATATACATACTTCGTGTCACGTGAAAAGAACGCTGGCGGATAAGTTGAGGCGATTTATCAATCTATTAGTTGGTTTGGGGTATGAAGTACCTATCAATAACCAATATATGAAGCCAAATACTTTTAAACCAAACCTGCCTACCAACTACTAACCAAATACTTTCGTGCGCGAGTATACCCATGCGCTAACACACCCCGTTACGTGAGGCGAAATGTATACCATATGTATACTATGATAGATTAGTAGGAGGAGCCTCGCACTCAAGCCATAGAGAGCAGGTTTGATCCCAGCCAAAGGCACGCACAAATTTGTTCCCCTTCGGCCGCGTACGAAACCGGAGAGTCGTAACCAGTTACGGCAGAAGAAAAGTTCATTGTGTGAACATAATGTTCGTACCTATTTTATTGTCATTTGCTACATAACTGGAGCTCCAATTTTAGAGATTCAACTGAAACAAGGCTAAAAATGTTCCAAAATTCCAGATAAACACCAGCGGTGCTCTTCACTATCACAATTCAGAAACAATTCCGAATGGATCTCACAAATTTTAAACTCAAATTTTTCGAATCTTAGTCTACTTTTACACATTTTGGATGGAATGGGAAATAGAGTATAAATCCGATCGGAAAATGAATCACGTTTAAAAACTTATCGATACAGACTGAGTTTTGAATAATTTGAGTTTAAAATTTTTAGAATCTGAACGGAAACATTTCTGAATGATTGTGAATTTAGATCTACAGTTCCAGAGTTCAACCCCAAAGTATTCAAGTCCATTTCTAATCAATTCAAATCATTACTATGTAACCATCATTGTGTAAGTATATCACACACTCAACTCGTGACAGTCATGTGTCTTAAGAATTTCTTGGCAAGCTGAAATCAAGGAACATTCTACCAATACTATTTGATCATAGCAACGGCCATGTAATCAACATTATACTCGTACTATCTGGATGTCAAAATGTCATGCTTTGTATGAAACCTAGTAATTATTCAAAGCACCAGAGTTTCTAATGGTAACTCATATTGTCTGATTCTTTGTCATTGTCTGATTGTAACTCTGAGAGAATATTAAGTCACAAAAAAAGAAGAATGTATAGATTGTAGGTCAGAGAGAATTTTAAGTCACAAGAAAAGAAGAATGTATTAAGCAGGGTCTCCTGATTGTGTTTTTGAAACATCACACAAGCAAAGACACAATGAGGAGTGGCCATACACATTTGTGTCTGCAAACACTATGTTTTAGTTTTCTGAGCTGCAAGGAAAAGATTTCTGCACTGGTGAAGAGGAGAAGGGCTTGTTTAATTTTTAACCGACACCCACTCTAACTCCCTTAGCAATAAATATTATATAGCTGCAGAATAATTAGTCTTTTGTCTTTTTCAATTGAGGTCAAAAATTTAAGAGAAAGAAAAAGGTAAAACACTGTACCTATAACATTTGCAAGGCTCAATTTATAAATTTTTAGACTTTTGTTGATATTTTTAACCTAATCACAAAAACTACTTGACTGATTTCAATAAAATTTACATGGGACCACCTCTAAAGTATGAACTACCAAACAAAAAAAGAATCATTCAAATCGATTCACAATTGGCGGAATAATCGAGTATCATACATTTAAAAAAACATGCAGTCGAATTGAGAACCTCCTTTTCGGTAGTCAGTTAAAAAGAGCCACTTCCCAAGAAAATAGGCAAGAAGGGCATATTTCTTTTTTGTTTCACAATTTTCTGCTTATCTAGGTAAGTAGGTATATATTTAACAAATAACATGCAAAATGATACTTAGAATTTGTTTACAGTAAGCTCTGTAATGGCTGATCCAAATTGGGTGGGGCAAAAAGAATGTTGTATGTTGTGTAGGTTAGGAAAAAATTAAAACAATAGTAGCCAAAACATTAAATACATGGCAGAAACAGGGGGGCTATTCCTGCGCGTGAGATGAGATTTTATCTTGGTCACTCTCACACCTATGACGTTTCAAACGAGAGCAACAAGGACGAGAAAAAGTGAGATGAAAATCTCAAATCTCTGAAGAGGGCCACAAGTCTGGCAGAGACATGTCGATTGTGAACAAAGTACCTACTTAAGATAATGATTGATGGACTTTTAATTTAGGATTTCAAGTTATTCAAATTCCAAAGGAAAGTAGTAAGAATGCAAAATAGCATGTAGCTATTGATTCAAGAAACATTTAGGCCTTACCTACTTCGAATCAAATCGCAAGCGCGGTGTTCTCTAAACCTAGTTGCCTACTGCTTCGTTGCACTGACCTCTTCAACGAGAATAGACGAAAATCAATGCCACTGTCGCGTCAAACTAAGGTTAGGTAACAGAAGTTAACGACCGTCACTTGTTTCTGGCTTGAGGCTTCGATTGTTTCAATTACACACGAAAAAGAACACACTGGATCTAAGTGTGGAAATAGAGGCGAAAAAACTATCTTGAAGACCGCTGAAAACCAGCCATATTTTCAATAGTTACTCCCTAAAACCGGGCAACATGCGGCAGTCGTTATTAATTGCTTCTGCCCAGATTTCACTCAATGGATAGATATATTTAATTTCTTTTTATTTAATTACGGAGAAAATCATTTTACACTATCAGTAAATAGGACAAGGTCACGTGAAAACATAATTTCATTAGGTTACGTAAGGAAAATTTCAAGGGTAATCTTTGGAAGACTCTTCTGATAATTATTGAGTGCAACAGTTTATAACTCTAAACAACATTTATCGAACCCAAAGAATTATAAGTAAAAATGTTTTACTTACATGTTTTAAACCCGATGGAACGTAGTAAACACACTGTTAGACACACACCGCACCGCGCCTGACGCACAGTGTCGTTAAAAAGGAAATGGCTTCAGGGTGCCAAGACTAGCTCTTTTATTTTTCCCAATATTTGTCTTGTATTTGGCTCAAAATAAATTTTGAACAAAAATCTGGATTAATTTTGAATTTACACAAATTTCCTAAATACATAAAGATTTATCAAAGTTATATCGTTATGAATCAAAAACAACATTTTGAATTTGGCATCTGAGGTATGTATTTCATGAAAATCGTCAGAAGAGATTTGAAACATGACCATAAAAGCTTATATTAATGGTTTCCAAAGTTAACTTTCCAGGATCCGCACATCGAATCGGGACTCACACATTCGTTGGTTGACATAGGTAAAGACAAACATCTCCCCCGAGGGTTCCCGCCTTGTCGTGGCGGGGGGGCTCAGTAGCCGTGGCCTCGGCAACCACGGTGAAGCCAAGAGGAATCCGAGGTGGGGCCGCTTCTTGGGGCTTTTAGCCCAAAGCCCATTTGGAAGCGGCCTAAGTAGGGTGTGGGTCTGTATTGCACATACAGACCCACAACTTAGGTGGGGTGCAGTGTCGTATGGGCGACACTGCAACCGAAGGCTGGGGGCCGCGGCGGGAGAGGACTGTTGGTGTGTCGTTGCCACTTTCCCTACCTTCCGCGGCCCAAACGGGGTCGCTACCGTTCGATGGCGGACGCGGTGGGGCCGCAGAGGAAGAGGCGTGTCGGTGTATCGTTGCCGCTCTCCCTATCCTCTGCGGCCGAAGTGGCAGGCGGCGGGGCCACTCATCTGACCCGTCGCATGGGGATCATGGGCGCCTAGACATGGGTGCTGTCTGGCGCCCACGGGCAAATTGGTCCCCGAGGTGATGGATGATGACGATGTGTCTGGTGTTCGACACATGTATTGTAAAGCAGTTTGTTGACAATTAAATTTTTTATTACGTCATTCTTTCTAACAGTAGCTTCTTCAATGCAACCTTAAATCTACTTCTGGTCTTAAACCCATCCTCAAACTCCGCCGGCAGATCATTGCACAATCTTGGCACTATCCACCTTCTAGTACGCGTCCCATAATATATATATTTTTTTCTATGGTGTACTTTCAGTTTTGGCCTAGTTGCTCTCGGTTCGTCACACTAGTTTTTGATTTCTTTAATAAATGCGAAGGTGAGTTTGTTTGTTTATTAGTTTGTTTGTTACCATTTACGCCTCTACTACTTAACCGATCATCATCAAATTTTGCTTACACGTTGTCAGGGATACAGAAAAGGACTAAGGTTACTAATGTTACTATCTAGACCCGGGTAACATTCGGGTAGCACAGCTAGTTTTAAATAAATAAAAAGAATGTATATAGAAGGATGATGCTAGAAAGGTTTTTTAGGGCTTACCCAATATTTACTCACAACACACCAGTCGGTTGCAATCCATACTGAAATGTTGGCTAATATCATTGTTATTCAAACATTTTATGAGGGTACAATTCCCCAAGTGCAAACTTTTTTCTCAAAATTGCGAGAAAATTCCAATCTGGCAAGCCTAAATGCCTTCGTCAATGACAGCGCTGCTACTGCGGATGTTACGTAAAAAAATCACGTGGTATTTGACGTGAACAAAAATATTCTTAGCGAAAAGATTAGGTATACATGTTATAAGTTCTTTATTTATTTAATTGCTTTATGAATAAATGACCAATAAAGATTTAATTTAAATGCTTTAAGCAAAAATCATTATATAAAATGATAAGTTGACTTCTAAGTTTGCATGCCATCTGTCGCCGAGTAGCGGCATTAATTTTAAAAAGAGCTTCTTTTTTTTAAACGTGTTTGGGCTCACTCTCACTCATACGACTTGTAAAACAAGAGAGATAAAGACGACACAATATCTCGACTTCTACGAATAGGGCCCAGATACAGGGACCCTATTCGGAGATTTGAGATTTTCATCGGACGAAAAAAGGTGAGATGAAAATCTCAAATCTCCGAATAGGGCCCCAGGCCTTTGGACCATTTTTTGGGTTTTTTGGGCTGGCTTCGGAGGTCTTCTGTCCTTTTGATGTCGTTATTTTGAATCACGGCACTATAATGTGATGTTAACAAGATGATGGTGATGATACTGATAATATATTCCCTATTTCAGTAAAATTGTAGAAACTTTACTGAAACTTCATGTAGGGTTTTGTAAAGAACACGTAAAGAAATGCTTGTATTATTTGCCTACTTTTGCGCACGTTAACGAACCGTCACAATACCTACCATTATTATACCATGCCATCTTTTCGGTTTCCCGCCAAACATTTTCACTCTTCGATAGTTTAATGGTAGACGAGCCGTGTTTGAGCTCGTTTTGATCAGCTCACGGTTCTCCTGATAACTCCATCGTCATCTTTGATCAGATTTACACATCTAATTAACTCTCTGAGCTGAAGACCTTGCTGCCAGCGTCTGTCTTCCTCGAGAGGTCGCATTTGTCAACCGATTCTCGTGAATCTTTGTGAACAGAAACTTTCGACCTAAGTATAGAGGAAGATAGACCGATCGACCGAGAGGATAGATCCGGACAGAACTTCAGACATACAAAAGCATTTTTGTCGAAGCATAAACGCTTCGCTCGCTGACGCTTGCTCTTAGATAAAAAAATATTTCAATGACGTGACAATTCAGCATGACAATGTTGATTTATTTAATAGTTACATCAGTTGCACATCTTTAACGGACGCTTGCAAGCGCATTTTTAAAATGATTACTTATGTAGTTATTTTTTAAATTGATGTATTTTACTCATACAGTTTTTTATTTATAAGTGGTATTTTTAAGTGGCCATATTGACATACGAGTATATTATTTAGTTTATCTCTCTCCTAGCTGTTATAGTCCTAATTATAAATAAGAAATTTGGACAGCAACCTAGACGCGTAAGAAGTGATATTCAAATCAAACAGTAACTTTAGAAGAAAAACCTTTTTCTTATTGTGTTAACTTTCCTGACAGGAGGGTGCAAGTGCACCGCCTTGCACCTTGCTGCTGGCCGCCCATGACCAGTAGTAACCTCAGATCTATCTGGAGGAAAAGATGGAACACTGCGTTATATCTCGTTGAAGCCACTTCTTTTTCAATGTGTGTGCGTGGTAATGCTGCCATGAAAAACATTTACAATTGCACGAAAACTAGTATTAATTCCCAAACTCTACGTTAGCCATTTCCGTTCCAATATACAACCTTAGGAGATTTAATATTTTAAAACTGCACATATTTGTAAGAGTTTAATATTACGGCTTTTTCAAAATTGACTTAAAAAAAACTGCGCAATTTTTAAAAAGAACCTCAAAATGTAGTCCTGGCCACACTTTTATAATGCACTACGTATATTTAAGTACACGAAATTACACCATAAACCAATGTGCATAATGTCGAGGTAAGAATGACCAAGCGAGTTTTTTTGCGCCAATGTGTAAGTGTTGTGTACCTATACGACAGTAGCGTAGTTTTTGGATTGTTTTTGGCTTCACTTAGATCACACGACGTGCGCCATCCTATTATCTAGGTTGATTGATCTGAGGTAGTAACACAACTTTTTTTTGAATGACTTGATGCTGTTGGCCACTGAGGCATCTACAGCGTGCCAGGCGTTAAGTAAGCGGAGAAAAGGGTTTGCTTTTGGGCCTTATTTCGTTGAATTGGTTTTTTGGACAGCAATTAACTGATCTTCTAGCCAGAAGGCTCAAAGTTTCGGTCCGTATAAATAACCGAGAGGTTGAAAGGACCATGAAAGTCTTCGACTTCGTCGGTGTATAATTGTTTAATCAAATTCCTGATTATTCATCAAAATTAGCTACTTTACAGCAGACCACAACGTTTCTTAACTAATCGTATGCTTTTGCTAACCGGCACCATTACTAAATACTGAATACTTCTTGTTGCAAGGAGCTGTCGGGTTGGGCGATCCCAGCTCCGTTGTTGGACGATGGCGATGGCCTTATCACACTGGCGATTTGCGAGCGATTTCAAAGCTTACTAATTTCTATTAAAAACGGCAGTAGAATCTAATCACAAGCAATATTCTGAAATACGAGCCATGATTGCAAAGCTGGAATACGAACTTCTCACTATTAATCAGTTTCAGAATTAGAACAAGTTCACAGTGTAAAATATCAAGTGCAGCCCGTCTCATGCTTATTTTGGCACTAAGCGGCCCTCGCCTGCCTAAAGGTTGCCGACCGCTGCTGTAGATCCTACTTCCTATCCTACTATACTATCCTACTATACCGTTCCGAAGACGGGTCTAAGCAGTAACGAACTTGTAGCGCCTCACTCAACTGCCGTCTTTGTATTTCTACACTCTACAAAACTTCAAGGCTAGAGTGAATAAGTACCTTATAGATCGTCGTGCTCCATCTTAGACCACAACGTCGCTTAACATCAGGCGAGTTGGTGGTCAAACGCCGACCTATTCTACATTAAAAAAAAAAACTTTAATATTATAAACGCGAAAGTTTGTAAGAATGGATCTGGATGATATTTGGCGCAGTGATAGATTATAGTCTAGAATAGCATATACGATACTTTTTAACTGCAGGTGAAACCGCGGGGCGCAGCTACTACTAGATATTACCCAAAGCACAACCAATGTAAACAAAATTGCGCTTAACAATAAACCAGGAAAAAAGAAAATGTCTACGAAGAAAAATTCCAAGTACATAAACCATGCAGAGACTGAAAATGAATTAAACCCTCCTTGTACGAGTAGCGATAAATCACTACATAGTATAAAACAAAGTGCCTTTGTAATCTTTAAAACTACGCAACGGATTTTGATGCGGTTTTTTTTTAATAGATAGTGATTCAAGAGGAAGGTCTAATATGTAAAATAAAATCCAATAAAATCCAAATCCAATTGAAGAAATACTGTTATTTTTGAGGTTTCTAATGTGATGTCGTTAATTATCAATTTTTTTCCGCTTACATTGCAAACGCAGGCTGAACCCTACGAGATTTATCAAAATAATGTACTAATAATTTGTACACATTGAAAAGGTCTACAGAAAACTCCGCGATGGTATATGTCTATCTCTTATGGATATCCCACAATAACATTTTTTTGTCTACACCCGTGCAAGCCAGAGCGGGCCGCTATGTTTTTATATACAACGTTCACAGTTTTTCTGTGGTGTATTTAGTATCAGCATTGCACCCGTGTTAAGCCGGGGCGGGTCGCTAGTAATTATTAAAAATGGAACCATGTTAATAAAATCACGTGTGGCTGCACTAAACTCAAATGAAGCACCTAATACTAACCAAACTGATGACTGAATAGTTCAGAGACGCAAGTTCAAACCTCTTCATACAGAAGTAATCTTAGGTAGGTGATGGATAGCAGGAAACTGGTACGCCTGAAGGGTTCAGGCTGACAACGTCTAGTGTCCTAGAACATCTAGTTTGCCTAAACGTCTAATGCCCTATTACGTCTAGTCCAAAAATGTCTAGTGCTTCATAATGATTAGTGTCCGAAAACGTCTAGTGACTTGAATGGTCTAGTGTTCTTTGTAGAAATCACACATTATTTTTGACTAACTTTTTAAACAGGAGTATGCTGCTATTTTATTTTTACACGATATCTTGGTTATTTGTAAACCAATTTTTATGTATTTTTTTTCTTTTTCAATATATACTCGTATATCATAGTACTAGTAACTCTGTAACCTCGCGCCCGACGTTCGTACACCTGTTGCATTTCTCAATCGCGTCTGAAAAAACTGACCCCAAACTAAGCAAATCTTGTACTATGGCTGCCAGAGACTGATAAACATACATTAAGATACATATAGATACATACATATAGATATTAACACCCAGATATAGAACAAACACAAATATTCATCACATGAATGTTTGCCCTAGGTGGGAATCGAACCCACGCCCCCAAGCTCAGAAGGCAGGTCCACTACCACCTGAGCCACCGAGGCAGTCAAACTTTGATTGTCTACACCATTTTATCGCGCTACTACCTTAATTTTAGGACTAGACAATATAGGACTAGAGACTAGACAATGTTGGACTAGACATTTCGAGACACTAGACATTTCCGGAAATAGACTTTTCGATACTAGACGTTTCCGGATACTAGACATTGTTGAACTAGTCCAACAATGTCTAGTATTATTAATTAATTACGTCTTGACGTAATGCGTTACTGACGTTTTTGCAAAGTGGACGTTCTAGGACACTAGACGTTGTCAGCCTGAACCGCCTGAAGCAGTAGAAAGTAACCAAAAATTCAAACATATTTCTTTAAACCAGAAACAATTTCTGACACCATTAAGGGTCCCGCGACGATCTGAAATTTCCATACAAACGCGCTTGTCAAATTTCTTGGAAACCATTTGTCAGATTATGATGAAATTTTGCATGTACAATTAAATGAACTATATCTCCGCCCCTATGTTCTTGGTTTATTTTAAAAAACGTCCTCAAGTGAAAATAGAGCTATGAAAAATATCCACATTTTTAAGGGGTCACTTTTGACTGATTTATTCAATAGATAGACAAAGCAAATCAAAAATCCCTTTACATAGGGAGGTTGTCCATATCATTAGCTGTTAAATGAATCCATAATACAAGGGAAATTCTTTGTTATTTAATAATGATTACGGAAGTGCAAAAGTCATAAAAAAAAATTAAACTGTACTTTGTCACTCTGTAGGTAACTTTAGAGGCTTGTCAGTATCGTTACTTGCTCTCTTCGCTCGTCGTCTTCTTCTAGGCAAAATGGCTATACAGGGTGACTGGTTAAACACTTTAGATATTCAAGTTTATTAAAGTACTCATCATTATGAACAACTTTTAATATGGGACTAACCCAGAATTCGCGAAAAAAAAATCAGCTGTTCCATACATATTGTCGAGTGTCATTGACATTTTTCTATGGAACAGCTGATTTTTTTTTCGTGAATTCCGCGTTGGTCCCATAATAAAAGTTGTTCATAATGATGAGTACTATGATAACCTAGAATATCTAAAGTGTTCAACCAGTCACCCTGTAGAAAACCTTAAGCCAATGCGAAGTTAGTCTAAAGTGGTCGCTGGACTCTTAAAGTTTGTGCCTCAGACGAAGGTATAGCGAAGGAAACAGATAAATAATATCCTCCACTAGACATCTGGGGGCCTATTTGGAGATTTGAGATATTCATCTCACGTTTTTTCGTCCTTGTTGCTCTCGTTTGAAACGTCGCAGGCAAATTTCACACTCTGCAACAGGCGAGAGTTCTGAGGTTAACGTTTTGAGCGACTCACGATCCTCACTCGAACTGCTTCAGAACCCTAAAACAAACCATCCCTTGGTAAAACGTATAAAGGAAAACATTGGGAAAATAGTTGCAAAAGGGGTGTCTCTTCGTCTCCTCTGGTCTGGCTGAGAGCGCACGTGGGCACCGCTGGTAACGAAAGAGGTGATGAGCTCGCTAAAGCAGCGGCACTCACCGGCACTTCAAGAGACTACGGAGAGATTCCTCTGTCCTACGTCAAAAAGAAAATCCGCGAAGAATCGGTCCGGAAGTGGCAGGACCGATATGATACCTCGGAAACAGGTAGAGTCACACAAACGTTCTTTCCTGATATTGCAAACGCATATCGGGTGACGCGAGCCACAAGACTGACTCCCTTCCAGGTACAAGCGCTGACGGGACACGGAGGTATAGCTGAATATCTGCACAGGTTTCTAGCTCAAATACAGCCCTGGTTGCAAGTGCGACCCCTATGTGGCTGAGACGGTCTGGCACGTGCTCATCGATTGCCCTAGATTCATGGCTGCGCGACAGGATCTTAAAACATTAATAGATAGGAAGTTAGAGATCTCGGAACTCCATAATATCCTGGCAGATCCAGAATGCAGACCAATGTCTTTTGTGGAGAAATCCTTCCATATACCAGCCAAAAGAAATTCAACACTCGATTCCAGCCGAACACTACCCCTCATCCAAACACTCCTCCCCATCACACTCACACAGTCTACCAACGCAACACAAGCCACGATCTCCGCCCGAGAAACTTCCTCAAAAAGCGTATCCATACACGATCTTCTGGAAAATGCAGAAAGAGGAGAGCCGGGAATACGGATTCGCGGTGTGGCACTTTTCATGGACAGCAATAGAGAAAAGCTTTTGCCTCGTCAGGAACCAGAAACGTGTTCGGACTATCGCCCGGATTAGCATGTCTGCTCAACGGGAGCACCGCTAAAGTTACTGTGAAGCAGAAATCCTACGAAGCGAATAGGTAAACCGAAATACGGGACACCATCGAAGGATCCAATTGTAGTCACCGCCAAGTGCACCAAGATAATGCTGGACGACCGAATCCTAGAGATGGCCAAAACCATCGAAGGGAACCCAGATGTCGACGTAAGTTGGGAAAGCTGGTCGGTACCAAAGATACAATGGGTCAATGGGGTGCCAGGGTGGGGTAAGAAAACATGGGTGATCCGTCACTTCGATGTGGACAGGGACGCCATCATCACCACAACAACAGAGGCAGCAAAAGATCTGAGAGAGAAACTATCGCACCGTATCGGAGACCTGTAAAAAGGGATGAAAATGCTCAGTAATTTTACAGAGAACAGAAGATAGAGCGTTCGGCCTATATGAAGACCAACACTCCGGATAAGGAACCAGGTAAGGACCTGGTTTCAAAATAGGAAGGACAATCTTCCTTCCTATTCCGGTTCCGGATAAGGTTCGGCGTCGCGACGCCTAGCGCCGCGACGCCGATCGCTGCGACGCCTAGCGCCGCGACGCCTAGCACCGCGACGCCTAGCGCCGCGACGCCGAGCGTCGTGACGTCGAGCGACGTGACGCCAAGTGACGAACGCCAAACCACGCGACGCCAAGAATTTAAAGTGTCTTTAAAGAAAGTGTCTAACAGTCTTTAAAGATCGGCAACGTATCTGTGATGCCACTGGTATTATAGATATCCATAGGCAACGGTGATCGCTTACCATCAGGCGGCCAGTTCACTTGTTTAAGTAAACTGGCCGCCTGATGGTAAGCGATCACCGTTGCCTATGGATATCTATATATAATGGTGGCAAACGCCACCATTTGTTTGTACATAAAACACTATAGCAAAAATCAGTTTTGT
Organism: Peribatodes rhomboidaria; assembly: GCA_911728515.1. NCBI lineage: Eukaryota > Metazoa > Arthropoda > Insecta > Lepidoptera > Geometridae > Peribatodes > Peribatodes rhomboidaria. The sequence goes on along the minus strand of OU452192.1, from coordinate 6,462,006 downwards.
TGTGTCTTACTGACTACGTAAGTATTATGTTTTACTACCTATTGCATATTTTATATGTATGTAATATGTTTTATATGTATGTAATACAGAATCGAAACCCACACATAATATTCAGTTACCAATTACTAAAAACACTGAAACTACAGTGCAAGTTAAAAAAGTACCAATCGGTTAACTAAATCTAAATTATCAAAACTACCTGCAGTTAGGTAGACAATAAATACTGGTGGTGTTGTGCCACAGAATCTTTCATAGTAAAAGCGTGTGAGATGAAACCAGACGAATTTTTGAGATTTATCTCAAAAATTCGTCTGACAAAAATTTGACATTGTCTGAAAAAGACAATGATTTTTTTTTTCGATGAGATGAATCCGGCCTTCGCTTTTTATTAGATGAAAACGGACGGACCCGAATAAACCATTACTAATCGTTTCACGATATCTTTTTTTTTTTTGTAATTGGTAGATTACAGTCAGAAGAGTATATGCATTTAGCATATAAATAGCAACGACAACAATTAACATGGATGGTTTGTTCTTGGCAACAACAATTATCACAATTCACCAATTTACAATTTGAATAATCTAGCTGTTTGATTCACCATGTTTTGTTGAATTGTAAAAACCGGAAGTGTAATTTCCCTGTTTCGATTGTACGATTTTTTGAGATTTTTTTGTATTTATGAAGCAGTTGATCTTGTATTTGACAAAACATACAAAACGCACACATGAACATACTCGTATGTGTCATCTGCTACATGTCTACATGTATGGCGACAAGCTCGCCCCTTGTCACATTTGGGACTGAATATTGTCCGGCAAAGTGTGGGTATGTGGGCACCTCTGCCAGCCCCCTCGGGGGAAAGGCGTGACGATATGTTATGATAGGAATGATGTTAAAAAATTAAACATGTTATTTGACATCGCGACAACTCGCAAGACTGGGTAGCAACGTCTACGGGTCTACGTGTCGTGTAGACAGCAAAAAGCGAGCAGAGCTATACATGTATTAATATATCGTTGGAGCTACAACGATATATTGGAGGCGTACAAGTAGATTAACTGGCTAGGGAGCAGCTCGCACTGTGTAAACTAGCCATAAGCTGCTGTTGAGCATACATATTACATACCGCCGAGTATTTATGTCGTTGCTCTATTATTATAGATACCATGATTGCTCTAAGATGTCATTGTCATGTAAAGTCATATCTATTAATAAACTACCAAAACAAAAAAACAGTACCTAAGAAATAAAATGGTAATATTTTAGAATTGTCTCATCAATCTATACATTTTTAGACCAACTAAAAGCCTAGACCCTCCAAAATGTAACGGACAAAGTTTGTAGTAACCGCAGCATGTCACCCTGAAGTTTTAATAAACTTACTTACGCAGAGCAAGTCGTGGAGATGTTGGTGGAAGGAAGACAGGTTGTGAATGGTGCGACCATGCTTGGATTATCCCGCGAGACCGTACTACGCTCCAGCGCCGCCGCAACCTAGTACTAGCAACAGTACTCATGTCTCGGCAGAGTGGTCTTCCACCGTGTCGGAGCAGCCCCGCTCAACCCGATCGCTGCGTTTGTCCCCGAGACCAAGAATGCCTCTGCGGCCCAAACGCTGAATGTGAAATTCAGAAGCTCAACTCCACCCGCGGCATTACGATCAACGAATTGAACCCAAACGATGAAGCAGCAAATTCTGTTTTAATGATGGCTAAAAAAGAGACCGCCGATACACTAAAGTTTGTGGCAGCACCCCAGTTTTCCAATACAATCCCAGACTTGATTAAAAGAAAAATGGTAACGCCGTGTAAAACGTGTGCTGTCGAATCTTACGGAGAAAAGGGGAAGTTGGCGATTGCACAAGACCAGAGTCCATACCCATGTGAGACTTGTTCGAAGCCACAAAAAGAAACCAGTTCGAACCAACAAACCACTTCAAATGCAAGTCAACCAGCTCCATCGCGAAACGTACTAAATCACCCAGAAGTAGAGCAGTGTCCATCTAAAATATCGGCTGCAACCTCTTGTGAAAACTGGAAAACTTACGTCTCAGATCTGGTGAAAGAAAACGTGGAATCTCTAAGAAATGAAAATAATGCGGGATGTTTAGCTAGTTGTACGGGTAAACCACAGTCGGAAAAACCGAAAGAAATTCACAGTCACACACCGAAGCCACAGTCCGAAAAACCCGCAACGGCCGATGACCCAGATGTTCCGGCTGACGAAACCAATCCTAAAACTAGCAAAGAAAATTAAATAAAGTAAAACATCTTTATTCTTTACTTTTTTGCAGCAAGATGAAGAAAGAAAGAAGGACGACTTTTAAAATAGCCTTGCTACCCTACCCAAACCCAGGGCGAAGTATATAAGTAGATAGGTCTCCCGTGCTCCCAGAAGCTCCCAAATTGACCCCAGTAACGCGTAATGGAACAAATTTGGATAATATCTTCCTTCAATTCATGTGTCACGAATTAAACCGTACCTAGTTGGATAAATTACCCATCTTTGTAGTGTAGAATTTTTTATTAAAATAACAGATAGATACTCGTAGTCAATGCGTTTAACATTTTTATTTCATTTGCGTTAGCTAATTGTTATTAAAGCACTAAATAATTAATCAAAATGTTCCAATTTCGGTTTGTGAAATTAAATATGTACATAGGTAGATATTTGTGTTGGCTAAAGGTAGTTTTATCATTTTATTGTTTTTTTGGGAATAGTTTTAGTTATTATTTTCTTCGCCTTTTTCTTCTTCACCAGTTTTCGCTTCGGCTGTTTACTTTCTGTAAAATCAAAGTAAATTCGATCGATTCGAATGAGATCCTAATACGACAGCTAAACATGCATAAACTAATTATGCATATAGAGCTGTCCTATTAAGATCTCATTGAGATGAATATTATCTGGTATTATACACGGCAATTTAAATGGGGATTAGAAAATGAGCACCGGGTGCACTATCACACAAGCGATATGCGAGCGATTTTAAAACGAAGCGATTGAGCGGCGTGGTTGCGAGCGATGCCTACAGATAACTGAACCAAAACTTTGTCGTAAATCGCGACGTACTTGTGACTCGCTCAAGCACTCGCCTGTTTAATGGTCGCAAAATCGCTCGTGCGATAGAGCGTACGTATATCACAAAATAATGTGCATAATAATGATAGTTTACTGTCTGGTAAGTAATTGTCTTATAACTAGCAACGTCCTGCAGGTAACAAGTAGTAGGTTTTTTTTTTTGGATGTCTCTATGCTGTTGGCCACTGAGGCATCGACAGCGTACCGGGCATTAGGCAAGCGCAGATGGCGCACGGCCTCAAAATTTCTTACAAACTATGGGCGACGAGCGCAAGGGCACCTCTGAGGTACGGCCTCGGCTTGGGCTGTCGCCGAGGGAGGGGCGTCGAATTGCCCTGGCAGCCCAGAAGGGGCTTGCTCTAGGGCCCTAACGGGGACGGTTGAAGTTAAGACAAGTAGTAGGTATGTAATGCAGAGCATTTAAACTATCAACGCTCTTTAACCTAAGTTTGTCGATCCGTTTGAGCGTGAAGAAGTACAAACAAACATACAACACTTCATTTCTTTCATTTCATTCATCATCTCTTCGAAATGAGGTACCAACGCCCAAACCTGGTCACAAACATCAGCCAGGAGTTGCTTTGCACACACAGGAACCCAATGGACGTCGCGTATGCGCTGAGGGAAATTTACTCGGGTATTTATTCCTCGGCTCCTCGTATTAAGTCCGTCGAGCAAAGAAGGTACAAGGGAGCACAAATTCCCACCACCCTCCCCAACACCCTTTTCTTAGTACATACGCAGGAAGAAAAGGAGACCCTCAAAAGTCAAGGGTATGGGGGAGGCGCAGGGTCACGCATCCTAACCATCCACGAAGCTCAGGGGCTAACGTACGAGTCGGTTATCGCCATAAAGACCAAGCCCAAAATGAAGCTGCATGAGAGCGTGTCCCACGCAGTCGTCGCAATATCACGGCACACCGGGACTTTCACCTACTACGCCGATGACATCGAAGACGATGCCATCAGCCGGTTTTTACGGCGAGCATCGGCTGCATCACCGAAGACCATCAAGGAATATAACCTGCAGATGGCCATCAGAGATCGGAACGCAGTAGTGATGGAGGCTCTGAGTCGGGAGGAGGCCATGATGTTATATTAATTGTTATAAAAATTGTAATAATTTCTGTTCTCGTTATAGATTTTATTTTGTTATCGTTTTATATAAATTGTGGGTCCATCTCGAGCATTCATGCTCACTATCGAAGGCACCTTCTTGCGGCGGCGTCGTGTGTCGGGTCGTTCTCTTCCCTCAAATATGGTTGAGGAGAGCGATGGCTGGCACATGCGTCATACTCGTGATCGGGTGCTGCTTGCGGGTCGCTGGTCTGCTCGTGGTGTACTCACAATGCATTAAGTAAATCTGAAAACCTTTAACCTAACCTTAGATTAAGACTTAATAACTAACCCCCCTCTACCTGTATTTCCCTTAAATAATAAGTTAAGATTCATGTTAAAAAAAGTCACGGTCCCCGGAGTCCGTGGAGTGTAATTTTTTAAATTAAAAAAAAAAAAAAAACATACAACACTTTCGCACTTATAATACTTTTATGTAGAAAGTAGGAGAAATATAGGAAGCTGAATTACAATGAATTCGCTGCGAGGAACGCTGGAGGAGCTTCACTGCACATTTGGTCAACGAACCCTCGAATTCAATTGCTTCCAGCTTTGACCAAAATATTTTAAAAGATTACTTAATTATACCTAATCTACTTTTGTCTTACTTTAATATGCACAGTATTTTAAACGAAAATCAGTTCGGTTTCACGATCATCGACGTGGCGAAAGCGTTCGACAAAGACTGGCACAACGGGCTGGTATACTAGCTATTTCAGCTCGGGTTCCCGGATAGTCTTGTACCATACAGGACTATCTGACTAATCGAAACTTTACCTACCACGTCGATGGCACCAGTTCCTCCCCCACCCATCAGCGCTGGCGTCCCTGAGGGCCCAGCGCTGGCCCCCGTTCTGTTCTCCCTCTGCACGCAAGACATTCCCCGTCATCCGAAGGTAGAGCTCGCGCTTTTCGCGGATTTACTGCCCTCTTTATAAGAGGGTGGAATCAGAGCTGTATCTTCCGTCCGCTTTAGTAAGCCCTGAGCCGGTTAGGCTAATGGTTTATGAAGTGGGTCATCTCGGTCAATCCTGACAAAAACGCAACAGTGTGCTTTCACCGCTACAAATGGCCCTCTATTGTGCAGTCCATTCTCCACGATAGGCCTAACCCTTGGGTCAATTCGACCAAGTATCTTGGAGTGATCCTTGATCGACCACTCTCTTTCTCAAAGCATATTTAGACCGTTACAAATCGAGCGGCTTACTTTCTAAGCCGACTCGCCCCGCTTCTCAACAACCGTAGTAAGCTATACCTTAGAGATAAGGTGATATTGTACAAAATTTGCATCCGTCCCGTTATGACCTACGCCTCCGTAGTGTTTGCCCAAGGCTCTAGTCATAACCTGGACAAGCTCCACGCCATACAGAGTAGATTCGTTCGCAGAGCGGTCGGTGCCAGCTGGTTCCAGCGAAACTCCGATCTGCACTGCGACGTAGAGCTCCCCTCTATTCGGCAATACTTTAAATTCACCTCCCGTCGATACCGCCCTTCACTCAAATCCTCTTGTTGTCCGTATCGCGGACTTCTCCCCCCTCCGAAGACGGCCCAGAAACGTCTTTGATGACCCGGACGACCCTATCGCAGTCGCCACGGCGGCGACGCTTGTGCGATGCTCGCGTCTTCGTCTACGAGCGTGCGATGGTCGCATCGCCAGTTAGTACGACGATGGTGTGGTCGCACTATATGTATTAGGACAATAATTTAGAGTAAGCTTTACTCATCGACCAAGCGAGCGTTAGTTAGCTTCGATAAAAATGCTTTTGCCATGTTTGTCCGAATTCTGTCCGGATCTTTGTCTTCGTCTACAGGTTGCATTTCTTAACCGATTCTCTTGAAACTTTCTTAGCAGGCTCAACAATTTTACGGAATTTTTTAACCGACTGCGCAAGAAAGAGGGTAATGTTTTTCGAGTGAATGTATATGTGTGTAGGAGGTTTCTTCGGCATGCCTTACGTCCTATGCAGCTTGATAGATTTCGACATGCGAGGCGTCATTTGAATCGTTTTAATAGTGGAAGTGATATAGAGTACAACATTTTAACTAAGTAAGTAAACCCGAAGTGTCTGACTACATTTTGCAGTCGGCTTTTTTGTTTATCTTTTAATGATGTTACTTGTTCAAAACAGCGGAGACACGATTTTTCTCGTAACACCGCTATTTTGAAAACAATCCAAAAACTGACTCGGCAGTCAAAATCTTTACTATTATCGACCTTGCTTACAAATTTTTATGAAAATCGGTAGAAGAATGCGACCTGTAGGGGAGAACAGACGCCGGTCGCGATGTTTCAGCTCGAAGAGCCACGAGTATTATTACGAATATTAATATTCATGCTGTTTTGTACTCCGTGATGAAGATAATAATGCAAAATGTTACGATGACCTATTTTGAAGTGGGCATCGCAATAATTGGTGGAAGTGGGACTTTCTGCCTCGCTAGAAAGATATATACATACACATATACATACATATATATATATACACTAGCTGTCACCCCGCGACTTCTTTCGCGTTTATTATTTATATTTATATATGTGAGCTATCCTATCTGTTAAGTTAGATCGAACTGCACGCGGTGTGCAAATTTGATTGAAATCGGTTAAGTATAGGTTAGGAGTCTATAGCGGAAAAACAACGTGACACGTAATTTATATATATTGAGGTATACATTAGCTGCGCCCCGTGGCGTTGCCCGCGGCTAAAATTAGAGTTAGAGTTCGGCGACCACTTTAGACTAACTTCACATTGGCTTAATGTTTTCCATAACCATTTCATCTAGAAGAAGGCTACGAGCGAAGAGAGCATATAATGATACTGACGAGCGTCTAAAGTTACCTACAGAGTGACAAAGTGCAATTTCAATTTTTTTATGACCTTTGCACTTCTCTAATCATTCTTAAATAACTAAGATTTTTTCTTGTATTATAGATTTATTCAAAAGCTAATGATGTAGACAACCTCCCTATGTAAAGGGATTTTTGATTTGCTTTGTCTATCTATTGAATAAATTAGACAAAAGTGACAAATGCCAGGTATTTTTCATAGCTCTATCTTCTCTTGAGGACGTTTTTTAAAAAAACCAAGAACCTTGGGGCGGAGATACAGTTAATTTAATTGTACATCCTAAATTTCATCATAATCTGACGAATGGTTTCCAAGAAATTTGACAAGCGCGTTTGTATGGAAATTTCAGAGCGTCGCGGGACCCTTAAGTCGTGAAAGCGTAACGAACACACAAACAAACTCACTTTAGTATGTGTAATATTAGTTAGGATTCGGATAGAATTCGCATATTTATAAGAGCGGTGTCTCAATCTATTTGCGTATAAAACAACAGAGCACAAGTAGTGCTTCTGAGATGCAGCAGTTAGGCCATGAAGAATTTTAATTGCTCGTAGCCAAATCAGTTTGGCAACCTAGTTAGGCCACGAGGAAACGTCCGATTTACACAGTGTCAAACAGCACGCAAATATCTTGATAATTTATACATATAATAAAAGCTCCTTATTCACGGGGTAAACGTTCCGTAAATATGCCGCGGATACGGAAACCTTGAACATGGAATGGCAATTTGTATGGGATTTTAAGAGTACACGTTCCTAGACTCTCCAAGGCGTAAACGATCAAGCATTTTTATTTTTACTTTAAGCGGTAACACAAATTTGTTTCGCATCTATACTCGTTTTAAACTTTTTTAGTGGACTTTATAAGTTAGGAAGACAGCGAAAGATACATGTTACTACTCGATCACAATTTTTTTAACGAATGGAAGAATGAAACAATAACACGGAAGCGGTTCTTAACAAAGGACGGAACGTCTAATATGTGTCAGCATTTAGCAATACACAGAAATAGTTGTTATAAGGTATTTTTTATTAGTTCATTAGCCGACGCATTTACAAAGGATACCGAATAACGCTTTTATATATCGTTGAGATCCGCCAATAAATAAATCTTTCCCCGCGAATGTACCTCTAGGAATTGAGTCGCATTTTTTTAATCTGCGAATAGTGAAAACGCGAATGTAGGAAGCGCGAATAAGGAGCTTTTCCTGTAATGTTTAACTACCATAGTGGTAATATTTATGTGGTAAAACCTATGCACCATACTTACCTCTAACTTTGCTATTTTTTTGTCGTTTTCTTTTAGAAGCCGTCCGCTTAGACGGGCTTTTTGTGGATCCTGTCTGTTTACCTAGAAGAATTATAATTAATGTAACTAAGTAAGCATAATTTAAAATTACACAATGCTACATTATTGAACTAGGCATCTAAAACCAATAATTAAACATACTTAACTTACTTATCTACTCTAAGAATACCGAAAGATAACATATACTATCGACTTATAGATTGTCCACACCGACACCATCGTTTATTCTAATAATTATAAAGCTCTGCGTACACAAGCCACTAGCTAGAGCTAGTGGCTTGTGTACGCAGTAATTAACAGCTCTAGCCACCAGTGGTCGTTGAAAACAGACCATCTGTGGCCCTATTCGGAGGAATAGGGCCACAGATGGTCTGTTTTCAACGACCACTGAGATTTTCATCTCACCTTTTTTCTTCCTTGTTGCTTTCGTTTGAAATGTCATAGGTGTGAGAGAGACCAAGATAAAATCTCATCTCATCTCACGCGCAGGAATAGCCCCCCTGGTTATAAAATAAAAACCCCAATTTTACACCTAAATCTTAGGTAGGTAAGTAGATTGTGTATGCAGAACAACTTTAATGGCCACTTACACTGAATTTAAGAACTGTCTAAGTCCTTGTTTTAATTACTCCTAGCTATACTAGCTATTCTTACCTAAATTTTCTTGAACAAAATACCTTTGCCAATCTTTAAGAGACTCTTATAATTATTATGAAATTAATTTAATTATAATTTAATTAATTTAATGTGCCCTATAAGCGAACAGGAGGCCAAGGCTAAGGAGGATAATGCCAGGAGTAGATTAAACTAGTTAAGCAAGGACTTAGGCAATTCTTAGATTCAGTGCACCTGGAGGGCTATTCTTACTGAGTGACATTCAATCAAACCATTTTTCGTCCTTGTTGCTCTCGTTTGAATAGTCATAGGTGCGAGAGACACCTATGACGTTTCAAACGAGAGCAACATGACATAACATATCGTCACGCCTTTCCCTCGAAGGGGCTGGCAGAGGTGTAATACAACACCCACACTTCGCCGGACGATATTCAGTCCCAAATGTGACAGGGGGCGAGCCTGACACCATACACCGGCCTCCAATCATTTATCAGACGACATACAATACGCACATATGCTCACACAATGAACAAATTGGTGCGTGCTGTCGGCTGGGTTCGAACCTGCTCCCTCTGGCTTGAGAGGCGGGCCTTCTCCCAATTAGGACGAGAGCAACAAAGACGAAAAAGAGTGAGAAGAAAATCTAGGACCCTATTCGGAGATTTGAGATTCTCATCTCACCTATTTTCGTCCTTGTTGCTCTCATTTAAAACGTCATAGGTGTGAGAGTGACCAAGATAAAATCTCATCTCATCTCACGCGCAGGAATAGCCCCTTAGTATAATAAAAATAGTCTTCGACGTTGACGACGTCTACTTCTACTACTATTACTACTACTACTTCTCTACAAGAGAGTAACGTCCGATTTCAACTGCGTTCGTGGCTAAATACATAACCAATCAGGAGCCAGAGATATGGTCACATTTTACACCAGTATCAACACTTTATTTGTATTTAAAAAGTAATTACTTTGAAATGAAGGGCTCAATATTTTATTGATGTGTTCCTTTAAAGGTCTCAGTAATAACTTTAGGGGTTGTATCATCGAAGTATATTTGATGAAACCATTTTTAGTCATATCTACAGAAGCAGTTTGCTTGTAGCATATTCTTTGAATTAAAAATTTCGCTTTCGTAGACATAGCATTGGGCGGTGACTTGGCAGGTAGTTTTTTGTGTGCAGCGTGGCAAGTTCTGGTTTTTAAGCTAGTCATTTTGGGTGATAATACATAATTTATTATTTATCTAGCGACATTTCTTGAGATTAAATTGTCATGGGTCTTGACTGATTGATTTGATGGGCGTTGACAATGTTTGGACGTTGATTGAAATTGAGTGACCATAGATCCTGTCTTTGATCCCGAAGCCGACACCTGCATAGGTATTCACAATCATTCGGAAACGTTTCCGTTCGGATACGTAAAATTTTAAACTCAAATTATTCGAATCTCCGTCCGCATTCATGAGTTTTTAAACGTTGTAGCGGGACGGCCCTATCCTTCCGTAGATGGTAATATTGGTAGCAATGGGCCCGCCGGCCAATCATCGACTCTCCCTGGAAACATAAGTTGCGTGCGCGCCCCGAGCAGCGCTAGTGGCGCGCAGATGGAAGGGCGCGGTCTTCCGTCTGGAACTTGTGAGCCGACCGCGATCCCTACCGCGCGTTCTTCGTCCCGAGTGACGAAGCCTCGTGTCCTTCTTAATTTATAACTTTACTGTGTTGTGTGTAAACAAATATACTTTCTATCTACCTACCAGTGCGTTTCATAAATTCTCCGCCCGTCAGTAGACCGAACAAATTATTTGTGGCCCCACGCTAAACCCGCTGGACACAATGGCGCCCAACGTGGGGCCTGCTACGTGTGCGTGAAAATTTTTTTTAGTGTGATTCGCGAGTTAAAGTACCTAAACCTTTTCAAAAATGTCGAGAAGAGGATTACGCTCACAAGGGGAGGAGGAATCTGAGGATGCCCCCTCAATGGTTGCAATGGACCAGGTGGGCTATTCCTGCGCGTGAGATGAGATGAGATTTTATCTTGGTCACTCTCACACATAGGACTTTTCAAACTAGAGCAACAAGGACGCAAAATGGTGAGATGAGAATCTCAAATCTCCGAATAGGGTCCCAGACGCAGTTCACGGCGTTGCTGCAAACGCTTCAGCAGAGTCAGGCTGAGGTATTCGCCAGACTCCTGGGCGAGATGCGCACGTCGACGCCGGTCATGCACGAAATGTAGTAGGACACAACGTGACTAATTTTTCCAATCGCAATAAACTCGATTCCCTGTTCCAAAATCTATAAAAGTTGACTGAGATTCGAACAACTTGAGTTTGAAATCTGTGGGATCCGATCGGAAACGTTTCCAAACACAGATATACGCAAAAAAAATATTAGGTCTGTGTTTCCAAATGATTGTGGATAGCACAGTTGGCCGGCACATGGAACGACATAATCTTTTCACAAACTTCAACTGTTATAGCTCTAAAAAAAAATTAGGTATTTAAATTCAATTCTTTATTTGCTCGTCAATGTGTTCCAATGATCTTAATTTAGGTTTGAACAGCCATTAACTACCTCACATTAGGATTATTGATTAAGTACAATAAAATGTGGGTAGAATGTTTGTTATCCTAGATATTGGCAAAAAAAAGGAAACACACCTAAATAACTTAAACCACATAAGGTCACCGGAAGTATTTCCGGTGACCTTCAATGGTACCGGAAGTATTCTTATGTCTTTATTATTTTCTTGTAGGCAACACTGAGTAGGGTGCGTTCAGTACGAATGCTATTTACCAAAGAGCTATGTACATGCAGTCGCGACTTAATCGAGTCAAACTTTAGCATTAGCGGCGTTTAGACAACAACCGTGATGTTATTAAACCGAGCGTTATCATGTATACTATCTCGGTTAAAATGAAACTAAATCCCTAAAAATACTCCCCGAATTTGAATAAAAGTACCGTGATAAACGGACATACAACGAACGGATAACCGGACGAAACAGCGCTATTGAACGCAACCTTTTCTTTCGTGAAAAATTGAGAAAAAATAATTTAGTTTTACTAAAAATTATAAAATCATTAAAACTATGCAGGAATTATCTGAAATTCTAAAGCCTATATCTTGGCTCGCCGGGCGGTGGGCCACAAAGCTTGGAAAAGGCCATTACCCAAATATACAGGACTTTTCATATCATGAAGAATTGGAATTTATTTACATCGGTAAGCTAGAATAAATTAATGCATTCAACCATATCATTCAACGTAAAATAGTCTAATAATTAGATTTACGGCGGGGTTATTTTTTAAATGACATAATTTACTTTTTAGTTAAAAAAGTTTGTATAATTGCCTACCCTTGGTCAATCCTCTTCCAAGTTTGGAATTGCTATTTAGTAAGTACTTACTTAATTATCTGTAGAGTTGAGGGCGGGCGGTGCCACGGTGCTAAATACTCTTCACATCAGTGGTGTATTTAAATATTTACCTCCAGTGGCCAATATTGTAGTTTTTTAGTATCTCACAGATTCTTGCATTGTCTTGCAACCCCTTGCTGTGGTTAACTGGCTGATCCATAAAGATTAGTCATCCAATTAGTAATTTGAGAGTGAATTGAGGTAGTGCAGTTTTTTAAACAAATTTTGTTCTACATTTGCGGCCCTAGGTTCCGGCCTACTCAGTCTGCTGGTAAATCCGCCACTGGTCATCACCATATTTTATAACAAAATATTGTAAAGTTTCATGCCTTCTCTTAAAATAACTTTAATTTTTTTAACCTAATAATGTATTTAATTGTGAACAAATTCATTTTCAGGTCAGCCTATGTTTAACTTCTCATCTTTATCGCGGCATCCAGAAAAGCAGACCCCAATGCACCAAGAGCGAGGCTTCCTCCGCATAAAGCCAGATACAAACCAACTTTCATTTTTAGTCAGCCACAACTTCGGGCTCACGTCACTAGAAGAAGGAACTTTTGATGTTGAAAAGAAAGAGATAGTTCTAGAAACTGTCAATCTCGGTAGGATGTCTTTTGCTAAACCGCCACTTGTGACCAAAATCAAACGGGTTCTAAGACTGATTGAGCCAGATATGTTAGAAATTACGGTTTATATGGAGACAGATAATACACCCATGACTGAGCATTTACATGCTGTTTATAATAAGATCTCAGACTAACTTTTTGATGGAAAAGTGTAGCTCATCTTTAGCTTATCCTACGTTAGGTGCTTGTGAAACATTTTATCTCATTATTTAACCTGTAACATTTTTAAGTAGCTATTTAAATTTGAATTTTGAATTGTACGAATAGCTTTAATGATGAAAAATAAATAAGTATGAGAATGAAACAAAGCTCTATTGTCTATGTTTCTTAAGATCAAACTGTAGTTAGTTAAACTTGTGACTGGTGAACTATTTATATTATTATACCATCAGAATTCCCTAGAAACATAGTCTAGTTGATTTAGGTTATAAGGTAAGATAATTTCACACCAATTAAAAGTTGTAAAATCTGAAAAACAGCTTATTTTGATAATAAAATCCTGAAGGTACTCTGGCTCCTTAACACAAATTACAGTCCCCAGCAGAAAGCAGGAACTTGGCATGCTGGGAATCTCCCAAAGATTAAAACCAAGATATATGTTAATAAGTTTTATTAAGAATCTGTTTTGTTTCTTATAGATATAGAAGACTGCTGTGAATATTATTGCTTACAAAATCATGCCGTTATCTGGTTCATACAATCTTAGTAACCATACAAAGTCAAAATTTTATTATCTCTTGCCATGTGAATTTATTTTTCTGATTTCTTGTTTTGATCTTGAGACTCAAAGTAACTATCATACAGTAATCAAGAATATTTATTTTAGTGGATTGACAACTTCATGTTATATGAACCAGATATTGCTGTAACCGGATTTCTTAGTATAATATAGGTTGATCCAAGCTATATGATGGCTGTGACGTTAGCTGTGAGCTAGCAAATATAGAGCATTCATTTGTACGAACACATGGAGCCACTCTAATGTTTCACCCACCAATAAACTGAACTGAGAAAGATGATCCTCAATGCAATGTATGTTGGTTAATGATTGGTTTAACAGTTTTATTTAGCTTCACTCAACAAAACAAATATATCTCTATATTTGATTTGTCACTCACATAATATAATTACTCTATATGACATTTAATATCTATACACCTGGTGTGGCCAGTTTTAGAGAGGTTCCAGAGCACTTCACAGTTGCCATATAAGTTAGAATCAACTTAATATTATGGAAATATGTATGAAACTTATAACACATCCTCACACTTTCATTGATATAACCACAATCTTCAGTACATTAGTTAATATCAACACAGAACTTAAACTTAATTTTAAAGAAATATAAGATACCAATACATAGCTTTTTAAACAACCTTAACAATCAAACAATTCACGAGAATGTATTCTCAATGTTTTGGCTTGAGATGTCTGAATAGTGCTGACTAAAGGTGCTGATAAACATGTGCAATCGAGCAAGATATTACAAGTAAATGCTTCCATCACAACCAGAGCGTTGGAAATGAAAATTTGTTGATAACAATAGTTACACATTAAGTGGAAAAAGCATTAGGTGAAGAAATCAGTGCAACCACTTGATTGAGCCAGCATGGTGGATAATGGTTCATTCAGCCTTGATTGAGGGTAGGCCAATATCTGTGCAGTGGGACTATATGACTGTGATGATACCTATCAGCAGCATCACACAAAAGTCAGTGAACTAATCTGTGTCAATTGCTGACAGCTTGAATTTTTCCAAATGCATTAAGCAATGCATTGTTGAATAATTAAGGTCAATTTTTGTTCAAATTCAAGGTTAATTTTTGGTACATGCAAAAAGCAATACTCAAAATATCTGCTGATTGCTGGCTTTCATGGTGGAGATAGGTGCCTTGGCATAGTGGATTTGCGTCTAAGTAAAGCATAATGATGACATAAAAAAAGTGGGAACTTGACTGTCACATTAAAAGTTAAGTGTTAAACATTATTAAGTTTATTAAACATTTAGATACTTTAAATATTTATTCAAATGATCAACAAGTAAAGTTTGGCTTTGTTCTTAGGTTTGGTAATGCTATAACAATGGACACTCAATATTTTGTTACAAGTAGACATAATAGTTTATTAGCACCTTTATAAATTAAGAAGACATCAATTATCTCAGCTCTTGTTCCATTTTCATACAAAATAGTGAGGCTTTTTCACTGTGATGCCGTACTCCTGTAGTGCTGGTGCTAAGTCTTCCATGGTCATTACATACTTCTTTTCCTTAGGCCCTTTCTGGTTTTTTGAGCTTTGAGTAATTTGACTGGACGTTCTCATCTTGCAGTGCTGTAGTGCGTCGTTTGCGATGTCCGAGAGAAATTTCTGTGATGCTAGGGCGATTAAGCGTATCAATCTGAAATTGAATGAACCATATTTGAAATATCAGTAGCTGCTGGTGCAGTTTTAGCTTGCACAACTGTAAATAATGCGAGGGATGTGCTGCACAAGGTAAAAAAATATTTCTAAAGGCAACAGTCGAACAATTACACATTAGAACTTAAATACACAGGTTTGATAAAGGGCACTTTTGGCGATTACCTTGGGTCTTGAGATTCAAAGCCTGACATGTTCAAATAGTGTGCAACAACGGGGTCTGGAATGGAAGGATTGTAGTTCTCGAGTTGCAAGAGAAAGTCGCTGAGAGCATGACCAGCACCAGTGTCTTCGTCCATTCCGATTGAAGGAGACCCCATTCGGCTCATTTTACATCGCAATACAATCACCACATTTAAAAGCAAAGGTAGAATGTATGTAGAACAATAATTATTTGTTGTTTCGCATGAAAAGAAATATTTCTACGAGAAAATTATAGTACAAATCACAAAGCAAAGCAGAGCAGGTGAGCAGGCGGTGTCAGTCAACAGTTGACGTTGCGTTGACACTTGAAAGTTAGAACTCGGCTGTCAATTTCTTTTTTTCTTCCCATGGTCAGGAGAATTTGGCGTCGCACGTATGGTCCATTTGCCAGTATTTTCAGACTCAGTCTGTGGACTCAGCAGATTTACATTTAAAATTTATACATCATCAAATATTCAGTGAAAACGCAACAAGACGACCAAAATTACAATACAATTTTACACATTAGAAACTTGGCTATTATGATAATGATTATTTTTTCTGTGTAACTACTAAACCCTATGCGAATTTGTCACGACACGCACTTGACGGATTTTTGCTTTGTTAAATTGTTTTTTATGAGTTTGGTAGCACTGACGACGTTTCGATTCTTCTGATGTTAAATGGTGTTTTGTTGTTTTTAACAATTTCTAAAGAATAAATTTAAAAAATATATAAATTATAAGCCTAGTTTAAAAAAAATAATATTATAATAATGTAACCTTGGAGTTACATAACGTAATTTTCAAAAAATCAATAACTTGTTCTGTAATGATTCAATGCTAAAACGAAACGCAAATTGCGCACGTCATTCCTGTGTTGTCAGCCTTGATATTTTACCAATAATTTTGATATGGACTGAAATATCTATAGAAAGTGTTTCTATTATTTCACTTGAGTGATTTCATACCATTTTGTAAAACAAATTATTTTATAATTTTATAAAAAGTTTAAACATTTTTGAGGAGAAGAAATAAATGTTTTTTATTTTAAAATTATAAATCAAACATACATTACTTAAAATAATATGCATGGAGAACATTTTAATTGTTCAAATAGAACAACGGACGGACCGACAGAAAAACTGGTAAACAAATTGTTTACAATGGTAACTCTGACCTCGTGGTACTTTGCCGTCACGTTGGCAACATCGGCCCCTTCCTTCCTTCTTTTGCGCCGCTCCACTGTGCAGAACTGCGAGAGAACGTGATCGATCGAATTTCAAAAAAGGCACACACCTACCCCTGTGCTCCCGTGATCACGAAATATCTCCAAATCTCCTGATAAAATATCAGGGGTTCGTGTTTCGTGATTATATCCATTCCGTGTGTGATCCTTTAGATACCTCGCCTTGCGGCGATTACCCAGTGAGGACCTACCTAATCGAACAAAATGTCGAACCTCGCCGATCCGGTCGCGTTCGCGAAAGACTTCATCGCCGGAGGCGTGTCCGCCGCCGTCTCCAAGACCGCCGTTGCGCCCATCGAGCGCGTCAAGCTGCTGCTCCAAGTGCAGCATGTGAGCAAACAGATCACCGCCGACCAGCGCTACAAGGGCATCGTCGACGCCTTCGTCCGCATTCCCAGGGAGCAGGGCTTCCTCTCCTTCTGGCGCGGTAACTTCGCCAACGTCATCAGGTACTTCCCCACGCAGGCGCTCAACTTCGCCTTCAAGGACAAGTACAAGCAGGTGTTCCTCGGAGGAGTAGACAAGAAGACCCAGTTCTGGCGTTACTTCGCCGGTAACCTCGCGTCCGGTGGTGCTGCCGGAGCCACCTCCCTCTGCTTCGTGTACCCGCTCGACTTCGCGCGTACCCGCCTCGCCGCCGACGTCGGCAAGGCCGGCGGCCAGCGCGAGTTCAGCGGCCTCGGAAACTGCCTCAGCAAGATCTTCAAGTCCGATGGTCTCTCTGGCCTGTACAGAGGCTTCGGAGTGTCGGTGCAGGGTATCATCATCTACCGCGCCGCGTACTTCGGCTTCTACGACACCGCGCGCGGCATGTTGCCCGACCCCAAGAACACCCCTATCGTGATCAGCTGGGCCATCGCGCAGACCGTGACCACCGTGGCCGGCATCATCTCCTATCCCTTCGACACGGTGCGTAGGCGCATGATGATGCAGTCTGGCCGCGCCAAGGCCGACATCCTGTACAAGGGCACCATCCACTGCTGGGCCACCATCGCCAAGACAGAGGGCACCTCCGCCTTCTTCAAGGGAGCCTTCTCGAACGTGCTCAGAGGTACCGGTGGCGCCTTCGTGCTCGTCTTATACGATGAGATCAAGAAGGTCCTCTAAATCTTATGTAAGAATTGTTACCATACTTTCAATCGTGATTTGAAATCACTGCAAATAGCCACTTCCCTAAAATCATGTTGTATTATTAGAAGCGAAAAACAACCTACCTAGTAACTTATTTTTAGTTAAATAAATGTTAAACAATGATTCCATAAACTTTATTCTTTTTTTTAAGTGTTACATAATCATCTAGCAGTAGTTATAAGTGAAACAAGTGAATTCAGGACATGTAAGTTTGATTTGTTTTACCTTTTTTTTGTGATCACTCATTAGGCCAGTGTCAGTTATGTAACCAACCTCATTTTAAATGAAGACTCGAGGCCAAGGTTAAAGTGTATAAAAATGATTGAAACCATCCTGAATTAGCTTCTGTTAACTACTGTAAACTGTAAATGACATTCTAGTGAGTGTTAACAATTATTCACTTGAAATTTGTGAAATGTGACATCTTATGTAACACTAGGGAGTGTGTTCTTTACCATCGTTTGATTCTTGTTGTATAGGGACAATATGAAATTGTCTGAGATCATGTGATTTTGTGGTGTTATTATGTAACATTGCAGGTGTGATTCTGTGAGTGGTGACTTGTAGGCTAATGTTTAGTTCACTTTTAAAGTGTTGCTCTGTAGAACCCACACATTGAATATCTCCGTAGCTCTGTAACTGTAGGGTGGGTGAAAACCTGTGAATATTGTAACATCCTTACTCGGCGTGTGCTTTTCTTGAGAAAAACTCGCGTGTGGCGAGTATTAAAAAAAATAGAAAATAAATGTTTAAAAATTCTCCATAGTTTTTCATTTTCCACCTTGCAGTACAGTGAAATCCTATTCTATCACACTTTAGGAAACATGTTAGGTGCCTGATCGTATCTGAAAAAGCTAGGTAGAAAGAATATAATCGTATAGGCCGGTCAGTGATCCCTGGTGACTGAGTTCTAAGGCCACTTAGAGGCCTTTGACATGGCTTGGCAGTTATTACTTGGTTTTTTAATGCAAAAAATCTTTAAGAGGTTAGTTTTGTTAAGAAAAAGCGATAGTAGCTCCCTCTGTACGTTACGTCACTGGCAAGTATCAACTCAACCCTAGTGACCTACTACCTATAGCTTTTGAGTCTTCTCGACCTCGCCTAGACCAAAGTTCTGATCAGGATGACGTCACGATCATCTGGTGTGACGTCATGAAGGCGATGACGCAACATTTTCCGTAGATTTTCGTTTCCGCTGAACACAGTGATCCTTACGTAACAGCTGTTATCGTTATCGATCGACTGCTAGGCGAGGTCGCTGTGCTAGGTTATGTATTACAGCTAGGTAGGTATGACGGTCATGTTGAGAATTATAACGTAGGTAACTGTTCTCTTTTAGACCTATGACAAAGCTAACTATCAACATCCATATCTTACTTTATTCCACTGCTGGGTAGAGACTAGAGACCTCTTCTGTCCATGCCCTCTTTATTGGCCGAGGTCAGAGTCAACTGGGACATCTCGGCACTTATTGGTCGACGATAGCTTGGTACCGTAGATCCAATCCTCATGAAATTTTGCAGGCAAGTCGCACTTACTAGGATAATTGTACTTTAAACTTAAATTACTAAAACCTAATTTCAAACTTTGATAACTGTAGATATTCGCTAGGACACCTCTATAATGTAATTTATTTTCGTCTTCTTGGTTTCCACGTTACGGGCCTTGAGCCTAGTGTAGGACCGCAGCGCAGGTATAATACTCGTATCTGGGAATTGTCTTTTAATTCAGTGATTTTTTATTTTTTGTTAAACTGTAAATAATTCGTATTTTTGGAAATAGGTAAATTATCTTATCTAAGTAGTTATGCAAATAGGTACAAGTTTTAAGTTCGAATATGACTGAATATGTTAACCTAAATCGTATGAGAAGTTATGGATTATTATGGCTCTCCGTTCAAGGCGTAGGTACTATACTCGTACTAGCTAGTACAGAATCAGTTAATCTTTAACCACAAACTTGCCTGACTCTGGGGCCCTATTCGGAGATTTGAGATTTTCATCTCACCTTTTTTCATCCTTGTTGCTCTCGTTTGAAACGTTGTAGGTGTGAGAGTGACCAAGATAAAATCTCATCTCATCTCACTCGCAGGAATAGCCCCCCTGGGGTCCTATTCGGAGATTTGAGATTTTCATCTCACCTTTTTTCATCCTTGTTGCTCTCGTTTGAAACGTTGTAGGTGTGAGAGTGACCAAGATAAAATCTCATCTCATCTCACTCGCAGGAATAGCCCCCCTGATGTTATGCGACGTTGTGGCTATAGAGAACGTACTTACATTTTGGCCTTGTATACCCGGTTACCACTTGCCTCGGTCCAGTGCCAATCGAGTCCTAAAGCGAATACATGCCTTGCTAATTATCATTCAATTAGTTTCCTTACGAACAAGTGATTGAATTTACGAGCGCTGTGTTGAAAACATGCAGATAAGTGCATCCAAAGTTTCGCATTGATAATTTTACTAGCTATTACCCGCGACTTCTTTTAATTTATTCTGAAAATCGTATTCAAAAACCTTCCTCGTGATATTTTAAACTGTAACTAATTATCAAATTTCACCAAAATCCGTTTAGCCGTGAAAAGCCTAGGTATAAACAAACAGACAGAGATACTTTAGATTAGATTCGTTCGCGTTTATTCAGAAAATAGTATCCATAGACCTTCCTCACGATATATTATTACTGATACCTAATCAAATCTCATCAAGATCCGTTCAGCCGTTTAGCCGTGAAAAGCCTAGAAGCAGACAGACAATTACTTTCGATTTTATAATATCAGTAGTGAGATGAGATGGCAAGAACAGGGGCCCTATTCGGAGATTTGAGATTTTAATCTCACCTTTTTTCATCCTTGTTGCTCCAGTTTAAAATGTCATAGGTGTGAGAGTGACCAAGATAAAATCCCATCTCATCTCACGCGTCAAGAAACGAGAGCCAGTGGGGCTATTCCTACGCGTGAGATGAGATGAGATTTTAATTTGGTCACTTTCACACCTATGACGTTTCAAACGAGAGCAACAAGGACGAAAAAAGGTGAGATGAAAATTTCAAATCTCCGAAAAGGGCCCCAGGTTCTCTGTCACATGTAAATGAAAGAAGACATGCTTGTATCGGCCTCGTTGTTGAATTATTTAGCTGAGCTTAACCTTTTGACCGCCAATGTCCAATCTTGTCCAATACTTGACCAGCGCAAACTGCAATAGTTGACTTCCCTACTAAGTAAATAAAATAAAAATACTAAATTGCTTGCTAATGATATTAAAACATTTTTAATATTTGCTTAATTAATAATTTACTTACTTACATAAATTTAACATTATTGTATATAAGTATACAATGAAAAGGTTAGAAATATGCTTTTAAATAATGAGAGTCTAAGTTATTATAAATAAATAAATTCGGGACATTTTTCACACACGGTCATCTGACCCCAAACTAAGCAAAGCTTGTACTATGGCGGCCAGAAACTGATAAACATACATATATATTTATAAATACATAGGTACTTATATAGATAATTAACACCCAGACATAGAGCAAACACGAATGGTTGTCACAGAAATGCTTGCCCCAGGTGGGAATCGAACCCACGCCCCCAAGCTCAGAAAGCAGGGTCACTACCAACTGAGCCACCGAGGCAGTCCTATTTATTATTATAAGTAAGTTAATTACAAACAATTGCCGATTAATGCCAGTAGACACAAAAACATTTCGCTCGGTCAACAAAAATTGCTCATCGTCCGAAACCGAAATGCGTTTCTATCGCTCAAAAACTACTTACATTCATAGCATTTTGTATTTGTCTGGAGCCACTCTTTGAAGGGGTGAATCGTAACCTTAACCCTTCAAAATAGCTGGGGGGCCCAAGCTAGGGTGCGCCTTGGCGTCAGACTGGGGGCATATTGTAGAGTTTGTTACACAATGAGCTGGGGCTTTGCATTTTATTTTAAAATTTTAAGGGTCATTATGTGATACAATTTTATGTGTTTTACCTTTAAGAACTGCATGTACCATAATGGAAGCAATAAATTATTGAGTATTGAGGTCGAAGATAGAGCCCGCTTGCCCCTCGGATCAACCTAGAGAATAAGATGGCGCACGGCGCGCGGCGTATGATCTAAATTCTAAGTGAAGCCAAAAACCATCCAAAAACTACGCTACTGTCGTATATGTACAAAACACGCACACATTGACGCAAAACAACTACGTTACTCGCTTGGTCATTCTTACCTCGACATTATGTGATTTATGGTATAATTTCGTGTACAGAAATAAATAGTGCATTATAAAAGTATGGCGAGGACTACATTTTGAAGTTCTATTTCAAAACTGTGCAGTTTTTTTACAAGTAAATTTTGAAAAAGCCGTAAGATTATACTCTTACAAATATGGGCAGTTTTAGAATATTAAATCTACTAAAGTAGTATATTGGAACGAAAATGGCAAACGTAGAGTTTGGGAATTAATATTAGTTTTCGTAATTGTACATGTTTTTCACGGCAACATTACCACGCACACAAGTTTAATAAAGAAGTGGCTTCAGCGAGATATAACGCAGGGTTCCATCTTTTCCTCTAGGTTGAACTTAGGCTTGCCCATGAAATGCCTATTCTCTATTCTGTTTAAAATACTCCCTGCATCAGATCAGCTCGGCTCGCCGCTCGGCGTCGAGTAGGCTAGAGACGGCCCTGTCGCTGTCCCAGCCTGACGCTCAGTTATGTAACAATCAATACATACTGCAGTGCAGTCAGCCGGCTCGGAAAGGAGCCCATTCACTGAAAATGGGCTTGTCACGGTTTATTATCTTATTATGTAACTTCGGTAAGTTTTTCAATGCGATCTATAAAGATTTGAGAGACAATTTCGTTCTCCAGACTAAGCACGTAGAACAATTTTATTATTTACTTAAGTACGTATAATTTGCTAAGTAATTGATTTGATTTGATGAATCCAAAAAAACCCAACCCCAAAAAAACATTACAAATGTATTAATGGTTTTTTTTTGGGTTTCATGAAATTGAGAGATCATTTGCAAAAGTATTCTCGAAGCTTCGTACGTAGAATAACGTACTTGAATTGTGGGTCTGCGGTCGATAGAAGGTGTATTTAAAGATCTGAATGCGACTGACACTCGGGCTTGGATGTAGCTATGTTAAGCTATGCTAGGCTTCAGAGGGCGGCTTTCATTATGGATTTCTTGGACATGACCTTCGCTATGATGAACAAAGTCATGTAGTGTAGCCTACTCTACTACGCCGAAGAAATTTTAATTGTCTGACGAATAGTTTAAGGTTCTCTACAAGTATTAATGACAGAAATAGCATTTATCATTTGTTTTTCGACAAATACCTTACCTTACATACTACCTACTTAGTACGTACCTGTTTTTGACAGATTTCTTGCTTAGGATTCTGAAATAATCAAACATAGCTCTTACCACACCTCGCCCAGTGACGTAACGCTATACCTGACTTAACATCAACTTTGGATAGGTAGGTAGGTACCTAATTCTTCAACCTTACTGAGTCACAGGCCAACGACCGACTCTGAAGCGGTAAGAGCTTGAATCACTTACCTACTTACAATATAATAACGGTTGGAAGTCGGTATGCTGCGAGCTCCATCTGAAAGGACCATTGGAGCTGGAAGTAACTGGATCGAACAGGTTTTACCTTACAGCAGCGACAGATGTGATTACGTAATTAGCTCGGTGGGTAATTAGTACAGAATAGCAATGAGTTTATTAGTTTATTGTTTAACAATGAGTTTATTTTTATTAGAGACTCAATTTTATCAGTACATGTGTTGTACTACAGTGACTTCGGTTGGTCATGACTTTCCTCAAGCCGTCTCTGTCACAAATGTATAATGAAATAACTGAATTCAACCTCATATAACTCTAACTAAAAACATTATAAATGCGAAACTCAGTTTGTATGTATGTATCAACTACGTAACCGACCATCATGAAATTTTGCATACACGTTGTAATGGACACGCCTAAGGACATAAGGTACCTTGCATAATAACATAATATAAAGGTATAATAAAACACCCACACTGCGCCGGACGATATTCAGTCCCAAATGTGACAGGGGGCGAGCCTGTCGCCATACACCGGACTCCAGTCATGTAGCAGATGACATACGCACATATGCTCACACAATGAACAAATTGGTGCGTGCCGTCGGCTGGGTTCGAACCCGCTCCCTCTGGCTTGAGAGGCAGGCCTTCTCCCAACTAGGCTGCCATCGCTTCCCTTACCTTTCATCCCGAAAAAAATAACGGTGATTGTGGGACCGCGAGGCGCTGCTAGTTATTCTATATAGCTTTCCTCGTCTTTTGCTTGGTGCCAAATTGCGATCCTTTATTGCCTTCTGTCTACAGAGCAGGAAAAAGTAAGTTTCAACATTTAGACAAAAGTTGGCAGCGAATCTGTGTTTATGGCAATTTTATTAGACATTCAAGCAACTGTTAATGTGTCTGGCAGCCCAGAAGGGGCTTGCTCTAGGGCCCTAATTGGGACGGTTGAAGTTACGGTTAAAAATAAAATATAAATTATTATTAAAAATGACTCGACCTCCTTGTTCGGGAAGAACAGGCTTCACCTCTGAAGAACAGGCAAGAAACTGAGGGGCGTAAAATGAAGGAACACTTGCTAACTAACCGATCTTCTAACAGATCTTGTAGGCAGTCTTCGACCTCGCCAGCGAGGTCGGTGTATGACAGTGTACCTTTGGTAACCGGCGCCTATACCAAAAACTGAATACTTCCTGTTGCAAGGAGCTGCCGGGTCGGACGACCCCAGCGCCGCCGAAGTGACGACGGCGATGGGGTCGTCCGGGTCGCCTAGAATGTTTTTAGGGCGTCTGCATAAATGTGTCTAGTCACATTAGAATACTACTTATCCGACAGTACTTTAGTGCATAATTATGTAAAAAAATGCATTTTAGTAGGGTAAAATACATTTAAACTCCGTTCCCCTTGTTGTATAGCCTCGGAATGGTTGTACAGTGTTTTGTCTTTTCTTTCTTTATCTAACTCGATTTGAAATATAACAAAACTCTTAGTCAACTATTCCAAGGCAGAACTATTGAAAGGCTAGAACGTTAATTATAGGAAAGGGGTTTAAGTATGGCGCAGTTTTAACAATTTTGTCCAGTTAAGATTTACGCCGCTTATGACGATCAATATTATCGTACATTTTAATTGGAGAAAAATCAGTTTCGTAGACAGTTCCCTATGCAGTTAGAGGGACAAATACATACATACATTTAGTCATGCCTCTTTCCCATAGGGGTAGGCAGAGACTACTTCTCTCCACTTGCTACCATCCTGGCATACCTACATCTTTCGCTTCTTCCACTTTCATGAGTCTTTTCATACACGCTCGTCGGTTACGGGTACTCTTGACCTGGCCTTTCTTTAAGACGTCATCAATTTGTTCGACATACCTACGTGCCTCTAGGTCGACCCTGACCAACTTGCCCATCCACACTCGCCATGTAAACCTGTTTCGTCAATCTCCTTTCATTCATTCTCTCAATGTGTCCAAACCATCTAAGTATCCCTTTCTTAATCTTTATCACTACATCCTCTACCACAGCACAACGTTGTTTAATGTCGTTGTTTCTCATTTTATCCATCAGGAATACTCCAGCCATACTTCTCAAACTTCTCTAGAGGGTCTAAAAATGAGATAAATCGGAACGTGGCTGAAAAGTACAGTCAACCCAACTAGAATTGAAATAGACCTAGAAAGTATCGTTGGCAAACCTATCTCTCAACTACAAATCACTCAGACAAATTAAATGAATTCAGAACTACCAGCAAACTACCAGCAAAAGACAGTTCCTATCTAAGGGGAGAAAGACATAACCATAAACGATGGCGTGTCGCACACAACACAAGGACAAGTCCCTAGAATAACCAAGCCATATTGATTTCAAATTATCTGCGGTGCTATTCACAATCATTCGGAATCGTTTTCGTTCGGATCCCCCCACAAATTTCAAACTCAAATTGTTCAAATATTTTGGGATAGGGAATCGAGTTCAGATCCGAAAGAAGTTTAAAAACTTTCGTTATTAGCAAATTATTTAGCAGGATTTTCCGTTCAAACTCTAAATACTTTAAACTCAAATTATTCGTATATCAGTCCGAATTCATAAGTTTTTAAAAAAAGCATAATTTCATAAAGCTAGACATAGCTTTATTACTAAACGGCGTCGATGATATTCAGCCATTCAGTCAAACGGCTAGCCAAAATGTCTTGGATCGACAACGTTGCCTAGAGAGGTTTCGGGTTGTTATAAAAAAATAACCACGAAGGCTTCGAAGTCGGAATTCCAATTCAAGTCGGATTTGCCCTGATAAAGAAATAGGGCAGGAGAGGTTTTAGGTTACTATAGTACCATGCTTATCAGAATTGCGGTCCGTTTTACCGATTTTCGGATTTTATTTTCAAAATAGTAATTTTGGCAAATAATCACCATATTGTATGAATGGCCTGAACTTAGCCAACCAGTTTATTAAATGATGTATATACTCGTAATAAATAGACAATATAATAAAATAGCTCAACTAGCTGCTGAATATCATTCATGAAGCTGGTTGAACGGCGCCGCGCCGTTTAGTAAAATGTTAGTGGCTGTTAATTAATCATAATAATAATATTTATTTCCTAAAAAGTGTACAATTAATCTTGTACAATATTATTATTAAGGCTAGCTTAATGAGTTTAGTTTAAAGTTTACTGTTGCCGAACTAGGCTTTATGCCTGTGTTTCGGCGTACAGTGCCCTCCCCACAGGGATTGTGGTCACCAGTAGCCTATTAAATTTTACATTTTTTTAACCTTAACAATAGGAAATTAACTTATACAAAAATCTACTAATTTAACAGGTGAGTATAATGTTCCTCTTTGTGTATAAAATGTTTGTGTATGGTGTGTTTAGCGTGTGTATGTGTGCGTGGCATCAATTGAACAGCTGATCAAGCAAGTTGGCTGCGACTTAAGTACTGAGTACGTAGTACATTAATCTCGTTGCTCTCTGTAGACTCTGAGACTTCACTTAGAGTCTACCAGGGGGGCTATTCCTGCGCGTGAGATGAGATGAGATTTTATCTTGGTCACTCTCACACCTATGACGTTTTAAATGAGAGCAACAAGGACGAAAGAAGGTGAGATGAGAATTTCAAATCTCCGAATAGGGTTCCAGTTGTATTAGGGCGAGATTCGCAGACGCACTTTGATGGAAAGCTTAACTTTCCGGGCGAGATTCTTAAACTAGCAATAAAGTGAAGCCGAAGTGCGTTCTGTGAATCTCGCCCTAAGATCAGTCGGTTTAAGATCGAGCGGCATGGTGGTCTTTTATATCCGTCGTTTATGTTACCAAAGTACGTCGAGATACGTCGGTGCCTGGTTAACTTCCTAGAGCCATTTGAATTTTGATCTGACAATGACAAATAATAAGAAACCAGACCCCCTATGAGCGTATGGGTATGTGTCTATTCTTTTGGCTTCGCTAACCACTTTTAAGTCCCGGTCTTACTACGATTTTCCACCCGCACACACGTTAAGAATATGTACTTAATATCAGCAATAAATAAATAAATATGAATTCCGAGTTTAACTCTAAATAAAGCAGCTTAACATTTAGAGTCCAAATCGGAAATCAAATTTATTTATTTATTGCTGATATTACATATTCTTCACTTAAACTAGTAAGTTACATTATGTAATATACCCTGTGCATAGGGCGTTGTAAATTTGGCGTGCTTGCGTGTAGCCAGACGCGGTCAAGTCGCTTACATAGACATAATATAAAAATATTGTAAAAAAATTAAAAGAAATGTCTTGTAGGCACTACAGATAATAATATAACCTACTATATATTATTCTATACATTAAATTTTATAATTTATAAGTTACATTTATATTTTTAATCATTTTACCATCATGTAAAATGAGATCGGCGCCCAGAATTACACTTTCTTGCCGTTTTTACTGCTATTAATCGTAATAAGAACACAAATAAGAATGAGTTACTCGGTTATACTTTAGAGAACTAATCTGGCTCTTTAATTATCAAAAAAAAAACCTGTGTTGTGATCGCTGAAAATTTAGAGAACCACGCTCAAATAGTATTTTTAAAAAGATACTTTTTGTGTTTTTTTTTTCAAAATCAGAACGATTTTCGAAATTCTACACCGATTAAATTGTTTTTGGTTGTTTTTTCTACCAGCTGAATTTTTTTGCACCTGATCATTCCAATCCTTCATATCAAATTAGGCGTAAACAAAATACTTGTTTTAGTTGATTTCGTGATAATACCGGGTCTTAACGATCCGATTGAGCTGTTTATATGCACACTTCTGTAAGTTCAGTGACAATGTAATATTAATCTAAATATGTTTACTATCGTGCTGATCTGATTATTTAAAAGGTTGTGTCTTAAAATCCTTTTTTAAAACAAACATCGTCTCGTCAAATCGAAGAGGTCAGTGCATATTTTTGGGGCCGACGGTCTATACGATCCGTATACCACCAACTTCCGTTGAGGAAGTTGCGCCTTCTACCGCGTGCTTTAAAATCAAGCTGAGAGCTTGGTTACTAGAAAATATGTTATGTGACATTGAATTGTGAATTGTGTGAAAATAAGAGGTTTTTGAACTATTATTATTATTATTTTTGGAAATTATGACATAGACATAATTATTTTTTACTTTACTTATCTGTATGATAACATTTTTTTTCTTAAATATTTGACATAATTATCAATTATTAATGTTCTCATATTGTTCTGACATTCATTCTAGATTATAACTATTGAACTGTGACGTGAAACTATAGGAGTTATCAATATATTCTGATTTCTGATTTCAAAACTTATTTTACTTATTACTGGGCGATTTACTAGAATTTACTAGATAATTTACTGCTTGCATTTGTCTACGATACGTCTACAAAGTGCTCCTCAATGTACTATGTATTTCTATCGCTCGTCCTTGACTGTCCCTAATTAGCGCGACAAAACAATCTCTTCAAACAGAAATAGCCAAGAACGTCTCTAGGACGGTCGTTAACGGTTTGTTAACAGTCAATCGACCAGTTATAAATAACAGAAGGGTCGCCGTGCAACAGCTGATTGCGTGGAGATGGCGACTGTGGAGCAAAAACTGCTGTCAGCTGAAAAGCATTCATAATCGGCTCGGGTTTTCTTAATCGTTTGATGAATGATTAGGTTTTGGTAACCAGTTATTTATGTAAGTAAGTATTTATTTTTACATTTTTATTGTGTTTAATTACTTGCCTAGAACGAGATGAATTGATTTTGGGGATTCTTCTTTTGTTTTATCTCATCGTAACCAATGCCAGCCAGTACCTTTACCTATCGATTGACAAATAAAGAGCTTAGAAGCGTGGTTACTTTAAATTAATTTTTCGAAAAAAAAAACTAGAGGTGACTTTAGTATCTACCTATTTTATGACGAGGTGGCCTATCTTTACTTTGGAAAATGTTTTATTTGCGTAACTAATTTACGAACAGCATTAATTTTAGTTAATGTCATGCAAGAGTACATAAATAAAAAAAAAAAAACAAAAAAGAGTACATATAATTTTATTATAATTTCAAACTAGCTGCGCCCTGCGGTTTCATCCGCGGTTAAAAAGTATCCTATGTGCTATTCTAGACTATAATCTATCTTTGTGCCAAATTTCATCCAGATCTGTTCAGCCGTTCTGACGTGAAAGAGTAACAAACATCCATCCATCCATCCATCCATACATACAAACTTTCGCGTTTATAATATTAGTAGGATAGGAAGTAGGATAAGTTTAGAATCACCACAGATGATTGAGGTAATAGACTCCCTAAATTCCCTACCTGCTACTTACGCCAACTAGCGTTGAAAAAACGAACTAGCGCGAACTTTTTCGTGACAGATTTTTTTGGAATGTTGTAATACTGAGAGTTATAAGATTAAAACATGTGGTGAAGGAATGTATTTTAAACGGTAATATACGGTCCTAAATACCTAATCATTGTTTCAATTGTGCGTTATCAGGCGCCGTGATATGCGACAGTGATACGCGAGCGGTATCGCGTCGAGACAAGGATGAACTTCGCTGATAACGGGTTACCTAACGCAGTTTTTCAGTAAATTAGGCACGAGTTTGACCAAGAAATCGTCACGTGATTTGGTGCGGAATTCTTAATTTACGCACACTTTGAAATTGAAGGCTTGTGGAGTTTCTATCGGGCTATCTGGGTCTTCAAAATGGTTTTTTAAATCAGGCGTTACTTTGCGGAAGTTCATTTTTATAAAAGCGTCTTTAACAAATTTCTAATGTAGATATTTTCGCAGGCGATGATAGCTTAGTGGGAGAAAGCCCGCCTCTCAGGCCAGAGGAAGTGGGTTCGAACCCAGCCGACGGCACGCACCAATTTGTTCATTGTGTGAACATATTTCCGCATTGTATGTCACCTGTTATAAGACTGGAGCCCGGTGTATGGTGTCGCCTCCTGTCACATTTGGGACTGAATATCGTCCGACGAAGTATGGGTGTTGTATCACACCACTACCAGCCCTCTCGGGGCTTGGGCGTGACGATATTTTCGCTATTATATCACATCAAGTCCAGCAAGGAATATGGGTTCAATTTCCATGAATTTTGAACCCATTTTCCAATAATTCTAGCGTCTAATAAAATGCATTACCAGTGGAATCAAACCAATAGAGCAATGGACAAAAGTAATTGCCCGTGACATTATTAATAGACCCACGTGATAGGCCACAAGCAACAAATGCATTGCTTTTGTACTTTGTCATAAAAGCCGACTAGTTTTCAGTTTTCAGAAAGACATACTGGGCCATGACCTTAATGAAAACGAAGGCCATTACCGGGAAAGATAAGCTTAGAGAAAAAATAAGGTTGCCCGGAAAAATTACCAATAATGTTCAACGTAATATGCAACAAAATCAGTTCTAACTAGTAAGTTGAGCACGTGTCACTCAACATCGCGAATCGTTCTATTATTATAAATCCGCATCGTAAAGTGATACATCATTTTTGATAGCAAGGTAAGCTGTCCGAGATATACTTACTCGTAGTAATAAGTTACGTCAAAAATCCTAACCCGCATTGCGACAATTTTTGGCAAACGAATTTGGCAAGAGATAGATTGACATGTTTTTTTTAAATCCCGAAATACATTTTAAATAGAAATAAACATAAAGAACTAATGTAAGTATAGATAACAAAGCTAGTAGGTGAGTACTTCACTATCGATCTCATCCTTACGCGGAATTAAGATTTTTTTGACATTTTGAAGTGATTTGTTCGTAAATTTAACGAAGTAGAGGTTACTAAAATCTTTTGTAAATAAAATGATATAGTAAAAGTAAGTAAATACGGAGCACTGCAGTCGCATATTCTATGACAATTAAAATAAAATCTTTGAAAAATTCGTCAATTCCCCACAATTCCGTGACACGAATTGAACTGACTCCACACCCCCGAGTCAGTAACCTCCAGAGCTTACGCAACTCTCGCGCTCTCGTGCTCATGCGCTAACAGGCCGGCACTATGCCCCGTCTATTGATTGATGGTCAATGGCTAATTTTAGCACAAGAGATAGTGGCATCGATTCTACCCATTTCTGTTGTTCACTAAACTAAATTTGATAGCTTTAAGTTGTTTGCCATCCTTTCTTACATAATTACTAGTGGTGTAGTGGCTCTGTGAGCTGTCGATCTCGCGGCTGACGTCTGTCCTCCTCAACAAGTCGCATTCTCTAACCGCATTAATTAACCGATTCTCGAGAAATTTTGTCAGCAGGTTAATATCTTATTAGCAGGTCAATCTTAGAGTTTTTTTGTGAACCTACTTAATACATAACTTCAAGAGAATCGGTTAAGAAATCGACCTGTAATGGAAGACAGAGATCCGGACATTTGAAAGCATTTTTGTCGAAGCTGAAGCTAAGACGCTTCGCTCGCCAACGCGCGCTCGGTCGATTAAAGTGAAATGAGATGCAGGTAATAGTGAGCCTGTCAAATTAGTTTAATAATAATATAATAAAACTTTATTTCAGACTCAGGGATCCTTAATACACTGTAAAAGAATAAATTTAAAAGAAGAAAAATATTAAAATTAACAATATTAGGTGGCAATAGCCAGCCATTGTCAGTACGTTGCAGACCGCAGCAGGCGGTCTGCCAGGCTCCTAATAATGCAGTTTTTACACCTGTCGACCCTGGACATGAATGAGGCGATCCGCTTGCGCTGAATTGCGTTGAATGTATCGACGCGAGCGTCGAAGAACATTCCGGACAGTTGCCTAAAGATGTTATTGTATGCCACTCTGATGGAGTTGTGCGCCTTCATTGTGTAGTCGGTCCAGAGTTGACAGGTGTAAAAGGTCTGGCGAAACGATTTAGGTTTAGTTAGTGATACAATACAAATTGACATACGAGTAAGTGAAGATTCTGTTGAACAATTTTCTAAACTAAACAATGATTTAACTGTGGTCATTCTTTTTTCACCTGTAACATTAAACAAAATTTTCTTTTCATAATTATTTAGTTTAGTTTACAGACTTATGTAAGTACAACAGAATCGACAATCGACACCAATGTCAGACTTTCTTCAATAAGTCCATTTAAGTAATTTATTTAACGATCGTTTAATGTAGGCTATTCTTGATAAAGGGACTGTTATTGTACTAATTATCAGTTAATTGTTACCAGTAAGTAATTACTCACATAACTTATAAGATACCTAATTAACACTAAATAAAGCGATGATAGCCTTGACGGTGAAGGCCCGCCTCTCAAGCCAGAGGGAGTGGGTTCGGACCCAGCCGAAGGCACGCACCAATTTGTTCATTGTGTGAACGGCAGATGAGGCAGAAAGATTCTCGGGTGGCGACCACGGACCGGAAGACGCAGCGTGGAACGCTCCACAAGGTGGACCGACGATCTGGTGACGGTCGCAGGAGGACGCTGGATGCAGCGCAGGACCGGTCGTTGTGGAGATCATTGGGGGGCGGCCTTTGTCCAGCAGTGGACGTCTCCCGAGCTGTCATGATGATGAAGATGACAGTTTAGTTTTTAATTTTATTGTATTGCTAAATGTTGTAAATTTGATTTATTACATATTTTAATGTCTCGGAATAAATGGCTTAGTTAATATTTAAATTAACTTCATTTTTTATTAGCTATTCATAAGTTTATATATTATGTCGTTGGTAGGTGATATATTATGAGGTTGGTAGTTGGCATATATGATCCTCTAGCTATGATGCTCGTCTTGTAGGTGACTTTGGCGGTTTAAAGGTTAACTTAGGACCAACTTCAAATCGGGTAGTAAGTCAGATCCCTCGAATTACAGACCCGTCTCTGTGCTTCCGGCTTTGAGCAAAATATTTGAAAAGATTACAGAAGTGCAAAAGTCATAAAAAAAATTGAAATTGCACTTTGTCACTCTGTAGGTAAGTTTAGAGGCTCGTCAGTATTATCACTCGCTCTCTTCGCTCGTCTTCTTCTTCTAGACGAAATGGCGAGAGAATACCTTAAGCCAATGCGAAGTTAGTCTAGGTCGCCTAGGTCGCTCCCCCTCTGGTTCCCGCCTTGTCGTGGGGGGGGGGGGGGGGGGGGCTCAGTAGCCGTGGCCTCGACAACCACGGTGAAGCCAAGAGGAATCCGAGGTGGGGCCGCTTCTTGGGGCTTTTAGCCCAAAGCCCATTTGGAAGCGGCCCAAAGTAGGGTGTGGGTCTGTATGACTTGTCTGCAGACCCACAACTGAGACGGGGTGCAGTGCCGCATAGGCGAAGCTGCAGCCGAAGGCTGGGGGCCGCGGCAGGAGAGGACTGTTGGTGTGTCGTTGCCACTTTCCCTACCTTCCGCGGCCCAAACAGGGTCGCTACCGTTCGATGGCGGACGCGGTGGGGCCGCAGAGGAAGAGGCGTGTCGGTGTATCGTTGCCGCTCTCCCTATCCTCTGCGGCCGAAGTGGCAGGCGGCGGGGCCACTCATCTGACCCGTCGCATGGGGATCATGGGCACCTAGACATGGGTGCTGTCTAGCGCCCACGGGCAAATTGGTCCCCGAGGTGGTGGATGATGACGATGTGTCTGGTGTTCGGCACATCGTCATCGAGAGGGAGAGAGCGCAAGCTCGAGGAGGTGCTCGAAGGAGCTGGCGCTGTCGGGGCTGCGGAGGAGTCCGAAAGCGTACCCGTTGCACCGACATTTTGCGCCGAGGTGGAACACCCTTGGGTTTTAGTGGGTAGGCCGTCAGTGGCGGGATTCCCACATAACCACTCTGTGCCCGCACCCGGGGCTGTTGGTGGTATCCATAAAGGATTTTCCCAAACCAACTCCAAACTTCGTCAACCTTGCCCTATACTTAGCAGGTAACTAAATGTTGGCATCAATCTTAAAAAACCTTTCCACGTCAAAAAACCTAACTGATAGCCGAAGGTCGAGTTGCCAGGCGTCAAGTTCGGAATTTTTGGCGCTAGACGACGCGCGGACGGCGACTTGGCCGTGACTGTAGGAAGTTACTGATTAACATAAACAGGAAGACGCAATTATAGTTGCGGTTCCCTTGCATTGCTTAAATCACTCTCATTCTTCTCTCCTTTGTCTGAATGGTTATTTTTAATTAATCAATTTTTTTGCGGAAGAATAAAAGACTTCCCTCGTACAACATCTCGTATATTTTGTTACCGATCTTTTCTAAACCTTGGACGTCTCTGGTGGATACGCATCACGCATTATGTAGACCTACGTTTTGCGCTACCAAAATATAAATATCTAGCTATGCCCCACGGTTTCACCCGCGGTCCCACAGGAACTGTATAATTTTTCGGCATAAAAAGTAAACAACGTGTATGCAAAATTTCATGATGATCGGTTGAGCAGTTAGGGCGTGAAAGTGTTACAAACAAACAAACGAACAAACTCACTTTGGCATTTATAATATTAGTTAGGATTTACTCACCTACTTAATCTTGTTTTAATTATGAAAACGAGTGCTCTTCGATATTCATATTTGATAAATAAATCTGTTAGCCACAGATACAGAGCAGTGTTCTTTTTGGCGATCTTTAACCCAGGCCTGGCGGTCTCCTGCTAGTGTCTTCACCTTCTTGTACGACAAAAGTTTTCTTTTATTTGGTATATCTTACAACTTCTGTTCTTCATAGACACATAATTATTACTTTTTCAAATAATAGTAGATTTGTAGAGCAAAGAGAGAAATTTGTTCCAACACAATCCAGTGGCCGGTTATGTCACGCCGGCGCAACACACGTAATTTCATTTTCAAACTTGTAAAAATGCCAATAAACGTAGATATTTTTGTAACACCCATTAACAATACAGTAACATTGTAATGCTAACATTGAGAGTCCCTGTACGTAAGCGCACGTGTTTTAGAAATAAAATAAGCATTAGGTTCTTTACTTATCATTTCGCAGATGAAAGACATCTTGAAGACAAAGTCGTGTTTATTCACCAATAAAAAAGTGCAAAACGTACATTTTGGAAAGTGCACAACTTTACCTTTTCCCAATGATCTCAACTTCAGGCCGGTGGTGGTGGCTTGTGGCTCGCATCCAGCTGTTCTCCGAGACCCTCACAAGATCGTCGTTACGAATCAACCGAAGATCTTGTGCGTGCAAGTTGAAATAGGCAGAGTGGCTTGCCCCTAAAGTAAGAGTAGGGAAGACTGAAGGGACTCTAATATGGCTTGATAGACAACCATGCAGGGCCTACAATTAAACCCTATTATTCTTAGTTATCAACGCCATATTCTCAGTTGACACACGTGGTCACCCAACCGAAGACTGCCCGTCGTCCGTTGACTACTCTTGTTGATATTGCAAACCATTTAGGGCAATTTTAGGCGCATCTCTTCTCTACATAGTATAAAACAAAATCGCTCCAAGTCCGCCTGTCCCTCTGTGTGTATATCCTAACTCCTCCTAAACCACACAACGGAATATGATACGGTTTTCATCACCAGTTAGATGATTTTTCATAGAAGATTTGAATTTTAAAGGAACCGAGCTAAACCAGGACGTGTTGCTAATAGTAATGTTATGAGTGCAAAATACGGGTCGCAAATGTCAAAGAGCAAAATGTCCAAAGGCTGTTAAGTCCAAAACGAACATCTCGACTTAGTAACGAGCTCGGTAATGTCAAGTACGAGATCACGAGGCCAGTTACATAAGAAAGGGCAGTCAAATACTGTCCTATATTAGCAACGCGTGCGCTGCTTGGCCCGCTTCCAAGATTCTACGCACAGCCAAGGGAACGCGGAGTGGCGCAAGGTCGTTGTCTCAGGTCAAGCATCGAAATAAAAGGTTATATAATGACAATAGGAATTTTGGATTCCAGACTTCGACTTAGTTTTAACGTTTCCGTTCGTAATCTGCAAATTTTAAACTCTAATTAGATCTCAGTCCGTATTCAGAAGTTTTTAAACGTTATTCATTCTTCCGATTGGATTTATACTCGATACCCTATGCCAAATTTTACCGACTAAGATTCCAACAAGCGTTTGAAATTTGTCTGGGTTGCCTGGGGAGTCGATCATCAAGGGTCTCCAAACCAAGAAGGCCCCAGGTGCAGACGGCGTCAGCAATAGAGTGATTAAGCACTTCCCCGTCTTTCTGATCAACCTCCTCGTCAGCATCTTCAATGCCGCCTTGGCCAACTGCACCTTCCCCGACGCTTGGAAGTCTGCCGACGTCATCGGCATTCACAAGCCCGGCAAGAAGGCGTCAGAGCCCTCTAGCTACCGCCCCATCAGTCTCCTCAGTACCTTAGGTAAGATTTACGAGCGCATCCTTCTGAAGCGTATTTGGTCCCACATCCGAGATAACAATCTCCTCCCCGACGAGCAGTTCGGCTTTCGAGCCAGACACTCGTGCGTCCAGCAGGTGCACCGCATCACGGAGCACATCCTAGAGGGTTTCAATCGGAAACCCTACCACGGCTTCACCCAGGTCACGCCCAAATGTCAGTCCACCCTTGCGGTGTTCCTCGACGTAGCGAAAGCGTTCGATAAAGTCTGGCACAGCGGGCTGGTATACAAGTTATACCAGCTCGGGTTCCCGGATGGTCTTGTACTCATAATACATGACTATCTGACTGATCGAAACTTTCGCTATCGCGTCGACGGCACCCGCTCGGCTCCCCACCCCATCGGCGCTGGCGTCCCTCAGGGGTCAGCGCTGGCCCCCGTTCTGTTCTCCCTCTACACGCATGACATTCCACGTCATCCGAAGGTAGAGCTTGCGCTTTTCGCGGACGATACTGCCCTCTTTATAAGAGGGTGGAATCAGTCCATCTCCTTCCGCACGCTTCAACAAGCCCTGCGCCGCTTAGGCGACTGGTTTGAGAAGTGGGCCATCTCGGTCAATCCGGACAAAAGCGCAGCAGTGTGCTTTCACCCCAACAAATGGCCTATCCGGCAGCAGCTCATGCTGCACGATAGGCCCATCCCCTGGGTGAACTCGACCAAGTACCTTGGCGTGACCCTCGATCGTCGACTCACCTTCTCGAGGCACATCCGGACAGTTAGGAATCGAGCGGTTTTCTTTTTAAGCCGACTCGCCCCCCTTCTCAACGATCGTAGTAAGCTATCCCTTAGAAATAAGGTGATATTGTACAAAATTTGCATCCGCCCCGTTATGATCTACGCCTCCGTAGTGTTTGCCCACGCGTCTGGCTTCGACCTGGACAAGCTCCAGGCCGTCCAGAATAGATTTATTCGCAGAGCGGTCGGAGCCAGCTGGTTCCAGCGAAACTCCGACTTGCACTGCGATGTAGAGCTCCCCTCCATTCGGCAGTACTTTAAATTCACTTCGCGCAGATACTTTGATAGGGCCTCCCACCATTCAAATCCTCTAGTCGTTCGCACGGCGGACTACTCAGCAGTAGACGCCGCTGCCCCCCGCCCTCTCCGTAGACGCCCTAGAGACATCTTCGGCGACCCGGACGACCCCATCGCAGTCGCCACGGCGGCTGCGCTGGGGTCGGCCGACCCGACAGCTCCCCGCAACAGGAAGTTTGCAGTTTTTGGTATAGGCGCCGGTTACCAAAGGAACACGATAACAAAACACCGACCTCGCCGGCGAGGTCGAAGACTCCCAGGATCTGTTAGAAGATCGGTTAGATTCTCTCCAAATAGTCAAACAGATAAACCTAATAGGGCTCAAGCGCAAACCCCCTCTGGGTTGCCTGGGCAAATCGACTCCCCCCCCCCCCGGCGACGGTCCAAGCCGAGGTCCGTACCTTAGTGGTGCCCTTGTGCCAGTCGCCCTTAGCTTTAAATAACTAAAGTCCATTAAGGTCCTGCGCCCTCCGCGCTTGCCTTACGTCCGGTACGCTGTAGAGGCCTCAGTGGCCAACAGCATTAGTCATAAAAAAAAAAAAAAAAAAAAAAAAAAAAAAAAAAAAAAAAAAAAAAAAAAAAAATGGGTTGCCTGGGCAACCCGACTCCCCCAAGCGACGGTCCAAGCCAAGGTCCGTACCTTAGTGGTGCCCTTGTGCCAGTCGCCCTTAGCTTTAAATAACTAAAGTCTATTAAGGTCCTGCGCCCTCCGCGCTTGCCTTACGTCCGGTACGCTGTAGAGGCCTCAGTGGCCAACAGCATTAGTCATTCACAAAAAAAAAAGGGATCCAATCGGAAACGTTACGGACTGAAATTCGAATAATTAGAGTTTAATTAAAATAAATTTAAAAAATAGTTAAATTAAAATATCCTACTAATATTATAAACGCGAAAGTTTGTTGTTGTTGTTTTTCTCTTTCACGCCAAAACGGCTGAACAGATCTGGATGAAATTTGGCACAGAGATAGATTATAGTCTAGAATACTTTTTACCGCGGGTGAAACCGCGGTGCGCAGCTAGTCTACAATAAAACAGTTAATCTGTTTTATGGTAGCGCTAGCGCTCACAGCGTAGCTTGACTAGGTGTTTCGTAGCCGATCACCGATGCTAAGCAACGGATGTGAGCGCTACATTGGGCAGGTGGCATTTACAACTGAGCGCTACCGTGGCTCGGATGACACGTTAAATTGTGGGCCCCGGTGATTGTTCAATGACAACAATCGTCAAGCTATGTCAGACGCGTTCGGGCGGCCTAGAAACTGACATCACTCGAACTGTACGAACTTACTTGCCTATTGTGTATGTGGAGAAGGCCCGCCTCTCAAGCCAGAAGGGGCGGGTTCAAACCCAGCCGACGGCACGCACCAATTTGTTCATTGTGTGAACATATTGTATGTCATCATCTGCTACATGACTGGAGCCCGGTGTATGGCGACTGGCTCGCCCTCTCTCACATTTGGGACTGAATATCGTCCGGCGAAGTGTGGGTGTTGTATTACACCACTGCTAGCCACTTCAGGGGAAAGGCGTGACGAAATGTATGTAAATGTTGTGTGTATGTAGTTTCCGACGATAGCACAAGAAAGTATCGTTGATCCCCGCGCGAACAACTCCCGATTTTCGTGAAATTTTGCAGTAGTTCATGCAAAAACACACATTACTATTTGTAATCTAAATTAGGCTTCTATCAGATACAAGTAATATTGTAAAGAATTATAACAATTCTCATGATTATAATATGTATTGCTAACTAGTTGTTACCCGCAACTTCGTTCGCGTTTATTCAGAAAACCATAAACCAAGTATCCATAAACTCTCCTCGTGATATACTGTAACTGATTATCAAATTATGAATAATAATCCGTTACCAAAGAGATCAGAGTTCAACATTTAAAAAATTACTGGCTGGTTTTGAGCAGTTCTAATTTTAGTTGTCAGTTGTTATTTCAGTACCAACTAGGTAGTATTTTGTGATGTTGCCTGACGCATTTGGTAAGCGGCGCGTAATTTTTTTTTAACTTACAGAATTTCATGACAAAAAGATTTATTTATTCAGAAAAAAAGCACCCAAACACCTTCCTTGTAATTTGTGTTGTAACTATTTTTATAATTTCATAAAGATTCACGTTCAGCCGTTTAGCCGTGAAAAGCATACAAACAGACAGACAGAGTTCCTTTCGAGTGTATGATTAGTAAGGATATGGCAGGTATAGGATTCTAGCTGCACCCCGCGGTTAAAGGTAGCCTGTGTGCAAATTCAGGGTTTGAGCACAGAATAAATAATAATACTACGTACAGAAGGTTCACTCTAGAACAAAAGTCAAGTTTAGGTATAAAAATTCACCTACTTTTTTCACCGTTACGCGAAATTGAAGCTTATCTTGTGACACGAGCGTTCAAAATCCGCTTGGCACCAGTGACTCGAAACCGGTTTGACGGCAAGAGCACAGGGCTGCTACTAGCCGATTTATAGGTAAATATTAATTAATAAAGATAACAGTACCTTTTTTTTTAATTTGATAAACTATCTTTACTAAATAAGTAGGTGTAGTAAGTAAGTAAAAACACTTTAACATACATGAAAACCTACTTGTTTACCTTTTACCGATTTTTTTTGGCAACATACATATGTGTACAAATTAAGAACTACATTTGTGCTTTTGCCAATATAATATAAGTAAATATGAAAATATAAATCAATAAAGATAACAGTGTGTATTAATTTAATAAACTACCTAGGTACCTTTACTAAATAAAAATGTTGTAATAACAAAAAAAACTTTTTGGCAAAAAATTAAACCGCCGAAAAAACTGAAATGCAAAAAATAATCAATAACTAAGTTCTTAAACTAATGTAAGTATATTTAAGTAGTTTTGAGTCTAAACTCAGCCTTAAAATCTGTGAGTGTAAATCACCCCTATTTTCCCACCCATATGGTTGGTTTTTTTTCCAAATTTATATGAGACCAACCAACTTCGAGGTATTCCGTTTAAATCGGAATCGGAAAAAGAAAATTTAAATCGGACTACTCTTTACAAAGTTATTCGTGGTCATGCATTTCAATCAGTGAGTGAATAATCAATAATTCCCTGTTTTCCTACCCTTAGTTAGGGTTGACATAGACATAGACAGACATAGACAGACATTTATTTGTGGCAAAAAACACACAGAATAAGAATATACACACAGAATACAGTTTAACAAAAAAAAAAAAAGGAAACTAAGTTAACAGGTAAAAACAGTGCTGGTATTTTGGCTTTTTGCCACAAACCAATTTGGGTTGGAATTTTATGGGAAAATAGGACCACCTTCGGTATACCTTTTCCAATAAAAAAAGAATGATTAAAATCGGACTACTCTGTAATAAGTTATGTATAATCATACATAAGAAATATATACACGCGTTTAGTTGTAAACCTCCTCCGTTTCGTCGGTTTTTATAATACTTTCAACGGTTTTGAGTCAGCGGTGCCAAACGAATTATCCACGCTAAGTTACAATTTCGCTTTACAGTCAAAAGAGTAGGAGAATTTTATTGTATGTATACCTAAACTGGACTTTTGTACTAGGGTGAAGCTTCTGTACGTAGTACTATTATTTATTCTGTGACTAAACTGCGGAGTGATCCTTCCCGCCCTGACTACCCCGTTGTTACGGATCCTATAAGGTTTGCAGCCTCTCTGCAAGCCAAGGCCCCTAAGGCCAAGCCTTCCCCCGCCCGCGCCCCTAAGGCCAAGCCTTCCCCCGCCCGCGCCCCTAAGGCAAAGTCCCCCCCCGCCCGCGCCCCTCAGGCCGCCGGGAAGAAATCCGCTGCCCCTGCCCCGGCCCCTAAGGCCACCATTAAGTTGGCACCCTCCCTCAGAGGGCTGCCGGCCGCCCCGACTCCCGCCGCCGCCGCCGCTAAGAGCCGGTCGCCCGCGGCAAAGCGTTCCCCAGGCGTGGCACGCTCCAGCCGCGTGCGATCGCGTACGGTGGCGCCGCGCTCGCGTTCTCGTTCTCGCTCGCCGCGACTGACCCTGACGGTCGGTTCCAATCACACCTCCACGGAGGAGATGGAAACCGTCAGCGGAGGCGACGACGGCTTCACCGTCGTCGCCAACAAGGGGACGAAGCGGCCCGCTTCCGCCGCCGGCTCCCCTCCGCCCCCGTTAAAGGCCGCATGCCCGACTGCATGCCCCTCTCTCCCGCCCACCGCCATGGACGCGCCTCCCGCGCCCAGGGTGGGCAAGCCCCCCCGCCCCTTCGTGGTTCGGGACCGCCACCGCTGGCAGGAGGTGGTCGCAATCCTCACGGCCAGTAGCGTGACGTTCTCCGGCAAGAGTCATGCTGACGGCATCGCCGTCACAGTCCCCACGTCTGACGACTATCGTCAGGCCACCCGCTCCCTTAGGGAACACCAGATCCAATTCCATGCGTATCCGCTGGAAGAGGAGAAGGTACTCCGCGTTGTACTTCGCGGCATCCCTAAGGAGATCGACACGGAGCTCGTCCGTGACGATCTCCTAGCCCAAGGCCTCCCGGTCCAGCAGGTCCATCGGATGACCAATGGACGGACGAAGGCCCCGATCGACCTTGTGCTGGTCATCCTCGACCGCACGGAGGAGGGGAAGGGGATCTTTCACATCGAAAGAGTCCTCAACCTCTCCGGCCTGAAAGTCGAGGCTCCCAGGCGGAGAGGCATACCCGGGCAGTGCCACCGCTGCCAACTCTACGGGCACGCCGCCCGCTTCTGCGAAGCGGCGTACCGTTGCGTCAAGTGCGCGGGCGAGCACAGCACCGCGCTGTGCAAGCGGGTCAAGGGGGATCCTAATCCTCCCAGCTGCGTGCTCTGCGGGACTCAGGGGCACACCGCGAACTATCGCGGTTGCCCCAAAGCCCCGAAGGCTGCGGCCGGGGCGAAGAGGACCCCTGCGCCCCGTCGCCCAACCCGTCCCCATGGCATCAGCGCCAAGATCCCTGCGCCGAAGTTCGTCGACGCTCCCCTACCCGCCACCAATGCTTGGACCAGGCCCTCGTCCCTGATCCAACCGAAGGTGGCCCCAGCTCCGGCCAGCAGCGCCCGCGCGCCTGCCCAGAGCCGTCCAACCCCCCCGCCCTCACCCTTCAAACCCGCCCAGGGCCCCTATGGCCTGAAGGCGGATCTGCTCTTGCTGGCAGAGATAGCCTCGGCATTCGACCTCGACGAGGTCCGTGCCGTAGCCCAGGAGGTCCGCGAGCATCCTGATGCCCTATTGGACATCATGATGACTCACGGCAACCTCTTCAGCGCTATGAAGCGCTTCGCCCCCCGCGTCCTCTCCCAATAACCTTAATGGATTGCACACCCACTAAGGTTAAGCCCCATTCATTGGCGTTGGCGTGGTTTAATGCCAACGGCATCCACACCGATGCCAGAGATCAGCGGGATCTCATCCACCACTTTCTAACGACCCATCAGGTCGACATCATGTTGATCAACGAGACCTTTCTGAAACCAAGCAAGAGGAACCCCAGGGTTGCAAACTACTTGATGGTTCGTAATGACAGACTCGCCGCCCCCCTGGGCGGTACTCTGATCTATTACAAAAGGTCTCTGCACTGCACACCCATACCCACTCCCCCGTTAGTCAATCTGGAAGCTTCCTGTTGCCGTCTTGCGATGACCGGTCATCAGTCCATCATAATAGCGTCTTGTTACCACTCGGGTAGCAAGACTCTCCTCAAAGAGGACCTCGAAGCGCTTCTCGCTCTCGGTAGCTCGGTCATTCTGGCCGGCGACTTTAACGGCAAGCACGTGATGTGGGGCTGCAACGCGAATAACCGGAATGGGCACCTTCTGTACTCATTCTCGGATACGCTAAATTTTGATATCATCCCCCCCAGCTCCCCGACTTACTTTAGCAGTAATCTCAACTACAGGCCGGACATTCTCGACCTAGCACTCCTAAAGGGCGTAACACTCCAGTTGCGTTCTTTGGAGGTGCTACACGAGCTTGACTCGGACCATAGGCCAGTTCTGATGCTGCTGGGTCCCGACCCGAGCAACAGAACTCCGCCGACAAAGACCGTGGTGAACTGGGAGCTCTTGGGCGAAAGCCTAAAAGCTACCAGTTCACCCGATTTAGATAGAATACCAGACGATATCGCGACCCCCGACGATATCGCTCTTTCCATAGACGCTCTCAACAGTCACCTTCGTAAAGCCGTTGGCGAAGCCTCGAAGCAGGTCCCAGCCGAGGGCGACCAACGCTGGGCCCTACCCGAGGATGCGAGGGAGCTGTTGAGAGCGAAACATGCGGCCACTAGGGCATACGACTGGTGTCGCACCGAAGAGAACAGAGCCACTCTGCGGTATTACGAGCGTGCCGTAAAGAACCGCATGAGTGAACTCCGCAATCAGAGGTGGGACACCCTGCTCTCGGAGATCAGACCATCTCACCAGGCATACTGGAAGATGGTAAGATCGCTGAAGGGCAGCAAGTCATCCAATATT
Organism: Peribatodes rhomboidaria; assembly: GCA_911728515.1. Lineage (NCBI taxonomy): Eukaryota > Metazoa > Arthropoda > Insecta > Lepidoptera > Geometridae > Peribatodes > Peribatodes rhomboidaria. The sequence goes on along the minus strand of OU452192.1, from coordinate 6,417,635 downwards.
CCCCCCCTGTCTCGTCCGAACGACACGCTTGCCTTCGAGGACGACGAAAAGGCCGAGTGCCTTGCCGAAAGCCTCGAAAGGCAATGCAGCCCCAGTCTCGAGCGCGTCGACCCCGACCACCTAGATATGGTGGAAGAGGAAGTCGCCGAGTTCACAGCCCGTCCCGCCCTCGAACCCACAGAGCCGGTCTCTGTGTCGGAGGTAGAGTCGATCATCAAGGGTCTCCAAACCAAGAAGGCCCCAGGTGCAGACGGCGTCAGCAATAGAGTGATTAAGCACTTCCCCGTCTTTCTGATCAACCTCCTCGTCAGCATCTTCAATGCCGCCTTGGCCAACTGCACCTTCCCCGACGCTTGGAAGTCTGCCGACGTCATCGGCATTCACAAGCCCGGCAAGAAGGCGTCAGAGCCCTCTAGCTACCGCCCCATCAGTCTCCTCAGTACCTTAGGTAAGATTTACGAGCGCATCCTTCTGAAGCGTATTTGGTCCCACATCCGAGATAACAATCTCCTCCCCGACGAGCAGTTCGGCTTTCGAGCCAGACACTCGTGCGTCCAGCAGGTGCACCGCATCACGGAGCACATCCTAGAGGGTTTCAATCGGAAACCCTACCACGGCTTCACCCAGGTCACGCCCAAATGTCAGTCCACCCTTGCGGTGTTCCTCGACGTGGCGAAAGCGTTCGATAAAGTCTGGCACAGCGGGCTGGTATACAAGTTATACCAGCTCGGGTTCCCGGATGGTCTTGTACTCATAATACATGACTATCTGACTGATCGAAACTTTCGCTATCGCGTCGACGGCACCCGCTCGGCTCCCCACCCCATCGGCGCTGGCGTCCCTCAGGGGTCAGCGCTGGCCCCCGTTCTGTTCTCCCTCTACACGCATGACATCCCACGTCATCCGAAGGTAGAGCTTGCGCTTTTCGCGGACGATACTGCCCTCTTTATAAGAGGGTGGAATCAGTCCATCTCTTTCCGCACGCTTCAACAAGCCCTGCACCGCTTAGGCGACTGGTTTGAGAAGTGGGCCATCTCGGTCAATCCGGACAAAAGCGCAGCTGTGTGCTTTCACCCCAACAAATGGCCTATCCGGCAGCAGCTCATGCTGCACGATAGGCCCATCCCCTGGGTGAACTCGACCAAGTACCTTGGCGTGACCCTCGATCGTCGACTCACCTTCTCGAGGCACATCCGGACAGTTAGGAATCGAGCGGTTTTCTTTTTAAGCCGACTCGCCCCCCTTCTCAACGATCGTAGTAAGCTATCCCTTAGAAATAAGGTGATATTGTACAAAATTTGCATCCGCCCCGTTATGACCTACGCCTCCGTAGTGTTTGCCCACGCGTCTGGCTTCGACCTGGACAAGCTCCAGGCCGTCCAGAATAGATTTATTCGCAGAGCGGTCGGAGCCAGCTGGTTCCAGCGAAACTCCGACTTGCACTGCGATGTAGAGCTCCCCTCCATTCGGCAATACTTTAAATTCACTTCGCGTAGATACTTTGATAGGGCCTCCCACCATTCAAATCCTCTAGTCGTTCGCACGGCGGACTACTCAGCAGTAGACACCGATGCCCCCCGCCCTCTCCGTAGACGCCCTAGAGACATCTTCGGCGACCCGGACGACCCCATCGCAGTCGCCACGGCGGCTGCGCTGGGGTCGGCCGACCCGACAGCTCCCCGCAACAGGAAGTTTGCAGTTTTTGGTATAGGCGCCGGTTACCAAAGGAACACGATAACAAAACACCGACCTCGCCGGCGAGGTCGAAGACTCCCAGGATCTGTTAGAAGATCGGTTAGATTCTCTCCAAATAGTCAAACAGTTAAACCTAATAGGGCTCAAGCGCAAACCCCCTCTGGGTTGCCTGGGCAAATCGACTCCCCCCCCCCCGGCGACGGTCCAAGCCGAGGTCCGTACCTTAGTGGTGCCCTTGTGCCAGTCGCCCTTAGCTTTAAATAACTAAAATCTATTAAGGTCCTGCGCCCTCCGCGCTTGCCTTACGTCCGGTACGCTGTAGAGGCCTCAGTGGCCAACAGCATTAGTCATTCATAAAAAAAAAATAAAAAAAAAAAAAAAAAAAAAAAAAAAATACCCCGTTGTTGTTTCCTTCATTTTGGCGTCGCAGCGCAGATCAATACAGTGTTGCCAGAATGTTACTTATGAAACATTTTACGCTACTTGTATAATGTACGTTTTTGTATGTTTGTGTGTCCGTTTAATCTATACTAATATTATAAAGAGGAAAGATTTGTATGTAAGTATATTTGTAACGAATTAAATCAAAAACGACTGGTCCGATTTCAAAAATTCTTTCACCATTTCATTTCTTTCTACATTATTCCTGATTGACATAGGCTATAAAACGTGAGCGAAGCCGCGGGCAAAACAGCTAGTATCCATTTATAATTTATGTTTGTATGTAATGTTACGTTACTTGTAAAATGCCGTATTTAATTTGCAGCTAACAAAAAAAAATCTTGTAACAGTCATGTCAGTTAGTCCATATTTTGTTTGATAGTTTTTGTGTTTTGATTTGTTTTCCAAGTAAAATAATAATCATACGTGTATAAGGTTTCATATAAGTAAGGTTTCGTTTTGTAGAAACACCAACCTACTTTGATAGTCAGAATTACTTATTCTAGGTTCGAATTATACGTTTTTGTTTGTAGATGATTGATTGTCGGTTATGATGGCTGTCTAAAATGTCATGAAAGAAACTAAGTTTGAATAAATATAATTTATGTTGAGAAAATGTTATAAACTAAATAAATATGTACCTAATACAGTAATAGAATATATCATGTGACGTGAATTCAGTAATTTTTATTTATATTTCTATTTGAATCGCTCGATCGAATCGAATCGAATAGATCCACAGGTTAGTACTTATGATGTGTAATATTTGATACACTAGTAAGTATACCAATACTTTTACTATACGATAAGTGTTTTTTGTTTTCATCATCATCGTTTTGTAGCTCCCGGTATACTGATGGATTTATAAAAATGATGTTTTTCTCCTGAAAATGTGACCTTTTGAACTGTCTCATGTTATATTTCACTATTTGCCACTGGCATCACTGGATCAATAACGTTGCGCATGTGATTGGGCAGTACTGTGTTCGCATTTGAACTATTTTGTGTTAAGAACAAAAGAAAGCTTTTCTCAGCTAGAAGATCACAACTTAGAAGTTTTAATTCGAATAAGTACCATGAATAACACGAAAAAAATGAAAAACGAAAATGAACACGGTGTGGGAGAAAGTAGTGAAAATATGCCTAGCGCGGCACCAGATATCGAAGATCCTGCTTCTGGTCCTTCGTCTTCGTCCACGAAGAACATTCTCGATGGTTGGACTAAAGAGGAGAAGTTTAAGCTTTATGAGGGCGTAAAAGCTTCCAAAAACGCTGCGGATTTACAACAGCATATTCAAACAAAGACTTTACAAGAGATTGAGAGAGTCATTCAACAATACACAGAAATGGCAGAAGAATTCAACAAAAAAAAAAAGTTAGAAACAAAAAAAAATAAAACGAAACCTTCAGTACGTATACCAAGCTGGGCGCTGGGAGACGGCGTCACCCTTGAACAATTAGTACTCACTTTTCGAATCATAGCTGACCAAGATCCCAATATCCCCCCCGCTGAATTGACTGGAAATATTGACTTCCGAAAAGTTTACCATCAAGTAGCTGATTTGATGGAAGGCAAGAAACCAACCGACCCTATTATATCACAAGTTATAAGCAGCGCTCTCGAAGAAGCAGCTATTCGCAGTACACGACTCTTTAATGAGACTTTAGCGGAACAAGAAAAACACAATAAAAAATAAAATTAAAAAGAGACATCATTAACATCGCCTCAAGAACCTAGTAAGGATGTTGAACAAGGTATTGTATTTTTTACGCAAGAAGCATACAATCCTCTAGGTCAAATGAACCTGATATTCATCCTGAGTAAAATATTAATCATTTATTTTGTAAGACTTACTGTTCTGTATTAAAATTAAATAAAACTTTTTTGCTACTCTATACTTTGTTTTTTTTTTTGTAAGTTAGTACCTAATACACTTTCAAACTCACAACAGTGTGTATCCTATCCATTCATGTAATAAATGGGAATAAGACAAAAACCTTGATTGTATACATATAAGCACACATGAATCTTATTTATTTAGTTTACTAGAAAATATAGGTATTTAGAAAAAACTTCACTACTTGCACTGTGTTGGGTAATATTCAGTAGCAGGTTAGTCTGCAAACATGATTGTTTGTGTCATTTTATTGTTGCGCTACATGCCTGCATGCGAATATCCACCCAATGGTCTGTTAAAGAAAAAAGCAATATGCATCGGTAGCATTTCAATTTATGTACCTACTAGCTGCGCCCCGCGGTTTCACCCGCGGTTAAAAAGTATCCTATGTGCTATTCTAGACTATAATCTATTTCTGTGCCAAATTTCATCCAGATCTGTTCAGCCGTTCTGGCATGAAAGAGTAACAAACATTCATCCATCCATTCTTACAAACTTTCGCGTTCATAATATTAGTAGGATAGGAAGTAGGATCTATCAAACGAATAACTACCTTAGCCCCAGTATAAATATAGTACAACCTTATTTTGGGTATTAGCCCATTGGTATGTCATATATTGGTATTAGCGATGATAGCCTAGTTAGAGAAGGCCCGCCTCTCAAGCCAGGGGGAGCGGGTTCGAACCCAGCCGACGGCACGCACCAGTTTGTTCATTGTGTAAGCATATGTGCGTATTGTATGTCATCTGCTACATGACTGGAGCCCGGTGTATGGTGACAGGCTCGCCCCTGTCACATTTGGGACTGAATATCGTCCGGCGAAGTGTGGGTGTTGTATTATTGTATACTGCCAGCCCCCTTGGATTTTGTAAGTTAAAATATTGAGAAGATATTTCCTTGTAAATTACACTAACCTACCTACCTACTGAAATTCTAACTAATATTATAAATACGAAAGTGTGTTTGTTATGCTTTCACGCCTCAACTACTCAACCGATCTGGATGAAATTTGGCACAGAGATAGATTATAGTCTAGAATAGCACATAGGATAATTTTTAACCGCGGGTGAAACCGCGGGGCGCAGCTAGTATATAATATATAGAATTATGTTAATCATAATTAATTAGATTTTGACATTTTCACAAAAATAACTAATTTTGACATTTCATGTCCTTACTTAATTTATTTTTATTTTTATTTTTACTGAATTCATTTGGCATCTATTTAATCTAAGATTGACATGTATCAAATCCAAATAACTTTTAAACTTTAATTTTTTATGTTGAAATTATTTAATTTGTGATATGTTTGTGTGTATATGAATTCTTAATATGGACATGTTCTGAAATAAAACATTATTGTCATTATTATAAACATTCACCTACTCTTTTGACCGTTACGCGAAATTGAAACTTATTTTGTGAGTCGAGCGTTCGCAATCTGCGTGGCACCACTTACTCGAAACCGATTTGACCGCAAGAACACAGGGTTCCCACTTTGCCGATATTTATGTATGATATAAACATAGTTAAAATATCTAGTCTGGATACCCGCGCAATATTGTCGTTGTCGTTTTTTGAGGGAGACACAAGACTAATAATATTACCAATTTGTATTGTAATTAATTGTAATTTTTTGTAATTATCTTTTTGACGAGTCCATTATAGGAGCATCCTTAATTAATTTTAGCTAAAATCTTTATGGAACTGTTACTTAATGACAATAAAAATTATTCTATTCTATTCTATTCAAGAATTGCTCATTTAAAGATATTAGATATACCTATCAGAAACTAGCTGTCACCCCGCGACTTCTTTCGCGTTTATTATTTATATTTATATATGTGAGCTATCCTATCTGTTAAGTTAGATCGAACTGCACACGGTGTGCAAATTTGATTGAAATCGGTTAAGTACCTAGTTTAGGAGTCTATAGCGGACAAACAACGTGACACGTAATTTATATATATTTAGATAAGATTAAGCAATAAATATAACAGTTTTTATTCATTCAAAAAACTATCTTTGATAAATAAATAAGTGTAGTAAGTAAAAAAACTTTAACATACATGATAGATAACCTACTTGTCTACCTTTTACCGATTTTTATTTTGGCAAAACATTTCTGTTCCTAATATTATTGTTTCTGACCAGCAAATTAAATAATTGTATCGCTAGGTAACTACAAACATACGCAACTAATATTTAGTCCTATATCACTGCCGAGAGCCGAGCGACAACCTCCTGCCATGCTCCTACCCGGTAGGTGCGCCGGCGAAACGTACCTACCTTAACTGTGGAGTCACACTCCCCTGGTATAAGCTACCTCCAAACACAAACTTTTGCCTATAGAGTACTAGTGACTGTGAGCTGTAGACTCAGGTCTGTTAGAAGATCGGTTAGTTAGCTCGTAGTGTTCGTTCATTTTACGCCCCTCAGTTTCTTGCCTGTTCTTCTGAGGTGAGGTTCCCTTTCCTAACAAGGCGGTCGAGTCATTGTTAATAATAATTAACTTTGTTTTAACCTTAACTTCAACCGTCCCCGTTAGGGCCCTAGAGCAAGCCCCTTCTGGGCTGCCAGGGCAATTCGACGCCCCTCCCTCGGCGACAGCCCAAGCCGAGGCCGTACCTCAGAGGTGCCCTTGCGGTCGTCGCCCATAGTTTGTAAGCATTTTTGAGGCCCTGCGCCATCTGCGCTTGCCTTACGTCCGGTACGCTGTAGAGGCCTCAGTGGCCAACAGCATTAGTCATTCACAAAAAAAAAAATGAGCTGTAGACCTTACGACCAACGTCTGTCTCCTCTACAGGTTGCATTCCTCAACCGATTGTGAAATTTTGTGATCAGCTTGGATAATTGTACAGTTTTTTTGTAGTCAGTTTTTGGAAATCTTTCAAAATGGCGGTTTTTTTAAGAACCTACTCACAAAACCGGTTAATGTGTCGAAGCTGAAGCAGAGACGCTTCGTTCGCTAACGCTCGCTCGGTCGATAAATAAGAGTGGGATGAAACGCGAGCGAAGCCGCGGTCCGATGAGTTAGTTAAGAGTCCGGCGACCTAACTAATTTCGACCTAGGCGACCTAGACTAACTTCGCATTGGCTTAAGGTATTCTATAGCCATTTCGTCTAGAAGAAGAAGACGAGCGAAGAGAGGGAGTAATGATACTGACGAGCCTCTAAACTTACCTACAGTAAACATGTAATCATTCTTAAGTAACTAAGAATGTCCCTTGTATTATGGATTCATTTAAAAGCTAATGATGTAGACAACCTCCCTACGTAAAGGGATTTTTGATTTGCTTTGTCTATCTATTGAATAAATCAGTCAAAAATGACCCCTTACAAATGCAGAAATTTTTCATAGCTCTATTTTTGCTTGAGAATGTTTTTTTAAAACACCAAAAACATAGGAGCGGAGATATTGTTAATTTAATTGTACTTACATGCTAAATTTCATCATAATCTAACAAACGGTTTTCAAGAAATTTGAGAAGCGCGTTTGTATGGAAATTTCAGAGCGTCGCGGCCCTCTTAAATAAAAGAAACATTTTCAACTCTCGTAACTTTATTGAAATTAAATAATCTACTTACACTTTAATACAGTTAATACAGATAAACAAGACGGCTTTAAATACAAAACACATTGGAATGATTTACAACACGCGCTAATACTTTTAGAACCAATATTTTCAGAATTCATATTTTATAACCGACTTCAAAAAAAGGAGGTTCTATGTGCGTGTGCATGGTTTTTTTAAACAACAGCGACGATATTATGTTTTACGTTGTTATTCTGCCGCCAGAGCGCGCTAGGTAAACTTAGGTCCCAAGAACTGTCAAGTGTCAAATTGTTATTAATTGTTGTTAATTTTATATGGAAGATTGTTTGGTAGCACTTTTCCGTTTTTAGTTGCATTTCTTCAAAACACGCTATTTACAATATTTAACAATTTAAGCCTTTAATTTCATAGGTATTTTCTTAATCATTGAATTACTATGTGTTACATACTAGAGATGGAGTCGTACCGTTTCATCTTCAATCTGTTTGCTGAACTTTACTTACGTCATTCGCTAGATTCGTAATAGATCAGAGCACCACCCAGGAAGGCAGTAGTTCTAGCTCTCTGGTCGTGAGGAATACGTGGTTAAGATAATGTTGATCCCTGGTGGCAGTGCCGATACTGTTAACATCGAACCATGCCAACGAAAATGGGTCCCGGGGCGTAACTTTCGTGGATGTACTATCCATTCAATCCATAGTTCTTAACATAATGAGAGGCAAAGCGCTTCATGGCTGTGAACAGGTTTCCGTGAGACATCATGATGTCTAGGAGATCATCGGGGTGTTCCTGGCCTTCCTGTGCTACTGCTAGGACTTCGCCTCCAGGCCATACGTGCCCTGGGCGGGTTTGAAAGATGTGGACAAGGGCGGGCGAATTAAGAGGCTCTGGGTAGGAGCACGGATGCTGCTGGGGGAGTGTGGACCAGTTTTTTGAGGGACGAAGGCTTAGCAGAGGGAGCTATCCTAGTTATGGCACTGATGCCTTTGGGGACGGAATGGGCGGCGGGGGGAGGGGAGGGGCCTTTTCGACCCGGCGGCGCCTTCGGAGCTTTGGGGCAGCTGCGATAGCTCGCAGTGTGCCACTGAGTCCCGCAAAGCACGCAGCTGGGAGGAGTGGGATCACCCTTGGCACACCCTCACAGCACGGTGCTGTGTCCGCCTGCACATTTGATACAGCGGTGACATGGTCGGGAATGTCTTTCCGTTTGGGAGCCTCGATCTTTAGAACGGAGAGGTTGACAACTCTTTCGAGCTGAAAGGTTATCTTCCGCTCAGTCGTGCGATCGAGGTGCAGCTCCAAAATCACTCTCCGGTCCCATCATACTAAACGAATCGCGAGCGTCGGGGGGAGAGCGACCACCCTGCCTACCCCCGGCACGGCTGGGGGTAGGCAGGGTGGTACCTAGCTATGTAGCCCTAGGGTGTGCCAGCTGTCAATACTACGAGTTATCTGAGGCATATTCATGTAAATATTTTTTCTTCTAGCGAGTGACCGAGTGAATGCGCCACAATTAAACGGGACATGAACGCAGCGTTGTCATCTCTAGTACATACTACATAATTCCTCGAGTACTAAATAGGTTATCCAACACTAAATATTTCTTCAATTTAACATTCCAGAAATTGCGATAAATAAATACATTTTTATAGTACAACGGCGGTTTAATAGTAAATATTATACTTGTTGCCTATAATTTTTTTTATCTTTGTTAATTAATTTGTTTGTTTGAATTCGAAGATGTCCTCATCGCTACACCTCAGCTGTTCTCAGGTGTCAGCAGTCCACCGTGCGTCGAGTCTAGACGGTCTTGTTGATGGGGTTACCCTGTAACAAAAGACAAATATTTTAATAGAACAAAGAATTAATTAATTTGCGCTTTTTTTAAATTATCGCTAAGTATTTCACCCTACTAAAACCAGTAGTCCGCCTCGAGTTGAGACCCTACATATCTTCACAACCTATTAAGAGCTTTATTAACATATCGTCACGCCTTTTCCCCGCGTGGGCTGGCAGAGGAACACCCACACTTCGCCGGACGATATTCAGTCCCAAAATGTGACAGGGGGCGAGCCTGTCGCCATACCCCGGGCTCCAGTCATGTAGCAGATGACATATAGTATGCACCATATGTTGACACAACGAACAAATTGGTGCGTGCCTTCGGCTGGGTCCGAACCCGCTCCCTCTGGCTTGAGAGGCGGACCTTCTCCCGACTAGGCTACCATCGCTATAAGCAAAAAAAAAAAAAACTAAATAAAGCGGCTTACGAAAACGTACGTGTTTGTGGATAATCGTGGAATGACCGAGCCTTAAAACTATTCCGAGGCTACACAACGTTTAGTAAGAGGGTAAAGATTAAGGTCGCCTATTCCCGTTTAACACGTAGAAAGCGGTCGAGTCTGGCGCGCCCTTGATCCAAGTCCGACCGGCGCTAAATATAGCTGCATACTGTACACTGTAGATGTAACTACAAACTGGGTATCTTCAAGGCTAGAGTGAATAAGTACCTTTCAGGTCTTAGACCACAACGTCGCTTAACATAATTATATTTGACGGTTTTCTGGTGGGAGGCTTCGGCCGTGGAAATTTTTGAAATATAATTGTAGTTTAATCTTTTATTATTGTAAAATTTTGACGTTGTATTTAATCTAACATTTAATTGACATTAATTATTACTATTCGTTTACTATTAGTGTAATTCGTTTTATCGGTGCTAACTTACATCGGTGCATACACCGGGTATGGCGACAGGCTCGCCCCCTATCATATTTGGGGCTGAATATCGTCCGGTTAATACAACACCCACACTTCGGTGTGGGTGTTGTATTACACCTCTGCCAGGCCCCCGGGGGCAAGGCGTGACGATATGTTATGTTGGTTTAGAAGATGTTGAAGGCGCTGTGAAGTTAAGGACTAACTACACTTATTCAGCTTAATTCAGCGTTAGTCCATATAAAATTAGTTTTTAACCGACTTCCAAATAAGAGGAGGTTCATAATTCGACTGTAAGTTTTTTGATTTTATCCTATTAATATGTATTATAAACGCGAAAGTTTGTAAGAATGGATGGATGGATGGATGGATGTTTGTTACTCTTTCACGCCAGAACGGCTGAACAGATCTGGATAAAATTTAGCACAGAGATAGATTATAGTCTAGAATAGCACATAGGATACTTTTTAACCGCGTAAACCGTAAACATTGATTTTTAGAGATCAGAGAATACCTACATAAATAAATAGATACTCGTACCTACGGTAAAATATGTACCTATAGATTTTTTAAATTTTTTTGTAAATTTTTGAACAAGTGCAGCCCGTCTTTTGCTTATTTTTACCTGCCAAAAGGTTGCCGACCGCTGATCTACGTTATTACGGAATACTTAGATTCGAATGAAGCTATAAGTATTTGATTATATTATTTTTAAAAGAACGTTAAGAGGGCCGCGACGCTCTGAAATTTCCATACAAACGCGCTACTCAAATTTCTTGAAAATTATTTGTCAGATTATGATGAACTTTAGCATGTACAATTAAATTAACAATATCTCCGCCCCTATGTTATTGTTTTTTTTTAAAAACGTTCTCAAGCGAAAATAGAGCTATGAAAAATATCCGCATTTTTAAGGGGTCACTTTTGACTGATTTATTCAACAGGTAGACAAAGCAAATCAAAAATTTCATTACATAGGTTGTCTACATCATTAGCTGTTAAATGAATCCATAAACATAGGAAATTCTTAGTTATTTAAGAATTATTACAGAAGTGCAAAAGTCATAAAAAAAAATTAATTGCACTTTGTCACTCTGTAGGTAACTTTAGAGGCTCGTCAGTATCATTACTCGCTCTCTTCGCTCGTCTTCTTCTTCTAGACGAAATGGTGTAGAATACCTTAAGCCAATGCGAAGTCAGTCTAAAGTGGTCGCCGGACTCTAAGTGTCGATGCGGTGCTGCTATAGAGGCCTAATTTTTAATGAGACTCGATACTTATATATCTTTGATCGAAAACATGAAGTATGTAAATATATTTCCGATCTTTGTTTTCCCACGCACAAACTATAGAGTCGTTATCAGAAAAACGGCGCGCACGAGCGTGAACAGTCTATTTTAGTGCGATACACGCAGACTGCAGCACGCACGTAAATGTCTCAGCTCACGTGAGTCGGACGCGACTATTCCTAGCGCCCGGCTCTAGTCAGCACAACTACAGAAAACATTTGTTAATGACTTCCTTGAGTTGCGATGAGAGTCGATTCATTTGTTTACACTGCGCCCTGGGGGTTACCCGCGGTTGGAAGATACCTATATGCAAATCGTCACGCCTTTCCCCCAAGGGGGCTGGCACTGACACTGACACATCGCCGGACGATATTCAGTCCCAACTGTGACAGGGGGCGAGCCTGTCGACACCGGGCTCCAGTCATGTAGCAGATGACATACAATGTTATGTTCACACAATGAACAAAATTGGTGCGTGCCGTCGGCTGGGTTCGAACCCGCTCCCCTGGCTTGAGAGGCGGGCCTTCTCTCAACTATATACCTATGTATATGACTACAGGGTTATCAGGAAAGTGTGTATTAAGAGGTAGGGTAAGGCTTGGCAGCTGTCTCGCTCGCTCACGACACTATTTTGTTGGCTCCATAGTAAAAGCTGTTATAATGACGAGTACTATGACCTTTTTGCCTTAAGGGGAATGGTAAGGCTTGGCAACTGTCTCGCTCGCTCACGACACTATTTTGTTGGCTCCATAGTAAAAGCTGTTATAATGACGAGTACTATGACCTTTTTTGCCTTAAGGAGTATGGTTAGGCTTGGCAGCTGTCTCGCTCGCTCACGACACTATTATGCTAGATATAAATTATAAATATTTTTTGATATTTTTTCCGCCGACCCGACAGCTCCCCGCAACAGGAAGTTTGCAGTTTTTGGTATAGGCGCCGGTTACCAAAGGAACACGATAACAAAACACTGACCTCGCCGGCGAGGTCGAAGACTCTCAGGATCTGTTAGAAGATCGGTTAGATTCTCTCCAAATAGTCAAACAGTTAAACCTAATAGGGCTCAAGCGCAAACCCCCTCTGGGTTGCCTGGGCAAATCGACTCCCCCCCGGCGACGGCCCAATCCGAGGTCCGTACCTTAGTGGTGCCCTTGTGCCAGTCGCCCTTAGCTTTAAATATATAAACTCTCAAGGTCCTGCGCCCCCCACGCTTGCCTTACGTCCGGTACTCTGTAGGGGCCTTAGTGGCCAACAGCATTAGTCATTCACAAAAAAAATAGATATTTTTTCCTGTATCTATAACTTGAAAACAGTGTTGCAATGTATTCAATGTACCTATATAGGTATATACGGGTGGAATTTCATTTCAGGTAATATAAATATTGTCATAATAGGTTATTGAATAATAGTAAAATAATAGCTTTGATTCGCGAGGCGCGACGCGCTCTCAGTAAGCGCCAGTACAGACACGGCGGGAACCGCGTAATAGTAGTATTGTTGTCCTTGTTATTACTGCGCATTAGACAAGGACAACAATACTACTACCGCGCGGTTCCCACCATGTCTGAACTAGTGCTAATAGTGTTCAGTGCACGCGCCGCGGGAAAATGCGGCGTTGCCATACTCAAGCACTGGCAAAACGGCAACGCCGCACTTCTTCGCGGCGTTGCCGGCGCTTCAGTGAGAATGAGAATGAGAGAGAACAACAAAGAACATAATAATCCTATCAATCGTTATTCCGTGAGTTGTATACATGTCGCGTTTTGTATGTAAGCTTCGTGGGTAAGCAGAGTGACAGCAAGCAATCGATAGCGATTATATATTTGTAAAAAGCGATGGCAGCCTAGTTGGGAGGAGGTCCGCCTCTCAAATCAGAGGGAGCGGGTTCGAACCCAGCCGACGGCACGCACCAATTTGTTCATTGTGTGATCATTATGTGCGTATTGTTTGTCATTTGCTACATGATTGGTGCCCGGTGTATGGCGACAGGCTCGCCCCATGTCACATTTGGGACTGAATATCGTCCGGCGAAGTGTGGGTGTTGTATTACACCTCTGCCAGCCCCCTCGGGGGAAAGGCGTGACGATATGTCTTTCGTTGACAGTCCTTAGCCTGTTAATGTATGTCTTACTAGCTGCGCCCCGCGGCTTCACCCGCGGTTAAAAAGTATCCTATGTGCTATTCTAGACTATAATCTATCTCTGTGCCAAATTTCATCCAGATCTGTTCAGCCGTTTTGGCGTGAAAGAGTAACAAACATCCATCCATCCAATCTTACAAACTTTCGCGTTTATAATATTAGTAGGATCAAATACATACGCGATTATTCATACGAAGAATAACTAGATCTCAATCGAACTTAAATTTTATTATTCAATTATTTAAAGGTTTATTAAACCTTTAGGGCGTGAAGGCCGCGAGTACCAATCACGCGGCCATATAATAATTAAGAAACATAGTTACTCACAAAAATGTTAACAAAAGACTGACCAAATCAGAGGGGTTCGCGGGCCGAACCGAATACGTACAGCGCTCGGACATTAAAAAAAAAAGAGTAGCTATCACGACGAATCAACCATCAATCTTTATCGTCGAAGTACTCACTATAGACACAGTATCTGCTACATTACGTGATACACGGCTAAGTGCGTACCCTGCTCTACTCTGTCGCCCTCCTGGGCTCGTTTGAGTCGGCTAGAGCCCCATTTCCAACCACCCTCGTAATGGGAAGTGCACACAACAAACACACAACATATCGTCACGCCTTTCCCCCGAAGGGGCTGACAGAGGTGTAATACAATAATACAGCACCCATACTTCGCCGGACGATATTCAGTCCCAAATGTGACAGGGCGCGAGCCTGTCGCCTTACACCGGGCTCTAATCATGTAACAGGCGACATACAGTACGCACATATGCTCACACAATGAACAAATTGGTGCGTGCCGTCGGCTGGGTTCGAACCCGCTCCCTCTGGCTTGAGAGGCGGGCCTTCTCCCAACTAGGCTGCCATCGCTTTTTGGTATTAGCAACAGCAAGATTAATCCAGCACTGGAGGAGCTGTTTCAGACAAAAAATGTTACGCAACTTAGTGAACTGGACCTGCCCACCGTAGGCTGACCACAGGTTTGATGCAGCGTTATCTACTGAATTGGTAATTTACGTCCGTTTATGATTTACTTTGATTCCAGTAAAATCCTGCTATTCTCAGCGACGCGCGCCGCTCCGTACACAACTACACTGCATGCGGATCGGGACTACACTAATGCATGGTGCAAGGATTTCAGTGCACCATGGATATATTATCAATGAAATCGTGTCAAGGGCAGCCGGGCGATTCGACTATGCGCGACCTCTTGAGGGTCAAAAGACTATTCATATGTATCTATCTTGTATTATCTATTTGGGGGCTGAGCTACCGTCCGTAGGAGTGTATTCTGGTTCCCTACACGTGGTCTCCGGGTAGTGCTAACCGGGTAGCAAACTCTGGTGGGAGGCTTCGGCCGTGGCTAGTTACCACCCACCGGACCAAGCCATGCCGTGAAATGACCTAGTCGTGTTTCGGGATGTAGTCCGGTGGAACCGTTCCGAAGACGGGTCTGAGCAGTGGCGCACTTGTAGCGCCTCACTCAACTGCCGTCTTTGTACTTCTTCACTCTAGTGAACTTCAAGGCTAGAGTGAATAAGTACCTTATAGGTCGTCGTGCTCCATCTTAGACCACAACGTCGCTTAACATCAGGTGAGTTGGTGGTCAAACGCCGACCAATTCTACATCAAAAAAAAAAAAAAAAATTTGTTTGTACGAAAACTTCCGCTCGCGGCGTGATTACTGCGCGCGGCTTTTACGCCTTAACGATTTAGCAATTCAGATCTAGTTTTTCTTATTTCTTGTATTTCATTGACAGAATCTAAATACAAAGAACCTCTAATATTCGCAATACGAAAATGTACTTAAAATACCAAATTATAGTTTTGTCATCCAAATTGCATCTATACATACAAAGTTTCATTTCACTTTAAAAAAATCGCACCTTAAAAGTAGGTTCAAATTTACATTGTTTGATAGTTACAAGCGAAGCTAATATAATCATATTAGCTGCGCCCTGCGGTTTCACCCGCGGTTAAAAAGTATCCTATGCGCTATTCTAGACTATAATCTATCTCTGTGCCAAATTTCATCCAGATCTGTTCAGCCGTTCTGACGTGAAAGAGTAACAAACATCCATCCATCTATCCATTCTTACAAACTTTCGCGTTTATAATATTAGTGGGATATCTCATGACCACTTGCACTAAATATAACAATTGCCTAAGTCCTTGCTTAACTACTGTAATCTACTACTAGCTCCTACCTGAACCTTTTTTACACAAACCTTAAGCCATTCCTTAAGAGAATCTTATCTTTATGTGCCCGATAAGCGAATATTTCACTTGAAGTAGTTCAAAACTAGTTACGCAAGGACGTAGGCAATTCTTATATTTAGTGCAAGTAGCCATCAGTCTACTTTTTTTTACAACAGACTAGGCATGCGTTTGACCACTGACTCGCCAGTTGCGAAGCGTCGACGTGATCGAAGGTGTAACACGCTTGCCTAGGAGATACCTATTCACTTATACTCTTAAACACCCCCGGATTGTATTTAGGTGGAAAGACAGACGCAGGCAACGAGTTCCACACCTCTGCAGTTCTTACAAGAAAAGTTGACTTGAAACGCTTAGTGCGTTTTGGCGGAATTTCCACCATGAGACACCCCTCTCACTGGTGCGCCTGGTACAATTATAAAAGAACGGTGATGGCTGGATCAGGTCGTGCAGCTCTTGTGTACACTCGCCGTAGTGTATTCTGTAGAATACCGACAGATTGGCCACTTCTACTGATGATAACTTGAGTATTGTTTATCCGATCTTTAATTTTACAAACAAGTAGTTTGACCCAATGCAATTTTTAAGTATAAATGAGAAATTTTAAGTATGTGTGAGCTAAATTGGCCGAGGGTCTGAGCGAGATATGTTAGGCCTTCGTTCGAGGCAACTACTAGTAAATAAAGGTTTACAGTAAGTTTATTTATTGCGCATTATGGTGATTGTTACATAAGTTCACAAGATCTTAAAAGTTAAAATATAAGTATCTCATACCCTATTAGGGTATTGCAATGTCATGTGGAGTAGGCCGGCTTATTCTTTAATTATTAAGTTTTTATCTTTGAGATAATCTTCTAATTTATAATAGCATTTTTGTATGAATAAACATTTTAATTTAGTTTCGAAACAGTTTTCTTTATTTATTTCTTTTAATATCTCTGGTAGTATATTGTATATTACAATGGCCATTGCATTCGGGCCAGACCTATGCATTTTCAGTCTAGATTACGGGACTGTTAGTTTAAATTGGAAATGTGGTGGGTATTTTCGAGTTGTCAGCATTTTCAGTCTAGATTACGGGACTGTTAGTTTAAATTGGAAATGTGGTGGGTATTTTCGAGTTGTCACTCAATTTTTTAAAGAATTCTGGATGTTTTCTTACGAATTTGCTGATTTCAAATATATATAGGGATGTGGTTGTTAATATTTTATATATGATGTAAGTGCATACCCAGGTGTGTTGGATCCAGATCAGCGTCTCGTTGTTGAGTCTGGGCCCGATGAGGGGGTTCATCTGCGCCATGTACGCACACAGCCAGCTGGAACGTAAAAATTAAAACATGAATTATAGTCTACTAGCTGCATACTTTTTACCGGAGGTTAAAAAGTTGCCTATATGTTAATCCAGGCTACTCGTACCTCTATACCAAATTTCATCAAAATTCATTCACACAATTGAGTGTAAAGAAGTAACAAACAGACACACACACACACACATACATAAACTTTGGCCTTTATAATATAAGTAGGACCTGCACCCCTTCAGTTTCACCCAGAGTTCCACAGGAACCATCATTGTTTTAAGGATAAAAGGCACCCTATGTCCTTTTCTGTACCACTGGCAATGTGTATGAAAAATATCATGATCATTATTGAGTAAAGGTGTGAAAGCAAAATAAACTAACTCACTTTCGCATTTATAATTTTAGACACAATACTAATATTGGTAGTTCACTACTCAGTTGGTAGTGAACCTGCCTTCTGAGCTTGGGGGCGTAGGTTCAATTCCCACCTAGGAAACATTTATGTGATGAACATTTGTGTTTGTTGTCTGGTCTATGTCTGGTTGTTAACATGTTTTAAGTATGTATTTAAAAAAATATCTAAGTATGTTTGTATATTAGTCTTTGGCAGCCATAGTACATGCTATGCTTAGTTTGGTGTCAGGCGACCATCTGTGGAAGTGTCCCAAAGTTATTATTATTATTATTAATATTGTATTTTAACTAAGGTTTGTAACTTTAGATGTTAGGGTGTTCTCCAAGACTACCAGTAGGAATAAAAAAAAATCTTATAACTTAATAGATAGCTACACAATCACTGATTGCCACAGGCTATAAAACATGAGCAAACCTGTGTACAGATAACTAGCAGAAATAAAAATAATAAGTAACACAAATACTTTACATGCAGTACAGTAATAAAAACAGGTAAAATCTATTAGTTTAGTGGGAAGCCCTGGATCTTGGGGCTTGCATAGAGCAAATATTATACTAATAGTATAATAATAATATACGGGACACTTGAACACACAGTTGTCTGACCCCAAACTAAGCAAAGCTTGTACTATGGTGGTCAGAGACTTATATACATATTATTTTTTAAATACATACTTATATAGATAATTAACAACCAGATATAGAACAAACACAAATATTCATCACATGAATGTTTGCCATAAGTGGGAATCGAACCCACACTCAGACCCTCTAGCTCAGAAGGCAGGTTCACTACCGACTGAGCCACCGAGGCAGTCAAATAAAGCATAGAATCACAATTTGTGTTCGATCTATAGATAAGTCTAGCACCAATAAGATTAAAGGTAAAATTTTAAGCAGGACTTTGACACAGCTGGCTCTCAAAAAACTGGCCAGCTTAAACAGGAAAAGGCCTGCTCCAAACAGTAACAAAGTAGGTGGGTGGCTCTGCAAACTATTGCAAGCAAAGGTTTGTTAGCAAGGTGTAGCCAGCCTACTAAACTAGGAGATCAATGACAGCCTATAGTGACTGAACTAGATTTTCAACCAGATTGCATGCGGCATAATTGTCTTTTACCATCCACATCACTACAACATCTGCTTATCATCATCATTTTACACAAGACCATCTGCACCCCTAGAGCAACTATGCCAGCGCCCCAGAGCCTCGCTGCGGTATTTGGGGGAGGTGGGCTGACTCGGGTAGGTGCTGGTAGGGGGATATATGCACAATAAACCCCAAACAGGATGTCAGTGCAGGACTTATCACCCCCATCTCGAATAAGAATAAGCCCAGTGAATCATTGGTAGAGAATAAGGATTGTCTGTTTGTAGAAGAGAAGTTAAAAGAATATTTATGAGAGATCTAAAGCCACAAAAATTGTAGCGACAGGAAGTTTGCTTTTGGTCACGAGTTTCGGGTAGACTTAGGACTCAAAAAAGTTATTAATACATAAAAAACGTTAAATACTTACAAAAGCCAGCATGTAGCTGCAGTCAGTATGAGAACCACCTGGATTATCCTGGAAAATAGTAGTAACGAGTAAGATTTTTGTGTAGAATATGTGTAATAAACGAAGGATTTTGTCATGATACAACTTACCCTCTGTTTGGTCCTTTAGGTGCGAAGAAAGGGCACACAATACCGACTACACCCCAAAGAACTGTGAAAACCACGATGGGGACGAATGAGGCTCCCATTTTGAGATTTTATTTAGAAAATAATCTAAATTATTTTGTCTCAAATAAACATCAGCTGCAGCAAGATGGAGGAATTTTTTCGTACAGTTGGTATTCCTGTCAAGAAAAGTCATATGACAAGGCACGTTTCATTGTGTGCAATGATGATAGGTTTTTTACCCACTGTTTATAACAAAAAACCAAAAAAAAGTTATGCAATGTGTATTTGATTTTTGAAACAATTTTTTTCTATTTACCTTTATTATTATATTATTAATTCAATTATTTTGGTTTACCTAATTTGCATTTTATATTAAAAAATCCTAAAATCGTAATGTAACAAAACGCAAAGGGACTGCTAGTATTGCCATTACATAAAATACTTAGTTTCTATTTGGGATTTAAATCTTTTATCCATTGGTTTAGCCATCTATTTGGTGTAGCCAGTTTGAATAGCAGCCAGTAGGCTCATTAAAATGGTACTTAGATTTTATAATAGTTGTGGCTCACGGACTTAAATACAAACAGGTATTAATTTCAAGCCATATTATTTTATGTTTGGCTCCGAATAGGTCCACCTGTGGCCCTATTCGGAGATTTGAGTTATTCATCTCACCTTTTTTCATCCTTGTTGCTCTCGTTTGAAACGTCATAGGTGTGAGAGTGACCAAGATAAAACCTCATCTCATCTCACGCGCAGGAATAGCCTCCCTGACAACCGAGCGAAATGTGCTACATCATGTCTGTGGCTATGTCTTAGAATCTTTAGGGCGGAAAAACATTATTTAAACTCCACGTCACGAAATGTGACGTCACCAGACGTGCTCGTGCACATTACCAATACGCGATGCCGATGGGTATTGACGTTCAATACCCATTTGACCAAAGACATTTGACTTTGACTTATCAATTTCTTTTGGTAGGTACATTACGTTCTACAAAACTTCGCAAACTTCCCGCGTCTCGTCGGGTGCTGTCCAGAAACACTGCGTGGCAGCGTCGAGTGGCGTGTACCCCACCACCGACAACAGTCGTGCTAGAACGAGCGTGTGCTTGCTTCGCGTTTCGTCGGGTGTGGTACGGGTCATAGAATACAGTACGATTTGATTCGATCGACACACGCCGGTGTTAAGTGTTAATAACGTGTTTCCGCCTTTCTTCTTTTTACAAGTGGTACACACCATTCAGTACATAAAGTGCACATATGGTACAAACACACACACATACACACACAGTGCCACTAAAAATGTCATGTTATACGCCTATAGATATTCCACACTGATGCGGTGAACCACGTTAGCAAAACTCCGGTAAATCTCTCCTACATCTTCACTAAGAAAAATATCACGTTTGTTGCATATCGCTTTAACTGTCTATGATTACCTACAATTGCATCGCTGTTACTCGTGATACTTTTATAAAACGAACGCCGCAACTGTCTTTTTAATTTTAGTTTGTCATTACTGGTTTCTGACTGAGATCATTATTATATGTTCTGTGCTGAGATGTAAATTATTAGAAAGCGCAGAGCGAGATTCAACATCTGCCATATTTTTCTTGGTTTACGCTGATTTTTCACCATTGCGTTACGATACTGACAGAGACGCTGCCATAGGGAAATCACAGACAGATAGAGCGGGAGCAAAATACCCGACTGTCACTGTCCCGCATCGTCACATCGGTATGGAAAAGACGTTGCCGTTTACAATGTCATTCCTCCTGAAATTCCTCCCCTTACCTCCCTCAAATGCCTGATATCCCTGGTATTTACCCCATTTGTAAATATTTTCTGTTAAATACTTTAAAAAAAAATTGAAAAAAATTCTTACATGCTTAACATCCCTATTGTATTCTTTACTAACCATTTGTATATTTTGTATATATGTGTTTTGTAGTTAGTTTATATGTTTTTGTTTTTCTGGAAGGGAAAAAACAAAAAAATATCCACCGAGCAAAAATATTTTTGACGGTAACTAAATTCTCTGCGTTTTATGGTATATTTACAAGAGTTTTACTACCGCGGTACACCACGTCGGTGTGAAAAAGGCGTTCAAGCTATAAGAAACACATCGTCAGTCAATACGTGATGTCAAAAACAAATGGAAAAGAAATTCAAATACTAAGTTCAAAACAGAGATTTATTTAAAGTTATTTATCGAGTAAATAAGGATTGTTATTATTCATATTATTTATTTAAATATTTAGCCAATCAAATTGTAAATATGTAAATTATTTTAGCTAACATTCAAAACATTTAGAAAAAAATACCAAAATTATGCGAAAGCCGCAAAATGGCAAAACAGGCAAGAAAGATATTAGCCTCACGATTAGTAAGGAAAAAACCCCAAGGCAAACAAAACGGGCATCAAATCGATGGAAGAGTCGCGTGACAATGGAAAACCTAGAATGTATAAATGATGACCCTCATTTTCATGTAAGTAGTACAAGTATATAAAGAATGTATTTACTAGCCTGTCAATGAGCGCATCTATATTAATCGAAAGTGGGGGACAAGGAGCGCTAATGCGTAGACATAGAAGAAATAGGGAGTATTCCGTACGATAATGGTACTTAACGGTACTAAACGGTTTTTCAACTGCATGTTGCGGTCGCGAGTACGGCACACGCCATCCGTTTTGTTACAATTGCAACCCCATCCTGCGGCTGGCCTGACGATAGTCACACCACAATGTGGCTAGCCACTCTGAGTGGAAGCCGCAAACACTACCGTTTTATATGGGTGGCCTTATGCTGCCTGTGCTGTGATACAAAAATCATGGATATTGAACTGACAAGTAACTTCTTCCATCTGTTCCTCTCCCTCGCTCTTCTACGTTTAATATTTTACGATACCCCGCTACTTACCTAACCTATGTGATCTAAAATTACACAGACAATGTCATTAAAATACTTAGGCCAATGTACCGCTAGTAACAGCCAATACAAAATTCCATTGGCCACCACCGCTGTCTGGGAGACGCTTAACGGGACTTATTGATTAATTTGGTGGTATGAGGTACCTACCAATAACCAATATACGAAGCCGCGAGCGAAAAGCTGGTTCAAAATAAAACTATAGGCCAGTACTTTCGTGCGCAAGAGTACCCATATGCAAACACACCCCGTACAATTTCTTTCAGCGTTTTATTACATGACGCGAGCTGTACACATGATATGGCTGTATCACAACAACGTAGCTGGTGATGTGTATAGGTCTGGTGTGATGTGTGGTGCGCGTGATGTACACTCATAATAAGTCAACGTAAGCACCAAAACATAAAGCCAAAACATATAGTTAGCTCATTAAAAATAAAACTACACACATCAAGAAATAAAAAAACTGAATTGATCCAAACTTGGTATGTTTGACATATTTTTTTCAAATAAACTCCGGTATACTTATTTAGATTAAGCATCACAAAATGTGAACAATTACAAGCACTTATAATTGTTTTTCATACGATTCATACAACACAACAAAAAAACCTTTTTATTTGTAAAGCGATCTCGAAACTAATAAGGTTTGGGTTTTTTGGGGATGGTTAATTTTAATTTTTGAAGAGTTTTAAAACCAAGAAACGTTATTTTTCTGTTACAGCAAGCTTACGGTCTTCGCGGAACATGGAAACTAGTGCCGAAAGATTCATGCGATGTCTACAGAGATCGCAAACGACAAGAAAAAGATAATGATAACTCAAAAACCAGCAAAGAGCGATCGTCAATGGGGCGCAGAGGAAGGAGCCGCAAGGTACAGCCGTCGACCGACACTAGTATAACTGATGATGAGAGTAGCCGCTACAGCAGGGAGAAACCTGTCAGGGCACAAAAAAGAGCCAAAAAAACAAGTACGCGAAGAAGTTACAGAAAGAGGGCTAAGAGGTAAGAATGGTCCTGTTTATTAAATGTTAATACAAGCGTACTTTGCGTTAGTATTTGAGCTCAGAGTTACTTAGTTACCTACACTGAGGTCACTAGTGCACTTAAGGCTGGCGCCCACCAAATCCAGGTGCAGACCATGTGCATTCTGGTCCGGAAATGTTCTTCACAAAAATTAAAAAAAAAATCTTTTTAAATTATGGGTTTTTGTCCGAATTCTGTCCGGATCTCTGTCTTCAGGGGAGCTATTCCTGCCCGTGAGATGAGATGAGATTTTATCTTGGTCACTCTCACACCTAAGACGTTTCAAACGAAAGCAACAAGGACGGAAAAAGATGAGATGAAAATCTCAAATCTCCGAATAGGGTCACAGGTCACATTTCTTCACCGATCTGTTGAAATTATTTGAGTAGGTCCGAAAAATTTATTTATATATTTTTTTTATTTTCAAAATTCCAATAAAATTTGGTCTCCACCATTTTGAAAAATTTCCAAAATTAACTCTTTCTCATATAATTTCACGAGAATCAGTTGAGGAATGTGACTTGTACAGGAGGACAGACGCCAGTCGCGAGATCTTCTGCTCACAGAGCCAGTAGTGTGTTATCTTCTACGAAACAGTCACACCAAAAGCAGTCCGTTTCCAGTCCGTGTGCAGTAGCTGCATGTTACACGGAGCTCGCTGACAACGACCAACTGACAGCACGCACGCAGATGGGTGCGTGAAGTGCAATTACAGTGCGACTCACGAGTGATGTAGTATTCAACGGAGTCATCTTACTGGATGTCACTCCAATCCGTGTGCGTGCAGTGCAGACACCTCACGGATAGTCCGTGAGGAGCTGCAAACGGACTGCACTGCACGTACCTAACTAGATTTGACGTGTTTCGGCTGTTACTGTCCTACATTAAATAATAATGCGTAAGACCCATTCGGCTAAAAAATGGAACAGCTCGTTTATCGCAAACAAATGGAAACGAATAGTTTTTTCACTACGTTAATTTGAATTGAGCTATACCTTTAAGCTATGGTTTTATAATTATTCTTTACAGAAGTTCCAGTTACGAGACAGCGTCGTCCCGTACTTCTAACAGTGAATGGAGTATGTCCTCATACTCATCCAACACAGAACGCTAAATTTAATTTAATGAGTGCACGCCTTTTCATTTAATGAATATACCAGTGACTTGTTATAAAACATAACATTATTATTATTGTTATTACATTGTTTTGTTAAATTTTAATATCGTGATATTATAATTATAAGAAACTCATAAAATGTCCAAGTATTTAAAATATATGTAAAATACTCGATCCTGTGGGCTTACCGCGTGTTTAGATAGCGAAAACAATTGCGTTGAAAAAGTTAACAATATTTTTTGGATTCATTATTTCTTAACGTTTCCGCCAGATGCCCTATAATGAAATGTATAATGTATGTACCTACCTAAGTATATACCAAACATAACGAAAAAAGTTTTCATAACTATTGAAACTCATGTAAGGTTGCTGTTAAGATTTCAAACAATTTATCAAATATACCTATTAAAATTCTACTACAGTAGCAGTAGGAAGTTACTATGATTATGTTTGATTATTGTAAAAGTAGTAGGCAGGGACGTGACCAGTGGCCCTATTCGGAGATTTGAGATTTTCATCTCATCTTTTTTCGTCTTTGTCGCTCTCGTTTGAAACGTCGTAGGTGTGAGAGTGACCAAGATAAAATCTCATCTCATCTCACGCGCAGGAATAGCCCTCCAAAGCGTAAAGAAAGTTGAAAAAGAAAAGCAACTGGTTTGTGGTAACACTGCTTCTAATTGGAAAGGAAAGGGTTGGCTATCCAAGGATATGGTCTTCTAGCTAGGTCATTGAAGTAGTGAATATGGTAAAGTAAAGCTAGGTACTATGGATAACAAGTACCTACTTTATGGTATAAAGTTACATTCTCTTTGGAAATGGGTTTGGCGCCTTTTTTCTGCATTTGAGTATCTAGCTCTTTTTAGAGTTGCGTAGTAATCTGGGGAAGCCTTATAGTTTTACAATATTTATCTCTGTCACGGTAACGCGTACTGAGTATATTATTCAGAAATTATTTGGACTGCAGTGCTATTTTAAACACTAATGTCACTGCTAAATCCATCAACGTATATAGGAACCGGCTTGATGGCTGGTTGCACCGAAAGCAAATGTCTTTGACAAACATTTAAATGTTGATAAAAACAATTTTTGTGTGAACATTTAGTGAATTTGGACAATTTTAATTCAACACAGTAGGCACATCAACCCTAGGCTTAATTAAATAAATAAATAAACAAATAATCCGCTACGCACAAAAATATTTTTAAACGACGAAACGGAGAAGGTTTTCAAGTCGACGCGTATGAGATGTATAATCACTCATAACTTATTCATGGACCGGTCAGTCTATTTAGTATTTATTTGCCTACCCACAAAAAAGTATAAAATAAATATTTAATAGGTATCTACCTACCTAACTAACCTACCTAAGTTTGGCGCCGACTCAAACTTACGTATTCCTACATTATTTTAAGAACTTTGGTTATTAGTTATATTTTGCTTTTCATTTTTTAATGTTCTAAACAATATTATTGGGGTTTCTTCCCTACATGGAAAGCTTGAATAAACAATGTGTAATTGTGTATCAGATTGGGGGAGAATCATTGAGTAGTTAGTAAAATAAAAGTCATTTTGAAATGACTTTGTTATTTATGTTCGTTGTTCGGCGTGTCAATAATTTTATTTCTAAATGGCTACGGAACCCTATCACGAGCGGGTCACGCACGAGTACAATACGTTCTTGAACTTCTTGTTTATGACATTCGATGTCAAGCTTGATTACTCTTTGAGCTTGTGTCTTTAGCTTGTGTGACAAAATGTCTTTTGCAAATCCACGGTAGATTACCAAATTAGTGTGAAAAATAACAAAAAGTTCAAATTCTAGTAAAAATATGCAATGTGCAATGTGCGTCTGATGTCCGGGCATTACCAGCCCGCGGCTGTCGAGCAGTACACGGTTGTTCTATTTTGGTTTACCATCTGCACAATTTACACAACCCTGTTAACTGTTACTGCTCTGTGCGTTATTTATATTTTGTAAGTATCTACTACCTATGTTAAGCTGCATACACATATGTGCATTTGCACTGCATGTGCATTTTCTGTACATTTACTTATGTTTGAGAGGGACAAATTGCCGTTTCTATAAAGAAAACATTAGTAGAAATATTTATATTGGGTCTGGCAGCACTTATCTAGTAAAATGGTCAAATGGCTTCCGTATCAAGACCGAAAACAAAAAAAAAAAACGGATTCGAAGGAGCTGCTGCCAACGTGACAAAAAATATGTGGATCAGTCAGGCGTGTTTCTTTTTTTCAGAGTTCCGTAGGGATGTTAGATATGCATGTCCAACATGCGCTAATATTTTAAATTTTAGAGTGCCTTTTGTTTCAATGGGAACTGATTAATTTACATAACATGTCGTCACGCCTTATCCCTCAAGGAGCTGGCAGGTGTAATATAGCAACCAATCTTTGCCAGACGATGTTTAGTCCCAAATGTGGGTGCGAGCCTGTCGCCATACTCCAGGCTCCAGTAATGTAGCAGATGACAAATACACACTTATGTTCATTAATGAACAAATGTGCCTTCATCTGGGATCGAACCCCTCTGCTTTTAGATCACTTATTTATTATCATTGATTAATTTAAGAATCAAAAGCGCCAGTTTTACGTCTACCTAAAAAAGTAGAGCTTGATTTTTAATATTGATTTTAGAAACATCGGGCTTGCCGCACACACACACACACAAAAGTATTGGCTTATAAGTACGTATTATGTGTGTACGGTCTATATTGCGATATTGTTCAATATTACTGAGCAATACCGCAATCCAGAAATTCTTATATTGATACGCCAATTTTGGGGGGAGGCAGGGGGATTGTCAATAATATCGTCGTGTGAGGGCGCACGGTAATATTTTAGTTAAGGAAAAGATTTCAAAGCAGGTGGACGTTCGTGTTTTTTCTATAATATGGAGGACGAAAACAGTAAATAAAAAATAGCGAAAATAGTGTTGATATTGTTGATAATAGTGCGTATTCTCACGAAAAATCAATATTATGTTAGTATTTATTAAAACATAGGAAACTTGTCCACAATAATTTTATTTTGTAACTCGTAGTTCATTTATTAGTTTAAAGTGATATTACTCAGCAAAAGCTGAATTAAATTGGAAACGATAGGTTAGTCCATTATTTAGTTCAGTCTTGATTATCCTATTTTATTAAGTAAATAAAATTAATGCGATACTCAATGCAACGACTTTTTTTTCTATCCATTACACTAAACGTGCGCAACTGCGCACATGAAGTTGCAGAGCGATTAGGTCAGATTGTACCACGACAAATTTTCAATCGTAATTGTGCGGGACCTGATTAAAATTTTTGACAATCATGCATTGACATTATTTTGTGCGACTAGCCTCATTATTGTGTGATTTTTAATTCTATTTTCAACGATATATCACTCCATGGAAGGAAGTTAAAAAAATTCTTTATATTATGGCTTTTCATTTCAAGCCTCGGTCACACACAGCAAACTGACTGAATATTCGCAGTAATAAGAATTTTACGACTGTAATCTCCAGTCTCATAAAAAAGGTGCAAATGGTAAGTCAAGATTACATTTCGAAACCTTTTATGCTACAAAGTTGATTGATTCTTGGTTAATGGCTTCTGTGTCTAGTTGTTGCTACAAAGTTAAGAATAGAACCCTAAAAAAATTTAAGATAATGTCACAGTCAGTCTGACAGTGACACTGACAAAAATGACAATTACGAGCGAGCGACCGTTGCCGTTGTTTTCAATTTTCAAAAAACAGTTTGTTACTTGCATTGTGATTGTTTGGTTTATTTCTGGTTTTCAACTTTTTATCAGTTTAAAACTATTAAAGTGGAAAAACAGTTGCTTATTAATAATCTGATCACTTATGTTGGGTATTGTGATTGAATATGGATGATACGACACAAAGCAGGACTTCGGATGTCACCGCGAGTGCAGCGACGTGAGTTTTTTTTAACCGCTAGCACTTATCGATGGCTAGCACTAAAATATCGAGTAATACGTAGCTTGTATTTGCTAAACAAATGTTTAGCAAATGTATGGTGTCTGTTTACGCCAAGCAGCTACAAAAATTTAGTCGTGACACAAAAAAAAGGAATATTTGTTGCCTGCCTCATTTTATGGATTAGGGGCAAACTTTTCTCCTGTAGGGCACTATGAAAGAACAAAGCTGTTTATTGATTAAGGATCGCATTCTAAAACAACGGTCAGTCGTGAATCTCTATATAAAATTAGTATTAGTCTACTTAGAACCATGCTTAAAACTAATTTTAAATCTAATCAATTAATTAATGATAGCGTTGTTTTAGAATACGGCCCTAACAGTGTCCGTCCACCTGGAAGCTCTCGGCCTTGGCCACCTCACAATGGTATTCATGAAAAATTTACTTGAAAACTAACTTTACATTGGCTAAAGGTTTTCTATTGCTGTTTAATTTCATTCTGAAGAAGAAGACAAGTGAAGAGAGCAATACAAGATACTGATGAGCCACTAAAGCTATCTGCAGAATGACAAACTGAAATTTCAACCATTTTTTGTGACTTTCATACATGTCTAATTATTCTTATGTAACTAGAAATTTCCCTTGTATTATGGATTAATTTAAAAGTCAACGATGTAGACAACCTTTCTAAAGAAAGGCTTTTCTTTTTACTATTTGTCTGTCTATTAAATTATTAAGTCCAAATTCAATTAAGTTGACTAAATTAATCAGTACAAATGTGGATTTTTTCATACCTCTATTTTCTCTTGAGGGAATTTAAAAAATCCAAGACCGTGCAGAAGCAGATATTGTCCATTGTTCCCATTGGGTGATTAAATAAATCTGACCCCAGCCGCCTGCCTTAATATTAATAAATTTAACAATTACCAAGAGAAAAGATGTGTGCATGCTTACTTAACAACTCGCTCCATAGAGAAGTGATGTGGAGAAATAAGATGATAGATGGATGAGTGTTGCTGGTTCAGGACGGCGGAGGCGGCTAGTGTTGTGCCGGAACACCCATTTTATTGTGCTTGCCAACTTTTATCACTATTTGATAAAAGTTGGCATGTTACTATCTAATAGTGACAAGCGCAATTATAAAACCATTTCCTATCAGCATACCATAAACGTTTATATTAGTATACTAGCTGTTACTTGTGACTTTGTTTGCATGACCTTTAAATACTGAATTTTTTCCAAAATTCGTAAGAAAAATAACATATAAGTACTTATTAATTTTTATAAATAAATAAATTCGGGACATTTCCACACACGGTGACCTGACCCCAAACTAAGCAAAGCTTGTACTATGGCTGATATATACACATATATATATTTATATACATATTTATATAGACATTAACACCTAGACATAGAACAAACACAAATATTCACCACATAAATGTTTGCCCTAGGTGGGAATCAAACCCACACCCCCAAGCTCGGAAGGCAGGTTCACTACCGACTGAGCCACCAAGGCAGTCAAAATAAAAGTGGCCTATGAACTTCTTACCACACTCTACTTGTCCAACAACACCTTAACAATTTTTTTTAAGATCCATTCAACTATTTAGCTGTGAAAATCCTACAAACAGACACGCTCTATCACTTTTTTAAACGAGTTGTGTATCGATGTACTTCTCAGGCGGAAGCGTCGCTCGTCAATACTCAAGAGCCAGCGTCCGCGCCGCACGCCGTTCTGTGAGCTGGAGTTCAATGCTTGCACGCCATCAGACACAAGCAAGAGTCGCCGAGTCAGCTTCTCGAAACGAACTGGAGTCGCGTTAGTATTTTAAAGTCTATTTTAATATACTTGTGTATGATTAATATTCAATTAAAGCAACTAGGGAGGTTACTGGAAGTCTGGGGAGGTCTACTGGCAAAGTCATGCAGACTTTGCCAGAAGTTTCTCTGTAGAGCTCTGTGTTTTATCACATTGTCACTTACATACATTCTTATCCTTTTTATTCTAGTGAATTTGTCACAAATGAAGCCACAACAACATGGAAAAACTTCTACGAAGAACACAATAAATCTCTGGAGTCCTCCGGACATGAATCGGGCCCAAATGGAAAACAACCTGTAGGCCATCTCGGTAAGCAGATCTTTGACCAGCAGTTCGAAGAGGTGGAAGTTGATTTTATGGGCACACTCAATCCTGGAATCAACATTAGCTCATCGATCGACAATATCAATTTTGCTCAGTTGGAATGTACAGAAGCCAAACTCACCTTTCCACAAGGCAACTTTGAGCTGAGTGCTCTAACTGAAACACAAAGCAAGCTGTTCCACAATAACCTGGGTATTGCCACCAGTGAAGTCTCAGGCCATATTGACATTAACTTCTCAGCGACACAGCAAATTAGCGAAAAAGATGATTTAGACGAAATTCAGAAGGATCTACAGCGTCACACAGATGTTGTCTGTCAAGGCCCATTCACTGGAAATAATTTATCTGAATACATTGAAGTTGATCTAAACATGACACATGTTCCGATAACTAACGATGAATCTGATATGTCTATAACAGACACAATCCAATTACCAAAAGTACAAGATGTCTCTAAAAGCTGTTCATTTGATAAAAAAAACAGTAGCAACAAAGACTGGGTGGCGGACAAGGAAAATATCGTGTTGAATCCATACGTCGCGCCGCGAGAATCTATCAACTTCGCCATAACTGAAGTACAAGACGAAGTTCTCGTATTCGATGGGAAAAGGTTATTTGTTGAGACAGAACATTCACAAAAAGAGAACTTCCATCAATCTGTCCTACTGAGACAATCTGAACGGGATCCACAAAGAAAGACTATAGTCGTCAATTGTAACGATGACCTGCCCAACTTTTTAGAAGAAGCCCAAGCTTCAAAAAACCAATCAAGCTTGGGTATTTCAGAAATGCAACTGAGTCGTGTCTTAGAAGACAAACAAGCGCATCATCGTCTAGTTCTAGATGAAGGGCGAAAGAAACGGGAAACTATCATCTTTGACGATGGTTTGGATGACATATCCGTGACTCGTGCTGTTCCCAATGTTATAGCAGATAGAGTGAAACAACAGACCATTGTTTACGACGATTTACTCGGGGATATATCTATTACTCAAGCTTTACCTTCCAATATCATGCACAAAGAGGAGAAAAGAACTAGCATGTCTGAAAACAACAGCTTTAACATATCTATCACTCAAGGAGTACCAGCGAATGTAATCATTCCTAACGAAAATAAGAAGAGACAAACTATAGTATTCGAGAATGAAGCCTGCAATATCTCCATGACTCAAGCTATTCCTACCAATATCATACCAGAAAACTCAGTGAGGCAGACTATTATTAAAGAAGGTTCTGCTAATCTGTTATCATCACAATCATTTAATATTAATAAAAGTGATGGCAAAGAATCAAGGCGGACCTTAATACACGAGGACATTACTGAAAATATTCCTATTCGGCATGCTATAACTTTAAGTAGTTCAGGCGAAAATTTACCTCTTGCAGGAACAAAAACAACTGATGCCTTCAAAAGTGAAATAAGTAACATATCTGTAACACAATCTTTACCTTCGAACATATTATTACCACAAAAGCTAAACGCTACATGCAGCAACGATGTCAATATTTCTATGACGCAAGTATTACCTACGAACATTTTACTCGAAAATATTGAACCAAATAGGCGAAGGACAGTGGTTTTCGAAGACGATACGGGAAATCTTTCTATCACTCAGGCTGTTACTAAGAATCAAGTTATTCAAGGTCTTCGAAATATAGTACAAGAACAAGTCCATACAAACAGACAATCGCATATAAAGAACGATAGCTTTTATAACGAGAGCGCAGTGTTAGATAGCAATAACAAAGATATGACAAAAAATCAAGTTGCAAATATAAATCAATTACACAATCAAGAAATTCACTCAAATCCCACAAAAAAAATAGAAAATAAAAGGCGAACAATTGTATTCGAAAACGACGCCGCGGATATATCTCTAACACAAGCAGTTCCGGCTAGGCAAGTCATTCAAAGCATTATTGCAGAAAATCAGAAAGTTAATTATGCTTACGTTAACGAAGCTGTAGACAAAGATGATAATAGTTCACTAAAGAAAAGAGCAAGTTTATTTGAAAATGACGCTCATTTGACTTCGATTCAAGACATTCCTGTAAATCAAGCTATAGACATGAAAAACGAAAGCTATAGTAAAAATCAGACTACAACACCTTTTACTGTAATATCAAGCATAAGTGAGAAGAGTATTAATCAAGATATTGAAACAATAAAACAACAAAACTATGAAATTGAAACAACAAACGTAAAACATAAAGAAGACTCGACTAACCGAAGGACAACGAAAGTGTTCGATAATGAAGATGCAGATATATCAATGACCCAAGCAGTCCATATGAACAATATCATTGATATGATGCAAAAAGCTAGTCAAATTGATGACGCTAACAACACAGCTCAATTAAAAAAGGAAATAAGCAACAAACGAAGAACAATAGTTTTTGAAAACGAAGATGCTGAAATATCTATGACACAAGCCGTCCCCATGAACCAAGTATTTGAAATGCAAAAAAAGAGCCACAACATCGATTTCACTGCGATCTTAGACAAAGAAGAACACAAAGAAAAAAGGAAATCAGTAATTATTGAAAACGACGAAACTGGTAAAGCTATGGCTCAAGCAGCTCCTGTGCAAGATGTTGATGTCATCCAACAAGAAACTGACGCGATCAAGATGACTGTAAATGAAGAGATAGGAAACAAAACAATAACTCAAATTGATAAAGATGAAGCGAATATATCCATGTACCAAGCAGCTGAACTGAGTCAAAAACTTCATCGAGAGAAAGACGATTCTATACAAATTGTTGCACCATTTGAATGTGAAACAGTCAAAACTCAATCGATACATTACGATGATGCTACAAACAATAAAGCACCGTATACAGTATACGACGATGACGACGAAGACATATCTATGTGTCGCGCCATTGCATCTTCAACTATGCTACCAGAGAAACAAGAGAAAATGAGAAGTATATTAGTTGAGGACGTTGAGTCGCTAATAGAAAATAACGACCATTGCATGGAAGTAGACGAACCAACTGATGGCATCAATAAAAACAATTCAAAACTTAGTTACGCCGATAATTCAGATATGTCCATAACAGATCGGAAAGAGAGTGAAAAGGAAGTGATGGAAGATGGTAGAAGTGACGCCCGTGTTACTAAAGAGATACGTAAGAAAATCAGTCCTAAGAGACAAAACAAATCACATTTAGAAAAGAGTATTAATTTGTCGTTTAATAAGAATCACGCTACGATTTCAAAACCAATACCTTCAGCAATGGACACACTGCAGCAAGGTACGATAGACAAATCACAGTGTAAAGACTTAACAAAACACAAAGGTGACGTATCGATTGCACGCAGTGACGTTCTAATTTATCAATCGCTGACTTCCACAACGCAGAATCTAGTGAATACTGAAATAATAAATTTCGAAATGACGTATCAAGAAGAAAAATATGCCAGCGAAGAAAAGAGAGACAGTTTGCAGTATCTTAAAACAAGTCCCGAAGTCAATACACCCGAACAAAATCCGTCAGATGAACAATGTGAGCCAAAAAATGAATTGGCAGCAGAAACTAACAGCGAGCCTGTTAAAACTGTTGATTCTAAACAAAATTCTATTCTGAACGACCTACTCGACATGTCTCCGTCATCCTTTGAAGGTTCAAGAGATAAGAAGCTCTTGGCTGAAAAAAGTTGCGTACAGGAGCTACCGGCAAACTTAACCCAAGCGGAAACAAAGGACTCTATGGACACTATGTTCTACATCACCAAGGATAGCGATGAAGAACGACCTATATCCGAAACTACTTCGAATATACAAGAAATGGGACAAATTCAAGCCGCATCGCCTCTAAGTATCACATATAAAGATGATAACGATCCGCTAATCGAGCAAAACATCCAAGCGAAGTTATCGACAATAAAAAATATGATGAGAGAAGAAAACCATCAGTTCAAACATAGTCAAAGTAGCCGTGAAGAAGAAACAGGCAGTAAAGTATCTCTAGATATATCTAGAAGGAAAAGCGCTAAAAGTTTCAAAATGGCAAACGATACCAACGAGCTCCTGGATATGCTATCGGATTTCACCGATCCGGGAATGTCTCGAAATTTCCCTACGGAAATGGTTAAAGAAAATGTTCCAGAGCCACGTCAATCTTTAGAAAGTAAAGTAGAATTAAAGAAGCCGGAGTTGTCGCGACTCAGCCTTCCCAAAAGGCAGTCGAGGGTTCTATGCCGGGAAGATATGTTAAAAAATATGTCTATGGCCAGCGCAATGTTGCAAAAATCCAGATCAGACTTCGACGAAAGCACCTTCATCGACGACGTCCAAGAAACACCGTCCATATTAAAAGATACCAAAAAATCTGTAACACTGAGCCATGACGTTGTTAAAATGTTGCAGTTTAATGATGATACTATAAGCGAGAAGAGCGTCTCAATACAGACGCCGTTGAAGAAAACTGCTTTTGGAGAAATATCTTACATGAAGGAAACGAAGTCTAAAGTCATTCCAGGCTTTATGTGCAACCTTTCCGATGGAGTCAAGGAGCTAATGGACGATCTAGTAAAGCCCATGTTTAACCCGGAACCGTTTAAAGAACTAGTAAGCTCACCTCAAAAGAAGATAAAGAAGAAGCCATCGACGTGCAGTAATCAGATACAAGCAAATCTCCTGACGTCGAGTCAGGTCGACCTTCACGGCGAACTGTATTCTACGACAGATTCTGCGTGTGATCTGGACAAATTCAGCTCGGCAGATTTAATTTCTAATGCGGTAAACAGGTCCGTATCAAGAGCACTCAACAGTCCAGAACAATCGATGCCGGGGTTAGTTCGCTGCGGAAAAACCTCTGAACTTAATGACGAACTGATGGAATCCGCGGAGACCAAAGATAAAACGAAGACCACCAGCAGTAGACCGCTCGGAAGTGTGTTATTATTCGATCACCAGAACCCTTTGAACAACGTGCTGTTGGTGCCAACCCCAGCGCACGCCATAGACATCCATCGATACAATCCGACCAAACCGACCGAAGAATCTGAAACTCAATCCAGTCTGAACGAGGAAATGGAGCAGGAAGAAGTAAGAACCACTAGCCAGTACCACTTGCAAGTTTCACCGCTTGCCACTCACGAGAACAAAGTCAGTAGCAACACTCAGAGCATAACTTCCAACACCGGCAGACCCGAGCCAAAAGATCAGTACACAGAACCACAGCACAACGTCAAAGATTCGGAAATAAATACTGTGATCGCAATGAAAGGAAACGAAGAACTGTTAGAGGCTAATTCGTCGTTAACTCTGGTTGAGGAGGAGATAACGCGGAACAACTACTCCCACGAACATAAGTATAGCAGAGACAATGCTAGTTCCCCTATAAAAGTAATTTACTTAGTCGAAGAGCCGCCAACTATGAAAGCTGCGATGGACTCAGATTTCACCTCCACTGATGAAATGGACAGACCAATAAAACCAAAAAAGCGTGCTTACAGCCCGACAAAGAACGACAAACACAAGAAATGCACGCTCTCCAGCTTAGACGTCACCCCTAAACCCGCATCAAAAATGCAAAAACGTCCAACCAACACCGACTACGTAGAACTAAACGAACTACCCGCAAACCGCGACGAGACCCCCGAGCCTGTCAAAGGCGGGAAATCGCCGCCGCGTCAGAAATCGCCTCGAAGACTCAGCAAGAAGCCCGGCACGACTGTAACCGTTCATCAACTTATGACGATGGTTCACGTCGAGTCGACGCAAGAGGAAAATGAGAACGAACTTGAGCAGAGACAAGAATGTGCGGATAGTACTATAGATCCGCGATCAGGTTGCGGTTCCAGAGAGTTCTTAGCTTCTGCAGTTAGCTCAGAGGTTATAAGTTCGTTTGCGAGCAGTAACAACCTGCGGGACGAGTCTGAGCAGTCGTCGGTGTCCGGGAACCCGTCGAAGGCAGGCTGGCTGCCGGCAACTAGCTCGTACTCGGCGGTGGAGAGCGAGGACTCGCGGGAAGACATCGTGGGGATCATTGATGCTATGCCTTACATGGGGTGAGTCATTTACTGAAAATATTTTATTGATAAGTGAGTGAGATGGAGGGAGGGTGAGAGAGTGAGTGTATGGGGTGTGTTTTGTTTCTTCTTCATGCTGAAACGACTAACTTATTTGGATTTTTTTAAAGGGTATATGAAACTACTGGAACTCTATTCTTACTCTTGAGATAATATTATAATTATTACATTGGTCACCATCGCTCTTATGACTTTTCAAATGAGAAAGAACTTTTTTCTCAATAATTAAATCTTTTTGTGATGAAATTCTGTAAGTTAATAAAAAATAACGCGCCGCCTACCAAATGGGTAAGACAACATCACAGAATAGTACTTACGTAGTTGGTACTAAATTAACAACTGACAACTAAAATTAAAACATTGCTCAAAATCAGCCAGTATTTTTTTTTTCAACGTTGAACTCTGATCTCTTTGTTAACGTAATAACATTCATAATATTATGATAACTAGTTAATTACAGTATAATACGAGGAGGGTTTATGGATACTATTTTCTGTATGAACGCGAACCAAGTTGCGGGTAACAGCAAGTATATAAATAAACTGTTATCAGGAGTCAAGACTGCCAGTGGGAGTGTGTCTCCGGGTCGCAGTGGACGCTGCTGCTGCTGCACGCGCGGCTGCGGCTCACCGTGCGGTTCGCGCCCGCGCCGCGCCTGCGCGCCGACACGCCCGTCATCGAGACCGGGCTCGAGATCCTCAACCAAGGTAACTGTGGTGAGACGAGACGCCGCGCCATGGTAACTGTGATGAGACGAAACGCTGCGTCAAAGTAACTGTCATGAGACGAGATGCTGCACTAAGGCAACTATGATGAGACGTGATGTTGCACTAAGGCAACTATGATGAGACGTGATGTTGCACTAAGGTAACTGTGGTGAGACGAGACGCTGCGCCAAGGTAACTGTGATGAGACGAGACGCTGCACTAAGGTAACTGTGATGAGACGAGACGCTGCACTAATGTAACTGATGTGACGAGACGCTGCACTAAGGTAACTGATGTGACGAGACGCTGCACTAAGGTAACTGTGATGAGACGAGACGCTGCACTAATGTAACTGATGTAACTGTGGTGAGACGAGACGCTGCGCCAAGGTAACTGTGGTGAGACGAGACGCTGCACTAAGGTAACTGTGGTGAGACGAGACGCTGCGCCATGGTAACTGTGATGAGACGAAACGCTGCGTCAAAGTAACTGTCATGAGACGA
This sequence comes from Peribatodes rhomboidaria, assembly GCA_911728515.1. Classification (NCBI taxonomy): domain Eukaryota; kingdom Metazoa; phylum Arthropoda; class Insecta; order Lepidoptera; family Geometridae; genus Peribatodes; species Peribatodes rhomboidaria. Next base: position 6,379,877 of record OU452192.1, on the reverse strand, counting down.
GATGCTGCACTAAGGCAACTATGATGAGACGTGATGTTGCACTAAGGCAACTATGATGAGACGTGATGTTGCACTAAGGCAACTATGATGAGACGTGATGTTGCACTAAGGTAACTGTGGTGAGACGAGACGCTGCGCCAAGGTAACTGTGATAAGACGAGACGCTGCACTAAGGTAACTGTGGTGAGACGAGACGCTGCGCCAAGGTAACTGTGATAAGACGAGACGCTGCACTAATGTAACTGATGTAACTGTGGTGAGACGAGACGCTGCACTAATGTAACTGTGGTGAGACGAGACGCTGCGCCAAGGTAACTGTGGTGAGACGAGACGCTGCACTAAGGTAACTGTGGTGAGACGAGACGCTGCGCCAAGGTAACTGTGATAAGACGAGACGCTGCACTAAGGTAACTGTGGTGAGACGAGACGCTGCGCCAAGATAACTGTGATAAGACGAGACGCTGCACTAAGGTAACTGTGATGAGACGAGACGCTGCACTAATGTAACTGATGTGACGAGACGCTGCACTAAGGTAACTGATGTGACGAGACGCTGCACTAAGGTAACTGTGATGAGACGAGACGCTGCACTAATGTAACTGATGTAACTGTGGTGAGACGAGACGCTGCGCCAAGGTAACTGTGGTGAGACGAGACGCTGCACTAAGGTAACTGTGGTGAGACGAGACGCTGCGCCAAGGTAACTGTGATAAGACGAGACGCTGCACTAAGGTACCTGTGGTGAGACGAGACGCTGCGCCAAGGTAACTGTGATAAGACGAGACGCTGCACTAAGGTAACTGTGGTGAGACGAGACGCTGCGCCAAGGTAACTGTGATAAGACGAGACGCTGCACTAAGGTAACTGTGGTGAGACGAGACGCTGCGCCTAGGTAACTGTGATAAGACGAGACGCTGCACTAAGGTAACTGTGGTGAGACGAGACGCTGCGCCAAGGTAACTGTGATAAGACGAGACGCTGCACTAAGGTAACTGTGATGAGACGAGACGCTGCACTAAGGTAACTGTGATGAGACGAGACGCTGCACTAAGGTAACTGATGTGACGAGACGCTGCACTAAGGTAACTGTGATAAGACGAGACGCTGCACTAAGGTAACTGTGATGAGACGAGACGTTGCGCCAAGGCCAGTATGATGTGTATTAGAAGTACGATGTGTTGCAGTCGGTTGTGTTTTGTTCGATTTTAAATAACAAAACTCGCATGGCATCACTCATATAGCATTTCAAGACAGAAAGGTGACGTGCAGTGACGTTAACCGATGCATAAGCAAGACCGAAATAGTACTAAATAGTATAATTTACAATAAATACGAGAGAGACGGTGGCGATGATGAGTGACGTAGTGGGGTGTCAACTCCCGGAACGAACCTTGTTTTTTTGGGTCATGAATACTCGTTTAAGTGCGCCTGACATTTTGTAGGCCTGATTTTTTTTTTTTTTTTTTTTATGAATGACTAATGCTGTTGGCCACTGAGGCCTCTACAGCGTACCGGACGTAAGGCAAGCGCGGAGGGCGCAGGACCTTAATGGACTTTAGTTATTTAAACATAAGGGCGACTGGCACAAGGGCACCACTAAGGTACGGACCTCGGCTTGGATTGTAGGCCTGAGGACTTCAGGCGGTCTTAAAACTACGAGTCTTGTACTCCGATACCACTCGTTCAATATGCTACTTTTGTCTCACACAGACAAGAAGAACCCGATAGCGTATCTGTGCGTGTCGTTCGGCTCTGCTCTGATGCGCTACCACATGTCGCGTGGCTGCGGTACTGCGCTGGAGGCGAGTCGGCTGGTGCGGCGGCTCGGCGGCGCGGCGCGGCTCGCGGCGCAGTGGGCGCGCGCCATGCACGACGCGCGGCTGAGGCTCGCCTACTCGCTCACGCATGAGGGATTGCTCACGCTCAAGGTAGGACAGAAAGAGATAGAAAATGTAGCATCTCCCGCGATGGGTGATGGGCTCACGCGTGAGGGATGGCTTAAGAGGGCCGAGACGTTCTGAAATTTCCATACAAACGCGCTACTCAAGTTTCTTGAAAACCGTTTGTCAGATTATGATGAAATTTAGCATGTACAATTAAATTAACAATATCTCCGCCCCTATGTTCTTGGTTTTTTTTAAAAACGTTCGCAAGCGAAAATAGAGCTATGGAAAATATCTGCATTTTTAAGGGGTCACTTTTGACTGATTTATTCAATAGGTAGACAAAGCAAATCAAAAATTCCATTACATAGGGAGGTTGTCTACATCATTAGCTGTTAAATGAATCAATAATACAAGGGAAATTCTTAGTTACTTTAGAATGATTACAGTAGTGCAAAAGTCATTAAAAAAAATTGAAATTGCACTTTGTCACTCTGTAGGTAAGTTTAGAGGCTCGTTAGTATCATTACTCGCTTTCTTTACTCGTCTTCTTCTTCTAGACGAAATGGTGATAGAATACCTTAAGCCAATGCGAAGTTAGTCTAGATCGCCTAGGTCGAAATTAGTTAGGTCGCCGGACTCTTAAGGTATGACGAAAATAGAAGAAGAAAACTGTCGCATCCCCCGCGATCGAGGATGAAATTCTGAGCTTTGGCTCAAGTTTCAAAAATGAATGAAGGAATGAATCTTGATTTTAAACTGGGTTTTCGGTCACGGCAGCGGCGCCGTGGCCGCGCGCGTGCGGCGTGCGACTAGTCGTGCGACCAGTCTGTAGAGACGTGTGACGTGCACACAGGTAGCGAACACGTCGTACCGCGCCGTGTGGGAGGTGACGCTGCGGCTGCAGCAGGTGGTGCAGAGCGCGGCGGCGGCGCCGTGGCCGCGCGCGTGCGACGTGCGCGTGTCGCGCGTGGTGGCGGCGCTGGGCGGCGCGCCGCGGCCCGACGTGGCGCCCGCGCTCGCCGGCACGCCCGCCGACTGGGGACACGCGCCGCGGACCATCTGGTCAGTACCGCCTGTACTCTAACTTGACGGCGGCTGTCAAGTGCGTCGCAAGCCACTCACTCCAACTTGGCTGTCAAGTGCGTCGCAAGCCACTCACTCCAACTTGGCTGTCAAGTGCGTCGCAAGCCACTCACTCCAACTTGACGGCGGCTGTCAAGTGCGTCGCAAGCCACTCGCTCCAACTTGACGGCGGCTGTCAAGTGCGTCGCAAGCCACTCACTCCAACTTGACGGCGGCTGTCGAGTGCGTCGCAAGCCACTCACTCCAACTTGGCTGTCAAGTGCGTCGCAAGCCACTCACTCCAACTTGGCTGTCAAGTGCGTCGCAAGCCACTCACTCCAACTTGACGGCGGCTGTCAAGTGCGTCGCAAGCCACTCACTCCAACTTGACGGCGGCTGTCAAGTGCGTCGCAAGCCACTCACTCCAACTTGACGGCGGCTGTCGAGTGCGTCGCAAGCCACTCGCTCCAACTTGACGGCGGCTGTCAAGTGCGTCGCAAGCCACTCACTCCAACTTGACGGCGGCTGTCAAGTGCGTCGCAAGCCACTCACTCCAACTTGACGGCGGCTGTCGAGTGCGTCGCAAGCGAGACTGCGGCGTCTTGCCTCTCTGTCGCATGCGTACCTTCGTTTCCGCTACTGCGCAGCGTTTCGCGCCTAACTTCACAGCCGCCAATACTTTTGAATCGACCTGTGCCACACTTCGGCTGCGTTTCCATCAGTGATGTTCGAGGATGCGTATGGAGGAATGTGTTCTTTAAAACCCAATGGAATCACTTCATCTGAGCGAGGCTAGGTAAATGGAGCGATTCTATTGGTTCTTAACAAACATCCCTCGCTAGGCATCCTCGCACATATTTGCTGGAAACACAACCTTATGCTGGTCATACACAATGCTGCCTATCGTCCAATCGGCACGACAATTCTGGCTAGATCCAATATGCAGTTCATTTAAATACACCACACTAAATAATACACATACTAAGTAAATAATACACATACACAATAATCAGTTCAGTTGAAGCCCTGGCGTCACCAATGACGCACGATGTAGTTTTAGCCGTCTTGAGCGTGTTACTCCTGTTCAGTTAAAAAAAAAAGTAATGCAAATAGTTGTTAATTAACCTTTTTTTTCTCTACATTAAAGAGAATGACCAAATTGGTCCAAAAAAACCTACAAAAAAAAACAAAGTATAAAAAATAATCAATAGAAAATCTAATATTTAATAGTTTAACAGTCCAGTCCGCACAATGTTGCCAATACCCCATCAGGGTCATTATGTGATACAATTTTATGTGATTTACCTTTAAGAACTGTGTGTACCATAATGAAAGCAATAAATTATTGAGTATTGTGTATCAAAGTGCATCCCAAGTTTTACCACTTGGTACGTTTGATAAAGAATGATTCAAATAGTGCTTTTTTTTCTATGTATTCGAAAAAAATTACCAGATGACATATATTACACACATATGTTCACATAGTGAACAAATTGGTGCGTGCCTTCGGCTGTGTCCGAACCCCCTTTGGCTTGAGAGGCGGGCCTTCCCCGGCTAGGCTATCATCGCTTCAGTCGCTTCATGACTGGAGCCCGGTGTATGGCGACAGGCTCGCCCCCTGTCACATTTGGGACTGAATATCGTCTGGCGAAGTGTGGGTGTTGTACACCTCTGCCAGTCCCCTCGGGGGAAAGGCGTGACGATATGTATGTATGTATTCGAAAAAATTCGTCTCATAGAAATGTCTATATTACCTAAGAAGTTTAATAACTTGTCAAAAGTCACTTTACAAAACTCTCTAACTGTGGGTTAGATTATGATAGGATTTAAGACACTTAGTCGGTCTGGCACTATAAGTCAATCAACAATAGTACTGATCCTGGGCAAAACCGCCAATTTCTTGAACCAGAGCCCATACAAATTTAGTCATTCAACTTTAATAAAAGTATTGAAGTGTTTGTAAAAAAACTATCGAACTTATTTACGCTTACTTTAAGCTCTATTGGCTTTCTAATCTGGCTATTTAATAAACGAAAAAAAATGTGTAGTAATCTGAAAATTTACAGAACCACGCTCAAACAGTTTGTTAATAAGAAGATACTTTTTGTGATTATTTCCAAAATCAGAATGAGTTTCAAATATTCCGGTTAAACTGTTATTGGTTGTTTTTTCTAACAGCTGTATATTTGTTTTGCATCACAATCAATAATAGTAATATAGTAGACTAGCTGCGCCCCGCGGTTTCACCCGCGGTTAAAAAGTATCCTATGTGCTATTCTATACTATATGTTGGTTGCGCTCACGTCCATCGATAAATAGTCTGCACAAACCACAAAGTCTCAATAGTTCGTCGCAAAAAATGTAGATGGCGCTCTCAAGTAAGAAAAAATTCCTAACACGCGCATGCAAGATTCTCCAGACGATTAGTGACACTTTGTAGGTTTTTTACTTTTTTGAGTTTTAAGTTTCGGTGAAATAAACCATACGGTTTCGGGATAGTTACGGCTTTTATTTCTCCCGGGGATTTTTGGGCTTCGTGGACCGCTCGCCGCGCTCAACATTGGTCCTTCGTAGCCGGATCCTCTAGTACCGCGACCGCGAGTGTACGGATCCGATCGATAGTGCGTGTGAGTGTGTTCATAAAGTGAGTGACAGAACAGTGTACCCTCGGATTACAGTGAGTGAACTCTTGGATTACAGTGACTAAAGGACTTGGTAACCGTGAGTAATAGACTAAAAAAGTGACTTGGTAAAATTTAGTGATTGAAAAGACTTTGTTAATATTTGCGAACTTTGTTAAAATAACTTAGAAAAATTGGAGTGTTAAAAAGACTTAGAAAATTTTAGTCTTGTCAAAAAAGACTTAGAAAAAATTGGTGTTGTTAAAAAACTTGTAAAAATATTGGAACTTTTACGGACATAGCTAACTTAACTTTGAATATTTTCTATGCCATGGACTTGTAATATTTCTGGACATTTTCAACTTAGTGAATTGAACTTTGAATAATTTTCTATGCAATGGACTTCTAAAATTTTGTGAACTTTTCGAACAATCTTCTACTTGCGAACTAGAAGTGTATGTCATAATGGAGGATTTACTGAATCAACAAGAAGAAATTCTTAGACAATTAAAAGCTGCTTTAATTAACTTTAAGAAAACTGCAAAAGCACGATTAAATAAAACTTACGTCGATGTCAGATTGAACTTACTAGAAGGATTATGGCAAACATTTTTAAGCAATCACATGAAGCTTATTAAATCAGCGGATTATGTTTCTAAGGAGATTTATACACAAGGCGAAGATGCCTATACATTAGGAAAATGTGAGATGCTCGAGTGCTTAGAAAAATTAGTACCCACCGTATCTGCACCAGTATCGGCACCAATATCGGGTCAAGTACCAAAATCTCAACCAGAAATAAAATTACCCAGAATCAATATCCCATCATTTACTGGAAAATATGCGGAGTGGATATCTTTCCATGATCTTTTTACATCATTGATTCATAACAATCAATCACTATCCAAGGTCCAAAAACTACATTATTTAAAGTCAAGTTTGAGTGGAGAAGCAGAAGCGTTGCTGCGACACATTCCTATTACAGAAGCCAACTATGATGAAGCATGGTTGACACTTAAGAAAAGATATAGCAACAAACGTTTTGTGGTAAATGCATTGTTGAAAAGAATGATGACGCTAAAACAAGTGACTACAGAGTCCTCAACATCAGTAAAGTTCATTCTTGACACAACTAATGAATGCTTGAGTGCGCTGAAGAATCTAGGCATAGCATCCGCCAACTGGGATCCTATGTTAATATATATAACAGTGAACAAACTGGATGCTGAATCAGTTAGACTTTGGGAACAACAAATCGGTTCCAATGAAGATAGCAATGACGAACTTCCTACGTATAAGCAACTGTGTGTTTTCTTGGAAGCACGCTTCAGAACTCTGGAAGTATTAGAATCGACAAAATCACAATCCAGATCTAACACAAAACAGTCATCTTTTCACACCTCCGCTTCGACGAATACCAACTGTAACTTCTGCAAGGGAAACCACTTGATTTACCACTGTAAAGATTTTATCGCGCTCAACTGCGATGAAAGGAAAAATGTCATAGAAAGGAATGGATTATGCTACAACTGTTTGATTCCAAATCATACAGTACTTAATTGCAAACATAAAACTTCTTGCCGAAGATGTGGAAAGAGACACCATTCCTTAATTCACCCCGAAAATAAAGCCACAGATCAAGTTTCAGAGCGAGCTGAAACTATACAATCCCGAAATGAGTCAACAAAAGTAGCCTTTACACCAGTCAATACCAATGTAGCGTCCCATTACGCGGACAAGGAACTTCCCACTAACGTGCTGCTGGCCACAGCCATGTTGAAAGTTATATCACAAAATGGGGCTACATATCACCTGAGAGCATTGATAGACCAAGGGTCCCAAGGTTCATTTATCACAGAGTCCGCAACACAGCTCCTTGGGTTGAATAAAATTCCAATCAATTGCACAATTAATGGACTGGGCGAGAACGGGAGAAGCCTCCACTCCAAAAGCATGGTTTCGTTTCAAGCACATTCGATAGTCGACACAAATTTTGCAATACCGGTGAAAGCATGCGTGCTCAAATCACTTACTCGAATGTTACCAACTACAGAAGTACACAACAAAGGCTGGTCACACCTGCGCCAACTTGAACTAGCTGATCCATACTACGCAAAACCAGGAAAGGTGGATCTATTGTTGGGCGCAGACGTCTATGGTGATATAATCACTACTGGACTAATAAAGGGCCCCCGAGGATCACCAATAGCACAGAACACTCACCTCGGGTGGATATTGACAGGCCAGATTTCAAGTACTGAGGCTCTACATGGCTACACAACTACACTTAGCATGCACATTTGCATTGAAGACAAAATGCTTCAAAGATTTTGGGAGATAGAAGAGGGTGCATGCAAGAAACATTTGACCGGAGAAGAAGAAAGTTGTGAACAACACTTTAAAGACACACATAAGAGACAGGAAGACGGACGATATGCAGTGGCTCTGCCATTCAAAGACCCAAATCCACTCTGTCAGTATGGCGAATCGAGAGATGTTGCTAAAGCGAGATGGTTGCAAATGGAAAGGAAACTAGAGAAAGATCCGTGGCTGAAAAAAGAGTACAACGAAGTAATGAAAGAATACTTAAATTTACAACACATGCAGGAAGTAAAAGAAGTCGAAGAAAAGAACAAACCAACTGCTGTGTACTTACCTCATCACGCAGTCATCAGAACTGACAAGACTACTACCAAGGTTAGAGTTGTATTCGACGCGAGCTGCAAATACAAGAATCAAGTATCTTTGAATAACGACCTCATGGTTGGGCCACGTTTGCAACAAGACTTGAGACATATAATCATGCGATGGCGACAACACAAAGTGGGCTTGGTAGCCGATATAGTGAAAATGTATCGGCAAGTCGTCGTTACTCAACCTGATTTTCAGCGCATCCTGTGGCGCGAAAATTCAAACGAAGAAATCAGAGATTTTCAAATGAACAGAGTGACCTTTGGAACGGCCAGTGCACCTTACCTGGCGACCAAAGTTCTGGAACAGTTGGCCTTAGATGAGAAGGAACAGCATCCAAAAGCAGCACCTATTGCTCTAACAGACTTCTACATGGATGATTTGTTAACAGGCGCCGACAATTACGAAAAAGGAATTTCAATTTATAATGATATGACAACACTACTAAGATCTGGAGGGTTTGAATTACAAAAATGGAACACTAACGACGCAAACCTTCTAAGACTTATGCAAGGGGTAGACAATCATGATAAAGAATTGAATCTGGATACGACAGTGAAGACTTTGGGAATAGCCTGGAACAATATGAGAGATGTATTTCAATATTCTATACACTTACCTGAACAATCCGTTGTGACGAAGAGAACCATAGCAAGCGACGTATCCAAACTCTTCGATCCGATGGGATGGCTAGCTCCTACAATTATCATCGGCAAAGTCTTTCTCCAAAAACTGTGGCTTTCTGGTGTCACATGGGATCAAGAAATCCCACAAGCATTAAGAGAAGATTGGCTGAAGTATCGTTCAGAACTGCCTTGTCTATCTGAAATAAAAATTGAGAGATGGTTACATACGACTACAAACGATACTAAACTTGAACTTCACGGCTTTTCTGATGCTAGTATCATGGCCTATGCAGCCGTTGTCTACTCACGTGTGATTAGTCCCGCAGGCGACGTCCATGTACAGATAATCTCTGGAAGAACTAAAGTAGCTCCAATAAAAACAGTTTCAGTACCTCGCTTGGAGTTATGCGGTGCAGTGCTTCTCGCCAAACTATTGAATGAAGTTGCTGAGCACCTAAAAGTACCTGGAAAAAACATATATGCTTACACAGATTCACAAGTCGTCTTGGCGTGGCTGCAGGGACACCCGAGTAAATGGAAGACGTTTATTGCGAATCGTACTGCTGAAATCCTGACTACCTTACCTGCACATCACTGGAGTCACGTAGCTTCGAAGGAGAATCCCAGCGATCTGGCTTCTAGAGGCGTGTCTGGCTCGATGCTGAAAAATGAAACGCTGTGGTGGAAAGGACCGAAGTGGTTACTAGAAGGAGAAAATAAGCATAAAGTACCTACAAACTTACCTGAAGACTTACATCTGGAAGAAAGATTAGTACATTTTACAAAAACAGAAACTACAAACAAAGAGAGAGATTTTACACACGAACTTTTTGAAAGATATTCTACATTAGACAAATTACTGAGAGTCATAGCATGGTGCAAGAGATTTGGAAAGAAAGAAAAGTATCCGACTTACCTTACAGTTGAAGAGTTATCGCAATCATTGACGGTTTGCATTCTTCTTTGCCAAAGAGAAGAGTTCGCAGACGATGTACAATGCTTAAAGGCAAACACACCCCTAAAAAAGAGAAGTAAACTTCGATTGCTTAACCCCTTTCTAGATGAAAAGGGTATCTTAAGAGTTGGAGGCCGGTTACGACACGCTAATATACCAGAAGACGCTAAACACCAGATAATTCTACCACACAACCACATACTTTCAAAATTAGTTATCGCCCAGGCGCACACAAAGACTCTTCATGGGGGACCAACCCTAATGCTCAACTACATTCGTCAGAAATTTTGGATCCTGGGCTGCAAAAATTTAATCAACAACGAGGTGCACCGATGCGTTGTTTGTGTACGTTACAGAGCAACTACCAGAACCCAGTTGATGGCAGATCTCCCACAACAACGAGTTACTCCAACCAGACCCTTTTTACACTCAGGAGTAGACTTCGCCGGGCCTATAGACCTAAGAATGTCTAAAGGACGAGGATGCAAAACCTATAAGGGTTATATTTGTATTTTCATTTGTATGGCGAGCAAAGCTATACACATAGAGATTGTCAGCAGTTTAGACAGCGAAAGTTTTGTGGCTGCCTTCAAAAGATTCACTGCAAGACGTGGGCACTGTAGCCACATTTGGAGCGATAATGCCACAAATTTCACTGCTGGCAACAAACAGTTAAGAGACTTGTTCGAAAACCACCTAGAAACGGTGAAGAACCAGATTTATGACCAACTGGCGAGAGATGGAACGACCTGGCACTATATTCCCGCGGGGGCGCCGAATTTTGGCGGACTTTGGGAGGCTGGCGTGCGCTCCATCAAACACCACCTGAGAAGAATACTTGGAAACTCCACACTTACTTACGAAGAGATGTCGACAGTGACAAGTCAGATTGAAGCCTGCCTAAATTCGCGACCAATTTCACCTATTAGCAACGATGTTAATGATTTGTTACCTTTGACTCCGGGTCACTTTTTAATTGGAGAGCCGCCAATAGTAGTACCAGAACCGTCGCTTTTAGACACTAATATTAGCAGACTGCACCGGTGGCAGCTTGCTCAAAGATTGTTTCAACATTTTTGGAACAGATGGTTGACTGAATATTTAGGCAGACTTCAACAACGACCTAAGTGGGTGAAACAAATGGACAATGACATTCGAATCGGCACTCTAGTGTTAATTAAGGATGACAATTTGCCTCCTGGCAAATGGCCTTTAGCCAGAATCACTGATGTACATCCAGGCGACGACGGACTTATTAGAGTTATATCACTTAAATGCAGAAACACCGTCGTCAAACGCCCTATTACAAAAATTTGCTTACTACCCGTGGATATTTAGTTTGCCTTAGTTTATTTTCACACTCATTTTGCAACATTGTATACCAATCAGCTATTGATAGCATGATTTAACTTTAGTTTTCACGATGGGTGGTAACTTCATTTCTTTTATGTATTAATTTGTCAGTATTTTCATGATGGGTGGTTCAACCTCTACATAATTTGATTTGTATCCAACGCAGTTTCTTAAAATTGATTGTTAAGGACATTACCTTCAGTAATGATCCTTGATGGGTGGAATGTTGGTTGCGCTCACGTCCATCGATAAATAGTCTGCACAAACCACAAAGTCTCAATAGTTCGTCGCAAAAAATGTAGATGGCGCTCTCAAGTAAGAAAAAATTCCTAACACGCGCATGCAAGATTCTCCAGACGATTAGTGACACTTTGTAGGTTTTTTACTTTTTTGAGTTTTAAGTTTCGGTGAAATAAACCATACGGTTTCGGGATAGTTACGGCTTTTATTTCTCCCGGGGATTTTTGGGCTTCGTGGACCGCTCGCCGCGCTCAACACTATAATTTATTTCTGTGCCAAATTTCATCCAGATCTGTTCAGCGGTTCTGGCGTGAAAGAGTAACAAACATCCATCCATCCATCCATCCATTCTTACAAACTTTCGCGTTTATAATATTAGTAGGATATGAATAGAATTGTGATCAATTCTATTATAATACCGGGCTTAAAACTGAATTTATAATTCGTGACATTCGGTTTTTTTTAAAATGAATTGTTTGTTTTCCAGGAGAGTATTCCGCTACCTGAAGCACAAGAAGCGGGATGACGTCCCGATCCTGCGCCTGTAGCCCACCTTCGAACACTGTCACTATCACCCTTTCACTAAGGGAGGACCCATATTAGACTATAAGCGTTTTTCAATCAACAACATTCAATGCTTTCAAAAAGAGAAGACGATGACACACTTTCAGGGCTGGTCCCACCCACTCAATCACTCAGCGTCTCCTGACATACTTGTACTTCAGTCGCGCTTCGACCTTTGTCGTCAACGCTTGTGTTCTTAACTTGAATTGTTTTTAAAATTTGGAACTATTGTTTGACAGATTAATATGAATGTTGTCAATTTGAAAAAGTTATCGGAACTCTTTGCCAAGTTATAAAAGACGAGCTATGGTCAGATGTCTAGCCTGTAGAGAGACGAATACTAGTTTATAATTATCGATTAAAAAAATAGGAAACCATATACTTTTTAATAATTATACAGTGTTTAGATAAATTTAAGTTTGTTAAATAATTGTTAATATAAGACTGCTTTAATATTAATGGAATGCTGTTATTAGGTAAACTTGATATTTCTGGAAGAAAACATGTTTTGTTCCATTAGGTTGGGCAAAAATCCTTTCGGCTCTCTACATTTCTCAACCGTTTCTAGTTAATGTTGTAAGCAGGTTCGATTTTGGTTGAAAAATAAACTGTTTTTTTTTTTTTTCAAAACTGTATGATTTCGGAAATATGATTTCCTTTTACTTTTTCGCGAGGTCTTTAGCTCACAGAAACCACAGTTTCAACTGTAATCCGCATTCGGCGCTTCGAACTTTTTCAAGGCGAGTCTGAGATGGATTTTTGCCGATAAAAATTTTAGACGAACAATTTCGTCGTCATAATTTGCAAAAAAAAAATTGGCTGTAAATGATGACTTGTCGGCTATAAAAATAGTAATAAAACAAAACAAATAAATTAAAACAAAAATGTATAACTTCAAAGTGAACAACTTTTAGAAGGAAAATACACCAAGTCTCCATACAAAATACATCACGTGACTAGCTATTTTGTACGGAGAAATGTTAACTTTGACGTGTGGAACAACACCCTTAAGTATTTCTACACCCAAAAACAGCACCTTGTTTAGTACAAAATAAAGTCTGTGTCTGTCTTCACCTTAATAAAATTATTATTATACGTTCGATGCATCATCATAGCTATAACGATATTACTGAGTTGCAGATTCGCGTTGTCTTACATTTCTTTTAAAAACAAAGTTAAAGGAATGCGATTCCGCGTGTTTAAGAAACGAATCTAAACGAAGCGTCGCTAATCATGTCATATCACTTTTTTTTTATGTAGAATAGGTCGGCGTTTGACCACCAACTCGCCTGATTTTAAGCGACGTTGTGGTCTAAGATGGAGCACGACGACCTGTAAGGTACTTTCCACTCTAGCCTTGAAGTTTTGTAGAGTGAAGAAGTACAAAGAGGGCAGTTGAGTGAGGCGCTACAAGTGCGCTACTGCTCAGACCCGTCTTCGAAACGGTTACACCGGACTACATCCCGAAACACGACTAAGTCATTTCACGGCATGTCTTGGTCCGGTGGGTGGTAACTAGCCACGGTCGAAGCCTCCCACCAGAGTTTGCTACCCGGTTAGCACTACCCGGGGACCACGTGTAGGGAACCAGAATAGAGTACACTCCTACGGACGTGGGTAGCTCAGCCCCCAAATCATCGCGCGGCTTTACTATTGTGAGCGATATGACATGATTAGCGCCGCTTCGCTTAGATTCGTTTACTTGACCCGGCGTTTGGAAAGCGTATGCTAAAACGAGCGTACTGCTCATACTATTTTTCAATACAGATACGTAAGCTACGTGAGATTTAGCGTACGCTAAACTTCGGATTTTTAGTAGTCAGATTCGAGGTTCAACGCTAGCCCCTTATTTTAATATTTACTTGTATTATATATCTATAAGTGTAGTGATACTCGACCCAGTACAAATATAATTGTAACAAAATTGTTGATGTCCCTGTTTTGTCGCGCAGCAGACTTCCAATACAGTAGCGTCGCGTAGTCATTTCTTACTTCGTCATAGGACGAAATTCGTCCTATGACGTCATTTCGAAAAGTCATAGGACGGAACGGACGAGACACGGACGGACCATAAAAACAAAAAGCGTATCGTCCGCAGCCCGTCATGTTGAGCCGTCGTGTTGAGTCGCTTCTTCTATAGATTTGTATGAAGTGCATTGAAGAGACGCTGCGTCTTCATCCCGTCCGTGTCTCGTCCTAAATCGAAGTTTTTCCATGTACGTGTGAGAAGCGAATTTGCACTTTACCTTATAAATAAACATACACATAGTTAAAATCAGAAAACACGAGTTCAAGGTAAACTGATCGCTTTCTATTTGTATAAGTAACTTTTTAAATGTTTGATATAAATAAAATATAGAATTTGTGGATAGAAATTGGTTTTATTTCATTTTGTTGTTTTTAAGTCTTAAAGATCGCTCATTATAGGTTCTGGAATATTTACACTTCTAGTACATAACAAAGTTTCCTGAAATAATAAATATTCGATAGAAATGTAGTGTGCATATGCGGATAAAGTGAGCCGACTTGCAGAAGGCGTGAAAGCATAACAAGCAAACATACGAACAAACTTACTTTCACATTCTGATAGGTGTTATAAATTCGAAAGTCTGTTTCTTACGCTTTCACGCCAACCGATCAACTCAACCAATCGCCATGAAATGTTGTATACATGTTCTCAGGGGTTTAGAAAAAGACGGCATAGACATTCTTAGCCGTTGGTAACAGCGCAAGGCTTAGATACATATATTAGTTAGGATTTGACTACAGATCAGATTCCGACGCTTCAGGCGAAAATTGGGGAGCAAGCGCTTCAAGCTGCTGCGCTGTCTGCTGCAGCAGCTTTAGAGAGGATGCAGGAGGCTCGAGGAGATCCTCCCCGCGGATGAAGTGAGCCGACTCTATGCGGACGACGGGGTGAGTGCTGAGCGCGGCGCCGAACGACTTCATCGTCTCGTACGTGTTGCTTGGACGGACCACCTGCGAACGATTACACAAATTATGTCAACATTATGCAAGGTCCGGCGCCCTCCGCGCTTGCCTTACGTCTGGTACGCTGTAGAGGCCTCAGGGGCCCACAGCATTAGTCATTCACAAAAAAAATTTGGTGCTTTATTTAGTACCAAAAGATGAACTGTGAAAAGATGTGTAGTGAGAAATATCCACTATCCAGGGTGTTACAAAAACACTATTGTTGTTATTGCGAGGAGTGAATCCAGTATCGACTGGAGGGTTTATGTTACTTTAAAAAAAACTAAATAATTGACTACAATTTTTTCTAACACATCGCGCTCCGCCCTCCTAAAAGCGCGAACGCAGACACTAACCGCGTCACTAATTGCTTCTTAATCGCTTCAATCGCTTGATTTACCAAAAAAAAAATCATTAAATCTATTCATAATTGGCGCAGCAATCACGTAACATACAGACAAAAAATAACATACTTACAGAATAAAAACCCCTTCCTTTTTTAAGTTGGTTAAAAAAGAGGCGAAGTATCATACCCTGGCGAAGACGACGTTCTTGAGATCAAACTGCGGCAGCTGCTTGAAGGTGATGTGGAAGATGCCGCACATCTCGTCGTCGCGCGTCATGCGCATCGACAGCAGGCCTGAGGACGGCTGCTTTTATTACTTGTAACCAACTACCTACATAATAATAGATTATGCATTGAGAGAGTTAAGCAGTGTCTTACGTCTTACGGCTTATTGAACCCTAAGCGTTACGAGGGACTTTAGACTTTAAACTCCCAAGCGAAGCGAGGGAGTTTAAAGTCCTGAGTCTTATAAAATCTTGGTAAATTATGACCTACTTCTGATTTAATAATTCTAATTGTAGAGGTCATGTACGTAGAAAAAAAGTAGATAGATAGATAAACTCTTCATTGTTCACACCACAGATAACAAAAATAACAAGAGAAAAATTATGATAAACTTATTAAATAGTGTAACAACTGGCGGCCTTATCACTAAAAGCGATCTCTTCCAGGCAACCTTAGGATGGAGAGGATACGACAAATGAGTATGGGACAGGGTGTGCAAAAATAACAAAAATAAACATAAGATTGATACAAAGAAACAACAAAACATCGAGTATTATACATATTATACACCTTATTATTATTATTATTATTATTATTATAGCCTTATTTCGGACAAGACTATGTTTCTTTATTTTTCGTAGATTATTTCTTTGTTCCACTTTTGCTTGTCTGTTTGCCATGTGGCAAAGGCCTCCTCCAATCTTCTCCATTCTGGCCTTTCTATGGCCACTCTACCCCATGTTATTCCCGCGACTTGTCTTATGTCGTCATCCCACTTCTTCTGTGGTCTGCCTCTCTTTCTCTTTCCATTTCTTGGGTACCATTGCGTGGTTATTTTACTCCATTTATCCTTTCCCCTGATCATGTGGCCTGCCCATTTCCACTTTTGTCTCTTTATTTTCAAAGTTACGTCCTGGACCTTAGTCTTGTCTCTGATGCTGCTATTCTTAACTTTGTCTTTTCTTCTGGTTCCAGTCATACTCCTTTCCATGGCATGTTGACATACAGCGAGTTTATTTGTTATGTTTTTTGTTAAGGCCCATGTTTCGCTCCCATATGTCAACACAGGCAGTATGCATGTGTTAAATACTTTGCTTTTAGTTGAGATGTGTAGGTTCTTGTCTTTCATCACTTCTTTTAGTCCCCAATATTTTTTCCAGCTATTCGCAACTATACACCTACATAAACTATTTAAATAAAACTTACATAAAATTACATCATACTAAAATAATACATTCTAGTACTTAAAATACCTATAGTTAATAAAATATACTAATTATTACATACATATATCACTATATACATATAACTATTACATACATACAACACTGATAAATAAAACAATCAAGGCAATTTTGATAAATACAGCTTTTTTACGGCGTCCTTAAAAATAGCAATTTTTTTTTTTTTTATTTTTTTATTTTTTTTATTTTTTTTTTATTTTTTATGAATGACTAATGCTGTTGGCCACTGAGGCCTCTACAGCGTACCGGACGTAAGGCAAGCGCGGAGGGCGCAGGACCTTAATAGATTTTAGTTATTTAAAGCTAAGGGCGACTGGCACAAGGGCACCACTAAGGTACGGACCTCGGCTTGGACCGTCGCCGGGGGGGGGGAGTCGATTTGCCCAGGCAACCCAGAGGGGGTTTGCGCTTGAGCCCTATTAGGTTTACCTGTTTGACTATTTGGAGAGAATCTAACCGATCTTCTAACAGATCCTGGGAGTCTTCGACCTCGCCGGCGAGGTCGGTGTTTTGTTATCGTGTTCCTTTGGTAACCGGCGCCTATACCAAAAACTGCAAACTTCCTGTTGCGGGGAGCTGTCGGGTCGGCCGACCCCAGCGCAGCCGCCGTGGCGACTGCGATGGGGTCGTCCGGGTCGCCGAAGATGTCTCTAGGGCGTCTACGGAGAGGGCGGGGGGCATCGGTGTCTACTGCTGAGTAGTCCGCCGTGCGAACGACTAGAGGATTTGAATGGTGGGAGGCCCTATCAAAGTATCTACGCGAAGTGAATTTAAAGTATTGCCGAATGGAGGGGAGCTCTACATCGCAGTGCAAGTCGGAGTTTCGCTGGAACCAGCTGGCTCCGACCGCTCTGCGAATAAATCTATTCTGGACGGCCTGGAGCTTGTCCAGGTCGAAGCCAGACGCGTGGGCAAACACTACGGAGGCGTAGGTCATAACGGGGCGGATGCAAATTTTGTACAATATCACCTTATTTCTAAGGGATAGCTTACTACGATCGTTGAGAAGGGGGGCGAGTCGGCTTAAAAAGAAAACCGCTCGATTCCTAACTGTCCGGATGTGCCTCGAGAAGGTGAGTCGACGATCGAGGGTCACGCCAAGGTACTTGGTCGAGTTCACCCAGGGGATGGGCCTATCGTGCAGCATGAGCTGCTGCCGGATAGGCCATTTGTTGGGGTGAAAGCACACAGCTGCGCTTTTGTCCGGATTGACCGAGATGGCCCACTTCTCAAACCAGTCGCCTAAGCGGTGCAGGGCTTGTTGAAGCGTGCGGAAAGAGATGGACTGATTCCACCCTCTTATAAAGAGGGCAGTATCGTCCGCGAAAAGCGCAAGCTCTACCTTCGGATGACGTGGGATGTCATGCGTGTAGAGGGAGAACAGAACGGGGGCCAGCGCTGACCCCTGAGGGACGCCAGCGCCGATGGGGTGGGGAGCCGAGCGGGTGCCGTCGACGCGATAGCGAAAGTTTCGATCAGTCAGATAGTCATGTATTATGAGTACAAGACCATCCGGGAACCCGAGCTGGTATAACTTGTATACCAGCCCGCTGTGCCAGACTTTATCGAACGCTTTCGCCACGTCGAGGAACACCGCAAGGGTGGACTGACATTTGGGCGTGACCTGGGTGAAGCCGTGGTAGGGTTTCCGATTGAAACCCTCTAGGATGTGCTCCGTGATGCGGTGCACCTGCTGGACGCACGAGTGTCTGGCTCGAAAGCCGAACTGCTCGTCGGGGAGGAGATTGTTATCTCGGATGTGGGACCAAATACGCTTCAGAAGGATGCGCTCGTAAATCTTACCTAAGGTACTGAGGAGACTGATGGGGCGGTAGCTAGAGGGCTCTGACGCCTTCTTGCCGGGCTTGTGAATGCCGATGACGTCGGCAGACTTCCAAGCGTCGGGGAAGGTGCAGTTGGCCAAGGCGGCATTGAAGATGCTGACGAGGAGGTTGATCAGGAAGACGGGGAAGTGCTTAATCACTCTATTGCTGACGCCGTCTGCACCTGGGGCCTTCTTGGTTTGGAGACCCTTGATGATCGACTCTACCTCCGACACAGAGACCGGCTCTGTGGGTTCGAGGGCGGGACGGGCTGTGAACTCGGCGACTTCCTCTTCCACCATATCTAGGTGGTCGGGGTCGACGCGCTCGAGACTGGGGCTGCATTGCCTTTCGAGGCTTTCGGCAAGGCACTCGGCCTTTTCGTCGTCCTCGAAGGCAAGCGTGTCGTTCGGACGAGACAGGGGGGGAATATTGGATGACTTGCTGCCCTTCAGCGATCTTACCATCTTCCAGTATGCCTGGTGAGATGGTCTGATCTCCGAGAGCAGGGTGTCCCACCTCTGATTGCGGAGTTCACTCATGCGGTTCTTTACGGCACGCTCGTAATACCGCAGAGTGGCTCTGTTCTCTTCGGTGCGACACCAGTCGTATGCCCTAGTGGCCGCGTGTTTCGCTCTCAACAGCTCCCTCGCATCCTCGGGCAGGGCCCAGCGTTGGTCGCCCTCGGCTGGGACCTGCTTCGAGGCTTCGCCAACGGCTTTACGAAGGTGGCTGTTGAGAGCGTCTATGGAGAGAGCGATATCGTCGGGGGTCGCGATATCGTCTGGTATTCTATCTAAATCGGGTGAACTGGTAGCTTTTAGGCTTTCGCCCAAGAGCTCCCAGTTCACCACGGTCTTGGTCGGCGGAGTTCTGTTGCTCGGGTCGGGACCCAGCAGCAACAGAACTGGCCTATGGTCCGAGTCAAGCTCGTGTAGCACCTCCAAAGAACGCAACTGGAGTGTTACGCCCTTTAGGAGTGCTAGGTCGAGAATGTCCGGCCTGTAGTTGAGATTACTGCTAAAGTAAGTCGGGGAGCTGGGGGGGATGATATCAAAATTTAGCGTATCCGAGAATGAGTACAGAAGGTGCCCATTCCGGTTATTCGCGTTGCAGCCCCACATCACGTGCTTGCCGTTAAAGTCGCCGGCCAGAATGACCGAGCTACCGAGAGCGAGAAGCGCTTCGAGGTCCTCTTTGAGGAGAGTCTTGCTACCCGAGTGGTAACAAGACGCTATTTTGATGGACTGATGACCGGTCATCGCAAGACGGCAACAGGAAGCTTCCAGATTGACTAACGGGGGAGTGGGTATGGGTGTGCAGTGCAGAGACCTTTTGTAATAGATCAGAGTACCGCCCAGGGGGGCGGCGAGTCTGTCATTACGAACCATCAAGTAGTTTGCAACCCTGGGGTTCCTCTTGCTTGGTTTCAGAAAGGTCTCGTTGATCAACATGATGTCGACCTGATGGGTCGTTAGAAAGTGGTGGATGAGATCCCGCTGATCTCTGGCATCGGTGTGGATGCCGTTGGCATTAAACCTCGCCAACGCCAATGAATGGGGCTTAACCTTAGTGGGTGTGCAATCCATTAAGGTTATTGGGAGAGGACGCGGGGGGCGAAGCGCTTCATAGCGCTGAAGAGGTTGCCGTGAGTCATCATGATGTCCAATAGGGCATCAGGATGCTCGCGGACCTCCTGGGCTACGGCACGGACCTCGTCGAGGTCGAATGCCGAGGCTATCTCTGCCAGCAAGAGCAGATCCGCCTTCAGGCCATAGGGGCCCTGGGCGGGTTTGAAGGGTGAGGGCGGGGGGGTTGGACGGCTCTGGGCAGGCGCGCGGGCGCTGCTGGCCGGAGCTGGGGCCACCTTCGGTTGGACCAGGGACGAGGGCCTGGTCCAAGCATTGGTGGCGGGTAGGGGAGCGTCGACGAACTTCGGCGCAGGGATCTTGGCGCTGATGCCATGGGGACGGGTTGGGCGACGGGGCGCAGGGGTCCTCTTCGCCCCGGCCGCAGCCCTCGGGGCTTTGGGGCAACCGCGATAGTTCGCGGTGTGCCCCTGAGTCCCGCAGAGCACGCAGCTGGGAGGATTAGGATCCCCCTTGACCCGCTTGCACAGCGCGGTGCTGTGCTCGCCCGCGCACTTGACGCAACGGTACGCCGCTTCGCAGAAGCGGGCGGCGTGCCCGTAGAGTTGGCAGCGGTGGCACTGCCCGGGTATGCCTCTCCGCCTGGGAGCCTCGACTTTCAGGCCGGAGAGGTTGAGGACTCTTTCGATGCGAAAGATCCCCTTCCCCTCCTCCGTGCGGTCGAGGATGACCAGCACAAGGTCGATCGGGGCCTTCGTCCGTCCATTGGTCATCCGATGGACCTGCTGGACCGGGAGGCCTTGGGCTAGGAGATCGTCACGGACGAGCTCCGTGTCGATCTCCTTAGGGATACCGCGAAGTACAACGCGGAGTACCTTCTCCTCTTCCAGCGGATACGCGTGGAATTGGATCTGGTGTTCCCTAAGGGAGCGGGTGGCCTGACGATAGTCGTCAGACGTGGGGACTGTGACGGAGATGCCGTCAGCATGACTCTTGCCGGAGAACGTCACGCTACTGGCCGTGAGGATTGCGACCACCTCCTGCCAGCGGTGGCGGTCCCGAACCACGAAGGGGCGGGGGGGCTTGCCCACCCTGGGCGCGGGAGGCGCGTCCATGGCGGTGGGCGGGAGAGAGGGGCATGCAGTCGGGCATGCGGCCTTTAACGGGGGCGGAGGGGAGCCGGCGGCGGAAGCGGGCCGCTTCGTCCCCTTGTTGGCGACGACGGTGAAGCCGTCGTCGCCTCCGCTGACGGTTTCCATCTCCTCCGTGGAGGTGTGATTGGAACCGACCGTCAGGGTCAGTCGCGGCGAGCGAGAACGAGAACGCGAGCGCGGCGCCACCGTACGCGATCGCACGCGGCTGGAGCGTGCCACGCCTGGGGAACGCTTTGCCGCGGGCGACCGGCTCTTAGCGGCGGCGGCGGCGGGAGTCGGGGCGGCCGGCAGCCCTCTGAGGGAGGGCGCCAACTTAATGGTGGCCTTAGGGGCCGGGGCAGGGGCAGCGGATTTCTTCCCGGCGGCCTGAGGGGCGCGGGCGGGGGGGGACTTTGCCTTAGGGGCGCGGGCGGGGGAAGGCTTGGCCTTAGGGGCGCGGGCGGGGGAAGGCTTGGCCTTAGGGGCCTTGGCTTGCAGAGAGGCTGCAAACCTTATAGGATCCGTTACGAACTCCTGAAGGGAGCTCGGGTTGGCGCGCAGATGGGCCCGGATGGAGGTACCTAGGGCGGCAAGTGCCGCCCCGAAGTCCACTTCCGGCCCCATCGTCGCGAATAAATCGCGATCGCCGGGGGAGGAGGTCCCCGGCTGGGTGCGGGCCGCGGGCATCACCCTGCCGGGTTTAGGCAGGGTGGTGAGTGCCTAATTCGTTCCCTAATGTGTGCCAACTGCCAGTCTTATTGTGCAGTTGGTGAGTACCTAACACAGGGCCCTAGCTGCCCCGGGGGAGAGACAGGGACTCCGGCGAACCGGCCGTCCGAGCCAAACACGCACCCGAGGAATCGGAGGGGAGGCGGAAGGGTGGGAGGGAGATACTTGGCGTCGGCGAGGGGCGACCCCAAGGCCGGTGGTGCCAAGCCCAACCGGATTCCGTTTTTCCCTGAGCAGGGAAAAACGAGCGCTCCGGGTCCACGCTCCTAACAGCGATCGGCTTCGTTGGCACCGTTATGCGTGTCCACCGTCGACCACAATTGTGGATTTGATAGACGTGAGGAGAGGTGAGCGGGCGGCGGTCGGGCCCGCCGGCCCAGCTTTGGCGCGAGTCCCGCACTTAGGTCACTCTAAAAATAGCAAGTGAGGGAGCATGTCTAGTAGCGACGGGCAGCTTGTTCCACAGTTGGACTGCCTGAAATGCAAACGACTTACCATAGAACATTTTACAATGAGCAGTGGGAGTTTTTAGCGAAAGTGTATATTTAGATCTAAGAGAATGGGGATAAGAGGATTGCAAATAAGTAAAGCGATCTTTTAAATAGCGTGGGGTGGCAGGATTAAAAAGAGTACTATGGAGAAGGGAAAGGATGTGAGCATTCCGTCCAAGTCGAATAGGGAGCCACTTAAGTTTAGTCCGGAAACCAGAAACGTGATCATATTTACGTAAGCCAAAAATGAATCGGATGCAGTAATTTTGAAGATGTTCTAGTTTATCAAGCTGTAACTCTGTCAGATCTAGATAATGTCAGATAACAGGCATCAGCATAATCTAGAATGGGAAGAAGAATAGACTGTGCAAGCATGACTTTAGTGGCAGTGGGTAAAAAGTTACGAAGCCGTCTAAGATATCCACCAGATGCAAACAATTTGCGGCTGATCGACTTGATATGGGAGTCCCAGCTAAGAGTACGATCAAACAACACGCCCAGATTTTTTACTGATTCGCTTTATGGTGATGCAACCCCATCAAAGACTATGAATATGCGTAATATCAGCCCAATTTAATCTTGAAATGAAGTAAGGGCTGCCAATGATTATAGCCTGCGATTTAGTGGGATTTACTTTTAGGCCGTAGGAATTACTCCACTTGATAATTTAAAAAAGTAGTAAGTAGGTATTGAAAATGATACATTTTATGTCGACCAAACTATAACTGATATTTCAGAACAGCCAGGAGGTGAAAAGCGGCTGTGCTAGAAGGAGGGTTAAGTTTTTCGAGTGTATGATGTATGAGGTTTCTTTGGCACGCCCTGGAAAATAAACAGCTTGATGGATTTCGACATGTTAGGTGTCCTTTGAATCGTCTTGGTACCTAGTGGAAGTGACATAGGGTATAATATTTTGCAGCCGGGTTTTTTGTTTTTCTTTTAATACTTATTGATACTTGTATTCGTTTTTTTGTAACTAAGTAAGTACCTACATAATAGTAGATTATGCACCGAGGTAGTTAAGCAGTGTCTTACGTCCCAAGCAGCTTATTGAACCCTGAGCGTAACGAGGGACTCTAGAGTTAACTGCCGAGCGCAGCGAGGGAGGTAGAACTTAACGCCCCAGCGAAGCGAGGGAGTTATGTAGAGTCCTGAGTGAAGAGAGGGTTCAAGCCGACCAAGACGAAGATACTTCTTTATTCCAGAAGTAAATAATCTACTTTTCACACCTTCTGCGAGGCAATAAAAAGGAACTGAGAAAATATGTTAGATATCAAACACCGTTTTTTAGAGTCTTGGTTGAAAACCAAAAAGGAGGCGTCGAAACTTTATAGGTACCCATTATTTTCTAAAACTTGTGATTCTTCGAGTGTTAAAGTGCAATAATGTTGGATTATTAACTTTTATCGATTCGTTAACGTACACGAGTGTGAGTAAATGGTACAAACATTGCGAAACGCGACTTTTCAGTTGCTTACAAAATTCCATTTGATTGAATGGATTGTGTGTGTGATGTGTTTCACAGTACAGGACCTCCTAGTGTGGGACTCAGGGTTCACATTAAAGCTCTGTAATTTTTTTTCTCAAATAAAGTTATTATTATCAATGAAAGTATCACCAGGCATGGAGTGTGGGAAGTGGTAGTTCTCAGCCCCGATGGGCACGCTCCGGCCGCTCTGCACGTAGCACCCGAACCCGTTGTCGTGCACCACGTCGCCTCCGCTCCAGTACAGGTGCGGTACCTTGCTGTAATTACAGTACTAAGATATTTTCTTAAGAATAAATGCTTTTATCTGACTCATAGCGCGAAATTTAAATTTCAAATGGTTGCGTTTTTGAAGCTAGACCAAATGTACTCGTATTTGTCGCAGCCAAGCCGTGGCGACTACTTTACACTAACTTCGCATTGGCTTAAGGTATTCTAGAGCCATTTCGTCTAGAAAAAGACTACGAGCGAAGAGAGCAAGTAATGATACTGACGAGCCTCTAAAGTTACCTACAGAGTGAAAAAGTACAATTTCATTTTTTTTCATGATTTTTGCACTTCTGTAATCATTCTTAAATAACTAAGAATTTCCCTTGTATTAGGAATTCATTTAAAAGCTAATTATGTAGACAACCTCCCTATGGAAAGGGTTTTTTTGGATTTGCTTTGTCTATCTATTGAATAAATCTCCCTTTGCAGCGTAACGTTTGCTGACGAGCAGCTGATTCGCATTTTGCTTTCTACAAGTCGCCGCTTGTTCAACACTGAGTTTGCACCATACGCAACTCCAGGGCCGTCTTTACCCCGGGGTGCAAGGGGTGCGGTGCACCCGGGCGCAGGGTGCCCAGGGGCACCTGCCGAGCGCTGAATATTTGGATATTTCATTGAACTTAACGCCATTGCACAGCTTTATACAGGGTGACTGGTTGAACACTTTAGATATTCTAGGTTATCATAGTACTCATCATTATGAACTACTTTTATTATGGGACTAACCCAGAATTCGCGACAAAAAAAACAGCTGTTCCATACATTTTGTCGAGTGTTATTGACATTTTTCTATGGAACAGCTGATTTTTTTTTCGCGAATTCCGCGTTGGTCCCATAATAAAAGTTGTTCATAATGATGAGTACTATGATAATCCAGAATATCTAAAGTGTTCAACCAGTCACCCTGTATACAGGTTACGACAAATACGTTTGCGCAAAATAAATATAAAAAAACTAGTCATCGACAATAATCATTGTTTTACTTTTATTACGCTTTCGGCGCTTGTCATACCGCTCATGATGTGCAAGTTAAAATTACTCATAAAACTACGTCAATAACATTTTTTTTTATTAAAGCACGCGCGCGGCACTTCTTGGTTTGTCACATTGCCGCCCGGTCACCCACACTTGAAGCAAAATGATTTCTAAGACCAAAGACAATAAAGTGTTAAGCTTGTGTAGGTGAAAGGGGCTTGTGTAGGGCTAATTTGAAAGGATATGTTAAACCGAAAGGAGCTTGTGTAGGGTTAATTTGAAAGGGTATGCTAAACCGAAAGGGGCTTGTGTAGGGATAATTTGAAAGGGTATGTTAAACCGAAAGGGGCTTGTGTAGGGCTAATTTGAAAGGGTATGCTAAACCGAAAGGGGCTTGTGTAGGGATAATTTGAAAGGGTATTTTAAACCGAAAGGGGCTTGTGTAGGGCTAATTTGAAAGGGTATGCTAAACCGAAAGGGGCTTGTGTAGGGATAATTTGAGAGGGTATGTTAAACCGAAAGGGGCTTGTGTAGGGCTAATTTGAAAGGGTATGTTAATCCGAAAGGGGCTTGTGTAGGGATAATTTGAAAAGGTATGCTAAACCGAAAGGGGCTTGTGTAGGGATAATTTGAAAGGGTATGTTAAACCGAAAGGGGCTTGTGTAGGGATAATTTGAAACGGTATGCTAAACCGAAAGGGGCTTGTGTAGGGATAATTTGAAAGGGTATGCTAAACCGAAAGGGGCTTGTGTAGGGTTAATTTGAAAGGGTATGCTAAACCGAAAGGGGCTTGTGTAGGGATAATTTGAAAGGGTATGCTAAACTGAAAGAGGCTTTTGTAGGGATAATTTGAAATGGTATGTTAATCCGAAAGGGGCTTGTGTAGGGTTAATTTGAAAGGGTATGCTAAACCGAAAGGGGCTTGTGTAGGCATAATTTGAAAGGGTATGTTAATCCGAAAGGGGCTTGTGTAGGGCTAATTTGAAAGGGTATGCTAAACCGAAAGGGGCTTGTGTAGGGATAATTTGAAAGGGTATGTTAAACCGAAAGGGGCTTGTGTAGGGCTAATTTGAAAGGGTATGTTAATCCGAAAGGGGCTTGTGTAGGGATAATTTGAAAAGGTATGCTAAACCGAAATAGGCTTGTGTAGGGATAATTTGAAAGGGTATGTTAATCCGAAAGGGGCTTGTGTAGGGTTAATTTGAAAGGGTATGCTAAACCGAAAGGGGCTTGTGTAGGCATAATTTGAAAGGGTATGTTAATCCGAAAGGGGCTTGTGTAGGGCTAATTTGAAAGGGTATGCTAAACCGAAAGGGGCTTGTGTAGGGCTAATTTAAAAGGGTATGCTAAACCGAAAGGGGCTTGTGTATGGATAATTCGAAAGGGTATGTTAAACCGAAAGAGGCTTGTGTAAGGCTAATTTGAAAGGGTATGTTAAACCGAAAGGGGCTTGTGTAGAGCTAATTTGAAAGGGTATGTTAAACCGAAAGGGACTTGTGTAATGAGAGATTCGATTTGCTGACGGTTTGCACGTTTGACGTGTTGCAAACACATTGCAGTTTTTTCACTTTTTCAAAACATTGAATTCAAATTCAAATTCAAAATTCAAAATTAATTTATTTCAGGCATGACACGCATAATAGCACACATTGTAAATTACATTCGATTTAATATAATTGTAGGTAATACGTAAAATTAAAAACTGAACTTATTTTTATCAATTGAATAATTAGGAATAACAATAAAAACAATCAATAATTATAAAAACATGTCAATTACAATAAAAAATTAAAAATGAATAAATTAAATGTCAAATGAAATAGTAAGTACATCAAAAATTCAAAATGAATTCAAGGAAGAAATCAATTATACTATACTCTTATTAATTACTAGTACTTTCTCTCCGGCATCGGTACTGGTAAATGTCCCTCGCAACAGTGCCGGAGATAAGTACAGTCTAATCTGTTCGCGATCATGTTTAGGACGGTGTTGGTGCTGGCCCGCACTCTGCGCACCAAGGACGCGGCTCGCGACCTCATGGTCGCGTGAAAACAAGCCATGTGTGCATCCGCGAACATGCCTGAAGCGCTACAAAATCGGGGCAACCCCAACAACACCCTTAATGCATTGTTATAAAGGACCCGGAGGTCACTATATTTCCTTTTAGAATAGTCAGCCCACAAGCTGCACGTGTAGAGGGATGAACAGAACGCTCGGAAGAGCGTTACTTTGACCTCTGCTGAACATCGTGCAAACCGGCGGGCTATCATATTCGCTCTGACTGAAAGAGACCTCCGCTCCCGCTCAATGTCTTCGTTGTCCTTAAGGTCGGCAGCAACAACATGCCCCAAGTATTTGAACCGATCAACCCTTTCCAGGGGAACACTGTTAAGAAAAACTGGAGGCAATTTCAAGGAGCTCTTACTACCGGCCTCAAAAACCATCCACTGGCTCTTCCCTACATTATATTGTAAACCGTGGCCACAAGCGTACTCTTCACATATCCGTATCAGGGTCCTCAATCCGCAGTTAGAGGCACTCAGCAGCACCATGTCGTCTGCGTAACTTAAGTTATTTACACAAACACCGTCAATGTGGCAGCCGACATGTTGGCTGCTGAGCGCTACGATCAGCCCGTTTACGTACAAGTTAAATAGAGTTGGAGATGTCAACCCGCCCTGCCTGACGCCACATTCGAGCCTGTACGGATCCGACATTGCCCCCGCCCACCTAACGCTGTTAGACTGGTGCGAATACCAAAATTGAAACATACTGACAAGTTCCTGTGGCAAGCTAATGTCATTTAGTTTCTTCCACAGCAGGTCATACGACACAAGATCAAAGACTTTCGACAGGTCGAGGAAGCAAGCATACACTGGCGTTCTGCGCTTAGTATAGTATTTCACGGTTTGTTTAAGACACAGTATGGCACTCTCAGTGGACAGCCGGGGCCGAAACCCGAACTGGTTATCGTGTAGTTCTACGTATTTGTGTAACTGTGTGTTAAGCAAACCGTCAAACACTTTGGCTATAACTGTAGCTAGAGATATAGGCCTGTAGTTACTCTTATCGGCAAGGTCACTAGTTTTATTTTTCACTACTGGCACTACTACTGTTTCCATAAAGTCAGCTGGCAAGTATGAATGGCTCACGCACAGCGAGTAGAACATAGCCAACACTCTCGCTATATGAGGACCAGCGTGCTGCAAGTGCTCAATGCTGAGTCCATCATGTCCAGGAGACTTACCTTTCGAAATAAGCTGTATGGCTTTCGTTACATCTCTTGCCACGAAGGTAGTCCCCAATAATTGCCGGTTCATATCAGCACTGAGCACCCTCACCGCTGAGCCCAAAGGAGACTTCACAGAGAAGTGATTTCTAAAAATGTTAGCAATCACCTTGGAGTCGCTCATACCATCGACGCTCACTCGTACATTTTCTTTACCGGTTGCTTTCCAGAAACTGCGAAAGTCTCCTTTAGCATGTTTGCCAGCGAGAGCGTCCACTTTAATTTGGTCTTGATGGCTTTGACACCATTTTAGTTTAGACTTGAACACTCTTCTGCTGTCACACATTTCGCGATACACACAGCCGGATTTGGGCTTACCGCAAAACACCCATTCCCTAAACTTTGACCTGGCCAACCTGTGAGCCCCGCTGACATGTTGGTTCCACCCTATTATACGTGAAACACTACCGCTTTTTCGAGTATTGCTGCCTCCTCGACTCATCTCTGCCGCGTCACGAAGGAATGCTGAATGCGGAATGCTGGAGGAAATTAGACATGCATGAAAAAAAATCTCAATGTTCTCGGCTCCAAGAAAAACTAACATCTAAAAATAGATTTGAAATTGACGGGGAGGATTAATTAGAATTGTTGCCAATATTTTTTCCCAATGCATCAACAAGTACTCCCACTGATATTTTAAGCTATATATATTCTAATAATTTAATCTCCTCATTTCCTAATATCTCAACATCTCTACGTATATATTTAACACTGCCTGTTACAGTAGCTGAAGGTGAACGATCCTTTTCAAAATTAAAATTAATAAAAAATGTCTTCGGTCAACCATGACCCAAGACAGACTGACAAACTTAACTATTATAAGTATAGAATCCAAAATTGATACAAAAATAAATGATTTAATTAAAACTCAAGAGCAAGAAAAATTTAGTTTTTTGATGTATGTACATATAAGAAATAGATATTTAGCAATTGAATAATAATATAAACGAGAGTTGGATTGCTGGTGTTTTTCGCCATTACAATCACTGTTAATTGTAATTAACTCATAATTCTATTGATTTCTCAACTATGTAATATGTTCCTTTTTTGTTTGTTTTTGCATCACGTTCTTTTACATGTAAAATAAAAGTATGATTTTTAGGAGGTTCATCGAAAAATCTTCCCTTTTTTTAAGAAGTAGGTACCTTTTCTAGAGTGTTAATTCTAGAAAATGGACATAATGTTTCGAATGGAGAATAGTTTTGTTTTTTATTTGTATAATTGGGTTTAATTTGCATTTGACTCATTGAATCATTGACTTGACCTGTGAGGATATTTTGACGCCTATTTTGTAATTTTTCATTATTTTATTTAAATTCAATTTTATTATTTGTATATTTTTAATTAATAATATTTTTCGCTCTTAAGTCCTATGCATGCCGTCTCCATTTATAATTATTGTGATATTTAGTTATTTTAAGTAATATTTTATTGAATTTAATAATGTTTTAGTGTACACAATGTTGATGGACAAATAAATAAATAAATAAATAATTTAAGTTTAATTTTATTATTGTATTTCAGAGAAGTAAAAAAAATATTTTCAAAATACGTGTTTTGTGTTTTCTTGATTGACTAGGACCCCTGTCATACTGCAGTGTGTCGTCGGTCGCGTGCTACGCTGCAGTGTAGAAGAAAACAAGGGCGCAAGCTGAGCCCCGCACCCCGGCGCCGAATAGACTTAAGACGGCACTGCGCAACTCAGAGTCAGCCAGTAGATATTCAGCGCTCACAGTTTGCTTAATCAGCGTGAAACCTAATACATGTAGGTCAACATTTTTGTACTTCTGGAAGTAAGCTAGAATTGTCCATAGACTAGTTTTAACTATGGGTAAAATAGTTTTAAAAACAAACTCAATTTCAATCAATACTTTAATACAACAAGATAGATAGCGCACTTTAATAAATTGCTATTAGAAATCCAACAGTCAATGCTGTCTCGACGTGGACGGGTTGGAAGGAGACTGGTCGCGACGTTCCTCTGAAAACTGATTTACGGCCAAGCAATACTTCTCCGAGTGATAGGTCCTCGAGATCTGGGAGAGGAGCGGACTGCCGTGGGGAGAGTTGAGCCATAGAGACGCGCTGCCCGTCTGGCCAACCATCGCTATGAAAGCTATAAGCATTCGTGTATTCAAAAGGCCGCGTTGTATCTGAGGTTGCTTCAGCAAAGTTTGCAGTATCATTCCATCTGGGAGACCGTTGACTAGCTCAAAGACACTAGATCCTCGTTCCCCGATCAGCCACGACGCAGCAGCGGGCACGTTGCAGCCAGTGTTGCGTAAAGCTGTGTCAGCATCTTCTTGTGTGAAGCCAAGGTCTCTCAAAGCCGCTATTGATTCAGGACTGGGTGGATCCGCGATTTTAGTCCGCCATGCTCGGAATTTCTCCAAAAATCTCTGTAAGTGTTCAGCTCGCTTGAAGATCTCTTCGGATTCATTTTTGGCTGTGGAGGATACTTCTGATTCTGATTGTTGAGCTTGGAGTCGCGCCGCTATGTCTTCAGGTGTGATGACTTGAATGACCAGTTGGGTCTGTCTCCGCGGCTCTTCCAAAGCTGCGGACAGCTGAGCTAACGTCATTTCATAGTTTCTCCCGGAAGCGGCGAGACGTGCGCCCGCTTCGATCAGTGAGATCAATATCTTTCGCAGTTCAAAAGACAATTCATTAGTTGATAGCAACGACTGCAAGTTCGGTTGTCGGATAGGATTCTGCGGGGTCGGCAAGGAGGCTGTTGCAGCCGCTATAGTGCTTGATTGCGGCGCTCTGACCGCCCCTAAGTCCCACAAATTGCCCGCCTCAGGCAGCCTCCTCTCGACGAGGAGCAGCTCCTCCTGCATCATGACCTGTTCTTGAGATAGAGTCAAGAAGTCGTGCAGCGTCGCGGTGTCGAAGACGCGCACAATTTTAAATCTGCTCGACCCAGTCTCGCCGATTGGGTAAAAGAAATCCAAGGCTCTATTCTTGACTTCTTCAATGAGGGTATCTTCAGCGAAGTAGGCAGTAAAAACCTGTCCCTCAGGACTCACGATTTTTATCAAGATCTCGTTTGACCCGGTCACCCCGTTGTCAGAAACTAACATCTTTGCCCAGGAAGAGGCCCTTCTTTTCGTCGGCAGCGGTAGTTAGATAAATTACGAAAATAAAAAGGCAGAGGCTTGTAAACAAAGCCAGAATAATCAAATATAATTTGAGCATAGTGTAAGCCCAGCTGTCAAATTTTGGCGTTTTCTATCAAATTGACGTTGTTAGTTATCAAAGAGGGTATACGGAGGTTTTAATTGTTGTAAAAAGTTTGATTGTTAAAAAGTTTCATTTTTCTACAGCATTGCGTGACATTTAGTTTTTACACTACTGCGTACCCTGCGACGCGACTATGCGCTTATAGGAGTGCGTTTTTTAACGTTGTACGATGTACGTCAGTATCTCAGTTAATACAAAACTACATACGGTACCCACTGAGGACTGTCGGTCCGCAGATTTTGGAAGTACTGGGGGTCGTGCGCGCGCCGTCCGCGTCGCGTACAGCAGAGCAGTGTTTGGATCGCCTAGAGCGTCTTTTACAGTTTATCTATCTCTTAGCTATGTAGTTTCACCAGCTATACTTATCAAAAGTACTTTTTGGGGAAAAAAAGCATGTTAATCCACGGTCCATACCAAACTTTATCCAACTCGGTATATACCTTTTTGCAGGAATAAGTAACAAAAATGAAGGAGCAGTAAATTCAAAGTATAATAAAGCATGTTACGTGAAGAAGCAGGCGAAAACAACTGATGACCCTCTAAAGATGATCCGTGATGATTGGAATTTACAAAGGATCTATTAATATAGGTACTACATACAAACATAATAGAGAGTATTCTGTGAATGGTTGATTGACTTTTAATTCTTAAATTATTGCAACATCCTAACGTATTATAAAGAAAGCATTAGCAATGATAGCCTTGTTGGATAAGGCTCGCCTCAAGCCAGAAGGAGCGGGTTCGGACCCAGTCGGAAGGCCTGCACTAATTTGTTAATTTATGAGCATATGTCATCTGGTACATAACTGGAGCCGCGTGTATGGCCACTGGCTCGCCTTTTGTCATTTTAGAGACTGAATATCGTCCGGCGAAGTGTGGGCCAGCCACTTCGGGGAAAGGCGTGTCGATTTAATGTGTTATTTATAAAACACGTACGTAAAGAAGCAGGTTCCTATGTAGGAGTGTGTGTCGCGGCGCAGCAGGGCCGTGAACAGGCGGCACGCGCGCGGACACACGTCCGTGAACAACTCCACCTGCAGCCGGCCCAGGCGAGCGCCGCCGCACACGCGCAGAGTGAGGCTGACTCTAGAACATACACAGCCTTAGAAATAAAAAAATGCATAAACATCTGCTAAACCAATGTTCAGTTAGACATTGAGTAGTCGGTAAATAGCGCTATACAAACGTGTAACTATTGTTTGAGCAATAAAGTGTGAATCGGCATTGGGTATTTACACACATGCTTAACACTTTTTTCTTTTTCGTCTGGCAACTTTTGATAAAACTTTTTCGTCCAAATAGTTTTTTAGTAATTATTTTTTAAGAAAGCTCCCTAATTTTTAATATTGCACGTACAATTTACGTTTTAGGAAAGGAATATTAATAAACTATGTTGTTTTTTGAATCTCTTGTCCAAAATTCGTCGATGTAAACTATTTTAGAGGAAAACATTTTCTTTTGGTTAAAGTGGGAGACTAACAACTAATTTCTGAACGGAACAATCAATGTCAACACTACAATGTGTCTAATGTCACACTACCAAATAAAAACGTTTTTATTTTGACAAAAGAAAAACATTACTTAGTTACTGAGTGTAGATCAGCTGTTATAGTGAAATCCGCCATCTTGACCCCGTACACACCCGCTAAACAAGGGTACCCGGCCGTGTAACGAATGTTTATTTTCCTTTGATTTTGTTACATCTGTACACGAACTGTACACAACGTTTAAGTCAAAAATATTTTTATTTTTCAGCTTTTGTGTTACACTGACAGCCTTAGAAATAAAAAAATGCCTAAACATCTGCTAAACCAATGTTCAGTTAGAAATTGAGTAGTCAGTAAATAGCGCTACACAAACGTGTAACTATTGTTTGAGCAATAAAGTGTGAATCGGCATTGGGTATTTACACACATGCTTAACACTTTTTTCTTTTTCGTCTGGCAACTTTTGGTAAATTCGTTTAGAAACTTTTTCGTCCAAATAGTTTTTTAATAATTATTTTTTAAGAAAGCTCCCTAATTTTTAATATTGCACGTACAATTTACGTTTTAGGAAAGGAATATTAATAAACTATGTTGTTTTTTGAATCTCTTGTCCAAAATTCGTCGATATAAACTATTTTAGAGGAAAACATTTTCTTTTGGTTATAGTGGGAGACTAACAACAAATTTCTGAACGGAACAATCAATGTCAAGACTACAATGTGTGTGTCACACTACCAAATAAAAACGTTTTTATTTTGACAATAGAAAACTCAGATTGGTTCTAATTCAACCCGCCCAAATTTGATAGTACTTTGCTCTAATGTCTGACAGCTTGTTCATTAGACTACTTAACTTATTCGCTTGCTCATTCTTTACGCGTTTGTCGTAATCTTCTATGGTTTTGCAATGATTTGATATTATTTTTACTGTGAGACTGCATGAAATAATTTGTATAATTCCAAATAGTGAGTGTGCGGACGCAGTGGAGCAATGTCTTGTGTGGTTGTAGGCTGCACGTCCCATCTAACACGATCATAAAATAGTCAAGAAATATTGACCTTAAATCGTTTAGTTTTTAGACAATTTATTGTTGAATGTGATCCGATAAACAAACATAAATACGTAACAAATGTTGCTGAATCACTTTGTAGCAGAAACCAGGCGTTATATCTATTCCAATAGAAGTTTTTAGCGAATATTCGGAAACAGTTTTAGGTTACCTTGATCATACATAGTGACGTAAATATTATTGTCGATACATGGTCAAAACTTTGATTTAACAGATTTCTTGAAGACGATGTGAATAAAAAGAATAGATAAATTGAATTCGTGACGATATTTGACTCCAAAAATGCAGAGTCACATATGCTCCAAGCATTTTACTTTGAATTCACTTTTAGGTAATGAAGCTATGAAATGGAGAAGACATAGAGAAAATGCTGTTCCTACATTTTTATTATGAATGGAACAGATGAAATGGTTGGAATAGGAATTTCATTTGCAATAAATGGTATCCGGTTCAAATTAAAACTTGATTTATTACATTACAGGAAGTATTTAAGGAAGTCGAAAAAGAACATAGTCAAGTAGCATTAGTGTTATTTAATTGTATGGTGTGCAATCAATAAAGTGTCTATCTATTTATCTGTCTTTCTTTAAAGATTATCGATCGATCGATCATTATGTATTCATTCTCTCTAAGGTAACTATGCTTAGTAATCTTCTATAACTAATATAAAAATGTATCGCTGAATGTGTTGCTAAGCGCAAATTTCGAAAACAGCTGAATCGATTTTGCTAATTCTTTTTTTAGAATGTTCCTTGAAATACGAGGATGGTTCTTACGCAGAGAAAAATTTACAAATTGCCTGAAAAAAATAATTAAAGAATCGACTGTTAGGCGGTACGAAGTTCGCAGGGTCAGCTAGTTTATAATAATAATAATTTATTTCAAACAACTTAAGGTAACAAGGCCCATATAACATTCAAATAAATACCTTATACTCGTAGGTAACCAAAATAAATAATGATAAAAAATGCATTATTACGTATAATCATTAATTACACTCGACGTTGTTCAGTGAACCACGCATTTTTCCCCTGAACGTCCGAAATTTCTCGAGGCCAGCACCGGTATTCTAATTCATTTGGAAACATTTCCAGGGGCAGTTGCTTCACCACGAACGCGAACGATGATGTATGCTCTTTTCAGAACCGTCTCGTCGGCGGGCAGGCATTGCGTCGAGTTGATCAAGCGACTCGTAGAGTATTTTCTTGCCACTACTGGCAACATCATCCTGGATAAAGTTCGACTTGCAGATCTGCAGTATGCTGACTTTATCCATGGTGTTGATGGCGTATTGTATTTTCGCCAGCAGCTCGTTGACTCGCTGGGAGTCCATAGCGACCGAAACAGGGCAGCTGTTAAAACCGCGTGAATCGCGAAAGTTATATTCAACCGGCCGTCTCCGAGCACGCGCACGCGCACACGCACACCGATTTATGGATTAGTTTTAGCGGTACAAGATATGACAATGCATGTCATTGTAAATTTATCGACGTTGAAATGTAGGGGGTCACATCACTAGTCAAAATAAAATTAGTGACCACCTACGAAATTTCGAAACGTTTTTTGTATAGTTGTCTTTTTCCAACATCATAACGGTGCTATAAGACAAAACAGGCCAAATATATTGAGTTTAGTTGTTTTATAACCCTCCTTCTATTGCTTTAGTTATTATTCTGTGTTAAAAAAACATTACACAGTTTCTATCATAGTTACTGAGTCTAGATCAGCTGTTATAATGAAATCCGCCATCTTGACCCCGTACACACGCGCTAAACAAGGGTACCCGGCAGTGTAACGAATGTTTATTTTCCTTTGATTTTGTTACATCTGTACACGAACTGTACACAACGTTTAAGTCAAAAATATTTTTATTTTTCAGCTTTTGTGTTACACAATGTGTGCACACATGTTTTAAAACTTTATTTCTAAGGCTGAATGTGTGTACACATGTTTTAAAACTTTATTTCTAAGGCTGACAGTGTTTTATCTTTTTCGATCGAGTTCAAATATGTAAAATAAACAAAACACTGTATAACTATTCCGAGGTTACCTATACCGTAGTACTATTATTTATTCTGTGGTTATAGAACGTTTATTGCTAAGGGAGGCATGTTTAGCATCGCCACCTAGCACGCAGAGAATAAGACCGACTCTGGAACACATTAAAACCACTAGCGGATCCAAGGGGTGGCTAAGGGGCTTCAGCCCCCCATAAAGGTTTCCCAAACAAAAATATTACCTACCTTATTAAAGCAGCTTACTTGCACCTAAGTGAAGCCTCCCTAATCCAAAATACTGGATCTGCCACTGATTATAACACACCTAGTTTCTCCACAAACAACCTTTCGGTCTAGTTTGCTCGTCTTCCTTCCTTATCCTTACCTAGCTCCCCTCAAACTATAAGCATGAGAAAAACTGTGTTTGAATTAACTACTTGACTGTAAAATTTCATGGTGTAAACTATGTACTCGACCAATTGTTGGACTGAATATGTATAAACATCACCATAAGCATACATACTCGTACAATACATACATTATCCGAGTCATTTAGATACAGATTCCAACAGACTTAATTTGAACAATAAATACACATTTCGACAGAATTCCTGTCAACCTTTCTCTATTTGTGTGGCCTCCGCTCTATCAATTAATTTGTTTTTATGCTAAAACTACTTGGTCGGATGCAAGCCGGGTGGCGCGAGGAACATGGGATCGACGTCCGCGCTGGGTTCAGGCGGGAACAACACGAATGGCAGCGCAGCCGTAGACACCCTTAGACGACAGTTGTGTTCCTAGCGACGCTAACCATTGACACCAACAGACGACGGTTGTGTTGCTGCAGTGATGCTAACAATACCTTGGTCGCTGCACCCCGGGCGGGGCCAAGAACACGGGGTCGACGTCTTCGCTGGGTTCAGGCGGGAACAACACGAATGGCAGCGCAGCCGTCGACACCCTCAGACGACAGTTGTGTTCCTAGCGACGCTAACCATTGACACCAACAGACGACGGTTGTGTTGCTGCAGTGATGCTAACAATACCTTGGTCGCTGCACCCCGGGCGGGGCCAAGAACACGGGGTCGACGTCTTCTCTGGGTTCAGGCGGGAACAACACGAATGGCAGCGCAGCCGTCGACACCATCAGACGACGGTTGTGTTGCCAGCGGCGCTCCAGACACGCTGCCGTTTCTACGCGCGCCTTCTACAAACACGAGCAATTACATGTAATTTGCATATTTATTTTGCTGTGAAAAACACATAAGTTACACACCTCTTGACGTAATTTATGTTACAGGCTTTGTAGTCGTTAACAGGCTGGTGTTTTACGGTCATTTCGCCTGACGTTGGCAATGATGCTGTCTACAATGGAGCACGCTTGCCTAGACTAGAAGAATCCGATTCACTCGAGACTTGAAGATAACGGAGAGAACCACTCATGCACAGAACTCAAAGTAGTACCCAGTGAACCATTACTCGTTTTGTAAGCTCAGACAACTCACAGTCGCGAGGATTCTTTCGTATATAACTTTGTTATCAGCTTGCACTCGCTTCAGAAACTTTCTCCGTTTCTCGTAGCTCTCAGTCGATGGTTTTAGAGGGTGACTCCAGCAGCAATCCACTTTACCCTGGAATATTACATATGTAATTGTTTGGTTTGTACAGCAGTATTCGCATCAACATCAATTCTTCTCCAAACTCATCATAATTCAACCATTTACAACCCATTGATTGTTTACTTATATCTCTTTTTAGCGCGCAAACTTTTCCGATGGGTTGTAACCTTCAATTTAAATTGAACTATATAGCTGCTCCCTGTGGTTCAAAAATAGCCTAGGTGTTAATCCAGGGGCTAAGCTAGCTCCATATCTACTTTCATTAAAATTCTCCATCAGTTTGAGCGTGAAAAGAAATCAGCTAACAAACACGCACACAAGCTTCTGCCTTTATAATGTAAATAGGATGTAGTATAAGCTGCAGCTGTGCTCTGCGGTTTCATGACCTAGCTACTAGCTAGCTAGTTCATGATGAACACTATCTTTTTAAAACAATTAATTGTTCAAAGTGAAAAGATATTCTGGCGTCACATCTTAAAATTCGTAAATTTTATAAAAATTCTAAATTTAAGTGACAGAACTTAAAATCGCAATTCAGGGGGCAACTTATAGCTAAAATATTGAACGGAATTATCCTTTTTCTTGTTCACTTAAGTTGAATTCACAGATAAAATAAACCTTCAAAAAAGAATGTAAAAGGGTCACCGTACACAGGCGTATTAGAACGATATTTTCATCGATTCATTCAAAAAAATTTTGTATCTGTAGCTTCGTCCATACATCAAGTTGTTAGTGTTGCAAGTTTTATGCCACTAACATAAATTCGTGGAATTATTTGACGGGTGTGTCATGTATTACTGAAAAACCTACGCTTATTTAATATGCTAATTTTTAAGAAACACATTAAATTCTCTGTAATAAAATAATGAAAAATAATTAGTGCTCTGTAATTAATGAATAATTACAGAGCACTAATTATTTGCAAATAAATCGTAATATTTCAAAAATCTCAAGTACTTTTGGTGTTTTAATACTGGCAATTCACTATGGAGTTTTACAAGTCTTTGTTTGTTTACAATTTCGGTATCAAGAGTTAAATTATTGTGCCATAAACTAAGCTAAATGATGATGTGCTGATGAAATTCTGAATTATTTTACGTGCGTGTCAGTGCGCCTAATTTTCTACAAAAACTACGGAAATGCTGTAAAGGTAAATAATAAACTAACCTAAAATCCGAACTACTCATTCGATTTTAGAAGTTCTGTCTATAATAAAAAGCTACACATTCACTGAGTGCTACAGGCTATGCAACGTGAGAGAAGTTGTGGGCAGATAGCTAGCCTAAAATATTGTAATTACTGAAAGTCAACTTGTAATACTTGGTAATGATAATTTAATTGTATCTTGCCTAGACACTAAATAAATTTGGTTTTAATTTTCAGTGCCATGAGGAATGCTACCAGAAACACAACCAGTCTAAAAGCGTAAAATAAACAGACTTGAAAACTGTGGAGACGACTTTCCAGTCTGTTGTATCTATCATGAGTGGTCCAAGTACAGTAGTAACTGAAAAAGCTATGTTTGTGCAGAAAAGGCTATGAGAAAAATTGCTGATGATGCAACTGCAGCTCCTGGACTCAATGTGCTGAAGATTAAAGCCCTATTTGCTGTGGGTTTTCTGCAAATAACAAGAGTTACTTCCCAGTAGCACTGGTACACCAGCCATTTGGGCTAGAAAGGGAAGTGACACACTGGCACACAAGTGACATACTAGGAAGTAACACAGCCAGAAAAGTCCCAGAGACCATTGTTTTATATAAAAAGTGTATGTTGCTTTGCAAGGTTTTTTAAACATGGGCCTGTATTATATGTCATAATAAACAGTGCCCGCAATAAATTACATTTTATTAAATAACCAGAGAGATCTGTAAATAATGAAATCCTACTGATTGTTTTTCTATTTACTCTATCTGGTATCTGCTTTTGTCCATGCCCAAGTTGTAAAATATAGAAATTATAAAGTAATAAAAATTCAACAATAGTAGGTATTTCAAGTATGTACAGAAAAAGATGAAGGTTATTGATAGCAAACATTTAATTTACAATAAATTTTTATTATTTCAAATTGAATTTATAAACTGTAATTTGTATTATTTGTGTTGTCTTTTGAGCTTGTTGGTATAATGTGAGTATCAGAGAGTGCTTGGGCTAGCACACAGGTTCTTCCATGAAACCTCTTGCCAGTACTTAAACAAATGACCTCGCATCTGAAAGTAAATTTATAATTACACCCGCTACTAAGTTTCCGTGTCAGGGATGCCATGGAATACATAAAGCCATGGATAACAACACCTAGCCCTAGATCTAGATTTTTTTAAATCCATCATTTAAAATAGCATCCTCACCAGGAACTGCTTCCAAGCTGTTTCATAGATATACCTATTTAGAAACCAGTAGTGTCTACATGGCACTGCTGCTTCAGTTCGCTACATAATTATACTTTATGAAGACACCAACTAATGCTTCAGGGTTCAATGACTGGTAAACTGTTATGAGAGGTGTAAGTATAGTGTGAGGCTTGGCGAGTCTGTCACAGTATAAACTTTCTGACACAGCGTTATGCTAAAACAGGCCAGCTGCGATGCACCCAGAGATCTTAACAACTCAAGTCACCTCAATTGATTATCCTGTAATTATGGAGGATAGAAAGCCTCCATACATGTAATACATACGAAATAACAATGGAAAAATTACTTAATAATATTAGTACCCATATGATGTACCTTGGAAATTAAGCACTCTCTCTTTTGATTTTGTTATGAAATTATGATCGATTTTGTGTTAATTTCTCTTGGGGTGGGTTTTGATGCACATCCATCGCTATTGTTGCATGCATGTTCTATAATATAGGTTCTTGCTGAGATTATTAATGAGATGAGAGCTAAGCACACTTCCAGATTTTGACTTTTTAATCCTGTAACAGTGCGTACTTTGATCACATATCGTGCCGAACTGAAATGATTATGAGGCAAATTATGCATTTTATACATTTTTCTGAATCGTTAACTTTGCAAAGGTTTACTTAGTATAAGTAAAATCAACAAAATACAGAGATTTTTTTCACTTTGAAATTTTAGTTTTTTTAACAGGATTCCAAAATGGTGCCCTCTAAAATTAACCTCAAATTCGATCTAAACAAGTTAAAATCATCTAAAATGTGGGCGCAAGAATAGCAATTTCAGCTAAATTTTCTAAATTGAGTAATTTTACGAGATTTTGTTCATTCTATTTAAAAATTTGAATTTGACATTTCTAAATTAGTTAAAATGTTGCCCGCAGAATAGCATTTAGCTAATTTACGTTTCTTAGGATTTTTAGCAGATTTAAGTGGCTTGGGAAATTTAAGTGTGACGCCAGAATTGAGCCTATTGTTTATCTAAGATTCTATTATTCTAACTATCTAAAAGGTTCTAACTATCTCTATTTTAAAATTAAAGGGTTCGGCGAACACTGTAGATTAACTTCTCATTGGCTAAAGGTTTCCCATTGCCATTTCGTGTACAAGAAGACGACGAGCGAAGAGATCCAGTAAAGGTTCTGACGAGCCTCTAAAGTTATCTACAGAGTGACAAATTGCTATTTCAATAATTTTGTATGACTTTCGCACTTATTTAATAATTTTTAAATAACCAAAAATATCCCTTGTATTATGGATTAATTTAAAAGCTACTGATGTAGACAACGTCCCTATGGCAGGAGAAGTTTGATTTGATTTGTCTATCTATTATATAAATGAATTAAAAGTGACACTTTAGAAATGCAGATATTTTTAATGGCTCTATATACTCTTAACGACGTTTTTTTTTTATAAAAAAAAAACAAAACTTAGGGACAGAGATATACTTAGTTCATTTAATTGTTCATATCAAATTTCAAATTTCATCACAATCTGACAAATAGTTTCTAAGAAATTCGACAAGCGCGTTTGTATGGAAAACTCAGACCCTTAACCCAAATCCGTGTGTTCCAAATTCTTGTGTGAATCTTACTCTGTTGTAATACTGCTTCTTGATCCGAGTCAAGAGGTGGATGTTGTTAGTGAAGTTGTTCGCGGCGTCGCGGGTCCAGCTGGTGAAGTGACGGAACATACGCTCGGGCTGGAGACGTGGCGGCGACGAGTCCACGCGAGGTGCCACGAGCGGGTACTGAGAAAGGGGGTAGGGTGAATTCACAAAAAAACAACGAACCCACTAATATATTACATATCGTCACGCCTTTTTCCCTGAGGGGGCTGGCAGAGGTGTAATACAACACCCACATTTCGGACGATATTCAGTCCCGGATGTGACAGGAGCGAGCTTGTCGCCATAGACCGGGCTCCAGTCATGTAGCAGATGACATACAATACGCACATAATATGTTCACACAATGAATGAATTGGTGCGCGTGCCGTCAGCTGGGTCCGAACCCGCTCCCTCTGGCTTGAGAGGCTCTTCTCTAACTTGGCTATCATAGCTTAACCATTAATCGCTTAACGCTAATCGCTTAACCACTAATATATGCAATCCAAAAATGATATAGTTGCACTTAAGAGTCCGGCGACCACTTTAGCATTGGAACTTCGCATTGGCTTAAGGTTTTCTATAGCCATTTCGTGTAGAAGAAGAAGACGAGCGAAGAGAGCAAGTAATGATACTGACGAGCCTCTAAAGTGACCTACAGAGTGACAAAGTGCAATTTCAATTTTTTAAATGACTTTTGCACTTCTTTAATCATTTCGAAATAACTAAGAATTCCCCTTGTGTTATGGATTCATTTAAAAGCTAATGATGTAGACAACCTCCCTATGTAAAGGGATTTTTGATTTTGCTATGTCTATCTATTGAATAAATCAGTCAAAAGTGACCCCTTACAAATGCGGATATTTTTCATAGCTCTATTTTCTCTTGAGGAAGTTTTTAAAAAAAACCAAGAACATAATAGTACATTTAATTGTACTATCTAAATTTCATCATAATCTGACAAATGGTTTCCAATTAATTTGACAAGCGCGTTTGTATGGAAATTTCAGAGCATCGCGGGACCCTAAAAAAAGTTTTTTTTTTTGTGAACGACTAATGCTGTTGGCCACTGAGCCCTCTACAGCGCACCAGACGTAAGGCAAGCGCGGA
This sequence comes from Peribatodes rhomboidaria, assembly GCA_911728515.1. Classification (NCBI taxonomy): domain Eukaryota; kingdom Metazoa; phylum Arthropoda; class Insecta; order Lepidoptera; family Geometridae; genus Peribatodes; species Peribatodes rhomboidaria. The sequence goes on along the minus strand of OU452192.1, from coordinate 6,336,782 downwards.
GGGCGCAGGACCTTAATAGAGTTTAATTATTTAAAGCTAAGGGTCTAAAAATAGATGATTACGATATGTTAACATACTCTGTGGAGTGGCTTCTTCTTCTTGCTGTGCACGCGCCGTTCGATGGTAGACTCGTCGAGCTCGGGCGGCGGCGACGCGTACTTGGAACGCATACACTCCTTCGACTGCACCTTCTTCAGAATATGCTCTAAAAGCGTCATATTTTATACCACAACAATACAAAAGAAGTAAATTATTTCAAAGAATGACGAGGAAGATTTTTTTATGAGCAAGATTTTTTTAAGATATAGAATTAATGAAGAAATAACGAATACTTTTTGTGAAACACAAAACTCGGACAATTTTGAACTGTGATTTTGTAAATAATAAACATACACAATACTTATAAAATAAACAAGGTTAAATCTATGAAGCCTTGATTCATTTTCAAAAGCTCGTAGTTCGTGATTATTTATAGACGAGAAACAAAAGACGGAGAAGGTTCATATAAAAAGTTAATAGAGGTATTATACAAACCTTGGCTTTCAATTTAACATATCGTCACGCCTTTCCCCCGAGGGGGCTGGCAGAAGTATGGTACAACACCCACACTTTGCCGTACGGTGTTCAGTCCCAAATGTGACAAGGGACGAGCCTGTCGCCATACACCGGGCTTCAATCATGTAGCAGATGACATACAAACCGCATATATGTTCACACAATGAACAAATTGGTGCGTGCCGTCGGATGGGTTTGAACCCCTCTGGCTTGAGAGGCGGGCCTTCTCTAACTAGGCCATCATCGCTCTTCCTTTCTTTTGGCTTTCAATTTAAGTATTATTATATCCTGGGGCAAAACAAAGGTAGGGTCAACTGGGGCAAATCCGTCTGTGGGGCAGTTGCGTCTTTCGAGAATTACTGACAAACCCTTCACAAATTAGGCAACTAACGCCATCTTGTGTAGACAAATGCAACTAAAGATAAAAAAGATATAGGTGGCACCTAATTTGTGAAGGGTTTGTCAGTAACTGTTGAAAGACGCAATTGCCCCAGTTGACCCTAAGTATTTAAAAAAAAATTGTCCACCATTTACTTACCGATTTTTTTTAAGTTTGTTTTAATCCTGTCGTGAAATATCTTTTAAATAGTAAATTCACCAAAGTTACGTTTTTAGAAATAAATCAATTTAGGAATACGTACTGAATCCTCAAATAGGTACATATACTAGCCCTAAAATGACTTGTATGAAATAAAACAAATATTGAGTAGAAAAAATTTATTACACGCAAAAAATAATATCACTCCAACATGTGAATACTACAAAATACAATAATACTGAGGCAATTACAATGCCCTACTCACTTGGAATGCGACTAGCATACAGTTACATACGGTAATACATAGCTCAGGTCTGTTACACAATTTTCTGATTTTATCTACAAATACAAGTAGATATATATATATATATATATAGATATTTTAAAATAAAAAAAACCGACTTCCCGTATCTGAGTTCGATTATAAATAATGTGACAAAAATGGGAAATGTTTCTGTTGGATATATCTCTAGTAAGTATGTCCGTGGTGCCGTGTTATCCCGGCCTAGAATAGGATTGCTCTTTATCTTCCCGGGGAAGACGTAAGAATGGTCGAGGGGACTACCTAAGGCGCACACCATCTCACGCCTACTTTCCGAATGGTGACAGATACCTTACTAACAAATGCATTCCCAAAGCGGGTAGGTGTCAGGAAGGCGGCCAGTCGTAAAACTTAAGCCGAAACGCTAACAGAGTCCCGACGGAGCTTTTCACGCCATTGGGTCTGCGCACTTTCCGTGGTCGCGGCTTCTTGGGCGGCTGCTATCGCCCTGGTCAGGTCCGTCGCGCAGGTCTCCACCTCTTCTGCTGTAGATAGCGGACCGACCGAAAGCGACTGCAGCTCGCGCTGGTAACGTTCCCAATCCATCCTCTTCCTTAGGCGGCGCGGTTTGGTGCAGGACGTCGTACCTCGAACTGTGATCAGTAGGGGGAGATGCTGCTCGTCGAGGTCATACAGGACCTCGATCAAGATTGGTGCCTTGATCCCCCTGCGCAGCACGATGTCCAGGACGTCCGCGCGGTGCCGGGGTTTTGAGGGGATGTTTGTCGGAGAGTCGGGGCCGATTGCGGAGAAGCCACTGCGTTTCGCCTCCTCCAGGAGTCTCTTCCAGTGTATGGTGTTGCTGTGGGACCCCCACGTTGTGTGTTTCGCATTAAGATCGGCCGCCAGCAACGTGGGGGTGTTATCGGGGAAGATCCTCCTGAAATCCTGCGTGTTGAGCGCAGTTGAGAGTAGGGGTCTGTAGCCGGCGTAGATGTTCGTTTCCTTGCCGGCCACCTGAGTCCGGACCCCCACTGTTCTGGTTTGCTCGTACTCCAGCAGCTCAAGATCCTCGTGTACCACGTCCCTGCTCACTAGGGCGGCCGTGCCGCGATAGGGCATGCCCTTGGGAGAGATCTCGTCGCGGCGGTAGGTGGGGCATCACTGGCCAGCCCCAGTCTTGGTGTTGCATCACTGGGGGGGGGCGGCCTTGGGGTGGGCAGTTGCCCTGCTCGCTGGGCTGCTGCTCTGGGGGGTTGGGCACCCCTGGGTCTCGATTGCTGTTCTTGTTGGGGGGGGGGGGGGGGGTCTCCAGGAATGCGGATCTTGCGCTTCCTCGCCTCCCTCCGGAAGACGGCGCATGTGCGGCTGTTCGCCGTGTGTCTCCCCTTACAGTTGGTGCAGGTCGCTGGATCTGCCGCCGGTCTGGGGCAGTCCGAGCCGAAGTGTGGCCCCGCACATTTCACACAACGTTGCGGCCTGTGGCAATTCTTTGATGAGTGGCCGAAGTTCTGGCAGCGGTGGCACTGGGGCACCGTGGATTTCCCTCGCCAGGCCTCCATGGTCACCCTCGGCATGTTGAGCAGGACTGTCGTCGGGTACAGTCACTGCAGCTGCTCTTTTTCCATGGGCTCCAGCTGCGCATGGTAGACGCATTTTCTCGCTCCTGTCTTGGTTGGCAGCTGGTTCGCGAACATGGCGGGGAACCGCAGGTCCTTCAGAGCGCTCACAATGAGCTCCGGCTCCGTGCCTTGGGGGAGACCCCACAGCGCGACTTTGTGGGGCCTCTCGCTTGTCAGCGAGTAGCAGTACCAGGACAGCCCCGGTGTCCTGGTCTCCAGCTGCACGAGGTACGCCTGGATCCCCCTGAACACTCCTCCGCCGACTTGGGGCGGAAGCGGATGCCCTTGTCCAGCGGGCGGGCGTTTGGTATGTGGCCGAGTATCTTCCGGAGCTCGGCCAGGTGGGTGGGCCAGTCCTGGAGGCATTCCACCACTTTTGGGGGGTAGGTCTTACTCCCTGGGGTTTTATGGGCTGCTGCCTTGCGATGGAGGCGGCGGTGGGGACCGTCTCGCAGGTGGTAGGCCTGTAGCGCTGCTGCGTACGATGGTCCGGCCTATGGTGGTGGTCCCGCAGTGTCCATCGAGACAACTCCTAGCGCCGCGTACGACGTCGAGTCGTGTGGTGCTTCTTCCTGCTGGTCGCTATGTCCTTCCGTATGGAAGGACATGATGGACTGGCTCGGCGACGGTATGGGCGTCGGCGAGGCCAGCAGGGATCGTACTCCGCGGGTCTGGGGCGGGAAGGGGCTCCTCGTGGGCGGGTTGGGCGTCGAAGTCGCCATGATCGGAGGCGCCAACATTGCCTGCAGCGACGCCGACGGCTGGGCAGGCGATGGCGCTAGGTGAGTCAGGTGCGGTTGCTGCCCGGCTGGCGCTTCCGGCCGGTTCGGCGAGGACAGCGAGGGTGAAGCAATGGGCGTCCTCCTAGCTGGCAGGGCCGGCACGAGGACGGGAGCCGATGGCTGGTGCTCTGTTGGTGGCTCCAGCTGCCACTGCCGAGCAAGGTGATCCTCCGCTTCTTGCGGGGGCGGGTTCGTTTGTTCGGACCGCGTCGCGGTCCTTGGCCGCCTCTGCGGCAGCAGAGTTGCGTCAACTCCGGGGTACGGCGTTGCGGCGGGTACGATGCGGCACGTAGGTATTGGCGTCTTCTTCGTCGTCCGCGGCGGGGATGGGCAGAGGGAGGACATCGAGTCCCTCCCTACCTTCGGGATTTTTTGTAATCCCTGAGTGAGCTCTGTGCTCGACTCAGCTCTTCTCTTGCTCCTTGAGCGCGACGATCCTCGGCTGGCTCTTGACGAGCGGGGGCGAATGTTCGGGCCGAATTCGGCCTCGGTGGCAAGAGATATCTGTCCGGAGTATAGGTTTCTCACGGTGACAACCTCTTGTGGCAGTGGTGGTTCGCGCGACTGCGGGCGCGGGGCGGGTTCGGTGAATCCGGTCAATTCGTCGTCGGACGACGAGTAGTTGGATGAGTAGTCCGACATGACGGACACGGAGTTGAAGCTGCACTTAACGCGCGAAGTGTCTCTGCCGCGCTCGGCGATGCAGGGCCAGTCCGGGTGAGATCGCCGTGAAAACGGCGAAGGCCCAGCTAACCCGATCTGCACGAGCGCGAGTGAGACGCGGCGAGCGTTTTAGTGCGGGTCTCCCGGCTTGTCGCCGCTAGACTGCCGTTTGAGCACAAACTGCAGTCTAGCAAGGCGGTGGGGGCCGGGGCGCAGAACTTCTGCTCGTGGTGTGCGAAGCACGGAGGCGGCGGCGGCGCGATCGAACCCGCGCTCGACGTCAATCGACGGAGTCGCAGGGGTTGGTCGGGCGGCCGCGCGTGGCGATTCGGGCCGAAGTACTACTCGCGGGGGGAGGGGAGCCTCGACGCACGCGGGCGGGTGCACGGCGCGGCGGCGGCGAGCACGAGCCCGCTCTCGACGTATCGGTACGGAGTGCAAGGCTCGGTTCGGCGGACGCTGTTAGGTAATGTGTTGCTCGCGGCGCGGATCGCTGGTGTCGGGGAGTCTCAACGCAGGGCGGAGACTCGACCCAAACACTGGAAACGCGGGACGAACAACTGTAGACCAATGGAAAAAAAGGATGGTAGTTTGAGAATCTTCCGGTGAATCGATCAAACCACTCGCGCTCTCTTTCCCACAGTCCGTCCAGTCAGGTAGGCAGGCTATCGAGGACTCTCTATATCCTGCCTGCTGCGATGGTAGCACGGCGCAATGACGAGATGTAAGCGCTGTTTGCGACGAGGGAAAGGGTGACTCCCCTTTCACCTGGAAGGAGATCTTCCAGTACCGGTATGTCGGCGGCATATAAAGCTGGCGATACGCAGCTCCCCTGCGGTACCCCGACACGGCTGATTGGACACAGGCAAATCGGTAGGGCGAGCTGGCGTTCTCGACGGTCACATAGAACTGACGGTCGGCGAGGGACGATGCCGTGATTCGTACGTCAGCCACCGGCATCGTCGAGCGCATCAGCTTGAAGATGAGGCCCTTATGCCACAGCTTGTCAAAGGCCTTCTCGATGTCTAGGAACACAGCGACGGACTGCCGACCCATGTTCAACTCGTGGGCTAAATGGTGCAGCACGGGCGTCAGCTTTAGCGTCGTGGAATGCTGCATGCGGAATCCGAACTGTTCGTCCCTAGGTGTAATATAGGGACGCATTCTCCGCAGCAGCAGTCGCTTGAACAGCTTCGCTATGTGTGGCAGCAATGTGATGGGGCGGTAGCTGGTCGGCTGGCGTCTGTTCTTGCCGGGTTTCGGTACGACGATTACCTTGCCAGTCTTCCATGTCCAGGGGAAATGTCCGGTTCGGAGTACATCATTGAAAAGGCGCGCTAGGCAAACAAGGCCCTCCGCCGGCATCCATTTAAGGGCGGTGTTGGTGTTTCCATCATCCTAGCTCTTTCAACACCTTCAGACTGCACACGGCTCGGACTAACTCCGTTGGGGCTATGAAGTCCTGCCCTCCCAACGGTGCGGCCGGGGTCTGAAGGTACTAGGAAACTTCTCTAATGACCCGCTGATGGTGTTCCTTGACCTGGTCTGAGGTCTGTGGTGGAACAGGGTGTGGATGGAACTGACTAGTTAGTAGTAGCTAGTAGTACTAGTACTAGCTAGTAGTAACAGCTAGTAAGAAAGAAAGAAAGAAAGAAAGAAACTAGTAGTAGTAGTAGTAGTAGCTCTGCCCTCTCTAAGGCTGAGTAACGCCGTGTGCCGTCGAAGAGTGGGCAAACGGACGCTTTAGCTTGGGTCAGGTGGCGGTTAAGGAACGGTTGAGGGAATCGGTCACGTTCTCTTCACACTGGGCTGCTCATCCCAGGTGGCCCCTCTCCAGATCTTGACCTGATCTGCAAACCTCTCTGTAACGGCGTTCAACTCCCTCTTGATGCACGTCTATAAGAACAAAGCGTCTCTGCCGTGTTCGGCCATACAGATGAAATCACTGGCGTACCGGTAAACTAACCCAACTAAACCGTTCCGAGCAGATGCTCGGAACGCAAACCGAGTCGCAGTCTTGTGTATCGTGCGGGTCTACCAACCCATCCCCGCTGGGATCCGCTGAGAACGGACTGCCGCTTGACAACAAACGGCTAGTCAGCTGGGCGGTGGAGATTGGTGCACAGAATTCCTGCGGTGGCGCGTGCAAACCCGCTCTTTACGTCTAGACCGACGGAGTGCTGGGCTCGCCCAAGCGGCCGCGCGTGATGGTTTGTTGAACGTGGAGCTTCTCACGTAAAATCACAACGCTTGCAGGCGGAGACTCGATCCAACCTCGAAGTGAGTGGGACGGAAGTTGTTCCTTCCCGCTCACTCCGAGTCTGGGTCGTAGAATCGAAAAATGTGGGTAGTTTGGAAGAACGTCTCGGGCGGACTCAACCAAAACAAACTTGCTACCCTCTGGGTACGGTTAATAATTAAGGGAATTTATCGGTAACAAACATAAAAAAGCAACCGAAATGAGAACCTCCTTATTGAAGTCAGTTAGAAGTTAGAAGTTAGTTAAGAAAATAACGAATCGATTGATTTCTCATTCATCAAAATCAGATAAACAGTTTAGGCGCTAAGTTATAAGTGTTGGAATATACGTAAAAACAAAGATAGGGTACCAAAAGCAAGTATATTGCGTGAAAGCGTGGACAACAGGCGATCCACGAGCCGTTCTGACTGTAGGGAATTATGAAAAGCGCCATCTAGTTTCTTACGCCTTGAACTACTACATATACGGTTTGACATTTAACACAAACCCGTTATTTATTTATAGGTTTTTTTATTGACACGATAACATGTAATTTCTCTATGCTATTCTAATGTTTCAGAAAGTTGAGTAACAGACTCTTTGGTTAATTTTAAATACTAGATAGGATCGAATCACAAAATAGAGAGATCATTCGAAAATATAAATATCAATACGTAAACAAAATATTATACATACTCGTATCATAGACTTTTTAAAACACTAAATTAAAATCGTCACAAAATGCAAAAAAAATGTGTAGCAAGAATAATACTAGGAATGTTTTTGTATGTCGTTAAAATGGTTATTTTTAATAATGTAGTTTTAAAGCCTCTAAACATTACGAAAATATGTGCTTTGAATATTGCCTCTACATAACTTAAAAAAAATTGTAAACATTACGTGTTTGCCGTTTCATATCTCGTGTCTAGTGTGTGTGTGTGGCATACTAAAACGGTGTGATGATGTGTGCAATGTGTCATTAGCTACTGTGGTGATGCAGTGCAGTGTGTAATCACAAATTAGTGTCGTCATGTGTGCAGTGTGTCATCACAAACCAGTGTGGTGATGTGTGTAGGTTGCTATTAAAATGGTTTGATCATTGTGTGCAGTGTGTGATCATTTAACAGTGTGGTAAAGGATGATGTACGTCGTTCCAAAACGGTGTGGTAATATGTGCAGTGTACTCGTATCATCGCGAAACAGTGTGATCATGTGAGCAATATGTCACAATGACACAATAGTGATGTGTGGAACTGTGCAGCGTATCATTGTGTATACAATGATCCGCTACTACGCACACATCATCACGACGGTATCTTTGTGACGATGTGTGCAGTTTGTCATCGTAAAACGGTTTAGTGATCTGTGTAGTTTGTCATCCAAGCAAGCAAGCCAGTTCGTATAGGTCGAGTGGCTAGCCGTGATGTCAGAGATTCTAGGACACCCGATGGTCCGTATGGTATACCGTTGTGGTGATGTGTGCAGTTTGTCATTGTAAAACGGTTTAGTGATGTGTGTTAGTTATCATAACCCAGTGTGATGATGTATGCAGGCAGTGTAGTGTGGTGAGTGTTACTGTCACTGTCTCTGTGTGTGGCGTAAGCGAGGTGAGTGCAGTGTGAGTGTGTAAAGCAGGGTCGGACTGGCCATACACTCAGGGTGGCATTTGCCAGGGTGGCATTTGCCAGTCTGGCCCCAGCCAGCGCGAGCCCCCCTCGGACTTGGCTTGCGTGGCTTGCCGAAAGTCAGACGGTAGGTAGGTTAAGGGCTAAACCCGTCTCGGGCCCCTAGCTTGCAGGGAGCCACCCGGGCCCTTACAGCTCAGTCCAACCCTGGGTTAGAGTGTTACTGTTGCTGTCTGTGTGCGTGGCGTACGAGAGATGAGTACAGTGATGAGTGCAGTTTTTTTTATTGAATGGGCCCACGTTTGACCACAACACACCTGATGGAAAGTGACGATGCGGTCTAAGATGGAGCACGCTTGCCCATGAGGTGCCGTCTCACTCTTGTCTTGAAGAGAGCCAGGTTGTATCTATTGCTGGGGAACACCGAGGCAGGAAGTGCGTTTCACTTGGCAGTTCTGATTAGGAAGGAGTGCGCAGTGTAGTGTGAGTGTGTAGTGATGAGTGCAGTGTGTAGTGATGAGTGCAGTGTGTAGTGTTACTGGCGCTGTCTGAGCGCGGTGTGCGGGCGCGGCACGGCGGAGGTGTGCGGGCGAGCGAGGCGCGAGGCGGGCCGCGGGTTCACGGAGCCGTACGAGAGGTAGCGGTCCGAAAGATCTGGCGGCTCAATCTGTAATATTAACATGATGTTTATTTACAAAAACTTCGTACAAACATCGTTTTGAAAATACTATCTGGCTATCCAGAGTAAGATGGGTTTAGGCAGTTTTCTTACGGTCGTATTCAGAAACGGCGCTTGGTCATGAAAACTGTTTTCCTGTTTTTTTTTTTTTTTTTAATGTACAATAGGTCGGCGTTTGACCACCAACTCGCCTGATGTTAAGCGATGTTGTGGTCTAAGATGGAGCACGACGACCTAGAAGGTACTTATTCAGTACTTGTAGAGTACTTTGTAGAGTTTGTGAAGTACAAAGACGGCAGTTGAGTGAGGCGCTACAAGTGCGTTACTGCTCAGACCCGTCTTCGGAACGGTTACAGTGTATGGTAAAACCAGTTTTAAATCGAGATTCAAGACTGAGTGTGGTTTTAGCTTAGCGTCTGGGCTTTAGACTGACCGTTTACTGACTCTGAGTCCCGTATTGGGCAACTCAGTGTTGAGCAAGCGGTGAACTGTATGAAACAAAATGCGAATAAGCCGCTCGTCAGCAAGCGATACGTCGCAAAGTAAGTACGCTCAGTACACTCAGTTCGCGTTGTTCGGATACTCCATTTAACATATTATGTAGGTATAGAGTGGCAAGCTGGAGGCAAACGGTTAGCCCCTCACAGTTTGCTTAGCTAGATCCTAACTTAGCTGGAACCTAAGGATACAATGGAGGAACTCCTAAAAAAAAATAACCGTACGTTTGCTTCCAGTTCATATTTTAAATGGAGTATCCGAATAGCGCGTACTAAGTGCACGAGAACTTAGTTTGCGGCGGCTTAGAACGAAGTCTAAGGGAATAACGGTGGAAATATCACGAGTTTTAGGGACACCTATAAAAACTGTCGTATACCGACCTCGCTGGCGAGGTCGAAGACTCCAGGGATCTGTTAGAAGATCGGTTAGTTTCTATCCAAATAGTTGGGGTTGTCAGGGGAATTCGACTCCCCTCCCCAGCGATAGCCCAAGTCGAGATCCGTACCGTAGATGTACCCTTGAGCTAATCGCCCACAGCTTTTAAGTCCCCGCGCCATCTGCACTTGCCTGATGCCTATAGTATGATCCTGATGCCCATAGGAGTGACTCAGGACTGCCTCGACTAGTGGTCCGTGCATCCGGTCGGGAGCTACGATGACACAGACAAACACACACACACAAACACACACAGACAAATCAAACTTATGTAGTGTTTTTTGTGAATTTTGTAAACTTACTCGTATGTAGTGTTTTTCAGTGCTGTCAGCCACTGAAGCCTCTACAGCAGGAAGTAAGGCAAGCGCGGATGGCGCAGGACCTTGAGAGAGTTTGTTGTTTGAAAGCTAAAACTGTTTGTGTATGGTCTCACGTGTTTGTTTTGAAGCTGCGCGGAGGCGCGGCAATGCAGGAAGTAAGGCAAGCGCGGATGGCGCAGGACCTGGAGAGAGTTTGCTGTTTGAAGCTAAAAATATTTGTGTATGGTCTTACGTGTTTGTTTTGAAGCTGCGCGGAGGCGCGGCAATGCAGGAAGTAAGGCAAGCGTGGATGGCGCAGGTCCTCGAGAGAGTTTGCTGTTTGAAGCTAAAACTGTTTGTGTATGGTCTCACGTGTTTGTTTTGAAGCTGCGCGGAGGCTCGGTGCGGCGGCGCGGCCATGTTGTTCCCGGTGTAGGCGACGCACTTCACTTGCCACTCGCCGAGCTGCTCGTTCCAGTGCACGTACTGGTCGATCAGGGCCTGGGCACATAGTTAGTCAGTATAGGCCGAGAGGGTGGCCCTGGTATCATTAAAGTAAAAAAAAAACAGCGGATCCATACAAAAAGTTCAATCACCTGAGACAAAATGTATGATGTAAGAACAGCTGATTTTTTTTTCGAGATTTCGGAGTTCGCCCCATAGTAAAAGTTGTTCATATTGATGAGTACAATGAACCCTTGAGAGGTTTTTGGTGAGGTACCTATAACGCTGTATACATCGACGTCAACATACACATAACGATCTCTCGTCCGCGTGCACATACACACACACACACACTTATTTGATTTTATTTTAATGTTTTTTGCCACAAGCCGCTTCCAACTCAGCACAGTGCCGGTTGCAGCGCTGGCCTTCCGTTGGAACCGGAAAACTCATTAGAGAAACTCAAACTCATCAGATCCTACTTAATAAATACATGTACAGTTGACCGAGCAAAAGCGGTCCCAGATTCTACTGGACCAAATCGGCATTTGACGACACATGTCCAACGACAAACTAGAGTATCGACGACGTGATCTTCATGAGTTTTTGCAGGCAAGTAGTTCATTTCAATACAATGTTTAAGTTCGAATATAAATTAAATTGGTCGAGAAGTTGTGGAGATAAAAGTCGAGAGATCTCAGTTCGCCGCAGATAGGTAGTATGTATAATGCTTGTAAGGGCGCTCCTAGGCTAAAATATGGCCCGTCTAGACGGGCCATATTTTAATTGCAATGGTGGCCTGGCAATATAGCCAGCTGTAGCCCGGCCATCATCAGCCATGCTAGAATTGTATGACTATTTTGCCGGCCACAGTTAAAATAATGCCAGACTAAGCCAGTTTTGCAGCTGGCTGCTTAGGAGCGCCCTAAGTAGCCAGCTGAATCCCCTCGTCCTCTGAACTCTCTTTTGGCTCTTTAGCGCTCGCACACTATCCAAGATGCTTCCATCTCCCTTCCACCAGTTCGGCCAAATGAAACAGATACATACCTGGGACTCCTTAGGTATGTAAGACTCTTTAGCGCAAGCACGCTATCCACGACGCCTTCCATCTCCCTCTCACCAGCTGAGCTAGTGACGGGCCGATGAGATAGATAGACAGATTGATATACACATACCTGGTACTCCTTAGGTATGTAAGCGTCCAGCACCAGATCAGCCAGCTGTATCTCCCTCTTTAGCGCACGCACGCTATCCAGGATGCCTTCCATCTCCCTCTGCTGTTCCCTCTGCTGGTCGGCCAGCTCGGCCTTGGCTGAGTTGAGGAGCTGCACGGCTCGCTTCAGCTTGCGAGTCTTGGCCAAGTTCTCTTCTTGGAGGCTGGAGTAGCGCTCTTCGATATCTAGACGTTCGGCCTAGAAGGTTACAAAGTTTAAATAAAAAGTTTATAACTATGTATATCTACAACCCTGTGTCTCACACTGGACTCACTACTGCCTGGTCTCAACTCCTTCTTCTGCAGGTCCTGCTGCAGCCTGCGCTGCGTGTCAGCCTTGTCCAGCAGGTTCTACCGTCCACTAGCACACTGGACTCACTACTGCCTGGTCTCAACTCCTTCTTCTGCAGGTCCTGCTGCAGCCTGCGCTGCGTGTCAGCCTTGTCCAGCAGGTTCTACCGTCCACTAGCACACTGGACTCACTACTGCCTGGTCTCACCTCTTTCTTCTGCAGGTCCTGCTGCAGCCGGAGCTCGTTCTGCGTGCGCTGCTCGAGCTCGCGCGCCGCTTGCTCCAGCAGCCGGCGCTGCGTGTCAGCCTTGTCCAGCAGGTTCTACCGTCCACTAGCACACTGGACTTACTACTGCCTGGTCTCACCTCCTTCTTCTGCAGCAGCTGGCGCTGCGTGTCAGCCTTGTCTATCAGGTTCTACCGTCCACTAGCACACTGGACTCACTACTGCCAGGTCTCACCTCCTTCTTCTGCAGGTCCTGCTGCAGCCGGAGCTCGTTCTGCGTGCGCTGCTCGAGCTCGCGCGCCGCTTGCTCCAGCAGCCGGCGCTGCGTGTCAGCTTTGTCCAGCAGGTTCTCGCCGCCTACTAGGACCTTGGACTCGAGGCGTTGGAGCTTCTCCTTAAGTTCTTCTTGCTGTTTCCTGGGATGGAAAAGTGTTTTTTGTTTTACACCGTGTAACTCTAAACGACGGACATGTTCTAGGATATGATTGTACTTATCATTATGACCAACCTTTACTATAGGACCAATCCCGAAATCGAGAAAAAAAAAACAGCTATACCAGCTGTTTCCTTTGCTGAGTTTTTATTCAATTTTAGCCGTTGTGCTCGGAAACTTCCTTAGAAGTTACAAACAACTTTATCATCTCCCTTGGGAGGCAATGCCTTGCTTTACGTTGAGACTACGTGATTTGTTATTACGTAACGTTATCTATGTGGTCATTGTCGAACAGGTGGTGTAAAAAAATACTAATCAATGTTTTATCTTATTCAATGTACAAACAAGGTATGTTTGAAAGTACCCATTTTAACGATATTCACTTCTAAAAATCTGATGAAGTTACAAATATTTGACTTACTTGGTTCTCTGCAATTCTGCCTTCTTTTCTTCGAGTACCTTGCGAGCTTGGTGAGCCTTTTCTTGGTTGATTTTTTCCTGAAATCACCAAAACATTAAATAAATAGGCAAACTTCTCAAGCTAACGATTTGAGCTTCTATGATACTTGACATAGTTGAGTTATAGCGGGTTCTCAGGTGTAATTCACAATAATTCGGAAACATTTCCGATCGGATCCTACAAAAGACAATGGTAAAATTGGTCCACAAAAATATATCTTTTATTCTTAGAGAAGCTCGCCAACGGAATTTTGGACACACAAAATTTACTCTCCGATTTATTCATTTCAAGCCCCCGGAAACTGCCCAGAGTTTCGTGTTTTTAACATGTTTTCAACTCATTGTTCAAATTCAAACTTGGGCTTCAATGCACCCTTATATAGAATGGCGCGTCACTACAACACCACGTCTAAGACAGCCGCTACTGACATATTTGGTGATAGTTACAACAGCTTCAAGAAGTCTTTGGCGGAAGTGGAAGGCTCCCTTTGTCTTTTAAATAATTCTTAACCTTGTAATACCCTATTTTAATTAATGTAGTTTTGACATGTGATTTGAATTTTCCCTCAGTGAGCCCTGTTATATTTTCGGGATTTTATTGTAAAAACGAACGCAGTTGCCTAAAAATGACTTATTTGACTTAGTCAGTCTAAATCTCGGTACAGCTACCCTATTCTTATTTTTAGTGTTATTATTATATTTAATTATTATATTCACACTGTTGCACTGTAATATTACGAGGAGGTATTGTAATGGCACCTACCCTTTCCTCACGCTTCATCTTGCGCCTCAATTTCTTCTCCTCCGGATCGAGCGAGTCGAGCGAGGACGAGAGCCCATCGTCCGACAGCTCCTCTTCCTCTTCTGACACTTCTTCCTCTTCTTCTTCTTCTTCTTCTTCCACTGGAAGTGTAATAGAAATATATTAATTGTTTCCGCAGGGAATTGGGTGAATGAGGAATACAGTGAGTTCTGTAACTTTGAGTGGCGAATTGACACATGTCTCAAGGTAAACGCTGGTAATTTTTGGCGCCCTTACCTCTACCAATGTCAGAAGGGGGAGGGGGGTTAATCTAGCAAGCACCAACCCTAGGTTGGCGACACTCAACTTTCTAGATCCAGATCCGGGCCTGCGCTGGTGACACGGTCTCAGGAAACGCGATGAAGAAGTCTATTTTATGTACTTGTTAGTTTAATTCCAACCCTTTTAGGGCCAGAGTACGAGCACACAGAAGCTGGATGCCGTGGGAAAAGGGAGAAACGAATTTTGAATTTTTTAATGTTTGAGTTTATACATGTGATGTTTTTTTTATTGCATAATAGACTTGCGTTTGGCCGCCAACATGCCTGATGATAAGCAGTGATGCGGCCTACGATGGAGCACGCTTGCCTAGAAGAAACCGATTCAAGTGTCAGGGAAAACACACTCTGGCAGAGTATTCCACATACTCTAGCGGTCCGTATAAGAAATAAAGGACCAAAGCGTTTCGTGAGTGTTTTGGTGTGTCGACCATAATACGATGCCGCTTTTTGTGTGAGAGAAATCCGTGGGGTCTTTTAAAAATATTCTTACCATTGTTGCTGTCTTCTAATTGTTTCTTCAGCTGATCGATCTCTTGTTGGAATCTGAAACGGACATGATAACATTTTAGACATTTAACATGCGTCTTGTGCTCGATGTTCTTGGCTCTGTTCGCGTACCGAAGCGATCTATAATAACTGAGTATAAGTGGCTGGTGTCACCTGGTGAGTAGCGCGTCTCCCGGCTCGCTGTTGACATGCGTTTTGTTTTCGATGTTCTTGGCTCTGTTCGCGTACCGCAGCGTGCTGATCGTCTCCACGTAGTTGGTGTCCGCGGGACCAACTGTCGCGATCTGTTACAAAGGAACAAGGCCCATACTATATTGCCTACTATATTGCCCAGGCCTACTATAGGCTACTAATTAGCGTACTAATTACTAATTACTACAGGCCTACTATAGGCTACTATATTGCCCAGCGCTGACATAGTTAACTGCCTGCGATCTTTTTTATGCGGATTCCGCTGCAGTAGATGCTTACGTCAAACGCACTCAGTCATGTCTAAAGCTAGTGACCGCAAAGTTCAACGTACAAATCAATCCATTGGAGTTGCTTTAGGTATATGGATAAAATTAACCGCGTCAATAGCAATACGTTTAACGCAACGAATAATCCTACTAATATTATAAAGGCGAAAGTTTGTAAGAATGGATGTATGGATGTTTGTTACTCTTTCACGCAAGAACGGCTGAACAGATCTGGATGAAATTTGGCACAGAGATAGGTTACAGTCTAGAATAGCATATAGGATACTTTTTAACCGCGGGTGAAACCGCGGGGCGCAGCTAGTATTAAAATATATATATATAATATTCGGGAAACTGTCACACACGGTCGTCTGACCCCAAACTAAGCAAAGGTTGCACTATAGCGGCCAGAGACTGATATACATATATAGATAATTAACATCCAGACATAGAACAAACACATGTGTTCATCACATGAATGTTTGCCCTAGGTGGGAATCGAACCCACGCCCCTAGCTCGGAAGGCAGGTTCACTACCAACTGAGCCACCGAGGCAGTCAATGCAGAATGCAGCATAGCACCAAGATGCACTTCAGTTGTTCACTGTAAGTAACCCATTTGACCATCCACCAGCGTTGCTACAATATTGTTTTAGTAAAGGAAGGACTCTTGCAGATTCCGCTTGGAGAAGAATCACGCCTCTACCAGTTATTCAACCGCCAAGCATTAGAGAAATTACTGGGCAGAAAAAGATATCATATTTAACGTCTAATATCTCAGGGTGACGAGTGCAGTGCATCAGATTTTTTTAGGATTCAGGGTTTTTATATTCTGGCTGGCACTGAACTGTTATGAGCAAGCAAGACGTTTACCATCAGGCGCGCGACATGTTTGTCTCGTCACACGTCTCGTGCACTATTTCGACAATGCATTGTCTTTCTTGAAATAAAATAATAATAAGTAATAAATAATTTTGGAACTTCCACCGACCATAATAGCCTTGGATATCCTCCAAGACTATTCTGCAACAGCTTCGACAGCTTACTGTTCCTGTACGGAATGTGCGTCGACTTGCCATCTACCAGCGCCGGAATTACACGTCCCAACGCTGACAGGTATCACAAAACCTTCTCATTCATAACAACAGCTTTGAAACTTCTTCCACTCACCATAACCGTCTTTGAGTATCCTCCAAGACTGTCCTGCAGCAGCCTGGTCAGCTTGCTGTTCCTGTACGGAATGTGCGTCGACTTGCCGTCTACCAGCGCCGAAATTACACGTCATAACACTTACAGGTATCAAAAAACCTTCTCATTCATAACAACAGCTTTGAAACTTCTTCCACTCACCATAACCGTCTTCGAGTTTCCACCAAGACTGTCCTGCAGCAGCCTGGTTAGCTTGCTGTTCCTGTACGGAATGTGCGTCGACTTGCCGTCCACCAGCGCTGAGATCACGTTACCCAGCACCGAGAGCGACTGGTTGATCTTCGTCGCTTCTTTAAGACGGGTGCCCGTCGCGTGGGTCTTGCTTTGGCGTTCTGAACCCTAGAGATAAAGAGATAAGGGACAATTTATAGAATAAGAATAATAACAAGGGTCAATTTAGAATAGATTTTACTCAGATAACATGGTCTAGACCAATGATTCCCTAAGTGGTCTATATAGACCAACAAGGGGTCCATGAATTTTCAAAAAATGCAATATTAACTAAGCCGGGGGTCAGCCCACAACCGAAAAACATGGCAAGTGATCTATGAGACAAAAGAGTTTGGGGACCACTGGTCTAAATTGATTCTACCCTACTGGGCCTAGCAATCTTGGAATAAGTAGGAAGTGTTTTTAAATAATAGTAAATCAAAAAATGTTAGGTAAAAAAAGAAATAAAATACCAGCGACACGCTCTGGCTTTGCACAGTATAATCTGTCCGTGAAAAAGTATCCGTCCGGATATCAAGTCCGGATTTGAATGCGGTTTTTACCATCAGTTGGTTTTTACAGACAGAAAGAAGAACGGACGCAAAAAGCGACTTTGTTTCATACATACTATGCAGAAATTAGCCTCATCTAAAAGCAAATTCTTACAAAAGCATCTGGGTTCACAATAAAAACCTACGTCAAGCTCCTCTCAAACTAAAATTCTGGTGTCGTTACAGTTTGAAGTAAAATGAACCACACCATCAAGTAAACAAGGTGCAGTTTCCCCCTCTTGACGTGCATCTTCCCGCGGCGCCCTTCTTGCTGCTTTCGACGATGATCAAGAATATCGCATGAGATCGAGAGCTTACTTTTTATCGCTACAGAGTAAAATGAACCTCACCACCGACACAACAAGGTGCAGTTTTCCCATTTCGAAGTGCATCTTCCCGTCGGCGCCCTTCTTGCTGCTATCGATTGCGATGGAGAATACCGCGTGAGATCGGGAGCTCACTGTTTAACGTTACAGAGTAAAGTGAACTTCACCGCCAAGTCAAAAAGGTGCAGTTTCCCCCCTTGACATGCATCTTTCCGTCGGCGCCCTTTTTGCTGCTCTCGAACGTGATCGAGAATATCGCGTAGGAACGAGAGCTCTCCATGTTTATCACTACAGAGTAAAATTAACCTCACCGCCAAGTCAACAAGGTGCAGTTTCCCCATCTTGACATGCATCTTCCCGTCGGCCCCCTTCTTGCTGCTCTCGACGGTGATCGAGAATATCGCGTGGGAACGAGAGCTCTCCGTGTTCATCGCCGTCGCCCCGATGTGACGGTTCTTGTTGCCGACCGCCATTATCTTCTCGAGCTCGTCTGCGTTGTGGACCACGTAGCCTGGAAGGAGAGGGAAACGGTGACGTCACTTGCTGATCACATTAGGCTAGAGGGTTATTTGCATCTGGCACTAGCGCTGTGCTGAGTTACAGAAAGAGTGGGAGAGCGCGAGAGAGTTTCAACGTAATCCTTCTTTTATTAGAGAAAAAAACCAGCTATACCATTGAAGTAGGCATAAGAATACTATTGGCTACTATTGGTACTTGGTAAACACTAATTGGTACATTGGTATAATACTAATGGCAGCTAATATCATTTAGGTAGATTGGTTACTATTGGTACTTGGTACATTGGTACTATACTAATGGCAGTTTTACCATTGAAGTATGACACCATTGGCTACTATTGGTACTTGTTACACACTTATTGATACATTGGTACTATACTAGTTAATACAATCACGAAGTAGGTACTTCAATGGTATAGCTGGTAGGTAGGAGGAACATGCAGACTGATAACGGATTCTCGAACTTATTTAGTGTGTTACTCATTGTGTGTGTGTGTGTGTGTTTACTCACTAGCAGTGCCCCGGGGTTTCACCCGATATCTTTCAGTCATTTTATTTATAAAAACTAGCTATTACCCGTGACTTCGTTCGCGTTTATTCAGAAAATAGTATCTATAAACTTTTCTACTGATATATTGTAACTAATTATCAAATTTCATCCAGATCTGTTCAGCCGTTTAGCTGTGAAACGCCTACAACCAAACGGACAGACAGACAGAGTTACTTTGGATTTTATAATATTAACTAGCTGCGCCCCGCGGTTTCACCTGCGGTTAAGAAGTATCCTATGTGCTATTCTAGACTATAATCTATCTCTGTGTCAAATTTCATCCAGATCTGTGCAGCCGTTCTGGCGTGAAAGAGTTACAAACATCCATCCATCCATTCTTACAAACTTTCGCGTTTATAATATTAGTAAGATATGGATTAGTAAGTGTGGATGCATAGTTTTTGTTTTCAGTAATTATTATTGTTTATTACCGGTGAGATCTTTGACGAAGACACCGATGTCGGGCCGCTCCTTCACCTCGAGGCTCTGGTGCGGGTTGTTGCCGAGCAAGTCACGCACCTCCTCGTTGTAAATCTCCAGGTACGTCACGCATACCAGGAATCTGGAATAGCCAATGTTGAGACCGTCATCGAATAGTCGTCTCTCGTCACAAGATGATAGCACCATTGCTCCTGCAGGTCTGGCATGCGCGGGCGACTACATTCATCTCGTCACTTGTTGTCGTGTGAGAACGTGACAAGGCTACGTGGACATACGACTGTCTCGATTAAAAGAGTCGACATACCATTGTCGCGTTGCGCATACTAAGCCCGCTGGTAACAACACACTTCTCGTAGTTCTCGTCACAAGATACTCACTTCTCGTCATCGTTCGCGTCCGCTATATGACTGAACACGTGTGCGAACGAGTTGGGTATGATACCCCGGAGCTGCGGCGCAGAGTTGCTGCCAGCCATGGTGTAAGTCTTGCCCGTGCCAGTCTGTCCGTACGCGAAGATGGTGCCGTTGTACCCTTTGAGCACCTCTTCAACGATGGGGCTTGCTGTCTGGACGTAGATGTCCATCTGAAATGATGAAACGACATGCTAAATATATTTTCATTTTGACCTGACAACATCTGATAAATCGGTGAATGCCGGTTGTACGCACGAAAAAGGATGACGCATTGTCCCGTTACGCTCGGTCGATCGGAGCGAGTGCGCTACACGAACGAGCTAAACGCACGATCGGCTTGAGCATTCGGCTTGCGCTGCATCTATCTCTCTTTCACTCGATTGGCCTATGCGTCCGAGAAGATTTCAGGGTTCCGCGACGCTCTGAATTTTCCAAACAAACGCGCTTATCAAATTTCTTGGAAACCATTTGTCAGATTATGATGAAATTTGTTATGTACAGTTAAATGAACTATATCTCTGCCTCTATGTTCTTGTTTTTTTTTTTAATGTCCTCAATAGAAAATAAGACCTATGAAAAATATCCGCATTTGTAATGGGTCACTTTTGACTGATTTATGTAATAGATACACAAAGCCAATCAAAAATTCCTTTTTATAGGGAGGTTGTCTACATCATTAACTTCAACTGGGAAAAATACGTTTGTGAGGCAATTTCGTCTTTCGAGAATTACTGACAAACCCTTTACGAATTAGGCACCACCTACATCTTTTTTTATCTTAAGTTACAAATAATCTATACAAGATGGCGTAAGTTGTCTAATTTGTGGAGGGTTTGTCAGTAATTCTAGAAAGACGCAATTGCCCCCGTTAACACTAGCTAATTATAAAGTTTTATCAAGACCGCTTTGGCTGTGAAAAGTCTACAAACAAACAAATAGACAGACAGACAAAGTTAGTTTCGATTTTTTAATATTAGTGTCGATAGATAGTGTGATGTATAACATACGAGTACATTATTACATACCTACCTGTGTACCTACATAATATCATTGTCTTTCCCAAGAATGCTGACTGTTCACATATTTTCTCACTTCGCGTTGGATTACAATACAACTTACAGAAATACGATATGTTGGAAACAGTTATATCGTGCGAATAGCTAAATTTTAAAAACCTTACTAATATTATATATTAGCTTCGCCCCGCGGTTTCACCCGCGGTCCCACAGGAACTGCTTATTTTTTCGGGATTAAAAGTACCCTATGTCCTTTTCTGTACCCCAGACAACATGTATGCAAAATTTCAAGACGATTGGTTGAGTAGTTGAGACGTGAAAGCGTTACAAACAAACAAACAAACGGACAAACTCACTTTCGCATTTATAATATTAGTTAGGATGCACAAGTTTGGATGTATATACTCGTATTATTCAATCACGTCAGAACGACTGAACAGATCTGAACAAAATTTGGGACAGGGATAAATTAAGAATAGCACATAGAATACTTTTTAGACGCGGGTAAATCCGATGGGCGCAGCTAGATATTAATTAGTTTGTTTAAGCCGAGTAGCTAGCCCTGGTGTTAGAGTTTCTCTCTCTCTCTCTTAGTGGCTTGACTGTTTTTGTTTTAGACAGAAAAAAGGACGACGTGTCATTTGAGTTCAGTTGTAAATGCTACTCCCGGTCAGCCATCCTAAGACTGACGGTGCCGTCTGTTGCTTAAGACGATGATCAGACATTCACATACGTCAAACTTATAACACCTCATCGTTTTTTCGAGGGTTAAAAATAATCAATTCAAAAGTATGCAAAATTACCTTTACTGTTACTTTTTAATTAAACCTCCATTTGTCTAGGACAGCGGTCGGCAACCTTTTGGCAGGCAAGGGCCGCACAGTGCCAAAATAAGCAAGTGACGGACCGCACTTGTTCAAAAATTTTACTATAGGTTTCTAAACATACATATTGTACCTTAAGTATCTATTTATTTATGTAGGTATTATCTGATCTCTAAAAATCAATATTTATCTGTCTCTGGCAGCTATAGCAAAAGCCTTGCTTAGTTTGGGGCCAGACGACCATGTGAGCAAAATGTCCCGATTTTTTATTTATTTACAAAACTTTCGCGAACCGCAAGGAGCGGGCCCGAGGGCCGCATGTGGCCCGCGGGCCGCGGGTTGCCGACTACTGGTCTAAGACATACAAACAAAAAAACATAAGTCGAATTGAGAACCTCCTCCTTTTTTGAAGTCGGTTAAAAAACAAAGCTTAAAAAACCGACTCTTCATCCGAATTGGATTTCGTAAACAACTTTTAGACTTTTGTTGAAATTTTAAAAAGCGCTTGACCGATTCTGATAAAATTTATATGGGACCACCTCTTAAGTATTATCTACCTAGCAAAAAAAGAATTATCAAAATTGATTTCCAATTAGCGGAATAATATAGTAAGAATATAGTAACAAACATACATACAAAAAAAAAACCAAACAGACGCATTGAGAACCTCTTCCTTTTTTTTTGAAGTCGGCTAAAAAGAGATAAATAAAAGTAATATAAGTTTGTGTGTTCACAGGGGTTTCAACATCAGATTGAACAAGTCCGACTCTAGGGCTGGCCACTTGTCCTACATACAGCGAGTCGTTCAATCGGGCAGTTGTTTTGTCTGGTGAGGAGCGTTCCTTCAGCGTCAGGTGCATTTGATCGATAACTTGCGCCTGCGCAGTGAGAGCCCGTACAGTAGACTTGATTAGGCAGTGGTGAAGGTTTAGAATTCTACTTCTATTCTATCATCACACTATCACACTAGTCACGTCAGAATTCAACTTTTTTTTCGACTGCCTCGATAGCTCAGTTGGTCGTAAACCTGCCTTGTGAGCTTGGGGGCGTGGGTTCGATTTCCACCTAGGGCAAACATTTATGTGGTGAATATTTGTGTTTGTTCTATGTCCGAGTGTGAAATATCTATTTAAGTATGTATTTAAAAATATGTATGTATGTATATCTAAGCTCGAGCAACGGAGTAAGCTGAAAAAAACAAGTGCAAACTTGTTTGCACAGTACAACGCTGAGCTTACTCCTATTGCCAAACACTTCTATCTGTTTATATATAGTCTGTAATAGTATAAAGTGTATAATTGAATTATGTTGTGTTTGTCAATAAACTATTTTTATTCTTATTCTTATTTCAGTCTCTGGCAGCCATAGTACAAGATTTGCTTAGTTTGGGGTCAGGCGACCGTGTGTGGAAATGTCCCGAATTTATTTATTTAGTAGCTGCGCCCCGCGGTTTCACCCGCGGTTAATAAATCCTATGTGCTATTTTAGACTATAATCTATCTCTGTGCCAAATTTCATCCAGATCTGTTCAGCCGTTCTGGCGTGAAAGAGTAACAAACATCCATCCATCTATCCATCCATTCTTACAAACTTTCGCGTTTAAAATATTAGTATAGGATAGGATTTTATTTATGCTGTTGGCCACTGAGGCCTCGACAGCGTCCCGGGCATTAGGCAAGCGCAGATGTCGCAGGGCAATCTGCGCTTGCAAAAATGTTTAAAATTGTCTTGTAAAAAATGCTTAAGACTATGGGTGACGAGCGCAAGGGCAACTCTGAGGTACGGCCTCAGCTTGGGCTGTCGCCGAGGGAGGGGCGTCGAATTGCCCTGGCAGCCCAGAAGGGACTTGCTCTAGGGCCCTAATTGGGACATGTCAGAATTCTACTTCCCTGTTCTTCTACTCTATCATCATCATCACACTATAACACTAGTCACGTCAGAATTCAACTTCCCTCTTCTTCTACTTATCATCACACTAGTCATTCTAGTCACACAAGTCATACTAGTCACACTAGTCACATAAGTCACACTAGTATTGTAAAGGAGAAAGTTTCTGAGTGTGTGTGTGTAAGTGTGTATGTTTCTTACATCTTCATGTTCAAATGGCTGGACCAATTTTAAGGAAATTTGGTATGGTAGTAGCTGACAATCAGTTAGATAGAATTATCGTTTTATAAAATTATATAGTTAGATAGAATTAGATAGAATCAGTTAGATATAGTGATTATAGGCATACTGAGCGAAGCCTAGGCGAGTCACTAGTATCCTATTTATGTTATAAAAACCAAAGTTTGTTTGTGTGTGTTTATGACTTCTTCACGCTCATACGGCTGGACCAATTTTAATGAAATTTGGAATGGAAGTAGTAGTGGCACCCTGGAATTAAACAGGCTTTTTTTAACGCGGTTTACTCTATTAAACCGCGGGGCGCAACTAATATAGTTTTTGTTTTTTTCGCGTTCGTCTGTCCTTCTCTGATCTCGGATTTTGAAGCGGTTTTGACATTCAGTTAGATTTTTTTTCATTAGGTTTTGTAGGTACTGTGCGAAGCCGGGGCGGGTCGCTAATGTCCCATTTATATAAATAAAACTAAGATTTGTGTGCGTGTTCGTTTGTTACTTCTTCACGCGCAAACGGATGAACAGATTTTGATGAAATTCGGTATGGAGCTAGCATAAACTCTGGGTTAACATACGCTACTTTTTAACCGCGTGCAACAACGCAGGGCGTAGCTAGTAATTATATAATTTAAAAATCACAAATATACTTATAACAAGATTATGCGTGATGATCAAAAGAAAAAAAAACGCGTCGTCTTGTAAACCTCCGTTTCGTCGATTAAAAATTAATTAATTTCAGAATCCAAGATGGCGATCGGTCTACCATTCTAGTGGTAGAGACCATGATCCAAAAAAACAAGGTCTAGCATTTAGCAAACACATAATGACGTCATCGTCATACGTCTCTTTCGAACTTGTTGTAAATGACTTATTTCGGTCCTGCTTAAGCATCTATTGACGTCACTACGTGTTTCTGAATGCTGTACCTGGCGGAGTATATTATTATACCATGGTAGAGACTTATGAAGAAATTGTACTACTGACATCCATATTACATTCTGTACCGACTCCATTTAAGAGATAAAAGAGATGAAAGAAGATTGAAGAAGATAGTGTAAGGGTAGATAAAAGAAGATGATAATAAAACGCCTTTTTTTGACGCCAGTTGCACCCCGCGGTCTCAGAGAAATCGTTGATGTTCTCAGGATAAAAGTAGCATACATCTAAAAAGCGATGATAGCCTAGTTGGAGATGGCCCGCCTCTCAAGCCAGAGGGAGCGGGTTCGATCCCAGCCGACGCGACGACACGCACCAATTTGTTCATTGTGTGAACATATGTGCGTATTGTATGTTATCTGCTATATGACTGGAGTCCGGTGTATGGCGACAGACTCGCCCCCTGTCACAGTTGAGACTGAATATCGTCCGGCGAAGTGTGGGTATTGTTTTACACCTTTGCCAGCTCCTTCGGGGAAAGGCGTGACGATATGAATATGTATATCATCTGAATCTATTCGTCTTTACTAATGACCCGCCCCGACTTCGCACGGCACCTGTACACCATCCATCCAAATAGAAGAAATTATCTGAATTATAGTGAAAACTACATTCAGAAATACATAGCGTATTTTAGAAGGTCTTAGCGTACATACAGGGACAGACAGCGGGAAGCGACCCTTTCTTTTATTAAACGACTTTAAAAGAAGAAGTACTCAATTTGACTCCACATATTTATAGTCTCAAATGTTCTCTGTCTTTCCAATCCTCTTTCCTTCCTTTCCACTACGAATTCCCTCTTCAATACTCTACCATATCCTCAGAACTAAAAATGTTTTGAGCATTTTTTTTTAATTGTACAAGGAGGTCAAACTCCTTCACGAGTTTCCCGATGAAACCTCAACCACTGGCGCCATACAGGCCGTATCTAGGTTACGCAGGGCGGGGCCGGTCGATGGAGACATGCGCAGTGAACGCCAGAAACTGGGGCAGACGCAATGCCGATGTTACTCGATGGCCGGTTGCTAATCAAAAATAAATGGTTGATTGGGAGCTCGATAACATGTAGCTACTGTCAGCTACTGTCATCGTCGTTAATATTGTCGAGCATTTTAGACCCACTGTGGCTTAAAAGTCTTCTACGAGTATTTAGTTCTTGAAGAATTTTAGTGCTACAAAAAAAGATTTAGGCACGTTAAAAAATGATAAATTTACACTTGTTTTAAGACATTGCCTAAAACGTGTCCACAACACACACTTGTTTAAGACATTGTCTAAAACCAGTGTCCACAATACACACTTGTTTAAGACATTGTTTAAAACCAGTGTCCACAACACACACTTGTTTAAGACATTGTTTAAAACCAGTGTCCACAACACACACTTGTTTAAGACATTGCCTAAAACCAGTGTCCACAATACACACTTGTTTAAGACATTGTCTAAAACCAGTGTCCACAATACACACTTGTTTAAGACATTGTTTAAAACCAGTGTCCACAACACACACTTGTTTAAGACATTGTCTAAAACCAGTGTCCACAATACACACTTGTTTAATACATTGTTTAAAACCAGTGTCCACAACACACTTGTTTAAGACATTGTTTAAAACCAGTGTCCACAATACACACTTGTTTAAGAAATTGTCTAACAGTGTCCACAATACACACTTGTTTGAGACATTGTCTAAAACCAGTGTCCACAATACACACTTGTTTAAGACATTGTTTAAAACCAGTGTCCACAACACACACTTGTTTAAGACATTGTCTAAAACCAGTGTCCACAAAACACACTTGTTTAATACATTGTTTAAAACCAGTGTCCACAACACACTTGTTTAAGACATTGTTTAAAACCAGTGTCCACAATACACACTTGTTTAAGAAATTGTCTAACAGTGTCCACAATACACACTTGTTTGAGACATTGTCTAAAACCAGTGTCCACAATACACACTTGTTTAAAGTGTTTATTATTATTTGTATCGCTTTTACTCAACAAATGTTTATCTTTTTTGCAGTGAGAAGGTTTATATCTACTTTAATTTTTGTTAAATTTCGACTTAGTAATTAGTGTGGCGTGATACATCGCAAACCCTAAATCTTTACAACCTTCCGGTTTACTAAACTTAAATAATGCATTGGGAATGAGGAATGGAGTACATACCTGCAAAATTTCATTAGGATCAAATCAATGCTTTCAAGTCATCGTCGACAAAATATTCTCCTTCAAATAGACTTCTTTTCGTTTTTTACTGTGCTCTGTCAAATATAATTTCTGACATACGAGATTGTCATTATGACTAAACTTTCAACCCTTCAACTCAATTTCTGGCGAAAAAAAAACGTACGTACTTAAGTACTTATTTAGTATGTTTTTGATAGAAAATATAAATATAAAAACACAGTTTCCTTTTACGCACGATAGGGCCGCTCGCTGTTCCATATTTCATTTTCCTAACGAATACGTACTAGGTACTTACGCATTTGACGGTCGAAGTTATGCTAGGGCAATTTAAAAAAAAAGGATATGTAGGTATATTCAACCTGAACGTGAGTTCCTTTGTTCTAAACGCTTGACCTGATTTCGATAGTCCCTATATCACTGGTATCTGTATATTACCCCGTGAAAAGCAAGTCTTTTTCGAAATGTTCAATGAAAGCAAACATCCACAGTAAGGGACCCACAAGATTGGGAATGTTCGTGGCGTTATCGATTCGAATTTGCCGAGTTCAAAATGGCGGACGGTACACAAAATGGCCGCCATGGCGCCAATCAAACAAAGGAATTATAGGACGGATGCATTTCAACTTTTCAAACAATGTAAGACATAAAACTAGCAAACCAAAACGTATAATTAAGCAATTTTAAATCGAGTGGAATGAACTGTTTGATAATTCATTTCAAAAACCAAACGAACACTAAAAAACTATAGTTACCTACGATAAGGTAACTGTTAAATGTTTAACAATAGGCCAATTCTGAAGGTTTAGTTGATAACATAACATATAACTTAAACATATCGTCACGCCTTTCCCCAGAAGGGGCTGGCAGTGTACAACACTCATGCTTCGCCGGACGATATTCAGCCCGAAATGTGACAGGGGGCGCGCCTGTCGCCATACACCAGGCTCCAGTCATGTAGCAGATGACATACAATACTGTATATTAATAACTACTACTTTATAGAATAAGTATTACATATTATTATTATTATTTATTATCATCTATCTATCTATCTATAATAGTTGATATAATAATGTCTAAATTCGCTAAAATTATAGATGTCCTTGTTTAATACGCAGCGATAACAAAGAAGTTAGTAGAGATTTGTACTAAATCCTACAGCATTGGGCCTAGTAGACGGTTATATAAACAATCAGCATGTCAATTTTGATAATTTTGATATGACGGTCGTTAAATTTGCAGTTAATCAGGAGGTCGCAGTTAATGTATCTCTGTACCTAGTTGATATTAAACTAGCTGATTTCTATGCAAGTGGGTCAGCCCGGCCCACGAGCGCTGGCGATGACATCGCGAAACGCGACCCATTTTTCACCAGTAAGTATACGTGTTTTAGTATTAATATTTTTGGGAAAAGGGTTAGTACTTACTTCCATTTTGCCCTACCGACTGTCCCACCCTGGTAGGGAAAAGTGAATGTTGTAAATTTTGTGGGCGACTTTGTCTCAAGGTGAGGAAAATTACTGGAAATTTTTTTCGACCGACCTAGTGTCAGTCAGCGAATCTCTGCTGTAGCTACGACAAAATAGGTTTCGTGTGTCTGTCCGTCTAACGGGCGTCTGTCCGGCTGCCTTCTTCTACAGTGGCCCTATTCGGAGATTTGAGATTTTCATCTCACCTTTTGTCGTCCTTGTTGCTCTAGTTTGAAACTTCATAGATGTGAGAGTGACCAAGATAAAATCTCATCTCATCTGACGCGCAGGAATAGCCCCCCAGGTCGCATTTCTCAATGGATTCTCGTGAAATTTTGTGAGCAGAATTTCTTTGTCGAGCCAGATTTTGTTTTTTTTTTTCCAAAATGGCGGTGATTTTTTTTTTACGTTTTCACGAGGACTTCAGCTAACAGAGCGAAACTGGTGTTTATTTATTTGTAAGATTTTATTTGTTGTCATTATTTTGATATTGGATAATGATGCAAATTATACAGTAGGCTTACCACGAGTTTTGATGGCTAACGAAAACTTTTTTCGTTTTTTTTGGCTCCACACATTTCACCTAGTTCCTTAACGTTTCTGCCAGGTGCTATTCACTGAAATGTATGGAGCCAAACTAACAAGAAAAAAGTTTTCGTAACTATCAAAGCTTATGTTGAACCCCTAGCACTAGAGTAGGTACTCGTAGTACAGCGTGCGCAGTGCATTATTGATTCACATTATAGGGGAGAGGCTGCCAAACGCAATTATATTTTGACGTATCAAATATAAGCCAGTAGTTTGCGTCGAACTGATACTTCGCGACTTTCAAATCTCCACAGCCCCTGAAGTGATTTAGCTCATTTTCGAACTTATAAAGTTGCAAGAACTATCTTTAAGCACGTGATCATGGTATAATAATATACTTTGGTCTTCAGGTCACGTGGGTAACACGTAGTGACGTCAATCGATGCTTAAGCAAGATCGAAATAAGTAATTTACAACAAGTTCGAAAGAGAGGGATAACGATTACGAGTGAAGCCATTACGTGTTTACTGCCGGAATACTACACCTTGTTTTTTTGGATCATGCACGAGCTAATCCTTGACGCTCGCATACATACACACACACACATAAACACATACACAGAGACACGCATACGCTAATATTCATTTGTCCATTCATACGTTATAATTTTTCTTATCGTTTTTGTTATATCTTGCACACACACAAACAAACATACACACACACAGCTACGCATACGCTGATATTCATTTGTCCATTCATACATTAACATT
Source organism: Peribatodes rhomboidaria (assembly GCA_911728515.1). Taxonomy (NCBI): domain Eukaryota; kingdom Metazoa; phylum Arthropoda; class Insecta; order Lepidoptera; family Geometridae; genus Peribatodes; species Peribatodes rhomboidaria. The sequence goes on along the minus strand of OU452192.1, from coordinate 6,307,398 downwards.
TTTCTAATCGTTTTTGTTATTTGTTACTGTTGCTATTTTTTAAAGGTTTTTTTATGTTAAGGTTAGGTTTTAGTCTTACTACAATTTACCTATTTACTATTTACCTACAACTGGCTCCTTTGGCCCTATTCGGAGATCTGAGATTTTCATCTCACCTTTTTTCGTCCTCGTTGCTCTAGTTTGAAACGTCATAGGTGTGAGAGTAACCGAGATAAAATCTCATCTCATCTCACGCGTAGGAATAGCCCTCCTGGTAACTTTGCACATAAATCCCAAGATACAAGCCTAGAGGTTAGTTTGGGGCTTACTGCCAACCTCTATAGTCTAGTACTATTTGATATAGTAGATCCTATTTTAGGTTAACCTTTATCTGTATGTACTTTTCTCTATTTATAAATAAACTAGCAGTGCCCCGCGGTTTCACTCGCGGTCCCACAGGAACCGTTTATTATCGGGATGTTAGTATTTATCGGGATAAAAAGTACCCTATGTCCTTTTCTGTATCTCAGACAACGTGTATGCAAAATTTCACGATGATCGGTTGATTGGTTAGGGCGTGAAAGCGTTACAAACAAACGAACAAACAAACTCGCTTCCGCATTTATAATATTAGTTATGATTAGGATATTTGATCTTGATTTGATTTTTGTCTATTTGCCTGAAAAATTTCATGATGAATTGAAGTTATTGTCGAACGAACAAATTCGAACAAAAAGCGATGGCAGCCTAGTTGGGAGATGGTCCGCCTCTCAAGCCAGAGGGAGCGGGTTCGAACCCAGCCAACAGCACGCACCAATTTGTTCATTGTGTGAACAAATGTGCGTATTGTATGTCATCTGCTATACATGACTGGAGCCCGGTGTATGGCAACAGGCTCGCCCCCTGTCTTATTTGGGACTGAATATCGTCCGGCGAAATGTGGGTGTTGTATTATACCTGCCAGCCCTCTCGGGGAAAAGGCGTGACGATATGTTATGAACAAACTCCGATTTGAGACCTTGATTACACTTCGTCGAAAATCGACGTCATTGTACTAATCGTTATTTTAACCGACTTAAAAAAAAGGAGGAGATTCTATGTTCATTTGTGCATTTTTTTTTCTTAAATAACTGACTTCAAAAAATTGTCAATTCGTCAGAATCTTTTTAACCCACTTCCAAAAACGAAGAGTTGATGTTCGTCTGTGTTTTTTTTCTTATAAATGTTCACCGATTACTCAAAGACGTCTGAACCGATTCGAAAATAGTTTTTTGGTTTCAAAGGCCATACTTCCCAGATGATCCCATTCAAATTAACTCGAAATCGGTCGAGCGGTCTTTCACAAAATCCAATTCGGATCACGGGACTCGGTTTTATTCAAAAGATTATAATTGTGTGCTTTGCATGCCAGCATTGTCAGCTACTCGTATATCATAATAGCTAGTAGCTGGTCGTTATCTATGCAAGTGGGTCACCCCGGGCTGCGCTGAGTGGCCATCATGGAGGCGCGACCCATTTACCCAGGTCAGCGGATCTAGGGCGCGGGTCCGCTGAGACTAGCTGGTTTTTACTCGTTGGGCTTACTAGGTCACCGTCTCACCCGGCCCTAGACAAGTAGTTATAACTTCCAATTAACTCTTTTTTAAAAATCGCTAGCTGCTGGTTGGATGAGTTGACAATATGGTCATGTGACATTATATTCCGACTGCGCAAGAAGGAGGGTTATGTTTTTCGAATGTATGTATACGTGTGTGAGTGTCAATCTTGGAGGCGCGACCCATTTACCTAGGTCAGCGAATCTAGGGCGCGGGTCCGCTGAGACTAGCTGGTTTTTAACTCGTTGGGTTGCTGGGTCACCTCTCACCCGGCCCTAGACAAGTAGCGAGGGAATATTCAAATCACATGTAAAAACTACATTAATGAAAAGAGGGTATTATAAGGTTAAGAATTATTTAGAAGACAAAGATGTATGGAGCCTTCCACTTCCGCCAAGTAGCCACTAGTATTTATAGATATTATCTTGTTTTAAGCCAAAATTTGTGAGACTGTAATTTATTCATTCTTTGAAAAAATAATGCCACTCAGTTTCTTGCCTGTTCTTCTGAGTACAGGCTCTTTATCCGAACAAGGCGGTCGAGTCTATTTAAAAAAACTTTGACGTTCATAAGCGTTTCTTTCATACCTAAATTGAATAAAAACATTTTGACTTTGACTTTAGCAATCGCTTTCAAGTGACTATTTTCAAAACATTGCTAACACTCGAACAATTGCTGTTGATTGGAAGAGTTGACAAAAGAGTTGTCACATGACATTTTTAAAGTTAAGTTTACTTCGTTCGCGTTTATTATTTATATATATATACATATATATATATATATATCTATATATATATATATATATATATATCTATCTATATATATATATATATCTATATATATATATATATATATATATATATATATATATATATTTAAACTATCCTATCTCTCAAGTTGGATACTGCACATGGTGTGCGAATTTTATTATAATCGGTTAAGTGGTTTAGGAGTTCATTGAGGACAAACATTGTGACACGAGATTTATTTATATTAAGAAGATAAATGAATATGTAAGAAGAAGAGAAGTACTTTTTTAAGGATGAGGGGGGGGGGGGGGGTAGAAGACATTGCTCCATGCGTGCGATATCAATTCTGAAGCGAACTTCTATAAGTTCGACTAGTACGCGAACTTTTGGCTCGACGACTTGCCTTCACGGCCGAGTAAGTAAGCGTACTTTTGGTATCGAGAGTTTACGCGTTCTGTAGCAAGCAAAAGAAACAGTTTATTTATCCCACGAAACATCTTGCGCTCGACGAGGATCGCGCTGGATGCAGGCAGCTATCAACCGGTCTTATTGGAGATCTATGGGGGAGGCCTATGTCCAGCAGTGGACGTCCTATGGCTGATGGATGGATGATGGATGGATGGGACGGGATATTACAACAACAAAAAACTAAAAATCCACACAATCACCTAATAGTATCAAATCGAAAGTGACCCTGTCTGCCTGTCTGTTTGTAGGTTTTTCACGGCTAAACGGCTGAACAGATCTTGGTGAAATTTGGTAATTAGTTACAGTATATCACGAGGAAGGTTTCTGGATATTATTTTCTGAATAAACATGAACGAATTCGCGGGTAACAGCTAGTAAACAATAACAGACAATCATACAACAAGTACCTTTTTGTAATATTAATGTTACAGCTGTCGCTATCAATCAATCAAGGAGTTGTAATATAATACTTAATTACTTTTATTTATCAATGCGAATAGTTAAGGTCGTCACTTATTAGAGCATAGGTATTCACAACACAAATTATTCGAATCTCAGTTCGTATTCATAAGTTTTAAAACGTGATTCATTGTTCCGATCGGATTTATACTCGGTTCCCTATTCCAAAATGTATAAAAGTAGACTGAGATTCGAACAATTTGAGTTTGAAATTTGTGGGATCCGATCGGAAACGTTTCCGAATTGTTGTGAATAGCACCGAGGGACCCGATCCGACCACCTCGCCTCATGTGTTTAGTATTCTATATGAAACTAGCTGCGCCCGGTTTCGCCCGCGGTTAAAAGGTATCTTATGTGCTATTCTAGACTATAGTCCATCTCTGTGCCAAATTTCATCATAGTCATAGTCATAGTCATAGTCATAGTCATTTATTAATAACAAAATGTTACAAGTCAAAATGTCAAAAAAAATTACAATTCGTAATCATTCATTAGAATTATTGCAATTAGTACAAATAAAAATTTCAAAATAAAGATTTTCAATTAAAAATAAATTAGTAGATATAAGTAATAAATTAGGACAACACAACATTAAATAATTTTGATTTTGGTCATATCGCTGAACTTATAGAATGCCTGCTCGATCAACCAAATCTTAACTTTGTGTTTAAAAGAACCCCTAGAAGGTGCATCCCTAAGTTCTCGCGGCAGTCGGTTATACACTTCCGTAGCGGAGATGTGCACCAGCTTAGCCGTCTTGGCGAGCCGGCGTGGGACTGTGCACAGTCGGTCCGGGTGGCGCGGCGCGACGCACGCGCGCGTGTCTCCTAGCCGCGAGTACTCCTCGAGGTGGTCCCAAGCGTACAATGCCGCCTGGAGGCACACCAAGCTCGGTACTGTAAGTATCCCCATGGACCGGAAATACGACATCGCAGACGTATCCTGTGACACTCGTACTATTGCTCGTACGGCTCGTTTTTGCATTTTGAAGGCGCGCTCCCAATCGGCGGCGCGCCCCCAAAGCTCGATGCCGTATTGAAGTATCGAGTGCACTGAGGCGAAATAGCATTGCCGGACCATGTGGTATGGCAAGATTTCAGACACGCGCCACAGTGCGAAACAAGCGCCACCTATCTTCCCACACAGCTTGTCTATGTGTTCCTCCCAGGTTAAAGCACTATCCAGCTGGAAGCCCAGGAACGTGGTAGATTGTACTTGTACCATCTCAACGCTGCCGATTCCCACTCTAAGAGGTCTGTAGGAGCGGCCGGCTAAGTTGAAATGGACAAACTGAGTTTTGCTGGTGTTAAGTAGAAGTCCGTTAGCCCTGAACCAAACATGAAGACTATCTGTGACTTTGTTAAGCTGCTGCTCTAGCTCGTCTACAGTAGTCGCAGTGACAACGACGGCCACATCGTCCGCATACATAAGGACATGTCCACCCGCTATGTTCTCCGGCAGGTCGTTGAGGAGAAGGGAAAACATGATGTTCGAGAGCGAAGATCCTTGTGCTACTCCGATAGCCGTCCCTAGTGACTGCATCACTTCACAACACAGACATCTAAATCTCTTCAGCCGTTCTGGGGTGAAAGAGTAACAAACATCCATACATCCATTCTTACAAACTTTCATGTTTATAATATTAGTAGGATAGGATATGGATAATGGATATGTGCTAACTACATCAACTCCGGAACGCCTCGCCGTAAGCTGACAGGGCGTGGACGACGAGTGGCCTATTCGATGACCACCCGTCGCCCGCGAGTGGTTCACGCGAGGACAAGTGACAATCGCTGACAGACTAGCGACAGCAGTTTTGTGCGATGGGCGCGTCGTTTTGTATAAAGTAGGTATTTGTTATTGTTGTATTTTGTAAGATTCTTTTATGTGTACTAAGTATTTTATTCGAGAACTAGTTGTCTAGTTAAACCTATAGGTTTTAAGACAACCATTTGACTTTAATTGGATTGTTAGATGTATTTTTATTTTATTTATTTAAATAAATAAATAAAATAAAAATAATGAAAACTACTTTGAAATTCGTGGGCCACGCGACGTTCACTCATTGACCACGCGAGGTTCACTGGTTGACCAAGTTGCGTCTACCCGCAGACCAACCGTTGACAACGGCTCGAGGCGGTCCAGAGTGGCTCCGATGAGTGACAGCCTTTACAATTATAAAGAACGCGACGTAAACTATGCCGTGCTGTCATTGAATGACGTAAGCGCCATTAGCTTGTTTGTAGATGTCTTTGTTCTTTCACGCCGCAGGCGGTTGTACCATGCTTAGTACGAGTATAACGCAAAGACCTCGCTAAGTTGGTCAAGAGCAAAGAATCGATTGGTTAGAAAACTTGGCCTCAATTAGGGATGGAAGTAGCTAGTCTTTGTTTTTGAAACATACTGAAGTTCCAAATAGATTGGTCACAAATATCAGTGAGTAGAAGTTTGGTGAAAATTGGTGACAAAGAGGTAACGAAGGTTCCAATGTAGTTAAAAAAATTAGTTAAAAATTAGCTGAAACAAAGGAACTCTAGGACCGTAGAGATCCAAGTTCTTAGATAGATAGATCGGCTTCATTATACATTTTCGGAAAACCGCAGACTGAAATTCGAAGAAGCCATTACTGGTTGCTCCACTAAATAAAGAAGTTTCTACGCAGTGCAGGTGTTCCAAATAGGTCGGCTCCATTGAAACTTTAATCAAAATTTGCTGTTATACGTTAATTAAAATTCAAAATGCTGTTACGAGCAAATAAATAAAACAAATGAGTTTGGTTTAAAAACGAAAATCAAAATTAAAAGATGCTGTTACTGGCAGCTAGACTTAACAAAGGAGTTTGACTGAAAACGCAGATCAAAATTTGTAGCCGCTGTTGCTGGCCGCAAACTCAACAAAGGAGGCTTGCTCAGTGCAGGAGTTCCAAATAGGTCGACTTCTCTATTTTAACTTCAATTTAGCTAACAAATGCAAATTAAAATTCAAAGACGCTGAATTCTGCCAGCTTAACTAAACGAAAGAGTTTGACTAAAAAATGCAAATCAAAGTTCGTATAAAGACCTCCTTGTTCCTAGATATAGACGCTGTTGCTGGCAGCCTAACTAAACAAAGGAGTTTTTGCTGAGTGCAGTTTCAAATAGGTCGGTTACAGACGTCAGCAAGGCGTGGTCGGCCAAGTGTGCCAGTGGGCCGGTGGAGGCGCGACCTGGATGCGCGCTGCAGGGTATCGATCTGCCGCTCCTAGCGCTGCATGTACCTATGTATCGGGCTTGAGTACCACAGAGGTCGGGCTGGGCGATTTATAACGATACTAGCTATTACTACTAGCTGTAGCTATGTCCGTGGTTAGACCTGAGAATTGAGGACTACAGTATTTTTGGGATGAGACATTTTAAGTAACTCTTATCTAAATGACAGAGAGATTAATGGCACTTTCAATTTAAGTCACTGTCGCCGATTTTTTACTGTAAATATATGCTCTTTATGCCTTGTGAGAGCTATCAATGCTCAATTAAGGCATCTATATCATAACTAGTTAGCTCCCAGAAGCTAACTTCTGGGAGCTTCAATATCTGATCGAAGTCTGGGTGTAGTAGAAATGGGTGGCCGAAATTGGTTAGGTTATTGTCATTAAAGAACTACTTTTTTTTGTAGATCCATTAGAGATAATACGGCATCTCCGCCGCCATTTTGAATCTGTGATCTTTTCGATATTATGGCGGATAAGACGCCATTTTGGACAAATCTATAAATTCTATAATCATAACAAACACCGATTTGTCCCCTTGTGAAGACAGACCTTTGGTCCGCTCTGCCGAAAACGTGACTTACCTCCCCTGATTTACCTGTAAATACAAATACTGAAAGGTACGATATAAATGGAGAATATATACTCGTATATCATACCGTCTACCTGCGTGTATAATATGTAAGAGGGTTTACAGCGGGAGGTGGATAGGGAGAGAGGTGGAGGCAAAGGGGAGCCTTTGATTGGATGCGGAGAGACAAACCATTTAGAAATTGGTAGTTTGATTGACATCGAATTGAAACTTTGGACTAGATGCGTCACGATGATTGGATAAGGCAAACACTAGCAAACTTAAGCAAGAAAATACTAACCGTTAAACACACACGACTTCCTTATCTCAGGGCAGTAGTTTAAAAAAATATGTATTTGGTATTCCCGACGAATCCGTATCGCAATTTTTTCCCGCGATAAAGAATTTGAATGACGCGTCACGCGTACGTGACACAATAAATTAAAAAAAAACTTTTTTGGCTCTTACATTTCAACACATAGGTATGTTTGTAAAAGTGAGTTTGTATGTTCGTTACTTTTCACGCTAAAACGGCTCCTTATATTTTGATACATTTCGGAATGGGAACAGCCTGTACTCATAATTAACATTTTATATTTGTTTATCCCAGAAAAATTGACAGATTCTGTACCATAGCAAAAATAAATCATACTAAGTAAGTACGAGTAAGTACGCATCACGCCTTTTCCCCGAAGGGGTTGGCAGGTGTATTACAAGACCCACACTTTGCCAGACGATATTCAGACACATTCGGGACTGATATAAACACCGGGCACAGGTTATTTGGCAGAATTAGCAGACGAAATTAAATTCGTACATATTACGTTCACAAATGAAAAATTAATGCTTGCCTTTAGCTGGGATCGAACCCACACTCTCTAGCTTGAGAGGCGAGCTTTCTTCCAACTAGGCTTTTATTGCTTACTGTACAGTCTAGTGTAAGTTAAAACCTGGAAAATAATAATATTTATCTGCAACCCTTCATCAGCAATCCTTATAATCACTTCATTTGGTCTAGCTGGACCCTAAACAAAACAAGCAAATTTAACCTTTATTTTAAAGCGATAGAATTTATTTTAATACATTCTAACTGGACATCTACGTCTAAGGAATAGCGATAATGATCTTTATGACAGGGGAATAGAGTGGTTTTGTCAATCACAAGAGCGCCAGACCCCCAATTTGACTGGGGTTTGTCCATTCTACAATGGTGATAGGGGAGTTCTGAAACAGGAGGTATACGGTCAGCAACAGAGTCGACGTCATTGAAAAATAATGTAATAAATAATAATATTATAATCGAGCGAAATGTCTGTGCGTCACCTTCGACAAAAATGCTTTCATATGTCCGAACTCTGTCTGGATTTCTGTCCGGAAAGGACAATGGGCAAAAATAATTTGACGTTGGTTCAAACGCCAGCAAGGTTGACACTATAGCCAATTTGTAGGTAAGGTTTACAAGTTTTCACATAATAAATCTCGCTGAATTCGAACCCACAGTTTTGGAGATATTTTGTATTGTAGTTGTGGTTTAATAAACAAAAGGAAAATTTAAAAAAAATTAAAGCCATTTACATAACATTCACCCGCCCACCCACAGTACCCACCATGCAGGTCACGTCATCGTGATTCGCGACGTCGCCATGGAGGTTTTGCTTAATATTTATGATACTATTTTCACTTTACTATTTAGCTTTTCTTAAAATAAAATATTTCGATTTCTGTAGGTTGAATTTTACCGGTGTCGTGCTTTTTTTTAATGTATTAAAATAATCTACTAAATGCGCTATATGCCAAATTGCCAACCCTGCGGGCAAACTTATATGTTTTTGGACCAATTTGCCCAATGTCCTTTGTCCAGATTTGTCGTCCTATCTATAGATCGCATTTCTTAAAGAACTGATACTCTTGAAATTTTGTAAGTAGATTCTCTAAATATACAGGTTTTCTTTTGTCGAATTTTACAAAATTTCACGAAAATCGGTTGAGGAATGGGACCTGTAGAGCAGGACAGACGTCGGCCGCGAGGTCTACAGCTAACCGACCAACTAGTTTACAAGGTGTTGGTTTTGAGTTTGATGCTGGTTAGAAGGAAGTGAATTCAGATTTAACGAGTGATGGAGACAAGTAACACTTAAAACAACTTTAAAAAATCTTATAATGGTGTTGTCAGGAACTAGGTACATGTGTGTGCAAAAATTCATAAGAATCTCGAAAACCCTGAATTTGAATAGTCAAAAATCAGTCCCAAGATTTGAAACAAACAAAGAAGGACACGTACCGAAAACGTACTGACCACACTTGAGTGGGATACCCTACGCCACCTGCGCTTGCCTAACGTCCGTTAGGGTCTCCTAAGGAATGGCATAAGGTTTGTGCAAAAAAATTGAGGTAGGAGTTTGCTAGGAGCAGATTAAACCAGTTAAGCAAACCCGTAGGCAATTCTTATATTCACCATTAGCATTCATTAGTCATAAAAAAAAAAAAATAAGAGGTGCGAGCACGGACATTAAAACTGACGCTCAAATCGACAAAATCTGTCCTTTCCATGCAAATTTGTCGATTTAGTCAATTTAAAACGTCTGGAGTTTTTGGCGGGAACCGAAAAGATGGTGTCGTGATTTCGTATTATATTCTAAAACTTAACATCTGTTAATGTGTAATAACATAACATAACATATCGTCATGCCTTTCCCCCGAAGGGGCTGGCAGACAAAGTGTATTATACGTGAATTATTAGCCTTTACCGGTTCGATAACGCGCACGAGTGTGGGCAAATGATACAAACATTAGGAAATGCTACTTTCGTGTTCTCTACAAAACTCGACTTACAGTTTCAGTAAAGTATCCACGGCTTTACTGAAATGGGGAAAGGGGAGGGATTCATCTACTCTATCACCACCCTCTCCTCCATCATCTTGAATACTAAAGTACGCAAAACATACGGGTGACTAGGCGGTATGGCCATGTTGACTCTAGCCTGCCATACGCGGCAAAATCAATAAAAAAAAACGATTTGAAACCTCAGTTTAAATTTCCGTGCTTGCACGCTAGGGTGGGAAAATGATTATATTGCTGACCGTACATGTCTGGTCTGTAAGCGTGTTTCAGCCCTTCGCTGTAAACGTTATAGAGTGCTATTAATTCCCCTTACACCGTCCTATCATTGAATTATGAACGAATACTGAATATTATAGGTTGTTGCTAACTAGAAAACGGACTTTGTAAAGTTTTAATATCGACCAAGCGAGCCTACTGCGACAAATAGGGTTTTGTTTGTCCGACGACAGCTTGAGTACTGTTGATTCGATTTTCATGAAATAATACAGGCAACTTGTTCATGCCAATACGATTTTTATGTTCGATCATGAGCAAATTCGGTCGAGAGTCAAGTCCAAGGGAACTCTAGTTTTTGAGACGGAATAAGAATTAGGAGAGCGTGAGTGAGATTTGATGAGTAAGAGACAAATTGAGAAAATGTTCAGTACGTAGCGGCTGTACATGAGTGAGAAAAGGTAGGCGGATCTCTACAGTTATATTATCATCATTATTATACTCTACTCTTCTTATATTATCATCATCATCATTACACTCTACTATTCTTCTATTATCATCATCAGTACACTCTCCTCTTCTTCTATTATCATCATCATCATCATTACACTCTACTCTTATTCTATAATCATCATTACAATCTACTCTACTTCTATCAATTGGTTTATTGCTTAATTTACTACAGAGATGATTCCGTATTTTAGTGTTGTGATATTTAGGGTGCTGCTGCAGTTTTAAGTCATGGTTTGTGATTTGCGGCAACTTTTAAGATTTCCAACGATCCAGTCAGAATCAACGGTCACCTCCATATTTTACTGAGCGAGCGCGAAGCGTAAGCGTTACGTCTCCGTTTCAGCTTGGACGAAAATAATTTCGTATGACCGCATGTCTGGCTATTCTCCTCTACAGATTGCATTTCTTAACCGATTCTCGTGAAATTTTGTGAGATTTTATTTAATTTTTTTGTCGACTCAGTTTTAAGAAAGTTTCAAAATGGCGGAGTTACGACATTTTGCAAAGTCTTCAGCTCAGAGCCACTAATTTATAAACGTTGCCCACGTAACAGGTTACGTCACTGGCTTTTCCCATTTTTCCTTGAAAATGTTTTTTTGACATTTTTGTCGATAAACTTTCCTCGATCAACGAGTTCTTTTGTGAGGATAAACAATGGAAAATTATGAAGGCTTCTCAGGCTGGATAAGTGGTGACGTCATCAGCGAGGGTGACTCAACTTGTGCTACTTTGAAACTAAACTCGAGGGGAGGTTGGAGGACAAACAAAGAAATGAAATTAAACTTACTCGTTCACATAACATGTTTTGATATTATTTTAAAACCTAGGTATAGTGTAAGCAAGCCTTGCTGAGCAAACTGTGAGGGGCTGACTGTCCGCTGGCTGATTTACAGTCGCGTTAAACTCAATGATGTGCAAGCAGCGAATTGTAACAAATGAAATGCGAATCAACGGTTTGCCTTCACCTTTCTGATACGAACCGCTAGAGAACGCCTTGCCGTCGTCTGTATTCCCGACTAACTACAACCTGGGTATCTTCAAGGCTAGAGTGAATAAGTACTTTCTAGGTGGTCATGCTTCATCTTAGACCACAACGTCGCTTAACATCAGGCGACCTCAGATCAACCTAGAGGAAAAGATGGAACACTGCGTTATATCTCGCTGAAGCCACTTCTTCCTATACTTGTGTGCGTGGTAATGTTGCCATGAAAAACATTTACAATTGCACGAAAACTAATCTCAAAACTAGTCTCAAATATTGCGTTAGCCATTTCCGTTCCATTAAACAACCTTAGTAGATGTAATATTCTAAAACTGCACATATTTGTAAGAGTTTAATGTTATGGCTTTTTCAAAATTGACTTGTAAAAAACTGCACAGTTTTTAAAAAGCACCTCAAAGTGTAGTCCTGGCCACACTTTTGTAATGTACTATGAATATTTATGTATACGAAATTATACCATAAACCAATGCCCATAATGTCGCGTAGTTTTTTTGCGTCAATGTGTGCGTGTTGTGTACAAATACGACAGTAGCGTCGTTTTTGGATGGTTTTTGGCTCCACCTAAATCATATGCCGTGCGCCATCTTATTCTCTACGTTGATCTGAGCAGGCGAGTTGGTGGTCAAACGTCGACCTATTCTACATAATAAAAAAGAATCAGCCGCTCGTCAGCAAGTGATACCTAATACGCCCAAACTGAGCACGCACGTATTTAGTACGCGCTGTTTGTGCACTTCATTTATAATGTATAGAGTGGCGAACTGTAGGGCAGACAGTTGGCGGCTCACTGTTTGCTCAGTTGGGATGATTTATTACGAGGGAGGCACTGAAAATTTCGGGAATCAAGGAAGTGACACAACATTACTATTTAAAAATGTATTTATTGCTTTTCGAAGTATTCTCCGCGAAATTTGACACATTTTTTCATACGATGGAACCAATCATTGAAGCAACCATTCCATTCGGAAGTTGGGGTCTCCAAAATGGCCGTTTTGTAGGCGTCTACAGCTTCTTCAGGTGATGAAAATCTCTGTCCACGCAATTTATTCTTTATTTTAGGGAAAGTATAGAAATCATTAGGGCTTAGGTCGGGGCTGTACGGCGGATGGTCTAATAATTCTATGTTTTCTTGCTCTAAAAACTCTTTTGTTCTGTGCGCGGTGTGAGAACTCGCATTGTCGTGATGGAGGATGATGCGGCGGTTGCAGTTCTCTTTACGGAGTTCAGAAACGACCTGTGGCAAACAAATGCTAGCATACCATTCTGCATTAACCGTTTTTGTCCCTCAAGAGGAATAGTCGTAACATGGCCGGTTTTGGAGACAAACGTGGCCACCATTTTTTTTGCAACACTCCGTGAACGAACAATTTTTGTTGGCTTTAACTCATTTTCAAACACCCAAACTCGTGACTGGTTTTTTGTTTCGGGTTCGTACGCGTATATCCAGGATTCGTCACCTGATACGATGTTGTATACAGCATTTGAGGATCCTGCGTGGAATCTTTCGAGAGTTCTGACGCACCAAGTAACGCGAGCCGCTTTTTGCTCTTCACAGAGCGAATGCGGTATCCATCGGGAAAACAACTTTTTTACACCTAATTGTTCATGCAAGATTATTTGTATTTGACTCATGCCAATGTATAAAGTTGCCTGAATTTCGCGGTATGTCACATGTCGATCTTCCTCAATCAGCTTACGCACAGCATCAACGTTTTCTTGGGTGACTGCAGTTTTTGGACGACCTTGACGAGGATCATCACTGAGCTTGACACGTCCACGTTGAAATTCAGCAAACCAGCGATAAATTGTGGTTTTGGATGGGGCTTCATCACCAAATGCAGAAATCATCCGGTCAACACACTGTTTTTGTGTTAAACCACTTCGAAAGTCATAATAAATCATCGCTCTTGAATTTTCTCGAGTCAATTCCATTTTCTCAACGACTAAACAAGTTTGACAAAACCTTGTGACAAGACCGAGAATCTTTTTTTAAATAAATAAATGGTATTCGATTTTTAAAACCAAGGAGTTTTCAATTAAAAAGATTTTAATATGACAGGAACAGTGAAAATATTCCATTACCGATACTTTTAGTGCAGCCCTCGTAGCTAACTAGTGACTCTATGAGCTATGAACTGGACACCTCGCGGCCGGCGTCTGTCCGACTGTCCTATACCGGTCGCAATTCTCGGAATCGAATTTCAAGAGAATCGGTTGAAAAATACGACAGGTCACATTTCTTAACCGATCCAGATGAAATGCGATACTTACCCACATTTCCTCTACAGGTAGAGGAACACAGCCAGACAGACGGACTGACAGACGCCGACCTCAGATCAACCTAGAGAATAAGATGGCGCACGGCGTATGATCTAAGTGAAGCCAAAAAACCATCCAAAAACTACGCTACTGTCGTATAGGTATACATATCACACATTGACACAAAAAAAACTATTGGTCATAACTTGGTCATTCTTATCTCGACATTATGGACGTTGGTTTATGATATAATTTCGTGTTCTTAAATATACATAGTGCATTATAAAAGTGTGGCCAGGACTACAGGTTCTTTTTAAAAACTGTGCAGTTTTTTTAACAAGTCAATTTTGAAAAAGCCATAACATTAAACTCTTACAAATAAAATGTTAAATCTCGTAAGTTTGTATATTGGAACGGAAATGGCTAACGTAGAGTTTGGGAATTAATATAAGTTTTCGTGCAATTGTAAATGTTTTTCATGGCAACATTACCAGGCGCACACGTTTAAAAAGAAGTGGCTTCAGCGAGATATAACGCAGTGTTCCTTATTTTCCTCTAGATTGATCTGAGACGCCAATGTACAAAAGCATTCTGCTCCAAGCTGCAGCATAGAAGCTCGCTCGATGAGGCTTTTTGTTCACATTTTCTTCTAATCTCATGTTTATTAGAACATATGAAAACGTTTAAAGACATTTATTCTCAATCAAGACATTACATATCACTTAAGAACAACACTAAACATCAACAAAAATACAATGTCGTCGTATCTAGCAAGGCTACCATCCCTCTCAACGTATTCATTTGCTTAGAAGACTGTGACGGCTATCAGATATTGAGCAAGTTGTTTTTTGAATACGTTGAAAGAATTCAAATTTTTATGCGTGAGGATATTTTATTACAAAGTTGTGCTCCTTCAAAAGTACCTAAGTGTTTTTTGCCGTAGTTAGTTCTAGCTTTTATTATTGTTTATTAGCGTCTGTTTTTCCATCAGCAAATAAATAAACGTAATCCAACAGCGCTGAGCTGTCTCGGATTTCCCCGTAATCGATGGTCACGTTCCGCCCCTTCCTAGACATAGGTACATCTATAGCGGCGATCAATTTGTCTGGGAGGGTGTTGAAATGGGGTGGCCGGCCGCTGGTTTGCATGCATTAATCTGCTATTCAATATTGCCGGCGCCAGAATGTAGATGAAAATATTTCGAGTGCTTGGTCTTGTTTCTCGTACATATTTCTGGCTCCCAACGATTAGCATGACGACTATTAACATCTGATTGTGGTAGTAGGTAGGTATTCCTTGTTGAGAATAAAAATAATTGGATTTGCAAAAAACACGAAATGGTCACAAAAGGTCTTTGTTTTTTTTTTTATAATAATATTCGGGACACTTGCACACACGGTCGTCTGACCCCAAACTAAGCAAAGCTTGTACTATGGCGGCCAGAGATTGATATACATACACATATAGATAATTAACACCCAGACATAGAACAAACACAAATGTTCATCACATGAATGTTTGCCCTAGGTGGGAATCGAACCCATGCCCCCTAACTCGGAAGGCAGGTTCACTACCCATTGAGCCACCGAGGCAGTCGTAATTAAGTAAATATTTAAGAGTCAACCTCTGGGAAAGATAAGACTTGCCAATGACAAACCTACATACATCTCTAGCTCTATATTTAGTATTATTATATTATTGAAGCGATGATAGCCTATTAGTTGGAGAAGGCCCATCTCTCAAGCCAGGGGGACCGGGTTCGGACCCAGCCGACGGCACGCACCAATTTGTTCATTGTGTGAACATATGTGCGTATTGTACGACATATGTAGAGATTTTATTTATAATTTTTTGGGAAAATTCTGTTAATGTGAAACAGACTTTTATCATGCATTGGAACGGAAATGGCTAACGTAGAGTTTGGGAATTAATATTAGTTTTCGCGCAATTGTAAATGTTTTTCATGGCAACATTACCAGGCGCACACGTTTAAAAAGAAGTGGCTTCAGCGAGATATAACGCAGTGTTCCATCTTTTCCTCTAGATTGATCCGAGACGCTGATATACAAAAGCATTCTGCTCCAAGCTGAGGCATAGAAGCTCGCTCGATCGATTAGGCTTTTTGTTAACATTGAATAAACAATTTTAAATTTAAAAATTCTAAATCAATTTTCAAAAATTATTATCTGTAAATTTCTTATACGTACTATTTCTCTGTTGACATCGAATTTAAAAAATGTTGACATAAAATGAATGTAATTAAAATTGTTTATTTTATAAATTTACTTATTACTTATTTTGACATGTGCTAATAATTATTGAATGCCCGATGAGGGTAAACTGATTATGACGATTTCTGCAAGAAGAACTAGCATAGACATATTATATGTATCAGTTATTCAATAAATGTTTATGAATCTGAATCAAAAACGCTCAATTCAAACGGTAGGTTTTTAAAGCTTTTTTTTAAATTACACTTTTTGAGCTTTGATTTTAAATTGTTTTATTTGCATTTTTTGAATTGTCTTCGTTCAAAATTTAAGAGCAGTGGGGCCAGTGGTTCAGAAGTTGATTGGACCGCGACCCTCCTAACAAAACCAAAATCGGAACCAACTTCAAAGAGATACATGCATGGATGATCTAAGAATAATTTACAGGGCTCACCTAATACCCCCCCCCCCTCAGTTTCTTGCCTGTTCTTCTGAGGTGAGGCTCGTTCCGAATGAGGCGGTCGAGTCATTGTCAATAATAATTTTATTTTATTTTTAATCCTAACTTCATCCGTCCCAATTAGGGCCCTAGAGCAAGCCCCTTCTGGGCTCCCAGGGCAATTTTACGCCCCTCCCTCGGCGACAGCCCAAGCCGAGGCCGTACCTTAGAGGTGCCCTAGCGCTCGTCGCCCATAGCTGTAAGCATTATTTGAAGCCCTGCGCCATCTGCGCGTGCCTAATACGCTGTCAATATTTCGCCTAATTAGGGAAATGCTGCCAGAGCTAAAGTGTTTAATAGTACAGTAACCGTACTAATAAGTCGCTGAACAAGTAACATTACTAGAAGAAAAACAAAAAAAACTCGACTGTAAAATGTAGTCTGATACTCCGGATATCATTAAAACCCTATGCCACTTCCATTTCAAGATAAGTCAAATGACACCTCACCTGTCGAAATCCATCAAGCTGTTTAGGCTGTAGGGCGTGTCAAAGAAACCTTACACAAACATACATACGTAAACTCGAAAAACATAACACTCCTTCTTGTGCACTCGAGTAAAAATGAATTTCAAGCAGAAATAGACATGTCATCTTTCAGTTTTTGTTCTCTACTGCCTCTAATGCAGTAATCACATTCAATGTATTATAGAATAATTTGATAGATGCCTCCATATACAGATAGCGAATAAATTAACTGACTTGGTTTTACATTAGATCTTACAGTTTTTTTCGATAGTTTGCGTTGCTAGACTTGCCCTTTTACAATAAAAATTTTTGTGAGGATAATATTTTCAAATAATTATTACAAAGAAGGTAAAGTTAATATAATGATTTTAAATAAATCCCCTAATGATTCGCGGGGATTCTTTTAAAATAGATAGCGCGAACCGCTCGCTTTTATAGAATAAAAATGGACTCTACATCAGCAGCTGACCTCCACAGCAAGATGCCATATGACATTATGCTGTAAAATAAACCATCCGAGCTGTAGCAAGTGGGCATAAGTCTGCTAGCTAGAGTATTTATAAGAGGACCCTATTGCACTTTGAAATCAATGCTCATTGAGCGCAATCAATTCTTAATCAATGATTGACACAGAACCGGGACGAGTGACGTACAAGCAGGCCTACATGCTCAGCAGTGGGTAATTACAGACTCATGTTCAGTACAGATGGGACTAACTACAACCTAGGTATCTTCAAGGCCAGAGTGAATAAGTACCTACTGACCTAGTAGCTTCGTCTTATGCCAAAATGTCGCTTCACATCAGGCGAGTTGGTGGTCAAATGTTGACCTATTCTTTATAAAAAAAAAGATGTTCATGACGTCAGTAAGAACCGGGCCTTGATTCTACTAAGCAATTGTTTTAAAATTGACTATTTTGACACTTGTAGCATACAAAAAGTGTCAATTTGAGGCAATTCACGATTTTGAAACAATTGGTTAGTTTTTTTTTTTTTTTTTTATGTCGAATAGGTCGGCGTTTGACCACCAACTAGCCTGATGTTAAACGACGTTGTGGTCTAAGATGGAGCACGACGACCTATAAGGTACTTATTCACTCTAGCCTTGAAGTTTTGTAGAGTGAAGAAGTACAAAGACGGCAGTTAAGTGAGGCGCTACAAGTGCGTTACTGCTCAAACCCGTCTTCGGAACGGTTAGTAGAATTGGGGGGCTGGTTTGTGGCATGATCCAAAACAAGGTCAAGCGCTCCGGGAGTTGGCACCCGACTACGTCACTCGCTCATCTTCTCTCTCGAACTTGGTGTTAACTACTTATTTCGGTCTTGTTTAAACAGCCATTGACGCTAATGCGCGTAAATCACGTAAATTTTATGTCTCTGAGTGCTTAGTGTGAGTTTTTCTTACTTTTCGATCGCGTGAAAGTAACTCCAATTTGTATGAAAATTAAAAAGCGCCACCTAGTGGAAGTAATGAGAAACCGCAATCGTGAGTGCGAGTTTTTTGTTTACTGCCAACATGGACATGAAAAATTTACTTTTTCACGGTGAATTTACGCGAATCGAGAGACAAGCTCGATTGGCACTCACACTCGCTCGTTTTCGATTGTCGATCCGTGTGACGTAAACTCGTTTACGCTGTAGTAAAGTTATTCGATTTACTTTGAGCAACTCCCACTAAGCACTCTGAACGCTGTACCTAGCGGAGTATATTATTATACCACTAGCTACGCCCGCGGTTAAAAAGTACCATATGTGCTATTCTAGACTATAATCTCCCTCTGTGCCAAATTCCATCCAGATCTGTTCAGCCGTTCTGGCGTGAAAGAGTAACAAACAAACATGCATCCATCCATTCTTCAAACTTTCGTGTTTATAATATTAGTAGGATGGTTTGTGGGACAAGTCTGTTTTTGTTCGCCTGCTCCTCACTTGTTTCATCTCCGACTGTTGTATTCAGAGTATAGAGCACACATAAATCTATTTCGTATGCATTAGCGAGGCTACTAGTAACTGAGTAAAGCAAATGACGCAGTACCAAACATGAGTTGAACGCAAGGCCGAGTTTCGTCACCAGCGCCCGTTTTAACACAAGGTCGCTCGCTCGCTCCACACTGTTGAAAATATACGCGTTGGCCGGATTCGTTAGATTCTCTATTTAATTGCGCTGTATAGGTATTTATTATGGAGGTCGGTTTGATGTGGGACTGCTGATTACGAAAATAGCGTGGTTTTTTGCTCGTTTACAATTTTACATTGTTCGGTTGCTAGACTAGACTCGTCGAGTGCAAATGTTGCAGTGGTTAGGTAAAGATTCAGCGTATAATGACTTGGAATTTTTGTTTAAAAAAAACTGCTTAGCTGCTGGTTATGTCTCGGTTGACTGCCTCGGTGGTTTAGTTGGTAGGGAACCTGCCTTCTGAGCGTGGGGGCGTGGGTTCGATTCCCACCTAGGGCAAACATTCATGTGACGAACATTAGTGTTTGTTCTGTCTGGGTGTTAATATCTATTTAAGTATGTATATCAGTCTCTGGCAGCCATAGTACATGCTTTGCTTAGTTTGGTGTCAGGCGACCGTGTGTGGAAGTATCCCGAATTTATTTATTTAATGTTGCTAGCATTAATAGCTTGTGATTGCGTAAACGCTGTCTGTTACGTTACGCCCACACCAACGGGAAACGTCAATGCCAATCATGGTGTGAATGATTCCGATAATTAATGCTTTAAGATTAATGCCATCAATTGGGTGGCCACATTGAACGGTGTACGCTAATGCCCATTGCATACGGCAATGTTAATACCGTTGTTAAATTAGCTTGACAAATCGTGGCCACACTAACTTTCTACGCCCATCATCGTCGTTCCCCGTTAATGTGGCCGTGACATTAGTGAAAACATTTTAAAATTGGACCAGTTATTCCGGAGATTACTAACTTACAAAATGTACCTCATTCATCGACTAAGCGAGCGTTAGCAAGCGAAGCGTCTATGCGTCAGCTTCGGCAAAATGCTTTCGTATGGACTATGGATCTGTCTTCCTCTACAGGGCACATTTCTTAAGAGTCCGGCGACCTAACTAACTTCGACCTAGGCGACCTAGACTAACTTCGCATTGGCTTAAGGTAATCTATTGCCATTTCGTCTAGAAGAAGAAGATGAGCGAAGAGAGCAAGTAATGATACTGACGAGCCTGTAAAAGACCTACAGAGTGACAAAGTGCAATTTCAATTTTTTTATGACTTTTGCACTACTGTAATCATTCTTAAGTAACTAAGAATTTCCATTGTATTATGGATTCATTTAACAGCTAATGATGTAGACAACCTCCCTATGTAATGGAATTTTTGATTTGCTTCGTCTACCTATTGAATAAATCAGTCAAAAGTGACCCTTAAAAATGCAGATATTTTTCATAGCTCTATTTTAGCTTGAGAACGTTTTAAAAAAAAAAAACAAGAACACAGGGGCGGGTATATTGTTAATTTAATTGTACATGCTAAATTTCATCATAATCTGACAAACGGTTTTCAAGAAATTTGAGTAGCGCGTTTGTATGGAAATTTGAGAACGTCGCGCGGCCCTCTTAACCTATTCTCTTGAAATTTTGTGCATAGGTAATTTTAGTAATTATACAGAATTTTCGTCAAGTCAGTTTTTGGAAATTTTGCTCCTTGGACAATTTACGACTGTTTATAATTTTGCTCTTCTGACATTGTGCGACTAAACTGACAGTTCATTATAGTTATATAGAATCGCTTGGAAGCGAATGCAATTTATCTCAGAGGCCAAAAACCAAATTAAAATGTCGTAAAATTAAAAAAAATCTAATTCACCTTTCAAACAAAAGAAAAAACAAGATCAACATCGATTCATCCGTTTGGGAGCTACGAGAGCCACACACACACACAGAGCCATCTCTAACTTATAACACCTCCGCTTTTGCGTAGGGTGTTAAAAAAAGGAGAAAAATTAATATCCCTGTCACATTTAGTACTGAACATCGTCCGGCGAAGTGTGGGCGTTGTATTACACCTCTGCCAGCCCCCTCGGGGGAAAGGCGTGACGATATGTTTGAAAAATTAATAGGAAAAACAAATAGGGCTAAATAAAACTCGTTCATTACGAGTAGAATCAAAGGTATCTAAATGAAACTAGTAAAAACAATTTAATTACTACTCATAATTAAAGGAAAAACCAAGTTTTATAAGATCAGACAGACAGTGCCTTTCATAAATTAAACTTCCTACCAGTTTTGTTCTAAAAATCATTTATTGTTCCTACCAGTATGCACCCCAAGCATGCGCGCGCGACAAAATTTTCTTGTCATTTTCTGTGTGTGAGAACGAGACAAGGCTATGTGCATACATACGTCTGTCTCGATAAAAAGAGTCGACATACAGTTGTCGCGTTGCGAATGCCAGGCCTGCAGGTGTATAAAATTAGTTTTCCGTGATACTACCAATAAAATTCATTACCGCACTTCGACTTTACTTTGATGCAAAGTTCAACTTTCCAGACGAGATTCTTAAACTTTCCATCAAAGTTGATGTGCGATGCAGGCACATGAACAAATATTAATTTCCGTTTAGTAGTATCAGTTAGATAGGTAGCTACGTAGCAGGTTCAACAAATAATAAAAACATTCTACCTTAATCTAAGAAAAAAACCACTAAACCAACAAAATAAGTCAAAGAACAAATAAATAAGTAACAAGACACAGTCTTTATTAAGCACGAAACAAATCTTGACCCTTCTAGAATATTCTTAGTTTTACTAGTAAATTCTTAGTTCTTCTAGTAAATTCTTGATTCTTCTAGTATCTTCTAGACGGTTCTTCGTTCTCGACTGATGCTAGGTGGCGTAACATTCCCGATGCAATGAGCACTAAGTTCGACCTTAATGTCTTGCAGGCGACTGCTTGAGCCTGAAGCTCCACAACCTACCGCAAGATGCACTAAGAACGTTACGCCATTTTATATTCTCTTCTTGATGCTTCTTTCTTCTTGAAATTGAAAAATGTACCTTAGACAGTTGGTTTTATAAGTCAAATTTGGTTGGTTAGATTTGTATTCGTTTTTGAATTGTTGTTTTTTTTTTTAAACCTACTAGTTAGCATAGAGCTGTGTGTCAGAGACAAATCTTTTTTTGGTCAGAAAGAAATACTTCTTAGTTTTATGAGTACATTACATATTTTAAAAAAGCCAACAACGAATACTTCTCGCATTTTTGAATTTAAATTCTTCTCGTCTTCTTAAATCTTCACTTAATCTTCTAGAATCTTCTTTTCTTGGATCTTCTTGTTCGGTCGTTCTGTAGTGTTACGCTGCACATACCCACCATTCGACAAGACTGATGGTGTGAGAAACACCAGTCGAGACGAATGATGGGTGCGGACAACGTTTGTTCTTCGTTCTTCTCTAGACTTCTAGAAAGACCTAGAAGGTAATAGGGAGAATTCTGTGGACTTCTATAACCTTACAAATAAAGCGAATTTATATTTATTGATAAATCTTTTTGTTACAATGTTTTCAGGTGCAAGAAATAAAAAGGCAAAAAAATTGCAAGACTTGAAAGATCAACTTTCGTAAAGTAGGTTTTATTCACCTTTTCATTTGTTGTAACTGAAAACATGTTCTTACAATTTCAATGTGTAATAATCAAAATAATTTATTGGTACAACAAACATTTATAAAAGGCAATCTGTCTGTCAAAAATAAACCTTGCAATCAGCTTAAATAGGAGTCAAATTATATTTTTGGTAAATCAACGCCACGAATGTACTCTCCTAGGAAACGAATACAGAAAGTGGCTTTGGAAAAGTGGACATACCGGGAAAGGGACATTTTGGAGCCGTGGGTCATTTTTAAAGAGGACTGAAACTGTCACAACTCAACCATAGTCGGAAGTGGCAGTATCAATAAAACACGAGTAATAGCCATTTTTATAACAACAATGGTCAGAATGTACTCGTACTCTTCTAGAAAACGACTACAGAAAGTGGCTTTGGAAAAGTGAACATACCGGGAAAGGGACATTTTGGAGCCGTGGGTCATTTTTAAAGAGGACTGAAACTGTCACATCACAACTCAACCGTAGTCGGAAGTGGCAGTATCAATAAAACACGAGTAATAGCCATTTTTATAAACAAAAATGGTCATTTTTTTACGAAAGACTGCTGCTGTTGACTGTTGGCTTCTGAAGCCCCATAACGGGCGTACTTAGCTTACCGAACAGTTGAAAACGCAGAATAACGTTAACCGTTAGCTTTCCAAGAAATACTGCTACTTTTTACCCCTAAAACTAGCCAGAAAACACTTAGCTTATCGAACAGTTGAAAAGTCAGAATACGTTAAACGTTAGCTTTCCAAGAAATACTGCTACTTTTTACCCCTAAAACTAGCCAGAAAATACCTCTTGCAACCAGTTAACACAACAGTGTTCGTTCACAGAGTGATGAGCCAGGTCGGTGTTTACTCGTGTTATCATTGAACGCTGAATAGAACGAGGAAGTTACGAGGTCAGCCGATAGTGAACGATGCAAGGTCGCGCGGCCTGGGCCTACGATAGCGAGGTGATGCAAGCTATACAGTACCTAGCTGTTGCCAGCAACTTCTTTCGCGTTTATTCAGAAAATAGCATCCATAAACCCTCCTCGTGATATACTGTAACTACTTATCAAATTATGAATTTTAATCCGTTACCAAAGAGATCAGAGTCTGTCAAAAAAAATACTGGCTGGTTTTGAGCGGAGTTTTCATTTTAGTTGTCAGTTGTTATTTTAGTACCAACTACGTACTGTGATGTTGTCTGACGCATTTGGTAAGCGGCGCGTTATTTTTTTTTTATTTACAGAATTTCTTACTCAAAACTTAATGCGCTAAAGAGACATCTAACTCGCTTAGTTTTACAAACTAGTCTTTCTTAGAGGCTCAGTTAGCCCACGGCTTTGTATGTAACTATGTAACCTTGCAGTAGGTATCAATATGTAAGGCACATGACAAATGGTAACCTTGTTCGCCTTGGATAGGCTATAGCTATGCATGAATAGGTATATTTGTAGGTAGACCTACTTATATTATATTTACACAACCTATTAACTATTATTAATCTGTAAGCTCTGTAAGCTGGAGACTTCGCGGTCTACTGGGGGGCTATTCCTGCGCGTGAGATGAGATTTTATGTTGGTCACTTTCACACCTATGACGTTTCAAACGAGAGCAACAAGGACGAAAAAAGGTGAGATGAAAATCTCAAATCTTCGAATAGGGCCACAGGTTCGATAATTATACAGATTTTTTTTATACGGGAGCTCCAGAGATTGTTCTTCTCAGTACCCCTGACAATATGTCAGCAAAATCTAAAAATGCTCGGTTGAGTAGTTAAGGCGTGAAAGCGTGACAAACAAGTACCGAAAACTAGAAAAATAAGTTTAAAGGTTTTCATCTTACGATGTTGTCACGGGACCTTCCCGTGCAAAAATTCGAATCGGTATAAAATGTTTAAATAGTTGAATTAGTTGAAAAAGTGTAACAAGATTTGAAATAAACATAACGAGTGAAACTAGAAATGAAACCGTTTAAAAAGAAACCCACTTGCATTCATAATAATAGCTAAGATTTAAATTTAAACTCAGCAAAGCAATATTAGCGATTTAGCCGAGCCAACGTCACGATTGCGCGTCAACTACGCAATGTGACCGTGTCAGCCAAACGATCTGTTTCGTAACACGCCACCTGCAGCGGAATTCAGACTTTATTAACTGGCATTCCTCAACATTCACAGTCGACACTCGCTCGACGCGTTCAAAGTGAAACCTTGTTAAAGCGGACGCCATCTTGTGGGTTTATTTGTTAGGAACGCAAAATGATAGAGTATTTTCGGCGGTTTCCATTATGGAAGTAGGTACTTTGTACAAATTATATATTGTCTAGCTGTAATATGCACAGAATGTTATTGTGTTCATAGTGAAACTAACCAATTTTAAGAGCACATGAAGAGTTAAACATGTAATATCAAGGAACTCCCAGAGTGCAACTGACCAATTGACCCCATAAGATATTCGTGTGTTCATGTCCCATCTACGACATTTCTTTCGTCTTCAGTCAATACACATTTGTTCATATCATACGTTACCTCATCGCTACGCCACTTACCCCATCAGTTACGCCACAGACCCTACATACCTTATTAGTGCTCCAATTGAAGACTGCAACGTCCGCGAAGACGCTCCACGACTTCTCGAGCGTCACATTATTTAGGGACATCGCTATGATGTTGTTGAAGAAATTTAAAGATACACAATTGTGGAGTAGCAGTCAAATAATATTAATGCCATTTCCTACACATATAACAACATCTTCCCCACATATAACGCCATCTACTCCATCCATAACGCCATCTTCCCCACTTATACGCCATTAACTCCATCCTTTGCCCCCTGACCTTACATACCTGGCTAGTGTTGCTATCGAAGACAGCATCGTACGCGTAGACCCGCAGAGGCTTGGCAGGCGTTAACGCCATCGACTCCATCCATAACGCCATCTTCCCCACCTAAACGCCATCAACTCCATCCTTTGTCCCCTGACCCCACATACCTGGCTAGTGTTGCTATCGAAGACAGCATCGTACGCGTAGACCCGCGGAGGCTCAGCAGGCGTCACATTGTTCCTGGTCACCGCTATGGTGTTGTTCACGGGGTCCACGGACACACAGTTGTAGGACCCGTCGAGTTTCTCTCGCTGGTCCATGGGACGGACACGGACGACCACGCGGACATTCTCCACGGTGGGCGCGGCGAGATCTGCATCCTGGGGGAGATGGAAAAGGGTTTCTTTAATCGCTGTCAGATACTCCAATAAATACTGGGATAAGGCAAGAGACATGTTCTGCCATGGCTAGGCTCGGAAACAGCAAACATGTCGTCCAACGTTACTTGAAGCCCGTCTATTTTACGAGCCCAGCTAGAAAGGGGTTAAGTTAATCTGGACCACATTTCAAGTAACTGCTTTCGAGAACAAGGATCCGAGTCCGTTTCATTCGTTTTTTGATAGATGGTTTTTATTCTTGGTCCCACGGACGGAGGGACGTTCTATCAAACAGTGCAAATAAAGAAGTACAATGTTTTCATCAGTAACAGATTTTGATTATTGATTGGTTCAGATTTGGGGACAGGCATGTATGACCGAACATATTCAAATTACAATGGACGTTGATAATATTGATAATAACGAAGCTGATAGTGGAATTGGGTCGCTGGCTCGTTTAAAAGGCATTGTTCTATTTAGAAATATGATTAATTAGTAACCAGCATAATAATGATTAATGTGACTGAGGCAGATGGCCGGTAAGCGTCAGTACAAGCTAGCGGACCAGAGGACGGCATTTTAAATTTTGCAAAAAATATTTTATGTTATTCAATCGTCAAGGCATCGACGTATGGGCAGCAATTTGCCAGTTGTCGATAGTGTGACGGATCTATTGTCGACGACTGGGAATATAAGGCAAATTTAGCTCAAAGACAACCTCTAAGTTTCAAAAAAAAAAGTACATGAAAACCACCAAACCAAATAGTTAATGAAATGAATCAAAACAACTCTTTTAAAAACTATCAATACTTTTTTTGACTGCATTCTTCACTTCGAAACTTCTTTACAAAAACTCTTTGGAAAACTGTAAATTAAAAATATGATACTAAAACAACTGTTACTCTTCAGTAGCTACAGCGAAAACACTAGTCGTCACGTTCCCTCTCACGACTGATCCCTATCTGGGTCCCTGTTGGTAGCCTACGACGTTGCACTTGCGCACCACGAAATGAGGTCAGTCGAGGGTAGTTGTAATAAATTGCAACGCGAATCTATAGATCTCCGGAACTAGGTCATTCTGCAAACAAAGACGCATTCAGTGCTGCCAACGTTAAATATGTACATGTTTAATTTAACTGGGATTAGGTTTTTAATCTAATTGTCGAGAAGTGAGCTTAAAAAACCTGAACCAAAGAAATTAATGATTTCTTGAGCATTTTCGAGCGTTGATTTTCAAACGTTGTTGGTAACTTTTAACATTTTGTTGCTATTTGACATACTTGGTCAAAATGTAGTTTTATATTAATTTTATTATTAAAATTTTTTTATCTTATTTTCTAAGGGCCGATTTTTCAATGGTCAGATAAACAAACAAATAGTGTTTATTGAACTGATAGCTAATTATTCTGTTTTTCAATGGTCAGGTATCATTTACTAGACGAATAACTCATCTATCTGAGGTATAACTTTATTTGTCGGTGGAACGGCCAGATAGCAGTTTATTCTATGGAATAAATTGTTGAGACTGTCTAAATGATGGTCTTATGGGTTGTCACTGTAAAAAAAGATTGATATTTCCGACACGCAGAAACTAAATTAATTTTAATAAAAAAAAAAACTACCATGAACAAACTACATGAGCTATACTACCATAGCCAAACCAGCCGACGACTTTTGCACAGATTATTAACCCTTCCTCTGGCAAACCGTCATTTTTTTTTGAAAAACCCACTGGCATACCTCCTCAAAAAAAAAATAAAAAAATCGCCGTGTGCTACAAAAATCAAGATTTCTCTTAAGTTTTGTATGAAACCTACATATGAAACTTATATCATTGGAATCGTCTTGAAAAAAAGCTTTTCGACTATAGAATACATAATAACGTTTTTTTGCCTTATGTACTGACAGTTCACCTCCAAAGTAGAGGAACCGGTTTTTTTCTCTCGCCTTGCACATAACTCAGAAAATAAGGAAAAAAACCCTTTTTTCAATAACATTATTGCTTTATATATATAATAAAAACACAAATATACATTATTATTACAAAATACCAGATCTCTCCATAAATTTTTTTTTCACACAATAACAATAACAAAACATGACTCATAAAAGCCGTCGAGCGTCGAACACATGTTTACTAGGTACTCAATTCTGAGAAATCTCCAAAGTCAAGTGCCTCTTGTTTTACATCTAACAAAGAGCTCGGTTCATTGACTTATCCCGTACAAAGATTCAGATAAGAGAAGTGTTTAGTTTAATGTTTATGAATCGTAATATGAGTCACTCGAAAACGAGTACTTACATACCTACTTTGTTTACATTCCAAGCTTGCATTATCACATTTCACACAAATATCAAACAAATCTATGAAATAACGGTCACAAACTGTTTATAACTTAACTGTTTATGTTTCAAATGACAAACTCACACAAATCTTATTAGATTACTGTTAGATAATGGAAAAAAACCGGCCACTTGAGACCCACTTGAAACCCGATATGGCCGCCGGCTCACGCGCGCGAAACGTGACTGACTTTGACGGCAAAATTTCGATAGAATTTGTTCGAAAGTGGACTTTATACTCAGAGTATAGTTTAATCCTTGTCATTTTTATGAAATGTTTAGATAGTTAGACAAGGATCACAACATGTTATGCTTAAAGTGGCAAGGAAAATCGAACACCCTTCGACTTCTATTCAAATTCTTGTCAAAATGTGGTCGGTTGCCAGTTGTTGTCTAAAATTTTCCTGTCAAAATGTGGTCGACTGCCAGTTGAGGGGTTAATACAGTGACATTTAGACTAAAACGGACAAGACAGTGACATAAGCGAAAAGTGAAAATTCGAAGTCCTTTTCTAACGCGTGGATATTTTATAGTTTTGTTTCAACTGTCTGAAGTTAGCTTTTGTCACACTGAATAAATGGTCAGATAGTTATTCTCAATTTAAAATTGTATTGAAAAACCGAACACCGTTTATGAGTCGAATAAACAGATTAATAAAGTTATTGGCTCGGTAGTTATTAGGCGAATAAAGTAAGGATTGAAAAATCGGCCCTTAGTTTAATAAAATAACGAAACGGACTTTTTTTTTGTAAAATAATGTAAATCGTCAATTTTATGTCCAAGAGTTACTTTGTAATCTGTTACTCGTTACTTTTGACCAACTAGCTCTGGCAGCAGTCAGCACAGCCGATAGCTAGATCCGTCTGTCTCTGTCACACTCTGTGACCTATTTACAAAAATCAATCTCGCGTCGTATTTCTGGATTCGAGGAATTTGTTCTAGAGAGTTTTAGAGTTAGGTTAGGGCGCCACTATCGCATTTTTTTAAAATAAAACTTATGCTATTGGAAAATTTTAGTACCATTAGTCGACATTTAACTCTATTGATATTGTGTTAGTTTTATTCAACGTTTATTGTAATGTACAAGTAGTAAGACTACCAATATAAATTATTATGTAAAATTTACAGAACTAGGTACGTTCCGTGATTTCATGCGCGATTAATTCAGTCATTTTGAAGATTTTTTTGGGCATTATCTCTGGTTTACCAGAGATTTTGCGGCTGGTTATGCTTAAGTACGCTTTGGTAGTTTTTTTTACAATAACCAAAGCATTAACATAACGTGCCGTAAAATTGCTGGTACACCAGAGATTACCACCTATCTACTAGTGATTACGGTGGCTACCTTTCATCCCGGAAAAATTAAAGATCGGACAAGTGAAACCGCGTGGTACAGCTAGTACAAGTAGAAGTAAATCCACGCGCAATCAATATCGAAATTAGCAGTTTTTTAAATAGACAATTTTTTTTTGTAGCGAACATACAATAAATCCAAAAAAAGAAGATGAACTAACAAATAAATAACTCTTTTTTTTGCTATAAACCGGGCCCAACTCGTCATAATGCCGACTGTAGACAACCGGCGCTGGTCTTCCGTTCTGAGTAAAATACGTGCTATTGTTGCAGATAGCAGTGTGGGTAATAATTAGCTAATATTAGCTGGGAGCGTGGCTCGGCTAGGTTACTAGAATATACATCGTTTGTAGTTAGAATAACCGATGCGGTTATCCGCGACTTTTATTCAGAAGTTACTATCCATGAACCTTCCTCTTAGAATACTGTACCTAATTATCAAAGTTCATTAAGATCAGTTCACTCGTTTAGCCGTAAAAGCCTACAGACAGACAAACAGTTATTTTCGATTTTATAATATTAGTATAACGTATGGATGTTGTTAACCACTAGTAGCTCTACAAGCTGAAGATGTCACGAGAATGACATGTGATCTGAATGTGTTTTTTTTAAGTTTTCACGAAAATATCTCCGCCATTTTGAAAATTTTCCAAGAGCAGAATTGACATAAAAATCACTTGATAATTATGGAACTTGCTTACAAATTTCACGAGAGTCGGTATGAGAAATGCGATATGTAGAGTATAGAAAAGCCGAACACCGGACAACCGAAAGCATTTTTGTCCAAGCTTAAACGGAGCTGAACGCTCCGCTCGGTCAACTATTGTTATACAAGCTGCGCCCCGCGGTTTCACCCGCGGTCAAAAAGTATCCTATGTGCTAGACATATTCTATATTATTCTATTCTAGACTATAATCTATCTCTGTGCCAAATTTCATCCAGATCTGTTCAGCCGTTCTGGCGTGAAAGAGTAACAAACATCCATCCATCCATCCATCCATCCATTCTTACAAACTCTCGCGTTTATAATATTAGTAGGATTTTTCAAAAATACGAATAGTGAAAAATGTTTGTTTTAGATCAGTAAGCATTTTGTAATTTACTCGTTCTGAAAACTAACATCAATTCGAATAGTAGCGTATGTAATTCATAATAAACTAGATAACAGGGCGCGACTTCACTCACGTTTAAAAAATTGACATTTTTATTTATTTAAAAAAAATTAGACTAATTGTTCCGGAGATTACCTCCTACATACAAATTTTATCTATTTGTAATATTAGTGTAGGTTTAATAAATTTGAATTTCTGTTATTTTTATGTAAAGACCGCGTAGTAAGTTTTTTAAACAAATTCTAATACATAAACCATTTAGCGCGAATGTCCGTTACATTTCCGATATCGACTGACGTGTTCCGATAATTGTCTAAAAGCTGCTGAAAAAAAATAATAATTAGGAAAGCCTTTGTTTCGAGCACGGGCGAAATAATGACCAAGGCCCCTATTCTGACGCGTGATAAATCTCACTCCTATGACTTTTCAAACGAGAGAAGACATCGACTAGAAAATATCTCACGCGCAAGAATAGGGGCCAGTAACCGTTGTAGATGAAATGGTGCTTCAGGTTGAAAATTCTCACACATACAAAAAGTTGAAATTGTAAAATTATGAAAAAAAATCCTGTGGCCCTATTCGGAGATTTAAGATTTTCATCTCACTTTTTTTCGTCCTTGTTGCTCTCGTTTGAAACGTCATAGGTGTGAGAGTGACCAAGATAAAATCTCATCTCGTCTCACGCGCAGGAATAGCCCCCCTGGACGCGTCGTTAATAGCTAAAGCACTCGAGATGAAATCACCTATCAAACAAAAAAAAAAACTAAATCAAAATCGGTTTAACCGTTTAGCACTTATGTGACAGACAGACACAAGGAAAAATGTAGTCGAAGCGGAGCCACCATCGCGTTCTTTGAGTACCTACAACTGACAGCTACCACAAAAATCTGGGTCAAATTGACATGGTTCCCTATTCTGACGCGTGCGATATTTTCTTTGTCACTGGTTGTCTAATAAAACCCATTAGAGTAAGATTAATCGAGATATCGGATACGCCAGAATAGAGCCCTTGTATTGATTCGTTTCCACAATGTCTAAAATTGCCTAAAATTATCTCGAAACTATTGCCATCCCTTTCTCACTTATCAAGACAAAACGAGAAGCAGATATAGTTCAGTCAGATTAGTGGTACATGAGAATCGATAGCATTGTCTTATTTTATGCTAGTTCTTTACAGTATAAATGTATACCTGTCCTTATTCTTCATTCTTACCCATCCATAGTTTTGTCTCGTTCTAGCATCATACACCAACTGTTACACTCGGATTAATACTACCGGGCCAATACACTGAACTGACAGCCACAATATTTGTCAAATGTATTTCGAAATATCACTGCTTGTTCAGTATAAAAAAGAATTTAGCGTTAATTTAAATTCGTAATAGCAACACCAATTTTGAAACCAAACTTGGTAAAAGATTCTAAAAAGACTTTTCAGATAAGATTCGAATTAGAATCGGAAAGGAAAATTATTCGGCATTTCCACACAAATTTTTAATATCACGATATTCCGAAAACACGACACGAGAACCCGCCACGAATCGTTCGCAACGTTTTTCCAACAAGAACCGTTTTGAATTCGAAATTGGAATCGGAAATGCGATTTCGAAATTTAAACACCAAATTCAGAAAGCGCGACACGAGAAATTCGTTTGAAACTCACTTCTCAAAGGTTTGAAACGTTTATCCAATGAGAATCGTTTGAATTTGAAAATGGAATTGGGGATGTAAAGCACTGAACTGCACATTAGAGCAACAGGGTAGTGAGCTACAAGTAGCGGTGCGCGCGATGCAAGAGAGCTCGCCAGTCTGCCTCCCGGGCGCTACGATAGTGCTAGCCGACGCGCAGTGTTGCCAGCGCAAGCCGAACGCGAGTAACGCGTGGCCAGGGCAAAAGTAACGCTTCCTAACAAAGACAATTAAGTGACGCTTCGTAACAAAGAAAGTAAAAAACGGAAAAAGAAAACGGTGATGGTGAATCGGGGAATTAATTCCAAACTAACGACAGCGATCAATGATTGAAAAAGTAACGACAAAGGCTTACGATTTAGAATGGAAACTGCGTTCTGGAGAACAAAAACGCAGTCTAAAACCTTTCTAACACTTTTTGTTTTAGCAGGTTTTAGTTTTATAGCAGACAATTCAATTTTGAAAGACTCCCGTCTTTTTTAACTATCTATGTGGAACAGTCAAGTGTAAAGTAACGGTAAGCCATCATAAAGGTACCGGTCAGGCAACACCGGCCCGGCGACCGACAACCCCGCGCCTCCCCCCCTGACCCGTGCTGCAGGTGTGTCAGGGGAGGGTGGGGTGATACATTTGCAATTGATTTCGTCGAGGGAGCTTTTTGAGTGGGAAATAATTTATAGCATGTTAGTTATGAAATGTTGGTTTCATTTGAAACTATTTTGTATGTCATGTTTGCAGTTTTAAATTGCAATTCAATTGTTTCGTGTGCGCGATAAATTTAATTTATGTATTTAGATAGCTTTGTTTCTATATTTTGTTTTATTTTCCAAAGAGTATTGATAATGAGAGAAGATAATGAGAGAGGGGGGGGGAGAGAGAGAGAGAGAGAGACAGAGAGGGAAAGGAGTATACGTGATATCTACGCGGGAAAGAGAAAGAGCCTTTTGTTGGGACAACAAACTCAGTACAAAGTTATTTTGATGAGCGATTAAATAGATTTTATAATTTTTAGGGCGAATAAAAACGCGACTTAAAATTTACTTATGCAAAGTTTGCTGAAACTTTATCGAATCGTAGCTAGAAATGGGGTTATAGTAATTCAGTTTATTTTTTAATTAACATTGGGCTTATATATATAGGGCTACCATCCGGGATTTCCCAAATTTATCCTAGTTTAGCGGGCGTCAGAGAGACATTCAAAAGGGGTTTCCAAGTGTCCGGGAGAAGCTAGACAATGTGTGTGTCAGACTAATCGCGATTAATTGAAAGTATATGACCAATATTTTTTTGTAGAAATTTTTATAGGAGTATCCGGGAAAAAAATCTCAATTGAATTGCACCCAAGTGTTGGTTATCGAAATTAATGTCTGGAATTTTTTAAAGTTTTTACTGGGTGTCGGCAATTTGGTGATGACAGCCCTAGGCCTACAAAATGTGGGTGGTGGGGGAATGGGAAGAGGGATTATTCCTCGTCTGCTTCGTCCAATAGAAGTGCCGCGGTACTATTCTGCATCCCACATTAGCTTGGTCTTTGTCTTTCACATTAGTAGAGTCATAAGTGAGAATGAAAGAAATGATATCGCACGCGCGAAAAACGGTCTCATGAGTATTGATGGTGATGAAAACTTTTTTGTTTTCGTTTGGCTCCATACATTTCAATAAAGCTCCTCTGGCGGAAACGTTAAGGAACTAGGTTAAATGTAAAATATTTCAGCGATAAATATAAAAAGTATTGAATACATTTTTAGACAGAGGTTTTTTAGACATACATGACATGGATATCGTCACGCCTTTGCTCTGAAGGGGCTGGCAGAGGTGTAATACAACACCCGCAAACAAAGTTAGACAAAGGTTTAGCTAAAATATTTAACTATTGTTGACAATAGTTAAACCTTTTTTGACGTACTGGACACTACAGTGACAGCAGGTGTAATACAACACCCGCAAACAAAGGTAGACAAAGGTTTAGCTAAAATAGTTAACTATTGTTGACAATAGTTAAACCTTTTTTGACGTACTGGACACTACAGTGAGAGCAGTTTTCTTTAATTTTTGTATTGGTATAAAGTTTTGTCACCGTCTTTGTAGTGTCTTGTGTGTCAAAATAAATGTATCTTTCTTTTCCTTTCTTTTAGTTGATTCAATTGCTGCAATCAATTTTGTTTCATTTTGAAAATGGTTTGGTTTCAAGTTTTGTTTTAATTTACTGTATTCACGGTAAATTGGTTGTAAAAGTGGCTGCTAATTAATTCAAATTCTAGATTGGTAGCTAGCAAGATAATGTTCAAGAAATGCAAACTTTAAGAGTGTAACATGAATAAAATTACTTTTATGTTAATGTCTATTTTAACCTATAAAGCAAAAACGACGGGGTATTTTACATTTGACATATCTGTGTGTGTGTCTGTGGTATTGTAGCTCCTGAAAGGATGACCTGATTTTGTTTGAAATGTGAATTAGTGAGCAGTGTTCTTAGCTTGTCGGGGGTTATGTTAATTTTTTACTTGTTGTAGTTACTAGTTTCTACTACACCAGTATTGTAACCGGAGGAGCAATAGAATTTTGAAAGGCAAGAGATGTGTGTTTAATGTACATTTATGAATAATTAAAAGTATGAATTTTTTGAATAGCCAGGCAAGTAACAACATGGCTTTGTGAATTAACATCTAACCATCATTATCATCGTCATTTTGTAGTGTAAAAAGTGTGTCTATCATATTATGATAGATGAAAAAATGGTATTGTCAAATTGTAGTGCCTAAATTCACTGTGTTCACGAGAGAAACGCAACAGCATTAAGTTTCTTGTTTTAATGTAGACAGAGCCCATCTTGACTCTTTGGTGTGTGTTGTGCGTTACATAAAGTTATGTATGTATAAAATGTACATAAAGAGAAAACAAAGAATTGGGTTGTCATTAACAGTACTGCTAATGTCACTGGCACTGCAATTTAATACATACAAAAACTTGAAATGAATGGTTTCAAAATATGAAGGAAATGAGCGTGAACCATGCAACCATAAACTTAGCAAAATTGCAGTAATATTCTCTAAATTGTTTTTAATTTCCTTTGTTCCAATTCAGTAGCAAAAACGCAAAGTCTTTGTCAAATTATGTGTGGTTAAAAACCTTTAATGGCTTATTTTCATTAGATGTTAGGGCCCACATGTAGCTCCGAAAAGAAAAAACCCATTTAATTCGTTTTTTATTGTTTGAAAGGTATCTTAAGTATGATAATCGGGGTTTCTACATTTTGCAACCTATACTTGTTGCTTCCCTATGTCGAATAAGCTGAAAGAAATCTTAAAATATTACAATATGGTCACTATCATGGGTCCGACTGACGCTGATTCAGACAAGACCAAGACTGACTGACAACTGGCTTAGCAAGAAAGGCGTCCTGCAGTTTTACCTATGTTTTTAATCTATAAGCAAAAGACAAAACTATAGTATGGTAATGTTTGTCTTTTTCTCAGGGGACATAGAGTGGCCAACATTTTTAGTTGCTAACATGCCATGTCTGCTGTGGAGCAAAGAAGGTGGTTGATGGTCTCAGTTTAGTCATTTTTGATTAGACAATCTCAATGTGACTAAAGTGTGTGTAATGGGTTTAACCACAGATATAAATGTTATTAATTCCTATTAATTTAGCTTACTGCTATCAAAAATGAGTACATGATGTATTAGAGTACTGAACTAGCCTAGTATTGAGCAACAGCCCCTGACCACTAAAGTTAAATTTTAACTATTTCCCTAACTTAGTAGGTTCAAAATAGGTTACATTAATACGGCTGAACTGAAAATGACGTTTCTAATAAGACTTAATCAAGAATCGACGGAAAATCAATAAGATTCAGCAGATGGCGGACTTTGCTAGAATGTGCGCAGATTATGTAGGTAGCTACCAAACTAACCTACGTAACCGCTTCGCTACGTAGGTAGCAACTATGGCCATGAAACAGATTCGATGAGTCAACGTCTGCAACTCAAAATTAGACGATTCCAACTAGATATCACTAACAAAACAGCCTAATTGGAGCAAATTACGCAACAAAAAGATGATGAACGACAAAGAAAACTACGAAATAAGCCAACATATCAAATTTCCAAGTCACATGTGCAATAGTACTTACAGGCATTTTGCAGTCCTCAGTCCCGCTGTTTCACAGGTTTTGTAATAAAACGCGTGATTCTAGTAAACACAAAGCTACGCTGCCGTTCTTTGTCTGCCAAGAGAAATTAAAAATCAATAAACTGACGACCTACTTTTAATTCGAGTTTCTTCGCGAGCGAATTCAATGAAAATGACTTGACATGACGTGACATGACTTTTCCAAAAGCTGCCATTTTATGGAAATAAATTCCAACTACAAATAAGCATTTCCGGTAGAATTTTTAAAAATGGTTTCTCATGTCACTCACATGTGCACAAATGTGAAAATTCGCAAATATTTTGTTTTTTGGTCTGGCAACAAATTTCAACCTTCATGTCCTATTGCTTTAAAAAATGTCAAAATTGTCATAAAGTTGTCAAAATCTGCCTGAATGTCAAACGCTGCTGATGTTTATTTTTTGCAAAAAATAATAATAAATTAGCCAATTTACAGTATCAATGTTATAAATATAAATTCCGATGATTTTATTTAAAAACTTAGAGTTTAAAGTGTAATATGTCCACAGAAGAAGACTTGATTTCCACCCATATTGAAAATGTTGACGTCAATACAGAAAATGGATCAAACAGCGAGAAAAGCACCGATTCTGGCGTTGAAACCATGGAAGGCTGTCCCGAGACGTTCCCCGCGTCCTCTGACTCAGAAATATCACCCATTAAAAGTAGCACCACCGACCAGGAAGACATCCAAAAGTTTGTTACGAGTGACGAAACTTCAGTTAAAATTGAGAGTTTAGAACACAGCTCCTTGTCCAGTCCAGTCTCAACCTCACCAGACGACAGTCCTATAATAAACTCACCAAATTATGAGTCATCTCCTTCCAAAGTTGAAAATTCCGCCAAAGAAATTTCTGATGTAACCAGTGATTGTTCTATTGAGGCTCCAAGCATTCCTACTGCAAATATGTACGAAGAAAAGGGTTTAAGTATCAACAACAGTCTGGCGACGTCGACATTGAGCTTAGACGAGCAAAATTCCAACCCAAATATTATCTGTAAGTCTCCATACAGCCGCAGCGCTGAAAACTTGTTAACCATCAACAAATCTAGCCTAAACTCAAGCGAAAATGATTTAGATAAAGAGAAAATTCTATCACAATTCTCTAACCAGAAAACTAAAGTCACTTCCATTCATAAAATTACTGAAAACATGCCCATAGTTAATACAAGAAGTGATACAAAGGCTTATGAAAATGCTGGCAGCATTGACGCGCGTTACGCTCGCATACCGAAAGAAATCCTGTCCCAAGACATTGGCAGCATTGTTAAAAACGTCCATGGTATATTCTCATCAGTCAGCGGCAGCCTCAAATATGCTTATAACCAACGTTCGGCTCAGAAGCCTATCAAAGCTTCAAAACCTGTCCCAAACGGAAAACTCATGAATGACATCTTTGAAGATGAATCTAGCGACACTATGATAAAAGAAAAAGATAATCACCAGCCAGTTTTAGAATCTACAACAAATTCGAAATTATTAGAAAACACCATATTTACATTAGAAAACAATGATGATCGCGAAGTGTCAGTACAGGAGTCTGATGTTAAGAAAGATGTGATAAACCTTCAAATAGAGATGTTGGAACGGCAACTGCTCGAGCAAAGAAAAGAGAATGTGTCTCTGAGAGAGAGGGTGAAACAGCAAGCTGATGATTTAAACGAAAAAGATCAGATGTTTAAAGATCTAGATGCTAAATTAGATCTGGTAAGACAACTTTGCTTAACAATATTCAGGTGTACATTTTTTTCTTTTTAATTTACCAGTTTATAACAGAAGTTTTAAAATTTAATGCAAGTAAAAATTTTTCTATTTATTTTCTAATTAAGCCATGTATGGTATGGGCAACCTACATTTCAATTTCGCATTATTTATTTTCTAGCAAAAAGTTACAATTAGATTTCATTTTGCGATTATAATACTATGCACCTGAGTCCACTCCAAGTAGCCACTAGTACATGGATATAATATGATATTACCTAGTTGTAAGCTAAAATTTTTGAGACAGTAATTTATTTACTTAAAAAAAATCCCCTCAGTTTCTTGCCTGTTCGTCTGAGTAGTGGCTCATTTTCAAAACTAGGCAGTTGAGTCTATTGTAAAACTTTGACGTTCATAAGTGTATCTTTGATACCCAATTGAATAAAAACATTTTGGCTTTGACTTTGCGCGTCAGTGCAGCTGTTACCGCTGATGCTGCTCCCGAGATGTTATGCTACACATCTGCGCGACCACAATACTTTGCCTCTAGTTAAGTTTCGCGTTGCAGAAATGAATCTGCAACGGGTTGCTGACACTGATACGCAGGATTAATAATAACATTAATGTTATCACATTTCCTTGTAGATGAGCAAACGCGTAGAGCAAGCGGAGCGCGAGAAGGACGCAGCGGTGATGCGCTACGCGAGCGTGGAATGTGCCGCTATCGAGGCGAGACGCGCCGCCGACACCGCCGCGGCCGCCGAGAGCGCCGCGCGGGCGGAGGCCGAACTACTGAACAACAAGCTGAGAGGAGCGCACAGTGAGAAGCATCGGATCATACAGCTGTACGACGATAAGGTACGTAATTAGTTCAGTAGCTATGTTTTAGTCCTTAGCTAACTTGCGTGTAATGCCGCCGAGAGCGCCGGGCGCGGAGGCTGAGCTGTTGACTAACTAGCTGCGGGAAACGCATAGTGAGAAGCATCGGATCATACAGCTGTAAGACGAAAAGCTACATAATTAGCTCACATAAACATAATTAAAAGCTTAACATAACTAAAGGTATAAAGCATTTTTACCGAAGCTGAAGCATAGATGCTTCAATCTCTAACACTCACTCGATAGATATACGCGAAAGTTTGAATGAATTATTGTAACTCAATCACGCTGAACTAAACAGCT
The DNA here is from genome assembly GCA_911728515.1 of Peribatodes rhomboidaria. Classification (NCBI taxonomy): domain Eukaryota; kingdom Metazoa; phylum Arthropoda; class Insecta; order Lepidoptera; family Geometridae; genus Peribatodes; species Peribatodes rhomboidaria. Next base: position 6,267,969 of record OU452192.1, on the reverse strand, counting down.
GAACGGCTGAAAGGATCTAGACGAAATTTGGCACAGAGATGGCTACCGCGGGGTGTAGCTAGTAATAAATAAACAATCTTAAAATGTTTTTCAAAATTACTACGGAACACATAAAAAAGTCCCAACCACCCCCATGGATAGCAGTTGAGACAAAACTAAAAGTTTATCCTAGCCACCACCAATTTTGATGGTGGCTGGTGGTCATTGGGACCAAGTTCAAAAACAGGGGTAACTAACCTAGAGCAGATATAAGTTTATGAATAAAATATCTGCATCTTATCGTTGATCCTAAAACAACCCACAAAAACTTAAAACTTCTGTTTTACTCGTATCAACGCATAACTACATTTTTCAATCTGCACCAGAATCGTGTAACATTCAATGTCAGTCTTAATGTGTAAATTCTGATCCACAGTGCCATGAGTTACAAAACACGGAGAGGGAGGTTCTCAAGGTGCGGGAGGATATCAAAGAGTTAGAAGGAAGACTCAAGTGGACTCAGAGCAAGTTGAGAATGGAAATGGACGCTTACAAGGTAAGCCAAGTAATTTCTACGAATACAGTACCTATTAAATTAAAAAAAACCTTTTATTACTATTATACTAAAGGATCTTCAGTATTGAATTTATATAATAAAGGTTTTTTCAGAATTTTGGTACGAAAATATATGTCGAAAGTCGATGGAATTATAATAATCAAGAAACAGTTCTGCTACTCGATAACAGATGGCGCCACTGACAACTTTTGTATCGGTTTTGATATTTGTTTGTTCTTGGCGCGGACAAGGTGCTGCCACCTTGACCACCAGAACAAAGAGCAAAACTTGTTAAAATATAAAACTAGCTGCGCCCCGCGGTTTCACCCGCGTCCCACAGGAACCGTTATTTTTTCGGGATAATATCTTATTTTTTCTTTCATAAGATCCTTCTGGCAATAATAAACACAACAAAAAAATTCGCGAAAATGTTTCATCTCAAGCGTGATGCGATGACCAAGGGAAATAGTGATTCATTTTTATATATGTATAGAGATTTATGGAGGCGACGTGTTTAAAGTTATAAACAAGCGACGCGGCGCAGACACCCCGTTATGTATAAGTTAGGACCAACTTTTACTATGGTCAAAATGATGAGTACAATTATGTGATTATTATTATGGCTTATGTTCGCAGGAGAGTTCTGAGCGTGCAGAGAAGTTGTCCCAGCAAGTAGCAGATTTAGAAGCATCGAAGGAGGCCGCCGTCGCCAGCGCCGCCGACTCTTCTAAGGCCAAGCAGCTTGGTAATACTTTGACACTAGGGCTGGCCAGTAGCAAATCCGGGGGGGGGGGGGGCTAAAGGGCTAAGGGGCTTGATTTTTACTCTTGCAGGGGTAGCACGGGCTGGAGTCACCTTTCCTCCGTTTTTATCACATTATTAAAAAATAATATGATGATTACATATGATTATATTATGATGTATTTATTATGTATGTATTTATTTGTCACATCTAAGGGCAAAAAAAATGGTGGTAACACAATTTCACTCTGGCCCGTGCTAGGCCTGCTGTGCTAGAAAACAATAGGTTAGAAAGAGATAAATATATTGCACTAAGACAGACGTAAAAGAGCGATGAGTCGGAGAAGGCCCGCCTCTCAAGCCAGAGGGAGCGGGTTCGGACCCAGCCGACGGCACGCACCAATTCGTTCATTGTGTGAACATACAATTGTATGTGTGTATTGTATGTCATCTGCTACATGACTGGAGACCGGTGTATGGCGACAGGATCGCCCCCTGTCTCATTTGGGACTGGATATCGTCCGGCGAAGTGTAGATGTTGTACGCCTCTGCCAGCCCCTTCGGGGGAAAGGCGTGACGTTGTATCACTTCAAATTGCGTGTCGTTTTAAACAAATTTTTGTTTAATTTTCAGAGGCGGAGCTGAAAGAATGTCGCGCCGCCTTAATACTTTGTCGTCACGAAAAAGAAGAACTTGAGAGGCGGTACTCTTCTATCGCGCAGCAGTTAGACACGTGTAAGAAAGAGAGGGAAGATGCTTGTACGTCGCTCGTTGAGGCCACTATGGAGGTAAGATTACTATGTCTGTTGTGGAATTAGCTTTCGAACGGATAAACAGATTTTGATTTAGTTTTTTTTGTTTGATAAGTGATTTGATCGAGAGTGTGACTCGAAAGATTTTTTATTAAGTATAATTTTTGATTTTTAAAATTTTGAATTTGACCAAAATTTGTCAAGGGGTTGTGCAGATACATATGTCATGCAAATCACTTATTCTAATGTTAACTATCCTAACTAATATTGTAAATGGAAAAAAAAGGTTTTTTTTTTGTTTGGTACGCTTTCACGCCTTAACTACTCAACCGATGATCGTGAAATTTTGCATACACGTTATCAGGGGTACAGGAAAGGACATAGAGTACTTTCCATCCCGAATTTTTTTACGGTTACTATAGGACCGCGGGTGAAACCGCGGTGCGCAGGTAGTCTTTTATATTAGTGCTTTTTTTTCATACATACATACATACCCATGATAGCCTAGTCAGAAAAGGCCCGCCTCTCAAGCCAGAGAGAGCGGGTTAGGACCCAGCCGATTTGAACCAATTTGTTCATTGTGTGAACATATATTATGTGCGTATTTAATGTCATCTGCTAATACATAACTGGAGCCCGGTGTATGGCGACAGGCTCGCTCGCCCCCTGTCACATTTGGGACTGAATATCGTCCGGTGAAGTATGGGTGTTGTACACCTCTGCCAGCCCATCCGTCATTTTTTCATTATTATTGTTAACTAGCTGAGCCTGCGAACTTCGTACCGCCTAATTTTTTTTCAGGTATTTTTTAATTTTTTTCTCTGCGTTAGAACCACCCTCGTACTTCAAGGAATATTCTAGAAAAAGAATTAGCGAAATCGGACAAACCCTTCACAAATTAGGCAACGAACGACATCATTTTGATCAAAAAAAAAACTTGTACAGATAGATTTATTAATGTTGTTTTTTCAGGTTGAAAAATTGAAAATTAGCAACCTGAGGCTAGAAGAAGAGGCCGCTGAGCTGGCGGCGCTCAGAGCTAAGGCCGCTCTCTCGGACACGCTCAGCGCACAGCTGCAGAGGTAATAACATAGTGAAAACGAACTATAACACAGTGAAAACAAAGTGATATTCAAAGGTAAAGAATTAAAGAAACAGAAAAAAGAGAAATAAAGAAAAAAGAATTCAAATAAGAATAAAGAAAGAATAAAGAAATTATAAAGAATTAAAGATTAAAGTTTCAATAAGTTTCAATAAAGAATTTATTATTACTATTCAATAAAGAGTTTATTGAAACTATGAATTTTACATAACTAAAAAAACGTTACTGTATACATTTTTTTAAACTAGCTGACTACGCGAACTTCGCACCGCCTAACAGATCTATCCTTTAATATTTTTTTCAGACAATTTAAAAAAAATTGTCTACTTAAGAACCATCCTCATACTTCAAGGAGTATTCTAAAAAATTAATTAGCGAAAGCGTTTCAGCTGTTCGAGATTTTCGCTTAGCAACACATTCAACGATTCATTTTTATATTATAGAAGAATAGATGTTATTAATTATTGTATAACTATTCTGAGGCTATACTATGTTTATGGCAAACGTAGTAGCTGTATAGCGCCACTAACATTTCTGACCTGTGTTATACAATAATTTCGACGAGCATACAATAAAAAATGTCTCAGGGAGTCCGAGCGCGCGTCTCAAGCTGAGGAAGCGCTTTCGTCCGCGCGGGCTGTCGCTGAGACGTGCGCGCGGAGAGAAGCCGCGGCCTTAGAGCACGCCGCGAGACTGACGCACCAACACGTCGCTACACGGAACGGCACACAGCAACACGAGGCTAAGGTAACAAAAAACATGATTTTAATGATTATTTTATTGTCTGGTAGATAACATGACATAACATATCGTCACGCCTTTCCCCCGAAAGGGCTGGCAGAGGTGTAATACAACACCCTCATTTCGCCGGACGATATTCAGTCCCAAATGTGACAGGGGGCCAGCCTGTCGCCATACACCGGGCACATATATTTTTCGTGATTATTATTAAATTTACAACATGGAATGGGGTGTTAAAGAAAACAGGATTGCAGTGATTGCGTTGCACAAAGTGGGTATGGAACCGTCGGTAATTTTCAAGACTCTTATAATAGTTATATTTTTGTTAAGACTTCAATACATGTGTACATCTAACTTTTATTAACATTACATTACTGTATAAAAAAAATAAATGCATTTTCATTTGTAACAGAACTTATGGCTAGACTAGGTACTTACTGTAAAAAAATTGCCTTTGAGTGTAGAGTTCAATCGGTTTGCGATGACCAGTAAAGTATGTAGTTCTATAAAAGACTTCACACAGAAAGCAGTCTGTCACAGTAGCAGCGTGACGTACGGACTGCTTGACTGTGGACACGAGAAACTGACAGCACGCTCACGAAACGAACTGCAACTGGCTTTAGTGTGTTCTAGCTCTTAAGGCGCGATCTCAAGTCCTACCACGATTTTCGACTCGTACTCATTATTTTAGCAGCTTCATTTAGAGTTGAAAATCGTATATCACTCTTAAGGCGCGATCTCAAGTCCTACCACGATTTTCCACTCGTACACATTACTTAAGCCGCTTCATTTAGAGTTGAAAATCGTATATCACTCTTAAGGCGCGATCTCAAGTCCTACCACGATTTTCCACTCGTACACATTACTTAAACCGCTTCATTTAGAGTTGAAAATCGTATATCACTCTTAAGGCGCGATCTCAAGTCCTACCACGATTTTCCACTCGTACACATTACTTAAACAGCTTCATTTAGAGTTGAAAATCGTATATCATACTTGATGGTAAAATGAGATCGGCGCCTAACATTACATTTTTTTGCTGTTAGTTAAGTTACTCGGTTAAACTTCATAGAACTAATCTTATCTTTTGTAAAAATAAAAATTAATGCGTTGTAATCGCTGAAAATTTTGAAAACAAACCTTCAAACAGTTTTTTAAAAAGATACTAGGCTCAATTCTGGCGTCACATCTTAAAATTCGTAAATTATATAAAAATTCTAAATTTATGTGACAGAACTTAAAATCGCAATTCAGGGGGCAACTTAAAGCTAAAATATTGAACGGAATTATCCTATTTCTTGTTCACTTAATTTGAATTCACAGATAAAATAAACCTTCAAAAAAGAATGTAAAAGCGTCCCGTACACTGGCGTATTAGAACGATATTTTCATCGATTCATTCAAAAATTTTTTGTATCTGTAGCTTCGTCCATGCATCAAGTTGTTAGTGTTGCAGTTTTATGCCACTAACATAAATTCGTGGAATTATTTGACGGGTGTGTCATGTATTACTGAATAACCTACGCTTATTTAATACGCAAATTTTTGAAACACATGTTATCAAATAATTAGTGCTCTGTAATTATCCATTAATTACAGAGCACTAATTATTTGCTAACAAAATAAATCGTGATATTTCAAAAATCTCAAGTACTCTTGGTTTTTAGTACTGGCAATTCACTATGGAGTTTTACAAGTCTTTGTTTACAATTTCGGTATCAAGAGTTTTAAATTATTGTGCCCAAAAATAAAGCTAAACGATGATGTGCTGATGAAATTCTGAATTATTTTACGTTCGTGTGACTGTGCCTAAGTTTCTACAAAAACTACGCAAACGCTGTAAAGGTAAATAATAAACTAACCTAAAATCCGAAATACCCATTCGATTTTAGAAGTTCTGTCTATAATAGAAAGCTACACACTCACTGAGTGCTACAGGCTATGCAACGTGAGAGAAGTTGTGGGCAGATAGCTAGTCTAAAATATTGTATTTACAGAAAGTCAACTTGTAATACTTGGTAATGATAATTTAATTGTATCTTGCCTAGGCACTAAAATTTGGTTTTAATTTTCAGTGTTATGAGGAATGCTACCAGAAACACAACCAGCCTAAAAGCGTAAAATAAACAGACTTGAAAACTGTGAAGACGACTTTCCAGTCTGTTGTATCTATCACGAGTGGTGCAAGTACAGTGGGAACTGAAAAAGCTATGTTTGTGCAGATATGAGATAAATTGCTGATGATGCACCTGCAGCTCCTGGACTAAATGTGCTGAAGATTAAAGCCCTATTTGCTCTGGGTTTCCGTAAATAACAAGAGTTACTTCCTAGTAGCACTGGTACACCAGCCATTTGGCCTAGAAAGGGAAGTGACACACTGGCACGCAAGTGACATACTAGGAAGTAACAGCCAGAAAAGTCCCAGAGATCATTGTTTTATATGAAAAGTGTATGTTACTTTGCAAGATTTTTTAAACATGGGCCTGTGTTATATGTCATAATAAACAGTGCCTGCAATAAATTACATTTTAAAAAATAACCAGAGATCTGTAAATAATGAAATCCTACTGATTGTTTTTTTATTTACTCTTCTCTGGTATCTGCTTTTGTTCATTCCCAAGTTGTAAAATATGGAAATTGTAAAGTAATAAAAATTCAATAATAGTATTTCAAGTATGTACAGAAAAAGATGAAGGTTATTGATAGCAAACATTTAATTTAAGTACAATAATTTTTTATTATTTAAAATTGAATTTATAAACTGTAATTTGTATTATTTGTGTTGTCCTTTGAGCTTGTCGATATAATGTGAGTATCAGAGAGTGCTTGGGCTAGCACACAGGTTCTTCCATGAAACCTCTTGCCAGTACTTAATCAAATGACCTCGCATCTGAAAGTAAATTTATAATTACACTTGCAGCTCCCTACTAAGTTTCCATGTCAGGGATGCCATGGAATACATAAAGCCCTGGATAACGACACCTAGCCCTAGATCTAGATTTATTTAGATCCATCCTTTAAATAGCATCCTCACCGGGAACTGCTTTCAAGCTGTTTCATAGATACCTATTTAGAAACCAGTAGTGTCTACATGTCACTGCTGCTACCTTCAGTTCGCTACAGAATTATACTTTATGAAGACACCAATTAAGCTTCAGGGTTCAATGACTGGTAAACTGTTATGAGAGGGGTAAGTAGACAAGGGGCAAGTATAGTGTGAGCCTTGGCGAGTCTGTCACAGTATAAACTTCCTGACACAGCGTTCTGCTAAAACAGGCCAGCTGCGATGCACCCAGAGATCTTAATAACTCAAGTCACCTCAATTAATTATCCTGTAATTATGGAAGATAGAAAGCTTCCATACATGTAATACATATGAAATAACAATGGAATAATTACTAATATTAGTACCCGTATGATGTACCTTGTAAATTAAGCGCTTTCTTTTGATTTTGTTATGAAATTATGATCGATTTTGTGTTAATTTCTCTTAGGGTGGGTCTTGATGTGCATCCATCGCTATTGTTGCATGCATGTTCTATAATATAGGTACTTGCTGAGATTTTTAATGGGATGAGAGCTAAGTACACTTCTAGATTTTGACACTTTTTAATCCTTGTAACAGTGCGTACTTTGATCACATATCGTGCCGAACTGAAATGATTATGAGGCAAATTATGCATTTTATACAGTTTTCTGAATCGTTAACTTTGCAAAGGATTATTTAGTTTAAGTAAAATCAACAAAATCAGAGATTTTTTTCACTTTGAAATTTTAGTTTTTTTAACAGGATGCCAAAATGGTGCCCTCTAAAATTAACCTCAAATTCGATCTAAACAACATAAAATCATAAAGAATGTGGACGCAAGAATAGCAATTTCAGCTAAATTTTCTAAATTGAGTAATTTTACGAGATTTTGTTCATTCTTTTTAAAAATTTGAATTTGACATTTCTAAATTAGATAAAATGTTGCCCGCGGAATAGCATTTAGCTAATTTACGTTTTTTAGGATTTTTAGCAGATTTAAGTGGCTTAGGAAATTTAAGTGTGACGCCAGAATTGAGCCTACTATTAGGTTTTTTTTTCCAAAATGTAAATGTTTTCAAAACTCTACTCCGGTTAAAAAACAACCAAAAAAGGTTGTTTTTTTTACTAGCTGTATTTTTTGCACCTGGGGGCTTCCCACGAATTTTGGTCGTTACGAAATCCTTACATTTCAATAAAGCGCATCTGGTGGAAATGTTAAGGAACTAAATGAAATGCATGGAGCCAAACGAAAACGAAAAAAGTTTTCGTTAACTTTTTTTTATAATTGAATGGGCCCACGTTTGACCACAACACACCTGATGGAAAGTGACGATGCGGTCTAAGATGGAGCACGCTTGCCCATGTCTTGGCTTCACTCTTGTCTTGAAGAGAGCCAGGTTGTATCTATTGCTGGGGAACACCGAGGTAGGAAGTGCGTTTCACTCCTTGGCAGTTCTGATTTTCTAATGAGGAATGAATAATTCCTAAGGAGTTTTGAAAGCGCTTCGTGCGGGCTTTATAACTATGAAAACTCGCGGTAAGCCCTTCAAATCAAACTAGTCTTAAACAAAATATGTACTAGTTTTCGTTGATTTCGTGATAATACCGGGCTTTAATTTTGAACTTTGCAGGCGCAAGCTCTGTCAGCTGACAACGCGTCCCTTCGAGAAAGGGTGACGGCCCTGGAGTCGGAGTGTTCTGGCCTGCGGATGGCCCTGGGGGAAGAGACTGAGAGACGAAACAAGGAGAACAGGGTCCTGGCTAGGAAGGTAACATACATAATATTATAATGTTGACATACGGAAATAACATATCGTCACACCTTTCCCCCGAGAGGGCTGGCAGAGGTGTAATATAGCACCCACACTTCACCGGGCAATATTCAGTCCCAAATGTGACAGGACAGTCAGCCTGTCGCCACACACCGTGCTCCAGTCATGTAGCAGATGACATACAATCCTACTAATATCCTACTTCCTACTAATATTATAAACGTGAAAGTTTGTAAGAATGGATGGATGGATGTTTGTTACTCTTTCACGCCAGAACGGCTGAACAGATCTGGATGAAATTTGGCGTAGAGATAGATTATAGTCTGGAATAGCACATAGGGTACTTTTAAACCGTGGACACCATCCCACACATAATCTGGGATGCGTTGGCTTTTGCGGATCCAGCATAAGAAATATTTAGCTAGGAAGCTATGAGTACCTATAGGGTCAACTGGGGCAAAGGCGTCTGTGGGGCAATTCCGGCTTACGAGAATTACTGACAAACCCTTCGCAAATTACGCAATTAACGCCATCTTGTACAGATTTTTTTTTTATAAAGAATAAATACAACAATGACATGTCAACATTTGACCACCAACTCGCCTGGTGTGAAGCGACATTGTGGCCTAAGATGAAGCACGAAGACCTGGTAGGTACGGAAGAAGTAGGTACTAGTAAATAAATAAATATTCGGGACACTTGAGCACACGGTCGTCTGACCCAAAACTAAGCAAAGCTTGTACTATGGCTGCCAGAGACTGATATACAAACTTATATACTTTTGAATACATACTTAAATATACGTATACTAGCGACCAGCCCCGGCTTCGCACGGGTGCAATGCTGGTACTAAATACACCACAGAAAAACTGTGAATAGCCTATTAACATCACATTAGAAACCTCAAAAAAAACAGTATTTCTTCACTATTTAATGGATGTTATTATACATATAAACCTTCCTCTTGAATCACTATCTATTAGAACAAACCGCATCAAAATCCGTTGCGTAGTTTTAAAGATTTAAGCAAACAAAGGGACATAGGGACAGAGAAAGCGACTTTGTTTTATACAATGTAGTGATTAACACCCAGACATAGAACAAACACAAATATTACAGGTTCACTACCAACTGAGCCACGAGGCAGTCGAATAAAATAAAATAAAATCGAATATTGCTCCAGGTGGCGGAGCTGACTGAAGAAGTGGCAGAGGCGAACAAGAAACTCGAGTGGGAGAAGGGAGAGAACGGAGTCCTGAAGAAGAAACATGCTAGTGCCACTAAGGTGAGATTTTACCCGACTGCTTAAAGAGCCCCGCGACGCTCTGAACTTTCCATACAAACGCGCTTGTCAAATTTCTTGGAAACCATTTGTCAGATTATGATGAAATTTAGCATGTACAATTTAATGGACTATATCTCCGCCCCTGTGTTCTTGTTTTTTTTTTTAAAAACGTCCTCAAGAGAAAATAGAGCAATAGCTCTATTTTATCTCATATAAAAATGTGGATATTTTAATTATTATTTTTTTATTTATTTAAATTTTTTTTTTTAATTAAAAATATCCACATTTTTATATGTGTCTTATGTCACATTTGACTGATTTATTCAATAGACAGACAAGCAAATCATAAATTCCTTTACATAAGGAGGTTGTCTACATTATTAGCTTTCAAATGAATCCATAATACAAGGGAAATTCTTAGTTATTTAAGAATGATTACAGAAGTGCAAAAGTCATCAAAAAAAAATGGAATTGTACTTTGTCACTCTGTAAGTAACTTTAGAGGCTCGTCAGTATCGTTACTTGCTCTCTTCGCTCGTCTTCTTCTTCTAGACGAAATGGCTATAGAAAACCTTTAGCCAATGCGAAGTTAGTCTAAAGTGGTCGCCGGACTCTTAAGGGTCTGGACTAACTTCGCATTGGCTAAAGGTTTTCTATAGCTATTTCGTCTAGAAGAAGAAGACGAGCGAAGAGAGCAAGTAATGATACTAACACCCAGACATAGAACAAACACAAATGTTCATCACATAAATGTTTGCCCTAGGTGGGAATCGAATCTACGCCCCCAAGCTCAGAAGGCAGGTTCACTACCAACTGAGCCACCGCGGCAGTAATTTATGCTTGTTATTTTTTAAGCGATACTTGTTAAAATACAAAATCTAAGCCTTAAAAAAATCCAATCTATCCTAATAATATTGTAAACGCGAAAGTTTGTAAGAATTAATGGATGAATGGATGAATGTTTGTTACTCTTCACGCCAGGACGGCTGAACAGATCTGGATGAAATTTGGCACAGAGATAGATTTTAGTCTAGAATAACACATACGATAGCTGCGCCCCGGGGTTTCACCTGCGGTTAAAAAGTATCCTATGTGCTATTCTAGACCATAATCTATCTCTGTGCCAAATTTCATCCAGATCTGTTCAGCCGTTCTGGCGTGAAAGAGTAACAAACATCCATCCATCCATTCTTACAAACTTTCGCGTTTATAATATTAATAAATAGTAGGATAAGTTATGTTTTCATATGTTATTATATCATAATTTATCAATTTCCATAATCCAATACAATTTTCCCTCGTAGGAATTGAACCGAGAACTGCAAAGAGCGCTAAAACGCTGCGAGCAGCTTGAAGCTAAGCTCCCGCCGCCGGACGCACCTTCTACTAGGACAGGTGACTAACTTACACGCTGACATTGTTTTTACCCGACTGCGCAAGGAGGGTTATGTTTTTTGAGTGTATGTATGTGGGTATGTGTATGTATGTATGAGGTTTATTTAACACTCCCTACAGCCTAAACAGCTTGATGGATTTCGACATGTGAGGTGTCATTTGAATCGTCTTAAAATCTCAGTTTTAAATTTAGATTCAAGCCTGAACGTCGTTTTGCATGCGGCTTTTAGAGTCAGCCAGCGGACAGTCAGCCGCGCAAAGTTTGCTCAATCAGGACGAAGCCTTAAACTCAGTTCAACCGACAGGTTCCATTACATCTTTAAGCAGCATGGAGAGCGCGCAGATAGAAGATAGACTACACAACGGGCACACAGACCTGCCTGATATACAGGTAATTTATCATGACATGACGTAACATAACATAACATAACATGACAAAACATAACATAACGTAACGTAACATAACATAACATAACATGACAAAACATAACATAACATAACGTAACGTAACGTAACGTAACATAACATAACATAACATGACATGACATAACATGACATAACATAACATAACATAACATAACATAACATAACATAACATAACATAACATAACATAACATAACATAACATAACATAACATAACATAACATAACGTGACGTGACGTGACGTGACGTGACGTGACGTGACGTGACGTGACGTGACGTGACGTGACGTGACGTGACGTGACGTGACGTGTCGTGACGTGACGTGACATCACATGACGTAACGTAACATAATGTAACGTAACACAACATAACATAACACAGCTTCTTACCCTTTATCAAGCACAGGTTCGATCTTGTTTGGAGTACTGCTGCCACCTATGGCATGGTTCCGCCAAGTATCAGCTGGACGCTCTGGACTCCATCGAAAAGTGCGCCAAACGGCTCATTAACAATGAATCGTTGGTTGAATCTAAGCTTCAGAGCTTGTCACACCGGCGTGAAGTGGCCAGTCTGTCAGTATTCTACAGAATACACTACGGCGAGTGTGCACAAGAACTGCACGACCTGATCCAGCCATCACCGTTCTTCTACAATTGCACCAAGTGCACACAGATCAGATCAGAATCAGAGACACCCTCTTATGGTGGAAATTCCGCCAAAACGCACTACGCGTTTCAAGTCAACTTTTCTTGTAAGAACTGCAGAGGTGTGGAACTCGTTGCCTGCGTCTGTCTTTCCACCTAAATCAATCCGGGGGTGTTCAAGAGTAAAAGTGTATCTCCTAGGCAAGCGTGTTACACCTTCGATCACGTCGACGCTTCCCATCAGGCGAGTCAGTGGTCAAACGCATACCTAGTTTGTTGTAAAAAAAACAGAACATAACATGACATTACATGACATATGACTGTCTCGGTGGCTTAGTTGGTAGTGAACCTGCCTTCTGAGCTTGAGGGCGTGGTTTCAATTCCCACCTACGGCAAACAATCATGTGAAAACATTAGTGTTTGTTCTATATCTGGGTGTTAATATCTATTTTTTTTTATGTGTATGTATTTAAAAAAATTGTGCGTGTATGTATATCAGTCTCTGACAGCCATAGAACAGGCTTTGCTTAGTTTGGGGTTAGGGGAACTTTTGTGGAAATGTTCCGAATTTATTTATTTATTTATTTTTATCGTCACTCCTTTCACCCTCGGGGCTGGCCGAGGTGTACAGGTTGTACAGGTTACAGAAAATAGTATTCAAAACCCTTCCTCATAACTAGATTTCAAATTTTATCAAGATTTGTTTAGCCGTGAAAAGCCTACAAACAGACAGAGTAACTTATCGAAAGTTACTCTGTTACTACTTATTTATAAATTAGTATGGTTTTCATGCTGCTAGGATCGTTCTCAGAACTCCACGGTAAGTTTAAAGGAATATGTTTTTTTTTTGTTCCAGATCAAATTTCCAAGTCTTTTTGGAAAACTATTTCCTAAGGTTTACATTGTTTAATTCATTATTGAAATTGGTATTTACTTGTAGAATAGATTTCTGTAATTATTAGGGTGCTCCTACGAGTAGACACTCAAAATATTGTCGCGATATCTTTGGGCCAATATTGGGGCAATGTCTTGAGTGTGGCCTGGCCATATAGTCATACAGTTATAACATATCGTCAATTATTAATTATTATTACATTCATTAGCTCTGACATTTCAAATTATTATTTGTATGCCGCACCAGGCCAGGACATGTGTACTACCATATTTTAAGATCTGTATGCTATCCTGAATGTTGTATACTAAACCATGTTCTCACAAATAAATGAATCTTGAATCGTCACGCCTTTCCCCGGAAGGGGCTGGCAGAGGTGTAATACAACACCCACACTTCGGCGGACGATATTCAGTCCCAAATGTGACAGGGGGCGAGCCTGTCGCCATACACCGGGCTCCAGTCATGTAGCAGATGACATACAATACGCACATATGATCACACAATGAACAAATTGGTGCGTGCCGTCCGGCTGGGTTCGAATCCGCTCCCTCTGGCTTGAGAGGCGGGCTTTCTCCCAACTAGGCTGCCATCGCTTTTTTGGTATTATCAACAGCAAGATTAATCCAGCACTACATACTGGAGGAGTACTGATTGGTCATTGTCGAACGGGTGGTGTGAAAAATAACGAATTATTTACTTGTAGGTCCGTGAGCCAGATCGCCAAACTCTGATCGAGCGCATAGTCTCCTTACAACGAGCGGCAGCGCGTCGCGCAGAGAGGTGCGACTTCCTCGAGGAACACTCCAAGCAGTTGACCAACGAGTTGAGGAACAAGTCGCGGCTGTTGAGGCACATGTTGACTGCCATGCCCGCTGGAGCGGTCGCGTCCGAAGACAGGGATATCAACAAAGTAAAATGGCACATCTTTCTATAGGTATAAGATTTAAAGCAGCGTGTGTGAAATTGTGCCGGATTTCAGAGGAATATTGTAAGTAGTTGACCAACGAGTTGAGGAACAAGTCGCGGCTGTTCAGGCACATGTTAACTGTCATGCCCGCTGGAGCGGTGGCGTCCAAAAATTGTGATATTAACAAGGTAAAATAGGACGTATTTTAATTGACTCAGGGCTTAATTTTGCTAGTAATCTAGGGTCAAAATGCTGCAAGTTTGTTGAGGAATACTGTAAGTAGTTGGCCAACGAGTTGAGGTACAAGTCGTGGCTTGTGAGGCAAATGTTGACTGTCATGCCCGCTGGAGCGGTGGTGTCCGAAGATTGTGATATTAACAAGGTATAATACGACTTATTTTTAATTGAGCAGAGCACAATTTTGCTAATAATCTTATGTCAAAACGCTGCAAGTTTCTAGACAAACCTTCTAAGTAATTGAGAAATTAATCGCAGTTATTAAACAAAGTAAACGAACTCCTACTTTGTGGAGATAAAGTGTAATTTAGCTTGCAAGAAATGCTACGAATTTTAGGAGAATATTCCAACCAGTTGACCAACGAGTTGGTGCAAATTTCTATGAGTTCTACGGCCCTAATTTATTAGTACACTACGTTTGACAAATCAAAATAATGTATGTCTGCTATGGACGAAGCTAAATTAAATTATATTTTAAGATCTTTGTAACACACAGTTGAACAATAAATGAATCTGATTCTAATAGTATGGTGTATATAAAAACCTGTGTGGCCTCATAAATAAAATACTGTATGTTTTTTCTCACGCTGCCTCCTAGACAGTGAAGAAGTTGACGAAGGTAAGTGTTTAATCGTAGATTTAGTCTGCGTTTCCACCAAAGATGTATAATAAAACATATATTTCAGAAGCAGAACTCTTTATTTATCAATATACTAGCTGCTCCCCGCGGTTTCACCCGCGGTTTAAATGTCCTATGTGCTATTCTAGACTATAATCAATCTCTGTGCCAAATTTCATCCAGATCTGTTCAGCCGTTCTGGCGTGAAAGAGTAACAAACATCCATTCTTACAAACTTTCGCGTTTATAATATTAGTAGGATTATTACAGTACTCACACAACAAAACTCCAATTCCGAGGACATATTTATAAATTGCTACAGATTACATCATTACGCCATCGCTGTTCCAACCCGACTCCCCCCAAAACCCGACTTCGTGCACCACGAGTATTCAACCTCTTTAACCTGATCCTCTTTTTTGTATTCAGTGCTACTCGTCTGAACTTATTTTATTTCAAGTTTGTTTTTTTATAATCTTATATGAGCAATTCTTGTATATATATATATATATAATTGGAATCTCGGAATCGGCTCCAACGATTTTCATACAATTTAGTATATGGGGGGTTTCGGGGGCGATAAATCGATCTAGCTAGGAATCATTTTTAGAAAATGTCATTATATTCGTGTTTTATCGATAATCAACTTAAACATAAACTTGGAAGAAAAATAACAAAAAGGAGGCGTTTGAGTAGTCTCACCTGAAAAATATGACTCTTCCTGACATCTATTGGCGAATAATAATACTATTTTTTGTGAGCAACTAATTGCTTTAACGACACAACAGCAGATGGCGTTGTTAAGTAACACGAAGTCAATGAGTGTTTGCTTTGAGGTTAGACTAAAATCAATTGTTTATTTTCCAAAAAACACAATAAAAAAAAAAACCGAGCAAAGCTCGGTCATCCAGGTACTATATTTAAATTGCTAGCTAATACGAATCTTACAGATGTGCGAAAATGCATAGCGAGGTTGTGTTTGTCAAGAACCAATGGAATCGTTTCATTTACCTAGCCTCGCTCAGGTTAAGCAATTCTATTGGTTCTTAGCAATTATTTATTTATTTATTATTAATTAAAACGGCACATGCCAATTACATTAATTAATTACATATTACACATTACAAATTTCAAATCAAACATTATAAAACTACAAAACAAAAAAATAAAATAAATGAAATTACAATTAGTCAAAATGATAATAGTCAAAGATAAACATAAGTCAAAACAAAAATCAAAATAAAATATAAACAAAAAATGTAATAATTAAGTACTTAACTTTATCACATAACTTATTGGAATTAACAAAATTATTATTTTTATTTCGTCAAATATGTATGTCACCTATCATTCGTCCCTTTCACAATATTTCAGACATACCGACAATAAATCCGTCCATCCATCTCCAAACAGATCACATTGGGGATCAGTGGCCAAGAGAGCGTTGAATGCGGCGAGAGTGCGCGGGATAGGCGACTTAGAGCGCGCCACTGTACGGCAGCGCGGCAACATGAAAAACTCGTGACGCCTATTACGACAATATCTGTCCGGTACAAAAAATCGACACAGCTTGTCGAGCAGATTGGGTGCATCAATAGCACCACGCAAAATTTTGGACATAACGATTAGTTGGTGATTTTCCCGTCTGGTTTCCAATGAATTATATCCTAGACAACCCATTATAAATTTTGTCGGGTACATAAATGGATAAAACCCGTTAACACGCTTGTACAGATACCTAAGGAACGCTTTTTGTACCTTTTCGAGCTGTAATATATATCTGGCTTCGTACGGATTCCAAACACACATCGAACTTTCCAATTTACTTCTTACCAATGCACTGTAGATAAGACGGATGACGTGCTGACTATGGAAGTCCTTTGAATTTTTAAGTATGAAGCCTAACCGCCTAAAGGACTCTTTTACTAGAACATTAATATGGTCGTGAAATGTCAGCTCTTTGTCAAATATGACACCCAAATCTTTTATGATCACTGAGCGTGTTATGCTAACATGATCTATTTTGTAGTCATAATTGACTGGGTGACACATTCGAGCAAAAGTCATGGCATGACATTTGGAGGGGTTGAATTCCATCCCGTTTCGGCGACTCCACTGAACCACGGCATCGACGTCGCGCTGCAAAGCGACGCAGTCTGCACCTGTCTTTATCTCAGTGAAGAGTTTCAGGTCGTCTGCGTACAGCAAACATTGTGCATGGTCTAAAACGGTCGGAATATCGTTTACCATTAACAAAAAAAGCAAAGGACCCAATATCGAGCCCTGACTTACACCGGACCGCGTGTGATAGGGTCTAGACTCAAATGTTCCAAGCCTGACGAACTGCTGACGATCGCGCATATAGTCTGCAAGAAGTTGGAGGAGCCCTGGAGCAAAACCAATTGCAGCCAGTTTAGCCAGCAGAATGTCGTTATTGACCCTATCAAACGCCTTCCGAAAGTCAAAGTAAAGCACATCAACCTGAGAACGACGGTCCAATCTTAAAGCGATATACTCCACAATGGTCAGCAGGTTAGTATCGACAGACCGCTTCCGTCTAAAGCCGTGCTGAGCGTCACAAAGATATTTATCCACCTGTGTATAAATGTATCTGTGGAGTATGCTCTCAAATACCTTTGCGGGCGACGACAATACAGCAATAGGACGATATTCTTCAACACTAACTTTGTTGGAACCCTTTGGTATAGGACTAACCCTCGATAGTTTCCATTGTGGTGGATATTTGCCAGTTTTTAGTGCGGTATTGAAGATATGGCACAAAGGAATGCAGAACTGTTTTTTGACCTGCTTCAATACCGTAGGAGGAATGCTGTCAGGCCCCATAGAACTGCTCGGTTTCAACCTGTTTATGCCGTACATTACATCACTGGGAGTAATTTCGAAAATATTCACATAGTTACTATTGCAACTGTAATCATATTTGTATGCAAGCTCAGTGCTCAGTGATGGTATGTCCGGCAGAAACACGCTTGCAAAAAAGTTAGCGAAAGCCTCAGCAGCCTTCACCCCTGAGAATGATTCGCCCTTGTACGAGACAGTTGGTTCAAAGCCGCCCTTGGTACGCAAACTTGAAATGTGTCTCCAAAACTGTCGTGGATTCACCTTTATGTTCTCTTCGATGTCCTGTAGGTATGAAGTATACGAAACAGCTACACGGACTTTCAGCTCAGCTCTTAGACTCGAAAATTGACGGTACATTTCAGCACACTTAGTTCGTTTCCAAGATGTGTGTAATTTATTCTTGTATTTTATGTCACAGATAATATCACTAGAAAACCAAACGGGATAGCGCCTAACATTCTTATTTGCACGCTGCTTTTTGGGCATACACTCATCAAAGCAGTCGTAAATGGCTCTGTACCAATGGTCAGTAGCGGTAGAGACATCAGATGCTTCTAAGACAGAACTCCAAGAGCTTCCCCTAAGCAACGGATATAAGCGTTCGTAGTCACATTTACTAAAATTCCAGTCTTTAGTGGAATCTATATTAGAAGGTTCCAAAAGATCTGATCGATAAGATGTATCTATTTGCATGTCGATATCTAGTGGTGGATGATAGGGGTCAATCTTTACGAGTTTTTCAGTGGCCGCGACCGATACTCTCCGCACCTCATCACTCTCTCGGACCAAAACCACGTCTAATATTCCCGCATGTGCATTTACTACATTATTATTCTCAAATAGCTTGCAATAAGACATGAAGTAGCAGAAATAATTGGTAACGCTCAAAGAGGCACTGTTTAAATTTAGGTCACCAACAATCAGAACAAGTGCCTTTAAAGAATCCATAATGCTCTCAACTTTACAGAACCACGAGAAGTATACACTGTCGGAGGCACTTGGCCTAACATAAACAACACACACGTAGAATGTCCGTCCATGCCAAGAGAAGGACGCCCAAAGATCTTCGCCGCTGCCGGTTTCTAGGTGCTGCTGCCGGCGTAGTACTATAGGGGACCGCGCAGCTAGAGCAACGCCCCCACAGGGTGTACTTCGATCACGACGCAAAATTGTCCAGTCCCCACACACTACTTCAGAATCCTCTACAGAACCGTCTAAAAAGGTTTCCGTCATCGCTACAATATGGTGTTCTGCCAAAGCCAGGTTATTGCGCAACTCTTTAAGCTTACCTTTAAGACCGCGTACGTTCTGGTAATAAATATTCAAATTAACAATATTGTTGTTACGCTGTTCTAGGGCCACGAAAGGGCATGTTGGCACCTGTACTGGAAGGCACTTTTCGTGCGACCTCTGTTTCTGCGTTTGAGGGTCCCGCCGGCCTCTGATAAGGTATCCAAGGCTTTATTCTAGAATTGACTGGCCAGACATCAATTGATAAGCATATGTCATACGCATCCACAGGGACGCCTATCTTATAAGACTTATAGTCACCTCTCGGTTTGAGTTCCTGTACTGTGCACGTGCCGGTGGAACATATCTGCCCAAGATATTCTTTGACGTCGTCAATATCTGACGCCATATTCCACAAATGAATATACTTTTTCGGTTCTACGGCTTTGAGCGTTGTCTTCGCAGGACCCGCAGTACCGCACAAGGATGGGAGCCTATTGCTTTTTTTCCTCTGCACCTCTGTCCATTGCTCAGACTCTGAAAGGCTCGAGATAGGCGGATTTTGGGACGCTTCGACCGCTGTGGCCACGACCGTAGTATTTTCCAAGCAACTTCGGGAAAAACTCACAGGAGCCTTGGTAGGTATTTTAAGGTTTTCAGCATCTGGCTTTTGCTTTTTTGTTTTAGGCACTGACTTAGCGGGAGCTGCTGCTGCTTTCGGTTTCCGCATACGCTTGGATAAAGGCTGAGCTGTTTCGGACAAAGGTTCAGGTATTGGTGTAGAAACTTCATTTTGGGATGTCAATGTCATCACAGTTTGCGTGTCGATGTGCGCTGAGTTTCCAAATTTGGCGATAGTTTCCAAAGCGGTATCAGGAAGCAATTGCGATGAAACCTGCATGGCCGGAACTTGACTAATAGCGATAGAGCTAAAGAGACTTATAGCGTCATCCAGTCGCTTGCTAAGTTGCTTAGCCTCGGTAGCGTAACTACTAGCGCTAGACTCATACGTTATAATGAGACTTACGGCATGGGTCAGCTGATTTTTAAGTGTCTGTATTTCAAGCCGCAACGCCTTCACCTCCTCATTTGAAGTTTCAGCTTCGCCCTGATCGACCACAATAGTGCTATCATTGATTGGGCACGGCGATGGTAATTTGCTTCGACTTGTAACATGGCAGCCAAATGGTTTTTTTGCTGAGCCTACCGGGGTTGAGCTATTGTCACCTCCTCTTTTAGCAGCACAGCAGCACTCAGGACAGACCCAAGCAGTACGAGGATCCGGTAAGGTTTTCGCACCAGTACAAAGTAGGTGATAAATTTTACTGCAGCTGTTAGAGCAACAAAGTAAGTACTCTTCTTCTCCATCAATACGGCAACAACACGCTGCGCAATTAAAACTCATTATTATTAATGAGATCACCAGTAAAAATCATTCACAAGGTGATATAATAGAGGTAAGTGCGGGCCGTAACGTAGTAAGCAAAGATGCAACAGGTGCGCGCAAGCTGGTAAAGCGAATACGCACAGCGAAGCGGTGAATCACACGTAGCGTTGTAGGCATAGAGCGGGCCGGCCGGCCGGCGCAGGCGGCGTGCGGCAGAGAGCGAGCCGGGGCGATGACCGATGACTCACCGCACGGGATAGCAGCAAGCGGCGCCCGTCTGGGCAAACGACTCTTTAGCCGTTAGCAAGGATTTTTTAAAACTGTTTTGCTTGTAACTCTGTTGCCACTTGCCTGATTTACTTGCAACCAACGGCACCGCAGTCTTCAAATCTTCAACTACAAGATGATATAATTTCCACTGCAGTCGCTTCACTTTTTACCACTTTTATTGCCAAATGTTTAGAGAGCAAAGTAACGAGATGTTGCCTCAAAGACGGTATCGGACGAACATGATCATCCAAGCAAACACATCCCTCGCTACGCTTCCTCCCACAACTTGGTGGAAACGCAGCTTTAAATTTTTTTTTAGCAGCGTCGGCAATTTTTTTTACTGAGCGCGGTCGTACATCGTACCCGAGTCAACAAACTTGGTATGAATACGATTTAAATACATATTTTTAATCCCCGACGCATTAAAGAAGGGGTGTTATAAGTTTAACGTGTCTGTCTGTGCGTGTGTGTGTGCGTGTGTGTGTGCGTGTGTGTGTGTGTGTGTGCTGTCCGTCTGTGATATCGTAGCTCCCAAACGGATGAACCGATTTTGATTTTGTTTGTTTGATTGCAGAAGGAGATAGCTCGCCTGGGCGGAGGTGCCATGGCGGCGGTGTGGGGCGGAGACCCCGGCGGCATGACGCTCGAGCTCTCGCTCGAAATGAACACGCGACTGCAAGCGCTCTTAGAAGATACGCTGCTTAAGAACATTACACTCAAGGTTAGTCTCTCTCTCTCTCTCTCTCTCTCTCCATTTCTGACAGACTAGTGGAACAGAGAAGGATTGACGCTCGAGTTCTCGCTGGAAATGAACTAGCGAGTGCAGATGCTCTTAGAAAATACGCTGCTCAAGGACATTACACTCAATGTGAGTCTCTCTCTCTCTCTCACACACTATTTCTGACAGACTATTGGGACAGAGAGGGCATGACGCTCGAGCTCTCGCTCGAAATGAACACGAGACTGCAGGCGCTCTTAGAAGATACGCTGATCAAGAACATTACACTCAAGGTTAGTCTCTCTCTCACTCGCTATTTCTGACAGACTAGTGGAACAGAGAAGGATTGACGCTCGAGTTCTCGCTGGAAATGAACTAGCGAGTGCAGATGCTCTTAGAAAATACGCTGCTCAAGGACATTACACTCAATGTGAGTCTCTCTCTCTCTCACACACTATTTCTGACAGACTATTGGGACAGAGAAGGCATGACGCTCGAGCTCTCGCTCGAAATGAACACGAGGCTGTAGGCGCTCGTAGAAGATACGCTGTTCAAGAACATTACACTCAAGGTTAGTATCTCTCTCTCTCTCTCTCTCTCTCTCTCTCTCTCTCTCTCTCTCTCTCTCTCTCTCTCTCTCTCTCTGTCTCCATTTCTGACAGACTAGTGGAACAGAGAAGACATGTCGCTTCTCTCTCTTTCAAACAGCCTAGAGCCAAATGGGACAAAGATAGCAGGCGCTCTTAGAAGTGGGGTATTGTAAACATTTTGATAAATTGATTATTAATTTTTACAGGAAAATATGGACACACTGGGAGCGGAAATTTCAAGACTAAAAGAAAAATATTCGGAAACGAAATAAACCATCGGCGATAATAATTAACGGAATTTGCGACATAATTTCTAATATATTTTAGCTATTTGAAAAGAAATCAATATTATTGTAATAAATTATTATAAAATAATTCTACTTAACTAATAGATAGATAAAAAAATTGTATAAATCTCGTCGAAGAAATGATTCGAAACGAAGCTACAATAATCATGTCATCTCTTTCGTACCAGTGATATTGTGTGGTTGAGCGAGAGAGATGACCTGATTGACCCTGCTTCGTTTTGATTCGTTTCTTCAATGATCCCGTTACACCTAGAGTGCGTTTTACATACAAGCTACCAATTTATTTGTCAAGGTGATGTCACTATCGCATTTTTTTTTATTAAAACCGAAAGTCGAAAGTCTTCCTTAAAAATGAGTAACAATGATAGATGGATTAATTTTTGGCGCGGTTGACTGTTATGCTACAGGCGCTGGCTGAATTCTATCAAAAATAATTTTGAAAAGGAGAATGACCAAATTCGTATGGGCTCTGGTCCAAGCATCATGGCAAGATGTGAACTGTTGTTCATTGACTTATCCTACAGTGTCATACCGACAATTAAAGCCTATCAAAATCTAACCAGCTTTAGCTAACTAACCGGTTAGAGAGTTATTGTAAAGTGAATTATGCTTGATTATGAAGATTTTAAAACTTCTTAGCTAAATATCAACGTTTTTATGGGACAGATTTTTTCGGTTCCATAGAAGAAAATACTCTACTTGAATCACTGTTTCAAACGTACGAATTGGTAAGCCTGTGTTTGTTTGTGTGTAAGACTTTAGTTTGTTTGGACCTATTTGATCATTCTCCTTCGTCTCCAAGCACGTAACGTGTTCCAGCAGCCCGTTTAAGAGCCAATTCCTATTCCAGACTAGTGTGATACTATGTTACTGTGTTAACAATCTTCGATCGCGTCGTCAAGTAAAGGGTTGATTTCATGAGACGAGAACTAGGTCGTTAGTCTGAATTCGGGGGACTCCTGCGGGGAACGACTAATAATAACTATAATAGTAACTTTTATTGCTTTTCTGTTAGGCTTATAGGTCCATATATTATACAGGGTGTTATAAAAACCCTGTTGTATCCGCGATGTGTCCATCCTGTATCGACAGGAGGATGCAATGATGCTAGTTTAATTAAAATTTTGACTAAATTGAAATTTTACAAACATTTCGGTCCGCCCTCCTAAAAGTCCGGACGCAGCCACTAATCGCGTCGGTTTTATTTGTAAACTATTCGCATTGTGCCGGTACATTCTTAGAATAAAAGTCACATTATATAAAACTTTCCATTATTTCTTGCGTTCTTAAACCGGTCGTAACTCTTGCTATTTTTAACGTGCATTTTTTTTGGTAGTTTACATTAATACTTTTAAGTGTATGTACATGCACTTCAATTATCCAACGGAGATTTTGTAAGAACTCCCTGGACGAAAAATTTATACTTTAAACAGAAGATAAATTTTGTAAAATATGCTAAGGTGCTAAAAAAACAATTATGTACCTTAGTGTAACCCTGTCCCCCCTGTAGGTTAACCTGTGTCGTGAGGTTACAGTTTTTAACTCTGTAACTAATGTCGTGTAAGTTCGTCATCTATACCTCGGTCGATGTTTAGCGTGCGGGTATTGCCCGCGAGTAGTCTTCCCTTTGCATGGGCGAACAGAAAATCTCTCACATGCCGTATGCGGGGCCCATCGACTAATGAAAACGGCTCTCGCATGCGGGTGCTATGACCAGCAAAAACCCGTAGACCGAATCCTAACAACCGATGAAACTGAGCCTTAACATCAACTGTACTATGGTCAAACAACCAGCCAGTCAAACATAAAAAAAAAATTGAGGGTATAATTCTCAGTTCGTCAAATTGACAAAATTGTTGGTAGCTTTGTAATATTGGATTTTTATTTGAAAAAAAAAACATTCCTGTTTTGTTAACCGCCTAAATTAATTAAAATTATTATTTTTACAAAATGTATGACCTAATTTAATATGATAATTCATATATTATTAAATAATTTTTGCACCCGTTTAAATGTGCATTCCATTTTAAAATTATGTATGGTAGGCATTGATCATATTTAAGGGAGAAACGGTACGAGAACCCAAAAATGGACTGCATAAATTAGGTGCTGCACACAATTCACCGTAGTCACCAACAAACGCAAGCATTCGCAACAGTGAAAATTATTGTTGTCTCATTCTTACCACAGTGTCTTGTACGTCTCTCTATCTTTGTTATTGGTACACGTAACATGCTGTCAGTCTGTCATGTCATGTCAACGGAGCTGTGAAGTGTCCGTTTGCTTGTAGTTATATTGGGCCAACGCGCTGTGTACTAGAAATTAGACTCGTGCCGCTTCTTCCTTATATTATTTCGATGATGGTAGGCATATTTTTAATGCCTTTTCGAAGCAATCTGTCTATGATAGACAATGAGGGTAATTTCACTTTGCCCACTTCGACATGGATTTCAGTGAGTGTAGTCAAAACCCAAGGTATTTTCTTTTTAGACTCAACCAATCGAGCACTCGGTGGCGACGGGATTTCAAAGCTATTAATGAAAATTGTATCTTATTACTCTATCGTAATAAGACTCAGTTTTTAATGCTCGAACACTGACTTCGGAGCATAATGGTGAGTTTTCGTACTCCGAATGGGGTCTTTGAGTAGGTAAAACAAAATCAACCTTATTTCGACTAAATAAAATATAAAATAACGAAATTCGGGACATAAAGATATGGATTCATTGCTACATTTGAAATTCTGTCCCAGCCCCTCCAGTGCGCTGACCCTTAAACAAACGGGTATTGTCTACGCTTAATGAAATCCTGTCTGACTGTATTCTTCCTTCACTTGATGTACCTAAAATGCAAGTATGTGTCATATCTATAGAAATTATAGTATGTGTCTGTGTGTATGTGTGTTAAACTGACTATGAATGTGACCTTACGTCTTAAGCCGGAAATATGCGTCAGATTTTTTCCATCTGACAGTCCGATCCGTTAGTCCGACAGCCGTATCGGAAGGTGTTTGTGCCATATATTTGTTGGGACACTTCGATCCGACTATCCGATTGGATGTCCGACTATTGGATCGGACGTGTGTTGAGTGTTCATAGAAATATATTGCACAAACGCCTTCCGATACCCGAATCAGCATAGGTATTATTCGAAAACGTTTCCGTTCTGTTCCAGAAAAACATTACTTCAATTATTCGAATCTCAGCCCGTATTCATAAGGTTTTAAACGTGATTCATTCTTTCGATCGGATCCGATTCGCTATTCCAAAATTCATAAAAGTAGACTGATATTCGAACAATTTAAGATTGAAATTTGTGGGATCCGATCGGAAACTTTTCCGAATGACTGTAAATAGCACCGCTGATCGGATCTATCGGATCGGACAGTCAAATGGAAAAAATCTGACGTGTATTCCCGACTTTAATCGGTTGTCGCAACACGACACGACATTGTCGTATTGCGACAGCTGCCCTTGTAGCCAAGTGTATTTACTTCCAAGCGATCCTATTTCTACCATCGCTAGCGTTCTAACCTTAGCTTCTGATTGGACAAATTGACAATGGGATCACGTGATATTTCAGCTCGTCCAATCAGCAGCTAAGATGTGATTGCATGTATTTTTTTATTATTTTTATGATACAGAGCAACGTTATATTGCTTAGAATAACTACCTATAGAAACCACGTACACTCGCGAAATGTGGGCCGTTCAATTGGTGCCAGAAATGGCACCGTACGACGGTACGTATGGGACTTTTAAACGTATACCTACATACTTTTACATTTAAATTTATGGATCGGTTTTAACCAATCATCGAGTTATACAACTTTTAGAGGGAAAACATTTTAACTAATACATGTACAAATACAAATATCTTTATTAGCCAACCATTTGCACAATATACAAGCACTGTGGACCCCACACTTGGAAAAACCAGTATCGTGGGCATCCACTTAAACGACACATTAAATTAAAGGCAGACTAAATGATTTTTTGAGAAATAATCTAAATGTTACACATGTTACAATACAATGTTAAAAAACCAGATTGGGCAGACTGTGTGAGTGACTATTTATTATAACTAACCACATTGTTTGCGTCTGTGTGCAGATAAACCAAGTAAACTCAAGATACGTAGCGAATTTGTGGCTTGCGTTTTGAGAAGGCGTTGTTTGGAATCCTACCTTCTATATGTAGTTATTCTAAGGTTATGTTATTTTTTGTATCAGTGGTGAATGGTTTCAATTTTAAAACATATTTAAGTCAAACTCCAAACGAATAGTTTTAATGTTGCCATGATTGGTACCGATTATTTTTGTCAAAAACTTTCAGTTTGAGCGTTAAAATTACGCGAGTGACAGAGATGGCGCGAGGTTAAATATACCGTGATAGAGCGAGAGAGAAATTCCGTCGCATATCGTCTGACAGCTTTTAAATACAACGGTAAATATATTCTATAAACTAACAAAGTCGGTGCTAAGTAATAGTGTAGGTCTCTTTTCTTTGTCCTACGTGAGAAAGAGACGGCATGTCAACTAAAACTAATTAAGAAAACATAGTAATACTGCTACTGTTTAAGGTGTATGATAAGGCGAAGCAGTTGTCTCGCTCGCTCGCGACACTATTCGATTTAAAATTATAAAATAACCCCCCTCTACCTGTTTTCCCCTTAAATAATAATTAATGATTTATGTTAACAAAAGTCACGGTCCCCGGAGTCCGTGAAATGAAATTTTTAAATAAAAAATAAAATTATAGAATGTATTTTTGATAAATTTGCCTCTATCAATGCATTAAAAAACAGTATTACAAAGTATTCAGAATAATATTCATGTTGATGTTCATAATGAGTGCTCAGTATGGCTATTCACAACCATTCGGAAACGTTTCCGTTCGGATTTCAAAAATTTTCAATTTTAAATCTCAAATTTTTCAATTTCAAATCTCAGTCTATATTCATAAGTTTTTAAACGTGATTAATTCTTCCACATTATAAGACGCCCGGACGAGAATTTGGAGAAGCTAATCATCTGCGCAAACGTAGAGGGCAAGAGATCACGCGATAGATCCCCGATGAGGTGGTCAGACCAGCTCAAACAAAATAGCTCGTCCAGGTTTGAGGAAGTGGTGCGAATGGCTACAGACCGGAACAAGTGGAGGATACTGACAAATCGCTGGGTGAAGCAAAATGGTGGTCGCGATCTTCAGCCATGAAGGATCGACCAGAGAGAGAGAGAATTCTTCCGATCGGATTTATACTCGATACCCTATACCAAAATGTAAAAAAGTAGACTGAGATTCGAACAATTTGAGTTTGAAATTTCTGGGTTCCGATCGGAAACGTTTCCGAACGATTGTGAATAGCCCTGTAGAACGTAATTTTTTTACGTAGTAACGTTTTTCCAAGTAAAAATCATACATGTAAATTATTCTGAATACTTTGTATTACTGTTCCAATGCATTGGTAGAAATTTATCAAAAACTAGCTGCGCCCCGCGGTTTCACCCGCGGTCCCACAGAAACTGCAACTTTTTTCGGGTTAAAAGTAGTTATCTGTGACCCAGATAAGGTGTATTCAAAATTTCATGACGATCTGTTGAGTAGCTAAGGCGTGAAAGCATCACAAACAAACTCTGGCTGCCTCGGTGGCTAAGTTGGTAGTGAACCTGCCTTCTGAGCTTGGGGGCGTGGGTTCGATTCCCACTTAGGGCAAACATTTATGTGATAAACATTTGTGTTTGTTCTATGTCTGGTTAATATCTATTTAAGTATGGATTTAAAAATATGTAAGTATGTATATCAGTCTCTGGCAGCCATAGTACATACAAGCTTTGCTTAGTTTGGGGTCAGGCGACCGTGTGTGGAAGTGACAAAAAAAAACTTGCATTTATAATAGGTGAGGATATATTCTATAATGTTATATCTAATGTAATAGTGTCGCGAGCGAGCGAGACATCACGCACCTTATCAAACACCTTAAAAAAACGTGCCCAGAATCGAGAGCTGTTTTAATAAAAGTCTTGTAAATGTCGAAATTTCACCCGCTGGTTGCTAACTTGCTCGCTAAGTACTATATTCTATTTTAATTGTAAGATGGTCCGGGTAACATTAGACAAATCGTTCTTTTTCGTGTACGTAACTCCAGCTTCCTCATAGGTGATAGAATAATTTCACCTATGCCAATATTTTAGGCATAATAGCTGCAATCAAATATCCCAGTCTTAGTTTAGCTGCCACAAGAACTTCGTTAATATGAGTCATTTACTATGTGTCAGCTGGAGTGACATAACATCAGCTCGCTCATCCAGTACAGGCAAACCAGTGAGGTTAGGATTTTGGACAATAGCTAGAAAATAAAATCATAATAGCTGCACAAGTCAGGAAAAATCTGAACTGTGTTACTTAGAAAATGTTGAAGCTATGATAAAAAAACTGTGTGTTAGCTGGAGTGACGTTGTTTCAGCTACTCATCTCATACCTATCTTCCAAACGAAAGAAGGTATGGCTATGCATTATAGCTTAAATTTTAAGGCATAATTGCTGCCATTGCCCAATTAAATTGTAAATTTAGCAAAAGGTACCCGGTAAATTTAGCAGACAAATTTAGCAATAGATGCTTAATTTACCACATGCTTTGATGATTTCGTATTTTATATAACAGTCACGCCTTCTCCTGAAGGGGCTGGCAGAGATGTAATACAACACCCCACACTTCGTCGGACGATGTTCAGTCACAAATGTGACGGGGGGCGAGTCTGTCGCCATACACCGGGCTCCTGTTATGTAGCAGATGACACAATATTGCGCACATGCTCGCACGATGAACAAATTGATGTCTTATTTGGGAGTGAATATCGTCCGGTAAAGTGTGGGTGTTTTAATACACCTCTACCAGCCCCTTCTGGGGTAGGCGTGACTATATGTTTTATAAAATACGAAATCATCAAAGCATGTGGTAAATTTAGTATCTATTGCTAAATTTGCCTGCTAAATTTAGCATCTTTTGCTAAATTTACCATCTTCTCAATTTAGCATCTTTTGCTAAATTTACCGGGTAAAATAAATACGGCTGTCACCCGCATCGTGCTACAGTAAATAGAGTATAGCGTAGCTCGACTAGGTGTTAAGGAACGACATGAAACCTATTCACTCGAGAATTGAAGGTATACCTGTTGATTTCCTTTACCGTCTTGAAAAAATAAGGTATAATAGGTGAACAAAGTTGAAGCATACGGCATAATAAATAGTGTTATAAAAATAGATCGATTAGCCGAGCCGTGCGCAGCCTGAAGGTAAAGAAAGCGCCAGGGCACGATAGAATACCGAGGATACCCTAAAATGGATGCCGGAGAAGGGAATCGTCTGTCTAACAAACCTCTTTAACGGTATTCTCCACACTAGACACTTACCTTCGATATGGAAGATTGGCAAAGTTATAGTCCTGCGCACAAACCCGGGAAGGACAGAAGTCGTTCCCGGAAGCTGCCACAAGACGCCGTTCGTGCTGTCAGAAGACAGCACGCCAGCACTGTTGCCGCACAGTGCGAAGTTGTTTGAGCGATTGCTGCTGCAGAGAATGCATCCCCATCTCAAACCCCGGGACGACCAATCCGGATTCCGCATGCAGCACTCCACCACGCTCCAGCTGACGCGCGTGCTGCAACACATGACCCACAAGTTGGAAATGGGCCGGAGATCCGTCACCGTGTACTTAGACATCGAAAAGGTCTTTGACTGTGTGTGGCATAAAGGCCTCATCTTCAAGTTGATGCGCATAACGATGCCCCCGGCGTTTATACGAGTAGTGGCGTCGTTCGTTGCTTACCGCCAGTTCTTCGTGTCCGTCGAAAACGTCAACTCCGAATACAGGCCCTTCGGCGCGGAGGTACCGCAGGGGAGCTGCGAATTACCAGTACTTTGCGCGGATGACATACTGATCCTGGAGCACCTCCTACTAGGCGAAAGGGGAGTCAACCTATCCCTCTTCGCGGACGACAGCGCCTACATCGCGTCGTCGCGCAGCGCTACCATTGCATCAGGCAGGATACAGAGTCCTGGACAACCTGCCGAACTGGCTGGATAAGTGGCGGATGGCTGTCAACGTGGGCAAGACGGCCGCGCTGCTGACCGGCCCACAATCTTGGGGCAACAACCTTCCACCAATCTAGCTTAAAGGACAGAACGTCAAGTGGGAAAGGGCCGTGAAGTAACTGAGCGTCCTTATCGACCGGGAATTAGGCATGCGTTCGCAGACCACGCACGCCCACGTTAGCCAGGCAAAAGCAGCTCTAGCTACGCTAGAGCGCTGCTCGCACCGGTCCTCCGATATAAGCCGCCATTCAGATAAAGCAAGTCGGGGTATTCAAGACCTACTACCAGGACAAGGTTGACCTACGCTGTACCGGCATGGTATGCGCTATGCTCGGCCGGTCAGATAAAAAGGATCCAGGTGCTACAGAACGTTACACTGAGGATGATCTCGGGAGCCGGCCGGTATGTACGCAATGACGTCATCGCGCGGGGTGTGAAAACTGAAACAGTAGGGGAATGTGCGTGGTTCGTCAAGCTCGTGATATGTTTGCTCGAGCCGACAACCACACCCTGACCTGCACAACATTGCACCGCACACGCTCCCTGACGTACATACATGGTGTGCCCTTCTTCGAGATCTCCTACTGACCAGCCAAGAGGAAAAAGAGGGAACTAGCGGCAAAGAAGATGAGACCCTAAGAGAAGGAAGAAGAAAGAAGAAGAGAGGTCCACAAAGCCGAGATGTGGCCACCGTGATCATATCAGAAAAGGGCGTTTAAGATTCCGCACGGCTCGCGCTGGGAAGGAATTCGTGCCCTCGTGCGTGGGCTGTGTCCTTCAGAGCCCAGTCTCGGCAGAGGGTATCCTCAAGGCCAAACCCTGACTCCTCCAAAACGGGAGGAAGAAGATCTTTTAGTTAGTTAGACTGCATGCTCTCGACTAAGCAAAAATTCTCGTGTATGACTACTATTCCACTTCACACCACACCATAATATTATTCTCGAGACGGTAAAACAAATCAACCGGTACACGTAATTTTATCCATGACTGTACAATGTACTGTAAATTCTAGATCAAAGGTTAACGTAATTATCATGTATTATTTTATAGTATTAATTAAGACACGCTTTATACCTAGACATTAGTATCTGTTCCGTTATACTGAAAAGTACGATAAGGTATTCTGATACAAAAAAGGGTAGTTCTATTTTACCCCACCAAATGTCTTCCTCTGGTGGGGTGTGGTGGAATGTTGAAAATTTTGTAGGCTACTGTGCCCTATTCATGGAATTAGGAGGGTAAATTACAAAGTCTTGGTTGATTCTGTCTTGCAATCTTAGATTTAGTGAAAAGTGTTTAAAACCAATAATAATTTAAATATGTAGGGTACTGGGGCAAATCCGTCTGTGGGGCAATTGTGTCTTTCGAGAATTACTGTCAAACCCTTCACAAACTAGGCATTTAACGCCATCTTGTACATATTATTGCAACTAAAGATAGAAAAAAGATGTAGGTGGCGCCTAATTTGTGAAGGGTTTGTCAGTAATTCTCGAAAGACGCAATTCGCTCCAGTTGACCCTATGTGTAATTTACTCCACCTTAACATATAAATGGCCTAGTAGCTTACTAGCCTAATAATACCTATAAACAAATTTTTCAACATTCCATTTGCCCCACCTCTAGATACGAGATATTTGGTGGGGTAAAGTAGAACTATCCAATGTGATGCTAACTGGGGAGCTATTCTGTGTGTGCGATATTAGGCCCTTTTCACATTATTTAGTCGCGCGGCTGATGTGCGATTTAATTTTTAGCAGAGCAATGTTGCCACACGGTTACCGCTATAGTAGGAAGGCATTTCTTGCCGCGCGGCTCTAGGTTCCATTTGACTAGCTCAGAGCGATCGCCTCTCAATTATTTGGATGTAAAATAGACCTAATGCTTTTCAACATATAGTCCTTTCTAGATTGAGGCGGCAGCGCCTCAATCTTGAAAGGACTTTGAGGCGGCGGCGCCAGCGGCCAGCGGCGCTGACCGCGAGTGGCGCGCTCTATAAAAGACGATCTAAAAAGAACTTTCTATCGCATAGTATTAAGTTCAATTTTCACTAAAGCTATGAGGCGGTCAGGCGCTGAACTTCTAAGTCAACGGCGATCGTAAATCGCCTGTTGTTCAGTTTATATCCGTCGCTCTTACTCTCTTGACGTTAATAACAAAGGAGAAAATGACAGAATGATATCGCAAACACTAGACTAATGCCTACTTGCACTGAATATAAGAATTGCCTACGACCTTGCTTATCTGGTTTAAACAACTCCTAGCTAGGCTCTTACCTAAATTTTATTT
The DNA here is from genome assembly GCA_911728515.1 of Peribatodes rhomboidaria. Classification (NCBI taxonomy): domain Eukaryota; kingdom Metazoa; phylum Arthropoda; class Insecta; order Lepidoptera; family Geometridae; genus Peribatodes; species Peribatodes rhomboidaria. The sequence goes on along the minus strand of OU452192.1, from coordinate 6,235,149 downwards.
TACGAACTTTAAGCCATTTCTAAGGAGACCCTTAACTTTATGTGCCGAATATTTCGCCAGAAGTAGTGTAAACTATTTAAGGAGCTATTAGGCAAGTCCTATATTCAGTACAAGTGGGCATAAGGCCCCTGTAGTCCCGTTCTCGGTTGATGTAAAGTGAGTGTATGTATATTGTAGACTGTATTATTGTTGTTAAGAGATTATCATGTATTGTTGGTGTTCGATAGTCTACGCCGCCGGTGCCGTGGTTATGTTATTTCAAAATATATTTTGAGCATTCTGTTGCGTTTATATTTACAACTAGCTGTTTTTCCCGCAGTTTTATGACCTGTCACTCAGGAATAATGTAGCTTTCTAATGGTGAAAGAATTTTTGAAATCGGTCCAGTAGTTTTTGATTTAATTCGTTACAAACATACAAAAGCACAAATCTTTCTAATCTCTTTATAATATTCGTGTGGGTGAATTTATTTCATTCCACAACAATATTTTGTTACAAACAACAATAGCTTAGAATTTCCGCAACGCTCTGAAATTTCCATACAAACGCGCTTGTCAAATTTCTTGGAAACCATTTGTCAGATTATGATGAAATTTAGCATGGTACAATTTAATGGACTATATCTCCGCCCCTATGTTCTTGGTTTTTTTAAAAACCTAGCTCAAGCTAAAATAGAGCTATGAAAAATTTCCGTATTTGTAAGGGGTCACTTTTGACTGATTTTTTCAATACATAGACAAAGCAAATCAAAAATCTCTTTACATAGGGAGGTTGTCTACATCATTAGCTTTTAAATGAATCCATAATACAAGGGAAATTCTTAGTTATTTAAGAATGATTAGAGAAGTGCAAAAATCATTAAAAAAAAATTGCACTTTGTCACTGTAGGTAACTTTAAAGGCTCGTCAGTATCTTTACTTGCTCTTGTCGTCTTCTTCTAGACGAAGTGGCAATAGAAAACCTTAAGCCAATGTGAAGTTAGACTAAAGTGGTCGCCGGACCCTTAAAATAAACCTAACTTAAATAACTCATTACAAATACTAAACAGAGGTCAAGTCAGTATAATCAGTATCGGCTCATCGACAAGGACTTGTAGGTCGAATCCAAGCTTCAGAGCTCGTCGCACCGGCGAGAGGTGGCCAGTTTGTCGGCATTTTACAGAGTACTACACTACGGCGAGTGTGCACAACAACTGCATGACCTTATCCAGCCATCACCGTTCTACAATTATTGCACCAGTAGTCATGGTGGAAATTCCGTCTAAGCGCACTAAGTGTTTCAAATCCACTTTTCTTATGAGAACTGCAGAGGAGTGGAACTCCTTGTCGGCATCTATTTTTCCACCCAATTACAATCCTGGGATGTTTAAGAGAATCGTTTCGATCGCGTCATCGCTTCCCATTAGGCGAGTCTGTGGTCAAACGTATGCCTAGTCCGATGTAAAAAAAGAGTATCTGCGGGTAAAATACCCAAAAGGCTGGCAACGTTACCTCGCTGAATGCTAATTCGCTGACCGAGGTAAGCACCAGCCCTTTGGTCGTTTGTTCTCTCTATCAGCCGCTTTGACAGCTCATTGAACTGCAACCATGCGCTTGGACCCCAAGGGCCCAAGGTTTCTACCCCAAAAGGCAGAAATATGTATCCATCAGCGAGGGATTCATACTTCAACCTCTTGTGGGTTCACGCCGTTGCTGCCGCCGTTCCCGCTGTCCTACAATAAGTATTCACAATCATTCGGAAACGTTTCCGTTCGGATTCCAAAATTTTAAACACAAATTATTGGAATCTCAGTCCGTATTCATAAGTTTTTAATCGTGATTCATTCTTCCTATCGGGATTATACTTGTTTTCCTATTTCAAAATGTATAAAAGTAGACTGAGATTCGAACAATTTAAGTTTGAAATTTGTGGGATCAGATACGTTTCCGACTGATTGTAAATATGGGTGCTGGAGGTCTCGTGCGATGCCGCTAGTGTGTCGACGAACGTGGCATCAAGCGTTTTTATTTCAATTGTTAGTTTGTCATAGAGAAAAAAATAGAGTTGAAATCGCGAACACCTTTTGCAGTACGGCTTTCATTCACGCAGGAGAACGAGGCAGCGAATATTTTCGCGTTTTTTTAATCTGAACATACTTGTAAAAAGTGCCTTATTTGCCAAATATACACATACATACGAGTATATCCAGGGTGATTGGAATCCAGACCGTATCCTTACAAGGGATGTTTTAAATCACAAAATATTACACAAAATCATTCCTACTAATATTATAAACGCAAAAGTTTGTAAGAATGGATGTATGGATAGATTGATGTTGTAACTCTTTCACGCCAGAACGGCTGAACAGATCTGGATGAAATTTGGCACAAAGATAGATTATAGTCTACAATAGCACATGGAGGACTTTTCAACCACGGGTGAAACCGCGGCGCGCAGCTAGTTTGAAATCACTCGAAAACGGTCTGGAATCCAATCACCCTGTGTGTGTAGGAGTATCTGCTGCTACAGTACAAGCTATGCTTAGTTTGGGGTCAGATGACCGTGTGTGCAATGTATGTATTTTAATTTAGACTTTGCCCTTGCTTCACTCTGTCTCAAGTCAAAATCACAAAGAAAATGCTAAATCGTAATCAATTTTAATTAGATGCGAGCAGGCAGCGTCGTGAGTATGGAAATACAGCTAAAGTACTAAGCGTTTCAAGTCAACTTTTCTTGTAAGAACTGCAGAGGTGTGGAACTCGTTGCCTGCGTCTGTCTTTCCACCTAAATACAATCCGGGGGTGTTTAAGAGTAAAGTGAATAGGTATCTCCTCGGCAAGCGTGTTACACCTTCGATCACGTCGACGCTTCCCATCAGGCGAGTCAGTGGTCAAACGCATGCCTAGTCTATTGTAAAAACTATATACAGGGTTATAGGTAACTCACCAAAAACCTCTTAGGGTTCATTGTACTCATCAATATGAACAACTTTTACTATGAAGCCAATCCTGAATTCGCGAAAAAAAAACAGCTGTTCCATACAAACAGTTCATTGACCTGAAACAAAATGTATAGAACAGCTGATTTTTTTTTTCTCGATTTCAGAGTTCGCCCCATAGTAGTTCATATTGATGAGTACAATGAACTCTTAAGAGGTTTTTGGTGAGTTACAAATAACCATGTTTAAGTATATGAATAAGAAAAAACTAAATGAAATTGACATTAATTGTATCTTTAACTTTAATAAATTCTTGACTGATCTCTCAGAATATTGTATGCCCAATAGGGTAGCTGTTGAAACCTATAATATTCAATGTGACCTGTGACTACACAGCTGACAATAAATGATTTTGAATTTTGAAGTATGGTTTAATTTACAGCTGTCTTACTGGTGATGAATGAAACCAACCAAAATTAATACAAAAAAACGTTTTAATTCCACAATCACAGATCATTCTTAAAGCTAAGAATAAATATTCTAAGTTATAGCTACTTATTACTAGTTAGCTCTGTGAGCTGTAGATCTCGCGGCCGACGTCTGTCCTCCTATACAGGTCACATTCCTCAATCGAGTGTTGTGAATTTTTCATATCTCTGTAATTAACAGAATGGGCTAAGAAATGCGAACTGCAGAAGAAAACAGAGATCCGGACAGAACTCGGACATAAGAAAATATTTTTGTCGAAACTGAAGCATAGATGCTTTGTTCACTCGGTCTACTATGATGCAGATATTAAAATAATCAAAAATAACTAAATAAATAATATTTTTTTTTTTACAAAATTTTTGGTTTAACGTGTCTACTGTCCCTTTGGATTTGGGATAATTTTGAAATCAACAGTGAGGGAGGAGATAGATTGCTAACTCATAAGGTTGTAGACGCTACTAATAAGAGTAAGGGCGTTTGTGCACTACAAATAATTTTACTGTCCGGAAGTCCGATTTTTTACGGTCCGACTTTTTACTATACATATATATATATGTATTATAATTTAATAAGCGATGGCAGGCTGGTTAGGAGAAGGCCGGACGGTAAAATTACTTGTAGTGCACAAACGCCTTAACATGAGGTAATAATAGAAATAAAAACTAAAAACGGATGTTATGGACTGAATGAAGTTAACTAATGGAAAAATTACTTTTATAATACGGAAATTACTCACGTACGATTAAGTCGGTTATTCTTGTATTTTAAAATCATAATGTGTGAAAACCACGGCAGTTTCCATAATAAAAAAGAAAAAAAAAACTTTTTTTGTTTGGGTACGAAAGTAGAGAAGAAATATGTAACAGAAGTACATATGTTGATTTACTACGAAGAGGGTCTCTAACAATATTGATACATTTACCCTAAAAAATAATAAATTAGATGATTTACATACATTGGTTTTAAAAAAAATTATAATACTTGAAACTTTTGGTCCACAATGAAATAGTAACATCGGCGTTGTTTTTATTTGTATTCGTTTTGCTACTCGTCTACAGATGGCGCCACTTTGTATGTGAGTCAGCTATAATGTTGCTACTTGACAATAGATGGCGCTGTTTTGTCCTCGGTCTTTCTGCTGCTTTTGTTGCTGCGTTGCTCTAGTTTTCAGTTTTGCTACTCGGCTACAGATGGCGCTACTTTGTATGTGAGTCGGCTTTCATGTTGCTACTCGACAGTAGATGGCGCTGTTTGGTACTTGGAGTTTCTACTCAGGCATTTTGTTCATTGTCGATCCAACACCATCATTGGCATCTGTATTTTGAATGCTTCAATCAGCTCCTGAAGAAAATAACATCGAAGTGTCACATAACGCATTTTTATATTTAGGCATGTTCACTACCAACTGAGCCACCGAGGCAGTCAAATTATAATTATATACTTATAACTAGCGACCCGCCCCGGCTTCGCACGGACATAACATATATAGCCTACTAAAACCACATTAGAAACCTCAAAAAAAAGTATTTCTCCACTATTTAATGGATGTCATTATACATATAAACCTTCCTCTTGAATCACTCTATCTATTAAAAAAAACCGCATCAAAATCCGTTGCGTAGTTTTAAAGATTTAAGCATACAAAGGGACATAGGGACAGAGAAAGCGACTTTGTTTTATACTATGTAGTGATGATGAGTACAGTTAAAATCTAGAAATCTGGTAAAAGTTACTTAAAAATCTGGAAGCATGTCAATGAATTCAAAATCAACCTGTTTATGTAGCAAATAATATAAAGAAGAAGCAGCACGATTCTAAGGCAGACATCACACTGCCGCCGCATCTCGCTGCGGTGTGCGGTTTGTATGGAATTTCTCCGCTTTGAGACGCGGTATCAGCGACTTGTAGTCAGCGGTTTTTAACCCCAACGCAAAAACGATGGGGTGTTATAAGTTTCACGTGTCTGTGTGTGTGTGTGTGGTGTCTGTCTGTGGCATCGTAGCTCTCGAACGGATGAACCGATTCTGATATTGTTCTTTTTGTTGAAAGATGAATTAGTCGGGAGTGTCCTTAGCTATGTTTGATAATCGGTGTCGTGGTTTTTTTTAATTTTTAATTTATACGTAATATAGTCAACTGGGGCAATTACGTCTTTCGAGAATTACTGACAAACCCTTCACAAATAAGGCAACTAACGCCATCTTGTACAGATTATTTGCAACTAAAGATAGAAAAAAGATGTAGGTGGCGCCTTATTCGTGAAAGGTTTGTCAGTAATTCTCGAAAGACGCAATTGCCCCACAGACTTATTTGCCCTAGTTGACCCTACAAATCAAGATTTCAGAGCCAAAGTTCAAATCCGCATAACCGCACACCTGAGCGGTGTCCGGTGCAGTGTTTTGCGATATACCGTACTAGCTACGCCCTGAGGTTTCACCTGCGTTTAAAAAGTATCCTATATGCTATTCTTCTCTATGCCAAATTTCATCCAGATCTGTTCAGCCGTTCTGGCGTGAAAGAGTAACAAACATCCATCCATCCATTCTTACAAACTTTCGCGTTTATAATATTAGTAGGATGGTAGAGCGTACCTTCCACCGCTGCATGTCAATGGAGACTATGAACTGGTTCTCTACGTTGTCGTCTCTCTCCGCCGGCTGCGTGGGCGGGACCGGCGTTATCATCGGGAGCTCGCTCTCTTCATCTGGACAAGCAGTTTTTTTTTAAATAAGTTATTATCCTTTCGGTTATGTTGATTTTTGGAGGTAGTTAACTACCTCATACCTTCCTTTGTAGTTAAAACAGGAGCTTTATTATGCAAGGAAAGTGGTGACCATAATCGTATGCCTTCTGACTAGGCTGCTATGTTGTGAGTGACTTGGCGCGAGTGAGATAGCATACGATGACCGTTGCCATTTCACTGACAGGCCTATCATTCGCTCCAATTTCCCCACAACTTTAACTGTGCGTACTTAATCGCAGAGGCGACTTTTGCATATAAAAAAATGTAAAAAAAAAAAAAAAAAAAGGCAAACTATTTGTAAAACAATGCAGTAGAATAAAGGCTATTTTTATTTTATTTTATTTTTTATTTACTTAATTGAGCCGTGTGGTAACGAAGCGATCGGCTCAGTTAAGTACGAGCAGGCCTCATTCTTGTCGAAGTCGTCAGCGTCTTCCCCACACTTTTTAGTGCGCAGGGTCGGCTTGAACACTGAACGCCCGACCACACGCAAAAACAAGCACGCGCAGACCGGGCTTGCGAGACAAGTCGAAGTCGCGGTCGCCATGCCATGGTTGGCGCGGTGTACAGTTTTACCTACAACATGCTAGGAGTTCCCTGTTCGAACCTGGCTAGAGCAGTTAAGTGTGGTGGAATTGGAGCGTATGGTAGGCCTATTACCACACGGCTCAGTTAAGTACGCACAGAATCTAGGTACGAGTACATTGTTTTAAAAAGTTATTTATTTATTATTAATTCACCATCAGCAAAGTTAATTGATTACTCTAAAATTATAAAATTGATTATAAAATCTGTATATTAATATAATTGATACTAGCTGTCACCCCGCGATTTCGTTCGCGTTTATTATTCATCTTAATATTAGGTCCTTACGTATGAAATTGGCGTTTTGTCGTACTGATCAATTTGATCTGAAATATCTCCTCTTTGGTTAAGAATTCGAAATTCAAATTAATAAATTCATTTAGCTGGTTTCTTTTTCTTTGGAATACAGTCATTCATTTGTTATTTTCCTCATTATTTTTTCTTTGGCGTCGCTTATTACCGCGCAATGGAAAACATGAAATATCGGTATATTTACGAGTACGAGTTCTACCGTGGCACCAGTGCTGCAGAAACAGCTCGAAGAATTAATTATGTGTACGGCGCTGGTGTCGCTAAAGACAGCATGGTACGTTTTTGGTTTCAACGTTTTCGTTCTGGAAATTTCGACCTTAAGAACCAACCCCGTGGCCGGCCGGAGATCAAAGTGAAAAACGAAGAATTAAAGGCTATTGTGGAAGCGGATCCATCACAAAGCACTTCAGAGATAGCAGCAGGCTTCGGGGTAAGTGACAAAACTGTATTAATCCACTTGAAGCAAATCGGGAAAGTAAAAAAACTCGAACGATGGGTACCTCATGAATTGAGTGAATCGAACTTGCAAACACGGGTCGCCTGCTGTGTTACTTTGCTCAACCGACACAATAATGAAGGGATTTTAAATCGAATCATTACTTGTGATGAAAAGTGGATATTGTACGATAATCGAAAGCGCTCATCGCAATGGCTGAACCCTGGAGACCCAGCCAAATCCTGCCCTAAACGAAAATTGACTCAGAAAAAGTTACTTGTAAGTGTTTGGTGGACTAGCGCCGGTGTCGTTCACTACAGCTTTCTTAAATCTGGCCAAACGATTACGGCAGATATCTATTGTCAGCAACTGCAAACCATGAAGGAAGAACTAGCTGTTAAACAACCGAGATTGGTCAATCGCTCTAGGCCACTGCTGCTTCACGACAACGCAAGACCACACACTGCACAACAAACAACCACTAAGTTAGCTGAGCTACAATTGGAATGTCTGCGACATCCACCGTACTCCCCGGACCTTGCTCCAACAGATTACCATTTCTTCCGGAATTTGGACAACTTCTTACAAGGAAAAAAATTCCACTCCGATGCAGCAGTCCAAACCGCCTTCAAAGAGTTTATTGATTCTCGCTCCCATGGTTTTTATAGTAAAGGGATCAATGAACTACCCATAAGATGGCAAAAGTGCATAGATAACAACGGTGCATACTTTGATTAATTAAATATATTTTACAAAAAAATATCGACTTTTTATTCCTCCCGTACAAAACGCCAATTTCATACGTAAGGACCTAATATATATAAATCTCGTGTCACAATGTTTGTCCTCAATTAACTCCTAAACCACTTAACCGATTATAATAAAATTCGCACACCAAGTGCAGTTCGATCCAACTTGAGAGATAGGATAGTTTAAATATATAGTACCTGGATGACCGAGCTTTGCTCGGTATTTTTTTTTTTTTTAATTGTTTTTTTTGGAAAATAAACAATTGATTTTAGTCTAACCTCAAAGCAAACACTCATTGACTTCGTGTTACTTAACAACGCCATCTGCTGTTGTGTCGTTAAAGCAATTAGTTGCTCACAAAAAAATAGTATTATTATTCGCCAATAGATGTCAGGAAGAGTCATATTTTTCAGTTGAGACTACTCAAACGCCTCCTTTTTGTTATTTTTCTTTCAAGTTTAGGTTTAAGTTGATTATCGATAAAACACGAATAAAATGACATTTTCTAAAAATGATTCCTAGCTAGATCGATTTATCGCCCCCGAAACCCCCCCATGTACTAAATTGTATGAAAATCGTTGGAGCCGATTCCGAGATTCCAATTATAATATAAGAATTGCTCATTTAAAGATATAAGATATATATATATAAATAATAAACGCGAACGAAGTCGCGGGGTGACAGCTAGTATATATATATATGTGAGCTATCCTATCTGTTAAGTTAGATCGAACTGCACACGGTGTGCAAATTTGATTGAAATCGGTTAAGTAGTTTAGGAGTCTATAGCGGACAAACAACGTGACACGACATTTATATATTTTGAGATAAAATTGTTCCCAGGAAGATTACTAGCTACCGCCACAGGGTATCCTACCGCGGTAGCTAGTGACCCTAATTAAATTCATTTTAATAAATAAGTAGTAAATAAGCCAGTAATAAATAATTTATCTTATTCTTATTTATTTATTTAAAAGTGTGGGGAGATCGGTATGGAAGGCCTATTACACGATAAAAACTATCGGTTACAATGGGTCACCTTGGTGCATACCCACTCAATAAAACCTACCAAGGTTGATAGCAATCATGCCGTCCCTGACAAGGAAGGAGACATAGTAGATGTTCTCCACGGTGCGACTGAAGCTTTCAGGGTCTAACACCAGGTGGAAGTAGCTGAGAGGTTTGTCGCCTTTGTTGTGGTACATCGTACTGATGAAGTCGCTTACAAGAGTCACCATCTCGCTGCCTTCTTCGACTTTGTCTAACCTGAAAATGAAAAAGATTAGTTTATTACTAGCTTGCGGTCCGCAGTTAAAAAGTAGACTATGTGCTATTCCAGACTTTCTAACTTAATTGCAAATTATAAATAATATGAAAGATAATATATAGGGTTATCGGTTTAGGTTGTACTAAGCCAAAAAGGGGGTCATTGTACTCATCATTTTGAACAACTTTTACTATGGAGCTAACTCAAAACCTCGGAAAAATTGCTGATCAATACAAAAAATTCATTAATCGTCGACAAAATGTATGGAACAGCTGTTTTTTTTCGATTTCAGGGTTGACTCCATAGTAGAGGTTGTTCATTTTGATGAGAACAATGACCCCTTTCGGCTTACTACACCCTTTCCTAATAGCCCTGTATTTCTCATTCAGATCCGTTCAGCCATTCTATTTTTTAGTGTTCGTTGACAGACGGACAGCGGAGTCTTAGTAATAGGGTCCCGTTTTAACCTTTGGGTATGGAACCCTAAAAAAGTGTCAAATATGTTTGTGCATTATGGTAAATGTTACACGAGTTAACAAGATCTTAAAAATTATAGTATATGTAGATATGTTATAATGAACCCTATTAAGGTATTGCAATGTCATATGGAGTGGGCCGGCTTATGACACTTGACACTAATATTAAAAAGCCCAAAGTTTGTGTGTAAGTGTGTATGTTTGTTACGTGTTCACGCTCAAACGGACGGATGATTTTTTCTATGGAGCTAGCTTATACCCCAGGTTAACACATTGTCAATTTTTTGACCGCGGGTAAAACGTTTTTTTTAGTGGTTTTTCCCCGTAGGGCAGGCTAGAGCCAACATGGCCATACCGCCTAGTCATCCGTATGTGTTTTGTCCATAAGTAGTTACTCGTAGATCTATAATGAAGATTATAGAGGAAAGGGTGATGATGAATGAGATGAATCCCTCCCTTTTCCCCATCTCAGTAAAGCCTTGGATACTTACTGAAACTTCAAGTCGAGTTTTGTAGAGAACACGAAAAGTAGCATTTCCTAATGTTTGGATCATTGGCAACACTCGTGCACGTTAACGAATTGGTAAAGGTTAATAATCAACCATTATTACACTTTAACACTCGAAGAATCACAAGTTTTAGAAAATAAAACAAAATCACGACACCACCTTTTTGGTTCCCGCCAAAAACTCTGTTTATTCTTTTAATGATGATATTTTTTAGCGATGATAGCCTAGTAGGAGAAGACCCGCCTCTCAAGCCAGAGGGAGCGGGTTCGAACCCACCCGACGGCAAGCACCAAGTTGTTCATTGTGTGAACATATGTGCGTATTGCATGTCATCTGCTACGCAACTGGAGCCCGGTGAATGGCGAATGGCTCACCCCCTCTCACAGTTGGGACTGAATATCGTCCGGCGAAGAAAGAGGTGCTGATTACACCTCTGCCAGCCCCTTCGGGAGACAGCCGTGACGATATGGTAATCCTAACTAATATTATAAATGCAAAAGTGAGTTTGTTCGTTCGTTTGTTTGTAACGCTTTCACGTCTCAACTACTCAACCGATCACCTTGAAATTTTGCATACATGTTGTCTGGGGTACAGAAAAGGACATAGGGTACTTTTTATCCAGAAACAATTAGCTGTTCCTGTGGGACCACGGCTACAGACTACAGACCGGAGGGAATGGCTACAGACCGGAATAAGTGGAGGATACTGACAAATCGCTGGGTGAAGCAAAAGGGTGGTCGCGATCTTCAGCCATGAAGGATCGACCAGAGAGAGAGAGAGAGAGAGAGAGAGAGAGAGAGAGAGAGAGAGAGAGAGAGTGGGACCACGGGGCGCAGCTGGTTCTTCTAACAAATACGTTTTCATGATTATGTATACTTGTAATGATTATGTTTTATTGTTTATTGATTTATTTATTGATTATTCGCATGTTTGTAAGTTTTAATTTAATTTTTGTGTTTTGATTTTTAATTTAATTTACATTTTTGATGATTTTGTGTGTACCTATGGAATGACTGTTCTGAAATAAACTTAATTATTGTTATTTAAAAAGTGACAGATGAGACTCTGATTGACTAAGGTAAGGGACTGACCTGTCGACAGTTTCGGGCGCTGTGAGCCTGGCGGCCTGTCGCCGCTCGACGCAGCGACGAACCGTACGAGAGCGCTGTTCGGGCGGCGTTGGCGCGAACGTGCCGAACAGACTGAGCGCTGATGGTACCTCTTTGGGGAACGCGAAGAACCAGAAGGCGGTGTTCACTTTCTGTTCATAGAAATTCTTATGTACTACAGACCGATTCAAACACACCCCGGCTTCGCACGGTACCTAATAAACCTTCCGTGAAAAAATATCTAAGTGGACATCAAAATCCATTTAAGGCCCGGTATTATCACGGAATCAACGAAACAAGTATTTTGTTTGCGCTCACGATTCTGCAATCAAACGATTTGCAGAATCGTGATGATCAGGTGCAAAAAAATACACCAAAAACAGTCGTTAAACGGAGCAGGATTTTGAAAATCATTCTGATTAAAAACACAAAAATTATCTTCTCCAAAGAACTGTTTGAGCGTGGTTCTCTAAATTTTCAGTGATTACAACACATTTTATTATCTTATTCTTATTTGTGTCATAATCATATCACGATTAATATCAATAAAAACGGCAAGAAAATGTAATTCTAGGCACCGATCCCATTTTACCATCAAATGTGATTTACGATTTTCAACTCTAAATGAAGCTATATTAGATAATCGTGCTATGACCGGGTCTTAATTAAGTTTAACAGCATTTTTAGTGCGTCAGTTTTCATCGTAGTAAGTGCCACTCACAATATACTGGGCAAGCTCATGTTTGTCATATGTGTTGACGTTTCCACTGACAGCTTCAGCGCATCGTATGGAGAGGTCGCTGGTGGCGCGGAGTACTCGCGAGTCTAGATAACCCTCACCTGTAAATGAAATTAAATTATTTCATTCACACACTTTCATTCACACGATTAATAAAATATTCGGGACATTCGGGACACTTACACAGACGGTCGTCTGACCCCAAAACTAAGCAAAGCTTGTACTATGGCTGCCAGAGACTGATATACATACATATACATTTATATACATACTTAAATAGATAATTAACACCCAGACACAGAACAAACACAAAATGTTTATCACATGAATATTTGCCCTAGGTGGGAATCGAACCCACACCTCCTAGCTCAAAAGGCAGGTTCACTACCGACTGAGCCACCGAGGCAGTCAAATAAAATAAAACACTACACTGTTGTTCCTACAACATTAAAAGAAAAACAAAAACCCGGCTGCAGAACGTTGTACCCTTTGTCACTTCCACTGAGTTCCACTATCAAGACGATTCAAATGACACCTCACATGTCAAAATTCATCAAGCTGTTTAGGCTGTAGCGTGATTCAAAAAAAAGGTTGACATTCTGGAAACAAACACGTAATGACGTCACTTGTTTTCGTCATCGTCTCTTTCGAACTTTTTTAAATGACATATTTCGGTCTTTCTTAAACATCGATTGACGTCACTACGTGTTGCCCACGTGACCGGCGGAGACTCCGCCAGGTATCGACCACGATACCTGGCGGAGTCTACTATTATACCATGGGCGTGCCAAATAAAATCTCATACATACATACATACATGCACACACTCGAAAAACCTAACCCTCCTTCCTCCTTCTACAATCAAAACTATGTAATGGGCATGTGGCTTGCTCGCCACGTCCGATGTAGAGGACTGGCGTCCTAGTCTTTCAACGCAGGTACCAGGGCACATATGACACAGAAAAACGTATAACATTGTATTTGTAGAAGTTACTTTGCATTTTGGAAGAAATCTGAAAATATTTTTTTGTTGATTTTTTACTAGTAGCTCGATAAGCTGTAGACCTCGCGCCAGTCCCCTGACTGGCGTCCTAGTCGCGCACCGCAGGTACCAGGGCACATGGCACAGAAAAACATTTAACATTGTATTTGTACAAATTACTTTGCATTTTGGAAGAAATCTGAAAATATTTTTTTGTTGATTTTTTACTAGTAGCTCGATAAGCTGTAGACCTCGCGCCAGTCCCCTGACTGGCGTCCTAGTCGCGCACCGCAGGGACCAGGGCACGTATGACACAGAAAAACATTTAACATTGTATTTGTACAAGTTACTTTGCATTTTAGAAGAAATCTAAAAATGTTTTTTTGTTGATTTTTACTAGTAGCTCGGTAAGCAGCTGTAGACCTCGCGCCAGTCCCCTGACTGGCGTCCTAGTCGAGCACCGCAGGGACCAGGGCACGTATGACACAGAAAAACGTATAACATTGTATTTGTACAAGTTACGTTGCATTTTAGAAGAAGTCTGAAAGTGTTTTTATGTTGAATTTTTACTAGTAGCTCGGTGAGCTGTAGACCTCGCGCCAGTCCCCTGACTGGCGTCCTAGTCGCGCACCGCAGGGACCAGGGCACGTATGACACAGAAAAACGTATGACATCGTATTTGCACAAATTACTTTGCATTTTAGAAGAAAATGTAATGTCTATGCCCTAAACAGCTGATTGGATGTTGATGAAATTGGATAATAACTGTATACATTCACTCTTAAGAGGGCCGCGACGTTTTGAAATTTCCATACAAACGCACAGTAGTGCGTAGTAATTTCTTGAAAACCGTTTGTCAGATTATGATGTAATTTAGCAAGTACAATTAAATTAACAATATCTTCGCCCCTATGTTCTTGTTTTTTTTAAAAACGTTCTCAAGTGAAAATAGAGCTTTGAAAAATATCCGCATTTTAAGGGGTAACTTTTGACTGATTTATTCAATAGGTAGACAAAGCAAATCAAAAATTCCATTACATAGGGAGGTTGTCTACATCATTAGCTGTTAAATGAATCAATAATACAAGGGAAATTCTTAGTTATTTAAGAATGATTACAGTAGTGCAAAAGTCATTAAAAAAAATGCACTTTGTCACTCTGTAGGTAAGTTTAGAGGCTCGTCAGTATTATACTCGCTCTCTTCGCTCGTCTTCTTCTTCTAGACGAAATGGCGATAGAATACCTTAAGCCAATGCGATGTTAGTCTAGGTCGCCTAGGTCGAAATTAGTTAGGTCGCCGGACTCTTAACTCTATTCACAACAAAGTTCGTAGTCTTCTTCTAAACGAAATGGCTATAGAATACCTTAAGCCAATGCGAAGTAAGTCTAAAGTGGTCGCCGGACTCTTAAGCAGAGTTTTCATTTTGGTTGTCAGTTGTTATTTAAGTACTAACTACCTACTACATATTCTGTGATGTTGTCTGACGCATTAGGTAAGCGGCACATTATTGGAAATACTCTGCCAGAGTGTTCCCTGACACTTTTATTCTGGGTGTTTTCAAGTATCGAGTGAATCGGTTTCTTCTAGACAAGCATGCTCCATCGTAGGCCGCATCAATGCTTATCATCAGGCATGTTGGCAGCCAAATGCAAGCCTATCAAGTTATAAAAATATAAATATATAATTGACAGAATTTATTGACAAAAAATATTATTTACCTATTTACAAAAAAGGATCCAAAAAACTTCCTTGTAATATACTGTAACTATTTATCTAATTTCATCAAGATCTATTCAACTGTTTAGCTGTGAAAAGCCTACAAACAAACAAACAGACAGAGTTACTTTCAATTTCATAATATTATTAGTACTTAGTAGTATTTGTATTTGTGTTGTATTAGTATGGATTATACAATCAATACTACATCTTTAGCTTAATCAATAGGTTACATACCAGGATGTTTGACCTTCTGCTCAATACCACCCTCGTTGAGCAGTAATTTAGCCTCCTTCAGGGCATCGGCTGTCTTGTCCATGCGAGTGTAATTGTTATCATCTTCATCTTCTGTCAAATTATAATAATAAGGTTTTATATGTAGAAGTTAAAATCTACACAATATAGTCAAGTATTCATCAAGGTAATATAAGGAAGAAGCGGTACAAGTCTTATTTGTAGTACACAGCAAGTGGACCAACTCACAACAAAGGATACTCTTTAGGTTCATTGACAGTATTTTGTTACATAAATAATAATAATAAATAATAAATTCGGGACACTTCCACACACGGTCACCTGACCCCAAACTAAGCAAAGCTTGTACTATGGCTGCCAGAGACTGATATACATACTTAGATATTTTTAAATACATACTTAAATAGATATTAACACCCAGACATAGAACAAACACAAATGTTTGCCCTAGGTGGGAATCGAACCCACGCCCCCAAGCTCAGAAGGCAGGTTCACTACCAACTGAGCCACCGAGGCAGTCATTATCATGTATCATTGACAAGGATTGTGAGACATACGAGAGACTAGCGGGAATGAGACAACAATAATTAGCACTGTTGCGACTGGTTGGGAAAATACACGCATAATGGCCCAATCAAGTGGCTAAGTGCGGATAACGCCCCGTTAAACAAACAAACAAACAAACAAACAAACAAACAAACAAACAAGACTAGTTGGGATTGTTTGTGACTACTTTGAATTGTGTGAATGCACCTAATTTATGCAGTCAATGATTAAGTTCTCATACAGTATATCTCTTATTATTTGATTGAAGCAAGTATGGGTAAAATTAAGTTAAAAATGAATTATGCCACGGTGTCTTACATTCTACAAGTTTGGAGTGTGCTTATATGGAAAATATAAAATCAAAGAAAGTTAGGTTGTTCATGTTATAATTGTACTAAAAATTACTTGTTTTATCTACTTCAATAACAAGGGAGGTGCAATATGAGAACCTAATTATGGACCACATAAATTAGGTGCTTAGCACTGATCACTGTAGTCGCAAACAATTGCAACCAGTCGCAACAGTGATAATTATTGTTGTCTCGTTCTCACAAGTTTCTTGTATATCTCTCTATCTTTGTTATTGATTCATCCTACTAATATTAAGTATTATAAACGCGAAAGTTTGTAAGAATGGATAGATGGATGTTTGTTACTCTTTCACACCAGAACGGCTGAACAGATCTGGATGAAATTTGGCACAGAGATAGGTTATAGTCTAGAATTGCACATAGGATACTTTTGAACCGCGGGGCGCAGCTAGTGTAACATAATTTTGTCAACGGCGTTTGCTTGTAGTCGTATTTGGTCCGCGTTCTGTGTACTAGAAATAAGACTCGTAACTACTTCTTCATCTAATTACTGTTGTTTTGTTACTTTACTGTTTTGGACTTTTCAAGGGCCCCTATTCAATACATGGATGGTAAATACTTGTAGTTTCTGAAGCAGCCCCTTTTTTCTACTCTTAAAAGACTTTGAATAATGAACCGGTAAAATAAATATAATAATTACCCAAGGTTGATAAATCCTCCAGTAGGGTTCTGTACCGCAATTTGCGCTCATCACTGGTTTTAGTGACTCGCCTGCCGCCTTCAGTTTCAGACATTTTTCTGTAAACTGTCGACCGGTCCAAAAAAACTACATTGAGATTTTGAGAAAACACGCAAAAGGAAGTCAACGACTAAGGCGGATGCTAGACGCTGTTTAGGTATCACAATATTCACAACTCGCAGTTTAATTGCCGGCAAACAACTTGAGCCATGACCTTGAGTGCGCAATAGACGATTTTATGGTATCGTTGGTGGAAAGAGAGGTGCGCGAGGTTTTTTTTTTTTTTTTTTATACCAATGCGGTATTAACGAATGAAATTTAGGGATGCTAAACGCTCGTTAAAAATTGACACAGAGTGGTCACAGTGACACTGACTTGTGCTGCTAGATCAAATTACCCATTCAATGCTAAAAGCGATGATTTCATTTGAGTGATATTTTCATATCACTCTTTTTCATCCTTGTTGCTCTCGTTTAAAACGTCATAGATGTGAGAGTGACCAAGATAAAATCTCTTCTCATCTCACGCGCGGGAATAGCCCTCTATTGTTTTTTTAAAATGTGGTGATGATGATGATGATGAATCCTTCCCTTTTTCCCATTTCAGTAAATGTATGGATACTTTAACTTTAAGTAGAGGATTGTTCGCAATTTTTGTATCATTTGCCCACACTTGTAAGCGCTAACGATTAGCAACATACCATTCGAAAATTTAGAAACTACATGATAAAAAATTACAATAACAACTTTTCGGTATCCGCCAAGAGCTCAAAAAAAAGGTTGTTGATAATTTTGACTTGACATTGAATTTTTTTTTTTTTTATAGTACATTGACATTTATTGCGATGAATAACGTTTCCAAAGTTTTGTTTAATTAGTTTTTGAACGAATATAGATGAAGTGGGGTTGTCATAGTGAAGACTTTCCTTAGAATAAGGGAAAAATTGCGACAAGGATAACATTCACCATGCATCATATAACTAGGTATTTGACTGCCTAAAAATGTTATTGTGTTACAACAAATTTAAATCTAAATTGTTTTTGGTATTTTTTTTATTAACTAGTTTTTAATTTAGGTTTAGTTTCAACCACACCATATGTTTTAAGAATATAATCCCAATGTATGTTTTATTATTTTTGTCAAACTTTGGGAAAATTAATCTAAAGTATTATGGTATTGGTATCGCAACTCTAATTTTTTTGTAAAAAACGGAGTGAGTGCGCGGTGGTAAAGACAATAGCTATTACGAATTTAAGTTGTAATTAACATTAAAAATAGATTGTAGTATTGTAAAGTTAAATAATGTGAAAAAAAATCCCTATTCGTCATACAAGTGTTTTTGTGAGTGTTCTAAACTTTGTAATTGGTGAGGTTAGAATCGTGATTTAGAGATTGAATTTCTGTTGTAAATGGATTCCCCACCCGCTCAAGAAGTAACGGAACTCCTAAGACAATGGGAGGATCAATACGCAACACCTACATACGATCCTATTCCTACTTTGACCAGGTAAGCTATTGTTTTGGTCTACGAAACTTCAAAACACTTTGGTAACTTATAATGCGGGAGAAACCGCACATGTGATAGAAAATCAGCGTTGAATTACATAAAATATTCTGAAATTGAGCAATCTAGTCATTTCTCAGATATTTGTATCACCCACACTTGACTATTCTAAAATTCAAACATAAACCAGTATTTTGCATTAAAAACTACCATTTAAATTACTAATCATAACAAAAACAGGTGTAGAATCACATATTTCAAGCTATTTTATTTGCCTTTGATGTAAAAGTCTCCTGTTGATGTTAAGGTTTAACCCTATCAGATTCTGCCGCTGCTTCAGCAAATTGAAATTTGACATCATTGTAACTAGATACTACACCAACTAGCTGTTAGAGTTGAGTGTAATCAAGTTGCAACCTAGCTCCTCAAAGACTTGTTGTTTACCCTTCATCTGCCGAGTGCCTTACCCGCAGCATGTGTGCTTAAGGAATGTGTGAAAAGCAATTCTATCCTGCATACATAAGGTCTATCTTTTTCGATTTTTGAAAATCAAAGGCATTTTCCACACATGCAATAAACAATGCTGCATTGTACAAGCGACAGCAAATTTTTGGAAATTTGATTTTTGCAGACTGCACACTATGATGCTTCTTGACAGATTAACATTGTTGAGTACAAAACCTCTGTAGTCAGTTGTTGTCTGTCGGAAGAAGTCTTGTCAGATGTCATGTGTAAACAACCGATAAAATAAAACAGAAAATTCTTGCTTAATCCTAATTCACTGGTAGATTAATTATCATTGTCTACCATGCACTGCGTCAACAAAGATCTCATTTAGGGTTTCTGGTTGCATTATTAGGGTATCAGTGTGTGCAATGACTCTGTCAACTTTTTCACTTATTGCAGTATTCCATTTTCACCAGCAGTTATTAGGTAGGTACTAGCTACACCATACAGTTTCGTCTACTGTCTAAAGAGCTGGTAAATTTTCTGGGATAAAATGTAGCCAATCCAGGGTAAAAGCTCCATACCAAATTTTTGCACCAGCCGTTTTTGTGTGATTGAGTAACTAACACATAAATATATACAAACTTTTATGTCTACAATATTAGTAGGACAGTACGAAGTAGAATGGTAAGGGGCAAGGTTTAAACCATAAATGCCATGTCAGCATTACAGTAGCATGCTATTTTAAAGTTATAGGCATTATGCATTCAATTCTATTACTACATATAGAGAAGCTATCATAAGAAAAGGTCATGCTCCATTTTGCTGAAAGTTGTTAAACTAAAGTTTGCTACAGACCTAAAACAATGATTCGTAATAAGTCGTACAATACAATCATACTAACCACACAGTACAAATATGCAGTGCTAGAAAGCTTTTAAGGTGTTGTTTTCTCGCGACCAAAAGGTCAAAAGCAACTTCGGTGCTAGCAAGGAACTAAGTGAAGTGTGGCCGGATGGCTGCACTTGAATAGATTATAGTAGTGATGTATGGTGTCTTCTCTAGTTGTAGTAACATAACTCAATGGCATTAGTTGAAGTTGGTTTTAATTATAAATAGACAATAGTCTTGAGCCATCCAAATCTTACAAAAATAACTCAATGTATTCTTCAAAACACATGTTTGAAAACACATGCTTGCCATATGGTTAAAAAAAGTTCTAGTTCAGAAAATGTGAGCTCTGTTTTCATAGTTATTGTCTAGCCTTTCTGCACAAATGGCAGGAAATAATGTAGGAGAGGGACAAGATGAAAGATATGAGAGATAGAAATAAACTACATTTAACAATTTTTAGTTTTACATGTATATTGTGACGGAGAGGCAAATCTCCTACACTCTGTACGGATATCATCAAGATAGCAACTAATGCATCCATGACAGAGTGTTCTCGTAATGCATAAAACCAGCTAAAACCAACAAGCATCGCAAGAGCAGTAATCATGGCAACCAGAAAGACTGATGACAATAAAGACCCACCATGTATTGCCATCCTAAAAACCACAACCCCTCTGCCAAGAGTGCCAAATTAAAAAGCATTTGGCCACACTTTTTACCCTGAAGGGGTAGGCAGAAGTATATTACAAAACTCATAGATTAGTTATATGCATGTTATAACCATTAAATGCAGCCAATTCTAAAATATTTCATATACTTACTAAAACTCTGCTGTTTAATAGACACTTTTAGTTATTTAAGATAATTCAAAAGTCTCTTTGAGTTACAAATATAGCTAGAGGTATAAGATAAGGATTTAAGAGAGCTGCTCTAGTTGGTGGAGTAAAATTCAGCACCCTTATCAAGAGTTTAGATGGTTATGAAAACTTTGTTGTTTTCGTTTGTTAAATTATTAAATGTAATTAACAAAATTGTTGTTATTAACTTTGTGACACACCATCTTTGTACCTGCACAGTTTCACAATAAAAAATATTCTACTCTATTCCATACATTTCAATAAAGTGAACCTACCCTTATCATGAATTTCGATAGTTACAAAAACTTTTTTCGTTTGGTTTCATACATTTCAAGAAACCGCACCTCACGGAAACATAAAGAAACTAGGTTAATTTTATGGAGCCTAACGAAAATGAAAAAGCCTGTTAACTATCAAAACTCATGGTAAGCCCTCTGGCATAAACATTAAGAAACTAGGTTCAACTGTTTTTACCTTCTAGTTATTGCCTAACATTGTTTACAATAGTTTGCAGGAAGGGTTGTTGATTTCTATAATATTACTAGCTGTCACCTCGCGACTTCGTTCGCGTTTATTATTTATATATATGTGTGAGCTATCCTATCTGTTAAGTTAGATCGAACTGCACACGGTGTGCAAATTTGATTGAAATTGGTTAAGTAGTTTAGGAGTCTATAGCGGACAAACAACGTGACACGTAATTTATATGTATTAAGATAGCACACATACACTGCTTAGTCAGAATATCTATCTTAATCTTTGATGATACATGTATAAGGGGGGTTCGGTAAGTAAATCTAAAAATGGATCTCATAAATTAGGTGCTGCACACAATTCACCTTAGTCACAAACAAATGCAACCAGTCGCAACAGAAATAATTAGTTGTCTTGTTCTCGATATTGTCTCTTGTACATCTCTCTATATTTGTTCAACTTCAACTTTTCTTTATGGCTTCTGTTATTATTGTCACAATTCTGCCATTGTCTTGTGTGCAGTTCTGTGCTCTCTGATTGATAATGGCCAGTAGTATTTTGGTGCTACACATCTATGGTGCTGATGGGTAGTAGTCTTCAGTTTCTTCTACCGTTGAATAATGAATCTTCTTGGCACCTCTAACCAACTACAAGGGACAAATACAGTTGTAAATAAATAAATAAAAATAATAATAATTTAGCCTTTTATTCCATTTTAAATAAAAAAAATACTTTTCAAATGTTACATAATTTTTTCCTATGGATCCCTTTCTGGGTAAATGCCTCCTCCAAATTTGCCCATGTTTGTCTATCTCTGCCCAATTTCCACCAATCTTTCCCCGCCATGTCTGTGAGATCATCGGCCCACCTCCTTTTAGGTCTTCCAACCCTCCTCTTTCCTGTAGGTCCTATCCATTTAGTTGCGAAATTGTAAAAACAAAATTGTCTATAATAAATAGTAGTATTCATTAGTATCAAAGTTTAATTATATTAATTTCAATAAATTTACTTAAGACAAATATAAAAGGGGAAGATACAAGGGGGAGGAGGTTGGACAAATTAGAGTATCTATCTTTGTTATGGTTACACATTACACATAACATAATACTGTCAACGGAGCTTGTAGTGTCCATTTGCTTGTAGTCATATTGGTTCCACTCTCTGTGTACTAGAAATTAGACTCGTACCACTTCTTTATATTATTTAGATAATCTCAATGTAAGATAACTTCACACAATGTTGTTACATGTTTGATATTGCATAATGATATGAAATGCATGGCGAGGTAGGTACCGTTACCACAGTGACTTGATAAAAATGATCTTTATTTTGATGACTGTCAAATAACATAGTCATGACTTGTGTTTTCAAGTGCTGCTTTTATTATTATCAAATTTTAGATTTCTATTTAGTGAAGTTCTGGGGGCTAACCATGAGTTTTTATAGTTACGAAAACTTTTTCGTTTTCAATTTGCTCCATACATTTCAGTAAAGCGCACCTGGCGCAAACGTTTATTAACTAGGTGAAATGTATGGAGCCAAACGAAAACGAAAAAAGTTTTCATTAACTATCAAAACTCGCGGTAAACCTACAGGACTAAAAATATTATAATAAAATAATTAGTTTAGATACATATGTTGATGTTTGGAACTCAATCACACCAGAACGGCTGAACGAATCAGGATCAGAAATTTGGCACAGAAATATATTATAGTCTAGCCAGGTCTAAATCTACTCTAATAATAATGTAAAATATACATAATAATATTTTACAGGGGAGAGATTTGTATTTTTGTATGTTTCTAACAACAACAACTTAAAAAGTATTGGTCTAATTTTAAAAATTATTTCACCGTTTGAAAGCTACATTATCCCTGAGTGACATAGGCTATGAAACGCGAGCGAATCCACGGACAAAAGAGCTAGTTAAGAATAATTAGATTGAAAAACAAAATAGTTGAAATTGCAATTCATAACTCTGAAGAGGCCCATCGATATCAGATCTAGTCTTGCAGGCCTAGCATACGCACCGCTACAACGGTATGTCGACTCTTTTTATCGAGACAGACGTATGCTTACACATAGCCTTGTCACGTTCTCGCAAGACAATTTTTTTTTTTTTTTTTTTTTGAGCAGGTCTCTTAGCTTGTCTCCTCCTTTTAGATGCTGCAAAAGGAAATAAAAAGCCTTCAGCCAATGCGAAGTTAGTTTTTAAGAGTTTGCAGGAGCCTAAAACTCATCTTAAAAATTCTCCTTCAATTCCAGGATAGCAGAAATAATAGAATCGGAAACAGAGAACTTCCTCAAGAAGGACCCGGACCCGTTCGACGAGCGGCACCCGTCGCGGACCGACCCCGAGTGCGCTCTCGGGCACGCGCTCAAAGTCATGTTCAAGAAGGACAACTTTATGACTAAGGTATGGAAGAAATTAGAATGTCCAGAAATTAAGTCCAGTACAGCTGATTGAATCAGGCGTTACTTTGCGGAAGTATGTATGTCTGGCATGAGAGGCCCGCCTCTCAAGCCAGAGGGAACGGGTTCGATCCCAGCGGTATGCAAGCACCAATTTGTTCATTGTGTGAACATATTATGTGCGTATTGTATGTCATCTGCTACATGACTGGACACAATGAACAAACTGGTGCGTGCCGTCGGCTGGGTTTGAACCCGCTCCTTCTGGCTTGAGAAGCGGGACTTCTCCAACTAGGCTATCATCGGTTAAGTATAGTATAGATGTGTGTATTCCAGTCCCCTCAGTTTCTTGCCTGTTCTTCTGAGGTGAGGCTCTCTTTCCGAACAAGGCGGTCGAGTCATTGTTAATATTTATTTTATTTTTAATCGTAACTTCAACCATCCCAATTAGGACCCTAGAGCAAGCTCCCTCTGGGCTGCCAGGGCAATTCGACGCCCCTCCCTAGGCGACAGCCCAAGCTGAGGCCGTACCTTAGAGGTGCCCTTGTGCTCGTCGCCCATAGTTGTAAGCATTATTTATTTGAGGCTCTGCGCCATCTGCGCTTGCCTAACGCCCGGCACGCTGTCGAGGCCTCAGTGGCCTCTCTTTTCTTTTCTTTTTTTTAGTGACAGCATAGTCACTAAAAATATGTGTGTATTCCAGTTGGTGAACGACTACGTCCGCGACACGTACTACTCGCGACAAAACATCACGGGGCGCGACGTGTTCAAGCTGAACGTTTGCGCGTGCCGGCTCACGCTCGACCTCATGCCGGGCCTCGAGATGTCTGTCGTCTTTCAGGTATAGTATAGACTAGTGGTTCTGTAGGCTGTTTACCTCGCGGCCGACGTGTCTTCCTGTACAGCACCCTTATAAATAAATAAATAATAAATAAATAAATTCGGGACAGTTCCACACACGGTCGCCTGACCCCAAACTAAGCAAAGCTTGTACTATGGCTGCCAGAGACTGATATACGTACATATATATTTTTAAAAACATACTTAGATAGATATTTAACACCCAGGCGTAGAACAAACACAAATGTTCATCACATAAATGTTTGCCCTAGATGGGAATCGAACCCACGCCCCCAAGCTCGGAAGGAGGTTCACTACCAACTGAGCCACTGAGGCAGTTACGAAATGATTTTGCGTTTTGATAGTTACGATAACTTTTTTCGTTTTCGTTTGGCTCCATACATTTAGCCTAGTTCCTTAACGTATCCGCCAGGGGCGCTTTATTGAACTTGGGAAATTTATGTAACTGTCAAAAGTCATGTTAAGGGTGCTGCAGGAGGTTTCAAGGAGCGGCCGACAAAGTTTTGCTGGTCGCTCTAACAGGCCGGCAAAACATACGCGTAGATGTAGGCGCCACCTACATCTTTTTCCCATACTTGCAATAATCTGTACTAGATGGCGTTGGTTGCCTAATTTGAGAAGGGTCTGTAAGTGTCAGTAATTCTTGAAAGATGCAATTGCCCTGTTGACCGTACTAGTTGAATGCTCACCTCTCTCAGGACAACGAAGCGCTGATCTACCGGCTGGCGGGCTGGGCCACGTCCTCCGCGGAGCCTCTGCAGTGCTATTCGACGGGCCTACTCGCCGCCGCCATGGAAGTGCACGAGATCGCCACGAACTTCAGGTCAGTCGCCAATGGGAAAAATGACACCTTGAAAACTAAGTTATTAGATCATGAAATATTAATACTAGTTGTTACCCGCGAATTTGTTCGCGTTTATTCAGAAAATAGTACTCAAAAACCTTCGAAACACTGTAACTATAATTATCAAAGTTCATTAGGATCCGTTCAGCTGTTCAGGCGTGAAAAGCCTGCAAACAGACAGATAGAAAGAGTCACTTTAGATTTTATAATATTAGTAAAGATACTCCGTTATTCCGTGCCAAAATGGTCACATGCATAAGCAAGACCGAAATTAGTCATTCGACACAAGTTCGAAAGAGACGGACTACGATGACGATAGACCTTGTTTTGTGTAAGCCTTGTTTCGCTGTCAGTCGCTTTGTAATCGCGTCGGTGTCACGACGCCTAAATATGCAAATACACTTCAGCAAATGTCATCAACGTTATTGCGTAAAAATAAGGATTAGATTCAAATTAAGTTATATGTATTTGATTATTTTAAATAGAACGCTAAGTAACGATGCAGACCACTATAGAGGCTTGATTCTTAATGAGACACGACATCTATGTCGGACTAGACATTCTGAGACACCAGACGTTTTCAAAAGCGGACTTTTCGATACTGGACGTTTCAGGACACTGGACTTTGTTAGTCCGAACCTAATGTGACATGGACGTTTTGGCAAACTAGACGTTTTAGGACACTGGACATTGTCAGCCTGAACGATCTGATTAAAGATTGTGATTGGTCAGTTCAAACACTGCTGAGCTGAGCTCTGTTCCGCTCGTCTCCGCTTCAGTGGATACGCACC
The DNA here is from genome assembly GCA_911728515.1 of Peribatodes rhomboidaria. NCBI lineage: Eukaryota > Metazoa > Arthropoda > Insecta > Lepidoptera > Geometridae > Peribatodes > Peribatodes rhomboidaria. The sequence goes on along the minus strand of OU452192.1, from coordinate 6,209,182 downwards.
CAGACTGTCGAACACGTTCAACAGTCGCATTGTGGAAGGAAATCAGCTGTTTTGTAGAAAAAAGGTCATTGACACTTTTTAATACTTTGCAGTACATTTAACTGTTTTTTTTTTGTCATTTCAGGGACATGAACGCGCTGCTAGTACCGCTAATGCTTAGGAGGCTACACAGCTTGAGAAAGAGCCATGAAGATAATAAAGTGAGTGTCAGACTTATTTGAATTTAAATTTACTTCGTATTTCGTTCCCCAAAATATATACCTACTCAATAATTATATACTCAATAATAAATACTCAATAATTTAGTTCTTCCATTATGGTACATGCTGTTCTGAAAGGTAAATCACATAAAATTGTATCACATAATGACTCTGATGGGGTATGCCAACATTGTGCGGACATTATTTCTGTTAAATTCCTTATTGAATTAGCTTCAAATATCAATTTGTATAGATTTCTAGTAAATTTCATTAAATTAATTTAAAAACAAAATAAAAAATAGAATAAAAAATTAATATTCCTTGATGTACTTATTGCGACGTTAAAGCGGAATTACACTAGATATTAGTTTAAGTAACAATTTTGACAGTGACATTTTATTTAATAACCTTAGAATTTTAAACTTGCCAAAAGACGTTGTTGAAATATAAACCTTATTCCCAGCAACAAACGAACCAGAACGCGGTGACGCCGCCGAATCAGACGCGCCACTTCGCTCGCTTCGACAAGAGAAAAAGCAGCGACATCAAATGCAATGGACCTACCAATGATAAGAAAGGTACCAGATGAACTATTTAAACGATTTTAATGCTTATTCCTTCCTGTTTACGGTATTTTCTACTTTGTTGTTTTTTCTGTCTTTTTCTCTTTTTTTTTTAAATCTTTTTCCCTCTTTGCTTTTGGTTCTCATATGGTGATCTTAAACTTCAAATGTATCAAGAAAGTGACACTTGACTTGACACCAATATTTATTTATTACTAGCCGCGCCCGCGGTCTCACAGAAACCGTTTATTTTTTTGGGATGAAAAGTACCCTATGTCCTCTTTTGTACCCCAGACAACATGTATGCAAAATTTCAAGACGATTGGTTGAGTAGTTGAGACATGAAAGCGTTACAAACAAACGAACAAACTCACTTTCGCATTTATAATATTAATTAGGATTGCTTGTGTAAGGTTTCTCTGCTCATAAATACTGTTGGCAACTGAACATAGTAAATTACTAAATAGTAGCATTACTTCTTATAATGTTGGCAGATCGTCGAGCCTCGCTCGCAAACTTTTTCCATACGTCCATTTTATCAAGTTGCGTTCCTATTGTAAAAAGGAAAATATAATGCTTGGAAATTCTGAAAAAAAAAATATCGAGGTGGCAGCTGAAAGCTTGCTGGTTTTCCAAAAAGGTTGTAAGCTGTTTTACCCGAATTTGTTCGCTTCTTCTATTTTCGTGAGAAGTACTTTTTTCTAGTTTGATTGTATGTTCAGATTTATTACTATCAAGATATTTATTTTTCTTCTTGATTTCTAAGTTTTTTTACAATAAATGAATATAAAAACAAATACTATTGAAAACTTAAAAACTAGGGTGCCGCCGGCATCGGGGCGAGGCCCAAGCTACCGGTGGTTAGGGCTGCAGAGTGAGGAACCTCCTGACAATACGGCACGTGTCTAGAGTCACTGCCCTTTGTATCTGGCCCTTGATCCAACCGTCTAACGAGAGCCTCTTGAGATGTTAGTCGAGGCTCTTCGCTATGAGACCGTTTACCGTGACGACTTTTATTTATTTTTAATTATTATTATTGTATTGTATTTGGTGTGAAGAGTTTGTGTATTGTATTGTATGTTTGACATGTCTGTACCAGATCGCGAGAAAGACGAGGGTGGAGGGAGTGACGCGATGGCAGTAGACGCGACGCCGCCCAAACCAGACCCGCAGACGCCCGTCAAGAACTATATTAGTGAGTTACGTACACCATAGCGAGCGTTTATAATGTGACGACCACACTAACGGGAAATGCAAATGCCCATCATAGCTTAAAATATTTTGTTTTTATTATGGAAACTGACGTTTATGAAACGGAAATTACTCACGTACGATTTAATCGCTTATTCCGACTATAGTTTCAACCGCATTCGGTGATCTTTATCAAGGCGAGTGAGCGCGCGCGGCTACGTCTTGCATAGTCAGTGCTATGCGAAACTATAGTCTGAATAATCAACTAAATTGTATGTGAGTAATTCCCGTTTTAAAAATCATAAATAATTCGTTAATAATAAAAAAGCAAAGCGATGATAGCCTTGTTGGAGAAGGCCCGCCTCTCAAGCCAGAGGGAGCGGGTTCGAACCCAGCCGACGGCACGCACCAATTTGTTCATTGTGTGAACAGATGTGCGTATTTTATGACTGGAGCCCGGTGTATGGCGACAGACTCGCCCCCTGTCACATTTGGGATTGACAATCGTCAGGCGAAGTGTAGGCGTTGTATTACACCTCTGCTAGCCCCCTCGAGGGAAAGGCGTGACGATATGTTATGTTATGTAGAAATGTTGAAATTTAGATGAAGTTTTACACTATTCACTTATCAATAGCTCTCTAACCGTAGATTAGATTTTGATGGGTTTTAACACACGTAGTCAGTACAGCACTGTGAATCAATCAACAATATTTTAAATCCTAGAGAGGCTGCCATATTCTTGGACGAAAGTACAAATCCGGTCATTCTCATTTTTCTATATCACAAAAAATATAATATTTTTTCTAGGTAATGCAGTATCGTCCCCCGAACATTGGGGCATGATGTCCCCGCCCCCGCCACCGCCCGCGCTCCCGCCCGCACACATAGAGACCTCGTCCAACTCGAGCTGGGCGGAGATGGAGACTTACGTCATAGGTATGTACACTGAGGCGTGACGTCACTTCCGCCGCCGCCCGCGCTCCCGCCCGCTCCCTGTTAGAAAACATAAAAGAATGCAATGGCAACATTCTACTTTAGAAGAATTTTTGAATCCTAGACACGGCAACACAGATTTTTGACGCTCTTTTCACTTTTTTCCTTTGCAATCGAAATACTGAATAAACGTTTATAACGAATTAAAAATTGTTTTTATGGACTTTTGTCCATAACATGGTGCCGAAACCCTTATAAGAAGAACCAAATTGAGCAACGAGCGTATCACCGGCGAGTTTGGAGTCGTATTTTCAAGCACTTTGACGAAGAAAAAGTGCCGGCCGGCGTGTCACGCGGCGGCCATTTGTCGGCGTTCTCTGCTTTCTATCAAGAAAATACGTGAACAAGTGCAAGTTTCCACACAATTGGCCCGATGGAGCAGCAGAAGCCAGCAGATGTAGCGACCTCGGCGCAGATACGCCGCCTAAAAGCGCTTACCATGTATGGTATAGCGAATTTTTTTGCGATTTTAGGGTTTTTTTTTTTTTTTTTTTTTTTTATGTAGAATAGGTCGGCGTTTGACCACCAACTCGCCTGATGTTAAGCGACGTTGTGGTCTAAGATGGAGCACGACGACCTAGAAGGTACTTATTCACTCTAGCCTTGAAGTTTTGTGGAGTGAAGAAGTACAAAGACGGCAGTTGAGTGAGGCGCTACAAGTGCGCTACTGCTAAGACCCGTCTTCGGAACGGTTACACCGGACTACATCCCGAAACAAGACTAGGTCATTTCACGGCATGGCTTGGTCCGTTAGTTCCATAGTAAAAGTTATTCGGAAGGTCGGTACTTATCCCTGTACTGACTGTACTGACGCCTAGACGTGACATTGGCGCAGTTGTGAAGCATTATCACAATTACCAGTAAGAATATAAGGGTTGAAATTGAATGTTACATTTGATTGTTGCAGGCAACATACAGATACACCCGCCGACCGACGCAACCAAACAGATGCTAATACTGCGATACCTCACACCCATGGGCGAATATCAGGAGGTAAGTTCTTTCTTTCTTTGACGGCCTCGGTGGCCCAGTTGGTAGTGAACCTGCCTTCTGAGCTTGGTGGCGGTGGTTCGATTCCCACTTAGGGCAAACATTTATGCGATGAACGTTTGTGTTGGTTCTATGCCTGGGTGTTAATATCTATTTAAATATGTATTTAAAAAATATCTAAGTATGTATATCAGTCTCTGGCAGCCATAGTACAAGCTTTGCTTAGTTTGGGGTCAGAGGACCGTGTGTGCAAGTGTCCCGGTATTCATTTGTTACTAGATGCGCCCGCGGTTTCATCCGCGGTTAAAAAGTATCCTATGTGCTATTCTAGACTATAATCTATCTCTGTGCCGAATTTCATCCAGATCTGCTCAGCGGTTCTGGCGTGAAAGAGTAATGTGCTATTTACACCAAGAAAGTTTTGAAACAAAACATGTAGAACAGATCAACAATGTTACGTGTTGTTTAGATCGTGCAAGTAATTGATTGCTTTAATTTAATTGTATGCAACAGGCAAGAAACTTGCATCGTGTAAGTGGGCCTTAACAAACATCCATCCATCCATCCATTCTAACAAACTTTCTCGTTTATAATATTAGTAGGATTTTATTATTTATTCTACAAGGACCAAGTAGCGAAATGTCCGGGATTTTGAAGCTCGGACAATTATTAATAACGGGATAAAAATAAGACTCGGGAAATTATTTTTTATTGCTTTTTTATTGTATAATTTTTTAATTGTATTAATTTTTCGATAAAAATTTTTGTTGTAAATTTCATAACATTATTTCTGGTAAATTGCTTGTTGAATTAGCTTCATATATCAAATTGTATAAAGTTTTTTAGTAGATTTCATTAAATTAGGCCTCTTAAATTAGTTAGTTGAAATTTCAAATTGTAAAACGTTTCAATTAGATTCAAATATCAATTTGTATGAAATTTTCTAGTAAATGTCAAATTCTAAATTTAGACTAGAATAGAAAATTCATGTTCCTTGATGCACTTAATGCGACGTTAAAGCGGAATTACACTAGATATTAGTTCAAGTAACAATTTGAAGATCAACTTCCGCAAAGTAACGCCTGATTCAATCAACTAGATGAAAATGATCCTTAAAATCGAATGATCAAGGAGCAAAATGTCTCACAAAGACCAAAGAGTAAACGTCCAACACGCAATAGTAGATTATGCACCGAGGGGAAAAAGCAGTGCCTTACGTTGTGGGTGGCTTATTGAACCCTGAGCGTAACGAGAAACTAGAGTTACGAGCTGCGTTCTTTTTATTCTTAGTGGCCAGTTCAACTTCCGAATAAACTCTTTCTATTTAGAGTCCTGAGTCAAGCGAGGTGTTCAAGCCGACCAAGACACTGCTTTATCCTAGAGGTGAATACTCTATTTTTCACACCTGTGAGGCAATAAAAAGGAACTGTGAAAATATGTTACACCAAACACTGTCTTTTGTTTTAAATTTCGTGGAGTTCATGGTCCAGCTGCGTTATTTTTTTTTCTTGGTGGCTAATTCAATTCTCGAATAAACTCTTCTTACAGTGCCCGTATGCTGGGTTTTCATTCAATTTTAACCTCTTTGCGCGAAAGCTCCCTTGGGAGTTTTTATAAAACTATCACCCTAGGTAGGCAATGCCTTTCTTTACGTCATTACATATACGTCATGGTCATTGTCGAGCAGGTGGTATGAAAAATATCTAATCTTCAAACTGTTCTGGTCCCCCAGTTCCTGTCCCACGTGTTCGAACAAAACGCCCTGGGGCTGATTCTCGGCTACCTGAACGTTCGGGAGTCGCGCGACTCGCGGCTCGCCTTCGAAGCGCTCAAGTATCTGGCGGCGCTGCTGTGTCACAAGAAGTTTTCGATCGACTTTATTAACATGGGCGGCCTACAGGTGTGTAAACATTGGTGGTCTGCAGGTATGTATACTTAAGAAGGATTGACCTACGGGTGTGTTTACATGCGTGGTCGACTAGTGTGTACACGGGGGGCTACTGGCGTATCTTCATGGGCGGCTTATAGGTGTGTCTACGCCAGCTGGACTGTAGATGCATGGGCAAGAGTATACTGGGCCTATCGGGGACACCATTTACTTCTAAAACTGCTTGTTCTATATAAGGAAAAATGTAGATACCTTCATCATATTCTACGCTATATGTTTCACCTCACAAGCAAGGGAAGATGCTTTTCATCATATTCTACGCTATATGTTTCACCTCACAAGCAAGGGAAGATGCTGTTTATCATTCGAAATCTAAGTGCAAAAGTGCATTTTATCCACTAGCGTGGAAAGAGTTTTTAAAATTCGAATCTTAGAATAATCGTACTGGCCAGCACGATTGTATGAAAGGAAAAACATAATTTTCCTCGCTGTTAGTGAGGTGAAAAGTTGTGTGTTTCGCTTCGGCAGCAAAGGAACAAATACTCGAACAAACTAACAAGTACTCGCGCCAAAAAACAACTTTGCAGCCTTGCATAAAACATAACTATTACTAGCCTATTTTCCTTTACAGAAGTTCCTAGAAGTCCCGCGGCCGTCAGTGGCGGCGACGGGCGTGTCAATATGTCTGTACTACCTGGCATATTGTGAGGACGCCATGGAGAGAGTCTGCCTGCTGCCGCGACGGATCACGCACGACTTAGTCAAGTAAATAACATTTTACAGCTATCTAGAACCTTCTAGAAGCTCCTGAAATCTCTGCTTCTGGAACCTTCTTGAAGTAGAGGGAGCGTCACTGTCTGTAATACCTCGCTTACTATGAAGACGCTGTGGAAAGAGTCTGCCTGGTGTCGCAACGGATCACGCATGACTTAGTCTAGTAAATAACATGATACAACTATCTAGAACCTTCTAGAAGCTCCTGGAACCTTTTAGAAGCTTCTGGAACCTTGTTGAAGTAGAAGGAGCCTTAATGTCTGTAGTACCTCGCTTACTGTGAAGACTTTATGGAGTCTGCCTGCAGCCGCGGCGGATCATGCACGACTTAGTCAAGTAAATAACATTCTGCAACTATATAGAACCTTCTAGAAGCTCCCTGAAACCTTTTGGAAGTTTCTGGGACCTTCTTGAAGTAGACGGAGCGTCAAAGTCTGTAAAACCTCGCTTACTGTGAGGACGCATAGATAGAGTCTGCCTGCTGGCGCGACGGATCACGCACGACTTAGTCAAGTAAATAACATTCTAGAACTATCTAGAACCTTCTAGAAGGTTTTAAAAACCTTCTAGAAGAATTTAGAGTCAAGTCGCTAACTATTATCCAAGATAATTGGCGCTGACATACAGGCAGACAGATATCGGAATCTCACCGAAAGGGTTCCTTTTTACCACTGGTACGGAATCCTTAGAAATTAACCGACTTAAAGTACTAACAACATAAAAGGTACATAAATGAATTCAAATACAAATAGGTATTTGAATTCATTTATGTACCTTTTATGTTGTTAGTACTTTAAGTCGGTTGTTAGCTCTTACAGGCTAAACGCATACCTATTTGTAATTCTTTGAATTCAAGGACTAACAACATAAAAGGTACATAAATGAATTCAAATACAAATAGGTATTTGAATTCATTTATGTACCTTTTATGTTGTTAGTCCTTGAATTCAAAGAATTACAAATAGGTATGCGTTTAGCCTGTAAGAGCTGCAAACGAAATTAGACACTGTCATGACAGCACAGAGTTGAAATTAGTTAATTTTTTGTTTCAGATACGCCCTGTGGCTTCTAGAATGTTCGCACGACTCGGGCCGGTGTCACGCGACGATGTTCTTCGGACTCTCCTTCCAGTTCAGGGTCATATTAGAGGAGTTTGATAACCAGGTTAGTTTTAAGGAACATAGTAAATTCTTGGACCAAAGCCCACACGAATTTGGTCGTACTCCTTTGACATTTAGAAACGATAAAATTTATTTTAGTTGATAAATTCAACGTTTTTCAAAAATAATTAATGAACCGGCTCAAAACAACAAACAGGTACTAAAAACCGAAAAATAGCTTTAGCGCCCACTTATTTACTACCTTATTTACAACTGATTTTGTTAAGAGTCAGTGCCAGTCAAGAAGGTAGAAGGTAGGTAGGTAGATATTACTTGTGTCTTACTCAGATCAACCTAGAGGAAAACATGGAACAACACTGCGTTATATCTCGCTGAAGCCACTTCTTTTCAAACTTGTGTGCGTGGTAATGTTTGCATGAAAAACATTTACAATTGCACGAAAACTAATATTAATACACAAACTACGCTAGCCATTTCCGTTACAAAATACGTTAGTAGATTTAATATTATAAAACTGCACATATTTGTAAGAGTTTAATGTTACGGCTTTTTCAAAATTGACTTGTAAAAAAACTGCACAGTTTTTAAAAGAACCTCAAAATGTAGTCCTGGCCACACTTTTATAATGCACTATGTATATTTATGTACACGAAATTATACCATAAATCAATGCATATAATATCAAGGTAAGAATGACCAAGCGAGTAGCGTAGTTTTTTTTGCGTCAATATTGCGTGTTGTGTACGTATACGACATTAGTGTATGCATAGATGGTTTTGGTTTCACCTAAATCATACGCCGTGCGCCATCTTATTCTCTACTCTCTCTGTTTGACCTGAGGTGTCTTACTAAAATACTCCGCCAGGTATTCCGCCGTTCCGATTAAAAAGCTGTCACGTGGGTAACACGCAGTGACGTCAATCGATGCATAAGCAAGACCGAAGTAAGTCATGTACAAGAAGTTCGAAAGAGACGATGACTAGTGACGTCATCCGGTGTTGGCTCCCAGAACACTAGACCTTGTTCTTTTGTATCATGCCTACTGCCTCAAGCCAAGTGGCTTGGCACTGACTGAAACCGGAAACTTTTCTCTGTGTATCATCATTTTTAACCCCCTACGCAAAAACGATTGTTCGTGTGGTGTGTGTGTGTGTGTGTGTATATATGTGTGTGTGTGTGTGTGTCTGTGGCATCGAAGCTCCCGAACGGATGAACTAAATTTTGATGGTTTTTTTTTTGTTTGAAAGGTGAATTAGTCGGCAGTGTTCTTAGCTATATTTGATGAAAATCTGTGTCGAGGGTTGTTAAAATTTTTAATTTATACTTGTTCCTACCTTTTTACACGACTGCGTAAGAAGGAAGGTTATGTTTTTCGAGTGTATGTGTTTGTATGTCTGTATGTGGGTATGTATGTATGAGGTTTCCTTGGTACGCCCTACAGCCTAAATAGCTTGATGGATTTCGACATGCGAGGTGTCATTTGAATCGTCTTGATAGTAGAAGTGACATAGGGTACAGCATTTTGCAGCCGGGTTTTTCGTTTTTCTTTTAATTATGTTTCTTTTATCTTTACATCATCATTGCCTCCTTGTTCGTAGGACGGTCTCCGCAAGCTGTATAACGTGATATCAACGCTGCCGATCCTCGGCACCGATGAAGAGGAAGCTCGGGTTTCCGAGGACGAGACTTGCGCTGCGAGACAGATCGTCCGACACGTCTGTGTCGCGCTCAGAAGGTACACCTATTCAATCTTCTATACAACATATCGTTACGCCTTTCCCCCGAGGGGGCTGGCAGAGGTGTAATACAATAATACAACACCCACACTTCGCCGGTATTTAGTCCCAAATGTGACGGGGGCGAGCATGTCGCCATACACGTGGCTCCAGTCATGTAGCAGATAACATACAATACGCACATATGTTCACACAATGAACTAATTGGTGCGTGCCGTCGGCTGGGTTTGAACCCGCTCCCTCTGGCTTGAGAGGCGGGCCTTCTCCAACTAGGCTATCATCGCTTCAAACATAAGGCCCGGTATTACACGAAATCAACGAAACGAGTTTTTTTGCGCTTAGTTTTAATATGAAGAATTATGATGATCAGGTCCAAAATGTATCTGATAGAGGAAACAACCAACAACAGTTTAATCGAAGTACAATTTTGAAAAACATTCTCATTTTGGAAAAAAAAAACACAATAAGTATCATCTTTAAAAACTTACTGAGCGTGGTTCTCTAAATTTTCAGCGATTACAACACATTTTTTTCGATTATTAAATAGCCAGCCAGATTTTTTATTTTATTAGTTCTATAAAGTTTACCCGAGTAACGCATTCTTATTTGTGTCCTTGTTACGATTAATTACCAACAAAAACGGCAAAAAAAATCTTATTTACTTATACAACAAATATGAAATACAATTTTCAACTCTAAATGTAGGGTTTTAAGGTTAAACGATTCCCATACAAATGTATTTTATCATTCATTATTTGACTTTATAATGACTTATGTTGGCTTTTAAAGTAGGCTGACTGCCTCGGTGGCTCAGTTGGTAGTGCGAGCCTGCCTTCTGAGCTTAGGGGCGTGGGTTCGATTCCCACCTAGGGCAAACATTCATGTGATGAACATTTGTGTTTGTTCATGTCTGGGTAATTTGAGTATGTATTTAAAAATATGTATGTATATATACCATTCTCTGGCAGCCATAATACAAGCTTTGCTTAGTTTGGGGTCAGGCGACCGTGTGTGACAATGTCCCGAATTTATTTATTTATTTATTTAAATGGGTCTTTATTTATTTGCGCCAAATTATATTCTAGTGAAAAAAAAAAACAATACATTAGAAGCAAAAATTACATTGAAATTTTAGTTAATTTTAGTCAATGTGTGCGTGAACACAGATAGTGTCGTACACCTACATTTAGTTACAGTACTCGGCGATATATTGCACATCGACCTTTGGAAAGAGACTTCACCTTCGTAGAGCGTTATCTCTGTTGCACACTAAACGAAACTGTCGTGCGAAAGAGATAACGCTCTACGAAACCGAGTATCTTTTCAAAAGTCGATGTGCAATATTTATCGCCGGGTACTGTATGTTGGTAGCGGCACAGAATACGTAATAGTAATTTTTACGGCGACGACGTACGACGTTGCCAGCTCGTGGCTCGGTCCCCGCGCGACACCCCCTCAAAAGTAGATAGATAGATAGATAAACTCTTTATTGTTCACACCACAGATAACAAAACAGCAACAGAAAAATAATGATAAAACTTATTAAATAGTGTAACAACTGGCGGCCTTATCACTAAAAGCGATCTCTTCCAGGCAACCTTAGGATGGAGAGGATACGACAAATGAGTATGGTACAGGGTGTGCAAAAATAACTAAAATAAACATAAGATTGATACAAAGAAACAACAAAACATCGAGTATTATACCTATACACCTACATACATAAACTATTTACATAAAACTTACATAAATGTACATCATAGTAATATAATACATTCTAGTACTTAAAATACCTATAGTTAATAAAATATACTAATTATTACATACATATATCACTATGTACTGAAACCTCGGTCATTTTTTTTTCTCCTTTATTTTTTAGCGACATTTAGACCACAGGTCTACGTCAGCCCCATCGTAACCTTATTTATTTAAATACTAAACGAATTTAATAATCACATATATAATTATTTTTAAATTAACCAGTTAGGTAGTCTGGTGGAGCTGGGATCATTTAGGGCCCGGAGAAAAGTATTCACCAGACCGTAAATAATTTCAGCTCCTTTAGAAATAGGATCCAATGTCACCTTAATTGTAATTTTTACGGCGACGACGCGCGACGTTGTCAGCTCGTGGCATACGCAGGTCAAGCGCTGTTGCCGCTCTTCTCTCTGTTAATTAAGTTGTTGGTAGCGGCCACAGACCTAAGATTTTTTTTTGCTTCGCAAAAGACCAACGAAGCGTGGGACAGAGAAGTCTCCATCGAAATGTAAACTCCACAAGAGAGAAAGAGGTCGCTTACAAATAAAATGTTAGTCAATTTTTCTTTTGTCATTAATGACAGCGCGCCACCTGGGAACACGCGAAAATTCCTATGATTTATATTTTTACTAAAATAATTATAAATAGACTCAAAAGAGAGCAATTGTAACTAAATGCAGTTATGTCATTTTGTGAGTTTAGCAATTGTGATGTGAATCCAAGATGTAACCCACAAAAATTGTCGTTTCATGGGTAAATATGAAAATTCCATTGTGATGTTTTTGTCTAAATTTTGTCTAAAACATAACATAAATTGGTTCCAAAAACCGATTTACCAGCGGTATGTTGTTGTCGTTTCTTCGTAACATCTATATTTCCTAGATGAAAGCAGAATTGGTGATGAAATTCAGCATTAAAATATTAGTTAGTTTACGCTCGATTTTCACTAGAGATGGATAAAAAGATGACGTCATTATTATCGATAGTTTTTATCAAAGTTCATTAGGTAGGCGATGGGTGCAAAACATAAACAAAGCATACATTTTTGAATCAATGCTATCAAAAGTAAATTGACATTCTTCCGAGTTTGTACTGAATGATGAGGCGTAAAACATTTTTGTATTAATTATAAGTATGTACCTTCAATTTCTGATCATCATTTTTAGTTAAATTTACACATTTTGGGTGTCTTACATCCAAGTCTAATTTAATTATATTTAATTTAATTAAAAAATATAAATGTAAATTATAAATAAATGTACAAAACCAATGAGATAAGTATCATTACTTATCCTAATCCGTATACGAGTAAAATTGGTCAAGGGTCACAATTCGAAACGAATTACTAGGATAGTATAAAATTAATCTTATTATTTACTTTTCTTATGTTAATTTAGATACATGGTGACACTGATATCTAACTCTTCCGCCTAGCTTAACACCCATTTAGTGATTAATATTCATTTTATCTCAGCAGCGGTGTTATACTTGGAACAAAAAACAACTCAATTGGTATGCGAAAGATTATATTTATCGACAAGCACCCGGAGGACCATTTTTGGTCAATCGATAAATTAATAAGTACTTTTCACAACACTAATTTACTCACGCATGCGCAAATGTTTTTTTGTATCACTATCGAATTGTCACTGTCGATCTTTTACATCCTAGATCTGTGGTAGCGGCACAGAATTCATAATTGTAACTTTTACGACGACGACGCGCGACGTTGCCAGCTCGTGGCACACGCAGGTCAAGCGCTGTTGCCGCTCTTCTCTCTGTTACGAGTATCATTTCGCTCGCATCGTTCGGGTCGAAAATCAAATATTGAAGGATTAGACTAACGTAATGCCAGTATTTGAATTATAGGTAACTAAGAGTGAATATTATACCTATTTTAAACAGTACATAATTATAATCCCATCATTTAAATATTATGAATCGTCGTCGTGCTCCATCTTAGACCACAATGTCGCTTAACATCAGGCGATTTGGTGGTCAAACGCCGACCTATTCTAAATAAAAAAAAAAAAAACAACGCGATAAGTGTCAGTGTCAGCGCGTTCGCGCTTTTAGGATGGCGGAGCGCGATGTGCGGTACTTTTTTTAGTTAATATTTAATTTAAAGTAGCATAATTGCACCCTCCAGTCGATACTGGATTCACACCTCGCGGGTAAAACAGGGCTTTTGTAAATGGTAGTCGAAAATTTTCTGAAATGTAAATGTTTTATTTTGCAGATATTTAGAAGCACATTTGAGGGTCCGGTCGGCTCAAGTTTCTAGGCAGCACGGAGATAATGTACCGGAACCGCCGCCTTACAAGGTATATACTCACACACTGGACCTCAGATCAATCTAGAGGAAAAGATGGATCAAATCAAATCAAATCAAATCAAATAATTTATTTTGCAAAACATGGGTTACAGATAGTTCTTATAAATAAAATTAGTTCGCCATGGTTTAACCGCTTGGTATGCAAAAGTTTACAGAATACAGAAAAAATAATTATATTGGATTAATGTCAAAGTAAAAATATTATATAAAATCAATGTCAGTGTCCTTCAAATATTCGTCAATAGAATAGGAACACTGCGTTATATCTCGCTGAAGCCACTTCTTTATTTATTTATTTCTACTTTTACTTTTCCATTAAATTGTCATAATAGGTAATATGCTTATCTTATATTTTTAAATGAGCAATTCTTGTATATATATATAATTGGAATCTCGGAATCGGCTCCAACGATTTTCATACAATTTAGTATAGGTATAGGGGGTTTCGGGGGCGATAAATCGATCTAGCTAGGAATCATTTTTAGAAAATGTCATTTTATTCGTGTTTTATCGATAATCAACTTAAACATAAACTTGGAAGAAAAATAACAAAAAGTCAAATGAAAAATATGACTCTTCCTGACATCTATTGGCGAAAAATAATACTATTTTTTGTGAGCAACTAATTGCTTTAACGACACAACAGCAGATGGTGTTGTTAAGTAACACGAAGTCAATGAGTGTTTGCTCTGAGGTTAGACTAAAATCAATTGTTTATTTTCCAAAAAACACAATTAAAAAAAAAAAAAATACCGAGCAAAGCTCGGTAATCCAGGTACTCATCAAATAATGATAGCAAGCGATGATAGCGTAGTTGGAGAAGGCCTGTCTCTCAAGCCAGAGGGAGTGGGTCCGGACCCAGCCGACGGCACGCAACAAATCACTGTGTGAACATATGTGCGTACTGTATGTCATCTGCTACATGACTGGAGCCCGGTGTATGGCGACAGGCTCGCCCCCTGTCACATTTGGGACTGAATATTGTCCGAAATGTGGGTGTTGTACACCTCTGCCAGACCCTTCGGGTAGTGACGATCCTAATCTATATATATAAAATTCAAAGTCCTGACTGACTGACTGACTGACTGATATATCAACGCACAGCCTAAACCGCTGGTCCTAGAACCATGAAATTTGGAGGGTGTATTCGTTGTACAGTGTAGGCATCCACTAAGAAAGGGTTTTTCGAAATTCCACCCCTAAAGGGGGGAAAAGGGGGGTTCAAATTTGTATGAAACTTTTTATTCTCTGGGTCGATTGACTCAAAAATTGGTACAAATGTTCTTCATTTAAAATCATGAGACACGTGTATCACAGTTTTTCCAAAATCATCATCATCATCATCCACCAACAGAGTCTAATAGGGCTTATTTTTACTCTGAAAACTTTGCTGAGAGAGTTATTAACCCACTACAAACGACGCTGTTATCATTCTTAGGGGTTCCGTACTAAAATGGTGAAAGGATACTTATCATGAAACTCTGATGTCTGTCTGTCTGTGAGCTGATTATTTTAGAAACTATAATAGCTAGCGACTTAAAAATTGGAACAGATCTAGATAACGGCAGACATACTCGTAGATATAAATAGATATAGTCAACGTATAATAGGGAAAATGTGTATAAAAAATTTTATTTAGGTAGTTGGGGTCTGAAAGAGGGATTACAAAAAGAAACACGTGCAATATAGTTATGTGGGGTATCATTTGAAAGGTCTTAACTTAAGCATTTAAAAACGTTTGTCCGCAATGTTTGGTATGTATGTAAATGGTTTTTTTTTTAATTAAGCGTTCTAAAATTTTTTTGGTCTACTTTTTTCATTTTGATGTTTTTGAGGATTCTCTATGTATCTGTAGTCTGCACCCCATAGTTATATTTGTTATGTTATGTTTTTAATCATTTTATTATTCCGTGTTGAAAGTGTTACGACCGAGTTCTTGCTACTTTGGCGTGATTATTAATTTTGTTAAAACAGAGGATTTTGAAAAAACTATTTTGTATTCCGAAGACCGTTCGTGCTTTGAATGGCAAATATTAAATAAAATAAATGTTGAAATTAAGAAAGAATACGCTTTAGATAGAGTATAGTATCTGTTTACAGTTCATCCGAATAATACCGAGTGTTAGGTACCATCTTTTCTCACTTCGGCACAAGATTAGGGGTCTATCATCCTACGACGATTTCTCTGTCAACGACGTACTCGTATTTCATCCAAACTTTCAATTAGCTTTTATGACACATGGCTTGCTGGTGGACGACAAATATTGGAATTCTATCTTATAGGAAGCAGCCTTTTGTGAATAACATAACATATCATATCGTCACGCCTTTCCCTCAAAGAGGTGTATTGCAAACACCCTCACTAAGCCGGACGATATTTAGTCCAAAATGTAATAAGTGGAGAGTCTGTCGCTGTACACCGGGCTCAGTCATGTAGCAGATGACATTAAATACAAACATAATTATTATGTTCACTCAATTACTAAATTGGTGGTGCCTTCGGCTGGGATTGAACCCGGTTCTTCTGCCCTGAGAAACGAGCGTTCTTCCACTAAGCTATCATTGCTTTTTCCATATGAATCTCCATGTAAAATGTGTGAACTAAATTGCTGACATTCTATCAGATTTCAAACCTACTTCATCAGTTAGGGAAAAAAAGAATTAAATCTAAGCCTGTCAGAAGATTACATACGGCAAGTGGAGAGATTTTCTGTCAATAGAGATCAAGTAGCTAAGAGATAGAATTTATAATTATGTGTTTGTTTGGTCATAGACGAAGTATTTAGTAAAATAGACGAAGTCAAATAGAAGAAGCTGCTTTAGTATTAGGAAGACAAAACCTACAATACGGGTTGCCTTTGCTTCGAAGGCTTTAACTAAAGGTCTGCCAACATGGTCTGACTGGTGTGGTATCCAAATGAGTGTGTTTATGCTGAGGATTCCTCTTATATCTCTAACACCACCGAAAACCCTCCCGAGTTAAAAACAGTGCAGTTTCCCCTCAAAGTCTGCTTTCCCATGACCATAAATAAATATCAAGCGAAACTCATAATTTACTGCAATGCTTTTCACACGGTTAGTTATACGTGGCCTGCTCCAGTGTAAGCTCACGGAGCAGCCTGGTGTTTCTAAAAAACAAAAAATATGGTTTACAAAGAAATACTGAGGTAGGTTTTAGTTATAAACAATATTTACTATCAATTATCTAATTTTTGGTTGTCTTCTAATTTTATCTTTTCACACAAGCTTTAAGTTCTGTTGATACCATACTGCTACTACTACTTCTCTCATTCCAGAGATAGGTAGTTTAGTTAACTAAAGAACTTCGTCCTTATTGCTCTGTTTGGGATATTGTCAGTTTGTGTATCTAATTGAGAGCGAGCGTGACCGCTTAAAATATTATTCATTCATAATAGTCATTCATTTCCTGTAAGCCACGCGGGCGAAGCCGCGGGCAGAAGCTAGTTAATATTATAAATGCGAAAGTGAGTTTGTTCGTTTCTTTGTTTGTAACGCTTTCAAGCCCCAACTACTCAACCGATCATCGTGAAATTTTGCATACTCGTTGTCTGGGATACAGAAAAGGACATAGGGTACTTTTTATCCAGGAAAAATTAACGATTTCTGTGGAACCGCGGGGCACAGCTAGTCCTACTAATATTATAAACGCGAAAGTTTGTATGGATGGATGGATGGATGGATGGATGGATGTTTGTTACTCTTTTACGCCAGAACGGCTGAACAGATCTGGATGAAATCCTACTAATATTATAAACGCGAAAGTTTGTATGTATGTATGGATGGATGGATGGATGGATGTTTGTTACTCTTTCACGCCAGAACGGCTGAACAGATCTGGATGAAATCCTACTAATATTATAAACGCGAAAGTTTGTATGTATGTATGGATGGATGGATGGATGGATGGATGATTGTTACTCTTTCACGCTAGAACGGCTGAACAGATCTGGATGAAATCCTACTAATATTATAAACGCGAAAGTTTGTATGTATGTATGGATGGATGGATGGATGGATGGATGGATGGATGGATGGATGTTTGTTACTCTTTCACGCCAGAACGGCTGAACAGATCTGGATGAAATTTGACACAGAGATAGATTGTAGTCTAGAATAACACATAGGATACTTTTTAACCGCGGGTGAAACCGCAGGGCGCAGCTAGTATTTTATAAAATAATCATTCCCCAGGCCTCAAAATCGTCCCCAGAAGAGATCCAAGATCAAATAGAACTCCTCCAGAGCGTCTCCTGGTCCCGCTGGGCGCCGGTCGACGAGCTAGTCGAGTTGGGAGGAATCTCACTACTTTTGCAAGTAGTAGGTTACGCGTACGAGTGGAACTTTAACGGCAGGTATTGTAGCTGCGACCTTACGTCTTGGAGCACAAGGTTGCTTTTTGTTTGATGGATAGGTGAAATATTTATTGTCACACTAGAAATTATAAAACAATTGGGATAATAAGCTTCTATCTAAGATTTTGTATTGTGTTAAAAAATAGTTTTACACTGTCTTACTTTACTGTATTTACTTTGTCTTATCTGTCACATTTGGGACTGAATATCGTCCGGCGAAGTGTGGGTTGTTGTATTACACCTCTGCCAGCCCTTTCGGGGGAAAGTCGTGACGTGTATGTATGTATGTATGTTTAAAAATATGGCGGGAACAGTTCCTCACTACCCCAGGATAGGTCGCCCCGCCCAGTGGGGCTATTCCTACGCGTGAGATGAGATGAGATTTTATCTTGGCCACTTTCACACCTATGACGTTTCAAACGAGAGCAACAAGAATGAAAAGAGGTGAGATGAAAATCTCAAATCTCCGAATAGGGCCCCACGTGTCGTGTTTGTAGTTTTAGACAACTACTATGAAGTGTGTCATAAAAAATCCTGAGTAAGTTACCTTTCTGATTCATACTAAGAATATGGCGATAACAGTCTTCCCCGGTTTGATAGGTCACCGTTACCAAACATTCTAAATTCAATCTTGTAGGTGTTAAGAATAAAGAACATTTTTGAGTTAACAATCTCCACAGGCTAGAAATAAACGGATTGAGCTCGATCTAAACTGATTTTAAAAAAGCTTTGCATTATTTTCTACTTAATCTTAATACAGTTAAGATTCAATTTCTCCTGACAAACTCTCCACACAGTACTCCATACGCATCCTCCAACTTTTTTCCTCTGTTAAAGTGAGCACCAAAAATGAATTGTCAAGCTTAAGCATCGTGTCGCTACCATATTTATCACGATAAATATTAAGTTTTTTGGCCAACATTCTCATTATTTAATTATTTAGTTAATAAGTGTTTATATATGTTTCTATTTGACATTTTATCTAATTTCATAACATTTTATTGACATAATTAATTTGCACACCTAATATGAGGTAGTTATTGGCTGTTCAAACCTAAATTAAGATCATTGTAACCCATTGACGAGCAAATAAAGAAATTGAATTGAATTAATTTCTCAGTCAAAGAAAATTAAACCTTACCTTTAAACAATAAAGCCTCATTTCACGTACAGATCGGAGACAGTCCACTCAGCCCTGGACGTGGTGTCAGTGTGCTGCGTCGCGCCGCGAGTACAGTTGCTGCTCACTGAAAATTAAACCTTACCTTTAAACAGTAAATCCCGATTTCCCGTACAGATCGGAGACAGTCCGCTCAGCCCTGGACGTGGTGTCAGTGTGCTGCGTCGCCCCGCGAGTACAGTTGCTGCTCACCGAGAAGATTGACATGAAGGACGCGGAACTCACCACCGGAGTTAACATTGTACTGGGTGAGCTGTAAAGGGGTTCGAACGTTTTTCTATGGAAGCTGGCATATCGAGCCGCCGCCATTTTTTTTCGAAGTTTTCGCGCACGATGAAGTTAGTACAAAGTAAAATTAAAAGCAAGTCTTAATCCTATCCTACTCCTACTAATATTATAAACGCGAAAGTTTGTAAGAATGGATGGATGAATGGATGGATGTTTGTTACTCTTTCACGCCAGAACGGCTGAACAGATCTGGATGAAATTTGGCACAGAGATAGATTATAGTGTAGAATAGCACATAGGATACTTTTTAACCGCGGGTGAAACCGCAAGGCGCAGCTAGTAGTTAATATAATAAATGTAATGTAAAAAAATAACATGATTGTTTTTTCAGTGAAATATATTCTACTAGCTTTTCGTCCGCGGCGTGGTTGGCATTTCATACCCTATGGCACTCAGGGATAATGTAGCTTTTTAGTAGTCTTAAGAATTTTTTGAATCGGCTTTAGTTTTGGATATAACCCCCGACAAATAAACTCACAAATTAGCTAGCCTTGCTGGTGAGGGTCGCGGGAAGACGCTGGATGCAAACAGCGCAGGACCGGTCGTTGTGGAGATCATTGGGGAGGCCTTTGTCCAGCAGTGGACGTCTCCCGGACTGACAGGATGAAGCAAGGACTTATATTTAGTGCAAGTGGTGATAAGACATTGCGAATGGAGAAATAGCTCATTTAGTTGCACATGCCAAAGGGATAAGAACCTTTGTGGTGTTTCGATCCGCCCGCCAGCTTATTGTTTTAAGAGTCCGGCGACCACTTTAGACTAACTTCGCATTGGCTTAAGGTATTCTATAGCCATTTCGTCTAGAAGAAGAAGACGAGCGAAGAGAGCGAGTAATGATATTATCGAGCCTTTAAAATTACCTACAGAGTGCAATTTCAATTTTTTCATGACTTTTGCACTTCTGTAATAATTCTTAAGTAACTAAGAATTTCCCTTGTATTATGGATTCATTTAACAGCTAATGATGTAGACAACCTCCCTATGTAATGGAATTTATGATTTGCTTTGTCTATCTATTGAATAAATCAGTCAAAAGTGACCCCTTAAAAATGCGGATATTTTTCATAGCTCTATTTTCGCTTGAGAATGTTTTAAAAAAAAAACCAAGAACATTGGCGCGGAGATATTGTTAATTTAATTGATTTCATCATAATCTGACAAATGGTTTTCAAGAAATTTGAGTAGCGCGTTTGTATGGAAATTTCAGAGCGTCGCGGCCCTCTTAAAGCCGCGTACCGATATGCGAGCGTGCGCAATGAGCGGATCAGCTCGCATATCGATTCCGGTCTACTCAAGCCGAGCGACTCATTTCGCGCGGCTCATACCCGAGTCGCTCGACATTTTGGCAAAGCTCAAAGGACGCTCAGCCCGAGTCGCACACATTGTAAAGACATGTCGTGAGCAAGATGGAAGACCGTGAAAAACGAAGACTCGCGCGTGGCGGCGTCTCGCACGCCGCTCAATAGATGTATTTCGACACTCATGTCAAGCAGCACTATCTGAGCCGCTTAGTTAGCA
Source organism: Peribatodes rhomboidaria (assembly GCA_911728515.1). NCBI lineage: Eukaryota > Metazoa > Arthropoda > Insecta > Lepidoptera > Geometridae > Peribatodes > Peribatodes rhomboidaria. Next base: position 6,188,271 of record OU452192.1, on the reverse strand, counting down.
TGCATACGCAGCTTAAGCCTTCGCTTAAGCTGCATTAATTAAGCGTGTTTCTTGTCTCCCTCTAGCTCTGTCGCGCTCTCCTCCGAAGAATGATTATCTCTTTCCTTGTCAGGCGCAGCGGATGGCGAGATAGTCCCGGAGCCAGAAGTACAGAAAGCGGCTCTCAATGTGCTCGTCAACTGCGTGTGCGCACCTGTGCATAGAGTGAGTTAATTTACACTAATCCTATCTAATCAATTTTTGGATTGTACTCACTAATATAAAACATAATCATTACACTAATGTTATGAATGTGAAAGTTTAAAAAGATGAATGTATGGATGTTTGTTACTCAATCACTCCAGAACGGCTGAACGGATCTGGACGAAATTTAACACAGATATAGATCATAGTCTGAAATAGCACGGGCTAATTTATGGTCCAGGCATTACTTTTCAAACCGCGGGTAAAACCAGGAGGCACAGTCAGTGTATGCATAACTATGCGTTAATCCGAGTAAAAGCTACCTCCATACCAAATTTCACCTAAACCCGTCCACCCGTTTGATCGTGAAGAAGTAACAAACATACACACTCACAAACTTTCGCCTAATATTAGAGATTACTAAATATTAGATTAGATTACTAAATAATATTAGTGTGATTTGTTCGTCTGTCACAGTCTGGTTCATCGACGACTCGTTTCTCTATAACCGGCTCGTCGAGGAGGAAAACAGCCATCAAGTCTTACGAGGACATCATACAGAAGGTGTGGGAGAGTGTGCGGACCAACAACGGGATCATGGTGAGGAGATATAGGGTTACGATCTGACGCTAAGTGACCCTGAGCCATCGTCCTAATTAAGCAAACTGAGCGTCTAGCCTTATTCCTGCCCAATATACCTCTTTCCTGTCCAATATACCTTTTTCCTGCCCAATATACCTCTTTCCTGCCCAATATACCTCTTTCCTGCCCAATATACCTCTTTCCTGCCTAATATACCTCTTTTCTGCCCAATATATAATACCTCTTTCCTGCCCAATTTACCTCTTTCCTGCCCAACATACCTCTTTCCTGCCCAATATACCTCTTTCCTGCCCAATATACCTCTTTCCTGCCCAATATACCTCTTTCCTGCCCAATATACCTCTTTCCTGCCCAACATACCTCTTTCCTGCCCAATATACCTCTTTCCTGCCCAATATACCTCTTTCCTGCCCAATATACCTCTTTCCTGCCCAATATACCTCTTTCCTGCCCAATATACCTCTTTCCTGCCTAATATATAATACCTCTTTCCTGCCCAATTTACCTCTTTCCTGCCCAATATACCTCTTTCCTGCCTAAAATACCTCTTTACTGCCCAATGGCTCGGTACGCACTAATTTGTTCATTGTGTAAGCATATGTGCGTATTGTATGTCATCTGCTACATGACTGGAGCCCGGTGTATGGCGACAGGCTCGCCCCCTGTCACATTTGAGACTGAGTATTGTCCAGCGAAGTGTGGGTGTTGTACACCTCTGCCAGCCCCTTCGGGGGAAAGGCGTGACGATATGTATGTTGTATACAGGGTTATTGGTACCTAATCAAAAACCTCTTAAGGGTTCATTGTACTCATCAGTACGAACTACTTTTACTTTGAAGCCAATCCTGTAATCGCGAAAAAAAAAACAGCTGTTCCATACAAAAAGTTCAATCACCTGAGACAAAATGTATGGAACAGCTGATTTTTTTTTCGCGATTTCGGAGTTCGCCCCATAGTAAAAGTTGTTCATATTGATGAGTACAATGAACCCTTGAGAGGTTTCTGGTAAGTTACAAATAACCATGTATATGTTGTCTTCGTCGCAGGTGCTGTTGTCGCTGATGATGGTGAAGGTCCCCATAACGGACGCGGATCGCTTGCGAGGGCTCGCTTGCCGCGCTCTCGCTGGCTTGGCTCGCTGTCCCACCGTCCGACAGATCATATCCAAGCTGCCACTCTTCACCACCGAGCAGATACAAGGTACCTAGGTTGACTGCCTCGGTGGCTCAGTTGGTAGTGAACCTGCCTTCTGAGCTTGGGGGCGTGGGTTCGATTTTATGTGATGAACATTTGTGTTTGTTCTATGTCTGGGTGTTATTTATGTATTTAAAAAATATCTAAGTATGTATATCAGTCTCTGGCAGCCATAGTACAAGCTTTGCTTAGTTTGGGCTCAGGCGACCGTGTGTGGAAGTGTCCCGAATTTATTATTTATTGATGAAAATGCTCAGTGATCGATTATCTAGAGACATGTAAAAATATGTAAATGAAATTTAACCTAAAAATAAAATTAAAACAATAAGTGTAATTATAATAGTAAAAAGTCATCTTAATAACTGTCTTTCTTTCGCAGTGTTAATGCGAGATCCGATCCTGCAAGAGAAACGTCAGGAACACGTCATGTTCCAAAAATATGCCCTCGAGCTGTTAGAGCGAGTGAGCGGGAAGAGCAAACACATGGGAGCGGAATTTGAGACGTCACTTGCTAATATACACAAAGTGAGTATGACATACACAGTTGGGCGTTACAAACACAGAACGAGTGCTATATACACTGAGTGAGTACGACATACACAGAGCGAGTGCTATATACACTGAGTGAGTATGACATACACAGTTGAGCGTGACAAACACAGCTAGTATTATGTACACAGAGTCAGTATGACATATCAACGAGTATGGCATACACAGAGAAATTTCATAATACACAAAGTGAGTTTTTTAAAATGTAGAATGGGTCAACGTTTGACCACCAACTCGTCTGATGGTAAGCGACGTTGTGGCCTGAGATGGAGCATAAAGACCATAGAAGTACTTATTCACTCCAGCCTTAAAGATATTCAGGTTATAGTTAGTAAGTATGACATACACAGAAACAACATACACAGAACAGAGATGCTTTTATTGGCACGTCATGATTTATAAACACTCATTTCAGGCGAACGTGGTTGCCCAGACGCGCATCAACTACAACGAACGTCAGCTGCTGCAACTGGTGTCAGCCCACCTGACGGCGCGGGGACTGACCGAATCCGCGGCCACGCTGCAGCGCGAGGCGGCGCTGCCCCCGGTAGCGCCGCGCGGCGCGCCCGTCTACACGCCCCCGCCCCCGCCCGTGTACACCCCCTCCACGCCCACACGTGTGAGTACATTACACTACAGTCCGCGGCCACGCTGCAGCGCGAGGCGGCGCTGCCCCCGGTAGCGCCGCGCGGCGCGCCCGTCTACACGCCCCCGCCCCCGCCCGTGTACACCCCCTCCACGCCCACACGTGTGAGTACATTACACTACAGTCCGCGGCCACGCTGCAGCGCGAGGCGGCGCTGCCCCCGGTAGCGCCGCGCGGCGCGCCCGTCTACACGCCCCCGCCCCCGCCCGTGTACACCCCCTCCACGCCCACACGTGTGAGTACCTTACACTACAGTCCGCGGCCACGGTGCAGCACGAGGCGGCGCGCCCGTCTACACGCCCCCGCCCCCGCCCGTGTACACGCCCACACGTGTGAGTACATTACACTACAGTCCGCGGCCACGCTGCAGCGCGAGGCGGCGCTGCCCCCGGTAGCGCCGCGCGGCGCGCCCGTCTACACGCCCCCGCCCCCGCCCGTGTACACCCCCTCCACGCCCACACGTGTGAGTACCTTACACTACAGTCCGCGGCCACGGTGCAGCACGAGGCGGCGCGCCCGTCTACACGCCCCCGCCCCCGCCCGTGTACACGCCCACACGTGTGAGTACATTACACTACCGTCCGCGGCCACGCTGCAGCACGAGGCGGCGCCCCCGTCTACACGCCCCCGCCCCCGCCCGTGTACACCCCCTCCACGCCCACACGTGTGAGTACATTACACTACAGTCCGCGGCCACGGTGCAGCACGAGGCGGCGCCCCCGTCTACACGCCCCCGCCCCCGCCCGTGTACACCCCCTCCACGCCCACATGTGTGAGTACATTACACTACCGTCCGCGGCCACGCTGCAGCGCGAGTGTTATCCACGCTCTAATATTATAAAATCAAAAGTGACTCTGTCTGTCTGTTTGTAGGCTTTTCGCGGCTAAACGGCTGGACGGGTCTTGATGAAATTTGATAATAATTAGTTACAGTGCATCATGAGGAAGGTTTTTGGATATTATTCAATAAACGCGAACGAAGTCGTAACAGGGTAACAGCTAGTATACTTATAGATAAATAAGTACATGTAAAACGCTTATTACATATACAGCACACTACAGCACATAATGCACTTTAGTTGGAAGCTGATTAAACTAGATGTCGCTTTTCATCATTATCTACAGTAAGAACGCCTCGCAACCCTCACTCTGTCCGCACTTCACGCCCTTAGAATATCAGTATAGATGATGTCCAACTGTACGTTCTATTGTCCTCAGCAGCGCGTGTCAGTGAGCCGCGCCGGCAGCACAAGTTCGTTGGTGCGCGACTCCGACCTCAACTCGTCGCTCAACATGTCGGCCAACCACGTTGACGAGTTACCGACTACGCCGCACATTATCAAACTTAGGTATGTTGTTCTGCTGAAAGGGAAAACAACTTTACTTACTTTTTAGCGGTAAAAAGTATATATTTTAAAAACCCTTGACCTTCATATCCAAGAACACGCCACCAAAGCACCTTTCAAACAAAAAAAAAACTAAATCAGTATCGGTTCAGCCGTTTGGTAGTCAGACGGCTACTCCGGTTGACGCTCAACTGATTATCCCTACCCTTAACACAGATCATTTTAGTTGATCAATATTTTTTTTTACTCTTCCTAATTATCTTTAAATTTGTAAATATCTTTTGTGACCGATTCTTCGTCAAACTAAAATATATTTTCCTTCAGGAAAGTCCAAAACCAGCAACATTCAGCGGTGCCCGGGCCGGGCGCGTCGGAACACAAGCGCTCGCTGCAGAAACAGATGAGCGTGTCCGCGGGAGACTCCACACAAAACCCGCAACACAGGTAAATATCGACATTGTTATAGGGAAGTCGCAACACATGTGAATATGGACATTATTACAGGAAAGCCGCGATACATGTGATTATGGACCTTATTATACGGAAGTCGCAACACAGGTGAATATGAGAATTATTATAGGAAAGTCGCAACACAGGTGAATATGGGCATTATTATACGGTAGTCGCAAGACAGGTAAATATGGGCATTAAGACAGGTAAATATGGGCATTAAGAGAGTCGCAACATGGTGAATATGAGAATTATTATAGGATAATCGCAGCACAGATGAGAATGAATAAAATTAAAAGAAGTCACAACAAAGGCGTTTTAAAATAAAGTCCCAACACAGGTAAATAACGGCATTATTATAAGAAAGTCGCAAAAAGGTGAATAAAGACATTGTCATAGGAAAGTCGCGATGCAGGTGAATATGAACACACGAATATATATATGCTTTTTCATTGACCGATCGAAAACGCAGTCTCAGAGTACTGGGACAAATCAGCATTTGTTTGCCCAACGATACCTTCATGCAATTTTGCAGGTTGTATTTCAACAACTCTCTTCAACAACAACTACAACTTTCTTTGGTTATTTATTAACAAACAACTCTTTTTTTTCTTTCAGAGTAACACTCCACACCATAATAACTGAGTATCTGTACAACCAACACTCGCTCTGCAAGAACCCCGTCGTCACTTGTCCGCAGTTCAACTTATTCGAGTGAGTCACACTTTAGATATAATCATGGTATGGTATAAAATATACTCCGCCAGGTGTAGCATTCCGAGTCAAAATGGTCAGTGACATCGTTCGATGCCTAAGCAAAGCCGAAATGTGTTATCTAGGAATAGTTCGAGAAATACGATGAAGATGACGAGTGACGCCATTACGTATTGGCTTCCGGAATGCTAGACGTTTTTTTGCCTTTAGCCTTTTCAAACTGTCGTTTATTTACTTAGTGTTAGTCTTAGCCTTCTCAAACTGTCGTTTATTTACTCAGCGTTTGTCTTAGCCTTTGAAACTGTCGTTTATTTACTTAGTGATAGTCTTAGCCTTCTCAAACTGTCGTTTATTTACTCACCGTTTGTCTAAGCCTTTTAAACTGTCGTTTATTTACTTAGTGTTAGTCTTAGCCTTCTCAAACTGTCGTTTATTTACTCAGCGTTTGTCTTAGCCTTTTAAACTGTCGTTTATTTACTTAGTGTTAGTCTTAACCTTCTCAAACTGTCGTTTATTCACTCAGCGTTTGTCTTAGCCTTTTAAACTGTCGTTTATTTACTTAGTGTTAGTCTTAGCCTTCTCAAACTGTCGTTTATTTACTCAGCGTTTGTCTTAGCCATTTAAACTGTCGTTTATTTACTTAGTGTTAGTCTTAGCCTTCTCAAGCTGTTGTTTATTTTCTAAGCGTTAGTCTAAGCGTTCTCAAGCTGTTGTTAATTTACTCAGCGTTTGTCTTAGCCTTTTCAAACTGTCGTTTATTTTCTGAGCGTTTGTCTTAGTCTTTTAAACTGTCGTTTATTTACATAGTGTTAGTCTTAGCCTTCTCAATCTGTTGTTTATTTTCTTAGCATTAGTCTAAATGTTCTCAAGCTGTTGTTTATTAACTCAGCGTTTGTCTTAGCCTCTTAGCCACTAGTATTTATAGATATTACCTAGTTGTAAGCCAAAATTTGTGAGACTGTAATTTATTTATTATTTGAAAAAATAATGCCCCTCTATTTCTTGCCTGTTCTTCTGAGTAGAGGCTCTTTATCCGAACAAGGCGGTCGAGTCTATATAAAAAGCTTTGACGTTCATAAGTGTATCTATAATACCTAAATTGAATAAATACATTTTGATTTTGACTTTTACTTTGACTTTTCAAACTGTCGTTTATTTTCTGAGCGTTTGTCTTAGCCTTTTAAACTGTCGTTTATTTACTTAGTGTTAGTCTTAGCCTTCTCAAACTGTTGTTTATTTCCTTAGCGTTAGTCTAAGCGTTCTCAAGCTGTTGTTTATTTCCTTAGCGTTAGTCCAAGCGTTCTCAAGCTGTTGTTTATTTCCTTAGCGTTAGTCTTAGCCTTCTCAAACTGTTGTTTATTTCCTTAGGGTTAGTCTAAGCGTTCTCAAGCTGTTGTTTATTTCCTTAGCGTTAGTCTAAGCGTTCTCAAGCTGTTGTTTATTTCCTTAGTGTTAGTCTTAGCCTTCTCAAACTGTTGTTTATTTCCTTAGCGTTAGTCTAAGCGTTCTCAAGCTGTTGTTTATTTCCTTAGCGTTAGTATAAGCGTTCTCAAGCTGTTGTTTATTTCCTTAGCGTTAGTCTAAGCGTTCTCAAGCTGTTGTTTATTTACTCAGCGTTTGTCTTAGCCCTTTTAAACTGTCGTTTATTTACTGAACGCTTGTCTTAGTCTTTTCAACAGTGTCATTAATTTCCTCACCGTTTGTTTCAGCCTTTTAAACAGTCTCATTCGTTTCCCCACAGTTCGTCTCAACCATTTCAACAATGTTCTTCCCCCCCAGGCCCCACAAGTGCCCCGAGCCCCGGCCCGCGGCGTCAGTGTTCGGCGCGGGCCCCGCACTGAACGTATGCGCGCGCGTGGTGCGGCGCTCCATCGGCGTGCCCGCGCCGCCCGCCGCGCGCCGCGCCGACTCGCGCCTCGTACACTCGCACTTCGCGCCCACGCGGACGCTGCGTCTGCAGGACGACGACGCTTACTTCACGCACACCATCTTCCACGTCAGTTCACTCTGTGTACTCTAGCCGACTCGCGCTTCGTACACTTGTTACTAACCGGCCCCAACTCAACATAATGCGCTGGTCTTCCGTTAGAACTGTATGGTGACATCACGCACGGACGTCGAACAATGCGAGGTTTCCGTTTGGAGCGAACTACCAGTTAAACTGAGGAAATATTATTTTAAATACCACCCTTTGATAAATGAAAGTCCAGATGGACTGAAAAAAACATTGCACAGACCAAAAAAAAAATAACAGCCAACTGTTAGGTTCTAAATGAACAAAATACATGACGCATCCTTAGTAAAAGACGTACCTGTCACGCACACTAGTATAAAAGCCTGTTACTTTTAGTTCACATATCTCTAGACATAAGTATTCATAGATACCACCCTGACGTAGTACACTTTCAAAAACTGATTCCGAAATCATTCTAATTTTAATAAGTGTGTATGTTTGTGTGTATAGCCGACGCAACAACAGCTACTGGCAGCCACATCTTCCGGCGACATTCGGATATTCAACCTATTCAGCGGCGCCGAAGAAAACTCTTATCAAGTACACGAGTCATACATATATCACATGCAAGTGAGTCTAATGGTTTTCTTTTTTTTTTTTTATGTTACTTATTTAGTTAACTAATCGACCGAGCAAGCGTCTATGCTTCGACGAAAAACGCTTTCGTATATCCGGATCTTTGTCTTACTTTATAGGTAGCATTTGTCTTCTTCGACGAAAAACGCTTTCGTATATCCGGATCTTTGTCTTACTTTATAGTTAGCATTTGTCTTGTTCGACGAAAATGCTTTCGTATATCCGGATCTTTGTCTTCCTTTATAGGTAGCATTTGGCTTCTTCGACGAAAATATTTTCGTATATCCGGATCTTTGACTTCCTTTATAGGTAGCATTTGTCTTCTTCGACGAAAATGCTTTCGTATATCCGGATCTTTGTCTTCCTTTATAGGTAGCATTTGGCTTCTTCGACGAAAATATTTTCGTATATCCGGATCTTTGACTTCCTTTATAGGTAGCATTTGTCTTCTTCGACGAAAAACGCTTTCGTATATCCGGATCTTTGTCTTACTTTATAGTTAGCATTTGTCTTGTTCGACGAAAATGCTTTCGTATATCCGGATCTTTGTCTTCCTTTATAGGTAGCATTTGGCTTCTTCGACGAAAATATTTTCGTATATCCGGATCTTTGACTTCCTTTATAGGTAGCATTTGTCTTCTTCGACGAAAATGCTTTCGTATATCCGGATCTTTGTCTTCCTTTATAGGTAGCATTTGGCTTCTTCGACGAAAATATTTTCGTATATCCGGATCTTTGACTTCCTTTATAGGTAGCATTTGTCTTCTTCGACGAAAATGCTTTCGTATATCCGGATCTTTGTCTTCCTTTATAGGTAGCATTTGTCTTCTTCGACGAAAATGCTTTCGTATATCCGGATCTTTGTCTTCCTTTATAGGTAGCATTTGTCTTCTTCGACGAAAATGCTTTCGTATATCCGGATCTTTGTCTTCCTCTATAGGTAGCATTTTCTTCTTCCTTTATAGGTAGAATTTCACCGGTTCTCGTGAAATTTTGTGAGCAGGTTTGTTAATTATACTTAATTATACAATTTTTTTTTCGCACGTATTTAAAAAAAAATTATTGTCATTACTTCGTTAATGTTCATAAAAAAAATTAGACATAGTCTGAAAAAGTAGTCTTGAGTCTCAGGAGGTTAATGCTCGTGCCGAATAGTTCGAAATCACTTTGCCTGCAAAATGTATCCAACTGGTCTGTCTAGAAGGCACCAATTTAAATTAAGCACACAGAGTCTAACATTATTCTTTGTACGGTCGAGCAGGTCTCTAAAAAGTATCAATTTAAATTAAGCACACAGAGTATTTCTAACATTGTTCTTTGTACGGTCGAGCAGGTCTCTAAAAAGTATCAATTTAAATTAAGCACACAGAGTATTTCTAACATTGTTCTTTGTACGGTCGAGCAGGTCTCTAAAAAGTATCAATTTAAATTAGGAACGCAGAGTATTTCTAACATTGTTTTTTGTACAGCCGAGCAGGTCTCTAAAAAGTATCAATTTAAATTAAGCACACAGAGTATTTCTAACATTGTTTTTTGTACAGCCGAGCAGGCCTGTCTAAAAAGTATCAATTTAAATTAAGAACACAGAGTATTTCTAACATTGTTTTTTGTACAGCCGAGCAGGTCTATAAAAAGTATCAATTTAAATTAAGAACACAGAGTATTTCTAACATTGTTTTTTGTACAGCCGAGCAGGTCTGTCTAAAAAGTATCAATTTAAATTAAGAACACAGAGTATTTCTAACATTCTTTTTTGTATAGCCGAGCAGGTCTCTAAAAAGTATCAATTTAAATTAAGCACACAGAGTATTTCTAACATTGTTTTTTGTACAGCCGAGCAGGTCTGTCTAAAAAGTATCAATTTAAATTAAGAACACAGAGTATTTATAACATTGTTTTTGTACAGCCGAGCAGGTCTGTCTAAAAAGTATCAATTTAAATTAAGAACACAGAGTATTTATAACATTGTTTTTTGTACAGCCGAGCAGGTCTGTCTAAAAAGTATCAATTTAAATTAAGAACACAGAGTATTTCTAAAATTGCTTTTTGTACAGCCGAGCAGGTCTGTCTAAAAAGTATCAATTTAAATTAAGAACACATAGTATTTCTAACATTATTTTTTTGTACGGTCGAGCAGGTCTCTAAAAAGTATCATTTTAAATAAAGCACACAAAGTATTTCCAACATTGTTTTGTGTACAGGCGAGCAGAGACGGGTTATTGCTGCTAGCGTCAGCCACGACGCCATGGCGGCCCCTGTCAGCATTATGGAATATGAAAGAATTCGAATTACAGTAAGTAATCAATTTCAGCAAAGAGCGCTTCTAGACGGGCCAAATTTTTACTGCAATACTGTCATAGCAATATTGTGACAATATTTTGAGTGTGGCCCGGCTATATTATAGTCAAACATGGCTGGTGATGGCCGAGTTACAAGTATTGCCAGCAGCCAGCAATGCAGTAAAAGTATTGCCCGTCTGCGAGCACTCTGGTAACGCTTATCTCCTTTTTGTCCCCTAACAGGGAAGAACTTTGCTTGTAGAGAGAAAAAACCGTTTAAACCCCCTGGAGGAAAATTATTTTGTCCTTCCTCCCCCGTACTAACATTAAGTTAGACCCCCCGGGATTGTTATCCCTTATAACCTTCTGTTAAAGGTTATTTTCCCACGTATTTTTCTAAACTGACAAAACAAAAACAACTGAAATAAAGAACTATTGCATTCCTAATAGTAATAGACGAACTTAAACTTAATATTGTTTCACTAGAAACCAAAGAAATATGTGTCTAAACTATAAACATCTCAATCTCTACCGCTCACGCTACTGTTTATATCTGACCCTCTCCATTCGATGCTTCCTTCAAACTGTGAGAGCGAGAGGTCGTTCTTTAACAGGTCTTGTTTGCGCTATTGACTCTAAGCACATTTTCTTTAAGCTATATGCTAGGACAATTAGACAAAGAAGAATAATCCATTTTCGATGTCAGAATGTCACTTTAAATCTTAACAACATTAAGATTTTATAAAACGGGAACTACATAAGTCCGATTTGAGTCGGTTACTTCGACTTAAGCTTCTATCGCATTCGGCGTTCTTCATCAAGGAGAGTGCGCGGCTGCGTCTCGCTTTGCACTTAAATCGTGCATGAGTTCCCGTTTCCATCCATTCCCGTTTTATAAAATTACATTTACTAAAGTTAAAGGTATTTTATTTGTATTATGAGTAAAACACACTTTTTTTAGTGGTATATAATTTAAAATATGACCTTCATGTTATGCCTGAAAAGGCTTGCAACAATAGAAGATTATCATTGTTTTAATTTTTTTTTAATTAATGTTTTAATAACTCGTTTCAGATTCCAACTAGACAATGAAGAGTACGTAGAATTCTCTAAAATGAGCGACGATAGAATCATAGGCACTTGTGGTGAGCGAGCCACCATCTTCGACGTACGAACAGGACGCGAGCTGTTAGCCCTACCGCCGACCATCAGCAACCAGTACGCCAAGAACAGAGCCACCTTCAACCCCACCGACGAACTTGTCTTATCAGGTACGGCAATATTAGTAATTTAGTAAAGAGTAGGGACGGTATCCTCGACGTTTGCTGCGCGAGCTGTCTTGCGACAAAATTTGTACACGGCAGATGCGGCAAAATTTGTAAACAGAACGTATGGCAAAATTTGTAAGTACACCAAAATTTTAAAGTACGCCAAAAGTTAGCAGCTACTTTACAAATTAATAAACAGAAGTTAACAAACCAGTAAACAGTAGTTAAGGCAAAATTGGTAAACAAAAGATAAATATCGTTTACTTTCACACAGTGTAATCAAAAAAGATGAAAAAATGGTTAAGCCGCAAAAGCATGTTTTGCCGGATAGGCCCACAAAATGTTAGAGAGAAAAGGTTTGCTAAAACCAATTTTACGTCAGAGGTTCTAAATATTTTCATTTATTCTGATCGAAATTCTCGAAAAATACTGGATTAAGTATTATTGTTCACAGATGGCGTGCTATGGGACGTTAACACGGGAAAAGAAATACATAAATTCGACAAATTGAACCAAACGCACAGCGGAGTGTTCCATCCGAATGGGTTAGAGGTAAAAAACGATCTGGCGCGTTTATAGGACGTCTAATTGCCGCTCGTGACGTCACGCTCTCGGATGTGGTGATTGGTCGACCGCTGATTGCCACCGCGTCTACGTTGCCGTTTTTAAATATAGATTATGACTTAGATGAATATTTTTTTTTTTTTTTTTTATGTAGAATAGGTCGGCGTTTGACCACCAACTCGCCTGATGTTAAGCGACGTTGTGGTCTAAGATGGAGCACGACGACCTATAAAGTGCTTATTCACTCTAGCTTTGAAGTTTTGTAGAGTGAAGAAGTACAAAGACGGCAGTTGAGTGAGGCGCTACAAGTGCGCCACTGCTCAGACCCGTCTTCGGGTCCTACCTCGGGTTCGGGGTACGGGTTCGGATTTCTACCTGAAAGACTTGAAAAAGTTGACGAACTTGAGTTTAATCAAATTTTGAGAGCAATAATTATTTATTAAGAATACTAGCCGCGCCCCGCGGTTTCACTTCGGTTAAAAAGTATCCTATGTGCTATTCTAGACTATAATCTATCTCTGTGCCAAATTTTATCCAAATCTGTTCAGCCGTTCTGGCGTGAAAGAGTAACAAACATCCATCCATTCTTACAAACTTTCGCTTTTATATTAGTAGGATAGGATAGAAAGATTAAAATATTTGAATAGAAATAATAAAATACAGACAGATTTTATAACTTTTGTAAATGTATAATTTCAGGTAATATCGAATACGGAAGTTTGGGATTTGAGAACTTTCCACCTACTAAGAACAGTGCCCACATTAGACAAATCTGAGGTAAGATCCTTAAGCAAACTTTTAAGTCCTCAAATTAAAACATAACAATACAATATCCCCCCTATTTAGTAAAGTCAAAGTATTTATTGTGCATTATGGTGATTGTTGCATGAGGTCACAAGATATTAAAAGTTATGATATAAGTATTTCATAATGCAAAAATATTAGTAAAAAGCGATTGCAGCCTAGTTGGGAGAAGGCCCTCCCCTCAAGCCAGAGGGTGCGGGTTCGAACCCAGCCGACGGCACGCACCAAGTGAACCACCTAAATTTTCGTCCAAAAATGTTGTTCCATACGTTGGTCCGCACAAGTTTTGCCACACAATGTATCGTTTGCAGGTGATATTCAACCCGTCGTGTAGCGTACTGTACGCTGTTTGCAGCGATCAGGATGCTGAGGAACGGTCCCAGTTCGACACCAGCTTCAAGACGCTGGATCCTTACGACTACTCTAGCATAGGTGAGATTACACTCGACGTGCACAGGGTTATCAGGAAAGTGTTAAGCCGAAAGTAGGTTATTGTACTTATCCTTACAAATACAACAACAACTTAAGAGTCCGGCGACCACTTTAGACTAACTTCGCATTGGCTTAAGGTATTCTATAGCCATTTCGTCTAGAAGAAGAAGACGAACGAAGAGAGCGAGCGATGATACTGACGAGCCTCTAAAGTTAACTACAGAGTGACAAAGTGCAATTTCAATTTTTTTATGAACTTGTTTTTTATTCTTAAGAATGATTACAGAAGTACAAAAGTAGTAAGTATAATTAGTAAGTAGTGTATTATGGATTCATTTAACAGCTAATGATGTAGACAACCTCCCTATGTAATGGGATTTTTGATTTGCTTTATCTACCTATTGAATAAATCAGTCAAAAGTGACCCCTTACAAATGTGGATATTTTTCATAGCTCTATTTTCGCATGAGAATGTTTTTAAAAAAACCAAGAACATAGGGGCGAAGAAATTGTTAATTTAATTGTAAATGCTAAATTTCATCGTAATCTGACAAATGGTTTTCAATAAATTTAAGTAGCGCGTTTGTATGGAAATTTCAGAGCGTCGCGGCCGTCTTAACGTAAATCTTTTTCGTTTAGCTCCACACATGTAACTTAATTTGTAATCCACACATGTAACTTAATTTCTTAACGTTTCCGCCGGAGCGCTTTATTGAAACGTGTGAAGCCAAACGAAAACGAAAAAAGTTTACGTAGCATCAAAACTCATTGGAAGGGTACTTCAAATATTCTACGTCAATAGCTATCAATTAATTGATTTTGACGTGACAACGTCTAATAAATCGACGACTTCTCATCCTTTTGAAAAAGTATGATGAGTCATCCTTTTTCGTGCCGGCTGCATGCACGAAAAAGGATGCCTCATTGTCCCGTTACACTCGATTGATCTGAGCGAGAGAGCTACACGAGCGAGTGAAAAGCACGATCGGCTTGAGCGTTCGGATTGCGTCGCATCTCTCTTCCACTCGATTGGCCTATGCTTCCGAGGAGAAGATTTCATCAATGTTTTGTTATGACGTTGTCACATTAAACTGTCGTCCGTTAACCGACTTTACAGACAACCAATTTTTTATTTCCTATTTCTAGCGACAATCGACGTGAAACGCAACATCTACTCGCTGTCGGTGTCCCGTCACGGGACGCAGATCTCGCTCGTCGAGAACATGGGCGACTTCGAACAGATGCAAGAGTCGTGCGTCAAAGTGTACGACGTGGGGCGGTCCAGGGACCACGACGACGACGCGGTCTGTACACACACACATACACACACACACACACACACACATACAAATTCAAAACAAAAAAGTTACAAGGAAAAATCTCAATTCAATTCAAATTTATTTAATCTTATAACATATCCATAAAGTTATAAAACAAGGAAAGTTACAAGGAATTTTAGAAAATCTTTTTCGGAAAAATCTCAATTCAATTCAAATTGATTTATTCCTATAACATATCTACAAAGTTTTAAAACAAGAGAAGTTACAAGGAATCTTAGAAAATCTTTTTCAGAAAAATCTCAATTCAATTCATATTTATTTATTCTTATATTATATCCACAAAGTTGTAAAACAAGAAAAGTTACAAGGAATCTTAGAAAATCTTTTTCGGAAAAATTCAATTCAAATTTATTTATTCTTATAACCTATCTACAAAGTTATAAAACAAGGAAAGTTACAAGGAATTTTAGAAAATCTTTTTGGAAAAATCTCAATTCAATTCAAATTGATTTATTCCTATAACATATCTACAAAGTTTTAAAACAAGAAAAGTTACAAGGAATCTTAGAAAATCTTTTTCGGAAAAATCTCAATTAAATTTAAATTTATTTATTTTTATAACATATCGTCACGTCTTTCCTCGGAAGGGGCTGGCAGAGGTGTACTACAACACCCACACTTCGCCGGACGATACTAAGTCTCAAATGTGACAGACGGCGAGCATGTCGCCAAGTTTTAAAACGAGAAAAGAGAAAGGAATCTACGAAAATCTTTTCGGAAAATTCAATTCAAATTTTATTTATTTCTGAGAAATAATGCACTTAGAATCTTCAGCTTTTACAATAAGTTCATTATTCATTAAATTCTTTAAATTTCACTTATCCTTCTTCTAATATTAGAAACGCGAAAGTTTGTAAGAATGGGTGGATGGATGGATGGTTGTTACTCTTTCACGCCACAACGGCTGAACAGATCTGGATGAAATTTGGCACAGAGATAGGTTATAGTCTGAGATATCACACATAATACTTTCTAACTGAGAGGTGTAGCTTGTTCGATTTAATTTATCCGCCTACAGAGACACAAGAAAACTGTCAAAAACAGCTCAATATTTAAAACAAGCCAACCATTCCACTTTCCACTCTTAGCTTAAAGAATGTTACCCGACTGCATATAAATGTGTTTGTCCGTTCTCAGGAGGAGGACGAGGAAGAAGAGCTGGCGGGAGGATCGGAGAACGACGACGGATCGGACTCCGGATCGGATAACGATGACGACGGTGAGTTTCACTTTTTCTATTTTTCAATATTTCAAAAAGTCTCTTTTTTCTATTTTTCAATATTTCAAAAAGTCTCTATTGCACGCTTCAATCATATACATAAACCTCTTAAGGGTTCATTGTACTCATCAGTACGAACTACTTTTACTTTGAAGCCAATCCTGTAATCGCGAAAAAAAACAGCTGTTCCATACAAAAAGTTCAATCACCTGAGACAAAATGTATGGAACAGCTGATTTTTTTTCGCGATTTCGGAGTTCGCTCCATAGTAAAAGTTGTTCTTATTGATGAGTACATTGAACCCTTAAGAGGTTTCTGGTAAGTTACAAATAACCATGTATAAGGGAGAGACGGTACGAAAACCAAAAATGGTCCGCGTAAATTAGGTGCAGCACACAATTCAACGCAGCCACAAACGAACGCAACCATTCGCAGTAGTGATAATTATTGTTGTCTCATTTTCGCTATAGTCTTTTATACGTCTCTCTTTGTTATTGATACACTTAACATAATACTGTCAACGGAGCGGAACGGAACGGAACGGAACGGAAATATATGATGAGCTCATACAATAAATTCAAAAATTCCAATTGCCTATAAATCGTAATTTTTTTTGTCCGACGAGAACTTGATTGAATCAATCTTCATGTCACATTGTAGGCGAGTAGTTCATGCAAATACAATGTTTAAGTTCAAATTTGAGCCCAATCGGACAAGGGATCGCGCAGATGTTATGCAGGGTCTCAGTTTGAAGCAAACTACTAGTGAAAAAATGGGTTATACCGGTTAATTTCCTTTATCGTCTCGAAAAATTAGGGTATAATACATGGAGGGAAATGAAGTTTTAGAAAAATTAAAGCAAAAAATACCGTAGTTCAAATCATACACACATACTCAAATCATACTTTCTACTAAATTCGTGGAATTTTCAATGAATTCGTAGCGCGATCGTATTCTTTATCATTCTCGAGACGGTAAACAATATGACCTATGAAAAACGATAACCTATATTTGGCCTAGGCGTTTGTATTATTCTATGTTCATGTTTAAAAAGGCTGTTTAGTTAGTCAAATAAAATCAAATCAACCGGTATATTTTTTTTCTTTGGCCTAGGCGCTTGTATTATTGTATGCTTATGTTCTCTGGTGGGAGGCTTCGGCCGTGGCTAGTTACCACCCACCGGACCAAGCCATGCCGTGAAAAGACCTAGTCTTGTTTCGGGATGTAGTCCGGTGTAACCGTTCCGAAGACGGGTCTGAGCAGTAGCGCACTTGTAGCTCCTCACTCAACTGCCGTCTTTGTACTTCTTCACTCTACCAAACTTCAAGGCTAGAGTGAATAAGCACGTCATAGGTCGTCGTGCTCCATCTTAGACCACAACGTCGCTTAACATCAGGCGAGTTGGTGGTCAAACGCCGACCTATTCCACGTAAAAAAAAAAATATGTTTAAGAAGGCTGTTTAGTTATGCAAATAAAATAAAATCAACCAGTATTTGTGTTTCCTCGCTTCAGCGGCGTCGTTACTCCGTAACGCAGTGATGGAGTTGGGCTCGGGCAGTTCTGGTGACTCTTCGCCCGAGGACGAGCGCCCGCGCCGCCGCATGCGCACGCGCAGAAGGGTAACTATATTATATACATAACAATATAAGCCTAAAATAAACCTAACATAGATAACAAAATTTTTGGTAAGGGTACAGAGTCACTTAAGTAACATATCGTCACGCCATTCCCCCGAGGGGGCTGACAGAGGTGTAATACAACACCCACACTTTGCCGGACGATATTCAGTCCCAAATGTGACAGGGGGCGAGCCTGTCGCCATACACCGGGCTCCAGTCATGTAGCAGATGACATACAATACGCACATATGTTCTCACACAATGAACGAATTGGTGCGTGCCGTCGGCTGGGTTCGAACCCGCTCCCTCTGTCTTGAGAGGCCTTTTCCCAACCCATCGCTTTTTTCGTTCATCATATTGACCATATAATATTGTCTATCAGAATTGCGTATCGTTTCACGGATTTTTGGATTTTATTTTTTTAATATGATATCACGCTAATATTATTCATGCTTAAATTTGTGAGTGTGTAAGTGTGTATGCTTGTAACTTCTTCACGCTGAAACGGCTGGACCAATTTTAATTAAATTCGGTATGGAGGTAGCTGACATGGATTAGAACATAGGCTACTTTTTTATCCCGTAAAAATGTAGTGTTCCCGTGGGATAAGCAAAAATCTAAGTATATTAATTTGTTACTGTTTCAAACTTAAACGACTATGCAGATTTTGATAATATGTAGGTTGAATTAATTTGTTGGACTTGTCTCCGTCCCGAATAGCAGACTAATATAAAAACATCGAAAACTTGTCCAAAAAAGATAATACTTTCGATCATCATTGTCACAATTTTCCATTTCCACACGGATGAAACCACAGGGCGTAGCTAGTAGGAAATATTTTAGTAGTTCACAGCGAATCCGTTGTCCGCCCGGAGTTCCACTATCGTGTTTTTCGCTCTGGTTTTAAACCCTTGTCACTAGATGGCGCTGTTAAATTGACTTCACTTTCTGCATCGCGGTATCAAGATTTACCGCGAAACGAGGGGCTTTTCTGTGAGTGGTTCGCTTCGTCACTCTGGTTTCCCTTCAACACGTATAAATCTTTCGCCTTTTACTAAAGATTTCCGTGGAGGGGAACACTCAAATGAGTCTTACTCGTGTTTTTGAAGCCCTACCTCGGTAGGGTATTATTATCTAGACTCTACATGTAAATGCAACGAAAAATTGACAGTCTTCGTTTATCCTACTTCCTACTAATATTATGAACGCGAAAGTTTGTAAGAATTGATGGATGGATGGATGTTTGTTACTCTTTCACGCCAGAACGGCTGAACAGATCTAAGCGAAATTTGGCACAGAGATAGATTATGGTCTAGAATAGCACATAGGATACTTTTTAACCGCGGGGCGAAGCTAGTATGTATATAATTATATCTTAAATTAAAAATTAAAATCATACGACACGTGTATCACAGTTTTTCCAAAATCATCATCATCATCCACCAACAGTCTTTTTTTAACTCTGAAAACTTTGCTGAGAAAGTTAGTAACCCACTACAAACGACGCTGTTATTATTTTTAGGGTTCCGTACTAAAATGGTGTAAGGAACCTTATCATGAAACTCCGATATATGTAAATCTGTGAGCTGATTATCTTAGAAATTGTAATAGCTAGCGACTTGAAATTTGGTACAGATCTAGAGACCGGTAGTAATAGTGATTCCAGAGATAGTTTAGTTAACTAAATAACTTCGTCCTTATTGCTCTGTTTGGGATATTGTCAGTTAGTGTATTCAATTGATAGCGAGTGTGGCCGCTTATAATATTTCTTTCTGAAGATAAAAGCGTCATTAATTTCCTGTAAGCCACGCGGGCGAAGCCGCGGGCAGAAGCTAGTATATCAATAAGAAAATACTGAAAAAATTGGAAAGACTTGTTCAACTTGTTAAGACTTGTTCAACTTGTTAAAACTTGTTCCACTTGTTAACACTTGTTCAACTTGTTAAGACTTGTGTCTCTTTGCAGGCGGCAGAAGCCCACAGCAGCGACAGCGAAGGCGACGTCGACATCGCAGACCTCATCGCCTTCGATATCGAATAGACCAATACAATATACGGCTTGACACCTTCATACATACACGCTGTTTTATTTATTCTCACTATTCTATACCACTGGCGCCTATAACCTAGACCAGTGGCCCTATTCGGAGATTTGAGATTTTCATCTCGCCTTTTTTCGTCCTTGTTGCTCTCGTTTGAAACGTCATAGGTGTGAGAGTTAACAAGATAAAATCTCATCTCATCTCACGCGCAGGAATAGCCCCGCGGAACCTATAGACCTGACGGCCGCTACTCTATGCCTATCCATCAGCACCTTTGCCACTTGTGGCTCTGTGAGTTGTAGACCGGCAGGGCTATTCACAACCATTCGGAAACGTTTCCGTTCGGATTTCAAAAATTTTAAACCTAAATTGTTCGAATCTCAGTTTATACTCATAAGTTTTTAAACGCGATTTATTCTTCCGATCAGGTTTATACTTGATTCCCTATTCCAAAATGTGTAAAAGAAGGCTGAGATTCGAACAATTTGAGTTTGAAATTTCTGGGATCCGATCGGAAACGTTTCCAAATGATTGTGAATAGCACCGCTGCAGGGCTATTCACAATCATTCGGAAACGTTTCCGATCGGATCCCAGAAATGTCAAACTCAAATTGTTCGTTCAAACGTTTAACGCCATCTATTGACATGTTAAAAAGTGTTTCACTGATTTGCTACTAACGGCATCTAGTATTGAGTAGCATAACTGACAAACCTTCACCGACCTAATATTTTTGCGAAACAGAAAAAGAAGCTATTACTTAGTTTTCTAGTTTTGCTACTTGTCAATAGATGGCGTTAAAAGTTTAAATATTTTTGTTACAAAAAATTCACACCAAAATATTATCAAAGAACATAAATGGAAATAAGAAGAACTGAGATTATAGCACATAGTCTAGAGATTTAAATCAGACGCACGAGTGCTCATTACCTAGTACTAAAAAGCACGCTCATGTGTCTAGCTCTGTCAGGGTTCTTTAATTTGGTCTGAATCCACCATAAAATACGGAGTGTAGATATCTTTAAACGATGGACATACTCGTATACTAGGATATCTATGTATTCATCATATGAGCATATTTTTTCTTTTTTTTATGTAGAATAGGTCGTTGTTTGACCAACTCGCCTGATGTTAAGCGACGTTGTGGTCTAAGATGGAGCACGACGACCTAAAAGGTACTTATTCACTCTAGCCTTGAAGATAACCAGGTTGTAGTTATTAATACAGACGATGGCAAAGTGTTCCATTCCCTAGCGGTTCGTATCAGAAAGGTGGAGGCAAACCGTTTAGTACAAGTTGGTGGAATGTCGACTAAGTAGGGAAGGTACGTATGCGTTTTCCGACTTGTTCTGCTGTAAAAAGGGGAAGACGGGATTAGGTCATGCAGTTCCAACACACACTCAGTCGCAATGCACACACGCCGCAATGCAGCCTGTACAAAATAGTCAAACACGCCTCTTTACGTCGATGTTCAAGGCTCAGAAGTCTCGTAGCGACTAGCTTTTCGTCGCATATGAGCCTGCCGCTCAACAGACTAGAGGCTCCAGCTGGTAATTAGCCGACCTGTCGAAAAGGTGGCAGCAGTACCTACTCCATACACGACCGTACCTGAGCTTGATATATAGGTTAAGAAGCTGACCCGGTTAATAAGGGTGCGCTTAGACGGGAGACTTAGACTCTCCATATTTTTACTGCAATATTATTAATGTACCTACACTAGATGTTGTGCCGCTGTATGTTTTATTGAATAATAAAGAAAAAAAAAAAAGAACTGCAATATTGGCCACCAACACTGACAATATTCAAAATTGTTACTTGAACTAATATCTAGTGTATTTCCGCTTTAACGTCGCATTAAGTGCATCACCGAAGATGGGTTCGAGCAGTGGCGCACTTGTAACGCCTCACTCAACTGCCGTTTTTGTGCTTCTTCACTCTACAAAACTTCAAGGCTAGAGTGAATAAGTACCTTATACGTATATGTGCTCCATCTTAGACCACAACGTCGCTTAACATCAGGCGAGTTGGTGGTCAAACGCCGACTTATTGTCAATAAAAAAAAATCAAGGAATATGATTTTTTTATTCTATTTTCAATTTAAAAAAATATATTTTATGTAAATTGATAATTGAATCTAACTCCAAACTTTATACAATGTGATATTTCAACTTACTAATTTAACAGACCTAATTTTATGAAATCTACTAAAAACTTTATACAATTTGGTATATGAAGCTAATTCAATAAGGAATTTAACAGAATAATGTTACAACAAAATTTTCTCAAAAAATTAAACAAATTAAAAAAAATTACAATAAAAAAGCAATAAATAATTCCTATTCTTTGAGCACTTCGTCGACACGTGTTTAGCCTCGCTGACGAGAATCTCGTTTGAATTAGAATTCTCTGTTTGTATTAATTTCAAAGTCAAAGTCAAAGTCAAAATGTTTTTATTCAATTTAGGTATCAAAGATACACTTATGAACGTCAAAGTTATTTAAATAGACTCGACCGCCTTGTTCGGATAAAAAGCCTCTACTCAGAAGAACAGGCAAGAAACTGAGGGGCATTATTTTTTCAAATAATAAATAAATTAGTCTCACAAATTTTGGCTTACAACTAGGTAATATCTATAAATATTAGTGGCTACTTGGCGGAAGTGGAAGGCTCCAGACATCTTTATCTTCTAAATAATTCTTAACCTTATAATATCCTCTTTTCATTAATGTAGTTTTTACATGTGATTTGAATTTTCCCTCGGTGAGCCCTGTTATATTTTTCGGGATTTTATTGTAAAAACTAACGCAGTTGCCTAAAAATGACTTTCTTGACTTAGTCAGTCTAAATCTCTGTACAGCTATCCTATCCTTATTTCTAGTGTTATAATTGTGATAGTCACTGTTCAATTTAAATTTATGTAGATTTTTGCGAACGTGCATAATATTTTCAAAGATATATAAAGAAGGTAAAGTTAATATATTTATTTCTTTAAATAAATCTCTCAATGATTCACTCAATGATTTTTTGATAATATTTTGTTGTAAATTTCATGACATTATTTCTGTTAAATTCCTTATTGAATTAGCTTCATATATCAAATTGTTTAAAGTTTTTTTGGTAGATTTCATAAAATTAGGTTTGTTAAATTCATTAGTTCAAATATCAAATTGTATAACATTTAAATTATATTCAAATATCAATTTATATGAAATATATTTTCCAAAATTAAAAATATAAAAAAAAATATTCCTTGATATACTTAATGCGACGTTAAAGCGGAAATACACTAGATATTAGTTCAAGTAACAATTTTGAGGATGAACTTCCGCAAAGTAACGCCTGATTCAATCAACTGACAATTTGCCGACTGTGGCCCGGCCATTAGCCATACTAGAAATATATATTATGACTAAATGGTCGGGCCGCACTCAGAATATTGCTTTTTTTTTTTAATGACTAATGCTGTTGGCCACTGAGCTACTCTACTAGCACGGTACTCTACAGCGTAACGGACGTAAGGCAAGCGTGGGGGGGGGCGCAGGGCCTTGAGAGTTCAAACAGAATATTGCCGAACCATACTCAAAATATTGCTGGGGCAGTATTGCTGAGCTAGTATTGCAGTAACATATAGCCCGTCTTTTTTTTTTTGTATGTACAATAGGTCGGCGTTTGACCACCAACTCGCCCGATGTTAAGTGACGTTGTCTAAGATAGTGCACGACGACCTATGAGGTACTTATTCACTTTAGCCTTGAAGTATTGTAGAGTGAAGAAGTACAAAGACGGCAGTTGAGTGAGGCGCTACAAGTGCGCTACTGATCAGACCCGTCTTCGGAACTAAACTAGGAGAGCCAAGACCAAATATTAATGACAACTTTTACTACAAAACTAACACTGAAATCGAGAAAAAACCATAACTGTTTCCTACATTTCGTAGACGATTAATGAACTTTTTATATGAAACTCTGAGATTAATGGAACAACTGATTTTTTTTCACGCTTTCAGTGTTTTGTCATCTGCGACATGACTGGAGCCCAGTGTATGGCGTTGGCGACAGGCTCGCCCCCTGTCACATTTGGGCGTGAATATCGTCCGGCGAAGTGTGGGTGTTGTATTACACCTCTGCGAACCCCCTCGGGGGAATGCGTAAGTAAAAGTTGGTCATAATGTACAATGCTATGAGTACTTATGTCTAGAAAGAGTTCCGTACTGTTTAGGAACGAAAAGTGACAGCCCAACTTTTTTATACAGGCATATTTTTTACTCACGCGCAGGAATAGCCCCCCTGGACATATCATTTATCAGAGGTACAATTATATATTTCAGAATTTACAGGGTTATAGGTATCTCACCAAAAACCTCTTGAGGGTTCAATGTACTCATGAACATGAACAACTTTTACTATGGGGCGAACTCTGAAATCGCGAAAAAAAATCAGCTGTTCCATACATTTTGTCTCAGGTGATTGAACTTTTTGTGTGGAACAGCTGTTTTTTTCGCGATAACAGGATTGGATTCATAGTAAAAGTTGTTCATATTGATGAGTACAATGAACACTTAAGAGTTTTTTTGGTGAGTTACCCTGTATAAGTCGTTTTCTAGATACACTTTAAAAACTTACTAATACAGTTTTTTTGGTGAAGTGAAAATAAAAGAAAAAGTAGATTATAGAATGCAGTTTATTCCAATAATAATTCATAGGTAATAATATGTTTGAAATATCACAATTTGTTTTGTTCAATATTTGCCGAAATTTCGAACGAAATATACTTAGTAAATCTAGAAAATAATTATTATTTACGTACTTAATTATTATTATTATAGATAATTATAAAGATCGAAAAAAGACACAAAATCACTCTTCAAGCGCAACTCTATGTAGTCGTAAAAACAAAATATTTTGAAAAGATTTTCAAGAGTATTTTTTGGGCAAAAAAATAACGGAAGTTCCAATGCAAATAAGAAAATGTATATAAGGTAAGTAAGTATTTAATTAGTTGTACTTTCATCCAAAAAAAAATATTTCCATTTAAATATTCTTATAGGTTTAAAATTTTTGACATCCGCACGGAAACGTTTAGAATGGTTGTGAATAGCCCTGCAGGAGTCGTAAACCTTTGTCATACAAATTATAATTTCATTATATTGCAATAGTAACTTCATTTTGGAAATACAATTTTTTCTCAATATATTATTTGACGGGAACTCACAGAAAACACTCACTATTACATCGCGAACTTTAAGTATCTACATTTTGCAGTCTGGTTTTATTTTTCAATTATAAAAAATAAACATTCCTAAAAATCTCATTCAATACAAAAAACAACCACAATCAAGCATTTTTATACCATCTATATTAATCGTATTTACAAGTAAAAATAGGGATTTCTAAATAAATAATTAGCAATGATTAGCAGCTTAAAACGAATAGCATCTGAAAATAACATTAGTTTAACAGCTAATTATGTACAGTTAGGACTAGTCGACTCCAATTTCAATGGCACTTTATTCACAAGTCTTATTTATAAAATATACACCCCTTTAGTAATAAACGTTGCATAGCTACGGAACAGCTATACAGTGTTTTGTCTCTTTCATTCTTATAGATTTTTGAACTTGATCGAAAAAGAAAATACTTTAAAACTATTCCGAGGTTATACAGCGTTTATTAGTAAGAGAATAAGATATACTTAAGATATAATTCACATTCGGTGAAGTATATCTGTAATAAGATTTACGTCCCTATTTGGTACAGATAAATTTAGTATGATTTAGCATTTTAGCAATTATTATAGTTATTAAAATGTTATAGTGCTATGAATCACACGTGAAATAGCACATAGTTATGTGAGGTATTAATTAACTTTGATGGGAAATGCAAACAAATACACAAAGAGTTCTTACATTTAACCATATGATAAAAAACAAGGAGCATTACGGGAGTTGACACACAACTACGTCACTCGTCATCATCTCTCCCGTACTTGTTGGCCTATTGCAGTCTTGATTGACGTATCTGCGTGTCACCCACGTAAACTTTTTTTTCTCGGAACGCTTTACCTAGCAGAATATATTATTATACCATATTGACTTTTAAGTTAGAAGACTTTTAAATATTTTGTATGATTACACCAGTTCCTCACTGAAATTATATTTTGTACAAAACTTTCTACTCATTTAAGTTTTTGAAAACTTTTGTTCACAGATATTAACATTTCTAGCTAAAATACCATACTAATAAAATCGATCCTGATTAGTTTGATCCGAATCTAAGGCCTGTATGCTCAAACAAAGCTCAGTCATGAATCTCGACATAAAACTGGTTTTATAAGTAAAAACAGCTATAAATAGATATTCACGACTGAACGTCGTAGCATGCAGGCCTAAAACCTTCAGAATCGATTATCATAATAATCTAACTATATCTAAGACTGCGAATTATTAAAAGCTAATTATTGTCCTACACTTTGATATTTGGCTGCTAAGGCCTTGGTTTTTTTATTTTACATATTTACTACTAAAAATTATGGCTAGATTATTTTTAAACTAAGATTATTTCAGGTTTTTAGTAACTAAAGTAAAAGAAATCTAAAATGAGAATAGGCAAGACGATTAAATGCTATAATAATATTGCTTATATTCATGTACAGATAAACTCGTAGGTTTTCGTTTACAATATTTTTCCTACTTCGTGCCTAATGGATTGAGACTTCAGTTCCTTGACCTTTTTCTTAGTTGGCTAGTTGAAGCCAGTTTGACCTTAGTGTGGATTGAGGCAAAGGTTCATTGACCTATAGGCATCTAATCGGAGGTTGTAACGTTTATCACACACATTATGTTTATTTTGCAAATAACTTCATTTTAGAAAAGTTTGGTTTCTTTCAATGCATTACTCACGCTAAAAGTTCATTTTTAACTCGATCTATTTGGCACGAAGTATCCGTAGTACGTTAGTTCGATCGTTAGTATAGTTATACAAAATATATTATTATAGTTATAGTTGTTTTCAAAGATTGACATTGTAACATGACATGATATTTTATGACCATTCAAATGTAACTATCCACCTACTATTTCATAATATTTGCACGCTCCTTAGGGGTTGAATATAGTGAGACTCTTATTTATCACCAACTATCCTGTATGTACCTATATTTCTGCAAATAAATGATTTTGAATTTGAATTTCAATTTGAATATACACTTGGTAGGTAATTTAAATAGGCGCAGTCACATTAGAATAAATAACTTAAGCGCAAACTAAAAAAAATCACACCAACAATTAGCAGGTGCTAATTGCGTTAAAAGTGAAATTTGTTTTCAAATTAAATATATGTAGTTTAAATAATCTAAATAAAATAATAAATTCTATCTATTCTTAATAAAATGAACACGTTAAAAAAGCTACAATATAATAATGACAGACTTTAAATATAATACGGATAATGAGATAATTTACACTTAAGTCTAAGTTATTTTTAAACAACGTCTCTCTGGCTGTGCTTACCCTTTTCATGAGTTTTGATAGCCACGTAAACTTTTTTCATTTGATTAAACTCATGGTGAGAGTACTGATGCAAAACCAATCTTAATTTCACTTAAATCTATTTACAGAATTATTTTACAGCTTATTCTCACTAACAATATTTATAGGGTATTTGAAGAATTATTTATGGGATTTAAAGTTAAATAAATTATGCAAATGCTATTGCTATTAGCAATAGCATGTTGTGAAAATATAGTGGCAAGCAAAAAATGTTTGTTGCCTGTTATGAAAAAAAAAAGTGACGTTGTTATAGATGTCACTGTTTGTTTTTTTTAATCTTTGCATTTATTCTGAGCTCTTTAAAAGTTTTCCAATCTTGTAAGAACCACGTTTATCAATCAAGGATATCGTTCAAGGATCCAATTTTTTATGATTATCTATTTGTCAATGAACAAATTCGTTCACGCCTCCACCGTGATGGTGAAATTGCTGCGTGTTGTCAACAATAACGCTGGTATAACCTTCTTGCACCGCGGGACTGGGCGCCATCTTGCCGAAACTCCCGCCAAAATCTTCCAACGGTCGGCCATTTTGCTGACCATTGTTATAGAAGCTTATTAAGTTGGTATAATTATACTGATTAGGATCTGATCCTTCGACGGATGAGCAGGAAGATGAACTGGCTGAAAACGGCCGCTGATTTTGAGGGTAGACGTAGTTTTGTTGTATTTCCGTTTCCGGATAGCTTTCGTAGAAGATGTCTTGGTAGTTCTGCTGGTGGTAGTCTTCTTGGTTGTCGTAAGGGAGGACGGGGAGTGAGTATTCTGGGTAGGTGTAGCTACCTGTGAAATTATTACTTTGTAAATACCTTAAACTTTTTTAAATACGTTAATTTTAACTAATTTTTTAAGTTAATTAGTTAGTTATTAAGTTAATTTTTTAACTTAAATTAAGTTTATTTTTCAACGTCGCACAGATTTGTGCTTCTAAAACTAAAAGGTGTTCAGAATATTTTTTTCTTCTTTATGTTTTCGGTTGTTTTTCCTATTCCAACAGACATTATGCCAGAGGTTTCGGGCAACCTAAAATCTCTAACCCTCCACGTTCCAGTGGCGAAACCAGGATTTTGGTTAATTTGAGGATTAATAATTTACTTTCACTTAAGTCCGAGGGTGAACTTATGTAACAGTAAGCTTTATCAAGATAGGTATGATTTTGGCTTGACTTAGCTGACTGAGGGTAAGCGGTTATTTAAACTTTTATTTTACGGCATTGCATTTAACCACTAACTTTAATCTACAAGAAGATATTAGCTTACCTGTAGAGTCTCCGTTGAACTCCGTCTCGTTGGTAAGAGGAGCCAGCTTCTCATGCCGCAGCGGGGTGGCGACGGGCGGGGGGGAAGGCTTCACCTTGGGAGGACCTTGCTCCAGGTTTAGGATGAGGTGCTTCTCTTCGATGTCACTGGAAATTGGAGCTTATTGTAATATAATTTGCAATGTAAGCGTGAGGAGCGTGAGTTTTTTTATGCCGTAGCTGGCAAATAAGCTAGCAGGCCACCTGATGAGCGATCACCGTCGCCTATGGATACTTTGAATATCAGGGGCGTCACAGATACGATGCCAACACTTAACCTTATTGACAGCTATTGGACGCTATTGAAAGCTCTTTACCCTTTTTTCACTCTTTTCAGAGTTCATTACTAAAATGATAAAAAGGAACCCCTATGTGGGTGAGACTCCGATGTCTGTCTGTCTGTCTGCTGTATGTTAACGCCGATTCTTTTTATTGTTTTGAATTACACTGACGTAGATCTGCATTCATTCATTTACTCACGCTAGCTGCCAGCTGCTGTGTTCAGCTGAGCTGTACATAGCACTGACACCAGGGCCTGCTACTCACCTGAGCACATAGTTGACGGAGACGATGCAGTGAGGGCGTGAGGAGCGTGAGTTGTGCACTATAGTGGCGTAGCTCTGCATCCACACCCAGCCACCTGCCTTTGTCAGGAACCTGTAGTAACGTGACGTCACTTGGCCTTTCGTCAGGACTGGAAGGGAAGATACAATTATAAGTTGGTTGATAATCTTTAAGGCGCTGACGTTGGCCTAACTCCACTCGTCCAACGTGTAAATCTAGTAAAACCCTCTCCCCAACGTTGTGGCCAATGCTATTTTCTAGATCAACACGTTTGACGAATGGCGTAGCGGTAGAAAAGCCAGCGTGCACAGACGACGTAAAAACCCAATGATTGACGTGTGCCATACAACGTTTAGGGAGGAGGTTGTGTTGAACCTTTAAGCCCCTCCACGATTAATTATTGTAGTATGATAAATATTTAAACAAATAGGTACAATTATGACAAACATAATTACAGATACTTTGGAACTAAAAATGGATTCGATTTTTTTAATTTGATCGAATACGTACGCGGGGCGTAAAAGACTGTAATGCTGATCGAATACGTACGTGTGACGTAAAATACTAATGATGATCGAATACGTACGTGTGATGTAAAAGACTAATGATGATGGAATACGTACGAGTGATGTAAAATACTAATGATGATGGAATACGTACGAGTGACGTAAAAGAGTAATGATTATCAAATACGTACGTGTGCAGTGGGAGTATCTCATGTGCAGGATGTCGGTGCCGTGTATGTAGTGGTAGAGGGTCTTCTCGATCAGGTCCTGGGGTTCATAGCCCGTTAGCGACGCTACCCTGCAGACAAACAATGAAGTAGTTAGTAAAATAAAGTGGTAAGTATGGTCCTTACATATGAAATTGGCGTTTTGTCGTACTGATCAATTTGATCTGAAATATCTCCTCTTTGGTTAAGAATTCGAAATTCAAATTAATAAATTCATTTAGCTGGTTTTTTTTTCTTTGGAATACAGTCATTCATTTGTTATTTTCCTCATTATTTTTTCTTTGGCGTCGCTTATTACCGCGCAATGGAAAACATGAAATATCGGTATATTTACGAGTACGAGTTCTACCGTGGCACCAGTGCTGCAGAAACAGCTCGAAGAATTAATGATGTGTACGGCGCTGGTGTCGCTAAAGATAGCATGGTACGTTTTTGGTTTCAACGTTTTCGTTCTGGAAATTTCGACCTTAAGAACCAACCCCGTGGACGGCCGGAGATCAAAGTGAAAAACGAAGAATTAAAAGCTATTGTGGAAGCGGATCCATCACAAAGCACTTCAGAGATAGCAGCAGGCTTCGGGGTAAGTGACAAAACTGTATTAATCCACTTGAAGCAAATCGGGAAAGTAAAAAAACTCGAACGATGGGTACCTCATGAATTGAGTGAATCGAACTTGCAAACACGGGTCGCCTGCTGTGTTACTTTGCTCAACCGACACAATAATGAAGGGATTTTAAATCGAATCATTACTTGTGATGAAAAGTGGATATTGTACGATAATCGAAAGCGCTCATCGCAATGGCTGAACCCTGGAGACCCAGCCAAATCCTGCCCTAAACGAAAATTGACTCAGAAAAAGTTACTTGTAAGTGTTTGGTGGACTAGCGCCGGTGTCGTTCACTACAGCTTTCTTAAATCTGGCCAAACGATTACGGCAGATATCTATTGTCAGCAACTGCAAACCATGAAGGAAGAACTAGCTGTTAAACAACCGAGATTGGTCAATCGCTCTAGGCCACTGCTGCTTCACGACAACGCAAGACCACACACTGCATAACAAACAACCACTAAGTTAGCTGAGCTACAATTGGAATGTCTGCGACATCCACCGTACTCCCCGGACCTTGCTCCAACAGATTACCATTTCTTCCGGAATTTGGACAACTTCTTACAAGGAAAAAAATTCCACTCCGATGCAGCAGTCCAAACCGCCTTCAAAGAGTTTATTGATTCTCGCCCCCATGGTTTTTATAGTAAAAGGATCAATGAACTACCCATAAGATGGCAAAAGTGCATAGATAACAACGGTGCATACTTTGATTAATTAAATATATTTTACAAAAAAAAAAACGACTTTTTATTCCTCCCGTACAAAACGCCAATTTCATACGTAAGGACCTAAATTTGAAAACCAACGCCAAATATTGTTATAGTATTTAGCAAGACGGAATTTAATTTAATAACTTATGAAGAAAGAACAAAAGCGAACGCTACACGATAAGTAATTTCTGCGTATGCTGATCCATAATCACGATCTGCACTGAGGTCTAATAAGGGCTGAGGTGATAGATAGGAATGTTTCCTCCTATAGGCTTAGCGAATATCACGATATGAAATAATTAGCCGTAGATTACAATATTTCAAATAAAACGTTGAGCCTTCGCCGAAAAGAAAAAAACAAACTAAATAAATAAATTCGGGACACTTCCGCTCACGGTCGCATGACCCCAAACTAAGCAAAGCTTGTACTATGGCTGCCAGAGACTGATAAACATACATACTTTGATATTTTTAAATACATACATAAACAGATATTAACACCCAGACATAGAACAAACACAAACGTTCATCACATAAATGTCCAAGTTGGAGAAGGCCTGCCTCTCAAGCCAGAGGGAGCGGGTTCGAACCCAGCCGCCGGCACGCACCAATTTGTTAATTGTATGAACATATGTGCGTATTGTATGTCATCTGCTACATGACTGGAGCCCGGTGTATGGCGACAGGCTCGCCCCCTGTCACATTTGGGACTAAATATCGTCCGGATAAGTGTGGGTGTTGTATTACACCTCTGCCAGCTCCCTCGGGGGAAAGGCGGGACGATGCATGTTTAAAATAGGGCTACCCTAAAAATCGAGAAAAAAAACAGCTTTCCCGATTCATTTTGTCAACAATCAATGATCTTTTGTATAGAACAGCTGTTTTTTTTCTACTTGATATCAGGGTTGGCTCCACAGTAAAAGCTCGTAAAAATGATGAACCTTCCTACATACATTGATATCGTCCAAAAAAAATGTCGGCCGTGTACACTTAAATAACAACTTAAATACACTTGAAATATCTTTTTTTTACCCAACTGCGCAAGAAGGAGAGTTATGTTTTTCGAGTGTATGTATGTATTTATGTATGAGGTTTCTTTGGCACGCCCTACAGCCTAAACAGCTTGGTGGATTTCAACATGTGAGGTGTCATTTGAATCGTCTTGACAGTGGAAGTGACATAGGGTACAACATTTTGCACCCGGTTTTTTTGTTTTGCTTTTAATAATGTTACTTGTTTAAGAATAAGAATAAGTTGTATAACTGTGTACAAAAGATGTTACAAGTTGTGAATTAGTTTAATTTACCATTTAACCATTTTGAGCGTACCATTTTAGTCGTTTTTCGAAATATAGTTTCTACTTAGTAATACTTAAAAAACTATACTTAAAAAACGAATATACTCGTATTCAATGAGATTAATTTCCGGTCCTCAAACTATTCTTGTTTTGTAATACTGTGTAAATTATTTAAACAAAATTTTCGTACTTAATTAGCATTATTAAAGTGTTAAATCTACGCTAAGGATAAAGTTAAATTTCATAGCGATCATAGCATTAGCATGCTAAAATTAAATATCAATTTTTGTTTACGCTATTTCTGGCGTCTAGATAATTGCAATTAAATCGCTTTCGTATGTCCGGCTGTTCTTCTCTGCAGGTCCGAATACTCAACCGATTCTCATGGTGAGCAGATTCGACAATTAATTGCTTTTTTTGTCAATTCCGTTTTTGGATACTTTTCAAAATAGCAGAGATATGGGAGAGTATGATCTAAAATAAACTAGGTTTGGCGTTCCGGGAGTTGACACTCGACTACGTCACTCGTCATCGTCAGTGTCTCTCTCTGATTTCTCTTGTTGTACCTAAATGACTTAATTCGGCATGGCTATGTACTTATTTATCATTTGACTGATTGATTGATTGAAATCTTCAACTCACAGAACTACTGGTTTTACTCTGTGAAGTTTTTTTTTTTAAAAAAAACTGTGGTACACACACACACACACACAACTACACATATTTTTTTCCAAAAAGTGCCAATTACAAAGTACCCCCCATTAAACCCCTAACATTGTCCGTAACAATCAATTAGCCAACACACGTAACCCGACCCGGCGAGGGTTCATTGTTTTTCATCCGAAAAAACTGTTGACTAAAGAACAAAGCTTTTGTCGCTTCCGACAATTAACCCGAGAGGGCTCTCGACGCGTCGATAGGGGTGCGGAGGCCTGTAGGGTGAGTGGCGAGCCCTAGTGTTAAAAAGAATGATAAACTCTTTGTTTTTCCCATCCGAAATTAACTTACTTAAGTCAAGTTAAGTCGAATGCCTTTATCAATTGGGTATCGAAGACATACTGGTGGGTGGGAGTTTCACTGGGAGGCTTCGGCCGTGGCTAGTTACCACCCACCGGACCAAGCCATGCCGTGAAATGACCTAGTCGTGTTTCGGGATGTAGTCTGGTGTAACCGATCCGAAGACGGGTCTGAGCAGTAGCGCACTTGTAGCGCCTCACTCAACTGCCGTCTTTGTACTTCTTCACTCTACAAAACTTCAAGGCTAGAGTGAATAAGTACCTTATAGTACGTCGTGCTCCATCTTAGACCACAACGTCGCTTAACATCAGGCGAGTTGGTGGTCAAACGCCGAACTATTCTACATAAAAAATAAAAATAAAACTTTTGATCGTCAAAGTCATCGACGGAACGAGTGTTCGCGAGCGAAGCGTCTATGCTTCAGCATCGACAAAAATGCTTCCGTGTGTTGAAATTCTGTCTGAATCTCCGTTTTCCTCTGCAGGTCGCGTTTCTGAACCAAAATTACTCGAAAATCGGTTGAGGAATGCGGCCTGTGGCCTTATTCGGAGATTTGAGATTTTCATCTCATCTTTTTTCGTCCTTCTTGCTCTCGTTTGAAACGTCATAGGTGTGAGAGTGACTAACATAAAATCTCATCTTATCTCAAGCGCAAGAATAGCCCTCCTGTAGCCTGAGTGCTTAGTGTGAGTTGCTCAAAGTAAATCGAATAACTTTACTACAGCGTAAACGAGTTTACGTCACACGGATCGACAATCGAAAACGAGTGAGTGTGAGTGCCAATCGAGCTTGTCACTCGATTCGCGTAAATTCACCGTGAAAAAGTAAATTTTTCATGTCAATGTTGGCAGTAAACAAAAAACTCGCACTCAAGATTGCGGTTTCTCATTACTCCCACTAGGTGGCGCTATTTAATTTTCATACAAATTGGAGTTACTTTTACGCGATCGAAAAGTAAGAAAAACTCACACTACGCACTCTGTAGAGGACAGATACATCGCCAGCGAGGTCTACACGAGCCACTGGTGATAATGCCTCTACGGTTGTTAGGAAAAAGATCCACTACCCAGAAGAGCAGGCAAGAAACTGAGGGGCATGTTTTTTTAAAAGATTGAAATTAACCTTGAAACGTATCAAGAACACGTATCGTTTGAGAGGCATATTTTTTTTAAAGATTGAAATTGACCTTCGAAACGTATCAAGAACACGTATCGTTTGAGAGGCATATTTTTTTTAAAGATTGAAATTGACCTTCGCAACGTATCAAGAACGTATCGTTTGAGGCCATATTTTTTTTAAAAGATTGAAATTAGCCTTCGTAGATAGAGAACATGTATCGTTTAAAGAGGACCCTGTCGGCATTTGACTAGAGGCTTAGCGAACATACTCCAATAGGTTAGGTGTCGCGAAAATGACGAGAGTCCATCCAAATTTACTAGGGATACGTACAACAACATCTAAGGCGCCGTCATAGCACGATATTTCATCAACACGCACGTTACTTAACTTACTTAACTGCTCGTTTACTTAACTGCTTCATTTAGAGTTGAAAATCGTTTATCATATTTGATGGTAAAATTAAAACGATTAAAACTATGGGTAGTCGATCACTCAATAAACAACGATGTTCTTCAACACAAACAAGGACTTTAATTTGGAATACTACGCTAGTAAATATAATAGTTGTACAATGAAGCGTGCGCT
This sequence comes from Peribatodes rhomboidaria, assembly GCA_911728515.1. Taxonomy (NCBI): domain Eukaryota; kingdom Metazoa; phylum Arthropoda; class Insecta; order Lepidoptera; family Geometridae; genus Peribatodes; species Peribatodes rhomboidaria. The sequence goes on along the minus strand of OU452192.1, from coordinate 6,152,954 downwards.
CGGCGTCGCGAGGGAATCGAGACTGGTTGGACATTCCAACCAACACTGCGCGTGCGCCGGCCGGTCGTCAGGCCGAACAATGGGTGACGTAGATGCGCACCGTGCGGCTAGGGATGGGACGTAGTCGATAGCGACACCCAACCAGCCGGCAATTTGCCGATAAATGCTATGAAATAATTATGTATTTAAATATTTATTAAGTTGTGTCAAGTTGTCTGTATGTTGCATATATATGTAAAATTATTGTATTGTATATATATAAATGATAATCTATATATTATTTTATGAAAATAAATAAGTATCTATATAGTGTTATTATGTGTATGCGTATGTATGCCTACACCACCCCCCTCCAGAGCCCGTCAAGGGCGATAAAAATCTGGGAATCTAACCTGTCGCCCGGAACGAGTCACAAATTTTTCTGGGAGTCTTAATACGGGTTCTGTAGGAGGTTCTTCAATTTGAGGGGACAGTATGAAGGCTGGCTTTAAACGGTCAATCGAAACTGTCATTTCCTTATTTTTAACTATAATTTTAAATATTTTATCTCCTCTGCTAAGTACTTTGTGTGGCCCAGAATATGCCGGTTGAAGAGAGCCCCGCGTTGCGTCTTCGCGAAGGAATACGTGATCGCAGGTATTTAGCTCCTTAAAAATAAATACTTTAGGTTTGCAGTGCCGAGAAGTAGGTACGGGTCGCAATTTCTCCGCAAAATTCCTGAGTCTAGCAGAAAATTCAGAAATGTCCGTGGTACCACTGGCAGTAGGTTCAAGAAATTCGCCAGGGAGTCTCAGCGACTCTCCGTAAACTAATGCGGCAGAGGAGGTTTGCAAATCTTCTTTGAAAGAAGTTCTTATGCCCAGCAATACCCATGGCAACGATTCTGTCCATTTGTCATTGGAATGGCATACTATTGCGGCTTTGAGTTGACGGTGAAACCGCTCAACTAGTCCGTTGCAAGCCGGGTGATAAGCGGTCGTCCGCTTATGTTCAAAACCAGCTAGATCCGATAGATGGCGGAACAAGGCTGATTCGAACTGCCGGCCACGGTCGGTGGTAATTACCTCCGGACAACCTAACCGAGCAATCCATGTTGAAATCAATGCTTTCGCAACGGTTTCCGCTGTGATATCTGCGATAGGCGTAGCTTCTGGCCAACGAGTGTAGCGATCCACTGCTGTTAAGCAGTAGCGGTAGCCTTCTGACAGAGGGAGAGGACCTATAAGGTCGATATGTATGTGACGAAAACGAGAGCGTGGTAAATTGTAGCTGCCGAGCGGTGCAGTCACATGACGATTGACTTTTGCGCGCTGGCAAGAGATACAAGCTCGTGACCATTCCCGACAATCCTTCCTAACTCCTGGCCAAACAAATCGCTCAGCAACTAACGTGGCTGATGCATTAGCGCCAGGATGACTTAGGGAATGCAAGCTATCGAAAACCTGTCTTCTAAAATTCTTCGGGACGAAAGGCCTGGAAGCTGAGGTACTGGTGTCACAATACAAAGGAACTTGGCTTCCAGGGACATGCAGCTTCTGAAGTTGCAGTGCTGACCCTTCCTTCAAAAGTTTTTCGAGTTCCGGATCAGAAGCTTGATTTTGGGCTAACGTTTCGAGGCTTACTGGTGCTCCCAGCTCTTCAATCCGCGACAAGGTATCCGCCACTACGTTATCCTTACCGGAAATATGCCGGATGTCGGTGGTGAACTGGGCTATGAAATCCAAATGCCTATACTGCCTAGGCGAACAATTGTTTTTCCGTTCGTGAAATGCGAAACTGATCGGTTTATGATCAGTATATATGATAAAATGTCTGGCCTCAAGCATGTGCCGAAAATATTTGATAGCCTCATATATGGCTAACAATTCCCTATCATAAGGCGAATACTTGGTTTGGGAAGGGCTCAATTTGCGAGAGAAGAAAGCTAATGGTTCCCATGCCTCGTCCTTATACTGCTGTAGAACCGCGCCGATAGCTTTATCGGACGCGTCGGTTACAACGGCGAGTTTGGCTGCGCAATCAGGGTGAGCTAATAAGGCTGCATTAGCTAAGCTTTCCTTACATGCTTGGAACGAGGTTAAGGCTTCTCCTGTGAGCTGAACCGGTTGCGACCCTTTAACCGAGCCTGTTAACAAAGCATGCAAAGGAGCCTGAATCTGAGCTGCTTGGGGAAGGAACCTTCTATAAAAATTCAGCATACCCAGGAAGCCCCTGAGCTGACGCACATTGATGGGGACAGGGAAATTTTGTACTGCCTGAACCTTTGACTCTAGCGGCTTTGTACCGCTCTCTGAAATTGAGTACCCTAAAAATGTTACCTCTCTGGCGCCAAACACGCACTTTGATGTGTTCAGCAACATGCCGTACTGTTTCAGCCGTTTGAAGACTTCACGCAGGTGCTGCTGGTGCTCGGACTCACTTCTAGAATAGACTAGAAAGTCATCTAAATACGAATAAACAAAGTCTAAACCCCTAGTCATTTCGTCTACGAACCGTTGGAATGTTTGACCCGCATTTCGGAGACCAAAAGTCATGTACGGAAATTCAAACATTCCAAACGGTGTCGTGATGCTCGTCTTAGGAATATCCGCGGGATTAATGGGTATCTGATTATAAGCTTTTTCAAGATCTAGGGTACTGAAAACTTTACAACCGGTAATGCTATGTGTGAAATCTTGAATATGCTTGATCGGATACCTATCTGGGATTGTACGGGCATTCAATTTACGATAGTCACCACAAGGACGCCAACCGTTATTCTTTTTCGGAGCTAAATGCAAGGGTGATGACCAAGGGCTTTCTGAAGGCCTAGCTGTACCGCACGCCAACATAGACTGAAATTCCTTTTGGGCAATTTTATGTTTATCCGGAGCTAAACGACGGGGAGGAGAAGATACTGGAGGGCCTGGTGTGGTTCGTATGTGATGGACTGTGTTGTGTGGTGTAGTGTGATGCCTGCCGGCTGGTCGAGTTATTTCCGGAAACTCATTAAGAATTTTATGAAACGATGTCTCACCAGTCACGACTTTTACAGAGGATACGTTTTTACAGTTAGCTAAAGTAGCTGTGGCTGTTACAGAAGTAAGGTTATCTATTAAGCGCTTATTGCGGCAATCTACTACAAGGTTGTAATAATTTAAAAAATCTACGCCTATTATCGGCTTAGTTACATCGGCAACTACAAAACGCCATACAAAAGTTCTACGCAAACTGAAATCTAGGTCTAAATTAATATAACCGTAGGTAGCAATATTTGAACCGTTCGCTGCACACAAATTATACTCAGTCCGAGCACGACGATCACGAAGCGCCGACCGTGGGAAGACGCAGATGTCGCTGCCTGTGTCGACCAGGAACTGGGTCTTCGATACTCGATCGGTTACGAACAGGCGACCAGTAGAAGTTGAGGGGCAATCGTTAGTCGCCATCACCGACCGCCCGTTGAGTTTTCCGACTTGAAGTCACAAGGTCGGACGCATGTGTGAGCCTTCTCTCCAAACTTGCTATGGTACCAACACACCGGAAATTTCCTGTAGTTGGATTGCGATCGCTGGCGCGAAGAGTTTCGGTTGCCCTGTGATGCGCGGGCGCGTGATCTGCTGTTCCGTCCTGTTGCCAACTGCTGGACCTGCTTCCGGAGCTCTGCTACTTCCCTAGTAAGATCACTGAGAAGTGAAGTAGGTACCGCGTTACTCACGGAGGCGACCTTCGGCGCCGACGACGCGAGGTCATTCACCCTATCCGCTAAGTCGGCCAAGTCTTCTATTGAAGTCGTTGTCGGTTGACCTGCGAGCACCGTCTGAATGCTGTGCGGGAGGCGGCTAATCCAGATAGTCTTAAGGAAGTCACCTGGAACCTCGGATTCTGACAGTCCTTTCAGGTGGCGTAGAAACTGCGAAGGCTTACGATCGCCGAGCTCCTCGTGCATCAACAACTGTTTGATTTTGTTTTCATTGGACGCGCTCAATCTTTTAATTAGTTCACTTTTGAGTTTCTCGTACTTATTTGAATCCGGTGGCTTGACTATAATATCCTTAACTTCTTTCGAGTGCTGGTTGTCCAGGTGGCCGATGACGTAATTAAATTTCGTGGCGTCACTGGTAATACCGGAAATAGCAAATTGTCCCTCTACTTGGGCAAACCAAATTTCCGGCTCTTCCGGCCAAAACGGTGGCACTCGTACTCCCACTTTAAAAACATCGCTGCGATTTGTCGACATCTTCTCATCACTAGTGCCGGTCGACTGTGACATCGGCGCTGCATTATGTGCACCTCGCGATCCTTTTTCCATGTTCAATATAAGGGGTCACCAATATGGGTAGTCGATCACTCAATAAACAACGATGTTCTTCAACACAAACAAGGACTTTAATTTGGAATACTACGCTAGTAAATATAATAGTTGTACAATGAAGCGTGCGCTCGGCGTCGCGAGGGAATCGAGACTGGTTGGACATTCCAACCAACACTGCGCGTGCGCCGGCCGGTCGTCAGGCCGAACAATGGGTGACGTAGATGCGCACCGTGCGGCTAGGGATGGGACGTAGTCGATAGCGACACCCAACCAGCCGGCAATTTGCCGATAAATGCTATGAAATAATTATGTATTTAAATATTTATTAAGTTGTGTCAAGTTGTCTGTATGTTGCATATATATGTAAAATTATTGTATTGTATATATATAAATGATAATCTATATATTATTTTATGAAAATAAATAAGTATCTATATAGTGTTATTATGTGTATGCGTATGTATGCCTACAAAACCATTAAAAACGGCAAAAAAAAAAACTTTACGCGCCGAGATTGGCGCGTAAAGTTTTTTTTTTGTTTTTAATGGTATTAATCGTAAAAAGAACACAAATAAAAAAAAGTTGCTCGGTTAAACTTTAGAAGAACTATTCTGTATCTGGCTATTTAATAATAAAAAAAAAATGTAGTGTAATCGATAAGAAGATCTTATTTGTAATTTTTTTTTTTCCAAAATGAGAATGCTTTTCAAAATTGTTCTTCAGTTAAACTTGAGTTGGTTGCTTCTTCTACCAGCTGTATTTTTTTTGTACCTGATCATCATAATTCTTCATATCAAGCTAGGCGCAAACAAAATACTTGTTTTCGTGATTTCGTGACGTTTCAAAGCGTCTGTAATTTCCTTACAAATTAGCCGGTTTGAAACGTCAGTTTAAATGTCCATGCTCCCCTGGTACCTACTAAGTCAAGTCGGAGATTGAAGGAAGGGGGTGACCAAAGAAATTAGACCCCTAGTCATGCAGTACTTCCACGACTCCTGTCGTCACGTGGCGTTGTGTGAGAACCTCCTCAATAGTTGTAAAAACACAGGCCAGCTGTTTTCTTAGAATATTTGCATCATCAATACCTATTATGGCGAGTCCGCGGACGGCTGCTGACGAGGCGGAAGAGAATCTGCTCCATGCGAGCCGCGGCACGTACGATGTTGCTAGAGAAATTTCAGTCGACAGCACTTTTAAGCGACTTCAAAAAAAGGAGGAGGTTCAAAGTCAAAGTTAGTCCTACTAATCAAATCAAATCAAATAAATTTATTTCGACTAATTTTTCAAGTCATATCTACTAATATGTATTATAAACGCGAAAGTTTGTCAGAATGGATGGATAGATGTTTGTTACTCGTTCACGCCAGAACGGCTGAACAGATCTGGATGAAATTTGGCACAGAGATAGATTATAGTCTAGAATAGCACATAGGATACTTTTTAACCGCGGGTGAAACCGCAGAGCGCAGCTAGTTATTGATAAATATTGATTTACACGTCAAATTGCATAGAAAAACCCTGTTGCATACGAACGTCCGTTGTATCGTATACAAACAGTTCGGTATACATTCAATAGGAGTGTATGAACAATCAAAATAATGTTCTTTCTCTAGTCTGAGACAATAATAACATACTCGTATGTTCTCCATTGAATAGTCTACATGTTGAATACGAATTATAAAATTACAATGTAAAAACGTGAAAATTTAAAAATACGTAATTTCGTTCGCGTTTATCCAGAAAATAGTATCCACAAACCCTTCTCGTGATATACTGCAACCAATTATCAAATTATGAATAACTAGCTGCGCCCCGCGGTTTCACCCGCGGTTAAGAAGTATCCTATGTGCTATTCTAGACTATAATCTATCTCCGTGCCAAATTTCATCCAGATCTGTTCAGCCGTTCTGGCGTGAAAGAGTAACAAACATTCATCCATCCATTCTTACAAACTTTCGCGTTTATAATATTAGTAGGAGATAAAATCCGTCCGTTACCAAAGAGATCAGAGTCCAACATTGAAAAAAATACTGGCTGGTTTTGAGCGAAGTTTTAATTTTAGTTGTCAGATGTTATTTTAGTACCAACTACGTACTATTCTGTGATGTTGTCTGACCCATTTGGACGCGCGTTATTTTTTATATATTTACAGAATTTCACGAAAAAAAATATTTATTCAGAAAAAAGTACCCAAAAACCTTCCTTGTGACATACTGCAACTATTTATCAAATTTCATCCAGATACGTTCAGCCGTGAAAAGCCTACAGACAGACAGACAGACAGAGGTACTTTCGATTTTATTATTGGTTTGATATTTACACGAAAACTGTCCAGTTTTTGGTATAGGTTTATATACATATAAAGAATCTAGTTAATAATACCCTACCGAGGTAGGGCTTCCAAACACGAATAAGACTCATTTGAGTGTTCCCCTCCACGGAAATCTTTAGTAAAAGGCGAAAGATTTATACGTGTTGAAGGGAAACCAGAGTGACGAAGCGAACCACTCACAGAAAAGCCCCTCGTTTCGCGGTAAATCTTGATACCGCGATGCAGAAAGTGAAGTCAATTTAACAGCGCCATCTAGTGACAAGGGTTTAAAACCAGAGCGAAAAACACGATAGTGGAACTCCGGGCGGACAACGGATTCGCTGTAAACTACTAAAATATTTCCTACTAGCTACGCCCTGTGGTTTCACCCGTGTGGTAATGGAAAATTGTGACAATGATGATATATTATTATATATTATCTTTTTTGGTCAATTTTTCGATGTTTGTATTAGTCTGCTATTCGGGACGGAGACAAGTCCAACAAATTAAAACTCAAAAAAATCAGTCCAGCCGTTCTCCAGTTATAAGTGTTCGAACAACTTGTAATGTTATGTTAATTGGAACTAAGTAATTTTTATGATCATTAATAGGTACGGATATGTATATGAGGTTACTCTTGCGTCGTATAACAACGTTTTCAATAATTTCACTTCGAAAAACAACGTTTGGTATACCGCTGTATGGCGACAGGTTCGCCCCTGTCACATTTGGGACTGAATATCGTCCGGAGAAGTGTGGGTGTTGTATTACACCTCTGCCACTTTTTTTAATGATATCGTCACGCTTTTCCCGTCATCATATTAGAAACAGTTATGTGAATCCAGGGAGAACCATGGATACTCGTATGATAATTGATGGTAATACAAAAGTTATGCTACTTTAATACACTCTTCTAAACTACCTCTATATTAAACGATTTATTTTGGTCAGCTAATATTAATAGAATGTGCTATTCTGATGTGTAAGCTATATTATTGGAAGATTTCATCAAAATCCATTCAGTAGTTTTTGCGTGAGAGTAACAAACATACATTCACACATCCACACATCCCTCATCATACGTCTCCTCGATGCATAATCTACTATTGAAGAACGCGGGTAAATCCAGTGGCCCTATTCGGAGATCTGAGATTTTCATCTCACCTTTTTTCGTCCTTGTTGCTCTCGTTTGAAACGTCATAGGTGTGAGAGTGACCAAGATAAAATCTCATCTCATGTCACGCATAGGAATAGCCCTCTAGGCCCAACGATAGGAAACGATAATTCAATCCATCTCAACCTTTATTTAAGCATCTCCATAGCTATCTCTAGTCTCATATTACGAGCATCTGCCGCTCAGGTGTGTTCCATTCTGCAAGCCAATGTTTTGTAACACGACACGGGTCTATGCTATCCTGGTACTTTATCTAGGACTAGCTCTTTTGCCCGCGGCGTCGCTCGCGTATTTCCATAGCCTATGTCAGTCAGGGATAATGTAGCTTTCTAATGGCGTACTTAATATTTAAGTCGGAGTTGTTTAGTTCATTAGTAGTTTTTCACTTAATTAGTTACAAAATACAAATCTTTCCTATAATATACTAGCAGCGCCCCGCGGATTCACCCGCGGTTAAAAAGTATCCTATGTGCTATTTTAGACTATAATCTATCTCTGTGCCAAATTTCATCCAATCTTTTCAACCGTTCTGGCGTGAAAGAGTAACAAACATCCATCCCTCCATCCATTCTTACAAACTTTCGCGTTTATAATATTAGTAAAAAGTAAGATAGGATATTAGTAGGATAGTAGGACTAGCTATTGCCTGTAACTTCGTTCGCGTTTATTCAGAAAATAGTACGAGTATACATGAACCCTCCTCGTGATATACTGTAACTGATTATCAAATTACTTAGACGGTCTAAGTTAAATTTATGAATATTAATCCGTTACCAAAGAGATCAGAGTCCAACATTAAAAAAAATACTGGCTGGTTTTGAGCGGAGTTTTAATTTTAGTAGTCAGTTGTTATTTTAGTACCAACTACGTACTATTCTGTGATGTTGTCTGACGCATTTGGTAAGCGGCGTGTTATTTTAATAAATTTACAGAATTTCATGACAAAAAGATTTATTTATTCAGAAAAAATTTTCAAAAACCTTGCTTGTGACATACTGCAACGAATTTATTTATTAAGTACACAACACAAATTACATTAAAACCAACATGAAAATGATCTTATGATGAAATAAAACTTATGATCTAGATTGTAATTCAAAACATGTATACTTACATGGAAAAAATAATATTTTGAAGACGAGTAAGATAAATATTTTAAATTAAAAAGAAAGAAATGCACAACAAGAAGAATGCGCGTGGGTGGGCGCACTCACCGACATTGTTTTAAAAGTTTTTACTATTTATTACAATTTTAATACTGACGTGTTTGGGGCAGTCAGACTCGTACCAGAAGTAGGGAAAAGAGGGTAAGAAAATTTATCAAGATACGTTTAGCCGTGAAAAGCCTACAAACAGACAGACAGAGCTACTCGTACTTTCGATTTTATAACAAGTAAGAATAAGTATGGATGACTACGATCTACTCGTAGGTGTTTACTAATATTTTTTAGACTACCTCATGTACCCGGTTTTGTTTGATATCCAAGTTAGAACACTTGTGAACATATCGTCACGCCTTTCCCCCGAAAGGGTTGGCAGAGGTGTAATACAACACCCACACTTCGCCGGACGATATTCAGTCCGAAATGTGACAGGGGCGAGCCTGTCGCCATACATCGGGCTCCAGTCATGTAGCAGATGAGATACAATACGCACATAATTATGCTCACATAATGAACAAATTGGTGCGTGCCGTCGGCTGGATTCGAACCCGCTCCCTCTGGCTTGAGAGGCGGGCCTTCTCCCAACTAGGCTGTCATCGCTATGAATTTATTTATTTTTTAAATTTTTTTTGGTTTGGGGAAACAAAATCTTGCCTACATTGACAAAGCTTACTTTCACCAGTCAAGCCCACAGTCACAGACCCCCCTCAACCGTCATGGGTCCGCCTCTGATAAATACCTAAGCATTTTTTTTTAATTAGCTATAACGGTTTTTCATGTTTTTCAAAATAACTGTTGAAATTAGTTGCGATCATCTGCCGCTCAGGGGGGCTATTCCTGCGCGTGACATGAGATGAGATTTTATCGTGGTCACTCTCACACCTACGACGTTTCAAAAAAGAGCAACAAGGACGAAAAAAAGTGAGAAGAAAATCTCAAATCTCCGAATAGGGCCACAGGTGTGTTCCATTCTGCAAATCAATGTTTTGTAACACGACACGGGTCTATGCTTTCCTGGTACTTTATCTAGGATCTAGGTGTAATATTTCGTTGCAAACACTAGCTTTTAGCCGTGGTTTCACTCGATTTCTATGTAGCTGTATTTTTTTTTATGAAAGCTCAACATTTTCATGCCCAAAGTGCAATTTTTTTAAAGTAGTTACTTATAATCATGTCCCCTATTCTGACGCGTGAGATGTTATCTTAGTCACTCTCACTTGTATAACTTTTCAAACGAGAGAGACAATTGCCAGAAATTTCTGGCATTGATTAAATTAAAAAAAAAAAACATTTATTTCAGATAACTTGAGATCCATACAATTATAATAATAAATATTCAAATTGTTTTAATAATATTATTAAAAAAATATTGATCTAGTTGTCAATGTCGTTGGTATTTAATGAGATAATTATCTTACGCGTATCCGAGGCAATGAGAATATGGCCTCTATTTTTTTTCAAATCTCGAGCACAAAACACTCCCCATTACATAAGATGGTCTCGTGTGAATCAGTTCCTAGGAATCAATTTTTACTTTCACTTCAACCGTCCCAATTAGGGCCCCAGAGCAAGCCCCTTCTGGGTTGCCAGGGCAATTCGACGCCCCTCCCTCGGCGACAGCCCAAGCCGAGGCCGTACCTCAGAGGTGCCCTTGCGCTCGTCGCCCATAGTTTGTAAGCATTTTTGAGGCCCTGCACCATCTGCGCTTGCCTAATGCCCGGTACGCTGTCAGGGCCTCAGTGGCCAACAGCTATATATAGTTAGTCTTCCATAAAAAAAGTTCCCATAAAGAATACCTAACTTTTTTTTTTTTTTATGTAGAATAAATAGGTCGGCGTTTGACCACCAACTCGCCTGATGTTAAGCGACGTTGTGGTCTAAGATGGAGCATGACGACCTATAAGATACTTATTCACTCTAGCTTTGAAGTTTTGTAGAGTGAACAAGTACAAAGACGGCAGTTGAGTGAGGCGCTACAACTGCACCACTGCTCAGACCCGTATTCGGAACGGTTACACCGGACTACATCCCGAAACACGACTAGGTCATTTCACGGCATGACTTGGTCCGGTGGGTGGTAACTAGCCACGGCTAAAGCCTCCCACCAGAGTTTGCTACCCGGTTAGCACTACCCAGGGACCACGTGTAGGGAATCAGACGTACGAGGCAAGACGTTGTGTGTAATGAGTGTGTGTAATTAATTACCTTAAGGCATAAAAATCCCAACCCTGTCTAATAATCGTCTTTTCTTAACAGTATGTACTACGAGTAGTTATATTCGCTTTTTCCGATCATCTCTATCACTCGTCATAATAAATCAATCCACTATTCTCATTCAAATCGCCTCTAACGCAATTTACCAATACTTTCTTCATTCACACTCATGTCCATCGTTGGTTTTGTAAAATGTGAAATGGTTACTGCAGGGCTATTCACAACCATTCGGAAATGTTTCCGTTCGGATTTCAAAAATTTTAAAACGAAATTATTCGAATCTCAGTCTATATTTATAAGTTTTTAAACGTGATCCTTTCTTCTAATAAGGTTCATACTCGATCATCTATTCCAAAATGTATAAAAGTAGACTGAGATTCGAACAATTTCAGTTTATAATTTCTGGGATCCGATCGGAAACGTTTCCGAATGATTGTGAATAGCCACCGCTGGTCATCCTCTCTTCGCATAATTATTATTCACACAAAAATAGTCTACATTTAGTTCAAAATAAAAATATTTGTGAATTTAGTTAAGAACAAGTTTAAGATCACATATTATTCCTACGTGTAGAGCCTCATATAGCTGCATTCCAAGAAAGCTGTATTGGAACAATGCAAGCCGCGTGGTGCGTTCCCGTTGACGCAGTCCGGGAAATTATCGACAAAACCAATTGTTATGGCGCCCCTAGACTGGCCATATTTTTACTGGCCCGGCAATATGGCGACAATGTTTGAGTGTCAAATTAGTAGTTTTTTTATAAGTTAATTTCCTATTAGGCACTGGCTTATTTATTTAGACACTGGCTGCTGCAACACAGCTCACGCTACGGCAGCAGACAGGGTCCTAATATAAAATTGTGTAAATGTATTGAAACCATCAATAGACATTTTGTATTTGTATTTTGTATTTTATATTTTATATTTTATATTTTGTATTTTGTATTTTGTATTTTGTATTTTGTATTTTGTATTTTGTATTTTGTATTTTGTATTTTGTATTTTGTATTTTGTATTTTGTATTTTGTATTTTGTATTTTGTATTTTGTATTTTGTATTTTGTATTTTGTATTTTGTATTTTGTATTTTGTATTTTGTATTTTGTATTTTGTATTTTGTATTTTGTATTTTGTATTTTGTATTTTGTATTTTGTATTTTGTATTTTGTATTTTGTATTTTGTATTTTGTATTTTGTATTTTGTATTTTGTATTTTGTATTTTGTATTTTGTATTTTGTATTTTGTATTTTGTATTTTGTATTTTGTATTTTGTATTTTGTATTTTGTATTTTGTATTTTGTATTTTGTATTTTGTATTTTGTATTTTGTATTTTGTACTTTGTACTTTGTATTTTGTATTTTGTATTTGTATTTTGCATTTATATTTTGTTTTTTGTATTTGTATTTTGTATTTTTAAGTTTTTCAAGAATCTATAACTGAATAGGCTAATGGTGATCACAATCCCTGTGGGGGGGCGCTGTACACCGAAACATAGACGTAAAGCCTAGTTCGGTTAGCCTAGTTATTAAGCTAGCCTTAATATTATACAAGACTAGACTAAACAAAACTATAATCTATCTCTGTGCCAAATTTCATCCAGATTCTGATTTTCCCGCCTGTTCTGACGTGAAAGAGTAACAAACATCCATCCATGCATTCTTACAAACTTTTGCGTTTATAATATTAGTAGGATTAATTGTACAATTTGTAAGATTTTTTTTTTAATAAAAATTATTATTATTTAAGCATTTAATCATGCATTTCTAGCATGGCTAATAATGCCCAGGCGGCAGCCGGCAATATTGCCATTATTGCCGGGCTAGTATTGCAGTGATATTATGGCGCGTCTAGGAACGCCGTAACAGAGTGAGTTTTAGCGAAATCCCGGAAATTATAGCCCGAACGAAGTGACGTCTCAGAGACTCGGCGTTGTAAGAAAGTATTTGTACTACAACAACTTGTTTTTTTTGGGTAACCAGTCAATTTCAGTGTTTTTTTTTAAAGTTCTAATACCTCTGATAATTTAAAAGCTACTTATAATACTTAGAAGTCTGTACGTCACAGTAAGCTTCCCATATCTCCACAACATATTACCCGACCTTGCTTATTATCGAACTTTTTTTTATTTTTTATTTCTCATTACACCTATTCTTACAGGATTAACCTAATACAAATAGAGTAGTCAACATTACATTAGGTACTACCAAAACAAAAAAAAAATAGTTTACAAAGTTAAGATTTACATTAAATTAGGTATAAGTATTCCATTTGTCCAAATAAATAATGTCAATTTTTAATAATTAAATTACGTCAATAAATAATAATTAAATTAGGTATGTCATATTATAATAATCAAACTTCATAATTGTAAGTACTAACTACTTGCGTGCGATTTCAAATTAATTCGAATTAACCGTACAAAAGGTTTGAGACCTCGCTACGCTCGGTCAACGATGTGTGAATGGACACAGTGTAGAATGCAAGTTCAACGTTTATAGCTCACGGCAATCACCGTGGAACGGCGCGGCCGCTCAATATATGGTTAGGACTTCGCGGAACTGCGTCCAGTCTGACGCAGGGTGCCTGCACTAACTACAGCGCTCTAAGGTGTACTTCAAATTTACTCTGGTTCAAAAAAAAAAAAATTTACAACTATCTAGGCATGAGTTTGACCACTGACTCGCCTGATGGGAAGCGTCAACGTGATCGAAGGTGTAACACGCTTGCCTAAGAGATACCTATTCACTTTACTCTTGAACACCCCCGGATTGTATTTAGGTGGAAAGACAGACGCAGGCAACGAGTTCCACACCTCTGCAGTTCTTACAAGAAAAGTTGACTTGAAACGTTTGACGTTGACTTGTTTTATAGATCAATGGCTAGCGTTGCTGCGTGGTTACACCCGCTGTCCCACGAGAACTGTTTTTAGGATATTTCAGGATGAAAGGAACCTAAAACCTAAAGCGATGGCAGCCTAGTTGGGAGAAGGCCCGCCTCTCAAGCCAGAGGGAGCGGGTTCGAACCCAACCGACGGCACCCACCAATTTGTTCATTGTGTGAGCTTATGTGCGTATTGTATGTCATCTACTACGTAACTGGAGACCAGTGTATGGCGAAAGGCTCGCCCCCTATCTCATTTGGGACTGAATATCGTCCAGCGAAATGTGGGTATTGTATTACACTTCTGCCAGTCCCCTCGGGGGAAAGGAACATGAACACTGTTGGCGTATCTTATAAATACATACTTATCGTCACGCCTTTCCCCGAGGGGGCTGGCAGACGCGTAATACAACACCCACACTTCGCCGGACGATATCAGTCCCAAATGTGACAGGGGGCGAGCCTGTCGCCATACACCGGGCTCCAGTCATGTAGCAGATGACATACAATACGCACATATGATCACACATTGAACAAATTGGTGCAGGCCTTCGGCTGGGTCCGACCCGCTCCCTTTGGCTTGAGAGGCGGGCCTTCTCCGGCTAGGCTATCATAGCTTTTATAAATAAATAAATAAATAAATCGTACAAGTGCCGAGTGAGGCCCTGCGCCATCTGCGCTTGCCTAATGCCCGGTACGCTGTCGAGGCCTCAGTGGCCAACAGCATAGAGTCATCCAAAAAAAAAAAAAAAAAAAACATTTGCCGAGTCGTTCCAGTAGACTCTGAGCCCTCGCTCCGCTAGGTCATACATTGATAGTGGTCCGCATCTCGACGGCGCGCGTGTAATCGTTTAACTCCGACGTCTCGGTTACGAACCTTGTTAAATTCCTTACCGTGAAATTGTTTATTTTATTTTGCTTTTGGTTTTTTTTAAGCTTATTTTTATTTGGCATTGTGAAAACATACTTGTATGAGTTATACTTGTTCATTATTTAGAGAAAGAATGTACAATTAATAACTACTTTATAAACCGCAAAATGTATCCTAACTAATATTATAAATGCGAAAGTGAGGGTGTTTGTTTGTAACGCTTTCACGTCTCAACTACTCAACCAATCGTCTTGATGTTTTGCATACATGTTGTCTGGGGTACAGAAAAGGATAAATACTTTTTATTTCGAAAAAATAAACATTTCCTGTGGGACCGCGGGTGAAACCGGGAGGCGCAGTTAGTATGAAATAAAAATTAATTTAAACAACATTATTAAAAGTAAAACAAAAAAGCCGGCTGCAAAATATTGTACCCTACATCAC
Source organism: Peribatodes rhomboidaria (assembly GCA_911728515.1). NCBI lineage: Eukaryota > Metazoa > Arthropoda > Insecta > Lepidoptera > Geometridae > Peribatodes > Peribatodes rhomboidaria. The sequence goes on along the minus strand of OU452192.1, from coordinate 6,137,603 downwards.
TTCCACTATCAAGACGATTCAAATGACTTCTCACATGTCGAAAACCATCAAGCTGTTTAGGCTGTAGAGTGTGCCAAAGAAACCTCATACATACGTACATACTTTACATACAAACACTCGAAAATCATAACCCTCCTTCTTGCGCAGTCGGATAAAAATGTATAAATGTAGTAATTAGATTAATTTTTAAGTTGTTTACAAGTAAATACTAATAGTCTACGAAAAAAAAAATATGCTAAATTATAATAAGTATGTAATTATTTCCGTTGAATTTATGCTGGAGTGCACTTTAGCTTTGGTGATAGCGGAATGCCCCTTCTGATTTCTTTCATTTCCGTTGAATTTATGCGAAAGGTCCCTTTCCCATAAATCATCTTTCGCATAAATTCAACGGAAATGAAGGACGTACCATGCGGAACCAAACAACCGAGCAATGCCGAGACCAACATACCTGGCGTCGAGGAAGATGATGTGCATATCTGGCTCGGAACATGAACATGCGTGCAGCTTCGCCTTGGTGATAGCGAAATGCCCCCCTTCTGCTTTCTTTAATTTTCGTTCATTTCATTTCCGTTGAATTTATGCGAAAGGCCCCTGATCTTTCCCATTTCCCATCAACCACCTTTCGCATTAATCTCGGAAATAAAGCAAGTACTCGCACTACGGATCCCACCAACCGAGAGTCCAACATACCTGGCGTCGAGGAAGATGAGGCGCATGTCTAGCGAGGCTCGGAACATGAACATGTTTGAGTGCACCTTCGCCTTGGTGATAGCGGAAGGCCCCCCTTGTGTTTTCTTTCATTTCCGTTGAATTTATGCGAAAGGTCCGTTTCCCATAAACCACCTTTGGCATAAATTCAACGGATATGAAGCGAGTACCATTCGAAGCCCACCAGCCGAGCAGTGCCGAGTCCAACATACCTGGCGTCGAGGAAGATGAGGCGCATGTCTAGCGAGGCGCGGAACATGAACATGTTTGAGTGCAGTTTGACCTCGGTGACGGCGGAGGGCGGCAGGGAGTGGCCCACCGCGATGAGACCGAGCGGCGCCGAGCCCTCGCCGAACCGGCGCGCGCGCAGGTAGCCTGAGCAGTGGATTACCTACGGATGAGACCAACTGATAGAATATTTTATTGTCTTAGTTTAATCGATACTTGTGTTAATTCGTCGGCACCTATGGGTGAGAGGCACTGAGAGCGTTTAGGTGTTGTTGTGCGCGGTAGATGGGGGATAGCTGGCGTGCCACCGAGCGAGCTGGTGCCGGCTTAATTTTATTAATTAGTATTAGTTTTATTCATTAGTATTAATTTTATTAATTAGTATTAGTATTGATAGTATGTCGCTAATATTAATATGACATAAATAATATTAATTATGATATAAATTAATTATTTGTTTAGTAATTATTGTGTGTCATCTGCTACATGACTAGAGCCCAGTGTATGACGACAGACTCTAGTCATGTAGACATGCCCTCTATCACATTTGGGACTGAATATCGTCCGGCCAAGTGTGGGTGTTGTACTACACCTCTGCCAGTCCCCTCGGAGGAAAGGCGTGACGATATATATATTAAGCTATGATAGCCTAGTTGGAGAAGGCTAGCCTCTCAAGCCCGAGGGAGTGGGTTCAAACTCAACCGACAGCACGCACCAATTTGTTCATTAGGTGAACATAAATTATGTGCGTATTGTATGTCATCTGCTACATGACTGGTGCCTGGTGTATAGCGACAGGCTCGCCCCCTGTCACATTTGGGACTGAATATCGTTCGTTGAAGTGTGGGTGTTGTATAACACCTCTGCCAGCCCCCTCGGGGGAAAGGCGTGACGATAATATGTTAAATGGTATTATGATTATTAAGTAGAGTTTGGGTTTTTTGTCTATCATCAACACGCTTGGAAACCTTGACGTGTCAACTAAAATGGCCGCGTTGAGCAACAAAAAAGTATAGAGACAGCATAGAGCTAATTCCAGACAGCCTTATTGATAATTTTGCATATTTTTGGAAATAGTAAATGATTTTAAAGCTCCATTAATTCATTATTAGATTCGTTTTGCCGATAATATTGCCAAATAAAAAAAAACAAACAAAATAGGAAATAATCGTAACACGATCATACTGTAATACAGCAAAGCGGCCATTTTAAACAAGTCTGATAAGAACTGTCAAAAGTGTCTAATTGGGATTTTAAGTTTTGTTTGTTTTTAATTTGTGTATAATTTAAATATGATTTTAAAGTATACTTAATAAAAAAGTATAAACAAAAAACAAAATAGTGTAATACTTCCAAGGGTACTTAGTAAGTATACATCTATTTTACTGAAAATTTTGACAGTTAATTGAACTTAATGTCTCGGTGCTACACCGTAACGTAAGGGATCACTCAATTCAATTCTTTTTTTCAATAAGTAAGTATAAATCTATTTAACATAACCATTTTGAGCCCATTTTTATTTTCAAGATTAACAATCAAAACATTGGACCACGCGTACGTTCCCTAAAACTGGACCACTCGACCCTAAAAGCAATATCTCAACACATAATCCCCAAAATGCGACCAGCTTTAAAAGATTAGGACTAATCCAACAATTACCAGTGTAGTGCGCGAATACCCTTAACCCTTGGGAGCTCAATTGAATGCTATTTGAATAATTAAGTACACTGAGAAATGGATTTCATTGAATGTGTAAATAGTTTTTATTTATTCTGTTTTCCTTTTGTCCCGTTGTTAGGCAAAAGTTTTCCTTCTGTTCAGCTTTCCGGCGAAGTTTGGAAACAGGTAAATGTAGTTTTGATAGTTAACAAAAACTTTTTTCGTTTTCTTTTGGCTCCATATATTTTACCTAGTTCCATATATACGCTAGGTGCGTTTTTTTTATGTAGAATAGGTCAGCGTTTGACCACTAACCAACTCACCTGATGTTAAGTGACGTTGTGCTCTAAGATGGAGTACGACGACTTATACGGTACTTATTCACTCTAGCCTTGAAGTAGTCTAGCTTTATTGAAATGTATGGAGAGCCAAACGAAAACGAAAAAGTTTTCGTAACGATCAAATCTCATGGTAAGACTACAGAACACATAGAATAAACAGAACGTGCACGAGTGAGGGCAAATGATACAGACATCGCGAAACGCGATTTTCGTATTCCCTACAAAACTCCACTAGAAGTTTCAGCAAAATAACCAGTTCATTAAAATGGAGAATGAGGAAGGTTTCATCCTCACCATCTCTGTGACAAAATACAAAAATGGAGATCCGACTAATTTGACACTGGTAAATGCACAAGACGTGCGACGCCAAATTCCCCTAAATGGGAAAAAAAAACAAAAAAAGGTCATCTAGAGGTGGACATCATCTGGTAGAGATCAATGGTGAACAAAGGTATCACTGAGTGTCATGGGCGTACCCACGATGGGGCAAGGTGGGGCATCTGCCTCACCATGGTCCGTAACTCGACGCTCTCAATTTAGGAATGTCAATTTTAAAAAAGTAGGAAGGATCAACTGGGGCAAATGCGTATGGTAACAATTGCGTCTTTCGAGAATTACTGACAAACCCTTCACAAATTAGGCAACTAACGCCATCTTGTTCAGATTATTGCAACTGAAGATAGCAAAAAAGATGTAGGTGGCGTCTAATTTGTGAAGGATTTGTTTCTCTTAAGACGCAATTGCCCCACAGACACATGCCCCACCCCTAAAAAAATCTCTAGTGAGTGTGGTAAGGTGAGTGTGATAATTCTTATGGGGCAACAATTTTTTTATTTATTTTAATTTTTCATTCAGCCACTCTGGAAGAGTGGCTGAAAGAAAAATGGTTGAAAGAAAAAAAAGTGGTTTGGGCGGTAAGAGGTTACGTAAAATAGACAAACTTATAAAAAAATAAAATAACAAAAACCCTCTTTATAGGCAGTCGGGTAATAAGGTCACGTAAAATAGACAAACTTACAATTTTTTTTTAACTCTCTCTATAGGCGGTTGGACTAATAATGTACCTACTTTTCACGTCTACCCGCGCCCTCCAAAATATTAATGCGCACTCATCGTGTTTGTTTAATTGGCATGCGTTGGAAGTACAAACATGGAGTGCGATGCGGACAGCTCTTGTAGGATTTACATTATTATTGCAGGTCTGCAGGATATTTCAGTTGATATTTTTATTTTAAAAATCGTAGTAGGTACGTCGTCGTGTTCAGACTTTCTTACATTCTAGGTGTTTTGTAAAACAATTCACATTTGTGGATGAAACAAAATGGTAAATTAGATATCAAATGATATGGCATCGGTTTTTTTTTAATTTAAAAAACTAGCTTTCAAATTGAAAACTTTGCTACCGTAAAAGCTTTCAAATTGTAACATATTTTAAGAAGCCGTACCTACCCTTCAAGTAAAAAAATAGGAAAAAAATAGAGATGGGACAAAATCTTAACATTGACAGAGAAATATCGATAAAAATTATGAATTCGTTTTTGTATCACTCTTCCGCACGGAGGGGCTCCACGCACTATTTTTTTTTTTTTAAAGAGTTCTGTTAAACTTACTTTGTACCCTGATGTCGTGAGTCCAGCGTTTCTTTTCGCGAGAACGCACTTCATTCTGATAAAGAAGGCTCTCTCGCACTCGATGTCCACTGTCGGGCCCCACGAGCCTCCTACTGGGTACCTGAAGAAAATACAAAACAATATACCTTTTTATACAACAAATTAAACGTATGCATTACCGTTTAGCATAGAAATCTGCGGCTTTTGCTACTTGCAAGGTTTAATGTTGCTTTTACAAACTTTATTAAGTAGGCGATAGTGACGTTAACAAAGGTGACCCACGTCCAGGTGCAGCCGAAGTGGAAGCCGAGCGGGCCTCATACCTAACGCAATTCAAACAGTGGGCCAGAAACCCTTCCAATTTTACTACCTGGTACCTACTAATAAGCCGGGCCAGATATTAAAATGGTTGTAATTAGGCTTGTTTAATAGTATTAGTAGATTTTTAATGAGAATCTTGTTTATTTTTTATTTCATTTTATTCGGAAAACACTCGGTTATGTACCTAGATTACTAATAAATTAAATAGTTAGACACTATTTATCTGTTTTCGCACATTGTTCTTTTTTTTTTGTTATGCTCATTAGAGTAGAGAAACGTTAATATTATAACAGTAAAAATATAAGACAGTCAGGGAGACACACAAAACCAGTTTTTAGCTATATTTTGTCTAATTTAATTTAAGGATAATCTTGCAGTAATCAAAGCCCACCGCTGACATCTTAAACAGTAAATTAATTTCTCACACATTCACTCTGATCCGAGTCTCTTTTTTTGGCAACAGCCTTTACTGATAATTATATCAGTTCTCTCAGTGTATTTATGACTGTGATAATGACTCAATGCTGTTGATCACTGAGACCTCTTCAGCGTGCCGGGCGTTAGACAAGCACAGATTGTGCTGGGCCTTAGGATTACGGATGACTAGCGCAAGGGCACCTCTGCAGGGTCATCGGGGGGAGGCCCTATTTGGTTGATCTGCTTGACTATTTGGAGAGAATCTAACCGATCTTCTAACAGATCCTGGCGTTCTAACTGGCGGCGATGTCGGTGTATTATTGTGTGCCGTTGGTAACCGGCGCCTTTAACAAATACGGAATCCTGCCTTAAGCTGTCGGGTCAGAACGGAATCAGTTTTTTTGTGAATGACTAATGCTTTGACCACTGAGGCCTCTACAGCGTACTGGACGTAAGAAGTGAACTCACCCTAAAGTAGGATACTGATGTCCGAGGTACGAGTGCGGATGCTGCAGACTGAGCACCGCGCTCATCTCCTCGTGGTCTGATTGGTGAATGTACTCGTATATTGAGTTTCCTGTCAGTTCCACCTGAAAAAAAACATGTATAAATATGGAGCTCACGTAAATCTTGTTAGAAAATATTTATCTTGTATGTTTCTCCCACATAAGCGTGTAATATTCAGGGGTCCACTCCCGGCAAGAGAGCATCTTTAAGCATAAACCTATCTGTGAATAATTTGCACATGTGAAAATAAGCCACCCGACTGAATCCAAGATGCACAGAAACCGTCCCACTAACATACATGATCTTTTCATCCAGAGCAACGACGAAGATAAAGTAGTCAAGCGTCTGCAGCAGGTGGGAGCTAAACATCGATCGATGGGCCATGAAAATATAATGGTCACGAGATCTTAGCTCAAAACGAACTACATATGTAATTAGAGTACTAGTATATATTATACGTATAAGTACTGACCTGACTTAACCCAAGATGCATTGAAGCTGTTTCTCTAATGTACATGACCTTGCCATCCGGAGCCACGACAAAGATGAAGCCGTCGAGCGTCTGCAGCAGGTGGGAGCTTAACATCAATCGATGGCCGTAAAGATACGATGGTCACTACTAGCCTGATTTAACCCAAGATAAGCTGTTTCACGAATGTACATGATTTTGCCATCTGGACACACGACGAAGATAAAGTCGTCGAGCTTCTGCAGCCGGTGGGAAGCTAAACATCGATTGATGGACCGTGGACATATGGTGGTCAGGAGGTTACTCCTAATCTGACTTAACCCAAGATGCACTGAAGCTGTTTTACTAATGTACATGATCTTGCCAACTGGAGCCACGACGAAGATGAAGCCGTCAAGCGTCTGCAGCAGGTGGGAGCTAAACATCGATCGATGGACCGCGGACATATGGTGATCACGAGGTTACTACTAACCTGACTTAAGCCAAGATGCACTGAAGCTGTTTCACTAATGTACATGATCTTGCCATCTGGAGCCACGACGAAGATGAAGCCATCGAGCGTCTGCAGCAGGTGGGAGCCGAGCTCGCGGATGGACAGCTCGCGGGGCTGCGGTGGCGGCGGCGCGGCGCCCCACGCGTCGCCGAGACCTGCACAGATTACTGGTACGGTTAAATTAAATAAATTTTAAATTATAAATTAAATTTGTTTATTGAGATAAAAAAAAATGACCGAGCGGAAGTGAGATCTCAGAATCCCTTAAATCCCTGAAACCAACATAACATATCGTCACGCCTTTCCCCCAAAAGAACTGGCAGAGGTGTAAGACACCCCACACTTCGCAAGTCCCAGATGTGACAGGGGGCGAGCCTGTCGCCATACACCGGGCAGCCAGCTACGTAGCAGATACGCACATAATATGTTCACAAAATTAAAAAATTGGTGCGTGCCTTCGGCTGGGTTCGAACCCGCTCCCTCTGACTTGAGAGGCAAATCTTCTCCGACTAGGCTATCATCGCTTTGTTAAACCCCTGAAACCGGCTTCATACTGTTGCTTTGAACGCCCGCGAAAGTGTTCCTATTGGTTGTTAAAAACTATTTGACCAATAAGAAACGACGCTTTCGCGGGCATTTGCGGCCATCAACGTCACTATAAACGATATACGGCCTCGAAATAAACAGTGTTTGGTCATTTTCAATCAAATTAAAAATTAAAAAAAAACAAAGATAGAACACTGTATGATTATTCCGAGGCTATAGCTAGCTATTAGCAAGCGGTCTGAGTCTATGCTGAAACATCGGTATTTATTTTCCCAACCTAAACTTGAGCACCGTTTTTTCGATCTTCATAATATTTTGCAGGACAAATAGTTCATGCAAATACAATTTTTAACTTTTTTACTACGAGTAAATTGATTGAGGGTCTCGTATTTGGGGGTACTATGTATTTTTACATTGTGAGTTGTAGATAATATTCATCCATGAAAACAGCTAAATAAAATTAAAAGAATATTTCATTAGTCTAACTGAATCCCGTAAGACGTTCGGCAAAACACATCATAAACAAACTATCGAAAATTACTATCACAAACAATGCCACCATTTAGTCACATTACTATTTAGTCTACTTACTACCAACATAAATAAAGCGCCCCACTCACCATCAGGAAAAACCTGTCGCATCTTCAAGTAGCTCGTCGTCAGTCTGATGACTGATGCCTTATCGAGCTGGGACGTGATGGCTGAAGGCAGGGGCAGTAGTTTTGCGAGCTCCAGAAACTCCGCGTTTTCCTTCTCTCGTCGCGAGCGCGCCGCGTTTTTGCTTTTTTCTTTCATTATGGCCGCCGCGTACGGCTGGTGCCGCACGGTTTCTTTGCGGCAGGCTGGTGAGAAAGAAAAAGAAGTTTAGAAGAGTCCTTATTTAAATTATTGCGACAGGCTGGTGAGAAAGAAAAAGAAGTTTAGAAGAGTCCTTATTTAAATATTGCGACAGGCTGGTGAAAAGAAGTTTAGAAGAGTCCTTATTTAAATATTGCGACAGGCTGGTGAAAAAGAAAAAGAAGTTTAGAAGAGTCCTTATTTAAATTATTGCGACAGGCTGGTGAGAAAGAAAAAGAAGTTTAGAAGAGTCCTTATTTAAATATTGCGACAGGCTGGTGAGAAAGAAAAAGAAGTTTAGAAGAGTCCTTATTTAAATTATTGAGATAGGCTGGTGAGAAAGAAAAAGAAGTTTAGAAGAGTCCTTATTTAAATTATTGCGACAGGCTGGTTAGAAAGAAAAAGAAGTTTAGAAGAGTCCTTATTTAAATTATTGCGACAGGCTGGTGAAAAGAAGTTTAGAAGAGTCCTTATTTAAATTATTGCGACAGGCTGGTGAGAAAGAAAAAGAAGTTTAGAAGAGTCCTTATTTAAATATTGCGACAGGCTGGTGAGAAAGAAAAAGAAATTTAGAAGAGTCCTTATTTAAATTATTGCGATAGGCTGGTGAGAAAGAAAAAGAAGTTTAGAAGAGTCCTTATTTAAATTATTGCGACAGGCTGGTGAGAAAGAAAAAGAAGTTTAGAAGAGTCCTTATTTAAATTATTGCGATAGGCTGGTGAGAAAGAAAAAGAAGTTTAGAAGAGTCCTTATTTAAATTATTGCGACAGGCTGGTGAGAAAGAAAAAGAAGTTTAGAAGAGTCCTTATTGAAATTATTGCGACAGGCTGGTGAAAAGAAGTTTAGAAGAGTCCTTATTTAAATTATTGCGACAGGCTGGTGAGAAAGAAAAAGAAGTTTAGAAGAGTCCTTATTTAAATATTGCGACAGGCTGGTGAGAAAGAAAAAGAAATTTAGAAGAGTCCTTATTTAAATTATTGCGATAGGCTGGTGAGAAAGAAAAAGAAGTTTAGAAGAGTCCTTATTTAAATTATTGCGACAGGCTGGTGAGAAAGAAAAAGAAGTTTAGAAGAGTCCTTATTTAAATTATTGCGATAGGCTGGTGAGAAAGAAAAAGAAGTTTAGAAGAGTCCTTATTTAAATTATTGCGACAGGCTGGTGAGAAAAAGAAGTTTAGAAGAGTCCTTATTTTAATGACGTTAACACCTCACGACTAGGTACTATCTTCAGTTAACCTTGCATAATTTCTGTTGAAAATACATATGTAAGTTTGATGGACTTATATAAAAGGTTAAGTTTGTATGGAGCTGGTTAACGCTGAAAAAAACGTTCCGATTTTAAAATTTATTTTACATAACATACATAACACATCGTCTCGCCTGTCCCCCGAGGGGGCTAGCAGAAGTCTCGCCTGTCCCCCGAGGGGGCTAGCAAAAGTGACACCCACTATTCGCCGAACGATATTCAGTCCCAAATGTGACAGGGGGCGAGCAGATGACATACAATACGCACATATGTTCACACAATGAATAAATTGGTGCGTGCCGTCGGCTGGGTTTGAACCCGCTCCCTCTGGCTTGAGAGGTCGGCCTTCTCCAACTAGGCTATAATCGCTTTTTATTTTACTAATAGAAAGAAGATATACAATCAGTGAGGATACTATAGGATATGAAACGCGAGTGAAACCACGAGCAAATGAGCTAGTATACATTATAGCTAAACTTAAAATTTTCCCTGCAAAGTTCTTGACCTACCCCACTCCACCTAAAATTATGCATACAAAAATTTGCATTATTCTGCTAACGACTAAACATAAATATTTATGACACTACGCGCCTGTGCCACTCGAGAATAAAAAAAAAATAGACCAGAGAAAAGGAGCCGTGTTTTGGCGGGAAAACAACATTCTCCGTGAATTATTCATGTTAATTCTAATAAATTGGCGGATCCGGATTACCTTTTGGAAATATTGGGGAGTGGAGAGAATGTGAGTAATAGGTAGTACCTACTTGTAATAAGTGTTTGGGGACATTTTTGCAATTGTTGGAGTGTATCGTAGTATTATTTTTTTTAAATCGTAGATCTACGGTGATTTTGGTACCGCATTAGCTAAAATTGTTTCTTTGATAAATCAACATCAAATAAAGTCAAATACTTAAATTAAATTCTCAAGTTAAATATTTCAAATAATTTTATTACAATAATTAAATAAATAAATTTATAATAAAATAAATTCGGGACATTTTCACACATGATCACCTGACCCCAAACTAAACAAAGCTTGTGCTATACAGAGACTGATATACGCACATAAATATTTTTAAATAGATACGTAAATAGATTAACACCCAGACATAGAACAAACGCAGTTGTGATCACATGAATGTTTGCCCTAGGTGGGAATCGAACCCATGCCCCCAAGCTCAAAAGGGAGGTTCACTACCAACTGAGCCACTGAGGCCGTCGATTAAAAATGGTGTAATTATTATTTGTTTAATGTTTCTGATTATTTGAAGGATTATTATTACGTGTGCGCGTTGATGTCTTCTACTTGAAGTTTTAAACAAGGACAAATGTCGAACTCTTTAAACTAAACTTAACGGCTAAAATTGTTGTCATCCTTTTCTGATGTACTCGTATATTGGAATGAAAAGAGATGAGATAGGAATACAATTAATCATACACTTTTTACGTTTATTAAAGTATATTAAATGTAAGTATAGGTAAGTAGGTATTTCAACAAAAAGCATACAAGTAATAATTGTGTCTTTTAACTGAATCATAATTAAGATTAGAAAAGTCAGTTTTCAGTTGTTAGTTACAAAATAACGTTGGTGCAGTTGCATACATTCCTAAGGTTAGTACTGGCCGTTAACGACTGCGACCGTTTGATTGGAATTCTCGCGTTCGCTTTTCAAACTTTTCATTCGTTTATTTTTGTTTTGACTGCGCCGCCGAGCGGCCAGTGCGAATCATAATTACTGTATATTACCTGGGTAATGATGTTATGAATTGTAGCTCTAGCTTACTATTTTGAATTTTATCAATAAAATTTCTTACTTTAAAATACTTTTACATGTTTTGTTTTATGATTTTAAAAAAAGTAAGTACATACTAGCCTGTTTTTTTTTAATTTACAGTTCTAAATTCTTAAAATACCATTTAAGAGATGGGACCCTATTCGGAGATTCGAGATTTTCATCTCACCATTTTTCGTCCTTGTTGCTCTCGTTTGAATAGTCATAGGTGTGACAATGATCAAGATAAAATCTCATCTCATCTCACGCGCAGGAATAACCCCCCTGGTACTGATTTCAATTGCATCAGTACTTATTAATATTTTTTAACAGTAAGTAAATACCTAAGTTAATTTAAAAATCACTTACGAAAATCCATATTATCAACATTCGTCGTATATTTGCCAAACACTTTTTTGCACGGGTATTTCATAATTTCTAATTTAGCAACAGAAAAAAAATCTCAACGAAAAAAGTCGCACTCCAAAGGATTCGACCTCTTTGCACCTTACACGATCAGTTTCAATCGCTTACTGGCTGGTTAGGAAGAATCCACCTTCCTTCCTATGTCCGTTTAAAAAAAAAAAGAACAAAAAAAGTAACAACGACAGGTACAATAGGGATTGACAAAAGTGCGGCCCGCATCGATTTGACAGGCGTTACGTCTCGATTGATTTGTATTGTGAATCGATAAGATTGGGCAATATCCGTTAAGAGGTATTTAAAAACATATGAAAACATTATAAAGCTGTTATGATCGATAATGGGAAAATTAAAAAAAAAAATGCGCAACAATGATATTTTTGATGTTTAAAACAACTTTTACAATCCACGAAAATAACATATATTTTCCCCCGAGGGGGCTGACAGAGGTGAAATACAACACTCACACTTCGTCGGAAGATATTCAGTCCCAAATGTGACAGGGGGCGAGCCTGTCGCCATACACCGGGCTCCAGTCATGTACCAGATGACGTTCAATACCCAAATATTGCAAAAAAATATATATATAGAAATTATGCAATCCTAAATTACGTCAACCTAAGACAGAGAGCTAGCCGGTTTTCTAACTGTCCCAAATGAACTGTTAAGCAATAATCATAAAAGCTCATAAATGGACAGGTACACTGTTAAATGTCCCAAGACAATTTGGACTTCTTTTGCATTCTGTAAGAGCGTGGGAACTGAATTTCTTTACCATTGTAACTTAACACTTAACTGTACCTTCCTACTTATGGCTGACTTAGGAACTGTGAACTTTGACACATTAAAAGCTCGTATTGGCCGAGTGGCTAGCCCTAATGTCAGAGCTTCTAGACCGCCTGGAGGCCTTTCATGATTGTTTTTTAGAACTAACAGCTGGGACCTACAGCTTAGCGTGTCATCCGAACAACAGTAGCGCTTAGTTGTAAATGCCACACGCGTAAATGTCACCCATCTGACCGTGCTAAGGGTTTCTCAGACTGACAGGGTGTCGCGGCCTGCGGTGGCGGCCCAATGCATGGCCGCCACCGCAGGCCGCGTCTGTCTTGGAGATCCTTTACTCGTTGCTTAACATTAGTGATCGGTTACAAATACCCACTTAAGCTACGCTATGTAGCGCTCATAAGCGCTACATTATGAGAGCGTATACTAAAGAGGTACTTGAAGTAAAAAAAAACATATTTTATTTTTAAATTGAAACTGGCTGAATACAAATTATTCAAAACAAACAAAAAAAAACACAAACAAGGCTCAACTTTTTTCACCGCAACTCTGTAACGACATTCGCAAGGACTCTCCAAGATTCAAATTTCGAATTGTTAATTTTTTCCGCGTCTCAAATTCGCGCTGCCCTTTTCTCCGCATCAAGATGGCGGCAGATATGCAAAACTTCTATTCAGAGGTCGGTTTTATTGATTTTTGTCCTTTTGAATGTGATTGAAGTGTGTGCCCGTGCATAATTGAGTGTTAAACATGACGCTTAACAGTTTTATGATCATTGATAATGTCTGTACTTTATCTGTAGGGATTTAACGAGCGGACAAAGGTTTTGAATTTCAACTGCTGGCCTTTGACAAATGAAATGTCTAGGGGCCCTATTTGGAGATTTGAGATTTTCATTTCACCTTTTTTCGTCCTGGTTGCTCTCGTTTGAAACGTCATAGGTGTGAGAGAGATAAAATCTCAGCCCTCAGCCCTTCAGATGGATTGAGAAAAATTGCACGGGCCAAAAAAAAAACAGACAACTGTTAGGTTCTAAATGAACAAAATGTATGACGTAACCTACCTGTCACGCACACTAGTTTAAAAAAGTTAGCCTATCACTTTTTTTTTTTTTTGGCTTCTGCCCCTTATGGTTTTGGGGCAATTTTGGCATTATGAGAGAGGTGATTGTCATTAAACAGTACGGAACTGTTTAATTCGTTAGTTGTCTGTTAAATTCGTTAGTTGAAATATCAAATTGTATAACGTTTAAATTAGATTCAAATTTCAATTTGTATGAAGTTTTCTAGTAAATGTCATTAAATTATTTTTTTAAATTCTAAATTAAGAATAGAATAGAAAATTAATATTCCTTGATGTACTTAATGCGACGTTAAAGCGGAATTACACTAGATATTAGTTCAAGTAACAATTTTTAGTACGGAACTCTTTCTGGTAACTCTGATAAAACTAGGTAACTCATCACAACCTTCTTAAGGGTTCATTGTACTCATCAAAATGAACAACTTTTACTATGAAGCCAATTCTGTAATCACGAAAAAAAACAGCTGTTCCATACAAAAAGTTCAATCACCTGAGACAAAATGTATCGAACAGCTGATTTTTTTATCGCGATTTCAGAGTTCGCCCCATAGTAAAAGTTGTTCTCATATTGATGAGTACATTAAGCCCTCAAGAGGTTTTTCGTTAGATACCTGTAACCCCGTATAAGTACTCTTAGCTGCTACCTTTGTATTCTGCCTTAGCTAACACTTACCTATTTGATTTTTTACAGAGAAAAGCTTCTAATACCCGTTTGCACTAAATATAAGAACAGCCTATGTCTATTATTATTAGTATTATTTCTTATTAATAAATAAATTAGTAAATATGTATTTTAAAATATAAATGTATTTGTATATCAATCTCTGGCAGCCATAGCTTAGTGTCTTGACACTAAGTTGTCTGACACTAAGCTTTGCTTAGTGTCAGATGACCGTGTGTGCAAAATGTCGCGAATATTTATTTATTTAGCTTAAGCTTAAAAAAAATTATAATAAGATCAAGCTGCTTCTATCACATACCTATTGATGTATTAGTATAGCTAAAAGGGTCCCAGATTAATTGACAGTCTGTAGGCAATCGTGAGCCCTCTAAAACAATACAGCGACGCGTGGGACCACCGCCACGCCGCCGCTCGCCCGGATCCGTGAGGTAATCCGCGCACGTGTGAGGTGACGTATGGCGTACGATGGGGAGGAAGTGATTTGTAGAGTGGAGCTCGGTTTTTTAACCGACTACAAAAAAGAGGAGGTCCTAATTTGGTTGTATTTTTAACCGACTTCCAAAAAGGAGGGGGTTCCTTTTTCGTCTGCTTGTATTTTTTTTAATGTTTGTTGCCGCATAAGTCCGTTATGATCCGATTTTGTTCATTTATAATTTAATTACAGATAGGTTCTTATTTTTTACAAAATCCAATTCGAATGACGGGAAGTCAGTTTTTGTTCTAAAGGATTATGTTTTTTAAAATCATAGTTAGAGGCGTGAGACCCTATTCTGAAGGTTTGATTAAAAAAAAATATTCGGGACACTTGCACACACTGTCGTCTGACCCCTAACTAAGCAAAGCTTGTACTATGGCGGCCAGAGACTGATACACATACTTAGAATATTTTGAAATACATACTTAGATAGATAATTAACACCCAGACATAGAACAAACACAAATATTCAACACATGAATGTTTCCCGTAGGTGGGAATTGAACACACGCCCCCAGGTTCAGAAGGCAGGTTCACTACCAACTGAGCCACCGAGCATAATAAAACTTAAAAGATATGTCTAATATGCAGTAATTAGCTGCGCCCCGCGGTTTCACCCGCGGCCTAGCAGGAACCGTTATTTTTTTCGCGATAAAAAGTGCCCATGTCCTATTCTGTGTGTTCTGTGTCTCTGACAACGTGTATGCAAAATTTCAAGATGATTCAAGATGAGGTTGAGTAGTTTATGCGTGAAAACGTAACAAACAAACGAACTAAGTCACTTTCGAATTTTAATATTAGCTAGAATTAGGATTTATGAAAAAACATGTTATGTCATTTTAAGCTGTTTACCTTTTTTGGCTAAGGCCAAAGTTCATTAAAACTTTAACAAACGGTTAAATATTTTAACCGACTGCTTTTGACAGCTCTTCAATATGTTAAATGTCAAAAGTTTCAATAGTTTTAGTCAAACGTGGACAATTACATATATAAAAATAATCGCCCAATTAAAGTTTGCTGAACATGAGTGAATAGACAACATATTATTATATAAGTATCTAGGGAATAATTGTTTTAGTAAAAAGTGCGCAAAAAAAATAAGGCATGACAGATGTCACTTTATCTAATCCAACCTCCGTAATTGGATAACCAGTCACCTGCAAACGATTTAAAGCGCTTACAACGCCCAAAAATTAATAATTATTATGTAAAATCCTTAAGAAAATTACGACCATTGCCTCATCGTGAGAACGGATGACAACAGTCAAAAAAGGTTTTGTTCCTTTTTTTCTAGCAACTGAAAAAAGTTTTTGTGCTCTTTTTTTTCTTTAGAGGCACGGCGATAACGTCATTGTTTCTGGCCGCAAAGACGGACGCACGTGTCTATGGTCGGTTTTGCTTGTTTACTTTTTTTTTGGACGTAGTAAAGACACCTGTAGCGTCATTCTGTCATTCATAAAACTCCTTTAACTTGCGACAAACTTAGCTGGAGAGATAACTTATTGAGAGCACTAAAAAGTTTCGACGGTAGAGCGTTAGTTTTGTACAGAAAATGCTATGGTGGCTCGATTGTTTAACGCTACTGATAAGTTTGTCACATTATAATAGATTGGCAATTTGCGTCGTCCGTGGGAACCATTGGTGTTAGGTGACAATTCTTCGTTTGATGACTCATTGAATATTTTATTTCATTATTACTAAAACAAACAATTGTTCATTATTTATTGCGTCTTTCAATTGTAGGTACTTAGGTTTTTCGTTATCTGTGCTCTATACTTCGTAGTAAGTTTTTTTTTTAGATTAGTAATTATTTTATCGTTAGTTAGTAATTTGTTTCTACATTCATGTTTTGTAAAAACTATTGCTTTAGTTCCTAGGAGATGATAACAGAGTTGAGTAATCTTAAAATTACGGAAATAAATTAAAACTAATAAATAAGTACCTGATTGAAGATTGGAATAGAATCAATTAGCACATTAATTTACTAAGTTTTTTGTGTAACTTATTGTTTGATAAATTGTCATTGTCACTTACGCATTCTTTACAATGTTTTTTTTTACAGAGCACCTTAATTATTATAATGATCGGACGTGAGAAACGTGACCGTTCAAAAGAGTTGTAACTTGTTACTCATACTTCTCTAAAAAAACTCATTCATAAACGGTTTAGCAATTTTCTAACTTCGATTCCCACGCGAGTAAACACAAACAAGTGTAATAGTAGAAAAAAAACAGTGTAATTTTACACAAAAACATAGTATGCATCTACGCGTGAAATTTAAAACAATTTTAATTTTATAGGCGAAAAAAATATTTGTCACCCTTATCGCTTTTGAAAAAGGTTGAGAATGGCTTCAAGGTAAAATTAAAAAGGACTTTTCGTGCTCTATGATGTTCTTTGTTTAAATTGGTGACAGTGACAGGTCCGAAACAGTGGGAGCGCTTTGTTTTGCGCGGGAACGGGAGACGCATAAAGGTTTTATTCATTTTTAGTAGCTAGACATTATTGTATGGCTGTGTTGTGTCTAACATTTCAGATTTATGCTTATAGATGATGCGAATTGCCGTCTGCATGCGAATCTGAGGCCTTATTCTAGCGCGTGAGACATTATGTCGGTCGCCCTCACCTTTTTTCTATTTTTTACTAAAGAGAGAGAATGATCAATTTAACATCGCACGCGCTAGAATAGCTCTACGGACCATGTGGATTATATGGAGCAGAGTCCACATGATACTGTCACAGCCTACAAATACGATTGCTACAAATATTCGCTCAGATACACATAGATGTACATAGTGTTTTTCATTTAAAATTAGGCCTAATTTTAAATGAAACACTAATAGTAGCCTAATTTTATCCAGATCGACAAGATTCTATTAAAAATAATCAAATAGGTACCTATCTCAGATCAACCTAGAGAATAAGATGGCGCACGGCGTACGATTTAGGTAAAGCCAAAAACCATCAAAAAAACTACACTACTGTCGTATATGTACACAACACGCACACATTGACGCAAAAAAACTACGCTACTCGCTTGGTCATTCTTACCTCTACATTATGTGCATTGGTTTATGGCATAATTTCGTGTACATAAATATACATAGTGCATTATAAAAGTGTGGCCAGGAGTACATTTTGAGGTTCTTTTTAAAAACTGTGCAGTTTTTTTACAAGTCAATTTTGAAAAAGCCGTAACATTAAACTGTAACAAATATGTGCAGTTTTAGAATAATAAATCTACTAAGGTTGTATATTGGAACGGAAATGGCTAACGTAGAGTTTAGGAATAAATCTTAGTTTCCGTGCAATTGTAAATGTTTTTCATGGCAACATTACCTACCACGCGCTCACGTTTAAAAAAAAGTGGCTTCAGCGAGATTTATACCGCAGTGTTCCATTATTTCCTCTAGATTGATCTGAGATACCTATCCGGTCTTCATGAAACTTTACAAGCAAGTAGTTTGTCCAAATAAAATTTTAAGTTCAAACGTGAGCCAAACTGATCCAAGACTTGTGGAGAAATGAATGTCACGAAGTCTCAGTAAAAATAGTTGCAACATTAACAAAATAACAGAAAACGTTTAACGTAAAAATCCACAGATGTTCGGAGAGGATTATGGAGATACTCATAAATGCCTAAAGCCACTACATTCTAATCCGGGTGTTACCAACATTACAAACTAAATATATTACCAGTAGAAAAAAATGTGTGATTTACGCGCTTCCTGTGAGTTAGTGGTGTTTTCTCACCTTTGTGCGCTGGATTATTTGGCGGGATTTGTTGAGGAAGCTGTCTAATTGCAGGGGTTGCCAGGTTTTAATTGCTGGGGCTGCCAGATTTTGTTTGTAATAGGTATCGTATGGGTTATACTCTCAAGGGGTCCAAATTGTAACATTGAGTATCTGTGGAACCTTTAAACTAGGGGCTTAAAGTGGAATCAAAATGTTTCAAATGGAAAGAACAGGATTATAATTTAACATTTGACCGAGCGAGCTGAGTTCTCATGACTAATGGGACATCTCGCATTTGTTTGTTCACGATAACTTGAGTATTGTTGATCTGATCTTCGTTAAGTTCTGCAGAATGTATTTACCATCCTTCCTATTTTAATATTATAAACGCGAAAGTTTGTAAGAATGGATGGATGTTTGTTACTCTTTCACGCCAGAACGGCTGAACAGATCTGGATGAAATTTGGCACAGAGATAGATTATAGTCTAGAATAGCACATAGGATACTTTTTAACCGGGGATGAAACCGCGGGGCGCAGCTAGTGGTATTATACGAGTATACGAGTACTACACATATTTACAACGTGACCTAAAAAAAACAACAATTCCGGGAGCCAACCCGTAATGACGTCACTCGTCATCGTGTCTTTCGGACTACGTATCTGTAAATGACATACATATTTCGGCTTTTCTTAAGCATCGATTGACGTGACTACGTGTTGCCCACGTGATCATTTTTGACTAGAAGGTCCGCCTCTCAAGCTAGAGGGAGCGGGTTCGAACCCAGCCGACGGCACGCACCAATTTGTTCATTGTATGAACATATGTGCGTATTGAATGTCATCTACTACATGACTGGAGCCCGGTGTATAGCGACAGGCTCGCCCCCTGTCACATTTGGGACTGAATATCGTTCGGTGAAGTGTGGGTGTTGTATTACACCTCTGCCAGCCCCCTCGGGGAAAGGCGTGACGATATGTTATGTTATGCTTACGACGTGCAGGGGATAACGAAACGGTACTGTAAGACCCTCCTACTCTAAGCCTTACTACTGTAAGGCTCCAGGGTTCTTTTTATGTTCAGCTTTTGTTCCACCGACATAAGTCGGAGACTTTGTTCAGCAAAACACAGTTGTATATCCGGTGGACGACAATACTCACATTTTTTTAGAGCTAACCCAATTATTATGTAATACTGTATTATTATAATGATCTTAAAAGTAAGTACACAACGATTTTTTTATCCTTTTTTTTCTCAATTCTTTTTAATTGGTGTACTTAAATTTATTCTTTTTCATTTTCTTTTTTTGTGTTCGATTTTTTTCGAATAGGATCGATAGGCCTAGCGAAAGGTAGGTACAACGGTACCTACCTTTCGCTAGGCTAATTTTGTCATAACCCTGAAGCCGAAAAAAATAACGACGATTAATTACCTACCTACATATGACGTCACGTTTCAAACTGAAGCACTGGCCAGACTCATGTCATCGCACAACAATGCAACGATAGACTACAAAGTTGCACGAACGTGACGCCGGGGTAAATACTAGGCCCGCGGTCGAACGGCACGTACGGTAATGTACGTTGGAATTACTGCTACTTTGTACCGAATTAGGGTTCCCGTACAATTTATGCCTTTTTTTATGTAGAATATGTCGGCGATTGACCACCAACTCGCCTGATGTTAAGCGACGTTATGGTCTAAGATGGAGTACGACGACCTATAAGGTACTTATTCACTCTAGCCTTGAAGTATTGTAGAGTGAAGAAGTACAAAGACGGCAGTTGAGTGAGGCGCTACAAGTGCTACTGCTCAGACCCGTCTTCGGAACGGTCCCTGCGCCTTCTGCGCTTGCTTAATGCCCTGGGGCCTAATTCGGAGATTTGAGATTTTCATCTCACCTTTTTTCGTCCTTGTTGCTCTCGTTTGAAACGTCATAGGTGTGAGAGTAAGAAGATAAAATCTCATCTTATCTCACGCGTAGGAATAGCCCCACTGTACGCTGTCGAGGACTCAGTGGCCAACAGCATAGAGTTATTAAAAAAAACCGTACAAATGGGTGAAGTGGATCTCTATGAGAACCTATATGTCTGGAGCTAAACTACTTAAGCAAACTAGTTAAGTAAAGATTTAGACTATTCTTAAATTCAGTGCAAACGGGTGTGAAAAGCTTTACTTTGTAAAAATCTTAAGGTAAGTATTAGCTAAGGCAGACTACAAAGCTAGCAGCTATGAGTACTTAAATGTCTAGAAAGAGTTTCATACTGTTTATGAACGAAAAATGACAGGCCAACTTTTTTATACTAGTGTGCGTGATAGGTACGTCTTTTACTAGAGTTACGTCATACATTTTGTTCGTTTAGAACCTAACAGTTAGGTCTTATTTATTTCAACGCGTGCAATGTTTTTTCTTTCCATCTGGACATATCATTTATCAAAGGTGGAAATTTGTAAATCATTATCATCTACAGCCAAATATTTTAATATGTATTTCATACTTTTTTTTCTCAATTACATCTATACAGCATTCTTTTACTATGACATTCGCCTCGGTAATGTCACAGATCACAATCATCATCATCCACAACTTATTCTTTCTTCTCTCTGTGTTACAATACCCACACTTCGCCGATGATATTCAGTCCCAAATGTGTCAAGGTGCTTGTCGTCATACACTGGGCTTAAGTCAAATAGCACATGACAATTACGCTCAAAAGTTCACAAATGAACAATTTGTAGCATGCCTTCAGCTGCCATCAAACCCACAATCTCTATTTTAAGAGGCTAGCCTTCTTCTCACTAAGCTATCATCGCTATTTTGACTAAAAAAAGGTTTGCAGAACCTCAAACCTGAAAACCGTCTCGCGCTTGACTCCGTCCTGAGTGCTAAACGTAAATTTAGCCACAAGGCGTTACTCAACGAGTAATTTACATAAACTTTACTGAGTTTCAGTGATTTATTTATTAGTGGGCTAAAATAATGGCCACATTGTTTTAAATCTAGGTCTTAGCTTGTAGGAGAATTCTGCGTTTGTTTTTTTTTTTACTCCAAAAAACGAGGTTCTTATTTCGACTTGAATAACAGATGCGACGTAAGGCACTGGCCAGACATGGACGGAGCTGAGACATGGCACCTTCACTAAACGAGAAGCGTCGCGTCTGCGCTCCGTCTTTTTAACAGACTTCAAAAGAGGAGGAGGTTCTCAATTCGACTGTATGTTTTTTTTTGTGTGTATGTTACGCAATCATTCCGCCAATTGTGAATGGATTTTGATGATTTTTTTCTGTGTGGTAGATCGTACTTCAGAGGTGGTCCCATATAAGTTTTATTGAGATCGGTCAAACGGTTTTCAAAATATCAACAAAAGTCAAAAAATTGCTTGCAAAATTCGGACGACGGTAAGTCGGTTTTTTTAGCTTTGCTTATCATTATATTTTATATCATATGTAACTAACAAGCTAACGGGCCGCCTGATGGTAAGCGATCACCGCCGCTTATGGGTACTTACCTGTAATACCAGTTTTTTTTTTATTGCTTAATAGGCTTACATTTGGCCACCAACATGCCTGATGATAAGCAGTGATGCGGCCTACGACGGAGCACGCTTGCCTAGAAGAAACCGATTCACTCGAGACTTGAAGACACCCATATTATAAGTGTCAGGGACACACTCTGGCACAGTATTCCACGCTCTAGCGGTCCGTATAAGAAATGAGGAACGGTATCGTTTCGTGCGTGTTGTAGGTATGTCGACCATAAAACGATGCCGCTTTTTTTGTACCCTTGGTTGATTTATAGAAAAACGGGGTAGGGAGTATCACAGATACTTTTTTTTATGAATGACCAATGCTGTTGGCTACTGAGGCTTCTGCAGTGTACCGGGCATTAGGCAAGAGCAGATGGCGCAGGGCTCTAAGAATACTCACATCACAGATACACTATTGACAGCTCTTTGAAGAACCTCTTGTTGTACTCCGATCAACCTAGAGGAAAAGATGGAACACTGCGTTTTATCTCGCTGAAGCCACTTCTTTTTTCACCTTGTGTGCGTGGTAATGTTGCCATGAAAAACACTAATATTAATTACCAAACTCTACATTGGCCATTTCTGTTCCAATATACATAGTCTAGCCATAAATATTGTTACAATACAAACTCCTTCGTTTATTTTTTTTTTCTGCATTTAAATTTGGAATGCATTTATTATGTTGAAAACTACAATCAATTTCCCGTTATTTCACATATATTTTTCGTGATTATTATTAAATTTACAACATGGGATGGGGTGTCAAAGATAACAGGATTGCAGTGATTGCGTTGCACGAAGGGGGTATGGAACCGTCGGTCATTTTCAAGACTCTTCAAAATCTTGGTATAAGCCGTATGTTCGTATATCGTAGTATCGACAGATATAACGACTCTTCCTGTGTTGAAAACCATAAAAAATCGGGGCAGCCGCGTGCGATGAGAACTACTAAGGCTGTTAATGCTGTTAAAGCCAGAATTCCCAAAAAACCCAATGAGGAAACAAACAATCTTATCGCGAGAAATGAAGATACCCGCTAGGACTCTATCGCGTATAATAAAACAAGACCTGAAGCTTGGTGATTATCACCGATATACAGGACATGTCCTTAATCAATCGCTGCAGTTAAAGAGAGTGGATAGATCAAAATGTCATCTACCCCGTTACGCAGGTGAAAGTTACAGAAATATTATTTTTACCGACGAAAAAATTTTCACGATAGAAGAGCACTACAACAAGCAAAACGACAAAGTGTACGCTCACAGCTCTAAAGAAGCTACGGAAGTGGTTGGAAAGGTACAGGGTGGTCATCACCCTGCATCAGTCATAGTTTGGTGGGGGGTATCCTATCATGGCGTCACAAAGCTTCATTTTTGAGAAAAAGGGGTGAAAACTTTAGTCAAAGTGTATCAAGAGACCGTCTTAGATGGTGCTGTAAAACCCCTTAGCAATACACTTTTTAAAAATCCACCGTGGAGTTTCCAACAAGACTCTGCACCTGGTCACAAGGCGCGAACTACCCAAGCCTGGCTGGAAGCCAATGTTCCGGACTTTATAAGGGCTGAAGACTGGCCCTCTTCTAGCCCAGATCTAAACCCCCTGGACTACAAATTATGGTCAATTTTAGAGGGCATGGCCTGCCCTAAACGACACGCCGACATAGAGTCACTTAAGAAATCTTTGAAGCAAGCAGTGGCTAAATTTCCCATGGAAACAGTCCGTATATCCATAGATTCTTGGCCAGACCGACTAAAGACCTGTATCAAGGCCAAAGGTGGTCATTTTGAAAAAAATAATAGTTATATTTTTGTTAGGACTTCAATACATGTGTACATATAATTTTTATTAACATTACATTACTGTAAAAAAAAAAAAATGCATTTTCATTTGTAACAGAACTTATGGCTAGACTAGGTACAACCTTAGTAGATTTAATATTTTACAACTGCACATATAAGAATTGAATGTTACGGCTTTTTCAAAATTGACTTGTAAAAAACCTGCACAGTTTTTAAAAAGAACCTCAAAATGTAGTCCTGGGCATACTTTTATAATGCACTATATATATATGTACCTACACGAAATTATACCATAAACCAATGCACATAATGTCGAGGTAAGAATGACCAAGCGAGTAGCGTAGTTTTTTTGCGACAATGTGTGCGTGTTGTGTACATATACGACAGTAGCGCAGTTTTTGGATGGTTTATGACTTCACCTAAATCATACGCCGTGCGCCATCTTATTCTCTAGGTTGATCTGAGTTGTTGTAGCTACTCAGAAATATCGCAGGTGAATTTTCGGTGATACCATTAGAACGTGCCATCAATGGAATGTTACGGAATATTTAATGTTTCCCGTTGGACCATTTCTGTGATGTAAGCTTCCATGGAACCCTTTTTTTACCCAAACGCACAAGAAGGAGGGTATGTATGTAAGTATGCACGTATATTTGCATGTGTGAGGTTTTTTGGCACGCCCTACCTGAACAGCTTGATGGATTTCGACGGATGGATATTTTATGTGAGGTGTCATTTTAATCGTCTTAATATTGGAAGTGACATAGGCACAATATAGGGTACAACATGCTACTAATATTATAAATGCGAAAGTTTGTAAGAATGGATTGATTGATCAATTCAGTTCTTGTTATGATAATTACTGTACGGAGTTACATCACCGCCATATAATCGATAACTTGTACCATAATATTATTGACGCTTTATCTAACGCTGCTGTTGAAAGTAGTAGTGTAAAAGTAGATAAGAAAAGAAAGAAGAGACCTGTTGTAGGTTGGAATAAGCATGTTCGCGATGCTCACGGGATGGCTAGGTGTAAGTTTCAAATGTGGGTGCAGTGTGGGAAACCTAGGCAAGGCCGTGCGTGGGATGAAATGCGGGAAACTCGACGGGACTTTAAAGCTCGCTTGAGGTGGTGCCTAAATAACACAGAGCAAATAAAAATGGACATTATCGCTTCACAACATTCCAAGCACGATTTCCGTAGTTTTTGGAAGACTACAAGTAAGCTAAACCATAAGCCGAGCCTACCTGTGAGTGTCAGTGGACTCAATGACTCTAAGCATATTGCCAACATGTTTAAGAATCATTTTACCGTGACTTCGCTTTTGGGTCCATCCCAGCCTGTCACTGTGGACGGATGTTGTGGACAGGAAATTTGCGTTAAGTTCAAGGCGAATGATGTCAAAAACGTTATTACATCCATGTTGCGAGGCAAGTCTCCTGGCCATGACAGCCTAAGCATTGAGCATCTAAAGTATGCTGGTGTTCACTTACCTAGAGTACTTGCAATGTTATATACTTTATGTATAGGACATTCATACCTACCAGCGGAGATGATGAGGACTGTGGTGGTTCCAATTGCAAAAAGTAAGACCGGAGATATAAGTGACCACAATAACTATAGGCCGATTTCATTAGCCACTATACTGGCAAAAGTGCTTGATAGTTTGCTTAACACCCAGCTTGATAGATACCTAAACATTCATGATAACCAAATCTGGTCTTTCTACTGAAACAGCTATCTTGTGTCTAAAGCAAACTGTCAAGTACTACACAGACCGAAGCACTCCTGTTTACGCGGTGTTCCTCGACTTATCAAGGGCATTTGACCTGGTATGCTATGATATCCTGTGGCAAAAGCTTAATGATATCTCTATGCCTACAGAACTTGTACAAATTTTAAAGTATTGGTATTTGAACCAGGTCAATGTTGTTCGGTGGGCTGGGGAGCTGTCGGAGCCGTACAAGTTGGAGTGCGGGGTCAGGCAGGGGGGGTTAACATCGCCAAGGCTCTTCAACTTGTACGTCAACGGCCTGATACAGCAGCTCAGCAACACTCGTGTCGGCTGCCATATTGATGACGTCAGTGTCAACAATATTAGCTACGCGGACGACATGGTCCTGTTGAGTGCTTCGGTCTGTGGCCTGAGGAGGCTGTTGGCGATATGCGAGGAGTATGCGCGAGCACATGGGTTGTTGTACAACACGAGGAAGACCGAATACATGGTTTTTCAAGCCAGGGGAAATAAATGCCCCGATACCATTCCATGTATTAAGCTGAACGGAACTGCTATTGCAAGGGTAGAACGGTTTAAGTATCTCGGGCATATAGTAACCTCTGACTTGAAAGATGATGTAGATATTGAAAGGGAGCGGAGGGCGTTATCTGTGAGGGCTAATATGATAGCCCGCAGGTTTGCTCGGTGTTCGGAGGACGTCAAAATAACTCTTTTCAAGGCATTTTGTACGTCCTTCTACACTTGCAGCCTGTGGGTTTCGTACACGCAAAAGCAGTATAGCGCCCTCCGTGTGCAATATAATAACGCTTTTAGGGTGGTGTTGGGGTTGCCCGGGCGCTGCAGCGCATCAGGGATGTTCGCAGGATGGTGCGTTGATTGCTTTTATGCCACTATCCGCAAGCGATGCACGTCCCTGGTGCGCAGAGTCCGGGCCAGCCCTAACAGCATCCTAAAAGCTTTCTCGAATCGCTTTGACTGCCAGTACATGAATCATTGTCACATGGTTCATGTACTGACTAATAAATTGTATTGTAAATATTCGTAATTATTATTTTATTTTTTGTTTGTTTTAATTTTGTACGTTTTGTGTTTTAATTTTATATTATGAAAAATGAATTTAAAAATTATCTAAATTGCTTTGATATGACTTGAAAAATTAGTCGAAATAAATTGATTTGATTTGATTTGATTTGATGGATGGATGTTTGTTACTCTTTCACGTCAAAACGGTTGAACAGATCTGGATGAAATTTGACACAGAGATAGATTATAGTCTAGAATAGCACATAGGATACTTTTTAAACGCGGGTGAAACCGCGGGCGCAGCTAGTTTTAGTTATAATTATCCGTGAATTCAGACCACATTTTGCAATCGGGATTTTTTGTTTACCTTCTAATAATGTTACTTCTATAACTATATAGATACCATATGAAAAATGGCCTTTTTGAAAAATTTCCAAAAACTGCCTCGAAAAAAAAATCTATAATACTTTAATAACTTGAATAAATTATTTTATGTGATTACTCAAAACATTTTTACGACAGAATTCCTCCAAAAATTTCTGCAGCTAACCGATGTTAAACGTTGTCCCGCATACTCTCACGCGTCGTGGCTGCGGCATGCAACAAACTCGTCTAGTTTACACCATAATCCCATCTAATGGCGAATCCGTGACTACCAGAATGCACACCGGTGCAATAAAAACAAATATAGAACCAAACACAACAAATAAAAAGAAAAAATGTCAAAAACGGCCGCCATGTTGGCCGCCCTCACGTTCCTTCCCGCCAAATCTTTACAGATCGTTTTCCTACGTGACGATTGAGGGTTTTTGAACGAGTTTCTATTTTTTTTAAATCTAAATTTAAACAAATGAGTGATTTTTGAAGTTTTTTTTGTCATTGATATGTTTGAAGTTTTGTGTCACACCTACGTTTCATTGACGGTTTAAGTTTAAACTGGAATACTTACCTACCCACACCTCTTTTCATTCATAAATAGTATTTTTGTTGTATTGTAGTAATGTTATTGAAGTCTTTCAAAATGATTGAGTAGATACAGTAATTATATAACTTTTTCACAACCACTTTAAATACTAAATTGCTGAATTGAAACTAAGTAGCTAAAAATACATCTGTCTTTGTTATTGCGGTGTATTAGTCTAGGGTATCAGAGCTTTTAGCTAGTAGTTTAAGGTTAACAAATTAAGCGTTCTGAATAGGGCTTAACTGTACTGAACTTAAGGCACAATTTTTTCATAAATACTATCTTTTCATAAATACTATCAAGTTATTTTCGAGGTTTCGAGGTAAAAAAACCTATAAATAATTATGTACATAATATTAGATTAATATACCTATAATATTTTGTGTACCTACTTAGTTTCATCGTTTTAAAATCGGAAACCTAAAAAAATTTATTCATAATAAATTTTCCGCAAAATAACATTTTTTAAGAACAAAAGACTTCAACGGGGTCTTTATTATTCGCAATTTTCCGTGTACAACTTTTTCTGAACTTCAATATTCTAAGAAAAATTTACTTTTTTTGTTGAACTTATTTTACTTAAGCTCTAATGCTTCGTTCTCTAATCTCTAAATAGTTTAAAGCAAAGTTTTTCTCTCTCTTTGTCTATATATCCGCAAATTCCTCCTAAACCATGTAACGGATTTTAATACAGTTTTCAGCATCTGTTAAAAAAATGTTCACGGAAAACTTATAGCTAGATAAGTACCGTGCAAAACCTGCTTGTTATTTATAAAATGTATTTGTGGTTTGTAGAGCGTTAAACCTCCTTAGTATTACTGCAGTACTATTATTTATTCTGTGGTACTACAACGTTTTGGGAAATCATAATGAATAAAAGTAACGAACGTTTCTTAGATCGGTTTTAAGGGTTATATGCACTCCGACTGGTGACAAAATAACTAAGAACAAACTGGAAATTCTACTAAAATAAAAATTCATTTATTCAGGAAATTAAACCCGCAAGATACGTAATTAAAAGTCACAAAATAAAATCAATTATAGAATTAATAATTCAATTAGTCAAGCCATTAGTCAAGTCATAATAATCAAACTCAAAAAAGTAATAACCATGATAAATAATAATAACTATCTTTATTT
Organism: Peribatodes rhomboidaria; assembly: GCA_911728515.1. Taxonomy (NCBI): domain Eukaryota; kingdom Metazoa; phylum Arthropoda; class Insecta; order Lepidoptera; family Geometridae; genus Peribatodes; species Peribatodes rhomboidaria. The sequence goes on along the minus strand of OU452192.1, from coordinate 6,109,071 downwards.
TAGACAACTTTAGGCCCATATTAATAAATAGGTACCTTACAGACGAAACTATTTGTTTACAAAAAAAAAAAACTATTTCTTTTGAGATTTGGCTCCTTTAAAGGAACATTAGCCCTTTTTGCTAGAACTCAGGCGAGAGTAGCGCTGCCTTTTACTTTGCAGGAACTCTGAATGAGTAAGTAATAGAATAAGAATAAGATTTGAAATAGGTCTTACAGACACTCGACTCCAGGAATATATAAAATAGTACCAACCGAAACCGTTACAAAATGTTAGTAATTGGATAATACGGAAGCTGGCTAACGATAGCTTTACCAAGCTCTAAATGGATTGTCAATCAGCCTACGAAACTCGTTTGGAAATCGAAACTGGATCATCCAGTTCACAGGCCACCGATAAAAAGAAAAAAACACAAAAATTTCTTAGAAAGGAGGTTCTACAGTCGGCCATTTTTCTTTCATACTCTTTACTTTTTTATTTGTCTATGGACAAGATGGCTACCGTCTCGCGCGCTGTTTGACAAGTCAATACAAAGTGAGAATTTTGTTTGTCCTTATTTCTTATGGGAATGCCTTGGTTCCGTAGGAAACGTGATTGTAATGTTGATATAGTTAGGGGAGTGTTAAATAAGATCAAATAGGGTCGCCCTTGATTCTTTGTCAACATTTACGAGAGATTTCATAAAAAAATAAAACTTGCAACTATAGAAACGATGTAGGTATGCTTTCTTACACCGTTCCTTCCGTTGGCTGATTTTAAAAGCTTTTGAAGTGTAATAGTAGTAGTGTAATAGTGTAAGTGAGTAGCGATGATAGCTTAATTGACAAAGACTCGCCTCTCAACCCCCTCGGTTGTGGTTCGATCCCAGCCGATTGCACGCACCAATTTGCGAATTTGTGCACGTAATTGCGTATTTAATGTCATCTGCTACATAACTGGAGCCCGGTGAATGGTGACAAGCTCTTCCCCTGTCATATTTGGGACTGAATAATGCCCGGTGAAGTGCGTGTGCCGTAAGACATATTTTGCCTGTCCCTTTTAGAGAAAGGCGTGATGATATGTCCATAAAAAAGTAAAGCTTTCAACTAAAAGTGATTCCCATGAAGAAACCCAACAGGTTCTTCCTACGACCCTGTTGGGTAATTTTAAAGCGCTTTTGAAATACCTTATGTGAAGTGTATTTAATTAACAAAAATGTTATTAAATAAGTAATACACACTAACAGCCTTAGAAATAAAGTTTTAAGACATGTGTACACACATTGTGTAACACAAAAGCTGAAAAATAAAAATATTTTTGACTTAAACGTTGTGTACAGTTCGTGTACAGATGTAACAAAATCAAAGGAAAATAAACATTCGTTACACGGCCGGGTACCCTTGTTTAGCGGGTGTGTACGGGGTCAAGATGGCGGATTTTACTATAACAGCTGATCTACACTCAGTAACTATGATAGAAACTGTGTAATGTTTCTATGTCAAAATAAAAACGTTTTTAATTGTTAGTGTGACATTAGACACATTGTAGTGTTGACATTGATTGTTCCGTTCAGAAATTTGTTGTTAGCCTCCCACTATAACCAAAAGAAAATGTTTTCCTCTAAAATAGTTTATATCGACGAATTTTGGACAACAGATTCAAAAAACAACATAGTTTGATTAATATTCCTTTCCTAAAACGTAAATTGTACGTGCAATATTAAAAATTAGGGAGCTTTCTTAAAAAAAAAATATAAAAAAACTATTTGGACGAAAAAGTTTCTAAACGAATTTACCAACAGTTGCCAGACGAAAAAGAAAAAATGTTAAGCATGTGAGTAAATACCCAATGCCGATTCACACTTTATTGCTCAAACAATAGTTACACGTTTGTGTAGCGCTATTTACTGGCTACTCAATGTCTAACTGAACATTGGTTTAGTAGATGTTTATGCATTTATTTATTTCTAAGGCTGTACAATTATATAATCCAAAATAATACTGTCTATCTGTAGGCATTTCACGGCTAAACGCCTGAACGGACCTTGATGAAATTTGACAATTTTTTACAGTACATCAGGAGGAAGGTTTCTGCATACTATTTTCTGAATAAACAAGGAAGTCACGGGTAACAGCTAGTATAATTGTATGTATTAAAACTTTAAAACCAGAATTAGGCGGTACCCTAAAGCAATCCAATAATTACCATTCCTGATGGCAGCGCTAATGGGCAGAACTCTTTAAACGCCAGACAAAACATAAAACATCCAATTGGACATAAAAATCAACCTTAATTGACTCTTACCACAACGGCTTACAGCTCAATTTAGTTTAATTCTGGAAAACCCTTACATTGTTGCTTGAAGTTTACTAGGATTTTGAGCTTTATTGGAAAGGGGTAAAGTTAAAAGTAGTTTGTTGCGTTAAGAGTTATAATTATTGATGACCACCTGCATACGGCAGGACCACTTTTCTTCTAATTATATGCAAATAAAACCCGTAATGTGTTTGGTTAGATTTTTTACTTAAAAGAGCCGATGTTTACTCTTTGAAAGCTTTTGCGAGCTGTCTTAAGAAATAAATAGCGTTTTCTTAATTTATTTGCACTTATGTAGTTTGCTGTTGTATACAGCGTGTTACAAAAGCTCTGTTATATTATTGGCTATGAGCTGAAGACCTGTCGTCCTAGAGAGAATTGGTTCAGAAATGCGACCTGTTGATGACAGCCGGACAGACTGCGGACATACGAAAGCATTTATGCCGAAGCTGAAGGATAGACGTTTTTTTTTTTTATTGAATGAATTTTGTTTTTTTATGAGAGCGGTCTAAGATGGAGCACGCTTGCCCATGAGGTACCTATTCACTCTCGTCTTGAAGAAAGCCCAGGTTGTTACTATTGCTGGAGAACAGCGAGGCAGGAAGTGCGTTCCACTCCTTGGCAGTTCTTATTAGGAAGGAGCTTTGAAAGCGCTTGGGCTTTACGACGACGACATATTGATGGAATGTCTGCCTTGAAGACCTGTGGCGGAAGTCAGATGATGGAATCTGCTCGTAGACTTCCTGTACACATTCTCCAAAATAGAGGCGTTTCACTCGCTAAAACTCGTTCTGTTGATAATTGAAGGGCAATTGAATACAAAAATGTAAAATAAAAATCAGTTAAAAATCACAATAGCAAGAGTTATCACCGATTTTAGAACGCAAGACAAAAAATGAAGTTTTACAAAAATATTTGTAAATCTGTACATATTACGAGTATGTTGGCGTATTTTTTCTAAGAAAGTAGCGGCACGATGCACCAAATTCACAAATAAACTGGCGCGGTTAGTGGCTGCGTTTGCGCTTTTCGGTGGACGGAGCGCAATGTGTGTGCAATTTTTTTTAAATACAGTACATATATAATTTAAACTAGCATTATTGCAACCTTCAATAGATACTGGAAGCGCACTTCGCAGATTTAACAGGATTTTTGTAGCACCCTGTATGATATATGTATACATACTTTTTTGACGTAATGAAAATACACAAAGAAAAAAAATGTTTTGCTTTCGTTAGACTAGTTTTTGTCGCCATGACATTTTTTGTTACGCAAATGACTCATTTCGTCAGTTATTTCTTTGTTTCTCAAAAAAAAACGCTTACCTCCATTCTTTTCACTTTTCATTTCGGTAATCACACACAAGAAAAACACAAGAAAATCACAAAAAATATATCACAGGCAGAATGCACAAATCACCGTTGGCGCACAAAAATTAAAAATTAAAATTGCCTATGAAATAAAAAAGCAAAATCGCGGCCACCGAGCGCGCGCAGTTCCCGTCAACTGTCAATTATGAAAATCCGAACTGGCCACCAAGACTGATTTATTTAAAACAATTGCAAGATTTCGAACTGGCTGCAGAAAGTCTTCCGTATTTGAAATCAATGTCAAAGATTCGCGCCGTCAGCGTTCGCGCCATGCGTCTTTGTGGTCACATGTAGGTATGATGCCTAAGGTTGCATGCACACATTGTTAATGCCCCCGATATAGATAAAGGTTTGCATAATATGTTTCGTTTTTCTTGTGACACACGACCTTGATAATAATGTTGAGTTATTATTGGAAATTTAATTTCTGAACAACGTTTTAGCTGAGCTAGAGTGAGCTTGGGTAACGCTAACGACCACTTTTTGATAGCCAATGGGTGGAGTGAAAATATTCCTACTTAGGTATAATAAGTCTCATATAGAAATCTATGAAAGTAAGTACATACTTACTCAAAAATCATAAGATTTAACATGTATGGGTAAGTAGGCGACGAGTGCAGTTTGGGCGTTTTAATAAATGATATGTCCAGATGATCTGAAAAACCATTGCACGGGCCAAAAAAAAAAACAACTGCTAGGTTCTTAATGAACAAAAAGAATGACGCAACTCTAGTAAAGGTACCTGTCAGGCACACTAGTTTAAAAAAGTTGGCCTGCCTTTTTTTGTTCCTAAATAGTACGGAACTCTTTCTAGACATATAAGTACGCATAGTTTGGGCGTAGCAGTGCAGCGCACCCTTACCATGAGTTTTAAAACTCTAAAACGAATACTAAAAAAGTTTTCATTTGGCTCCACACATTTCAGTAAAGCGCCCCTGGCGTAAACGTTAAAGAACTAGGTTAAATGTGTGAAGCCAAACGAAAATAAAAAAAAGTTTTCGTTAACTATCAAAATTCTATTTATTTTATTCGGAAAACATACAGTTAGACACCATTTATCTGTTTTCGCATTTGAACTGTCAAAGTTTAAACCTCTGCGTGCATTTCACTGCAAATTATAACATTATAGCCAAGCGTTGTCCTTACCATCAGACCATCCATACTTCTACTAATATTATAAAATCGAATTGAAAGTGACTCTGTCTGTCTGTCTTTCAGTTTGTAGGCTTTTCACGGCTAAACGGTTTTTGATGAAATTTGGAAATTCGTTATTTTTGACATTTTAATTACTTACTATCATTTTTGGATTATTTTATTCTTATGTAACTGATGTTTATGGACTTGGATTGTGAATTAAATACAGTGAATTGAACTGAAAAGTGTTACAGTATTTCACAATGAAGGTTTTTGGATACTATTTTCTGAATAAACGCAAACAAAGTCGCGGGTAACAGCTAGTAGTATTTATACTCCGCAAGGTACAGCGTTCCGAGCAAAAATTGTCACGTGGGAGACACGCAGTGACGTCAGTCGATGCACAAGCATCAACACAACATCTGATTATTATGGAAACTGACGTGGTTTTCACACATTATGATTTATGAAACGAGAATTACTCACGTACGATTTGGTCGACTATTTCGACTATAGAGGTAGTTTCAAATTTTTTTAATAACTAATGCTGGTAGCCTCTGAGGCCTCTACAGCGGACCGGACGTAAGACAAGCGCGGAGGACGCAGGGCCTTGAGAGAGTTTGTTCTAGCTAAGGGCGACTAGCACAAAGACACCACGAAGGTACGGACCTCGGCTTGGGCCGTCGCCGGGGAGGGGGAGTCGATTTGCTCAGGCAACCCAGACGTACCTCAGAGGTGCCCTTTCGCTCGTTGCCCATAGTTTGTAAGCATTTTTGAGGCCCTGCACCATCTGCGCTTGCCTAATGCCCGGTACGCTGTCGAGGCCTCAGTGGCCAACAGCATAGAGTGATCCAAAAAAAAAAAAAACTTGAGCCCTACTAGGTTGGACTGATTGACTATTTGGAGAGAATCTAACCGATCTTTATTCAGATCCTGGATGTCTTCGACCTCGTCGGCGAGGTCGGTGTTTGATCGTGTTCCTTTGGTAACCGGCGCCTAAATACCAAATACCGCATACTTCCTGTTGCGAGTAGCTGTCAGGTTGGCCATTTCAACCGCATTCGGCGGTCTTTATCAAGACGAGTGCGCGCACGCGGCTGCGTCTCGCATAGCAGTATCTTTGTCTATCTCAGTGCTACGACTTGGTCGATCGCAGAAATATTAAAAAAAAAGTTCAGGTGGTGAGTACCTAAGTCCATAGTTATATAATATTCTTTCTCCACGGAACCCTAAACATAGTCTTGTCAGCCAAACTGAAACTACATCGTCTCTGTCTGTCTGCCGATCTAGATCTACATTGTGCGATGGGAGGAGAGATACGCCCCTCGCCCCGCCTCTCTGCCTCAAGGTGATTTTACAGACAAAACATCGATCAATAAACTCCGTTCAACTATAGTTTCACAACGGTCTAAATTAACAAATACATAGTATGATAGCCTATTCGGAGAAGACTCGGCTCTCAAGCCAGAGGGAGCGGGTTCGGATCCAGCCTAAGGCACGAACCAATTTGTTCATTGTGTGAACATACTCGTACTCGTATGTGTTAAGGTCATTTGCTACGTAACTGGAGCCCGGTGTATGGCGACAGGCTTGCCCCCTGTCACATTTAGGACTGAATATCGTCCAGCGAAATGTGGGTGTTGTACACCTCTGCCAGGCCCCTCGGGGGAAAGCGTAAAGATATACGATGAAACAAAGTCGCTTTCCGCGTCTGTCTCAGTCAGTCTGTCTAACTTCTCCTAAGCCACACAACGGATTTTAATACAGTTTTCACCATCAGCTCGACTTTTTTTAATACAGTTTTCACCATCAGCTCGACTTTTTTTAAATCAGTTTTCACCATCAGCTGGACTTTTTAATACAGTTTTAACCATCAGCTCGACTTTTTAATACAGTTTTCATCATCAGCTGGACTTTTTAATACAGTTTTCATCATCAGCTTGACTTTTTAATATAGTTTTCACCATCAGCTCGACTTTTTAATACAGTTTTCACCATCAGCTCGACTTTTTTCACGAAAGGCTAGAGGTACCATGCAAAACTGAGGCGAGTCGCTAGTCCTACTTAATATTATAAACGCGAAAGTTTGAAAGAATGGATGGACGGATGTTTGTTACTCTTTCACGCCAGAACGGCTGAACAGATCTGGATGAGATTTAGCACAGAGATAGACTATAGTCTAGAATAGCACATAGGATACTTTTTAACCGCGGGTAAAACCGCGGGGCGCAGCTAGTTGTCATATAAACTCCTTTTTAGGTCGTCTTATCGAGCTGAACGCGGATGGCCCGCGCGTGGCCTGTTCTAAAAACTGACAATCAACGAGTAACATTATTAAAAGAAAAACAAAAAACCCCCCTTGAAAAAATTTGGACTCACTTCCACTATCAAGACGATTCTAATGACACTCTAACTTCCAAGACGATTCTAATGACACTCTAACTTCCAAGACGATACAAATGACACCTCGCATGTCCAAATCCATCAAGCTGTTTAGGCTGTAGGACGTGCCAAAGAATCCTCATACACACATACATACCCACATACATACATACCCACATACATACATACACACATACATACATACAAACATACACTTGAAAAACATAACCCTAATTCTTGCGCAGTCGGGCAAAAAGCAGTTTATGTCTCAGAATAATTATAACTTCATTACAACTTCATCAATGTTTTTCATTAAATCCCATAGTGAAGCGGTCAGTCGCTGAGCTTTCAAGTGGACGGAGTCCTTTAGCCTCGCATTCCTACTTCATTTTACATTACGTAAGAGCAGAATGATTGCTTGAACTAAATACACATTAGCTTTTTTTTTTATTTGGCTAAACACATTTGTGCATTTGTACCTAATTACATCAACACTCGTAGTAAGCCAGACCCTTGGAGGGCTATTCCTACGCGTGAGATCAGATGAGATTTTATCTTGATCACTCTCACACTTATGACGTTTCAAACGAGAGCAACAAGGAGGACAAAAAGGTGAGATGAAAATCTCAAATCTCCGAATAGCGCCCCTGGGCTTTGAACCTTAAATTTTGAGACTCTACGTGCTACTGGATTTCCTTGCAAATTACAACTGTAAGTATAGGAAAGCGTAATATAGTGGTCTTGTCAAAGATAGGTAAAAAAAATAATTTCTAGATTATTGACATTTTAAAACAACATCATGAGAATGTTTCCACACCACCTGCTCGACAATGATCAATTACATAACACGCACTCTCAACGTAAAAAAAGGCATTGCCTCCCTAGGGAGATAAAGTTGTACGAAAATGCCAAGGGAGTTTTGGTGCAAAGAGGTTAAAATTGAATAATAACTCAAAATACAGGCACTGTAAGAAGAGGTTGTTCGAAAATTGAACTGACCACCAAGAAAAAAAAACGCAGCTGGACCACGAGCTCCACGAAATTTAAAACAAAAGACGGTGTTTGGTGTAACATATGTTCACAGTTCCTTTTTATTGCCTCGCAAAAGGTGTGAAAAGTAGAGTATTCACCTTTGGGATAAAGCAGTGTCTTCGTCTTGGGCGGCTTGAACTCCTCGCTTAACTCAGTAGGACTCTACATAACTCCCTCGCTGTAAGGGAGTTATGTAGAGTCCTCCCTCCCCTCGGGATTTAACTCTAGAGTCCCTCGTTACGTTCAGGGTTCGATAAGCCGCCCGCGACGTAAGACACTGCTTTGCCCCTCGGTGCAAAATCTACTATTCTTTCACCAACAAATAATGTTTTTTTGTCCTAGAAAACGTCAACCTTCAAAGGCTTTCTACACTGACTATACACTAAATCCCAGGTCTACATTAACTTAAACCAATAAATAAACACTGCAAAAGCTATTTATATTAACTATAATACGTGGTTATTAAAAATAGCTTTTGTTTTATAAACTTCTCATTTTTATTTCCTCGGTTATTATTTGGTGATGTGTATAGAATATATACCAAGTTAATCACATCCTAACTAATATTACAAATGCGAAAGTGAGTTTGTTCGTTTGTTTGTTTGTAACGCTTTCAAGTCTCAACTACGCAACCAGTCGTCTTGAAATTTTGCATACATGTTGTCTGGGGGGCTATTCCTGCGCGTGAGATGAGATGAGATTTTATCTTGGTCACTCTCACACCTATGACAATTTAAACTAGAGCAACAAGGACGCAAAATTGTGAGATGAGAATCTCAAATCTCCGAATAGGGTCCCTGGGGTACAGAAAAGGACATAGGGTAATTTTTATCCCGAAAAAATAAATCGTTCCTGTGGGACCGCGGGTGAAACCACGGGGCGCAGCTAGTACTAAATAGTCTTATATGAAGGTCTTAGTTACAAAAATGATTCAACCACTTTGTTCAGAACAAGAACATCAATAAAAGAAAAAAAAAACCCGGCTGCAAAATATTGTACCATAAGTCACTTCCACTACTAAGACGATTCAAATGACACCTCACATGTCGAAATACATCAAGCTGTATACGCTGTATAGGACATAAACAAAAAAACCTCATACTTATTACATACTCGAAAAACATAACCCCCCTTCTTGCGCAGTCAGGTAAAAAGAGCCACTACCACCCAGAGGCCCTATTCGGAGATTTGAGATTTTCATCTCACTTTTTTTCGTCCTTGTTACTCTCGTTTGAAACGTCATAGGTGTGAGAGTGACCAAGATAAAATCTCATCTCATCTCACGCGCAGGAATAGCCCCCCAGGAGTTCTTTACCCAGAAGTAGATGAACAAGCAAAAAACTGACACTGACGGGCATATACAGAAAAAATGTTTTCAAATCATTGGCTTATAATAATAATAATCCATTTATTTCAGGCAATATAACTTGCATATAATGCAAGTTACAGAGGCCCATAGAAAATAAATACCTCACAAACTAAAATACATATGAATAACATCAATAAAATTAACTAAACCTTCTGGGCTTTTGCTCCCTGTGCGGCCTCCCAGTAGCGCTGGAACACTAGCCCTTTTGGCCAGAAGTCAGGCGAGAGTAGTGCTGCCTTGTGTTTCGCTGGAACCCGTAGTAAAAGACAAGCTTAGCATTAGCTAGCTAGCATTCAGCAAACACTTAATGACGTCATCGTCATCCGTCTCTTTCGACCTTGTTGTAAATTACCTATTTCGGTCATGCTTAAGCATCGATTGACGTCACTATGTGTTTCTAAATGATATATCTGGCGTAGTACATTATTAATATCATGGGTAAGTATTAATATTTATTACAAGAGCCAGTAGTAATTTGCGTCTACCCTCCCGTCTAGCCGACAAAAACTACAGACCTACATTTATTTACGGCCTACTAAGGCGGCAGCAATAATTCGCCCCGCGTTTTCCGCGTCACGTACCATAGACAATCGGCAGCGAACCGACCTCTTTTGTCCAAGCCTGATTTATTATTTGTCACCGTTTGAATCTCGAACGTTTATTGGTGAATGGCCTTTTTTCGGATTGAGAATGCGTTTTGATGAATGAACATGCGATTCGATTTGTAATTTGTAGGTAGTCGTAAGATGCGAATGCTTTCGTTTTTTTTTTGTGTAAGTTGTAGATAATGCCAACTAAACAGTATTAATAATACTTCTAGAGCGATCAATTAATTATTATTTAATGTGTGGAACCCGCCATATTTTTCAAGAATCAAACTCAGACCCAGCCGACGCGACGGCACGCACCAATTTGTTCATTGCGTGAGCATATGTGCGTATTGTATGTCATCTGCTACATGACTGGAGCCCGGTGTATTCTGTATGTAGATCTAAAGACCAAATAAAAGAGAAAGCCGATGTTTTGTCAGACATGAAAACACCTAACAGAGGACCGACAGGGGAGCTATTCGTACGCGTGAGATGAGATGAGATTGGTGGACGAAACATGGTGAGATAAAATCTCACTCCTTAAGAATAAGCCCTCCAGGCTTGGGCATCACTCCACCGACAAGAGAGCAACGCTCCAAAATTTTCAATGAATTATACTTATGACATGTATTCAAAAGTAATCAACATTCAGAATTTCAGATGCTCAATTTTTTGAACGCTCACCTAACTAAGTCTCATAATAAAAAAAAACATTGCTTCCATACATTTTTGTAGCCCTAATATTACGGCCTTTTTACTGCCCGTTAAAAGAGTTTAAATTTATAAAACGGGATAACATTACGAGCCGAGAGCAACAAAACCAATAAAAAAGCGAACTGTCATAATTAACGCGTTTTCGTCTTCGATCGGCGTAGACAAAGGAGGTTGGTTTATTCTGCCGCACGTACTGGCTGTTCCGAACGCTTCTCTTCTATATTGTTTATGGTATAACGACGCGGGCTTATGTAAACGATTATTTTTATTGTAATTTTGTTGGTGCATAAAATGGATTTATTACCGAATTATGGACAGCATTCGTGGTTACGTTGAGTGTGTTTTGTTTATGAAGTTAGGCTTCATTAGATTAGATTTTTTTTATTAACTTATTAGCTGCGCCCCGCGGTTTCACCCGCGGTTAAAAAGTAGATCTAGACTATAATATTTTTCTGTGCCAACTTTCATCCAGATCTGTTTAGCCGTTCTGGCGTGAAAGAGTAACAAACATCCACCTATCCATCCATCCATTCTTATAAACTTCCGCATTTATAATATTGTATAAAGGATAAAGGATATCTCAGATCAACTTAGACAATAAGATGGCGAACAACGTACAATTTAAGTGAAGCCAAAAACCATCCAAAAACTAAGCTACTGTCGTATATGTACACAATACGCTCACATTAACGCAAAAAACTACGCTACTCGCTTGGTCATTCTTACCTCGACATTACGTGCATTGGTTTATGGTATAATTTCGTGTACATAAACATACATAGTGCATTGTACGTACAAGTGTGGCCAGGACTACATTTAGAGGCTCTTTTTAAAGACTGCGCAGTTTTTTTACAAGTCAATATTGAAAAAGCCGTAACATTAAACTCTTACAAATATGTACAGTTTTAGAATATTAAATCTACTAAGGTTGTATATTGGAACGGAAATGGCTAACGTAGAATTTGGGAAGTAACTTTAGTTTTCGTGCAATTGTAAATGTTTTTCATGGCAACATTACCACGTACACAAGTTTAAAAAGAAGTGGCTTCAGCGAGAAATAACGCAGTGTTTCATCTTTTCCTCTAGGTTGATCTGAGACTTATTTATGTATAATTACAGTTAAAACGTAAACATGCCCTAAAAAACCAATACGATAGGTGGTCATAAAAACACTACAACGCCACATATCTAATTCTCTTCTCCAATTCTAGGCCCTATTCTAATAGGTCTACAATCGATAGGTGGGCTAAGGAATACTACAACGACGCAAGTTGGCCCCGCCGTGTTGAGGTCAGACAGACTAGACAAACTAGACAGACAGAACAGACAGCTAACAATGGCATCCATACTTCCATACTTATATTATAAAATCGAAAGTATCTCTATATTTGTCTGTCTCGCTGTTTGTGGGCTTTCACGGCTAAACGGCTGAGTGAAGATCTTGAAATCTTGAAATTTGATAATAAGTTACAGTAGGTATATCACGACGTGACACTCTTCACTATTTTCTATCTGTCTGTCTCCTCGTAGGCTTTTCACGGCTAAGCAGCTGAAAACTTTCATCGTAATAAATAAATAAATAAATTGGGGACACTTCCACACACGGTCGCCTGACCCCAAACTAAGCAAAGCTTGTACTATGGCTGCCAGGGGCTGATACACATACTTAAATATTTTTAAATACATACTTAAATACATATTAACACCCAGACATAGAACAAACACAAATGTTCATCACATAAATGTTTGCCCTAGGTGGGAATCGAACCCACGCCCCCAAGCTCAGAAGGCAGGTTCACTACCAACCGAGCCACCGAGGCAGTCAATAGGGTAGACTGGGTACGGTTGAAACATTTTAGCATTTATCATGTATAGCATCGGGATTTGTTAAGCGAGCGATGTCGGAAATATACTAAATAAAAGACCTTATATCTGTCTACTACAGGTCAATGTTCTTTAAGATCACTGTATAGTATTTTCTGAATAAATACAAATTAAAAAAAATTTGTCATTTGTTTGAACCGTCCCCATCCCAGGGTCGGTTGAAACAGTGTCTGGGGTCAATTGAAACACATGCAAATAATACAAAATATAACCAATTATCATGTTTTATTAATCTTCTAATAACATTTTTCGAATGGTAATGGCACATTTGACTATCACAAATATTTTTATGAAGAAATATTTAAGTCTTTGGCTATATTTATAATCTAACATTATTTTTAATCAGCCTTCAAAGTTTTATATTAAGTACAACTCAAACTAAATAATAATCAGATGTTGGTAGCGATAATATTTTTGAAATAAAGTTACCAAGCAAACATGCTATTATATTTCTCAACTATCAACACTTTTAATTATAAACTATCAAAACAAAGACATTAACTTTATCAATGAAAATTAAAATTAAAATTTTAAACAAAACTACTTCCCGCTTTCACATCTTCATAGGCTTGTTTGTACGTTAATAAGTCGGTTCGACCTTTCGTAGTCTTTCTTTGGCGTACTCTTGGCATCTAAAAATCAATAAAGTTTAATTAATAAACTGTTTCAACCGTATCCACAAATAATGTTTCAACTGTCCCCACCCCCCCATCTTAGTATAAAACGGTTCACAGTAAGAATAATAGTAAATTTAAATAAAAACTTATCATACTACAATATTGTACAAACTTCAATTCAACTGTAACAGAACTCTCAATCATCTAACTATAAACGAAATCTTAATAATTGCAAAAATGTAGGTACAAAAATACTTACTTTTCCGTCAAAAAACACAATGGGGCCTCCTACAGACAAACACAGCGCCCGAAGAGCGACGCAATACTAAAATTCAAGTTTCGACTTGTCGCCCGCTTCGTACTCCCCTTGTACCCTTTACCTCATCACGCACCATTCACGAGATATTCACTTTGTTTCAACCGTCCACCGTTTCAACCGTACCCAGTCTACCCTACTATAACTTATTATTTATTCTCATTTCGCATTCCACTCGCTTCCATACACTCGCAGTTATTTCTCATCCCACTCGCTCGTAACAACGTCTGAAGGTATAATCCCTTAAACAGGATGTTGCACAGCCTACGTTTCCCTGAAGAATCTCCTCAAGGTGTTTGCAAAGACAAAGATATTTTTTCGCATTCATATGGATCTTTTAAATCTATTTTAAATAAAGTACTTCGTAGTTGAAGTCTAAAATTAATTTAAGTTCAATTTTTTTTATTCTAAATTCTTTGATAATGATTGTCTCTCTTTTTGTAAATTTTATAATCCATTTTAATGTATTTTTCTTTGAATGTGTCAAGTTTTAAATTGTAAGTTGTGTATCGTAAGTGGACTTAAAGTTTAAAGAGATTCCTTTTGATGAGTTTTTTTGATGTATTTAATTAACTTTTTGTCTGTGACTGTACCATAACCAAATAAAATAAAAATTATCAAATTTCATCAAGATTCGATGAAATTTGATAACTATATCAACCTGGTTAACCACCATTAGCCAGCATTATGCTGAGTTGGAGCCGGTTTGCGGCAGGAAACCTGTTTTTTCTTTTCTGTCTTTATTTTTTGTTATGTGTTTTTTTTTCTCCTATGTTTCCTGTTGCAAATAAATTCTATTCTATTCTATTCTATATAGTTACAGTAGGTATATCACGACGTTTTTGGATACTATTTTCTGAATAAACGCGAACGCTGTCGCAGGTACGAGTAACAGCTAGTAGATTATAAAACGCGAGCGAGTCGCGGTAAGATGAGCTAGTGATTAAATTGAAATATTTACCTAGCACATTACGATTCATACCTACAACACAGTACATAGTACAAATGTACTAAAAAAAACATTTGACTCAGTGACTTCATCGTTGCATGACTCACTCAGATTTTGAGACCTAGTGACCTACTGACTTTGACATACATACATTCATACAAACGATTTACAAACAAAGCGTTTTTAATTATTGGCCACTGCTCATTATACCTACTTACACCTTCAGCGAAAGCGATGATAGCCTAGTTGGAAAAGGCCCGCTTCTCAAGCCAGAGGGAGCGGGTTCAAACCCAGCCGACGGGACACACCAATTTGTTCAATGTATGAAAACACTAGCTGCGCCTCGCGGTTTCACCCGCAGTTAAAAAGTATCATATGTGCTATTCTAGACCATAATCTATCTCTGTGCCAAATTTCATCCAGATCTGTTCAGCCGTTCTGGCGTGAAAGAGTAACAAACATCCATCCATCAATTCTTACAAACTTTCGCGTTTATAATATTAGTAGGAAGTAGGATGTGCGTATTATATGTCATCTGCTACATGACTGGAGCCCGGTGTATGGCGACAGGCTCGCCCCCTGTCACATTTGGGACTGAATATCGTCCGGCGAAGTGTGGGTGTTGTATTGAAAATTGAAATTCTATCGACCGAGCAAGCATCATTGTTAAGGGTTCCGCGCCGCTCTGAATTTTCCAGACGAACGCGCTTGTCAAATTTCTTGGAAACCATTGGTCAGGTTTGATGAAATTTGGCGTGTAAATTTCCGCCCCTATGTTCTTGGTTCTAGGAATCTACAACTGTCGGACAAAAATACAACCGAATTGAGAACCTCCTCCTTTTTTGTAGTCAATTTAAAAGGACTAAGTGACTCTGTGAAATAAAAAAAATATAATTGCATAAAATAAATTGCACAATGATTTTACGCTCCATAAATCTATGCCCATTAAAAAGAACATCGCTCAAATTCGAGTTTAGAATCAATCCGTTTCCACCCATATCCGCCGGGGGTGTCGACGTTCCCCATTGGCTGGGAGAAGGGTGGCGGCGGGTAAAGCCGACCAATCGCAGCGGTTCCCGCGAACGTGCTTTATCTGCAGCCAGCACCCCACGGCTCTAAAGTTGTGTTTACGCTGCGTTTCAATTGTTTGTCGTTTTAATTGATGTTCGTTTTTTAAAAGGTGAGGGCGCTGATACTTTTTTTTTCTTTTTTGAGGAGGCTTAGGGTAGGATGTCAGAGCGGATGAGTGGAGTGGTAAATTGTGTCCTTTGGACTAGCTAGTTGGTACACCTGGCTTTGCGTGTATCTAGTTTAAGTATATTAATTGAGGTACGAGTATTTTACTTTGGGTAATGAATCTATCGCTCTTAGTTCGCGCAAAATTGATTTTTTTTTACAACAGACTTGGCATTTGACCACTGACTCGCCTGATGTGAAGCGTCGACGTGATCGAAGGTGTAACACGCTTGCCTAGAAGATACCTATTCACTTTACTCTTGAACACCCCCGGATTGTATTTAGGTAGAAAGACAGACGCAGGCAACGAGTTCCACACCACTGCAGTTCTTACAAGAAAAGTTGACTTGAAACGCTCAGTGCGTTTCAAGTCAACTTTTCTTGTCTACAGTCTACAGTCTCACTCATTACAGTCTCACTCAAGAGGGGTCTTGAGTGAGACTGTAATTTATCTACTATTTGTAAAAATAATGCCCCTCAGTTTCTTGCCTGTTCTTCTGAGTAGAGGCTCTTTATCCAAACAAGGCGGTCGAGTCTATTTAAATAACTTTGACGTTCATAAGTGTATATCTTTGATACCTAAATTGAATAAAAACATTTTGACTTTGGCTTTGAAAAAATGAGGTTTACAGATTCACTAGTTTCTGGTTGTAAAGTCAAGCCAATAGGTAGCCTCAAGGAGACTCGAGGATACTCAAAGAGCCATGGAGAGAGCTTTTCTTAGTTTCCTTACGAGATTAAATCAGATATGAAGAAATCTGCAGGCGAACTAAAGGAACCGACATACATACATACATACGTATCGTCACGCGTTTCCCCCGAGGGGGCTGGCAGAGGTGTAATACAACACTGACACATCGCCGGACGGTATTCAGTCCCAAATGTGGCAGGGGGCGAGCCTGTCGCCATACACCGGGCTCCAGTCATGTAGCAGATGACATACAACCGACATAGCCAGCAGAATTGCCAAACTAAAGTGGCAGTGGCAGCGGACAGAGTTCATCGGTCATAGATCCGACAGCCGATGGCGAAGGATGCTTTTCGAGTAGCGACCACAAACCGGAAGACGCAGCGTGGGAGGGCCTCCCGCTAGGTGGGCTGACGACTGCACTATTCACAATAATTTCGGATCCCACAAATTTAAACTCAAACTGATTGAATCTAGTCTACTTTTATACATTTTGGAATCAAAGAGAAATTAGGTTTATTTTATAGGTCAAAACATTAAATTAAATACAAAACAATACAATACAATGTAGTTTAGTCACTCAAATTTCACTTCCCATCCCGAACGCCTCTTCCGAAAGTGCCCATTAAGCTGGCGGCATTTCCCCGCTGTATCGCCAGGGAGATACGCTGGGCGAGAAACTGCCCCGATCGAGGATTTCCCCTACGTGCAGTCGAGGATTTCCCCTACGTGCAGTCGAGGATTTCCCCTACGTTCAGTCGAGGATTTCCCCTACGTTCAAATTTTGGAATAGTATAAATCCGATCAGAAGAATGAACCACGTTTAAAAACGTATGAACTTATAAGAGACCTTTTGTGATAGATCAGGGTACCGCCCGCCCCCGCGGGCGGTAGTCCTGTCATTACGAACCAGGGGGGCCATTCTTGCGCGTGAGATGAGATGAGATTTTATCTTGGTCACTCTCACACCTATGACGTTTCAAATGAGAGCAACAAGGACGATAAAATGTGAGATGAGAATCTCAAATCTCCGAATAGGGTCCCAGTGCATAGTTTGTGACCCTAGGGTTTTAGAAAGCTCGGTTTTAGAAAGGTCTCGCACACTAACATGACGTCGACCTGATGGGTCGTGAGGAACTCGTGGATGAGGGGACGTGAGTTCCCCGAGGAGAGGCTGTTGGCATTGTACCATGTCAACTTAATACGGACTGAAATTCGAATAATTTGAGCTTAAATTATTTGGAAACTTTTTTTTTTAATGTACAATAGGTCGGCGTTTGACCACCAACTCGCCTGATGTTTGTGGTCTAAGATGGCGCACGACGACCTATAAGGTACTTATTCACTCTAGCCTTGAAGTTTTGTAGAGTAAAGAAGTACAAAGACAGCAGTTGAGTGAGGCACTATAAGTGCGCTACTGCTCAGACTCGTCTTCTTCCGATTGATTGTGTAGTAGGGCTATTCGGAGTGAGATTCAATCTCACCATTTTTCGTCCTTGTTGCTCTCGATTGAATGATCATAGATGTGAGAGTAACCAACATACAATCTCATCTCACGCAAATAGCCACCCTGGTGAGGGGCGCGAGAAGACAATGGATGCGGGCAGCGCAAGACCGGTCGTTGTGGAGATCATTGGGTGAGACAGCAGTCCTGCAGTGGACATCTTCCGGCTGGAGTGATGATGATTACAAGATACCTATAGTAGGTCGAGTATAAGATCTAATGAGTAAAAATACTACTAAACAAGTATCATTAATAAAAGAAAAACAAAAAACCCGACTGCAAAATATTGTACCCTATGTCACTTCCACTATCAGGACGATTCAAATGACACCTCACATGGCGGAATCCATCAAACTGTTTAGGCTGTAAGGCGTGCCAAAGAAACCTCATACCTACATACATACCCACATACATACATACACTCGAAAAACATAACCCTCCTTCTTGCGCAGTCGGGTAAATAGTTACAAAGGGTCGCCTTAACTCTGACACTCAATAAATCTGTACCCGTTGACCTTTTAATAGCGGTCATACTTTTTAAACTAAGAACAAAAGCTGCATTTCAAATTCAGAATCGGAATCGTTCGAACGAGGCCGTTGGAACAAAGCTTTGTTTTGTCATGGCGTTCGATTTTCGAACGGTCGATTCTAGTGACGTTACTAGATTAATAGGCCGGATTTTTGACCGGAATGTAATGTAATGTACAGTTGCGATAGGTACTAACATTTTCAGACATAGAAATAGCAGCGTTTTACCTGAAATAAAACGCATATTAAAATACTTACCTAACTGGAAGCTATATATATGAGAGTGCATTTCCGTTTCCGTCGAAAGTACCAGCGTTTTCGTACTTTTAATGCCTTTTAACCGGAAATACTAGGTGGCGCCACCTCTGCATTCGCGCTTTGTGAAAATATCGCGCGCCATTTGTCATCATTGGCTTAATTTTCCGAATTTCCACCAGGCAGAAATTAAAGTGATAGCTTCCAGTTAGGTAAGTATTTTAATATGCGTTTTATTTCAGGTAAAACGCTGCTATTAAATAACTTGACCGTAACTGGAAGCTATATATATGAGAGTCTGTTTGGTATTGCCTGGTGGTGCCACCTACAGTAGGACTATTAACCTCATTGTTAAAAGAAACGCCAATGTGAGATATAAATAATATTAATAATGATTAAATATCTAATCAAAAATGTTGTTGTAAAAACAACTTGAATATAAGGTTTTTCTTTAGGACATTCAATGGTAGTAAATTAAAAAATTTTGCTATATTAGTGCATGACATCAAGGCTTTTCCCAAAACTCAATTACCGCCGTGAGTAAAACGGCAAAGCTAAGGGCAAGATAGATAGAAGCAATAGATATATTTTGTTTACATAAAATTAAACCGGTAACAAGGCATTATATTATTTCTGATCTATTGGTCTGAAACAATTACGTATATTAAAATAGTAAATTTTACATCTATAAAATGAATGTCACCAGCATCTGTATAATATCGTATTGTATAGAATGCTTTGGGCATCCATTCCATTGAATTTCTGACACGTTATGGCAATATATAAATACACATATTTATGTCACACTTTGCCTTTGCATTAAGTTTGTATACAAAAGCATACATATTATGTAAGTGATTAAAAATGGTTATAAAAATCAACAGCAGGTCGTTGATCGAAAGATTTTTGTACTATCGCAGGCGACCGCCAACAAACTACTTCTTGGACATACAGCGATACCATTCTTTCTATAGATAGTGTTTAACTAGCCAACCATAACTAAGTGGGGTGACAATTTAAGTGACAGGTCACGGTCAGGTCCGGATCGATAGAAATATCTTTCAACCAGACCGAGTCTCGGCATTTGTTTTAAAATGGCAAAATAAACTGTAAGTAGTGTTTACGTAAACAATTGTATTAAGCTACCGTAACTCATGTGAGTAAGAGATAAATTCGTAAAGCTTAGAACAGTTAAGTATATTACGCATATTTAACGAAAACCAAGAATATTTATTATTCGAAAAAACTTTACTGACTTGACAAATCAGTTATACGTGGTAGACAGCTAATATATGTATGTAGAATTAAGATAATGTCCAAAGACCATTAGGGTTTTCAATATGCCTATTTTTAGACTAAAAATCGAATTCATCAAGTTTTAGACAGCTTATGCCAATACTAACGTTTATATTGAAAATTAGGCTTACTTTCACATCTCTTAACTTCAATAGGGATGTACTGAATTTTTGATAGTGAGTGTCCCAGTCAATGCATTAATCAGCAGTGTTTGTGATGATTTTGTAAAATATAACATGAAAATCACGCCAGACTTTCAAAGACGACGTAATTTTACCATAAACGTCGTCTAATAAATAATCTATCACTTTAATAACACTATTTTGTTATGAATTACCGTTAACAAATGCAATATAGGAAGGATTTCTGCTCCGATACCTATTGCCCTAAGAAAATTTGGCAGTTCAGTTAAGCAACTTACGATAAGCCAGAAATCAGAATTATTGATAACTATAATAGTTACACGTCACAGTTCGCAGTGCAAGTCTCCATTTGAAGAAGGTAGGTAATCAAAAAGAATGGGCGATGGTACTTGCGAGGTACCATCTTTATTTACTGCAAACATTTTATAGGTAGGTAGGTTTTATGGCAATTTGAAACATACAATTTTCTAATGATCAAGTCCAAATCGTGCAAAAATAATTGATATAAGCGCCCGACCCTACTATTTATTTTTTAATTATTATTTGATTGTATAAATATTTAACTAATTTCATATTTTAAATACTTATAATTGTGTTATTCTGAAACGTTGCTTACGAGGAGGGAGCAAACGAGGTTGCTAGTGTCAGTGCGATAGCGCACTTAGTATGACAGACAATGGGCCACACATTCACATATTACGAGGCTGTTCCAAAAGAAATAATTAAAGCACAACATCCGTTCTCGTCACATTATGCGTAACAGAATGTCATTTTTAGGGTGACCTAAATTGCAAGAATCGAAAAGATAAAACATCGTTTTAAACCAAGTAGCAGGCATCTCCGTTGTGATTGGAGTCGCAGGAAATACTGCATGAACCCCTAAAGGTTATTGTGCTCGTCGAGCACTTTTGTCGTATGCCAGAATAAACAAGTAAGAGGCAAGACTCACTTCGAAATTTTGAAAGAACATGTTTCACTTTGCAGGTGATTGATTCAATACTATGCAACCCACCTTGAGGTGGTGACTTTATTTCTAATTAAATTAACGTTACACAGGGAACATAATAAGAACATAACGAAAACTTCTCATTTAGACTGAAACAGACTGGCCTGAAGCCGCGCTTACAATTTGATTGTCCTTATAAGACGTTCCCGCGAGGGTAGTTTTTGCATAAGGTATATTTTTATTTTACCTTGAAAAGGCAGTTTGTTTCAAACAAGCTAGTGTATCTATATTAATAGTTTCATGAAGAATAAAAGACAGATTAGGCATTACAACAACAATAAAATACGTTTGAAATATTTCATCCAGCTTTAAAACTAGGTTTTAAGAATATTAGCCCGCAAAAAAGATACTTATCCAGCGATGGTTGTTTGTTATGAACATACAACATTATTAAGATCAAAAAATCACCCTGTCAGGACGTTTTGTAATAAGCCTACGATACTTACTTGATACAATGAAATATTGTATTTTCAAAGAGATACTCATCGGGTGAGGATGGTTTGTTACAACCAAACAAGTTTGTGCTATGTTTATCATGCGCAACTATCGTTCAAGTTTTGCAAATAGCGTGGTTTATTTATTACAAACATACATTGTATGTTGTATTAATTGCTTAATACTATGAAATATGATATTTGCAAAAAAGGTACTCACTTGCAATGGTGGTTTATTATAACCATAAAAAAAAATATTGAAATACATTGTGTTAAAACGCTTATAGCAATGTAATATTTGTCAAGAGATTCACCCTGCGAGGGCGTATCGTTACAAGCATACTAAATAATAGTGTATGTATGGATCGCTTGATTCAATAATATGTGAAGTGACATTTGCAAATAGGTAGCCTCCCTGCGAGGGTGGCTTTTGCAAAAGATTACCTACCCTGCGAGGGTGGTTTATTACAAGCATACAATGATGTATGATGTATTGATTGCTTAAAGCAATGTAATATGATATTTGCAAAGAGATTCACCCTGCGAGGGCGTATCGTTACAAGCACACTAAATAATAGTGTATGTATGGATCGCTTGATTCAATATTTTGTGAAGTGACATTTGCAAATAGGTAGCCTCCCTGCGAGGGTGGCTTTTGCAAAAGATTACCTACCCTGCGAGGGTGGTTTATTACAAGCATACAATGATGTATTGATTGCTTAAAGCAATGTAATATGATATTTGCAAAGAGATTCACCCTGCGAGGGCGTATCGTTACAAGCATACTAAATAATAGTGTATGTATGGATCGCTTGATTCAATATTTTGTGAAGTGACATTTGCAAATAGGTAGCCTCCCTGCGAGGGTGGCTTTTGCAAAAGATTACCTACCCTGCGAGGGTGGTTTATTACAAGCATACAATGATGTATGATGTATTGATTGCTTAAAGCAATGTAATATGATATTTGTAAAGAGATTCACCCTGCGAGGGCGTATCGTTACAAGCATTTCAGAGTATGCTGTATTGATTACATTATTCAATGTAAGGAGGTACAGGTATTCCCGTATCTCCCTATTATAACCATGCGAATGCATGTTGAACTGATTGTTTGCATAACAATATAGTAAAAGGGAATAAAATCAAAATAAAATACTTGTTCCTCTAAACTTAAACGCAATGTCAAAAGATCAAGTCCACAATTTAAAAACTATTTCAAAAGAAGGTTAAGAAAGCCTTCTTGCCTTTATATGCATTTAAATAATGAAAAGTCTTTATAGCTAAAGTTTAAAGTTTTTATAGCTAGGTGACGTAAGATATTATATTTTCGCCCCACTATTGTTTGTTCCCAGGTCTGTGACACCTGGATTATGATTTCTTACGTCCACAATAATAGGCATTACCTAGCCGCTAAGAACATGTAATCAAAAAAAAAAATTTGGCATGGTGTATCAAAAATATACAGTGACTTAAAGCGAACGAACTGATAGATCGCTAGATAAGGTCGAGTTATTTTTATGACTCGTAGTTAAGCAATTGATACACTGTTGCAACATTTGAAATCCATTGTCTTTATAAAAAGATTTTTTCACTCACCAAATTTCTTCAATTATCGGCCAGCACGTCAACCAATATCGTTGAACTAGTAGAATCGCAAAAGCACGCTGTTACGCACCTTTCACTGAACCACGGTCGCGGCCCGTGCTTTGCCGCTTGGGCGTTGGGCGGCAAACTTTTATACGTTTCTGGAAGCAAAACTATGTTAAAAACTGGTAATAATCTTACATATTATCTGAAAAATACTTATGAGGCGTCGTTTGACCGCCATTTTGTAAGCCACAAATGGTTAAAAAACATTTAGGCACACTAAAATTTTTAAAAATCAATTTAATCGAACGGTAAAACCGTTAAAACGAATTCTAATCACTCATTTCGAACAAATGAATTGAAGAAATGAAATATAATGTGGTACTTACTGCGTAAAATGTATACTTAACACCGAGTTATTTTTGGGAAATAACTACATTTCATTACTTTACCACATAATTATTAACAAATTATCACTTTGTATTAACTAATTATGCAACACGACGCAAGCTGCTAGGGCTGCGGCGATGTTACTTCGACGAAAATTAAAACGCCAATGATGACAAATGGCGCGCGATATTTTCACAAAGCGCGAATGCAGAGGTGGCGCCACCTAGTATTTCCGGTTAAAAGGCATTAAAAGTACGAAAACGCTGGTACTTTCGACGGAAACGGAAATGCACTCTCATATAATATATAGCTTCCAGTTACGGTCAAGTTATTTAATACTTACGTGTGACCATTTTTTCAAGTTTTTATTATTTAGATTGCTGCCGGAAAACAATTTTCCACACAAACATTAGTGTGAATTACTGTTCCTTTTACCTAATAGTTCTTCTTTCTGTTTGTTACATATTCATTGGAAAATGGCTGAACCACTCTTGATAAGGAAAAAATACAAGAATCACGCAATATATAAATTACTGTGCCGAGAAATTAAATTAAATTTTAATTATTTATTTTTTTATATAAATTCTAATAAAATATTTTTTATTTTTATTTTATTTTTTAGTACAATCATTTCAATTTCTTCCAATTCATGATTCGGATGTTGAATTGGTTTAGAAATTAATCTAAGATTTATTCCATTAATTTCTAAACCTAATAACTTAATAGCATCAGAAATCAGAAGCAGCCTTAAAATATTTTTGCACTGCTTTTTTTACAATACAATACAATACAAAAACTCTTTATTGACACCAAATACAAAATAAATCTAAACTAAACATTCAAAAATATAGGCGCAATGGGCGGTCTTATCGCTTAAGAGCGATCTCTTCCAGACAACCTTTGGATGGAATAAAAACATTAGATTAAGCATGGACGGTGGTGTGTGCTAAAGTGTGTGCTAAAGTGTGTGTGTTTTTAGTTTTTTTTTCAGCAATTAAAACGCACTTAATCTACTTTAATCCTTTATCCTTACTAATATTAATCAATTAGAGTTTGTTCGCTTGTTTTTTTGTTTGTTTGTTAATTACGCTTTCACGCCGCAATAACACAACCAATCATCATGAAATGTTGCATACACGTTGCCAGGAGTACATAAAAGGACATAGAGTACCTTTTATTCCGAAAAATATAACAGTTACCACGGGTGAAACCGCGGAACGCAGCTAGTCATAAACAACATAACATATCGTCACGCCTTTGCCCCAAAGGGGCTGTCAGAGGTTTAATACAACACCCACACTTCGCCGGACGATATTCAGTCCCAAATATAAAAGTCCATGTAGCTCCAGTCATGTAGCAAATGACATAAATACAATACGCACACATGTTCACACAATGAACAAATTGGTGCGTGCCTCGCGGGGTTTGAACCCGCTTGCTCTGACTTAAGATAAATAGGCTATTCATAAATAAAGTAGTTTAATGCCAAAAACCAAAGTACATCACTTGTTTCTTTATTAATACATTATTTTTATTCCATTATTAAAATCCAGATTATTATTACATTATTAATATCCGGATAAAAAGCCGGTTCCTCCAAACCAGCCGGACGTCACTCACTCCCTATTACAGTCGACACTCGAGACTGTTTTGACGTTGCGAGTTATGTTTTTAATTTTTATTTTTTATTGCAGCGCCCGCGCTGGGCCGTGACCGATGTCAATAATAACGTTCAGCTGGCTCTTTATGGTTTTAAGAATTCAATTGTAGATCTGTAGCAATGGTGAAGAATGTGGAGCTTTTAGTCTGTAACTCATAGTTTTTGGGGGCTGAGCTACCCACGTCTGTAGGAGTGTACTCTATTCTGATTCCCTACACGTGGTCCCCGGGTAGTGCTACCCGGGAAGCCAACTCTGGCGGGAGGCTTCGGCCGTGCCTAGTTACCACCCACCGGACCAAGCTATGCCGTGAAATGACCTAGTCGTGTTTCGGGATGTAGTCCGGTGTAACCGTTCCGAAGACGGGTCTGAGCAGTAGTGCACTTGGAGCGCCTCACTCAACTGCCGTCTTTGTACTTCTTCACTCTACAAAACTTCAAGGCTAGAGTGAATAAATGCCTTATAGGTCGTCGTGCTACATCTTACAACGTCGCTTAACATCAGGCGAGTTGGTGGTCAAACGCCGACCTATTCTAAATAAAATTAAAAAAAATAGTCATTTGCCAGCCGGGCCCCAGCCGGCGCGGGACCCCCTAGAACTTGGCTTGCGGGCTTGCCGCCAGCCAGACGGTAGGTAGTTTGGGGGCTACTAACTTATAACGCTACGATCCGCCAATGGCGGGGCGAAGAGCAACTTACAGCTATCTAGGCTTAAAGTTGAGAGCCTTGCCTGCCTAGGGATGGGAAACAAGCAAGTTTAGTTAGTAAGATTAAGAGTCCGGCGACCTAACTAACTTCGACCTAGGCGACCTAGACTATAACTTCGCATTGGCTTAAGGTATTCTAAAGCCATTTCGTCTAGAAGAAGAAGACGAGCGAAGAGAGCGAGTAATGATACTGACGAGCCTCTAAACTTATCTACAGAGTGACAAAGTACACCTTAATTTTTTTTATGACTTTTGCACTTCTGTAATCATTCTTATGTAACTAAGAATTTCCTTTGTATTGTGGATTCATTTAACAGCTAATGATGTAGACAACCTCCCTGTGTAATGGAATTTATGATTTGCTTTGTTTACCTATTGAATAAATCAGTCAAAAGTGACCCCTTAAAAATGCGGATATTTTCCTACCTCTATTTTCGCATGAGAACGTTTTTTTAAAAAAAAACAAGAACGTAGTGGCGGAGATATTGTTAATTTGATTGGACATGCTAAATTTCATCATAATCTGACAAATGGTTTCCAAGAAATTTGAGTAGCGCGTTTGTATGGAAATTTCAGAGCGGCGCGGCTCTCTTAATTTTTCTTTTCATTTCAATTAAAATAAGTTTTTCAATGCGCATAATAGAGAGGAATAGAAAGAGGGAAAAGAGGCATTGCGCTGCTGGGACAGTGGAGGATAATTTTTATTATTAAAATAAAGAGTTTCAATTTCTTCACACCAACAGAGCACGCTGGGTTTAAATAACTGTCAAAATTGTACTGAATTCCGATCATAAGAGGCCCGCGACGCTCTGAAATTTCCATACAAACGCGCTTCTCAAATTTCTTGGAAACCATTTGTCAGATTATGATGAAATTTAGCAAGTACAATTAAATTAACAATTACAAATAAATTAACAATAATTAAAAACAATGGTCTTTTAGTTTAAATTTTTGTGATTTATTTAGTTATTTTAATTTCTAGTCTTTAGTTAATAGTTTAAGTTTTCTTTAATTTTCTGTTAATATTTTAAGTTGTGTACAAATAAAACTTTCGTAATTAACAATATCTCCGCCCCTATGCTCTTGGTTTTTTTTAAAAACGTTCTCAAGCGAAAATAGAGCTATGAAAAACATCCGCATTTGTAAGGAGTCACTTTTGACTGATTTATTCAATAGATAGACAAAGCAAATCAAAAATTCTATTACATAGGGAGGTTGTTTACATCATTAGCTTTTAAATGAATCCATAATACAAGGGAATCTTAATTATTAAAGAATGAGTAGGGTAGTGCAAAAGTCATAAAAAACAAAAACCACTTTGTCACTCTGTAGGTAACTTTAAAGCCTCGTCAGTATCTTTACTTGCTCTCTTCGCTCGTCTTCTTCTAGACGAAATGGCAATGGAAAACCTTACGCCAATGCGAAGTTAGTCTAAAGTGGTCGTCGGACTCTTAACATGTTAAAACGTTGTTAAAATGTTGTCATATAAACATAAGAATAATTTTCTCTCTCTTGTTAGGAACAGTTTTGACGTCTGTCAGCAAGAAAGTAAGATATTTTTAGGAAGAAAAGGGAGGGGAAAGCAAAAACCTCATCAGGTGTGTCTTACCGATTTTTTTAAATTGTGGAATATTTTCCTAAATTTTTTTTTTTTTTATATCTGTACAAGCAACCCTCCTAACATTAACAAAGTTTTAAGAAAGAGTGTAGTATTGTTGATATTTCTATGGGTTATAAGACACTCCTATGCTATGCCGTCGGCTGCGTTTCTACGCATTGCTTGCATTGCATGCTTGCATTGAATCGGCCTCCGATCTATCTAGCCAATATTAGTTGTATATATCTTCTCTAGGTAGTAATAACATATTAGAATTAATAATAAATCAAGCAATATTAATCTGAATACTTAATACACAGCTAGACATATTAAAAAAAAAAACAAAATACTTAACTCAAAAAAAATATAGAGAAGGACCTCAATGCTTTGTTTCATATTAATCTTTTTTTTTGTAGTACATCCACATAAGTGACCTAAAACATTTCAAGAGATTGTCACAACCTTTAATGGATCCTGATAAGATTTTTAAATAGGATTATTTATGATATGAATGAGTTTTTTCTATATTTACCTTATTGGAGTCCAATAAGAGTAGAGCCACTTTTACACAAACAAAATGCATAACTATACATTCTTTTGAATGATTTTCCACTGATTTTTCACTTCACTATTTTTAACACTACAAAAATCACGCGCTATTAGTCAACATTTCTGTAAAAAAACACTAGCTTTTTTACGGGCCACCGTTAAAAAATAATTTAGGCATCGATTTTGACAAAGGAACACTAAATAAATGCTTTTAAAGTTTACTGTCACTGGTTTTCTACCAAAAGAAAATTGGTTTTGAAAATGGAACTTCCGTATAGTCTCATAAAGACAGACGAGCTATTTTTCTTTCACATATCGTAACCAGTTACTAAATAAAAAAACAAAATTAACTTGAATTTACTCACAAAAAAGCACTTCTCAAAAAAAGTTCACAATCAATACCAAATTCCAAATATTAAACATCATCGAATCGCAAGACTTTTTTAAAATTCGAAAGTTCCACACACCAAAAAGTCTCAATAAAATCGAATTCTAAATTCAAACAATTAAGTTTTTAAAATGGTGGCGTTATCGCGTGGCGATCGCGGTAGTTTGACTGACAGACGAGAGCTTTCGCCCCTTCGCTCCCGGAGGCTCAGGGAGGCTGGGAGGGAAAGGGAGGGGCTAATCCAGAGTACACGGGATAGACACGTAAGTAGGAGACGAATTGACACGCATTTTAACGTGAGGTGGCTGAATGGTATCATTTTCATTTGCCTTTTAAAAATATAAAAAAACATCTAAGGAGGTTGAAGTATTTTCCAATTTTTTTGTTTGGTAGTGTAGACTTTGGGTGCTAGGCTAGAGTATTCTTCTTTTAAATCTTCCAAAAGTTAACTTTCTAATTTGACTGTATTTCTATGTGTAATTAGGTGCAAAGATAAAAAAAATACACGTTTGTATTTTATAAAAAATCATAATAAGCATTAAGGACCGCAAGAAGCTTTATTGTACGTAGAACGGTAGACAAAACGTCGACAACGAGTTAATTTCAATATTCTCGAGTAAATATATTTTTTTAAATTAGGTTTATTTATTAAGTTGGTTCATATTATGTTAAAATAAGGTACCTTATATCTCACAAAATCATTTCTATTTGTGCTCTACATATCGCAAATCGCAAGTTTTTGCATAATCAGCACTCACTGTACATTTGTCTCATATTTCCAGGATAGATAGGATACTATTACCACTTAGTTACTCTGTTTTAAATACTTGATGCTCACACGATGTTTTATAAGGTGTCACTTATAGACATTTATTAATTTACAATTTAAAATAACCATTTTCCATCAAAACTGGATGATTCTTTCAAATAAAAAAGCTAATTTTTCCAATTGGTATGCTCTAATGACGCAGGTTTAATGTAACAAATTTTTAAAAATACAAACTTATGGAAACTCTTTTACTTTTTAATTAACTGACTTCCAAAAAGGAGGACGTTTTCGATTCGACTGTATGTTCTTTTTTGTATTAATGTTACACGATTACTCCGCAAATTGTGGATCGATTTTAGTGTTTTTTTTTTGTTTGGCAGATCATACTTTCGAGGTGCTCACATATAAATTTTATCCACATCAAGATCATCAATTAATAACAAAAAAGTACGAACTACAGGATGGAAAGTCAGTTTTTTAAGATAACTTTTTAATTTTATTTTTATTAAACAGCGTATGATTCAATCTTTAGTTAAAACAATTGGCTTAGATAGGTAAGTAGGCATGTCACGATACGTGTTACTCAATATTACCTCACAAGTACGCATACATCACTCCATTCATCTCCAAAACTCGAATAAAATATCGATTCTCCGCAGCCAGCGTAATGCAAACACATCTCGAGACGAAACCAGTTTAAAAAAATAATAAAAAAGTTGATTTGCATGACGTTTGCCTCTTCCCGCCTACAGCGCGCCGCGGCGTCCTATTGGCGGGTCCGGAACCAATGGCTCCGAAGGTCATGCCGGTGTCGTTTTAAAATGTACGGGCTGTCTTCTGTGGTTTGGCTATTAACGTGAATCAATTTTTATAGGTACATTATTTTATACTTGATTTACATAAAAATGTAGGTGCATTGTACAATATTCTACATGTATATTTATTTTACTTCTTCTATCTCTATGTTTTTTTAAATCTTCTCCACATACTAGTATGAAATAAAGTCATTTTCCGCGTCTGTCTACCTATCTGTCTGTCTGTATATCCACTAACCTCCTAAACAACGCAACATCATTATTTTGATGCTGTTTTCGCCATCATCGGTTAGATAATTTTTCACGGGAGGTATACATAAAAAATTCATTAATACAAATAATTACGCATAATTTAACCTATTTTTTTCTAAATTACACCCGTGCTAAGTCAGGGCGGGTCGATAGTCGGAAATAAAATTAATAGTTCGTAAAATTAATCTCATGCAATTTTTTAATTTTTAATAAAATACCACGACCGATTAGGGAATTAAATAGTGTTATGTCTAAAAAGAAATTGAAAATATTTTTACTTGACATCTGTTACTACGAATTGCTGACTTTTTAGATGACAGGAAATTTAATAGATTTGTTTAAGAGGGCCGCGACGCTCTGAAATTTCCATACAAACGCGCTACTTAAATTTCTTGAAAACCATTTGTCAGATTATGATGAAATTTAGTATTTACAATTAAATTAACAATATCTCCGCCCCTATGTTCTTGATTTTTTTTTTTAAAACGTTCTCAAGCGAAAATAGAGCTATAAAAAATATCCACATTTTAAGGGGTCACTTTTGACTGATTTATTCAATAGGTAGACAAAGCAAATCAAAAATTCCATTACATAGGGAGGTTGTCTACATCATTAGCTGTTAAATGAATCCATAATACAAGGAAAATTCTTAGTTACTTAAGAATGGTTACAGAAGCGCAAAAGTCATAAAAATAATTGAAATTGCACTTTGTCACTCTGTAGGTAACTTTAGAGGCTCGTCAGTATCATTACTCGCTCTCTTCGCTCGTCTTCTTCTTCTAAACGAAATGGTTAAAGAATACCTTAAGCCAATGCGAAGTTAGTTAGGTCGCCGGACTCTCTTTGACATGACAGTCAAGCCTCTAAGTCAATTATTAATCATTATTATATTATTTAGCTCTGACATTTTAAATTATTATTTGTATGCCGCACCAGGGGGGCTATTCCTGCGCGTGAGATGAGATGAGATTTTATCTTGGTCACTCTCACACCTATGACGTTTTAAATGAGAGCAACAAGGACGAAAGAAGGTGAGATGAGAATTTAAAATCTCCGAATAGAGTCCCAGGCCAGGACATGTGTACCACCATATTTAAAGATCTTTATGCTATCCTGTATGTGCGGTATCCTAAACCACGTTCTCACAAATAAATGAATCTTGAATCTATTGCAATTTTTTTTTTAATTTGTAAGAAGTTGATAGGTTGTGTGTTACTTACCTATTATACTTGGTGATTTATCATATTTTTCTGATTTTTTTAAATCTAATATCTGTATGCGGTCTACCTGTTGTTGACTGAGCGACGCGAGGTCTCAGAGTCTATTACTGTAGGGCTATTCTTACGCGTGAGATGAGATGAGATTTTATCTTGGTCACTCTCACACCTATGACGTTTCAAACGAGAGCAATAAGAACGAAAAAATGGGAGATGAAAATCTCAAATCTCCGAATAGGGCCACTGAAGGGCATTTCCTACGCGTGAGATGAGATAAGATTTTATCTTGGTCACTCTCACACCTATGACGTTTCCAACGAAAACAACAAGGACGAAAAAATGTGAGATGAAAATCTCAAATCTCCGAATAGGGCCCCTGGGCTGGGACTTATCGTTACTTTGTACGACGACTTGAGTAGATATAGTTGATCCAATCTCCATAAAATTTTGCAGGCAGGTAGTTCATCTAAACACAATTTTGAATTTTAAAAATGAGCGAAATCGGATGAGAAGTTATTCGAGTTTTCCGTTCGAGGTCAACTAGGTAGTTAATTACAGTATAATATTAGAGAACTTATCAACGATGAACCACGAGTAAATTGTTTTTGTAACTCCAACTTGTCTGCCTCAGTGGCTCAGTCGGTAGTGAACCTGCCTTCTGAGCTAGGGGGCGTGGGTTCGATTCCCACGTAGGACAAACATTCATGTTTCATTTGTGTTTGTTCTGTGTCTGGGTGTTAATATATATAAGTATGGATTTAAAAGTATATATGTATAAATATCAGTCTCTGGCCGCCATAGTACAAGCTTTGCTTAGTTTGGGGTCAGACGACCGTGCGTGCAAGTGTCCCGTATATTTAAAAAAAAAAAGAGATTATAAATTTAAAAAAAAAAGTGAAAAAGGACTAAGTACTGGCAGCTAGATGTCTAGTAAGTATCTGCAGCCCCATTAAACTGATCTAACATTAATTACAGTGCTTGTTAACACCTCGCGCGCCATTTCGTCGCAAATTGAACTAATTTGAACCCTCGCTTCCTCCGGTTGTCTCCCCTCGCAGACCCCCCGCAGACACCCGCTTGTACAATGTATAGGGCTGGCTCAACGGGTATGACGTTGTTGTTTAAAAACTCTTTTTATGTTTATTTTTTTTTTTTTTTTTTTTTTTAGTCACAAAAAAAAAAATGAAAAATGAAATGTCATCTGCTACATGACCGGAGCCCGGTATATGGCGACAGGCTCACCCCCTGTCACATTTGGGACTGAATATCGTCCGGTAAAGTGTGGGTGTTGTATTACACCTCTGCTAGCCCTCTCGGGCGTGACGATATTATATGTTATTAGCTGCACTCTGCGGTTTCACCCGCGATTAAAAAGTATCCTATGTGCTATTCTAGACTACAATCTATCTCTGTGCCAAATTTCATCCAGATCTGTTCAGCCGTTCTGGCGTGAAAGAGTAACAAACATCCATCCATCCATCCATCCTTACAAACTTTCGCGTTTATAATATTAGTAGGAAGGATTAGTAATAGTAACTGATCATCTTAGTTAAGTCTAAAAAATAATAATTCCGTTTTGTGTATTTGATTGTGTTTTTTCCAAAATATACATTAAGCAGTATTAATTTACTTAAATTTTTTTTTGTCTAGTTCTACTAGAAGATACTGATTTCTGAGTTCCGTACCAAAATGGTAAAAGAAGTTATCTTTTAAAAAACTGTACAGTTTTAAAAAGAACGTCAAAATTTAGTCCTGGCCACACTTTTTTTATGCACGATTTATGTACACAAAATTATACCATAAACCAATGCATTAATGTCGAGGTGAGAATGACCAAGCGAGTAGCTTAATAGTTTTTGGCTTCACCTTAATCATACGCCGTGCGCCATCTTACTCTCTAGGTTGATCACAGCACTCGCCACGCTCACCCCTACAGCTAATATCAGTGACGGATCCAGGATTTTGGTTTGGGGATACTTGATTTAAGTAAAAGTAAGCTATTACAAGGAACAAGGAAGGTAAGATTTTGGACTCAACATTTGGGACTAAATATCGTCCGGCGAGGTATTGTGTGACAGAGGTCTTTTACACCTCTGTCAGTCCCTTCTGGAGAGAGGCGTGACGATATGATATGTTTGTTATGTTTATAAGATTTTGGTTTAGGCGACAGATGGACGGACTTGGATTTAGGGACTTAGCTGAGAGTAACCTGTTTTACGGCAGGCAAATACGACAGTGTTTACGACAGTGTTTATTAATTCAGTAAACTTTCTTTTTTTTTTATGTAGAATAGGTCGGCGTTTGACCACCAACTCGCCTGATGTTAAGCGACGTTGTGGTCTAAGATGGAGCACGACGACCTATAAGGTACTTATTCACTCTAGCCTTAAAGTTTACTAGAGTGAAGAAGTACAAAGACGGCAGTTGAGTGAGGCGCTACAAGTGCGCCACTGCTCAGACCCGTCTTCAGAACGGTTACACCGGACTACATCCCGAAACACGACTAGGTCATTTCACGGCATGGCTTGGTCCGGTGGGTGGTAACTAGCCACGGCCGAAGCCTCCCACCAGAGTTTGCTACCCGGTTAGCACTACCCGGGGACCACGTGTAGGGAATCAAAATAGAGTACACTCCTACGGACGTGGGTAGCTCAGCCCCCAACTATCTTTGTTGAATAATTACGAGTATGTATAGTAAGTAAAATCGCTTTAACACACCTGTTAACCTACTTATCTACCTTTTGCCGAATTATATATTGGCAAAGCATGTCTGTCTGTCCCTAATATATATTTTTTTTTAATTCTGACAATTTTACTAAAAAAAAAAGCTTACAAATTTTGGTTAAAGATAAATCTTAAAAATATAATAAATACAAAATCAATTAACTAGAGTAAGTTAAGTAGAGTGTGACTTAAATGCATTTGAGGGGGCTTGAGCCCCTTAAGTCCCTCTCAGTCCCTCTGGATCCGCTAGTGGCTAATATCTTCCTGGCTTGAAGGTTTGACAGTTCAAAGTGACTCATAAGAATGTTCTAAGCTCGTCCTTTGTCCAACCAAGCGTTGCAAGCTTACGTCATCATTCCAAATCAATGATCGCCTTCATTGGAGTCCACGACCTTTGTCGCCGCGATTATAATAAAACAATGCCAATTTGGGAATAAGGGAGCGTGTTGTTAGAACATCAGTAGAAGTAAGTACCGAGGATAATAGGTAGGTTCTTTAATACGCTTTATTACACGTAGTGACGTCAACCGATGCTTAAGCAAGACCGAAATAAGTCATTTACAACAAGTTCAAAAGAGACGGATAACTATGACGTCATTATGAATTTGCTGAATGTTTATTGTTTTTATTATTATATTGTTTTTATTTTCGTATGGAACAGCTGTTTTTATTTCGCGATTTCAGAATTGGCTCCATAGTACCCTGTCTATCTCAATGTAACCAGTATCAATCAATATCT
This sequence comes from Peribatodes rhomboidaria, assembly GCA_911728515.1. Lineage (NCBI taxonomy): Eukaryota > Metazoa > Arthropoda > Insecta > Lepidoptera > Geometridae > Peribatodes > Peribatodes rhomboidaria. The sequence goes on along the minus strand of OU452192.1, from coordinate 6,073,938 downwards.
GGGGGCATACCACGAGTTTTGATAGACGAAAACTTTTTTAGTTTTCGTTTGGCTCCATACATTCAACCTAGTTCCTTAACGTTTCCGTCAAGGCCGCTTTATTGAAATGTATGGAGTCAATGAAAACGAAAAAAGTTTTCGTAACTGTCAAAACTCAAGGTAAGCTCATGATAGCTGATCACAGTCTTAAAAGTAAATGAATACTTTGAGTAATACGGAATAAATACTGTAGGTAGCCTTGCTAGATATGACGACATTGTAATTTTGTTGATGTTTAGTATTGTACTCAAGTGAGTGAAATCTAATGTCTTTATTATTGAGAATAAATGTCTTTAAACCTTAAACTTTATCTAACCAGTAGTAAACCGGCGACCAACTAACTAAACTAACTAACAAAGAAACTAACTTCGCATTGGCTAAAGATTTTCTATAGCCATTTCGTCTAGAAGAAAACTACGAGTGAAGAGAGCAAGTAATGATACTGACGAGCCTCTAAAGTTACCTACAAGTACAATTTCAGTTTTTTTTATGACTTTTGCACTCCTGTAATCATTCTGAAATAACTAAGAATTTCCCTTGTATTATGGATTCATTTAAAAGCTAATGATGTAGACAACTTCCCTATGTAAAGGGATTTTTGATTTGCTTTGTCTGTCTATTGAATAAATCAGTCAAAAGTGACCCCTTAAAAATGTGGAAAGGAGATATTGTTAATTTTATTGTACTCGTACTTACATGCTACATTTCATCATAATCTGACGAATGGTTTTCAAGAAATTCGTTTCGTTCGTCGTTCAAGAAGTTCGTTTGTATGGAAATTTCTGAGCGTCGCGGAACCCAACTGTAATACATTTGGTAGTTAATATATTATACAATAATTATAGCTAAGTATACTAATTATAGTTTTTAGTTTCAATGTACATTTTATAAGCTGTGTACGGTCATAATTGGACTATAGGTTCAAATTTTATACATATAATTTAAGTTGGTACCTACATGTGTCATAGTCTATAGTCTGGGGGGCTATTCCTACGCGTGAGATGAGATGAGATTTTATCTTGGTCACTCTCACATCTACGACGTTTCAAACGAGAGCAACAAGGACGAAAAATGGTGAGATGAAAATCTCAAATCTCCGAATAGGGCCCCAGGGGCTGTTACCGAAACAATTGAAATAAAAAAAAATAATTGCGAGGTCTCCATTCGATGCGAATTACTAGTAACCTATATATTCATTTTAGAAATATTGTTTGCATAATAGAATGGTTGGGAACTTGCACCTTTAAAAACATGATGATCACTGCAATTAACTCAAAAAATTCTTGATTTCAAATCGGGCATAATGACAACACCGTTACAAGGCTGTCCATCAAAAAACAACAGCGGCAATTTTCGCCCGCTCGTTAGCGGCACGTGGCGTGGCGTTGCGTCGCACTGTGAGATCGACCGTGTGGACGTTCCTTTATTATTTTTGAAAATACCTAATATTTTTTTAATTGAGAGGTTTGTTATAATTATTTGTAGATTTTAAAATTTAAAAAAAATGTTTGACTGCTCATCATAATGTTCATCAGATATGTTATGAAAGGTATGGTAAAAGCAGTTATGATCATGACTGAGCGCGTTTTAGCATACGGGCCTTAGTTCTTGTTTAGGGTTAACAAACAGTTAATTTAAATATCTAAAGATATTTAAGAAAATTTTGTCGCAGAAAAGGCGGGTAACTGATAACTCGCGATATCGCGATGTCTGTGTGGCTGTGAAGTTAGGCGCGAAACGCTGCGCAGCAGCGAAAACGAAGGTACGCGGGCGACAGAGAGGAAAGACGACGCAGTCTCGCTTGCGACGCACTTCACGTTTGAATCAGCTTATGGCTTTTTTCCGATACGTAACTGAATTAAGAAAGAACGTCTTTTTCCTTTTGATTTCGTAAGCCAATATTTACAGGGTTATCAGGAAAGGGTATACTTAGCCAAAAGAGGGTCATTGTACTCATCAATGTAAACAACTTTTAGTATGGGGCCAATCTAAACTGTCGAAAAAAAAACTTCTGTTCCATAAAAAAATTTTATTGATCGGCGACAAAATATATGGAAAGCTGTTTTTTTTTTCGATTTCCGGGCCTGACTCCATGGTAAAAGTTACTCATTTTGATGAAAACAATGACCCCCTTTTGGCTTAGTACACCCGATACCGTACCCTGTTATACCCTGTATAACACTAATCAAAGTACTGAGGTGTTAATTTTGTAATTTCGTTAAGAATTTACTATCCAAACTTGTTTTTTTTCTATTAAGTGTAAATAAAGACTATAGGCCCCTAATAGATATTTTTCCACACCACAGGGTTCAATTTAATAGGGGCACGCGTTCATATTGTTCGTTTTGCTACCAATTTATTTGTTCTTACAAATGACAAAATAAGGGAACTAGAATTTTAGACGAGAAGCGAGCGGGAAGCACTAATTTTTGCTTGAAAAATGTGGTGGTGGCTCCCTCATTCAATTCCACAAAAGTAAATTCTATTGTTTCCCGCGCTTTCTCAGGGACACCGCTGTGCAATGCTGCGATCATTTACATGCGACGCCGTGGGCTAAATGGGAGGCAAATTGTATGGAGCCTGGGAAAATGATACCTTATTCTGTTATCTTAATAGCAGAAATAGGCAAACATCACATCAGAACGTCTTGAGAAAATTAAATCAAAATAAATTAAAACCAATGATTTACTTACCTCACTTTTGATTGCAAATTGACTGCTAGCGACATCTAGCAAAAAAATATAAATCTACATTAGTTCAATTATGCACCGATAGATGGCAGGTCTACATTTTATTTGCTACTCGACAACAGATGGCAGGCATGTCACTATTTTTCTGACGTCAAATAACGATGAAAAGCTGAAAAAAGCTGGAAAGCTGGTCGAATAGTTGCATTAAACTTCGCGACAGATGGCACTAATGACCTGAATTTTTTCAAATACAATTTCAATTCAATTTTAAAGAAAAATTAAGCCAACTGCAAACAATAAAATGAAAACTGCTTTAGTCTTAAAAGTTACATTTAATCTTAACATAATTTTAAAATCTAATCTAATCCTTAGAAAGCTAGTTTCTTCATTAGCAAATACATGTGCTGGTCGACCTCGAAGCCGTGCAAGTTGTTGGCGTCTCCTTGGAGCCTCATCAGCAGCCCTCCGAAGGAAACATATGCGGCGAGTCGTGACGCAGGCTCCAGCGCCCCCTCATCACCTTCTATCCTGGAACAGGTTGAAATTGTGTTTGAAAAGACAGTGGTTTATAAAACTTCGATGATAAGAGCCAATGATGTGGACATGGTTCATGGATACATAGTAAATTACTGTAATTGTATAGTCAATATGTAGTAAAGTTGATAGTAAAGCAGATGTAGCCGTATCGTCAAAGAAGTCCATAGTAACGCTGATGAACAGTCACAGATGTATTGGTGTGTGATCCAGGGCAATTGGGTCAAAATGCTTTACAAAAACTTACGATTAAAAGCATGTAGCGTCTACTTTATAATACCTAAGTACAATTATTGCAAAGAGGCAACTTTTAGTAGTTGATAACTTTGTTGAGGGGTGAAAACTGTGTGGTAAACAATCACAAAAGCTAACCTATAAACCTTCCCAGACATGACATATTCGAAGCTGTCCGCACGATTTCCCTCTGTTTCTAGAGGGTTCCATTCACCTCCATCAGGGTAACCGTTCTCTCTGAGCGTCGTAGCTAACACCAGTCTAAATTTATCACCCAGTTCCATGGGATAAATCCATGAATTAATGTCGAGTATCAAATCCATTTTGAACGATTCGGATTCGCAATGAAGGCGGCTGCAGCGGTCGAACTTCTTGCCCTCTGGGTCCATGTCTTTCACGTTAAAAATATCTTCAAATAATACGCCTGCCATTCTGTTTTTTATTTATTTAATTTAATGGAAAACGATGTAGAAAAATCGAAACACTATCACGCCGCGTTTCTTGTTTTGTTTTGTGACTTTGTGAAGTTTGTGACAGGACAGTCAGTGAGTGACAGATGACAGGTCATATGTAATTTGACTTTGACTTTTCTAGATTTTACGTTAAAAATCAATTTGTTCGGATACAAAACCATGGAAAAAAAGATGAAATGAAAAAAAAAACAATTTCAAAAACTTTGTCTCAATTTGAGTGACCTCGTACTAAATTTACCTCCTACCATTGCCCACCACCCATGATATATGATAGATATTGATGGCGATCTTTACGCAATCTGCAAAAATATTTGAAAAGATTTTTGATGACAATGATGCTTCATGCTGCAAGTATCCGAATTTCAAACAAAACCTTTGACGTTGTGCTGCCACCTGCCGGAATTTTTAGAGAATAACTCATTTTTTTCTTTTCTGACTGAAGCCAACCAAAGCAATGTTCGTACGTCGTGTTTCGGCTTGCTTTTGCTTTGGATAAAAAAATAACCTCAAAAGTCAAACATTTGGCTTGCACGTGTTGATTAAATGCGCATCATTATAACAAATCTACATACAGTGCTCGATAATTAGGGCACTAGACTCAAACTGGACTAAATCTCTAATCGTGCCAAGTGCGTGTATTGTGTGTAAAACAAAGGTTTTAGTCATCTACAATGACGGAAGCACTGCAACCCGGCTCGGAAGTATTTTCAGAGAAAAAGAAGAAGAAAAACAAGGGAGAAGTCTCACTTGGTGAATTCCAAAAGCTCGGGGACTTCAAAATCGAGCCTTCAGAGAGCGTATCTAAGTTAGACACGGCGTACTGGCCGCTGTTATTGAAAAATTTCGATCGCCTCAACGTGCGTACTAACCACTACACGCCGCTGCCTTTCGGGCACTCGCCACTGAAGCGCCCTATTTCTGACTACATCAAATCAGGATTCATTAACGTCGATAAACCGAGCAATCCCAGCTCTCACGAAGTCGTATCATGGATAAAACGGATCCTAAAAGTCGAAAAGACTGGTCACTCAGGCACCCTAGATCCGAAGGTAACCGGGTGTCTCATTGTTTGCATAGACAAAGCGACGCGCCTCGTCAAATCACAGCAAAATGCTGGTAAAGAGTACGTAGCAGTTTTCAGTCTGCATTCTGCTGTAGAAAGCATCAAAAAAGTGACACAAGGGTTAGAAAAACTTCGCGGAGCGTTGTTCCAGCGTCCTCCACTCATATCAGCTGTCAAACGTCAACTTCGAGTCCGATCAGTATATGACAGTAAATTATTAGATTTCGACCAAGAAAGGAACATTGGTGTGTTCTGGGTGAGCTGTGAAGCTGGCTCGTACATCCGTACCATGTGCGTTCATTTAGGATTGATGCTTGGAGTTGGTGGTCAGATGATTGAACTGAGACGTGTACGTTCTGGAATCCAAGGCGAGCAAGAAGGTATGGTAACTATGCATGACATATTAGACGCGCAATGGGCATATGAAAACCACAAGGACGAAACATACATTCGACGAGTAATCAAGCCTTTAGAGGGCCTATTAATTGCACACAAACGTATCTTCATCAAAGACAGTGCAGTAAATGCTGTCTGCTATGGCGCTAAGGTCCTGCTCCCAGGTATATTACGTTACGAAGACGGGATTGAGATTGACCAAGAAATTGTAATAGTTACAACGAAAGGCGAAGCCGTAGCTCTAGCGATAGCATTAATGACGACATCTACAATGGCATCGTGCGACCACGGAGTTGCAGCTAAGCTGAAACGAGTCATTATGGAGCGAGATACATACCCGAGGAAGTGGGGTTTGGGTCCTAAAGCGTCACAGAAGAAAATGCTGATACAGCAAGGAAAATTGGACAAATTTGGCAAGCCTAATGAAAATACGCCAAAGGAATGGCTTACGAGCTATGTAGACCACAAGAAGAGTGTTAAGAAAGAGGTAAGCATTTTTGTGCAATTAGTAGTCATTTTCAAATGTTTCAATTGTTTCCAGATACCCTATGTGTCGTTACACTCCTCACAATGCACACTATGTCAATGCAAAATTTAATCAAGATTTCTATAGACACTTTTTGTAAACAAACAAGCATTATCAGACTGACATTTGCTTTTATTTATCTTATTAAATCTGTTCTCTTGAGTTTTTTATGGTTTTCAGTCTACTCTGGCAGTATCTTAATTCATAATAAATAAAACATACAATGAGCTATTTACTAGACCTAGCGACCGGCATCTGTCCTCTACTGTACAGGTCACATTCTTTTTAAATTTTGTTAGCAGGTTCGAAAATTATACATATTTGAAAGTTTCAAGAGAATTGGTTAAGAAATACGACTTGTAGACGAAGACAGAGATTTGGACAGAAATCTGGACATTGTTTTTTATTTTTATGTTTCACTAGCTGCGCCCCACGGTTTCACCCGCGGTTAAAAAGTATTCTATGTGCTATTCTAGACTATAATCTATCTCTGTGCCAAATTTCATCTAGATCTGTTCAGCGGTTCTGGTGTGAAAGAGTAACAAACATCCATCCATCCATCCATCCATTCTTACAAACTTTCGCGTTTATAATATTAGTAGGATTTATCTTGCGATCGGCTTAGCAGATTTGTTATGTAGATAGCAGAACAGAATATTTCAAGTAAGAGAAGACGATTCCACATCAGGGTTTCACGAAATAACTGCAGGAGTGCCACAGGGTTCTGTACTTGGACCTGTCTTGTACACGTTGTTCACATCTGATTTACCACAACGCTCAGATGTTACAATCGCCACCTTCGCCGACGATACTGCTCTCCTGGCCTCAAATAAATGCCCAGTTAAAGCATCCTGGATGCTACAGAACAGCCTTAATGAAATGGAAAAATGGCTAGCTAAATGGAGAATTGCTGTTAGTGTAACCAAATCAGTACACATTACATTCACACTCCACAAGGAAGACTGTGCACCTGTCACCTTAAACGGCGTGCAACTCCCACATCAAGACACCGTAAAGTACCTTGGTATGCACTTGGATCGGAGACTAACCTGGCACAAACATGTAAAAACAAAAAGAGATGAGATTAATCTAAAGTACAAATGTCTTCATTGGCTTATGGGAAGAAATTCAAAACTGGCTACGGACAATAAGATTCTTGTCTACAAAACCATGCTAAAGCCAATCTGGACCTATGGCATACAACTATGGGGCGCTGCAAGTACCACCAATCTTATGATTATCCAAAGGGTGCAGAACAATATACTGAGACAGACATCAAATGCACCATGGTTTCTCAAAACAACAGAGCTTCACGAAATCCTCGATATGCCAACAGTTAAAGAAGAAGTCGCTTCTTATGGCCAAGATTATAAAACAAGACTGCTGAAGCATCCAAATCAACTTGCGGGGCAATTAACATTCCCAGAAATTACTCGTCGGCTAAAAAAGAGACGAGACATCTTTGACCAGGATAGCCAGCATACAGACTGACTACAAAATTAAAAGGGCTGTACTCCACTGGGAGTAGCTCCCTACTCATAAACCACCACCATCACATCTGCTTATAGCCAGCAGGGCTGATCGCAAGATTAAAAGAAGAGAACTGTTGCTCCAGTGAGCAAGCTGACTCATAATTGACTGGGATTTGTCAGTTAACAAAATCCCATATATGTTACCTTTTGAGCCTTCTATCACACAATGGTTCACATAACTCTGTGGCTAGGGTATTTGTATGTGTTTTTATTCAGTTTGTTATTAATATGGACATATGACAGCATTTTCGTTGAAGCCAAAGCAGAGACGCTTCACTCTCTAATTAGAGTAAAGTTGTAAAAGATCACCCACATACTCTGCATTTGGTTACAAAGATTTTTACTGTATGGAACATGATAACCACCATATCTTGCAACTAATCCTTAAACTACATCTATTAAAACGTAAAATTAGCAACCTATTTTGGTAAGGATTGTGACAATTGTATTAAATTCCAGACAGAAAATGGAGATGGAGAATTAGAGGAAGGCAGCAGGAAGAGGACGGCAAGCACGGCCAACGCAGACGACCCCAACAATACCACCGACACTAAGGCAGAGAAGAAAAAGAAGAAGAAGAAACGGGATAGCGAAGCACCGTAAGAACCTACTCAAATTACTCTTATTTATACTTATAGTCACGCCTTTCCCCCGAGGGGGCTGGCAGAGGTGTAATACAACACCACAGTTCGCCGGACGATATTCAGTCCCAAATGTGACAGGGGGTAGGCCTGTCGCCATACACCGGGCTCCAGTCGTGTAGCAGATGACATACAATATGCACATATGATCACACAATGAACAAATTGGTGCATGCCGTCGGCTGGGCTTGAACCTGCTCCCTCTGGCTTGAGAGGCGGACCTCCTCCCAACTAGGCCGCCATCGCTTACACGTAACATGTAACGCGAAACAGAGGGGTGTCCTAAATTTGAAGAGTATCTGTGTGTCTTTGCATCATAACTTCCAAACAGAAAAAAACAATTTTGATTTAGTTGTTTTTTTTTCTATTCTTGTTGGGGTTTTTTTTAATTCATACTTGTTCCATTCCCAATTTCCTTTATAAATACACAAGACAGCATTACTAAAACTGGTGGAAAATTACTAACCAGCTATATTTTAATTCCTAGCGAATGAAACTAGATGGCGCTTTCTATAAATTATTACTATTGATTATTTTTGAACAGACTTTAAAAGGAGGAGGTTCTCAATTCATTTTTTTTAAATGACTGATAGGGCATAACTTCGTTAATTACAACCCAATTTTAAAAAAATCAAAAAAAATATTTGAAATACAGGACAGACTTACAGTACAGATTGGGTTGACAGTATTTTAATTTAATAATATCCAATTTGGATGACATTGAGTCGGTTTTTTTATTTAAAAAAGATATATTAAAAGATTATTATAAATTTCAGAGCGGAAGGCGACACGACAATGGCAGACACGACGACAGAGCAAGCAGACGGAGACGTCTCAATAAAGAAAGAGAAGAAAAAGAAGAAGAAGAAGGACAAAGAACAGGAGAGACAGGACGAGTAAAGAGTTTAGATGTATATTGATATTGTTTAGGGTAATTAATTATAGATATTAAGTGATATGAATGGTTTTGCATTTGTTTAAGTACCTCAAGTAAGTGAGAGATTAGGGCAAGATTAGATTGGCAAGAAAACTACATCAACAGATTTTAATTATTTGGTGTTCCAATTTCAAAATTATTTGCTACGAATTATGTGATTAAGATCTCGGATGCTAAGTTCTTTGTACAACAGGAACAGCTGCATGTCTCGCAATTAAATGCAGGAAGTTCTTGCTAGTCTAAACTTCGCTTTTAAAAATTCATTGCTCAGTTTAAGATGCATTTTGCCTCAATTTTTAAAGCCATACACAGTGAATAAAAGCATGTATTGTAAATACATATTGGACTATGAATAAAATATTCGTTAGGCCGCGTTTACACCTGCAAGAGAACTTCCGCGAGAAATGTCTGACAGTCTGTCCGACAGGTTCAAGTGCTGTCGTTATGTGTCGTGGTGGGGCAAAGTGGGGCATTTATCCCACTATGATCTCTAACTCAAAGCTCAAAATGTAAAGGTTTGTCAAATAAAGAAAACGGTTGTTGTCAATAATGACAGCAAACCATCTTGGCGGCCTCTGCAAAATTGTGTAAGGAATAAGGTTCTGAAAGTAAAAAAGATCGAAACGAAATTTTTGCTAGATTAAGTAAAGGCGCGCACTGCGGTACGGTGAGTTACGGTTGCGGTTTTAAAACCAGGACGGCGAAATTCTGAAATGGTTTGACGAGCGCACTGCAGCTAAACAGCTGCAGGTTTTTCCATTCGTACTCAGCTTTGCATTCGTACTGCTCGGGTACTACTAACTGCGGTATACTCCGGTTTTTCTGGCGCAGTACGCGGGTGCGCCGCCGCACCGCAAGAAATCTGTGGCAAATAAATAATAATAAATAAATATCAGTTACACACACGGTCGTCTGACCCCAAACTAAGCAACGCTTGTACTATGGCTGCCAGAGACTGATATACGTACATAAATATATATTTTAAATGCATACTTAAATAGATATTAGCACCCAGACATAGAACAAACAAATGTTCATCACATGAATGTTTGCCCTAGGTAGGAATCGAACCCACGCCCCCAAGCTCAGAAGGCAGGTTCACTACTAACTGAGCCACCGAGGCAGTCTATTATTTATCGAGAACGTTTCTGTCCACTGTGTACTTCTGTCCACCCCTAAAAAAAATCTGGGTATGCCCACGACTGTCTGACAGCACTTGCTACGAAGTTTACACTTGCAAGTTGCTGTTGGATAGGCTGTCGGAAATTTCTCGCAAGTTTTCTTGCAGGTTAAGACGCGTCCTTAGACTCACTAAAGACTAACTTAGACTAAATTTTGCCAAAACTTGACAAGCTGTCTAAAGTTTTGTGTAATATATTTCCGGCAATACTGGTAATATTACCGACTGTAGCTCAGCCATTATCAGCCTAGCTAGAAATGTATGACTATATGCCCTGGCCACACTCAAAATATTGCCGGCCCAGGGAGGCTATTCCTACGCGTGAGATGAGATTAGATTTTTATCTTGGTCACTCTCACGCCTATGACTATTCAAACGAGAGCAACAAAAACGAAAAATTGTACATAAGAATAGCCCTCCAGTGGCCCTATTCGGAGATTTGAGATATTCATCTCACCTTTTTTCGTTCTTGTTGCTCTCGTTTGAAACGTCATAGGTGTGAGAGTGACCAAGATAAAATCTCATCTCATCTCTCGCGCAGGAATAGCCCCCCAGTATAGCAGTAAAAATATGGTCCGTCTAGGAACACCCACAGATATTGCATGCAATAAGTTAGGGCGTCCGTTAAAATCGTGTGCACGCCCTTAAACGTCAAAAATAGAGATATACATTGTAATTTTACATTTTGGTGACATTTTGTCTAAGAAGTCGTGCCGTAGTAACTATTTTTTAATATACGGATTGTTAAACAAGAAAGTTGTTAAGAGCTGTTTATTTATTTTGTAGAACCACGATCCAAAAAAACAAGGTCTTGAATTCTGGGAGCCAACACGTAATGACATCAGTCGTCATGGTCTCTTTCGAACTATTCGAAGATGACATATTTCGGTCTTGCTCCAGCATCGATTGACATCACTACGTGTTGCCCATGCTTAGAACGATTTAGGAGAGGTGGGAGTGAGTGAGCTACCTTACTTTACTCTCCATACAAGTCGCTCAAAAAAATGTGGTTCAAAATTTAAACCCCTTTTATAAGCTTGTATGTAAAATCATTTCGGACAACTTTAACTTTAAATATTGTCCCAAATTATTTGACATGATAAATAAACAGCTCCAGAACAATATTTGCCTTAACAATCTTTCTCTACATAATTAGTTTATACAATGATATTATTATATCGAAAGACCTAGATTAAACTCAATACACAGCTATGTTCAATTCCTTTAACATTAAGAGTTATTTTTCTATTGTTAGCTAGAAGTGAATCGTCGTATTCTACGTATCTACTAAGTTGATATGTTTCTAAAGTGTATTTCTAAGAGAAAGATTAAATGAAAAGTTTTAAAATAAACTGAGATTTTATTTTATTATCTAAGTACTTTACTTAGAGCTGGTGTTAAATACGGTCAGAGAATTAGCATTGCTATTCAATGAGGTAACATTGCCAGCCTTATAGGTAGGTACTTTACCCCCCGGATACTGAGCTCTGTTTATTTATTATTAACTAGCCGCGCCCCGCGGTTAAAAAGTATCCTATGTGCTATTCTAGATATATCCTAGATATCTATCTCTGGGCCAGATCTATTCAGCAGTTCTGGCGTGAAAGAGTAACAAACATCCATCCATTCTTACAAACTTTCGCGTCCTGCGTTTGCAATGTAAGCGGAAAAAAAAATTAACGACATCATATTAGAAACCTCAAAAATATCAGTATTTCTTCACTATTTAATGGATGTTATTATACATATAAACCTTCCTCTTGAATCACTCTTATCTATTAAAAAAACCGCATCAAAATCCGTTGCGTAGTTTTAAATATTTAAGCATACAAAGGGACATAGGGACAGAGAAAACACAGACATCCAATACAGTAGGCAATTATTATAAAACCAGTGGGCAATTATTAGACCTATGCTTACTTGGAGAAAATAAAATCTTCACAGATCACCAGTCTATCTATTACATACTCATTGCACCAGTCTTATAATCTGGATTACAAACAAGGAACAACGGACATCCTTAATGCGGCCCCTACTAAGCTACACGTTTATGTGTGTTTTCATACCACGCTGATAAATACCTAATGTTTGGTCTGCTACTGTATTGGATGTCTGAGAGAAAACGAAATTTATTTTATATTTGTTTTATTCTATGTAGTGATATTAAAATAAGTAAGTATACATGATACAAGTAAAAAAAGTTCTTACTAAAATAATTTTATAAACCTACAATTATTGTATGTATTTTGAGAAGAAGATTTAATACAAAAACGCATTGACTTTAAAATATGGTAGATTCAAAAGTAACTTTTTGTTCACGAGTCGGATCTGTTAATTAAATTTGTCAAAGAAGTTTTATGCTAAGGCGAAAGAAAAATTTTTGGGGGCTTGTATTTTTTCAGTTAGACTACATATTTTTGCGGTAGGTTAATAGGTATCCGTGCGAAGCCAAGGCGGGCGGGTCGCTAGTTTGATAACATCACATCACACTAATATTTTAAAGGCGAAAGTTGCGAGTGTTTGTGTGAGTCTGTATGTTTGTAACTTATTGACGGTCAAACGGATGTACGGAGTTTGATTAAACTTGATTTAGAGGTAGCTTATACCCTGGATTAACAAACAATTTTATCTTTTTTACCGAGGGGCGCAGGTTGTAATTAATAAATAACAAGCCAACGTGTATTAATTACTAAATTTACAGGTATAATTTAATATTCCCGCGCAACTATGAGCCCGTGACGTATTTATTTACGGTTGGTGTTGCTACAGAGTATTTTTTAAATTTATTTTTGAAAGTATTTCAGTGATTGTAAAATGAAAACTGACTAAAATAGGTTTAGTTATGTGTGTAAATTGTAGATCGGAAGATACCATAGTCAAAGGAAGATACCAATTTCTCAGAAGTGTTTTTTATTTTAAATTTGGCCGCTCTCAGATTTCATCAAACTTGATAGTGCTTGCCAGTTGTCATTGTCACTGTCAAATTAAATTTACAAAAAGCATTGAAGCAAAATGCGTTTTGTTTTGTTTTTAAATAGTAATGTTTTTAGTTTTTTTCGCTAAAGGTTAATGTAATTTTGTTTTACGATAACGGAAAATTAATAGCTATGTCTTTGACTTTGAAGAATTCCGTACCCGAAGGCGAGCGCTACACATACGACTACTTTTTCCTGGATTACGTTTGCAGACTGTGCTGGGGCGCCGATGGCATCGTCGAATTATCATCTTTCAGCCCTAAATCCATTGAAAACGACGCTACCATCGCTGACAAAATACAGGAATGTATTGGCATCGATGTCACCACCCACAGCCACCCGAAAAAAGTGTGCTCAAAATGCTTAAACGAAATTGAAATCTTTACCGAATTTAGACGTTATTGCCAAGAAACTGACAGAAAACTCCATGGTATACTAGAGAAGGGCTCAACGCACCAAGCGTTAGAACCAGTTGAAGTCGGTAGTAAAAGAAAATTAGATGAATTGATGATTTTAAAAGAAGAATCCGATGTCGATTTTTCTAATTTGGCTATAGACGACTCTATCGGCGATCTTTTCGACGATTTGCCGCTATCTTGTGAAATTAGTAGAAACACAAACCGGCCAGTTAGAAAAAAAAGAATAAAACGGACAAATTACTGCAATTTCTGTCATTTGAATTTGGAATCAAACGAAAAATTAACAGAGCATAATTTGGAATGTCACGGCATTGAAGAAAATGGACTTCACAAATGCTTTGGATGTGAAAAAAGGTTTAGTAATGTTAAAAAAAGGCTCAGACACGAGTCAGAGACTTGTAAAGAGTTGAAATGTGGATATAAATGTAATATTTGTGATAGATTTTTACCAAAACGAAGGGTATATGAGCATCATATGAGAGCTCATAGAGAGAACCAAGAAGTCGACTTGCCAGATGATATTTATAAGTGTAGCAAATGTATGAAGCCTTTTGAAAATACTGAATGTTTGAGAGAACACATGCTGACCCATTATCAGAAGGAAAAGAAAACCTATGTTTGTGATGTGAGTACCTTTGATAAGGATTTAGGTTATTTTGACCAATTCAACAGGTAAAACAAGGCTGACTTTTCTGCCAAAATATTAACTTCATTTTGCTATGTTTTTAACAGCAATAAAATAAACAATTTTGAAAAGCTATTAGGGGCACCATCCAGAATAAAAATACATCTTGGTAGTACTAGTTTCATGCTACTAGTGGCGCCATCTTTAATGTAATATAAAGGTGATCAGACTTTGCTACAAATAGTTCCATCTGGAACTAAAAAGTCTACACTACTTACTTTAGGATGCTACTAGAGGTGCCACCTAGGATCATCTGGAAAGCTACTACTAGCGCCATCTGTGATAATATGTATTTTCCCAGCACTGTCTATGGCATGCTACTACTAGTACCATCTCAAATTAAAATCTTTCCCAATGATTTACCATACAACTAGTGCTACCATTTAGGATTAAAAACTCCCATTACTGATTATGACATGCTGCTCCTAGCGTCTTCTGTGATTAAAATCCTTGCTACTGACTTTGCACTGCTCCAAGTGGCACCATCTGGGATAAAATAATACTTCTCAGCACTCTCTATGCCATGCTACTACTAGTGCCATCTGGGATTAGAATCTTTACTACTGACATTGCAGTGAAACTAGTGGCGCCATCTGGGAAAAAATTAAACTTCCCAGCATTGTCTCTTAAACTATAGTGGTGTCAATCTGTTCCTTTTAAACCCCTACTACTTGCACCTTGTGGTTTTACACACGGTTAAAATGTAGCCTGTGTTAATCCAGGGTGTCAGCCATCTCCATACCAAGTACAATTAGTACACACAAACAAACACACACACATTTGCACACATACCTAAACTCACACAGCACACACATCACTGCTGGCAACATTTACACAACTACTCAATACGACATAATTATAAAACTTGCTGCAATTTTTCGAAATAATGTAGAAAGTGAACACTCACACTATACCCTCAACAAACATCTTAATTCGAGTCTAGGGGTAAGCTGAAAATCAGCATTGCTTAAACTGATCTAGTTCAGATCGCAGCTCAGTACTGAGCTTACTCCCTTTGCTGCCGTAGTTATCTGCCTATTGTACCTAATTACTTCTATTGTGTTGTTTTTTACTTTGGCAATAAAATATTTTTCATTCATTCATTCATTCAATTAAAAGTGGTCCAGCTGTTTCCGCTTGAAGAAGTAACAAAAACACACTTACAAACTTCAGCCTTTATAATATTAGTGTGTTGTGATATTCACAACCTCATTTATCTGTATTCCTGACCAACTACAACCTGAGGATCTTCAAGGCTAGAGTGAATATGTAGGTACCTTCTAGGTTGTCGTCCTCCATCTTAGACCACAACATCGCTTAACATAAGGCGAGTTGGTGGTCAAACATCGACCTATTCTACATAAAAAAAAAAGATATTTTCCACAGATCTGCGGAAGAGTATTCACTCGCCGCGACTACTTATACAAGCATAAGTTAGTGCACGAAGGCGGGAAGCATCAGAAATGCCCTCACTGTGACTACAGAACCGTGCAGAAGTCTTCATTGACTGTCCATATTAGGTAAATTTTTAACATAACATATTGGCACGCCTTTGCCCTGAAGGGGCTGGTAAAGGTGTAATACATAATACACTCACACCCACACTTCGCCGGACGAATTTTATAAATAAAGGCCATACATTGGCGCGAAACTATCTCACTCGCTCATTTCAACGTTGTTAAAGATAAAATCACTGAAGATAGTTATGAAAATCACAATCGGTTAAGTTGCTGAGTCCACCACAACAAGTTCAGAAAAAAAATCAGTTTGGTTCAAAAAACTTTTTACAGACTAGTAGCTCTGTGAGTTGTAGACCTAGCATTAGATGCTCGCTAACTTGCTTGGTTGATAAAAATGGAAAAAATAAAAATCCATACCAATATTACAAAATCAGAAGTATATCTGTCTGTCTGTTTATTTATAGGTTTTTCACGCCTAAACGGCTAAACAAATCTTGGTAAATCTTTATAACTAGTTTCAGTATTTCACGAGGAAGGTTTTTGGAAACTATTTTCTGAATAAACACTAATAAAGCCGCGTGTAACAGCTAGTAGAATATAATATTCACAGATGTTTCTACTAAAATTGATTGTGTACGAGAATTATATGCTGCTCTGCAAATTGAAATAAAAAAATTACCTAAACAATTTTAGGAAGCACACGGGCGAACGTCCGTACGCGTGTGACATGTGCCCTCACCGCTGCGTGACCAGCTCCAACCTTCGGGAACATAGGAAACGGCACTTCGGGATCAAGGCTTTTGAGGTACGAACCTTGAAATCATCTCCATCATCTTCAATCCTTTTTCACCCACTACTAAATATGGCACCCTCTATCATCCAGCTATCCGAACGGAAACGTTTCTAAATGATTGTCAATACCTATCACAATCATTTAGAAACATTTCCGTTATTTATACCATTAACTCCTAATTTGTACTATCCATACTTATATTATAAAATCGAAAGTTACTGTCTTTTTGTAGGCTTTTCATGGCTAAACGGCTGAACAAATCTTTATAAAATTTGATAATTAGTCACATTACATCATATATCATAAAGAAGGGTTTTGGACCAATTTTGCAATTTCAAAATATCTTTATTAAATCATGAGCATAAAATAGTATAAACTAGTGAAAGTTAAGTCCTAGTCTAACAGACATTCACGACTTTTGTTTTGTGATAGCTTAAAGCAAAAACAAACCTAAAGGAATGGAAATAAGAAAGAGTAGGTGCGAGTGAGTTAGGATGCAAGGCAGTTGTTAATTAGATATTACGCATACTTAAGCAGGAGCATAACGTATTACAGAAATTATGAAATTTGTAAAAAGTTTGTTTGTTTGTTAAAAGGGTTTTTGGATACTATTATATACACTATACATATAATAGTATCCAATATTATAATAATATTTAATATTAAGTATATACTATTATATTATAAACGCGAACATAGTCGAGCGTAACAGCTAACTAAACAGGCTATAAAATAAAGTCAAATAACCAACTTAAAAAAATCTATTGTTTCAGTGTAAACTCTGTGAAAAAAAATTCGGCTACAAGATAAGTCTCGAAGAACACATGTCGTCTGTGCACGCGCAGTCAGAAACGCACGCCTGCGCGCAATGTGGTGCCACCTACTCGCGCTTCAGAGGCTTGAGGCGCCATCTCTTGGCCAAACACGGGAAAAAGGTGAAAAAAGTCAAGGACGACCTGATAGAAGTCCAAAACGAAATCAAAGTTCAAAACAGTCAAATCGAAGTGCAAATCAGTGAAGTCCAGAGTCAAGCAAAGGATGCAACGAAAACGACGTTTCTGGAGGAAAATAATGTTTCAGTCGTCCGATCAACAGATGGCACTGTGTTTATGTCGTCACCGATTATAATATAACGGCGGTGGTTGTAGACTTGTATAGCGCTACGATGAAAAAAATAAAAAATAAATAAAATATATCAACTATATTAACAAACATTGTCAAAAATGGTAATTCAACTAGTCATTAAAATACGATGGATTCAACAAAACCTCTATGCAGATTTCACATACTCAAAAGTAAAAATTGTGTAGTCATAAATTCTCTATCCATAATAAGGTGGTTGTCATACAGCTCCTTGCCCGCTCGGTGCTTGATCTGCGTTTTCCTCAGTAGTATGTTGAGTACTCTGACCTTACCATGACGTTTGACAGTTAGCGAAAACTTTTTTCATTGTCGTTTGGCGCTGCTGTGCACCAAGCAACAAAATGATGAAGCGACATGATACTTGTTGGTTCGAAGTATGTTCCACCAATTTCCATAAAGAGATAACCCGCTTAAGCCACCGCCACATGTTGATTTCTCCAACGACGCCAAAATGACGACAAAAAGAGACGCCATCTCCCTCAGCCCACAGTTCGTGCCCACTACAGACGCGCACTTCTGCTGGTCAAACGGCGAGCGCCTAATACTGGAACTCATGTGCGCTATGTGATGGGAGTTCTGGTGGTCCTGCCTGCCGCCATCGCTGCGGAGGAAGACTTCCGAAAGGCGCCGATGCGCGGACTGGTTACACTATGGCTAGGCCACATAATCCTTATACTATGGCTAGCGGCAATCGGCGTATCCTGTACTGGAACACCGAAGAAGTCCACGGGAAGACGAAGGAGCATAGAATACTCACCCAGTTGCAGAACATATTTTCCTCCTGGGTGAGATGAAGCTTACACCAAGGCATAAGCTTAAGCTGTCCAGCTGTACTTTGTGTATCGCTGGGACGAGACCTCACTCAAGGGAACTGTTAACCGACGTACGGCCATCCTGGTGCGAAGAGACATCGTGCACGAAGAGTTGGAGCCATTGGACTTTGCGCAAATCTGCATAATGGGATCCGAATGAAGGTAGCTAGCAAATATACCAAGATCTTTGCAGGCTATAGACCCACTCAAAAGACTACTCAATACCGAAGACTTCAGGAAGATCTTCTCGGACTCCCCTACGCTGTTGGGAGCCAACCGAACGCCAGGCACGTGTCGTGGGGTTCCCTTGCAGTACAGCAAAAAGGGAATCAGTAGAGGAGAAAAAGTTGCTTGAAGTGGCGGACCGCGGCTTCTCAATAATTGGATCAGACTCTCCCATAAACATATTAACGAACCTTCTTCACCGCGCGGACGTGCTAGACATCGTGCTACATAGGGCGATGGAGGCAACCATCTCTATCGAGTTACTGTACAACCTCGACGAACAATACTCCCCTGGGCCTTACTAATCACCGTGGGAGGCGCGATGTCCTGTGCCACACTGCGCCCGAGCTGGAAGAAAATGGATTGGGACTTCTCCCAAACCATTGTGAGCTGCAGTCCTTATCAGATAGCAAATTTTCAACCGCAGAAGAGGTGAAGACCTGCGTGACCGAGCTGATCAAGGCGATAGCAGCTGCTCAAGAAGCCGCCGCCTTTTTCAACATCTCCTTCGAGATCTGAAAGCTCTGCAAGCCGCGCGGCTGCGCAGTGGCGGCTTAAGCGCGAGCTTAGGCAGCTGTGGGCCTACTCCCACTGCCGACCATCAAAAGAGAGTTGAACGCCATCACAGAGAGCGAGATCAGGTCAAGATCTGGAGAGGGGCCACCTGGGCCGATCACATCGCCTAGTGTAAAGAAAACATGACCAAACTGTATAACCCCAACCGTCACCGGATCCAGGCTAAAGCGTCCGTATGCCCGCTCTTCGACGGCACAGGACAACGGAGTTACTTAGCCTTAGAGAGGGCAGAGCTGTTAGCTGACCACTGGAAAGGTCAGTTCCAGCCACACACACCCAGGCTTCAGACGAAGTCTTGGAACTCCATCTTCACCGTCCAAATACCTTTAGACCCCGGCTCCACCATTGGCCTCCATAGCCCCAACCGAGGTAGTCCGAACCGAACGCAATCTGAAAGTGAAGAAAGCGCCAAGGCAAGACGGAATTCCTAACGCCGGCCTTTGGATGCCGGCGAAGGGCCTTGTCTGTCTAACGCGCCTTTGCAATGGAGTACTGCGGACCGAACATTTCCCTTCGATATGGAAGGCTGGCAATATGATCGTTTTACTGAAATTCGCCAAGAACAGACCACCGCCTGCCAGCTACTGCCCCATCACACTGCTGCCGGACATCACGAAGGTGTTTGATCGTGATCGCGAATATCTTGTGGTAGAAAAGCAGCCTTAGGGTCAGTTCACTCAATATCGTACGACTATTCATATTTAAAATAATGAGTATGTCTCTGTCCTCAAAAAGGGTAGCTTTTGATCTTCGATCAGATATACTTACCTACGAGTACATAGATATCAGGTATCAATACGAAAAATAGCACCTTGAAAACAAGGCTTAGATCAAGTGTAAGCCTTGTTTGGCTGTCAGTCGCTCTGTGATCGCGTCGGTGACACGACGTCTAAATGTCTAAAAAACCTTTAGCAAATGTCATCAACGTTGTTGCGGGAAGATGAGGCTTTGATTCTAATGAAGTTATATGTATTTGATTATTTTTAATAGAATATTAAGTGTCGATGCGGTGCCAATATAAAGGTCTAATTTTTAATGCGACTTGATATCTATGTATTTGTCTGATCGAAGCTTTTGATACATAAACCAATGTACTTAGAATGTTATGATATGAATTCAAATTGCTGGTTTGTGATTCTCAAATACATAAGATTGATGAGATATTTATTTGTTTTACTCATATATTTATAAGACATTATAATTATTATGTTATAGAGCGATGACAGCCTAGTTGGAGTGGGCCTGCCTCTCAAACCAGAGGCAGCGGGTTCAAATCCAGCCGAGGGCACGCACCAATTTGTTCATTGTGTGAACATATGTGCGTATTGTATGTCATCTGCTACTTGACTGGAGCCCTGTGTATGGCGACAGGCTCGTCCCCTGTCACATTTGGGACTGAAGATCCTCCGGCGAAGTGTGGGTGTTGTATTAAACCTCTGCCAGCCTCCTCGGGGGTTGGCTTTTGTCTCAGACAAGATGGTCATATATTATAACAAGTAAAATTTTTAAAAGAAATACAAAAAACCCGGCTGCAAAATGTTGTACCCTATGTCACTTCCACTATCAAGACGATTCAAATGACACCTCACATGTCGAAATACATCAAGCTGTTTAGGCTGTAGGGCATGCCTAAGAAACCTCATACATACCCACATTTATACAAACACACACACATACACTCGAAAAAGATAACCCTCGTTCTTGCGCAGTCGGGTAAATTACAAAGATGATTTTCGTTAATGAAAAATGGGGTAGAGCGGCTTTAGGCTAAATAGAAACGGCATTCTTCATATTATAACTAATTATTTATTACAATTTTATATTATTTTAAATATTACTTTCTACAACACACTAACCCCCTTAGCAATAAACGTTATATAACCTCGGAATAGTTACACAGTATTTTGTCTTTTTTTTTTAGGAATGACTAATACTGTTGGCCACTGAGGCCTCTACAGCGTACCGGACGTAAGGCAAGCGCGGAGGGCGCAGGACCTTGAGAGTTTAATTATTTAAAGCTGAGGGCGACTAGCACAAGGGCACCACTAAGGTACGGACCTCGGCTTGGGCCGTCGCCGGGGGGGGGGAGTCGATTTGCCCAGGCAACCCAGAGGGGGTTTGCGCTTGAGCCCTATTAGGTTTAACTGCTTGACTATTTGGAGAGAATCTAACCGATCGTCTAACAGATCCTGGGAGTCTTCGACCTCGCCGGCGAGGTCGGTGTGTCGTGATCGTGTTCCTTTGGTAACCGGCGCCTATACCAAAAACTGCAAACTTCCTGTTGCGGGGAGCTGTCGGATCGGTCAGTCTTTTGTCTTTTTCGATCGAGTTCAAATATGTAAAAGAAAGAAAAAGACAAAACAGTGTGTAACTACTTCGAAGCTATACAACGTTTATTTCTAAGGGGGTAAGATTTTAACAATCGCTAGAAATCTACATAATATAATACATAATTATAGTTTTTAACATATTCTTTTGTATACAGGGTTACGGGTTTTAAGGATAGGTACTTAGCCGAAAACAGATGCAAGTACTCATCATTCCATCCTAAGGTTGCCTGGAAGAGATCGCTTTTAGTGATAAGGCCGCCAGTTGTTACACAATAGAATGAGTATTAATATAATTATTCTCTTGTTTTTTTGTTATTTGTGGTGTGAACCATGATCCAAAAAAACAAGGTCTGGCATACCGGGAGCAAACACGTAATGACGTCACTCGTCATTGTCATCGTCTCTTTCGAACTATTTGCAAATGACATATTTCGGTCTTGCTTGTGCATCGATTGACGTCACTAAGTGTTGCCCACGTGACCGGAGTGCTATACCTGGCTGAGTATATTATTATACCAAGGTGTGAACAATAAAGAGTTTATCTATCAGATGTGTAATGGTGTTGTCAGAAGCTGCAGCTTCCGCGGGTTCCAGGGAAATCCTACTTAAGGTATGTGAAGTGACAGTGTCTGGCGCTAAGGGAGAGGTACAAACGTACGCCCTACTCGATATAGGCGCGAAGATTACGCTCATAAACAGTGATTTAGCTAAGAGAACCGGCGCCGAAGGGCCGAGTCAACCTCTAAGAATGAGCGGCGTTTGTCTCAAGAGAGAGAGCCAGCTAGTGACACTAAACATGTGTGGAAAGCACGAAGCGTCGATATTTAAGATGAAAGCCCCTCAGTTTCTTGCCTATTCTTCTAAGTTGTTGAGGACGGCTAGATCGCCCACCGAGACAAGCGAGAGCGCGGCATCGAGCACCGCGCCATAGGAGATCCGCGAACGGCAACCACTCGCTCAACCTAGTACTAGTTGCCGATGTATGATTTTGTATAAGGATAGGAACATTTGGGAAATAAAATTCATTCTGTTACTTGACTTCGACCAGCGTGTTTCATTCACTACTGAGCCTTCGAACGTAGGAAGACCTGAACTTATGCAAAAGAACAAATACAGTCCACTCGAGATCTACAACATTTGGTCCTTCAGAAGCCAACCAGAAAATCGAAGTGTCAAGCGAATCAAGATCCAAGAACCAGCATGGTGGTGACCAGATCCGAAGCGGAGAAGCTGAACGCGGAAGAGCTCCGGCTCCTCGAGCAAGAGCGGCCGCGCCGCCAGAGCCGCGAGCCGCCAGCTTCACCACCAATACCTACCATGCTGGCGGCTGCGCAGGCTCGAGCTGCAGCCGGCCCACCGAACCGGGCCGGTGAACCGCACGCCGAGACCTCCGCCGCTACCACGTCAAGGGAGCGAGCACCATCCCCGCAACCCTCCAACCGCTCGCACCGATCGCGGCGCACGACGAACTCAACGCTGCAAGTGCGACTGGCTGAACTGGAGGCTGCGGAGAAGCTCGCCGCCATCAAGAAGGAGGAGCTCAAGATTGAGACTGAGCTCATCAAGAAGCGACTCGCCGCGCAGATTGCGGCTGCCGAAGCGAACGAGGGCCGCCTGCGTGACGAGCCAACTACGAACCCCGAGGAGCAGCATCAGCGCGGCAACGAGTGGCTGCGCAAAGCTGCACCATGGGTGGAGCGACGCGAACTGTCGCGTCCCACCGAACCCGAACCAGAACCAGAACCTGAGCACCGAGCGAGATTTGATGCAAGAGACCGCTCGCTGACCCACGCACGAGTTCGCGGTTACGGACCTCAGATTGCCGAGGCGCTCGACAGAATGTCGAAATCGCAGCGCCGCTACAACGGGGACCTGCCTAAGTCCTCCGGCAACCCGACCGAGTGGCTGCGCTTCAAGGCTGCGATGCGTGAGTCAACAACGCTCTTCAAAATACCCCCCGACGCGAAATGGAGACGCTGGAACAGAGCTTCGGTTCACCCGAGGCGATCGTCGACAAGATCAGCGACGACGTGAGGAAGATCCCCAAGTTAGGCCTCTCAAGCAGAGACCTGAACAAGTTGGCAGTGAAAGTTCAAAATGCAGTGTGTCTTGCAAAGCATGGACCGACGAGGCTGCCTGTACGACCCGCAGCTGACCCGCGAGGTACTATCAAAGTTGACACCGACGCTGCGCAACAAATGGTACGAGTACGCGCATGCGCATGAGGATACCAAAGAACCCGATATCGTAATATTATCGCTATTCCTCATGCGCGAAGCGAAGATCGCACTTCGTTACGCCTACGAGCAACCGTCTACGTGTGCATCAACTAGTAAAGATAAAGATATTTTTATTTGCAATAACAATGGTATAGCATGCGTTTGGTGGTATACAATTTGAGATATGTCCTGCAATGTTATGCCTGAAGAGGCGTGCAAAATTATGGAGTTGGCAACTTTACGGTTACGGTTATGGAGATGACAACTTTAGTAGGAACGAGACTCGAGCGAACACGGGCGCATTGTATAAGAAGAAGCCCGCCGTCTACAACACTGAAGAAGAGGCCGATGCCGAACAAATCGACCGCTGCCCGAACGCGCAATGAACGTGGAACAGAGATGGAGCTATGTGAAATCCAACGGTCTCTGTTTTAAATGCGCGACGAAAAAGCACCGCAGAATACATTGTAACGAGAGAAGCTGCGGCGTGAACAAGTGCCGCCGCCCGCATCACTCAACACCACACCAAGAAGAGAAGGTCGCGCCGCCCCCATCCGAACCGGCCGCGCGATCCACCGAACCATCAAAGTCCAGTCACACCGGCGTGGTACTATCGGTAGCTACCTCACGCGCTACCGACCGAGAAGTACTGATGAAGGTGTGCCCCGTCATCGTCTCCGGTCGGGTCGGTCGGTCTCGTCCAAGGGTGAAGCTGCGACCTACGCGCTGCTGGACGAGGGAGCTACAATCACGCTCGTCGACCAAGAGCTGGCAAGACCGAACCAACCGTTCAAGATGAGTGGCGTCAACATGTCGCAAAGAGAGAAAGATAGCAAGCTAGTAACGATCCGCTTGCGTGGGAAGAGCGAGACAGCGCTATACGACGTCATGGCGCGCACGGTACGTGATCTGCGGCTGCGGGAACAAACGGTGTCGAGCGCTGCTGCGACACAAACACCTGCGCGACATCGGCGACGTATACTACAACCAAGCACGCCCGCTGATCCTGGTGGGTGCAGACCACTGGGAGCTGATCGTCTCAAGAGACCTCCGAGTCGGCGCATCGAACGAGCCGGCCGCCTCGAGAACGCACCTGGGATGGGTGATACATGGCACTGCACCACGCAGCGTTATCTACAAAAGCGCGAGCGTCCTGCACGTATACGCACCCGACCAGCGTGTATGTGAGAGCGAGACGCACGATCGTCGACTACACGAACTAGTCGAGTCACAGTTTAAGATCGAGTCACTCGGCGTATCACAAAAGCCGCGAGTGAGCGACGCCGACCAACGAGCTGTGAATATATTCGAAAATACCATCAAGAAGATCGACGGAGGCTAAGTTGGCCTTCCGTGGCGTAGCGACAACATCACTATGCCCCCGAGCTACGGCGCCGCACTGAACCGACTGAAGGGCATTGAGAAGAAAATGGACAGTGACCCGAGCTTCAAAGGCGACTACACGGCGCAGATCGAAAACCTACTACGAAAAGGCTACGCGACGCCATGCGACGGCACCGACAACGAAAGTCCCGTCAGCTGGTACTTGCCGCATTTCGCAGTACAAAACCCGAACAAGCCCGGAAAGAGAAGGCTCGTTTTCGACGCTGCGCACAAGAGCTACGGAGTCAGAACGACCGACTGCTCGAGGGCCCCGACCTGCTGCTTTCCTTGCCCGGAGTCATCTTCCGGTTCCGGGAGAAACCCGTCGCCGTAACAGCCGACATCCAAGAGACGTTTCTGCGCGTCAAGATAAGGGAAGAAGACCAGCCCGCGCAGCAATTTTTATGGCGAGGAAATGAACGAGAGAACCCGCCGCGCGCCTACAAAACTGCTACGACATCGAGTTACACGTCCTATGCGATGCCAGCGAGCAGGTCTACGCTACGATCGTCTTTTGGAGGGCCTCGACCTGACAAGACCATCGTCGTGAACAAGTATCTGCTAAAGCGAAAGTGGCGCCGCGAAGAACTCAAAGTATCCCGCGGCTCGAAGTAGAAGCCGCGGTGATTGGAACCAGACTAGCAGCGACGATTTTGGCCGAGCATCGCGTAAAGTTGTCCCGCACTATCTTTTGGACTGACTCGTCAACTGTCGTTCAATGGATAAGAAACGATCAGTGCCGGTACACACCGTTCGTCGCGCACCGACTCGGCGAAATCGCAGAAAGCACAAAGAAGCATCAGTGGCGCTGGCTACCTACCACTGAGAACGTAGCAGATGACGCGACAAGATTTTCGGGCACGGCTATAACGTCGGAAGACCGCTGGTTTCACGGGCCGAACTTCCTGCGTGAACCTGAAGACCAGTGGCCATCGAACTCCGAGAGCGAAGCCGTCGAGCACGAAATCCTGTTCACCGATTGAAGACAAGACAAGCAACGACTGGCTACCCGATCCCGCCCGCTGCTCGCGCTACGAAGTACTCATCCGAACGGTGGCGCGAGTACTGGCGTTCATCGACGTATCATATGTAGGCGCCGAAGGACGCGCCTTGAACTTGAACACATAGAACGAGCGGAAAAGTTGCTTCTTCAAAAGGCGCAACGGGATAACTTCAACGTCGAATAAGGCAACTACAAGACGCACGCCCTATTCCTAAGGCGAGCCGCCTCCACAAGCTCGATCCCGTGTGTGAAGAGGGATTACTACGAGTCCGCGGCCGCATCGACGCATCAAACGCGCCCGACGAGAAGAAGCGACCCATCATATTGGACGGAAGACATCTGATCGCAAAATTGATCGTGCAACGAGCGCACTGTTCGGCGGGGCACGGGAACAGAGAACGAGTGACCAACGACCTGCGCCAGCGCTACTGGGTCATTCACCTCCGACCGATAGTACGCGTTGCACATTTTACCGCGTAAGAAAAGCGAGACCTCCCAGGGGCCCGCAAGAAGCCGTTTCAGAACAGAGTGCTTAGTGTGAGTTGCTCAAAGTAAATCGAATAACTTTACTACTGCGTAAACGAGTTTACGTCACACGGATCGACAATCGAAAACGAGCGAATGTGAGTGCCAATCGAGCTTGTCACTCGATTCGCGTAAATTCACCGTGAAAAAGTAAATTTTTCATGTCAAATGTTGGCAGTAAACAAAAAACTCGCACTCACGATTGCGGTTTCTCATTACTCCCACTAGGTGGCGCTTTTTAATTTTCATACAAATTGGAGTTACTTTTACGCGATCGAAAAGTAAGAAAAACTCACACTAAGCACTCTGGACCAATCTGTACAACCTCAACCGCCACCTGACTCAGGCTAGAGCGTCTGTTTGCCCGCTATGCGATGTCCAGGCCGACAAGGCTTTAGTCAAAACACAGAGAAAAGGAACTTAAACGTCAAATGTCATCAGTGCCGGCCGTCATCCGTCATGCATTCCCGCCACTTACTTACTTGCTTCTGTACACGCGACCGGCAACCGGCAACCTCAAAATTATATTTATTGTAAAATTTAAATTGAAGAATTATACGCAATTGTCAAAAGTTGGACTGCTTTTATTTGCACCAAAACGTCCAAAGACGTTACATGCGATGGTGCAGGACAACGACGTTACTCAGCTTTAGAGCTTAGAGCTATTAGCTGACCTTTCACCGCCACCGGCCTCAGTAGAAGTCGTAGAACAGCACAGGCGAGTCATAAGGAAAATGTCGACATCAAAAAAAAAATTAAACTATAATGAAAATATACAGTCCATCAAGAAACGACGCAGTTTCATTTCAAGGCAAACTTGTGGGACCCGCCTCATTACCCAGACACCCGTAACCCTGTACAATTGTTTTTTTTTTAATTTAACACTTCAACTGAAACGTTGTTTTTTCTAGTGTTATCAAAAATGCTGTAATAAAACATGATGTAAAAAACTTATAAAATTGTAGATTATGCACCGAGGGGACAAAGCAGTGTTTTACGTCGCGGGCGGCTTATTGAACCCTACTTCACGCAGGACTCTACATAACTTAAATCTTAAGTTCCTCGTTACGCTCAAGGTTCAAGCCGTCCAAGACAAAGACATTGCTTTATCCCAGAGGTGAATACTCTACTTTTCACACCTTCTGCAAAGCAATAAAAAGAAACTGTTAAAACATATTACACCAAACACCGTCTTTTGTTTTTAGTTTCGTACAGTTCATACACCAGCTGCGTTCTTCTTTCTTATTGGCCAGTTCAATTTTCAAACAAACTCTTCTTACAGTGCCCGTATGCTGAGTTCTCATTCCATTTTAACCTCTTTGCTCGAGAACTCCCTTGGGATTTTCATACAACTTCATCTCCCTAGGGAGGCAATGCCTTGCTTTACGCTGAGACCACGTGATATGCTCATACTCGTATGAGTCTATTCATACTGAGTATGAGTACTGTGTGTGTGCTTACGCGGCTTGCGTGTTAAGCCGAACTGGCGCATGGCGTTGCGTAGGAAAAACACAACGCATGTTGCAGCCTAGTTGGGAGAAGGCCCGCCTCTCAAACCAGAGGGAGCGGGTTCGAACCCAGCGGACGGTACGCACCAATTTGTTAATTGTGTGAGCATATGTGCGTTTTTTATGTCATCTGCTACATGACTGGAGCCCGGTGTATGGTGACAGGCTCGCCCCCTGTCACATTTGGGACTGAATATAGTCCGGCGAAGTGTGGGTGTTGTATTACATCTCTGCCAGCCCCCTCGGGGGAAAGGCGTGACGGTATGTATGTTGCAAAGTGTTAAGACCCACCCTCCATACCGTGTACCAATTTGAATTTATTTATCTTCTTGTACCCAGCATCGTTGATTTCAAAATAGTCATCTTTCACTTTCTTGATGACCTTCCTGTGTTTCACAAGTATATGCTTTCTTAGATGCTCAAATCTGAAGTACAGTGCTCCGCAGCGTTTGCACATGTTTTCCTTCTTGCCTTGGTGCGCTGACGTTATGTGTTCTTTCAGGGATCTCTTGTACATATACTCTTTACTGCATATTTGACACTGGAATTAGAGAAACAAGTAACATTATTAAAAGAAAAACAAAAACCCATCTGCAAAATGTTGTATCCTATGTCATTTCCACTATCAAGACGGTTCAAATGACACCTCGCATGTCGAAATCCATCAAGCTGTTTAGGCTGTAGGGCGTGCTCATAGAACCCTCAATACATATGTATGTATGTATTGAGGGTTCTATGATACCCACATACATACACTCGAAAAACATAACCCTCGTGCGCAGTCGGGTACAAAGAACAGCGAAAAGATGTTCAAGACAACAATAATCCATACTAATATTATTAAAATCGAAAGTAGGCAACTGAGTAAAAACAGATAGACTATCTGAGTGCTTAGTGTGAGTTTTTCTTACTTTTCGATCGCGTAAAAGTAACTCCAATTTGTATGAAAATTAAAAAGCGCCACCTAGTGGGAGTAATGAGAAACCGCAATCGTGAGTGCGAGTTTTTTGTTTACTGCCAACATTGACATGAAAAATTTACTTTCTCACGGTGAATTTACGCGAATCGAGTGACAAGCTCGATTGGCACTCACATTCGCTCGTTTTCGATTGTCGATCCGTGTGACGTAAACTCGTTTACGCTGTAGTAAAGTTATTCGATTTACTTTGACCAACTCACACTAAGCACTCTGTTATTAGGATTTTCACTACTGAACGGATTTTGATGAAGCTTGAGATTTAGTCAAAGTATTTCACGAAGCAGGCTTAGATCAAGTGTAAGCCTTGTTTCGCTGTCAGTCGCTCTGTGATCGCGTCGGTCACGACGTCTAAACGAGCTAAAACATTTTAGCAATTGTCAACGTTATTGCGGAACGATAAGGTTTAGATTCAAATGAAGTAATGTATTTGATTATTTTAAATAGAACGTGAAGGGTCCGGCGACCATTTTTGACTACCTTCGCATTGGCTGAAGAATTTCTTTTGTCATTTTGTCTAGAAAAAACAACAAGCGAAGAGAGCAAGTAAAGGTACTGACGAGCCTCTTAAGTTATCTACAGAGTGACAAAGTGCAATTTTAATATTTTTTTATGAATTTTGCACTTCTCAACTAAGAAAATAGGTTGTATTATAGATTAAAAAGTGAAATTTATGTTAATTTCTTGTCGAGAAATAAATTTCTTTAACCCGATTAATTTAAAAGCTAATGATGTAGACAACTCCCTACGTGAAAGGATTTTTTATTTGCTCTATCTATCTATCTATTATATAATAAATCAGTCAAAAGTGACCCCTTACAAATGCAGATCTTTTCCATGACTCTCATTTTCCATTAAGGGCGTTTTTTTTAAAAAAGAAAGTCAAGAACATAGTGGCGGATATAGTTCATATAATTGTAACTTTCAAATTTCATCACAATCTGACTAATAGTTTCAAAGAAATTTGACAAGTGCGTTTGTATGGAAAATTCAGATTTTTCCAAAATTTAAATTTATAAAATTCGAAATCCTTAAGTGTCAATGCAGTGCCACTATGGAGGCCTGATTTTTAATGAGACACCACATCTATTTATATCTGATCGAGGCATTGCAGGCCCATTGCTCAGATCAACCTGGAGAATAAGATGGCGCACGGCGTATAATCAAGTGAAGCCAAAAAACATTGAAAAACTACGCCACTGTCGTATAGGTACACAACACGCACACATTGACGCAAAAAAACTACGCTACTCGCTTGGTCATCCTTACCTCGACTTTATGTGCATTGGTTTATGGTATAATTTCGTGTACATAAATAGTGCTTTATAAAAGTGTGGCCAGGACTACATTTTGAGGTTGTTTTTAAAAACTGTGCAGTTTTTTTACATGTCAATTTTGAAAAACCCGCAACAAAAAACTTGCAAATATGAGTAAAACCCAGTTAAAAACATTAAATCTCTTAAGGTTGTATATTGGAACGGAAATGGCTAACGTAGAGTTTAGGAATCAATATTAGTTTTCGTGCAATTGTAAATGTTTTTCATGGCACCATTACCACGCACACACATTGAAAAAGAAGTTGCTTCAGCGAGATATAACGCAGTGTTCCATCTTTTCCTCTAGGCTTATCTGAGGCCCATTGCCCCCTCATAGATCCATCTGCACGTACCTTAAACGCCCGGATGCCGAGGTGCGTGGTGTTGATGTGTCTTCTCAGGTTGGAGCTTGTGACGCACGTGTATGGACAGCGGTCGCACGCGTACGGACGCTCGCCCGTGTGTAGCCTGTGATACAAAATATAGCATTTGAACAGGGGATATTTGTTTTTCCCGAAACATTAAACAGGGCTAACTGAAGGAAAATTCATATCACACATAAAAACTACAATAGCTGCGACCCGTGGTTTCACCCACGGTCCCACAGGAACCGTTGATTTTTTCAGGATAAAAAGTACCCTATGTCCTTTTCTGTACCCTAAACAACATGTATGCAAAATTTTAAGACGATCGGTTGAGTAGTTCAGACGTGAAAGCGTTACAAAGAAACAAAGAAAATGAACAAAGACTCACTTTTTCATATTATATGTAGTACCTTTGATTTTAGTCTAACCTCAAAGCAAACACTCATTGACTTCGTGTTACTTAACAACGCCATCTGCTGTTGTGTCGTTAAAGCAATTAGTTGCTCACAAAAAATAGTATTATTATTTGCCAATAGATGTCAGGAAGAGTCATATTTTTCAGTTGAGACTACGCTCAAACGCCTCCTTTTTGTTATTTTTCTTCCAAATTTATGTTTAAGTTGATTATCGATAAAACACGAATAAAATGACATTTTCTAAAAATGATTCCTAGCTAGATCGATTTATCGCCCCCGAAACCCCCTATATACTAAATTGTATGAAAATCGTTGGAGCCGATTCCGAGATTCCAATTATATATGATATATATATATATATATATATATATACACAAGAATTGCTCATTTAAAGATATAAGATTAATGAAAAGAGAATATTATAAGGTTAACAATTATTGAGAAGATGTCTGGAGCCTTCTACTTCCGCCAAGTAGCCACTAGTACATAGATATATGATATTACCCATGATCCAAAAAAACAAAGTCTAGTATTCCGAGAGCAAACACGTAATGACGTCACTCGTCATCGTCTCTTGCAATTAGCATTACAAGCAATCAAGTCACACGCGAACACACACACACACATTACACACCACAACTTCTCTCACTCACACACACATCTCTCTCACTACTAGGTAGTGTTAACGACGAAACACGCACAAAAACCCAATTTGTTTCGCACCCGAGTCCCAAGTTACAAGCCTCGAGCTTAGTTTGGGGCTCACCGTCTCAGCAATTCCGTGCCTTACACAATGATTATAACTTGTTATCGATACAAATACAAATAATTTTACAAATACAAATACCTAAATATTTGGGTATAAAAAACATGTGACAATTTCAAATTTGATTCCAGAGGCTCCCAAACTAGTCAGAGACTGTGTGTCAGGAGCCAGTGGCTTCTCCAATTTAACAAAATACCTCCAAATTTTTAACTTATTAATAAAACACATTATATTTTTACTAGATAAAATACTATACTTAATTTGATTATGTTATACTACTTGACGGAAGTGGAAGGCTCCAGACATCTTTATCTTCTAAATAATTCTTAACCTTATAATAT
This sequence comes from Peribatodes rhomboidaria, assembly GCA_911728515.1. Lineage (NCBI taxonomy): Eukaryota > Metazoa > Arthropoda > Insecta > Lepidoptera > Geometridae > Peribatodes > Peribatodes rhomboidaria. The sequence continues at coordinate 6,041,457 of OU452192.1, read as the reverse complement.
CCTCTTTTTTATTTTTTTTATTATTGTATGATATACCTGATATGATATACGAGGGAAGTCTTGAGCGTGGCGCGGTAGTCGCAGTGTGGACATTTGAGTTGTTTATTGCTTGTGTGTATCAACATGTGCTCGCTCAGGCTCTTCTTGTTCTTCAGCACTCTACCGCATGTCTGGAAACATGCAACAAGTATGTAATGTAAATAAATATGTATGGAAGTAATGTAATTTATATAAAATTGGTCCCAGGAAGATTACTAGCTACCGCTACTCAAGGTATCCTACCGCGGTGGCTAGTGAACCTAATTAAAATTACTTTTTTATTTCTAAAATAAATTTAAAAAAAAACTATTTTTTTATAAACATGTACATTAGATATACAAACAATCCCCCTTCGCAGTAAATAAATAAGTAAATAAATATCAGGACACTTACACACACGGTCGTCTGACCCCAAACTAAGCAAAGCTTGTACTATGGCTGCCAGAGACAGATATAAATACATATATATTTTTTTAAATACATACTTAAATACATATTTACACCCAGACATAGAACAAACACAAATGTTCATCGCATAAATGTTTGCCCTAGGTGGGAATCGAACCCACATCCCCAAGCTCAGAAGGCAGGTTCACTACCAACTGAGCCACCGAGGCAGTCGAGTAATCGGTGTATAGCCTCATAATAGTTGTAAGGTTGTGGGTAATACCTACCTCACAGACATATTTCATCTCCTTCCTATGTACAGCCATATGCTTCCTCCAATCCAAATGAACCTTAAATGTCTCCGAGCAAACTTGGCACTTATAGATCTTCACTTGTGGTTCTTCACATTTCTTAATTTTGACACAGGATTCTATAATTTTTTTAGTCGGTACACATTTGCAGCAACTACTGCAGCAGTATTCCATCGTATCTGTACATAGCTTTAGTTTGTGGTTGAATATTTTGTTGCAACCGTAGCATTCAACGGATTTAACTTCATCCTTGTGGAACTCCAAATTGTGCTTTGACATCAGCTCATTAGAGTCGAAATTTAAATTGCACGAAGAGCAGTACTTGTCATCTTTTCGGAAGTCGTCATCGTCGTCATCGTCTTCGAAATCTGACGTTTCTCTCTCTTGCTTTATGTTTACTTTTCTTTCTTTCTCGAGTGCCAGTAACTTTCTGTGTTCAGACTCCTTTTTAAAGAGTGAGGTGTCATAGTTTTTTTTTTCTAGCTTAATTTGGCAGGTGCTATTCGAATGCGTGTTGGATAAGATGATTTTGAGTTTCCTATCGGCTTCTTGGCAAAGTTTCTTGAATTTGATAAAGTTTTCAACTTTAATTAAGCACAGTGTACATACTGTTTGAGGTGTGCCGGTGGATACGTCAACTCCGATGTAGTCATGTATCTTTTGGACTGTGGCTATGTCGTCTTCGACGGATTTGGTGCTGTTGGTTGTGCTCCAGCACAATCTGCAGATGTTGTCTTGGCAGAAATAGTCGTATGTGTACCGCCGGTTGTTTAAAAACGTGCTTCTGCATGTCATATGTGGGCCAGGCTTTACACAACCTTTGTGCACAGGCAGGTCTTCTTTTTTGGCGCAACATACTGAAACTAATTAAAAAAGTTACATTATTAAGAGACTAGCTGAGCCCCGCGGTTTCACCCGCGGTTAAAAAGTATCCTATGTGCTATTCTAGACTATTATCTATCTCTGTGCCAAAATTCATCCAGATCTGTTCAGCCGTTCTGGCGTGAAAGAGTAACAAACATCCATCCATCCATCCATTCTTACAAACTTTCGCGTTTATAATATTAGTAGGAAGTAGGAGTAGAACAAAAAACCTGACTGCATAATGCTGTACCTGTACTTCCACTATCAAGTCGATTCAAATGACACCTCATATGTTAGACAACAATAAGCTGTTTAGGCTGTAGGCCGTGGCAAAGAAACCTCATACATACATACACTTCAAAACGAGATCCTCCTTCTTGCGCAATCGGGTAAAAAGTTAGTTGATTGAATCAGGCGTTACTTTGCGGAAGTTCATCTTTAAAATTGTTACTTGAACTAATATCTAGTGTAATTCCGCTTTAACGTCGCATTAAGTAGGTACATCAAGGAATATGTTTTTTTCATTATATTATCAATTTTGAGATTTTTTAAATTAATTAGATGAATTTACTAGAAAATATATGCCAATTGATATTTGAATCTAATTTTAAGCGTTATACAATTTGATATTTCAACTAACGAATTTAACAGATCCTAATTTAAAAAAATATATATATTTAGTTTAGTTACCTGTACTTCCTTCTAATTCGAGCATCAATTGTGGAGTACTTGGTATATCTGAAACAAATAATGATATCTATTAACTAGAAATTAGATAGAATCTCATTTCGTTTTTTCGATCGGATCCCACAAATTTCAAACTCAAATTGATCGAATCTCAGGCCCCGTATGTTAAGAGTCGGCGACCACTTTAGACTAACTTCGCATTGGCTTAAGGTTTTCTATTGCCATTTCGTGTAGAAGAAGACGACGAGCGAAGAGAGCAAGTAAAGATACTGACAAGCCTTTAAAGTTACCTACAGAGTGACAAAGTGCAATTTTTTATTTATTTATGACTTTTGCACTTCTCTAATCATTCTTAAATAACTAAGAATTTTCCTTGTATTATGGATTCATTTAAAAGCGAATGATGTAGGCAACCTCCCTATGTAAAGGGATTTTTGATTTGCTTTGTCTATCTATTAAATAAATGAGTCCAAAGTGACCCCTTACAAATGCTCATATTTTTCATTGCTCTATTTTTTCTTGAGGACGTTTTTTAAAAAAAACCAAGCACATAGGAGCGGAGATATTGTTCATTTAATTGTACATGCTAAATTTCATAATAATCTGACAAATGGTTTCCAAGAAATTTGACAAGCGAAATTGAAATTGCCTAACTAAAAAATATTGTACCCAGCATTAATTTGTAGCTTGTTTTTTTAATTTTAGGCAATAAATACTTTTTTTTAATTTTTTATTTAAGCGCGTTTGTATGGAAATTTCCGAGCGTCGCGGGACCCTTAAAACGCGCTCAGTCATGAATCTCCATTTAAAACTGGTTTTATCATACATAAATTCAGCTTTAAATTAGATAGATAGATAGATAGATAAACTCTTTATTGTTCACACCACAGATAACAAAACAACAACAGAAAAATAATGATAAAACTTATTAAATAGTGTAACAACTGGCGGCCTTATCACTAAAAGCGATTTATTGAGATAAATAGAGATTCATGACTGAGTGTCGTTCTAGCATATGGGCCTCAGTCTACTTTTACACATTTTGAGGGCATTCAACATAAATCTGATCGCAAGTATGAATCACATTTAAAAACTTATAAATATGGACTGAGATATGAATAATTTGAGTTTAAACTTTTGGAATCCAAACGGAAATGCTTCTGCATGATTGTGAATACCTATGCTGAACCGTTTCCTACACACACTCACCATTCATATGTCGACAAGTCGGTTTTCTGTCATTAGAGATCAAAACTATTAATTTTTTACTTAAATAACCTAAATTTTTATGCAACTTCCACATAATCCAGAAGCTCCACCTTGCCTCACCCATAACTCCAGCTGTCATTGAACTTGTATAATCTTGTATAACTTTAAATAATAATAATAATAGCCTTTTATTCAGATTCGTATTATACATTGTTAACTTAGTAAATTAGTCGCTTGTGTCGTCGTGAATCTGTTCGTCCATCAGAACGTAGGCCTCTTCCAGCTTCTTCCATTTTTCTCTATCCCTTGCTGTTCTGGACCAAGCGCTGCCGGCAACCCTTTTTAGGTCGTCCTCCCATCTTTTAAACTGTCTTCCTCTGCTGCGTTTCCCATTTCTAGGGTGCCAGTGTATTATTAACTTGTTCCATTTCTCCGTGCCTTTCTTGTATAACTTTAAGACTAGCTTAATGAGTTTAGCTTCAAGTTTACTGTTGCCGAACTAGGCTTTACACCTCCGCAGGAGACGCCCCGGGCGTCGGAAGTTACAAAGCGATTTCCAGCCACCGTAGGCGCGGGACTGCAGACGGTGAGCGATGAGTAGCTCGCCGTCCGACAAGGACCAGGCCCGGGTCGACGGCGCGTTGTGTTCCACGCGCGCCTCAAAGAGATGTCAGCACCAACTGACGGGGTCCGTTAGGGCCAATGCCTGCCAGGGTTGCAAGTTGTCCGAAAGGGTTATCGTGGCCCTGGCACACAAGCAATGGAAGGAACACGGGTGGGTTTTGGTCAGTAAAAGTCTGACACGGAGAAGTAATTTGATGATTTCCCACCCAAAAAAAAAAGGCTTTACACCTGTTTCGGCGTACAGCGCCCTCCCCAGAGGGATTGTGGTCACCATAAGCCTATTCAGTTTAACATTTTTGAAAAACGTAACAATAGGAAGTTAAATTATTAAAATCGAACTAACCTGGAAGCTTCGTTGGCGCCTCTTCCCTGTCATCGTGGCTAGTTAATGAATCTCGACTCAAGTTACTGAAGTCATCGTCCATCATGGACATGGCTACATCAGTATTTGGCGGTTTTTTGGGGGCCTTCTTTCTTTTTGACGAACATTTCATGTCTTGCCAAGTCTGAAAGTTTTAATTTTTTAAGTCTGAAGCTAGGACTAGATGTATTTCTATGCTACTAATCAGAAGGAAGTAAAGATAGAAGTTTACTTGTATCGTTTTATGGTTTTCGGGAAAGGGTGTACTAAGCTGCAAGGGGGTCATTGTACTCATCATTATGAACAACTTTTACATGGGACCTTTCTTGAAATCACACAAAAAATCAGCTGTTCAGCTCAATATAAAAAAAATGGTTGACAAATAGTATGATACAGCTGTTACCTATATTGATTTATTTATTAATATGAATGCATTTAATAATTGGCAATTTCACATATCAAAAAATCTCGTAAAATTTTGTGAGCAGGTTAGATGATTTTATAGAATTTTTTTGTGTTGTTGAAAATGGAGGATATAATTTTTTTTTGTTTAAAAAAGAGTTGGTTGAGAAATGCTGCCTGTAGACAAAGACAGAGATCCGGGCAGAAATCCAGAGAGAATTCAGACATATGAAAGCATGTTTGTCAAAGCTGAAACTGACACATCACATGCTGACACCCACTTGGTCGATCATCTAAAATGATTCATACAATGACACCTTTAGAGCTTGGTACCCCCTTCCCTGATAACCCTGTATTTGTATTGTAGGGAATTGCCTTCAGTTGTCTCCAAAACAGAAGTGACATAGTCTATGATAGTCACTATTCACAACAACGCACAATGGCCCAATCAAGTGGGTCAGTGCGGAAAATGCCCCGTAAAACAATGTACAATGTGTATTTATTGTGCACGGAAACTGCAGTCACTAGTCACAACTATGATACATGAGTGAAGCCGCAGGCAAATGAGGTAGTAATAATTTTATATTAGGACTTTAATCATAATGACTTGGTGTGCGTAAGGGAAATACCTGGAAACGTCTTTCTCATGCTTTCAGATACCACCTAGCAGTTACTTGACTTAGAACAGTTTTATTTATGTTATTTTTGTATAGATAGATAACCTACTAATAATATTTTATCTACGATCTACCTTTTTTGTGGTAAGCTAGAAATAAATTAAAGCACAGCTTGCTTAACGACAATAATCGGTGTGTTTATAGACATTTCATACACCTAGCCTGGTAGTCAGTTTCTATCATACTTTAAATAACAATAACTACGAAGAAGAGTATAAGTCGTAAATTGAAGTTCGAACTCACTTTGCGCCATTCTATCCAAGTCTTTATCACGCCAGGTATGCTATTTAGTTCTTCGGCGATGTCATTCCACCTCTTTTCGGCTTCATTCTTACTGAAAGTATTCGAATATTTCCCATTGGAGAGATCAGCATCGTTTTCTAGGCGCGACACTAGCCTCGCCTTTTGCGCGGCTGTAGGGTATGGTCTCCTTTTCTTCAGATCAGTACAATCCATAGCACGGCACACAGAGTGTGTACGCTAACGTTTGAGGGCAAAAGTGTCTCTATTTACTGAGTTTAACAAAATTGCCAGTCAAACAAACATTGAGTTACAGTAAATTGATTTCTGGGTCAACTTGGATCAAAATTAGGTGCGGTCCGAAATACCACCAACAGCGTACTTAACCGAGCTGCGCTATTGAAACTTTGCAACTAATTATGGAATTATTGTGCCGCCTTTTAACCAGAGATATAAGTGTGACGCGCTATGCAAGGGGGCTATTCCTGCGAGTGAGATGAGATGAGATTTTTTCTTGGTCACTCTCACACCTCTCATCTCTCTCGTTTCAAACGAGAGCAACAAGGACGAGAAAAAGTGAGATGAAAATCTCAAATCTCCGAATAGGTAATGTAAAAACTTAGCCACAGTGCATGTAAAAACTTAGCCACGATACTATTTGACCATTTCCACATATTCATTCTAAAATATGATTGAGGATTTAGCTTTTTTATACAATATGTCGACATGGACTGAAAAATATTGCACATGCCAAAAAAAATAACAGCTGACTGTTAGGTTTTAAAATGAACAAAATGTATGATGAAACCCTAGTAAAAGACGCACACTAGTTTACAAAATTGGCCTGTCACTTTTCTTTTAATAACAATACGGAACTTATTGACTGCCATGTAGCGGAACCCAGCCGCGGGTAACTGTCCGAGCCAGATGCGCAGCTTGAATACTCTGATTCTGCTGTGCACATCGATCCCGTACATCCATAGCACTCATCCATCCATATAAAAAAACATCATACCTAGCTTAGTAGAATAGAACCCGTTTCCACCTGTGCTGTGCTGAATTTGATCAAACGCATTCATAGCAACGGAGTATACCACAGTTCTGGTGGAAAGGCAGTTAGAACATACTTTCCACCAGAATGCTTGGTGGGCCCAATGGGCTTTTCGCTTTTGGCGTTAGTGTATTTCGGACCGTCTCCAATGAGTGACACTGACACCAACACAATGGATGACATAAAAATTTGGTTTTTTAAAAATTCAATGGGCCCAACTAAAGTACCAAATTATCCTACCACTTTGTTTTCCGTTGTAACACATTCACTGCAACCACTATTTTCAAGTAGTTTCCAGTGATTCCGCCCTGTATAACAATGACATGTAATGGTTTACTGCGCACTCCGCACTGCGCTATCCGATAGAAAATGTAAAAGTCCATTGACCGCCACCGCAGGCCGCGTCTGTCTGGAAGACGCCTTATTCAAGCGATGCTGTATTTCTGTATTGTATTCGGAGATTTGAAATTTTCATCTCATCTTTTTTCGTCCTTGTTGCTCTCGTTTGAAACGAGAGAGATGAGAGGTGTGAGAGTGACCAAGATAAAATCTCATCTCATCTCACGCGCCGGAATAGCCCTCCAGTGGCCCTATTCGGAGATTTGAAATTCTCATCTCACCTTTTTTCATCCTCGTTGCTCTCGTTTGAAACGTCATAGGTGTGAGAGTGACCAAGATAAAATCTCATCTCATCTCACGTGTAGGAATAGCCCCCCTGTGGGGCTATTGAGATGAGATGAGATTTTATCTCGGTCACTCTCACACCTATGACGTTTCAAACTAGAGCAACAAGGATGAAAAAAGGTGAAATGATCTCCGAATAGGGCCACTGTTGTTAGAGTTTTACGCGGGAACCGAATAGGTGGCGTCATGATTTTGTGTTATTTTCTAAAATTTGTGATTCTTTGTGTGATATAGTATACTAACGGTGAACTTAATAAGTGTTTTAGCCTATACCGGTTCGTAAACGGACACAAGTGAGGGCAAATGACAGAAACATTAAAAACACAAACTTACTAAATACTTTTCGAGTTCTCTACAAAACTCGACTTACAGTTTCAGTAAAGTATCAACGGGTTTACTGAAATGGAAAATGAGGATAAATTCTTTTCATTTCTCATTACCCTTTCCCTTATCATCTTCATCATAGATTTAACGACTAATGGCAAACATACTTAAGACTTGGCGGTCTGGCTAATGGCGTTGTTGGCTCTTGCGCCTCTAGCCTGCTCAAAGGGATGATTAAAAAAAAGCAAGCGATGATGGTTGCACCCATAACTATGTACTGGTTTTCCATAATTAACAAAGTACTCTGTGGGTTGTAATAAAATAACTGTAAATACCGTCTTACGACAATTAATTTGGTTAAGTTTGGCTTATTAAGTTAATTGAATGGTTAAGTACGTTAAGAGAAGAATACGAAAGAAAGGAAAAGAAGGCCGATCCAAGACAAGTCAAACTAGAAAAAAAAACAACGAAATAATATCTACAACATTTTTACAGTTCACTTTCCCATTCCAGCCTGGGATAATTATATATTAGTCAACTCGGACAGTCTTCAAAAGCCAGAGCTATTTATTATATCGTGAATGTCATATGTGCAAGTTGCCTTTAGAAATCACTTGCACTTATTTACATTGGTAACCAAAGACTTCAAGGCGTAAATAACTTGATTTTGGTGATTTCAAGCGTCTGATCTACGAGAATGTCTTTGAAACAGTCATATTTAAACGACAAAATGTATACTTACAACTACTTTTGCCAAGGTAATGTCTGCAGGCTGTGTTGGAGCTCAACTAATAGCTTCAAATCTATGAAAAGTAAATCTAAAATTGCTAAAGAAATTTTAGAAAATATTGGCATAGATGTTACTACAGGCATTCCGAACGAAGTATGCAATATCTGCTTAAATAAATTAAAAAAATTCACTAACTTCAAGAAATGCTGTCAACTTGCCGAAGAGAAACTCAAAACTATCCTCTCGCAAACAGTAGAAGTACACTTTGACAATCCAACAATTTTGAAAAAGGAAGTCGATGTAGAAGTAAATTTACTGGCCAAAGAAGTGAAAAAAGAAAAATTTGACACCCTGATTATAAAACAAGAACCTGATTCCAATTTTGAAATTGATGATTCAGTCTGTGATTCTGATTATAAAGAAGTTGTTCCTAAGACTGAAAACTATTGCTACATCTGCAGTTTAAATTTCGACTCTGCAGAACAGATCGCAAAACACAATTTGGAGTCTCATGAAAGCAAAAAGGTTTATAAATGTGGTGGATGTAAAGAAGAATTCACATCATTAGCTTGTAAGACAAATCATGAGGTTGTATGTACAGCTTTGAATGAATTCCACTGTACCATTTGCGGTAAACTTTTCCCTACATATGATTCCTTCAAGTTTCATTTGACAGTGCATTTTTCTGAAGAAAAAAACAAGCAATTGACTCTACCATGCATGAGATGTCCTAAAATATTTAAGAATATTACCAGTTTTAAAAGACATTTGAAAACACATTTTGCACCAAAAATATATGAAAATCCAAAAGAGAGAGTTGTTTGTGAGGTATGTACCGTATGATATAATACATAGATGTAACAAATGATGCGTAATGTATGAAGCATTTCATACATACAATAAATAAACAGTGCATTTGTTTTGAAGTTTATTTTGTTCTATAAATTTTTTACAGATTTTTTGGTAATGTATTTCTTTTACTGTAATATAACTGCAATCTTGGTTCATTCATAATATTTTTTTGCAAATATGTTAAGATGGTGCGTAATTCTGACCTTTTATATCTACATATTAATAGATTATTATATCAATATTGCAGCCAACTTTCTTATTCAACTGTTCAATTATCATTAAGAAAGCATTAGTTGAATGGCACCATTTAGTAAAAAGGCTAGGCTGTTATTTGAACAGTGAATTAAGCTGGTTGGCTGCAACATAAATATGTATATCTAAAATATAAAAATTAATAGTTGAATATGTTGCTAAGCGCAAATCTCGAGAATGGCTAAACCAATTTCTTAAATTTTTTTTTTATAATATTCCTTGAGGTATGAGGATGGATCTTATGCAGAGATTTTTTTAAAAAACTGCCTCAAAAACAAAAAAAATGACTATTAAATGGTACAAAGTTTGCAGGGTCAGATAGTTAAAGACAATATGATGTATGATAACAAGGTGTTTGTTATCATACACATTTTAGATTTCAATCTTTGCAGAATTTCAATATTTGAATTTCCTGCTGTGCCCCATAATTGCAGAATGTAGCCTATTTTACTTTTACTGATGAATGAGCATGAGGGAGAATGGTCAATGGATAATTCCTCACTGCTGGAAGGACCAATCACAGAAAAAAGGAGCAGCCAAATGTCTAAAGACAGATTGTTGCGTTAAGCACAATAGAAAAAAAAAGTTATGAATGTTTATCACACAACATTGGCTTTGATCAGACATATAAATAAAGTCTTAATGTGCAAAATGGCACTTTGGAAACAAGGCTTAGATTAAGTGTAAGCCTTGTTTCGCTGTCAGTTGCACTATGATTGTGGTGTTACAATGCAGGTTCTGGAAATGCTTTGGTAAATGTGATAAATGCCATTGTGGAATGATGAGGTAAAATAATCAAATACATTCAACTTCATTTGAATTTAATCAAATGAAGTTGAATGTATTTGATTATTTTTAATAGAATGTTAGTGCACATACTTAATACAAATATCAGTGGAGATGTGGTGCCTCTAAAGAGACCTGATTTTTAATGCGACACAATATCTATGAATATTGGATCAAAGGACTTTGGAGTAACATCCTCAAAAGTTTTTTTGTAATATCAAATTAAAAGTATTATTAAAAATAAAAAACACAAATTCGTTTTTAATCATAACAAACTAATCCTAATAGGAATTGCATGTAATATTTACATAAATTGTATTACAAGAATAGCAATTACACTTTGTGATAACCTTTGATTAATTTCAGGTATGTGGTCAGGTGTACTCCAAAAACAACATGTACGTTCACATGTTGATACACACACAAAACAAGCAGCTCAAGTGCCCACACTGCGAGTACCGCGCCACGCTGCCTTCCACACTCAACATACATATCAAGTGAGTAAAGTACATCAGCAGGCTTAACATGCGCAACTTGAGGGTATGTCGACTCTTTTTAGCGAGACAGACGTATGTATGCACATAGCCTTGTCACGTTCTCGCATGACAAAAAGTGAGGAGAATAATTTTGTTGCGCACTCCTGCACCCCTAAGATGTGCGCGTGTGCATCCTAGTACTAGCACTGTTCTTAATCAATCGGTTAACTGGCGCTTCAAATCGACTAAATCGTCAAATTTGATCTGACCATACTTCGATCAGATATACATAGATGTCAAGTCTTAATATGAATAATACACTACTACTACTACTTATAAACTAGGCTTAGATCACTCGATCTACGTCTAGTTTCGGCGCATGCAATTTCCACACTTTGTGACGAACCAGCGCGAATATGCGCAAACCTGCGCTGAGCTGTTCCGACTTGCGCCGTACAGCGCTAGTGGGCTGCCACGCCATTTGTTACTTTATCGTCAAGGGAATAAGGCGCAACCCCTGCTTATACTCGTTTGCTTTATGTGATTGCCTCGGTGGCTCAGTTGGTAGTGAATTTGCCCTATGAGCTTGGGGGCGTGGATTCGATTTCCACCTAGGGCAAACATTCATGTGATGAACATTAGTGCTTGTTCTATGTCTGGGTGTTAATATCTATTTAAGTATGTATTCTAAAATATCTAAGTATGTATATCAGTCTCTGGCAGCCATAGTACAAGCTTTGCTTAGTTTGGTGTCAAGCGACCGTGTGTGGAAGTGTCAAAAAAAATTTGTTTATGTAGCTGTTTGTCTGTTTGCCATGTGGTTAAGGCCTCCTCCAATCTTCTCCATTCTGACCTTTCTATGGCCAAAGAAATAATCTACGAAAAATAAAGAAACATTGACTTGTCCGAACTAAGGCTATAATAATAAAAAAATATGCAGCTGTTACCTGCGCGGACCAGCGCGGATAAGCGCGGGTAGCCTGCTTTCTACTTGTAAACGCCGTTACGCCCGGTATGCTTAAAGCTGCTAGCCTTCTGGGAGCACCTGGGCTGGTTAGAGTTAGAGTAAGAGGAAGGGAAGAGAAGTAGAGTTCACGCACAATGGCCCAATCAAGTGGTTAAGTGCAGAAAATCCATGGCATAATAATATATATAATATATATATGCCAGGTATAGCATTCTGGTCACGCGGGCAACACGTAGTGACGTCAATCGCTGCATAAGCAAGACCGAAATAAGTCATTTACAAATAGTACGAAGGAGACGGATGACGATGCCGAGTGACGTCATTACGTGTTTGCTCCCGGAGTGCTAGACCTTGTTTTTTTGGATCATGAGTCTATCGATATATTTAATGTACTATGTACTAAATTTCATCATCTGACCATTGACTTTTGTCCACTGAACTGCAATCCGTGCACTCTACATCCGTTTGGCTTCGACACTCACGCTGTGTGGTTGTGTACGAAGCGAGGAAATTTAGCTATAGCGCTGCATGTTTAAATAGTTTAGTTAGACGACATAACAAATGTTTTAGCGCTGCAACAAATCTGTAGTCAATCCATGCGGGTAGGCCCCGCTGTCATTAAATTGGGGAACGGGAATGGTTTTTTGTTTGGAACAGCTCTAGTACTTAAATCTCAATAGCTATGTCCACACTGTGCCTTTTTTTGTTCATTAAGGGCATGCGTCATAACGCAGTCAACAGCGCACGTGAGGCATGCCCCTAACGCATTCAACAACAAGATGGCGGACGAAGAAAAAGATAATACATTGAAGTTTATTGAAGACTATAGAAGTTTCCCACAACTTTGGGATCCTAATAATAAATCACTTTACTTCGATTACTATAATAACGTCGTATCCAAAACTTTCTCTTGGTTCTCTTTTTTCTGGAATTTCTTATGACCAAGTAAGCCGCACTTATTCCACCAAGTAAAATATTCTCATCACACATGTTTCCTAAAGCTGACAGAGACTACGACTGAACTAAATGACCATATTGACGTTGCGTTCGTTTACGCATTCAACTATTGAAAGCGCCAAACGGAAGATGAATAGAAAGATGAAGAGGAAAATTGGAGATGAAAAAGGCACAGTGTGGACATAGCTAATGCATTAGTCGTTTTACACAAAAACCTCTTTTTCTAGGTTGCATACTGGTGAACGTCCATACGCTTGCGACCAGTGCCCCTTCAGAAGCATCACCAGCTCAAACCTGAGCCAGCATCGCAAGACTCATACGGGCATCAAAGAATATACGGTTAGCACTCATTACAGATTCAACATCATCTCAGCTGGAAAACATCCAGTGCTTATCATAAATTGCATTTATACGTGTATGCTAGAGATCAGAACCGGGAAATCCTGGTATCGAAAGTACCGGGAAATCCCGGTTCCTTTGACGGCCGAAAGAACCGGGAAATTCAAAATTGATTACCAGCACTTTCGATACTCGATTATGATGGTTAAAAAATAATCATTTTTGATGCGCGAAATGGTTAATTTACACCCTACGGTAATCTAATATCAGAGCAAGTGTCTTTAAAAGTCTTACAATGCTTTGAGTGAGTGTTTTTCCTAGATTATTTTAAACTGTTGTTATTCTTGGGTGGGTTTCTTCCGATAGGACAGGAAAAACGTCTTACCTATCTTACGTCTTACCGTTTTACCTAAGTACTTTTAGCGCAGCTACAAAGTAAAGAAAAACAACGCTTACAGTAGCGTCGTCGAGGATTGTAACCATTTTATTCCTTGGCAGAAAAAATTACCATGTTACGGCCGAAATACACGTACTCGTACAATACTTGACTTAGTTTACTTGTTAGCTATTCCGGTATGCACATTAAGTCGAATACATTCAAATTTAACTACAAATAAAAGCCGAAATCAATAAATAACCTCATGAGACACTCACGCAAACAGCAAGTAAATCTTTTATCATCATCAGGAATAGAGACGGCCCCAAAACACTGCCTTGGCTCACCCCATCGTCAGATTCATGATAAAATATTTCTCACAATGTTTTTATTTTGATTACAGTGTCACATTTGCAAAAAGAACTTCAGACGCAACGCGTCTCTGCAAGATCACATAACAGTGACGCACCAAGGCGAAAGAAAACACAAATGTAAGCAGTGCAGTGCCCAGTATATCCATTTTAAGGGTCTACGGAGGCATATGCTAGTGAAACACGGACAGAGGGTCAAGAAAATTAAAGATGACTTTGTAGAGGTCGATGAAGAGAGTGGTACAAATGCGAGAACTATAGAAAGTAAGGAGGATAAGAGTCAAGAGGATGGTGGTATGAGTTGTGATGATGAAATGAGTAATGGAGAAGCCGGGATAAGTCAAGAAGAAACTGTAATGAGTCAGGAGGACGCTGAAATGGAGAAGGTGGGTTAAGTCATGGAGAAGTTGTAATGAGTCAGGAGGATGGTGAAGTGGAGAAGCTGAGTTAAGTCATGAAGAAGTTGTAATGAGTCAGGAGGACGCTGAAGTTGGGAAGCTGGGTTAAGTCATGAAGAAGTTGTAATGAGTCAAGAAGACGCTGAAGTGGGTCACAGGGAAACAAAATTAATCAATTTTGAAGATTTTAGACCTGAAATTCTAAATGAGACATAGGATCCAAAGTAATGGAAAGCAGTTCCGCTACTCGTTGATAGATAGCAGTAAAGAATGAAGTGGAACACTGATGTAGTTTCGCTACTCGACGATAGATGGCTGTAAATACAATTATTACCACCTACTCACTATTTTATCTGTAAAATCAAGCAAATGCAGCTGAATTTTCAATAAATATTCTTATTTTAAATTTTTATTATTAATTTATAAATATTATCAAACGATGTTGACGTTCATTTTGTAGCCGAGGCTAGGAACGTGTGTATTTAGAATTTGGAATTTAGAATCAAATCAGATTTGCCATCAACACTGCAAGCGACTCTGGGACGGTCTTGTAATATATTAAGGAGGGTAGTCGGCCTACCCTCACTATGTGTGACAGAATAAAGCCAGTGTTTAACCAACTTGCGTGTGTTTCACTACATGGTGACAGCGGCGAAATTCGTTTTTACGAGAAAAACTAGTCGAACCCAAAAAATACTATTAAAATCAGTTTAATAGTTTGTTGTTTGTCGTGCATAACTATTAACTATGGAACACGCGCGTCCTCCAGCGGAGTTATCACTCGAGGGCGGTCCGGCCATGCGCTCCGAGGCGTGGCGCAAATGGCGGAAGCTTTTCGAGGTTTTTCTTAAAGCGTCTGGAGTGAGCAAAGAGCCTAAACAGGTACAGGCTAGCTTGTTGGTGAACCTCATTGGATCGGCGGGATACGAGGTTTACACGACCTTCACCTTTGACACGGGCGAAAGTGAAGATGACGTCAACTGTGTTTTGAAGAAGTTTGACTCTTATTTCGGTGCGAAACCGAACATCACTGTGCGGCGTTATAAGTTTTTTACGCGCAGCCAAGAAGAAGGAGAAAACATCGACCAGTATGTGACGGCGTTGCGAGTATTGAGTCAACAGTGTGAATTCGGCGAATTGAACGAGACTTTGCTGCGTGATAAGATCGTTTGCGGCGTCAAAAACAACACTGTGAGAGATCGATTACTACGTACTGACGATCTAACGTTATCGAGGGCGATGCAGATCTGCCAGGCGGCGGAAATGTCACAGGAGGAGAGCCAGTGCATCAGCGGTGCGTCGGAGAACGTGCAGGTGAATGCGGTGCACAGCCGAGGCGGCGGGCGAGGCGCGCGCCGAGCAGGCAAGGCACGCGGCGCCGGCGCGCGGCGGCGGAGCCCCGCGCGGCGCGGCCCGGGCGGCGGACGGCGCCGGCCCGGCGCGCGGCCCCTGCCGTACGTGCGGGAACGGCCGCTGCGCCGGAGACGATCGGTGCCCGGCAAGTAACGCGATGTGTTTCGTTTGTGATCAAAAAGGCCATTTTTCGCGAGTGTGTGAGCAAAAGAAATCAATCAGAAAAGTGTTAAATCTGAGCGTTGATAATGCGACTAGTGAATTTGATGAAGACTCTGAAGAAATGTTCTACGTCGACGTTATCAGTGAAGACAAAGTACGCAGTAAGTCATGTAAAGAATGGTCTGAAACAATTGTTTGTAACGGTAGGAATGTTGTGCTAAAAATAGATACTGGTTCAATGTTAAATGTAATTTCTAAGAATCAATATTTAAGTTTAGGCATGTCTATAATGAACCTTAAGCCGTTTGCTAAGCGAGTACTTTCTTTTACTGGGAATCGGTTACCGATTATGGGCACTGATAACGTTTCATTCACATTCAATAACAATTGTTATAAGCTACCTTTTGTTGTCGCGGATTTAAACTGCCAGAATGTTCTTGGATTGGAAGGCAGTATTTCATTAGGATTGATTACTTGTGTTGATGTAATAAACATTCGCCAGTACGATGATTTGTTTAAAGGTTTGGGGAAATTACCCGGGGAATATAACATTTTAACAGATAAAAGCGTACAGCCAGTCGTGTGCCCTACTAGGAAAATTTCTTTTGGTCTTAAAGATAAACTGTTTCAAGAGTTACGTAGGATGGAAGCTTTAGGTGTAGTGAGAAAGGTCACACATCCAACGGACTGGGTAAATGCAATTGTTTTAGTTGCGAAAAAGGACGGCAGCATTCGTGTTTGTTTGGATCCTCGACCTCTAAACCGCGCGGTGCGGCGCGCGCAGTACTCGCTGCCGACCGTGGCGGAATTAGCGGTGCGCCTGCGTGGTGCCGCGGTGTTCAGCGTGCTCGACGCGCGCTGTGGCTTCTGGATGGTAAAAATTGATGATGCGAGCGCTGACCTCTGCACTTTCAGTACACCGTTTGGGCGATATCAGTTTCTACGTTTACCTTATGGAATAAACTGTGCGCCAGAGGTTTTTCATGCGAGACTTAGGCAACATTTAGAGGACTTAGAGGGAGTAGAGTCCTTTATTGATGACGTCATAGTTTGGGGACGTGATAAGAGGGAACACGATGACAGGCTGAGTCGATTACTGCTGCGCGCACGAGAAATAGGTATAAAATTTAACCGAGAAAAATGTAAGTTCGGGTTGCCGGAAATTACCTACCTAGGTCACAAGTTTGATGCGACGGGCATGCGAGCTGACGACTCCAAGGTGAAGGCCATTATGGATATGCCATATCCAAGTGATAGAAAATCACTCGAAAGATTTTTAGGTATGGTAAATTATTTATCGAAATTCATTCCTAATTACTCTGAGTGTGTGAATGTTTTGCGGTCATTGCTGAAGAAGGACTCGGAGTGGGTGTGGGAACAGCATCACTCCTCGGCAGTGGACGAGCTGAAACGTAAGTTATCGAGTGCGCCGGTGCTGGCGCTATACTGCGAGCGCACGCCGATCGTGGTCTCGGTGGACGCGTCCAGCGTGGCTCTCGGCGCCGTGGTCTTACAGGGCGGCCGCCCCGTCGAGTTTGCTTCACTTACGCTCACCGACACACAGACCAGGTACGCTCAGATCGAGAAGGAGATGTTGGCTATTGTATTCGCCGTCGAGCGGTTTAGGCAGTATATTTACGGTAGGTCTGACGTCACCGTGCAAACTGACCACAAGCCGCTGGAAGCATTGTTCAATAAACCGTTAGTTTCAGTGCCGGCGCGGTTGCAGCGCATGATGATGCGAGTACAAGGTTATGAAATTAAAGTGATTTATACTCCGGGCAAGTATATGTATATTGCCGACACATTGTCGCGAGCACCTCTGAAAGAGTTAATGCATGACCGTATTACGGACGAGGTGGAGGAGCAAACATGTTTCATGTTAGAGAACGTCCCGTTCAGCGACCAAAAAATGGATGCGGTCAGGAAGGAGACAGACACAGACGGAGAATGCAGAATGTTAATAAGGTACATAACGCGAGGCTGGCCTAAGAATAGGCGAGATGTTAATGCAGAAGTTAATGTATTTTGGCCATATCGCGAGCAGCTGCATTACATGGACGGCATAATTTTTAAAGGTGAGTGTGTATTTATCCCACGAGGCCTAAGGGATAATATGGTATCCCGAGTTCACGAAGGACATCTCGGAATAGAAAGGTGCAAGCGACGCGCGCGCGAAGTCATGTTTTGGCCGGGGCTGGGCGGCGACGTGGAGCGAGCGGTGCGGGGCTGCGCGGCGTGCGCGCTGCACGCGCCCCGCGCGCGCCGCCAGCCGCTGCTGCAGCACGACGTGCCCGCGCTGCCGTGGCATAAACTTGCTTCCGACATATTTGAGTACAGGAAGAAAAGGTACATTATTTTAGTAGACTACTTTTCTAATTACGTAGAGGTTGGAGAGCTAACGAGTATGAGTGCCAAACAGGTAACTAATTTCATGCGAGAACAGTTTGCCCGACATGGAATTCCTTCAGATCTCGTGACAGATAACGGGCCGGCCTATAACTCCCAAGAATTTAAGGCATTTTTGCGCGAATGGGAAGTACGGCACGTGACGTCGTCTCCGATTTACCCACAATCAAACGGGAAAAGCGAGAGGACTGTACAGACAGTAAAAAAAATATTGAAGAAATGTGTCGACTCAGGCCAAGATTTCTCAATGGGTTTGTTAAATTACAGGGCTACGCCACGAAACGGGTTGGATTCACCAGCTCAGATTTTAATGGGAAGAAGATTAAATACAAAATTGCCTATTAATTCAAAATTGTTAATCGATAAAGTAAATAACGAACGAAATTATCGAGCATTGATGGCGCATAGGGAAGAGGTGAAGCGCTATTACGATAGGTCGGCTAGATCCCTCGAGCCCCTATCTCCCGGAGATAAGGCAACTTTAATTTGTAACAGTTCAAGAAAACCGGTTTCTATAGTCGCTCGTGCACCGGAACCTCGCTCGTACGTAGTGGAAGACGAGAGCGGCGCTCGGTACAGGCGCACTCGAGCTCATTTGATATCGCGGTCGATGTTGGCAGGACCTCCAGGGCAGCCTCTGAAACGTACTACTTTAAATCCAGGGTCAGGTAGGAAGCCAAGTCCGGATTGGTTGACAGGTGTGCGTAGACGCAGGCCAAGAGCGGTGACTGAAGAGCAGCAGGGAATCGAATTCCAGTCACAACATGTAGTTAGTTGTAAGAGCGCACAGTCATCTCCGCAGAGTAGTCTCGAGGAAAACCAACCAGAAGTCACTGATCGCGATAACGAGTTCTTATTTGATAGTGTTTCGGATGAGTCATCAACACCATCCTCACCGCTCGTTCCGATAACGAGAACAAAGGAACGAACAGCACGAATGCTAACTAATTTGATATTTGGTTCTCGTAAGGAATAGGGCCAGATACAGGTTAATTTTTAATTTACTGTTTTTGTTTAGTTTAAGTTACAAATAAAATGTATTTTAGTTTTTTAAATTATGTATTATAGCTAAATATTAGGTATAGTTAATATTGTATAGTATAAATATTTTAGTTTTTTTTATGTATAAAAAAAAAAAAGGGGAAACATGTAATATATTAAGGAGGGTAGTCGGCCTACCCTCACTATGTGTGACAGAATAAAGCCAGTGTTTAACCAACTTGCGTGTGTTTCACTACAGGTCTGACTTGTGAACAACTGCGGAAGCAACTTTTAAACATGTGCTTAAGCTCTTTAGATCGTGCCCGTCTTTTGGCTGTCGCTGAATGGGAATCTGACGACTCGAGGATACCCTCTTTTCTGAGGCTGGAAGCTAGGGGATGCTGCCCCCAGGGGATTTGTGAGTGCGAGCGCCAGGCCCGGCTTTACGCCGGCGGCAGCATCGCCGTGACGATGACGACTAAACATCGATGGTAGCGGTGGTCGGTGGAGTCCCGCACCCGTCGCAGCTAACGGGCGGCCAACACTAGAACTCTTTTGGATTCATCTACTTTTAGAATTACAGCTTCCCTCCGCTTGGACGCATCGTGCACTACATCGCTACCAGTGTGGCGCTGTCAACCAACTTAGTCACCACGGTTGAACTTAAGAAAGTTTGAACTTAAGAAGTGCAGACAGAAACAATCAAGGTTGAACTTAAGAAGTGCAGACAGAATTCTCCGCCATGCTTTTCTCAACCAACTTGTTGATTGAACTTAAGAAAGTTTGAACTTAAGAAGTGCAGACAGAAACAATCAAGGTTGAACTTAGAAGTGCAGACAGAATTCTCCGCCATGCTTTTCTCAACCAACTTGGTCACCACGGTTGAACTTAAGAAGTGCAGGCAGAATTCTCCGCCATGCCAGCTTCAATGATGTCATCCGCCGAGTTTCAGCAACGCCAATTGCTCGGCCGGTCCAGAACCGAGTGGTCTCGTATGTGACGATGGTAAAAGACCGGACGGTATGACACTGATTCCGTGGAAGTTGAGGTAATCCATGTGTGGACACCCTCGCGTCGTCACATCTTCCCGGAACGCAAAATGATGATGTCATCCTAGCCAATTTTGGCCACAGTGACTATAGCTCTGTTAGCTAATACTTATGTAAAAGCATTTGGTGAGCCTTGACGGTGTACAAATAAGGAAAATAAGGCTGGCGCAGCGGCTGAATGTGGAAGGCCTCAAAAGGCGCAAATATAGTACCATGAAAATTATATCAATCATCAAATTTTATTTATTTAGTATTACAATAAGATCGGCGTGCATCAATTACACTTATCATTAAAAATTACAGAGCAATACATATTATTTCAAAAATACAATAAAAATAAATGTCAATTCAAAATGTCAAATTTAAAATTTTAGTCAAATTTTTTTGCTGCAATTATGTCTGTTAATGATTAAACAACTTCTAAGTGCTATTCACATTGTAATAAAACTTTTATAAAACTTTGACGTTTATAAGTGTAATAAATCTTCGAAAGCCAATTCAATAAAGAAATTTAAATAAATATAAGTGTTAAAATCATTGCAAAAACAAAATAGATTTTATAAATTATAGGTCAAAGAAAAATTATGTATGACAGGATGTTTTTTTACAAAATGTCAGGAGATATTTTATATAAACTCGGTTAGCGTCTCGCCAATTAATACTAGTACCTACCAATTCCCATCCTACTTTCCTCACTTACTCGCCCACCTCCTCCACACATCCTAACACACTTCACACACACATACACTCACACACAATCACCCTGTATATCTTTCAAATTGTCAGTCCGATTTTATCTTATTTCAATTTTGTCTTTAAATTTCTAAAATTTACTTTGTACTAGTCTGCCATTAATTTTATGTAAAGACGTTCAAGTGGACGCCCGCGATACTGGGTTTTCCAAGTGCGGGTCCACAGTGTTTGTAAATTGTGCAAATGGTTTGAAAATAAATATTTGTATTTGTATGTGATGTGTAACTTTATGAGTTGTCAATGAATTCTGATTTCTAAAATCATGGACAATGGGTACATTTTCGACATTTTGGGGTCGAAACATTGGACTAGGGACGATGGAAACTGCGGACTAGGTTTCGAACATTCGTACAAAGTATTGTTTTTGCGTCTGGTCGAAGCATCTCGTGACCAAAATGCTGGCCGGTACTTTGCTTATGGAATCCGTATCGCAATCCAACGGGGTAATGCGGCCAGCATTTTGGGTACGTTGCCTACAACTGGCAGCGGTTTATCAGATTAGATTTTTACACTTATTTTTAATTCAGTATAGATTGTATTAGATTTATTAGTGTAGTATAGAATTATAAATTATGAATAAATTGAAGAATATGCTTTTGCCTGACCATTTTATATTTATTCTAGTTTTTAGTACAATACTTCAAATTAAAATACAAAAGTTAATATTTTATTTTTAGCCTAGTTAACTTTTAGCACTGCAAGCATCTCGAGTGAATCGGTTTCTGCTAGGCAAGCGTGCTCCATCGTAATCGTAGGCCGCATCACTGCTTATCATCAGGCATGTTGACTGCCAAACGCAAGCCATTGAGTTTAAAAAAAAAAAAAGCATAGTTTTTTAATGGAACTATATAATCTTAGTGCCTGCCTGCCTGCCCACACTCAACAGAGTGCGCTAGTTTTCAACGAAAAGCAGAGAATCACAACATGTAAATGTCGCAACCATCAAAATATGAAGAAAAGTTAGGAGTCTAATAATGAGAATATCCCAATTGCCTAACTAAAAATATATGCTGTTCTTCTTATGCTGCGTAGAGACCAAGACCGGCGAGGGCCGGCGATGTGCTGCGTCTCGTTTTATTTTATTGAAACGAAACGGGACGCTGCCCGTGCGTTGGCGTTCGTTGGCTTGATGTGTGTGCACCCAGCATTCATTTGTAATTTGTTTTTTTTAATTTTAGGCAATAAATACTTTTTTTTTTTTTTTTTTTCTAGTTCATAGCGCGTGGACCCAATATAAGTAACTACATGCAAACGGACACTACACAGCTCCGTTGACAGTATTATGTTGCGTTTATCAATAACAAAAAGAGATATACAAAAGACTATAGCGAGAACGAGACAACAATAATTATCACTGTTTCTACTGGTTGCGATTGTTATCTCAAACATTTGAGACCTACATTAAACATGCATCCTTTATTTTATTATTATTTTCAGAATTCAAAATTACACTAACATTTATTATGGATCCACCTGTGGATTTAAGAGGAGAAAAATGTAAAACCTAGCTGTGGATCCAAGTAGAAGGAGGGGAATATTTAACTAGTTTTCATAAATACGAGTAATTCGCCTGAAAAGTGATATTTTCATCCACCACCATCTCTTTTACCGCTAAGATCTCTGCCGAGGTGCCACGAAGGTTGAGTAGTTAGCAGTCATAAAGCAAAAAATATATAACGTAAGCTCCCCACCATGATCCAAAAAATAAAGATCTAGAGTACCGGAAGTTACACCCGCCACGTTCGTCAGCGTGTATCTCGAACTTGTTGTAAATTACATAATTCGATCTTGCTTGCATCGATTGACGTCACTGCGTGTCCCCACGTGACTTTTACTTTGCTTTAGTTTCTAAAACTTGTGATTTTTCGAGTGTTAAACTGTAATAATGGTATTTATTGGTTCGATAACGTGCACGAGTGTGGGCAAGTGACACAAACATTAGAAAATACTAGTTTTTGTGTTCTCTACAAAATTTAACTTTTTACTTTTTTTTTTTTATAAAGAATAGGTCAACATTTGACCACCAACTCGCCTGATGTGAAGCGACATTGTGGCCTAAGATTAAGCACGAAGACCTAGTAGGTACTTATTCACTCTGGCTTTGAAGATACCTAGATTGTAGTTAGTCGGAAAAACAGATGGTGGCAAACGAGTCCAGTCCCTAGCCGTTCGTACTAAGAAGGTGGAGGCGAACCGCTTAGTACGAGTAGGTGGTATATAAGTATATATATGTATTTATACTTTTAAGATTTGACTGCTTTACTGAAATGGGGAAAGGAGAGGGATTTATCTCATCTATCATCACTCTCACTTCCATCATCTTTATCATAGATTTAGAGATGAATGCATGGATAGCATAGATGATTAGGCAGAATGGCCATATTGGCTCTAGCTTGCTCTACAGGACAAAAAACATCGTGTCAAATCAAACTGTCAAAAAGGCAAGCGTCAGCTGTCAAGCTGTAGTTGTGTGTGTGTGTGTGTGTTGGTTGACATTGTTGTTGTTCAAAATAAACTAACTGTACAATAAAATTGTACATTGAAACAGTTAGTTTAGTTCGGTCTAATGTGGCTTTACGTAGTTACTTAATTTAATAGTTATGTACCTTGAATAATATTAAAGAAAAGAAGTCCGATCCAAGTCAGGTCAACTTGAAAAAAAAAAACAGTTTTCATTGTAGTATTTCTAGCCTGAAAGTAAAAAAACTGTTCATCAATTGGTGCAATCTTCAAGAGGCAGAGCATATATCGTGAATGACTAAAACACAAATTGTAATGCAAGTTACCTCTGTCGAATCTCCTTTCACAGCTTCCGATATTACTTGCACTCAACTATTTATCTGTTGATATCAGCTGGCTTTCAAACATCTCATCTACGAGAATGTCTACGAAACAGCCATATTTAAACGACAAAATGTATACCTACAACTACTTTTGCCAAGGTAACGTCTGCAGGCTGTGTTGGAGCTCAAGTAATAGCTTCAAATCTTTGAAAAGAAAATCCAAGATTGCTAAAGAAATACTAGAAAATATTGGCATTGATGTTACTACAGGCATTCCGAACGAAGTATGCAATATCTGCCTAAATAAATTGAGAAGTTTCATTAACTTCAAGAAATGCTGTCGAAATGCTGAAGAAAAACTCAAAACTATACTCTCGCAAACAGTTGAAGTACATTTTGTCAATCCAACAATTTTAAAAAAGGAAGTCAACATAGAGCTAAATTTACTGGCCAAAGAAGTGAAAAAAGAAAAACTTGACAGTCTGATTATAAAACAAGAAAAAGATTCCAATTTTGAAATGGATGACGCAGTATGTGATTCTGTTTACAAAGACCTCCTTCCTAAGGCTGAAAACTATTGCTACATTTGCAGTTTAAATTTCGACTCTGCAGAACAGATCACAAAACACAATTTGGAGTCTCATGAAAGCAAGAAGGTTTATAAATGTGGTGGATGTAGAGAAGAATTCACATCTTTAGCTTGTAAGACAAGTCATGAGGTTGTATGTACAGCTTTGAACGAATTCAACTGTACCCTTTGTAGTAATGTTTTCCCTACATATGATTCGTTCAGGTCTCATATAAATGTGCATTCATCTGAAGAAAAGAACAAGCAATTGACACTCCCATGCACGAGATGTCCTAAAACATTTAAGAATATTGCCAGTTTTAAAAGACATTTGCAAACACATTATGCAAAGAAAAAAGATGACTATGCCAAAAAGAAAGCTGTGTGTGAGGTATGTACATACATACACACTACTACTATAATCGGTGCTTACCTCGTTCCGAGCATTAGCATTGCTATTTATTGCTTGCGTAAATTGCACCAGCCTTTTGAGTACTTTGCCAGGGGATACTCACTTCAGCCATGTTTATTATTTGTAATTTATGTAAAAGTGGGTCTATATCTTATATCTTTAAATGAGCAATTCTTGTATATATATATATAATTGGAATCTCGGAATCGGCTCCAACGATTTTCATACATTTTAGTATATAGGGGGTTTCGGGGGCCATAAATCGATATAGCTAGGAATCATTTTTAGAAAATGTCATTTTATTCGTGTTTTATTGTATATTATAAACATGGAAGAAAAATAACAAAAAGGAGGCGTTTGAGTAGTCTCAACTGAAAAATATGACTCTTCCTGACATCTATTGGCGAATAATAATACTATTTTTTGTGAGCAACTAATTGCTTTAACGACACAACAGCAGATGGCGTTGTTAAAATGAGAAGTCAATGAGTGTTTGCTTTGAGGTTAGACTAAAATCAATTGTTTCCCAAAATTGTTTGTCCAAAAAACAATAAAATAAAAAATAAAAATACCGAGCAAAGCTCGGTCCATCCAGGTACTTGTTAATAAAATGCTATTTGTTTTATTGTTAACGTTTCATTCATTTCAGGTATGTGGTCAGGTGTACTCCAAAAGCAATATGTATGTCCACATGTTGATACACACACGAAACAAGCAGCTAAAATGTCCTCACTGCGAGTACCGCGCTACGCTGCCTGCCTCACTCAACACACATATTAAGTAAGTCATAGATACCTATTATTAGTACCCTATATTAGGGGTGTTCCTAGAAGGGCCATATTTTTACTACAAAACTGGCTAGGCAATACTGGCTGGTTTTAATAGTTTCGTTTAAGTTTGGCTTCATACATTTCAATCAAGGGCATCTGTCAGAAACAATGAGGAACTAGGTTAAATGTGTGGAGCCAAACGAAAACTAAACCTCTGAACGAAATCACCCCCTGGCCTAACCAAGTGGCTAAGTGCGGAAAACGCCCTACTAAACAAACAAACAAACAAACAAGACCCCTGAACGAAAGACCTGATAACGACTATCAGCATGGGAGAGTGAAACTGGAATCAATTATTTTTTTCTCAGGCTGCACACCGGTGAGCGTCCATATGCTTGCGACCAGTGCCCGTACAGATGCATCACCAGCTCAAACCTGAGCAAGCATCGCAAGACTCATACAGGTGTCAAAGATTATACGGTGAGTACACAACTGTGCAACATAGATCCTTCATCATCTCAACTGCAATACATAAAAAACCCAGTTCTTATCATAAAATGATCCCCGGGTTATGTTGAAGACAAAAGCCATGCATTGGTGAAAATACAATGTAATTTTCTTTTATCATTATTTGTTGACACTGGCAGCTTAAATTTTGTTGGCAACAGGAAGTTTCTACATCTATTTAAAATCCTGAGACACATGTGGGACAGAACCCAAATTATTTCGGTATACCGAATATAACTGGCTTCAAAAAAGTATTTAATTTGAAAAAACATTTCTCTCAGTCATTATTACACTGCTTAAAATTATCTCTTTAAGTTAACAATCTAACTATCTCTTCCCTCACTGTTGATGGTAAAATCGCCCCAAACCCCAAAAGGGTAGTTACCAAAATTTAAAAAAGCTAACAAGTCATTATACTATTCAAATGTTGAGTGACAACCTATTTTTTTAAAAATTACTGATGTATCAGTTTTTTTTTTAAACTGGAATAACATTATACCTAAGAACAAACAACTAAATAATTTTTAAACAAAATGTTTTTCCTACTAGATGTGGACCTAGCTTATTTGTCGCATCTAGCTATGGAATGAATAATTCATTAATTCATGCTACCATGGGTCACAAAGCAGGAAGATGAAAATAGTCTAGATATATCTAGTGACTAACTGTTTTGCCCGCGGCTTCGCTCACGTTTTTTAGTCTATGTCAATCAGAAATAATATAGCTATCTAATGGTAAAAGAATTTTTGAAATCGGACCAGTAGTTTTTGAGTTAATTCATTACAAACATACTTACATACAAATCTTTCCTCTTTATAAAATTAGTATAGATAAAAAAATATAGACTTTAGTAAAATGTCTCAAACTCACATTTTTTGTTATTACAGTGTCATATTTGCAAAAAGGGCTACAGACACAACGCTTCCCTGCGAGATCACATAACGGCGGCGCACCAAGGCGAAAGAAAACACAAATGCAAACAATGCAGTGCCCAGTATTTCCATTTCAAAGGTCTAAGGAAGCATATGCTAGTGAAACACGGACAGAAGATCAGGAAGGTTAAAGATGACTTCGTAGAGCTCGACGGAGAGTGCTATACACGTGCGAGAGTTATTAAAAGCAACGACGATCCGAGTCAAGAGGATGGTGGTATGAGTTATGAAGATGGAATGAATAATGGAGAAGCTGGAATAAGTCTTGTAGAAGTTGTAATTAGCCAGGAGGACGCTTAATGGGTCACGAAAAGGCAACACTAAATAAATTTTGAAGATTAACTAAGACTGATCCAAAGCAATGGAAAGTAGTTCCGCTACTCGTCGATAGATGGCGGTAAACTTTCTGCAAAATCGTACTCGTACAGTGTTCCGAATGAAGTACAACACTGGTGTATTTCTGCTACTGGACGATAGATTGGAGTAAATATAAATATTACCACATACCTACTATTATTTACTGTAAAATCTGGCAAATGCAACGGGGGCAAATAATTATTTTTAGTTTTTCCAGTATTAAAGGATTTCGAATTAGTTAATCATTATTTTAGTTTTAGGATAGTTCGCAGATTTTTATGGAAC
Source organism: Peribatodes rhomboidaria (assembly GCA_911728515.1). NCBI lineage: Eukaryota > Metazoa > Arthropoda > Insecta > Lepidoptera > Geometridae > Peribatodes > Peribatodes rhomboidaria. The sequence continues at coordinate 6,013,772 of OU452192.1, read as the reverse complement.
TAACAAAATCTTAGTCTCAGTAAATACTCACTAGAGTGCGCTAGTTATAAAAAATAAGCAGAGAACAAGATAAATATCGTAATGCCTTTGCTCCGGCGGCGGCTTGGAGCTTGCAGAGCTGTATCACGACACCCACACTTCAGCGGACGGTATATGGTCTAAAGTTCAGTTCTAAATAGACAAATAAAACAATATAATTCTATTTATTTACAAGACTTTTATTTCATCTGCATTACATACAATAAGAACAAAAAAATAAAATTTCTCTATAACATTAAAACATTCGAGACCTACACATGCATACTTATTTTATTTTTATTTACAAAATTCATAATTACACTAACATTGATTAAGTAACTTGTTTTTATAAATAGTTCGTCTGAAAATCGATACACATATTTTCTTCAACGACCACCTCTTGCTGTTAAGATCTCCATGGCGTGTCACAAAGGTTGGGTAGTAGAGGAGTATTCGGAAAGAGTATGTCCGAAAGGGGTTTTACATATCGTCACGCCTTTCCCCCGGGGGGCTGGTAGAGCAGTAATACAACACCTACACTTTGCCGGACGATGTTCAGTCCTAAATGTAACGGGGCGAGCCTGTCGCCATACACCGGGCTCCAGTTACGTAGCAGATGACATACAATACGCACATATGCATGCAAGCCAAAGGCACGCATCAATTTGTTCATACAATGAACAAATTGGTGCGGGTGCGTGCCGTCGACTGGGTCCGAACCCGCTCCCTCTGGCTTGAGAGGCGGGCCTTCTCCGACTAAGCTACCATCGCTCAGGGGTTTTGATGCTCTTAAATGCTATTACAGAGGCACCTGAATGTTTGTTAAAAAAAACAATGTCTGAAAATTGTCGAAAATAAATATGTTTTACAATCATACCTCCCTATTATGTTTCCTTGTGTCGGGAATGCCATCAAACACAACAGAACGACAGAAAACTAATACCCAGACGCAGATTAGATAATTAAGTTCATCATTCAAGCACCTGCACGGCCGAGAATCTAATCTGGCAACTCCTACCTATGCAGCAGTACTCCGGTTGAGCTAGAAAATTGAACAATTTCATTTTTTTTTGTTTACTGTAATCTTGCTTCTTACGGTGAGTACAAAGATCCCTTTCGATGTAGCATACTCTTTCCGAATAACCCTGTAGTTTGACAGTAATACGTTTTTTGTAATATTTGACAACGTAATTTTTTTTAACAAACTAACTAAGCTTATTTTAAGTACTATAAATAAATATTGCTATTAATTTTTATTTAATAGCTCCTTAGATACGCTTCTAATTTATTTAATACGCATAGTAAAGAGCTATTAAATTAAACATTATTACAGTATTACAAACATTTAACAACTATTAAAAAATACAGTGAAATTGCAAACCTCCACTTTATGGAATCGGTCAAAAAAAATTAATTTTATAAATAAATAATAAAAAAAAAATATCCTTCGATCAGAAATACATAGATGTAAAATCTCAGTAAGGAAAATGGCACCTTGAAATCAAGGCTTAGATCAAGTGCAAGCCTTGTTTCGCTGTCAGTCGCTCTGTGATCGCGTCGGTGTCACGACGCCTAAATGGACACTAGCAAATGTCCTCAAGTTCCTCAACGTTATTGTGCAATGATAAGGCTTAGATTTAAATGAAGTTATATGTATTTGATTAAAATGAAGTTATATGTTTTTGATTATTTTTAATAGAACGGTGGTCAACATACATACCTAAACAAATATGTGCTGATGCTGGTAGAGGCTTGATTTTCAATGAGACACAACATCTACGTATATCTTGATCAAAGATTTTTTCACTGAAGTTACATTACAATGGTAACATTTAACTAAACATCTAAAACAACTTATCTGCAGTTGGGGAGCCACTATCGAACTTTCTGGACAAAATTCACTGTTATTCTTCGTTAATTTATGATTTGCTTTCTTTATCTATTGAATAAATCAGTCAAAAGACCCCTTAAAAATGCGGATATTTTTCATACCTCTATTTTCGCTTGAGAACGTTTTTGAAAAAAAACCAAGAACATAGGGGCCGAGATACTGTTAATTTAATTGTACATGCTAAATTTCATTACAATCTGACAAATGGTTTTCAAGAAATTTGAGTAGCGCGTTTGTATGGGAATTTCAGAGCGTCGCGGCCCTCTTAACCTCCAGTTCACCACCCTATATATTTTAACGCAGTATTCGAACTGCGCGTAATGAGTACGCGCGTACTCAGTTTGTGACGTATGCTCGCCTCCTTACATTTGGGACTGAATATCGTTCGGCGAAGTGTGGGTTTGTAATACATATCCACCAACCACTTAGGGCTTGGAGGGGAGGATCCATACTTACTAATGTTATAAAATCGAAAGTCAGTCTGTCTGTCTGTTTGTAGGCTTTTCACGGCTAAATGGGTCTTGATGCAATTTGATAGTTAGGTACAGTATGCCACGAGGAAGGTTTTTGGATACTATTTTCTGAGTAAACGCGAACGAAGTCGCGGGTAACAGCTAGTAGGCTATATTTTGACTTTGCTCATCCTGCCTAACGCATGGTGGGTTTTACCTTTCTTAGGGTCTGGCTACACGCAGAGGTAGACTTTCTCTAGGTCCGGTTAGGCCTCGGCCTGGGGCGGACAATCTAGGAAATAAGTTATAATTTAATTTAAAAAGGTATGAGTGTTTTATTGACAATATAAGCCTAAAATAAACCAAACAAAAATAACAAATTACAAATAATAAACAGAGCTCAAGTCAGTATCCGCGGGTAAAGTACCCAACAGGCTGGCAACGTTACCTCGCTGAATAGCAATGCTAATTCGCTGACCGAGGTAAGCACCAGCCCTTTGGTCGTTTGTTATCTCTATCAGCCGCTTTGACAGCACATTGAAAAAAAAAAATAAGCTCTTAAGGAAAGTACCTTCCATGCATATTGTTGCATTCTCATCTAATTAACCCACGTATGCCGAACAGCTTAGTCGACACCGGCTGTGCTATTCACAATCATTCGGAAAAGTTTCCGATCGGATCCCAAAAAATTCAAACTCAAATTGTTCGAATCTCAGTCTACTTTTATACATTTTGGAATAGAGGCTTAAGTTTAAATCCGATCGGAAGAATGAATCACGTTTAAAAACTTATTAATGCGTAATGAGATTGCAATAATTTGAGTTTAAATTTTTTAGAATCTGAACGGATACATTTCCGAATTATTGTAAACACCTATGCTGGAAGTGGTTTAAATCTTACCTACTACACTTCAAACATCCATACATACACACGTCTGTAAAGTTAAGTAAAAGCTTGTAATTAAAAAAAATTACTGGCGCGAACGACAGACTTGGCAAGAGAGATGAAGTCCAAAGAACATAGGTAGTTTTCGTTCGGCTCCATACATTTCACTGGCGGAAACGTTAAGGAACTAGGCTAATTGTATAGAGCTAAACGATGACGAAAAAAGTTTTCGTTTACTATCAAAACTCGCGGTATCCCCCCGTTACTGGACACGGCTTAGAGCGGACGAGACTACGAGACTGCGAGACTGCTTCTAGTCGACGCGTCATCCCGTCACTGCGTCGACGCATCGCTGCGTTTTCCAACGCATCGTGTGGCCAGGCCCTATGCTACCCCCCCGGCGACGGCTAAAGCCCAGGTCCGTACCTAAGAGGTGCCCTTGTGCTAGTCGCCCTTAGCTTTAAATAACTAAACTCTCAAGGTGCTGCGCCCCCCACGCTTGCCTTACGTCCGGTACGCTGTAGAGGCCTCAGTGGCCAACAGCATTAGTCATTTCTAAAAAAAGAGGCCTATGCTAGTTCTACTGGATACTAATAAAAGGCAATGTATTGCTTTTGATTTACGGACAACATCTTAACTTACGTTATTTTAGCTGTACTTTTAACTTTCCGATTTTAAAATTAATTTACAAATAGATTAGAAAGGTTATGTAGAATCACCGAGGGTGTATGGTAAAAAGCGGAAGCTGTATCTCTCTCTCTCTCTCTCATAATAGATTTAAAATTATAGAATGCCTTAGTATTTCTTTTCCTATATTCTTGATTTAAAGAATCGTAACTACACCCCTAATTACGGTAAAAATAAAAAAAACATTTATTTTTGTCAAATTATTCACAATATAAATTAATAAAGTATGTTTCAATTAAATACAAATTGTATGCTTTTTTTATTATCGGTTGCATGTGCGTGGTAGGCACGTTAAAAAAAATTAGAACTTTTTGGTGAGCGGAAAAACAGCAAAAACACGAATACATTTTTAGAAAAAGGTATTAAATAATGCAAGCACATAAACATTGAACTAACACAAATGTACATCACATTAATGTTCTGCTAGGTGGGAATCGAACCCACGTCCCCAAGCTCAGAATGAGGATCACTCCAACATCAACTGAGCCACCGAGGCAATAATTGTCTGTCGGGAGCTTAAAATATTAAAATTTAATGTTGAAAAGTTTCTAAAATACAGCTTAAGTGACGTTTTTAACATTAAACACTAACCCCTTTAGCAATAAACGTTGTATAGCCTCGGAATAGGTATACAGTGTTTTGTCGTTTAATACTTAGTTCTTTCTAATTTTAAACTCTATCAAAAAACCGGCCAAGTTCGAGTCGGAGTCGCGCACTAAGGGTTCCGTACCATTATCTATAAAAATGGCAAAAAAAAACACGTTTATTGTATGGGAGCCGCCATAAATATTTATTATTTTATTCTGTTTTTTAGTATATGTTCATAGAGCGGCAACAGAAATACATCATCTGTGAAAATGTCAACTTTCTAACTATCACGGTTCAAGAGATATAGCCTGGTGACAGACGGACGGACAGCGGAGTCTTAGTAATATTTTTCCATAATAGTTTCCAGTTTTACTAACTAACTTACGGAACCCTAAAAAGACAAAACATTGTAAAACTATCCCGAAGTAATACAACGTTGACTAGAAAGGGGGTAATTCTACACAATCACAAGAACTGCTACTTACAAATCTTACAATAATTATAATTTTAATTTATTATTTATATTACACGATATTGTCAAATAGAGGAACTTCGAATAAGATTTCTTAATAACTAGGTAGTGACGTCACGTCCGGTTTTTTACCTGACTGCATAAAACTACGGTAAGTAAAGCTGGTTATACACGCTACGGTTTGCCTGAAAACATAAAACACACCAAGAGGGCTATTCTTGCGGAGTGAGATTCAATCTCACAATTTTTCGTCCTTATTGTTCTCGTTTGAATAGTCATAGGTGTGAGAGTGACCAAGATAAAATCTCGTCTCATCTCACGCGTAGGAATAGCCCCCCAAATACAGTGACAGTCCGTTCCGTGTGCGGGAGGGCTATCAGTTTGCTCAATTTTTTTTATAAATATGCCTTTTATTTTTTTCGAGGGATGATAGCCTAGTTGGAGAAAGCCTGCCTCTCAAGCCAGAGGGAACATATGTGCGTATTGTATGTCATCTGCTACATGACTGGAGCTCGGTGAATGGCGACAGGCTCGCCCCCTGTTACATTTTGGGACTAAATATCGTCCAGCGAAGTGTGGGTGTTGTATTACACCTCTGCTAGCCCCCTCGGGGGAAAGGCGTGACAATATGTCAATTTTTTGCCTGTTCTTCTTAGTGGCTTTTTTTCTGAACAAGGTGGTAAAGCCATTTTTATAACTTTGACATCTATAATATTGTTCATAAATCATATCTGCGATACTCGATTGAATAAAGACGTTTGATTTCATTTGTCGTCGTCAACGAGCAGTCCGTGCGTCACGCTGCTACTGAAACGTATCTACTGGAATCAGACTGTTTTGTGTGACGTCTTTCATAGAATTTCATACTTTACTAGTCCTCGCAAATCGGACTGGAATGTATACGGACTGCACCTGCATTTGATGTTCTGCAGTCTGAAATGTCTACCTGTGTAGTACTTGCGCAGTTAAATGTGTGTAAGAAAATGTGCAGTGCGCAGGAAAAAAATCAACCAATAAGACCACTTCATTTACACAGGGAAGTGACCCAATTGGTGCATTTTTCTCTAACATCTCCGATGGATACACAGCCTACACCGAAGTGTGTATTCAAACGTCAAAGTCAAAATTTTTATTCAATTGGATACAAAGATACACTTATAAAAGTCAAAGTTGTATAATTTAACATGTCAACTAGAAAGGACTGCATGCAACCGGCGAAAAATCGAAAATGAATTCTTTTGAGTGTACCATAAAATCTCATTTGAACCGTAGCGTGTATAGCCGGCTTTAGTAATATTACTGGTTGTTTAGTGCGAGGTCTCCTTATTCGCCTAAGGCTACGTCCTAACTAAGCAAAGTATGAGCGGCGGAAGTGGCTAAGTTAAGACGAAGCTTTAGGAAGTGAATTGGCAGTCAGGTTTTTGTTTTTAATTAATAATTAAAAATATACTTTGCTTTTAAAAATAATAACGCCTCATCGACTAAACGGGTTTTTTTTTAATTTAGGCCGAGGTTGTTGGGACAAAAATTTAGGTTTTCAGTTATGTACCTAAAATCCTTTTTTTCTATTTTGTTGTTGTTTGTTAATAAATAAAAACTATTTTTGTTATGTTTTCTTACCCGTACTTTTCCCGCCATAAATCATCTATTTATTTCTCCTGTTTTTTTTTTTAAATGGCTTGGTCACACGCATGTATTAAGCCTCCTTTAAAAACATCCCGTGACGCTGATTCCTCAACAACGCGAAGCGGCGAACCGCGATACCGTAGCGATACTTTGTCGCATCCCGTTCTACCTGTTTGATTTTCCTTATCTGCATCTCTGTCTGAATAGTAACGCTACCGCGGTTCACTGCGTCGATGTGGAATCAGCGTAACACGATATAGCAAATGGACGAGTGCAGTTACTGTCGATCGATAAATTGACGTTTAAAATCGTCAATTTTGTTCAGATCATAGACTAAAATTTAAATCCACTATTTTGTGTGATTTTGTTGACAACGCGTGTGTCAGAATATCAATCGACAAAGTTCAGTAGGTACTTGCACTTGATAGAGCGCCTTACTGGCGCGCGGGCACGCAAAATACTTTTCTTTTTAAATGTCTAATAAGGTAGGTTATCCCTCAAGAAGGCTTGCTTCATGTATCCGCGACGGAGACATTTGCCCCACCACGAGCGCTGCGTGCACATTTTCACCGGTTTCAGGATGAAGCATTTCGTTTGGACGATGTTGAAGAAGAGCTTCCCCACCATGTTGGAAACGGACGTGTCCGCCAGCTTTAGGCAGGCGCGGAATCTGGAAATTAGAAAGGATGGATTAGGTTTCGTTTTGTAAATCCTAAATCTTGCTCGGCCTAAAATTAAGCGTTACGTTTCAAGCCGCAAGCTAGCATAAATTTGGCCGTAAGGTTAAGCGTGCACTTCGATTTTATTAGACTGCAATTTTAAATTCCGAAAAGTAATCGTAACCGTCTAGGTACAATTAAGTATTATTTATTTTATTTATTAAAGGTTATTTTGGAAAAAAAAATATCCGACAAAAACATTAATTTTCGCAGTGCGCGGATTTTAAAAACTGCGAAAAGAAATCGTAACTAACTGTTTTGTAAACACACAAAAAAAAAACAACTAGGTACTTAAGTTTATTTTTGCAGTGCGTTGAGTCTAGTAAATTGGTTTTGTTCAAAGATTTGCGACTACAATAAAATTATTAGCCGCAAATTTCTTCAACGACTAAAAAACGTAGTGCGCGCTTAACCTAACATTTGCCGGTTGACACAAAATATCTAATAATACAGTAAATTAAAGTGCATGCACTTCTGAGCTGTCATAAAATGGCGGGAAATATTAACTTCCCGCCGATTTAATGGCGTCCGTCTTGGTGATAAATTTCACCTCCATAAAATAAAGATTGTAATATTATAGGTTTGCCGTTAGACAGACGGTTTGATACAAAACGACTATACCTGTCCCATAATTGCTTACAGTGCATGTATTTAATTTTCCAAGTACTTATGTGTCTTATAATACATAAAGTACTCAGAAAATCATCATTGCATCGTTTTTTGCGTTGATTACGCACAAATACATTAGTGTTATTTTTTTGCGGGCTACTTATGGTAGATCCAAATAATCCGATTTTTTTTCTTCGGAATATCAAACTGTAAAATATAGGTCGCGCAAAACAGATACATTGTTTGGTCCCGTATTATTGGCTGTACAATATTGACTCATTTACTTGTAAGTAAACGTCATATGCGAGCGCAGTTTTCGCGCGGATTTATGACATCTCGTAAAATTGGCGGGAACCGGTGACGCGGGCGGGTATAAAGACTGCCTAGATATTAGAATGTGAATAATATTGGAATATTTAATGGGCTTCCATGGAAACGCCGACGTGCATCGGTCACTCACTGGCTGAAGACTTGCTACTTTATTTTGTTGTTAGCTAAATTTTAGTTTTTTAATGCAAGCAAATAAGAAAAAAACTTAAGACGTCAAGTTTATAAATGTTTAAAAATTCTTTTACAATTTTACACATACATATCGTCACGCCTTTCCCTCAAGGGGGCTGGCAGAGGTGTAATGCAACACTCACACTTCGCCGGACGATTTTCAGTCCCAAATGCGACAGGGGGCGAGCCTGTCGCCATACACCAGGCTCCAGTCATGTAGCAGATGACATACAATACGCACATATGTTCACACAATGAACAAATTGGTGCGTGCCGTCGGCTGGGTTCGATCCCGCTCCCTCTGGCTTGAAAGGCGGACCTTCTCCCAACTAGGCTGCCATCGCTATCTCTTACTATAGCTTACTATTTTATAGCCAACTAGCTGCGCCCCGCGGTTTCACCCGCAGTTAAAAAGTATCCTATGTGCTATTCTAGACTATAATCAATCTCTGAGCCAAATTTCATCCAGATCTGTTCAGCCGTTCTGGCGTGAAAGAGTAACAAACATCCATCCATCCATCCATCCTTCCATACATACAAACTTTCGCATTTATAATATTAGTAGGATCAATAACTCCAATAAGCTATAAAACGCGAGTAAACCCGCTGGCAAATGAGCTAATTTTATTGACCAAGTGTCTCTATTATTTATTTAAATACTTAGTACCTGGATGACCGAGCTTTGCTCGGTATTTTTTTTTAATTGTCTCTCTTGGAAAATAAACAATTGATTTTAGTCTAACCTCAAAGCAAACACTCATTGACTTCGTGTTACTTAACAACGCCATCTGCTGTTGTGTCGTTAAAGCAATTAGTTGCTCACAAAAAATAGTATTATTATTCGCCAATAGATGTCAGGAAGAGTCATATTTTTCAGTTGAGACTACTCAAACGCCTCCTTTTTGTTATTTTTCTTCCAAGTTTATGTTTAAGTTGATTATCGATAAAACACGAATAAAATGACATTTTCTAAAAATGATTCCTAGCTAGATCGATTTATCGCCCCCGAAACCCTATAATATATATACAAGAATTGCTCATTTAAAGATATAAGATTTGTCCGATAATAGATAATTTGAGTTCAGTTTATCCGATCAGCATGAAATTTTGCAGGTAGGTAACTCATGTAAATGCAATTTTTAAGTTCAAATGTGAGTTAAATCGGTTTACAGGTTGTGGAGATATGCAAGATCTCCTTTCGAGACGAACAAACCATTAACTATTAGTGGTAATAAAGCTTAATAAAGCCTGCACGAAGCGCTTTCAAAACTCCTTCCTAATCAGAACTGCCAAGGAGTGGAACGCACTTCCTGCCTCGGTGTTCCCCAGCAATAGATACAACCTGGCTCTCTTCAAGACAAGAGTGAGACGGCACCTCACGGGCAAGCGTGCTCTATCTTAGACCGCATCGTTACTTTCCATCAGGTGTGTTGTGGTCAAATGTGGGCCCATTCAATAAAAAAAAAAAAAAAAAAATGTACCCGCACCGTGAAGGAACGCGAAGGAACCACTATACCCAAAAAAGTCGACGGTCTGAGGAAGAGGCAGTTTTTTTCTGACCGTACAAATTTTCGCTAGCAGTAGAGTTAACTATAATCAAATAAAAATTACAAAAATAAAAGTTGGCGACTCGTCAACTGTGGCCCTATTCGGAGATTTGAGATTTTCATCTCACCTTTTTTCGTCCTTGTTGCTCTCGGTCGAAACGTCATAGGTGTGAAAGTGACCGATATAAAATCTCATCTCATCTCACGCGTAGGAATAGTCCATCAGGGGCCCTATTCGGAGATTTGAGATTTTCATCTCACCTTTTTTCGTCCTTGTTGCTCTCGTTCGAAACGTCATAGGTGTGAAAGTGACCGAGATAAAATCTCATCTCATTTCGCGCGTAGGAATAGCCCCACTGGTCGAGTTCTTCGCGGGCGAGTTGTCAAACGATTCGAATAGTAAAAAAAGTATTTAACTAAAAGATAACCTCCACGAAGAAACCTACCACCAATAAAGGTGCGAAAAACACCGCAAACATAAATCAAAATTAACCCAATCACGAGCGAGCGGGCAAGCATAATGCGAGCCATTATTATTGTTGTCCACGGACCTTTCCACGCCGATAACCAAGAAAATAGTTATCTGTTACCTCTGCCTAGTGATGAGACAAGCCGGCGTATTCTGGCACACAAGATTGTGGCGGGAAACTTTTTTTTCAAACCAATGTCAAGTGGAACTGGCGGGTTTTTTTTATAACACAATGTCACTAATGTTTTTTTCACCCAATAAATATATTATGTAGTGATAAATTTAATTTTAATGTACTTCCTACTAATATTATAAACGCGACGTTTGTAAGAATGGATGGATGGATGGATGTTTGTTACTCTTTCACGCCAGAACGGCTAAACAGATCTGGATGAAATTTGGCACAGAGATAGATTATAGTTTAGAATAGCACATAGGATACTTTTTAACTGCGGGTGAACCCGCGGGGAGCAGCTAGTACTTAATAAAATGAAGAATTTGTGCGTTTCCTGCTATTTTAGCGACATAATTAGGTGGTTTGAGTTTTATCTACTACTAGCTCTTTTGCCCGTGGCTTCGCTCGCGTTTCATAGCCTATGTTAGTCAGGGATAACGTAGCTTTCGAATGGTGAAATAATTTTTGAAATCGTACCTTTTTTTTAATAGGTCGGCGTTTGACCACCAACTCGCCTGATGCTAAGCGACGTTGTGGTCTAAGATGGAGCATGACGACCTATAAGATACTTATTCACTCTAGCTTTGAAGTTTTGTAGAGTAAAGAAGTACAAAGTGCGCTACTGCGCAGACCCGTCTTCGGAACGGTTACACGGGTTATACCGGACTACATCCCGATATTTTTTATACCTGTATTTTTTTAGTTTATTCGTTACAAACATCCAAAAATACAAATCTTTTCTCTTTATAACATTATTACTCGTGTATATGGGAGCGCTTCTGGCTTATCAAGAATTCAGATAAGTCGGAATATAGACGGAGGTCAGAATATTAATAGAATAGTAATAGTGGGCTTCATTGTGTGAACATTACATTATAACTTTTAATTATCAGCAAAAAACTCAGAAATCCAAGTTTGGTTCGATAAAGTCAGCTTTGTTTGTAAAATTCTAATTATTGCTGTGCAAAATCTAACCCTATATTGCCCATTATAAGCCTAATCATCGAGTGCGGTAACAAACGAAGCTTAGAAGCAAGGACACCTCGCCTTAAATAGCTAATAGGCGCGCCCTAGAGTAAATGATTACCTACTTATTGAAAATAATAATTTAGTACTCGCAAGTGTCAGTTGTAATAACAAATATCTACGTTAGTAAATTTACTCCAAATTAAAATCTATTTAGTTTGACGTTACTGTTAAAACAATAGAGTAAGAGTAAGTAATCAATATTTTCAATAGTTAACGTCATTTAGTTACTTGGCGCGCTATCCTTAGCTAGTTTTCAGCCATCCGGCCAAACCACTAACCGCCCATACCTATCCCAAACGACAAAGAAGCGCCACCCCTGCGCCGTCATAATTTATGTTTTGTCAGACAACGTATTTAGCGATAGAAAGCATTATTCACACATTATAAATCCGGCGAAACGTCCCGATAAAACGAACGCACCCATAAGGACAAGATGGCGGAGTCTGGTGACAGTTCTTTGACAGCGATTTAGGCGCGAAACTTGCGCGCGAAATGAGGCGAGAGTTTTCTTTTTTGAGTAGACACTTGGCTAGACGGGGTTTCTTTATATTTTTTTGATGGAATATGTTTAGGTTTATGAATGTTCTCGAGTTTTTGGTGTTACCAGCTTAAAGCTTGCCAAAGTTTGAGCTTTGAGTTAGTAAATAAACTTCATAGTATGTACATACCACAAGCTAAATGTAGAAATATGCTATAGGTAGGTGCTATGTAAATTCTTGTGTTTTTTTGACATGCTATCTTACAGGAGCACCAATTTTGTCCGGGATAAAAAATTACATGGCTAGTTTAGGTAGGTATAAAGCTTCGTCCTTACTAAGCAAACTGTGGGCGGCTGACTGTTTGTTTCCAGCATAGGTATTCCCAATCATTCGGAAACGTTCCATTCGAATTTAACAAAAAAAAAACTTAAATTATTCGAATCTCAGTCCGTATTGCATGTTTTTAAACGTGGTTCATTGTTCCGATCGGATTTATACTTGATTGTCTATTCCAAGAAGTTTGTTACTCAATCTCGCCAGAACGGCTCAACAGAAATCAGTTCATCCAAATCTTTTCTATAGTATTCTATAGTAATTTGTTTTCTATAGTATTCGCCGCTTGCAACATTGAGTTTGTCCCATACGTGACTGATGGCCACTGGCACTAAATATAAGAAATGCCTAAGTCTTTGTTTAACTAGTCAAAGTCAAAGTCAAAGTCAAAATGTTTTTATTCAATTTAGGTATCAAAGATACACTTATGAACGTCAAAGTTATTTAAATAGACTCGACTGCCTTGTTCGGATAAAAAGCCTCTACTCAGAAGAACAGGCAAGAAACTGAGGGGCATTATTTTTTCAAATAATAAATAAATTACAGTCTCACAAATTTTGGCTTACAACTAGGTAATATCTATAAATACTAGTGGCTACTTGGCGGAAGTGGAAAGCTCCAGACATCTTTATCTTCTAAATAATTCTTAACCTTATAATATCCTCTTTTCATTAATGTAGTTTTTACATGTGATTTGAATTTTACCTCGGTGAGCCCTGTTATATTTTTCGGGATTTTATTGTAAAAACTAACGCAGTTGCCTAAAAATGACTTTCTTGACTTAGTCAGTCTAAATCTCTGTACAGCTATCCTATCCTTATTTCTAGTGTTATAATTGTGATAGTCACTGTTCAATTTAAATTTATGTAGATTTTTGCGAACGTGCATAATATTTTCAAAGATATATAAAGAAGGTAAAGTTAGTATATTTATTTCTTTAAATAAATCTCTCAATGATTCACGGGGACCCATTCCGTAGATAGCGCGGACCGCTCGCTTTTGCAAAATAAAAATGGCCTCTACTTCAGCAGCTGATCCCCACAGCAAAATGCCATATGACATTATGCTGTGGAAGTAAGCAAAGTAAACCATCCGAGCTGTAGCTATATCCGTCAGTTGCCTAATCTTGCGAACCGCATAAGCAGCAGAACTAAGTCTCCCAGACAGAGCACTAATATGTGGACCCCATTGCAGTTTGGAATCAATGCTTATACCCAGGAACACCGTCGCCTTGTCTATGTTAAGTTTATCGCCCTCAAGCATTACGTTTGGTTCTATATATCTAACATTAGGCATGGAAAACTTTAAACACTTAGTTTTTTTTGCATTTAGTAACAAATTGTTCGCAGCGAACCATCTCGAAATAATAGTCAGTACGTTGTTCACATGCACAAGTTCACTATCTTTCCTTCCCTAGTTTAGTCTACTCCTAGCTAGCTCCTACCTAATTTTTTGTTGCCGAACTTTAAGCCATTACTTAGGAGAATCCAAATGATACGTGCCCGATAATGCAAACATTTCGCCAGGAGTAGTTTAAAACTAGTTAAGAACGGACTTACGGACAGTCGGCCACTCACAGTGTTCTTAATCAGGATGAAGCTTTAAATTACGCAAGTCAAAATTGTGTTACTTAAATTACATTCAAATTCGGTGAACCGTTACCCATTTATAAGATATCATCGGTTTAAAATTCGATTATTTAAAAACTTCACAAAAACTGCAAGTTATCAGAACTTGCACAGCGAGAGCGGAAGCCGCGGACACCTGTTTAGTCTATGGTTTCCGCGCCATTACGCGCCCATTGAACCGCGCGCGCGATTTTCGAATTTCGAACGTCTTCGCACAAAATGGCGTCGCCGTCAACTTGTCTAAACGGCCAGTGATAAGGTTTGTTTTTCTTTTAATTTTGTCAGCCGGTTTGAGTTCTTTTGTTTTTTAAACTACGACTTGACAAGTGTAATTTATTTAGGACAGGAGGTTCTTTGAGACAGAATTCAGGTTATTAAAAAAAAAAAACTATGATCCTGGCTCATCATTTTCTAAGTATTTAAGAACTTATCTTTTAAATAAATCAAACACTTTACATTACACTATACATATTGGACTATACACCTAGACCCTATTAAGAACGCAAAATTTCTAAATCTTAACAAGCTAAAAATATATCTATCTTTGTTATTGCTGGGTATTAGAAAAGGACATCAATACCTTTAGCTGTTTAAGATTTAGCTATTTAGCGTTTTTAATAGGGCCTTATACTAATTACAGAACGCCCTGCGGGCCGCTTGCAGCCCGCGCTCCCACGCAAAATACTAGTAATTTGTTCTATACACAAATGAGTGACAAGGACCTGATGGTAAGTGCCAGTCTGCCTGTCTAGAAAGCGCGCTTAAGAAGATACTAAGAGCGTTTCCACACTTCTCTGACCCGAACCCGAGAAAAATTCGGTTCGAAGCAGCCGTAGTGCTAGTTGTATGAGAGGATGCGCACTAGATCCGAATTTCATCATCCGATGAACAAAAATCGGACGACGAAATATTATGAACGAATTTCGACCAATATTATGAAAATACACATAAAAATGTATAGCTCGGATCTGTGGCCAACCCCTCAGTGAAAAGTACTACGGCTACTTCAGACAAACATTTCTTAGATTCGGATCGGACGCAATTTGAAGTGCTATGCGCGTAAGCACTAAACATAATATCCAAATTCGGTCTGGGTTTTTTAAAACCCTTTTACGATACAATTTTACGACAAATTTGACTAGATTGGCAACCCAATTGTATCGTGTGTATAGAAATATGAAATTGAAACATGAAATCAGATAGAGCTATTCTCATTGGTAATCAAATTGCATCAAATAAAAAAAATACCTTAAACACAATATAATTAATAAATAAATTAACATTTGTAAACTATTTTTGAGGGAAAAATAATACGAGATCCGTCCTCTTTCGTGCTCCAGCGCAAAGTGCCGGTTGAGCGGGGCGCGCGACTTAGGCGCTACCCCACTGACATTCCTTTGAAAGTTCGCTCGGAAAACGTCACACAGCAGAGCTTAAACTGCATTTTTTGAATGTGTTGCTGACACAATATAAAAAATTAACAATAGTCCCCGCACTAGGGCCAGTCTGTATCGCTGATGACTGTAGTCGATTTCAAAATTGTGATATTGATATGAATAATAATCATGTGCCCTTTTCACACGATTCAATTTTAGATCCGTATTTCCACGGATCGGATTCGGATTCGGATCGGACGAGTGCGGAAACACCCTTAGGTCTCGGCTAACCGTTAGTGCGTGGGAGAGAGCAAGATCAGTCAGCCTAGGTCGTGATCTGAGCCTAGTAGTCTAGATTGTCTAAACGGTAAGGCGATTTACAGACTGCAACACACTCAAAGTCAAAGTCAAAATGTTTTTATTCAATTTGGGTATCAAAGATACACTTATGAACGTTTATACAACATTTTGCAACGGTGTCTAGTTTGAACCTACTTTATTTAAAATTAAGAATTTATTAAAAGAAACTTTTAAAGCTAGAACCATAATAAACAACTAGAGACAAAAGTGTTGTGTTAAAAAGCTTTTTAACCGACGAGACGGAGGAGGTTTATAAGTAGACGCGTATATTTATTTATTTTTAATTTTTTTATGTTTGATCACGCATAGGTTACTTTTTACAGAGTAGCCTGATTTTGTTAAAATAAAAAAAACAACTCATGACATCTAGATCGGACGGTTTTTTTCTATTTCTCCTAAGTTTAGCCCGGCAAAGTTTTAAAAGACTTTTAAAAATCCGAACACAAAACTAGATCCATAGACAATTGTTTTTTTTTATTTGTCCTAAACCCGCGCAAAGTTAACAAGTCAATCCAAAGTGCACATCATGCGGGTAGAAACGAAAATACTCGGTTTAAGCTGACCGACCGATTCGCGCTAACGAGACGAGGCAAGAGCGGGTCACACTTCGTGAACGAGGGTTCTGGATATTTTGATTAGTTTTAAGTCAGACAAAATAAAAACTACCTAGACATACACGTAATGTCGTCACGTCTTTCTACCGAGGAGCAAGCAGAGGAGTAATAAAACACTTACTTTGCCGGCATATCCGGAGATATTAGATTTTCATCTCACTTTTTTTCGTCCTTGTTGCTCTCGTTTGAAACGTCTTATGTGTGAGAGTAACCAAGATAAAATCTCATCTCACGCGTAGGAATAGCCCTCCTGAATCCACGTCACTGTTCGTTTCTTCTCAAAGTTCCATAGACAAGAAGTATTTTTTATTTGTTGTAGGTACCCGCGTGGAAATAATGCGGGTAGAAACTAAAATACTGGGTTTAAGCTGACCGACCGATTGGCGCTAACGAGACTTGTCTCGTTAGCGCCAATCGGTTTCCCTTGGAAAAACTGGAGGCAAAAGCGTGTGGGGCGATAAAAATGGTTCCGCATATTTTTATTTTGCATCTGTCCTTACTTGCGTTCAATAATTTCAAAGTAAGAAAAGATTGTAAAGAAAGACATTTTTAACGGCACTCTATTAAAAATTAACAGATTTTCTTAAATGCAGTTTTAGACCCTACCTTCATTATACGTTCGTCACACTGAAATGTGAGTCGTAATAAGTACTTTTTGTGCCCTCTTAATCACCAAAAAATTTATCCTTCAATGCGCAATATTATTTAATCTATTCAAACGCCAAACAGTCCCTAACGGTATAACTAACTCTACGTAAAAAATCAACATCTACCACTAAAGCCCAAGTTCACAAATATGTAGTAAAACTGTTAAATTTGCTTTAACTGCATTGAAATTCAACTTATTTAATTGCTGAAATTATTAATATTTTCAGTTAAAAATCGATTCACATTGTAATGTTTCTTAACACTCTTTAAATGAATAAATAAATAATAAATTCTGGACACTTCCACACACGGTCGCCTGACCCCAAACTAAGCAGAGCTTGTACTATGGCTGCCAGAGACTGATATACATACTTAGATAGTTTTAAATACATACTCAAATACATATTAACACCCAGACATAGAACAAACACAAATGTTCATCGCATAAATGTTTGCCCTAGGTGGGAATCGAACCTACGCCTTCAAGCTCAGAAGGCAGGTTCACTACCAACTGAGCCACCGAGGCAGTTTAAGACAAGGTTAGGTGGTCTACCATGAAATCCTATTGCCGCTATGGTTGTTTTTGTTTTCGACGTTGCGCAATCATGGACCTTAATGCGCGGCGATACGATTCGCGGTTGCACAGCGCGACAACAAAACGTAACCATCATTGCAATGATTGCCTCGGTGGCTCGGTTGGTAGTGAACCTGCCTTCTGAGCTTGGGGGCGTGGGTTCGATTCCCATCTAGGGCAAACATTCATGTGATGAACATTTGTGTTTGTTCTATGTCTGGGTGTTAATTATCTTTCTATGTATGTATATATGTATGTATATCAGTCTCTGGGAGCCATAGTACAAGCTTTGCTTAATTTGAGGTCAGGCGACCGTGTGTAACAATGTCCCGAATTTATTAAGTTATTATTTTTATTTATTCAAACATTTATGTGATGATCATTTGTGTTTGTTCTATGTCTGGGCGTTAATATCTATTTAAGTGTGCATTTAAAAAAATATATATACATCCATATGTATGTATATCAGTCTCTGGCAGCCATAGTACAAGTTTTGCTTAGTTTTTATTTATTGATCACATCTCAGGGTATGCCCCAACGTCCAGCGTTAAGGCTTTATCGTCCCTCCCACGGAACCCTAAGGAAAAACAAAAAAAGGTTAGGTTAGCACTCTGTAGCGCGCTAATTCTTTTCGGGGTCCAAGTAAGTCGTAATCCTTCTTTTGTTCTCTGCCCGCATTGATTCGGTATTTGACGGCACTTGGGCTGTAACTAAGCCACTTATGGCGACGGGTAGGGAGGGGACACGTTTGGGGAGTCTTTATCGATATGTCGATAAAAAGTCGAGAAGAAATGGCGATTTTTTTTCTGTTTTTATCCTATCCTACTTATATTAGTAGTGGCTTTGTGAACTGTACATCTCGCGGCCGATGCCTGTCCTCTACAGCTCGTATTTCTTAAGCGATTCTCGTGAAACTATTGAACCTATACTCACAAAATTTTAAGAGAATCGGTTAAGAGAGACCTGTAGAGAAACAGGAGATCTGGGGGGCTATTCCTGCTCGTGAGATGAGATGAGATTTTATCACTCTCATACCTACGACGTTTCAAACGAGAGCAACAACGACGAAAAAAGGTGAGTCGAAAGTCTCAAATCTCCGAATAGGGCCACTGGGAGGGTATTCTTACGCGTGAGATGAGATGAGAATTTATCTTGGTCACTCTCACACCTATGACGTTTCAAACGGGAGCAACAAGGACGAAAAAAGGTGAGATGAAAATCTCAAATCTCCGAATAGCTCTACTGGAGAGAGATCCGGACATAAATCCAGACTGAATTTGGACATACGAAATCTTTTTTGTCGGAGCTGAAGCATAGACGCATCGCGCGGTGATATTTGGTGTGTGTTTGTTACTTCTTTCGTGAAATTTGGTATGGAGGCAGCTTAAATCCTGGATTAGGTTAGGACACCTATGTTACTTTTTAACCGTGGGTAACACTGCGGTCGCAGCTAGTCGATTTTACGATTATTCAAAAGGAGGGTAATGATTTTTGAGTGCTTTACTTACTTTTAGAGTGTTACTGGTACTGTTGTGATGATCAGGTACAAAAAAATAGAGCTGATAGAAGAAACAACCAACTCAAGTTTAACCGAAGAACAATTTTGAAAATCATTCTCATTATGGAAAAAAAACACAAAGTATCTTCTTAAGAAACTATTGGAACGTAGTTCTCTAAATTTCCAGCGATTACACCACATTTTTTTCGATTTAAATAACCAGATTAGTTCTCTAAAGTTTTACCGAGCAACTTATTTTTATTTGTGTCCTTGTTACTATTAATACCTTAACAAAGGGCAAAAAAATGTAATTTTACGCGTCGATCTCATTTTACTATCAAATCTCAGATCAACCTAGAGAATAAGATGGCGCACGGCGTATGATCTAAGTGAACCCAACAACCATCCAAAAATTACGCTACTGTCGTATATGTACACAACACGCACACATTGACGCAAAAAAACTATGCTACTCGCTTGGTCATTCTTACCTCGACATTATATGTATTTGTTTAAGGTATAATTTCGTTTACATAAATATACATAGTGCATTGTAAAAGTGTGGCCAGGACTACATTTTGAGGTTCTTTTTAAGAACTTTGCAGTTTATTTAGCCGTAACTTACAACTCTACAACTAACTCTAACAAAGTCACTCTTACTCTACTTTTACTCTAACTCTTACAAATATGTGCAGTTTTAAAATATTAAATCTACTAAGGTTGTATATTGGAACGGAAATGGCTAACGTAGAGTCTGGGAATTAATATCAGTTTTGGTAAAAACTGAGCTGCTGAAACTGGGGGCTGAGCTACCCACGTCCGTAGGAGTTTACTCTATTCTGATTCCCTACACGTGGTCCCCGGGTAGTGCTAACCGGGTAGCAAACTCTGGTGGAAGGCTTCGGCCGTGGCTAGTTACCACCCACCGGACCAAGCCATGCCGTGAAATGACCTAGTCGTGTTTCGGGATGTAGTCCGGTGTAACCGTTCCGAAGACGGGTCTGAGCAGTGGCGCACTTGTAGCGCCTCACTCAACTGCCGTCTTTGTACTTGTTCACTCTACAAAACTTCAAGGCCAGAGTGAATAAGTACCTTATAGGTCGTCGTGCTCCATCTTAGACCACAACGTCGCTTAACATCAGGCGAGTTGGTGGTCAAACGCCGACCTATTCTCCATAAAAAAAAAAAAAAAAAAAAAAAAAAAATTGTAAATGTTTTCATGGCAACGCACACGTTTAAAAAGAAGTGGCTTAAGCGAGATATAACGCAGTGTTCCATCTTTTCCTCTAGGTTGATCTGAGTATCAAATATGATTTACGATTTTCAACTCTTAATGCTGCGGCGTAGATAAGTAAACGTGTGTGTGGGTGAAATATCGTGCTATGACGGCGCCTTAAAAACATCGATACTCGATGCCGGCGCTCCAGCAGTGTCCCATCCCTAGCATCTAAGGCAGCTTGACCAGAACTTTGCCAAATGAAGCGGGAGAGAGCGCGACTAGCCCGCCGCGGAATCAGCGTAGAGTACGCGGGGACAGAGAGGTCCTCGTTTTATTATAATAGGCATAATATTTACACTTATATTACTAATATGTATATACTGTGAGCTGTATGTCTCGCGACCAGAGGAAGACGTCTGTCCTCCCCTAAGGGTTGCATTCCTCAACCGATTCTCGTGAAATGAAACCTGTATATATGAACTGTATAATATAATGATAGTTATATTAATAAGAATAATAGTTATGCAATTTATTTTGTTGACGTTAATTTTTATTTCATTTCACATATGTAATTACTGTTTTGACATATACAAATTCTTGTATAAACTTTTGACATTTATCGAACTGTGACGTGTAACTATTGGAGTTATCAATAAAGATAAAGATAAAGATATTTTTATTTGCAATAACAATGGTATAGCATGCGTTTGGTGGTATACAATTTGAGATATGTCCTTCAATGTTATGCCTGAAGAGGCGTGCAAATTTTATGGAGATGGCAACTTTACGGTCACATTTATATAAAATTTCTAGTTACTTAAATGTCAACATAATTATTAAAATGTAAAAATAGTAATAATAATTCATAATGTCACAATGTAATGTTACAAAAATAAATGTCAAATAAATAAAAAATAAAATGTCAATAACATGAAATATAAAAAACAAAAATTCTGATAAATAAATTCTGATTTCCGATTTATGTAGAGGAATATATAGATCCGGGCAGTTAACCAGACAGATTTTGGATATACGAAAGCATTTTTGTCGAAGCTGAAGAATGGACGCTATACGTTCGCTAACGCTTGCTCGGTCATTAAAACCGAAAATAACTCTATCCGTCTGTCTGTTTGAAGGCTTTTCACGGCTAAACTGTTGAACGGATCTTGAAAAAAATTTATGATTAGTTACAGTCTATTACGAGGCAGGTTATTGGATACTATTCTCTTAATTAATGAGAACGAAATCAGGTTAACATCTAGTAGAAAAATAAACCTTTGCATGGAACTGGTACAAAAAGATTTGGAAATGGAGAAAATGGTGAACAATCAAAAAAACAATTAACTAGTAAATCACTTCAAACGGAGACCTCGATTACCTTCATAATTTCTACTCCGATTTCGCTTATATTCAAACTTAAAAATTGTATTTGCATACATTTTTTGCCTGCGAAATTTCATCAGGGTTGGATGAACAGTAGTCGGACATCGTCGGACAAACAAATGCTTAATTGTCCCAGTAGACTCTGAGACCTTGATTTATCTAAATGATGGTGGAAACCGCATTAAAATCAATTGTGTGGTTTAGGAGGAACAGGAGGGAAAGACATACGCAGAAAGCAACTGTGTTTAATACTACGAGTATGTAGAGATTTGCAGAGACACTGGCAGCTTTAAGCTGATGCATGTCTTATTTCAATGTTTTTTTTTTTTAATTTGTAAGGCAAGTTCATGCAATGATTTTCAACTCTGAATATCAGGTAAATCCAGGGCCAGTTTATGAGGTCTGGAGGCCCTAGGGCGACAAAAAAATGGAGGTCCCTAGTTATTTTCCGAATAAAATGAACAGGTAACGTTCACTTCGTATGATAGGATTTTATAGAAACAAAAGGTTGGTTTGTCACAATTTTGAGTTTTTTGCCCTTAATATCTCTGTTGTGGAGGCACCGGGGGGCAGCCCCGTCTGCCCTCCCCTAAATCCGGCCTTGAGTAAATCGGACGAGGGCTAATGGAGATGTGCGTGGTTTCTGTTCGAAGCGTATCATTACTAGTAAGTAATGATTACATACAAAAGCCGATTTTTTCTATTTAAGTCTGATACCTTCGCTTTACTCACAAATACTACTTACTCTTACTCTACGTACTCTCTTTGCTTTACCTATGCTCCGTCAACAAAAAAAAAAAACATTTCCCGCCATATTTATTGCAGTCTCTGTTTCGCATACTCTACGAGACCTGTGGCCGAACTAAAGTGCATACAAAGACGTTAGGCGCTCGTTAAAGTGCGGCCGAGGCTTAGGACGGACGCTACATTTCTTAACATGTTGTGCTTAGACGAAAGAAAACCTTTGCTTTTTTACCTCCTTACTAATAAACAGCTTTGGAACAGTAACTGTGTCGTGGTTAGTCTTTTTTTTTTCTTTTAAATTTTTGGACTCGATCGGAGTAGACAAAATGCTGTGTAACTATTTCGAGGTTATCTGACGTTTATGATAGTTATTTAGTCTCTGTGTAGTGCATCTGTATCTGGAAATAGGACTTGAAGAGCTTAGTTTCTTGGACATTCTATCTAAGTTAAGATGACGTAATATATTCTTTTATTTTGTTTCTTTTACATTTGTTGGCTAAATGCAATGTCAGCATTTATCTCTTAGTTGATAGATAAATCACAGAATATGCTCTATTACATAGGTCCAGAAGGATAGTCTTCATACAAAACACGATTTCGAAACGTGTCAAATTTATTTTGGTACCTTAATAAAACCTTTTTTTCTATAAGTGATGAACTTGCCATTAAAAGAGGTTACAGATTTAATTGGGTAAATTATATATATAACGATCAGAGTTTAAATTTACACATAAATTTACCCATTATCATTATTTACATCATACATTTAAGTTATTTTTCGGCAATAAAAAACATTACATTTACATAAACTTAAAACTGACGCCTGCTTGTCACGATATTTCACTGTTACGTATATTTCTTTCTTGCGAAGGTGCACAGAGCAAATTGTTATAGGGGCGACGAAGTTTTCACTAATTTTCATTTTTACTTTGTCGAATTATTTTTGTCCACTGATCGGCTAAACTGGATCCTTAAGAAACCTAAAGATAATTAAAGGGAAAATATAAAAATACCTTGTGGCAACACTTTTTTCAGCAACTTTTCGCTCTGTTGACATTAAGAATTAATTACAATTATTAGCTTTATAGAGCACATAAAAATATATTTAAGACTTACGGATGATATGTGACGTTGCCTTTTTTTACTGTTTTGGATATTCTGAAATTTCGGCATGAGTGGACTACACAGTTCACCATATTTATTGGTTAGTGGGGAGACGTAACCGCTACTGGATGACATCGAAGACTGACTAGTGAATTGGTTGACTTTCAATGGTTTGGTTTACTTTTTTTGGAATCATTATTTTTGTCCGATTAGGGGTCTTTACTCTATGTCTATGAGATAAATAGATACATGGTGTAATAATTTACTCCGCTAGGTATAGCATTCCTTGTAAAAAATGGTCACGTGGGCAACACGCAGTGACGGCAATCGATGCCTAAACAAGACCGAAATATGTCAATTACAAATAGTTCGAGAGAGACGACGACAATAACGAGTGACGTCATTGCGTGTTGGCTTCCGGAATGCTAGACCTTATCCTTTACCCGACTGCGCAAGGAGGATTATATTTTCGAGTGTATGTATGTATGAAGTTTCTTTGGCACGGCCTAATTACCCGACTGCGCAAGGAGGATTATATTTTCGAGTGTATGTATGTATGAAGTTTCTTTGGCACGGCCTAATTACCCGACTGCGCAAGGAGGATTATATTTTCGAGTGTATGTATGTATGTATGAAGTTTCTTTGGCACGGCCTAATTACCCGACTGCGCAAGGAGGATTATATTTTCGAGTGTATGTATGTATGAAGTTTCTTTGGCACGGCCTAATTACCCGACTGCGCAAGGAGGATTATATTTTCGAGTGTATGTATGTATGAAGTTTCTTTGGCACGGCCTAATTACCCGACTGCGCAAGGAGGATTATATTTTCGAGTGTATGTATGTATGAAGTTTCTTTGGCACGGCCTAATTACCCGACTGCGCAAGGAGGATTATATTTTCGAGTGTATGTATGTATGAAGTTTCTTTGGCACGGCCTAATTACCCGACTGCGCAAGGAGGATTATATTTTCGAGTGTATGTATGTATGAAGTTTCTTTGGCACGGCCTACATAGTCTAAACAGCTTGATGTATTTTGACATGTAAGATGTCATTTGAATAGTCTTGAAGTGACATAGGGTACAACGTTTTGCAGTCGGATTTTATGTTTTTCTTTTAATAATGTTACTTGTTTTAGATCATGGATAGACAGACAGTCTTCAGTTATTTCCATGCTTAGTCACAAAGTGTGTGGTCGTTTTGTTGTTAGGTAATACAAAGTGTGCCTATTTTGTTGCGAGCACAATACTCGCTTGTAGAACCTAACAATAAGTTTCCGTTTTGATGACTTGGGACAGTCAATAAATATAAACAGCGTTTGTTGCCCTTTGGCACTACCAGTAGTACGATAGTAAGTTGGTTTTACCATAGTAGGTATTACTACCACTAGGTCTTCAACAGAGCAAGTGTCGGTATATCTGTCGATACTACGATATACGAACATACGGCTGATACCAAGATTTTGAAGAGTCTTGAAAATGACCGACGGTTCCATACCCACTTTGTGCAACGCAATCAATGCAATCCTGTTTTCTTTAAGAGTCCGGCGACCTAACTAACTTCAACCTAGGCGACCTAGACTAACTTCGCATTGGCTGAAGGTATTCTATAGCCATTTCGTCTAGAAGAAGAAGACGAGCGAAGCGAGCGAGTAATGATACTGACGAGCCTCTAAAGTTATCTACGGAGTGACAAAGTGCAATTTTTTTTTGTCTTTTGCACTTCTGTAATAATTCTTAAATAATAAAGAATGTCCCTTGTATTTTAGATTCATTTAACAGCTAATGATGTAGACAAGCTCCCTTTGTAAAGGGATTTTTGATTTGCTTTGTCTATCTATTAAATAAATCAGTCAAAAGAAACCCCTTAAAAATGCGGATATTTTTCATAGCTCTAATTCGCTTGAGAACGTTTTAAAAAAAAAACCAAGAACATAGGGGCAGAGATATTGTTCATTTAATTGTACATGCTAAATTTCATCTTAATCTGACAAATGGTTTTCAAGAAATTTGAGTAGCGCGTTTGTATGGAAGTTTCAGAGCGTCGCGGCCCTCTTAACACCCCATTTCATGTTGTAAATTTAGAAATAATCACGAAAAATATATGTGAAATGGCGGGAAATTGGTTGTAGTTTTCGACATAATATAAACGAAGGAGTTTGTATTGTAACAATATTTATGGCCTTTTACAAAGGCCATAAATATTGCCATTTACTTTTACCTTTTACTTTTAAGTTACAACCTTTATTGCTAAAGGGTACAAATTTAATCGAGATGATCTACACAGCATATTACAAAAACAGTTTTGGCCTTATTTTAAATATTGTTATCATTGTATCAAATATTACTATGTAACGCTGTCGATTACACAAATAAATAAATAAAAAAAAAAAAAGCCTGGGCATGAAGGGCATGTAGACACATATTTCTTATGCAAAATTACCAAAAAAAAATACACGTTAAAAATAGCAAGAATTATGACCGTTTTAAAAACGCAAGAAAAAAGGAAATTTTACAAAAATGTAAACAAATCTGTATCATTTATTGGCGGCTTTTATTCTAAGCAAGTAGCAGCACGACGCGAATAGTTTACAAACAAAACCGACGTGATTAGTGACGGCGTTCACGCTTTTAGTAAGGCGGAGCGCGATGTCTGTCAAAAGTTTTTAGAGTCAATATTTCATTTAAACTAGCATAATTGCATCCTCCAGTCTATACTGGATGCGCACATCGCGGATATAACAAGGTTTTTGTAACACCCTGTGAAATAATGTCCTCTCCGGACTTTATCTGTCTTGCTTATCTTATATATCTTTAAATGAGCAATTCTTGTATATATATATGACGGCGCGAGATATCATAGGATAAAGAAAATCAGTTTGAGAGTTGTTAATCGATAGTTTTAATCTGTGGTTTATGACGATTAATCGATTTGTTTATGGTAATTTAGAGCGGTTAACACCGAATGGAGTTGCGTTTGGGATTTCGGGCGAACGTCATGTCTGGCAGTCAGTGGTTGACAGGACTGGGCTGAAAGCGGTCGCACGCAATGGTCATTCGTAAACCCATTACTCTAAATCGCCAACTATCTTTGTGATCCTTCACTAAATAAGTAGTCTAAGTGACTGTATAATTAAAATAGTGAAAAGCCTTCAATGCTGTCCTCTTATTTCTACGTTCCTGAAGTTTGACGTCGACCATCATAGATTCCCGTGATAGCGAGTTCACGGATCAGAAATCAGATACAACACCTCGGCCTACTAGATTTTCCCCGTCACCAGAAGTGGAAGGTCACAGCGCGGCGGCCTTTCCTATGTTTCTCCGACATCAGTGGGATCAGATGCGACGGCGTGGCTCCTCTTCCCTACATTTCCCCGATATCATCAGTGGGATGTGAAGGCTCGGCTTCCTATTTATATTATATGTATGTAGAAAATGTGCTATATTAGGTTGTAATACGTCTATATGTAAACGAGTTGTTAGTAAATGGCTCCTAACACTTACATATGAAAACACTGAGAAACTCCTGTTGTACAAATCTTTCTACATCTGATACATTTATACATAATCACTTACACATTTACGCTTTTGTTCACTTATAGTATCACACAGTCACACACTTTACACACAACACACATATAATACACCTAAAAAAATTTTTTCATTTAACCTCAGTTCTGTAATTATGTTTCAAATCCTCCTCATTCTTTCTTTCTAAAATTGTATAATATTTATCTGCTGTTTTTTTGTAAGGCAACTTTGTTCAGATTTTACTGTTTATATAACCTAGCTATAAGATAACTATAGATTATACATTAGCTTAACTCGTGCTCAGAACCCCAAGACACAGGCCTTTGGTCTACTTTGGGGTTCACTGGCTTTGTAATATTATAGATATAATTCTTTGGAAATAAATATATTATTATTATTATTATTATTATTATTATTATTACCTACACTACCCCGACATCAGAACTGGGATGAGAGATACTTCGGCTTCCTTTCCCTGATTTCTCCGACATATAAATATAATTGGAATCTCGGAATCGGCTCCAACGATTTTCATACAATTTAGTATATTAGGGGGTTTCGGGGCGATAAATCGATCTAGCTAGGAATCATTTTTAGAAAATGTCATTTTATTCGTGTTTTATCGATAATCAACTTAAACATAAACTTGGAAGAAAAATGACAAAAAGGAGGCGTTTGAGTAGTCTCAACTGAAAAATATGACTCTTCCTGACATCTATTGGCGAATAATAATACTATTTTTTGTGAGCAACTAATTGCTTTAACGACACAACAGCAGATGGCGTTGTTAAGTAACACGAAGTCAATGAGTGTTTGCTTTGAGGTTAGGCTAAAATCAATTGTTTATTTTCCAAAAAACACAATTAAAAAAAAAAAAATACCGAGCAAAGCTCGGTCATCCAGGTACTGACTTTTATGAGGACTTTATATGTCTTATGTTTATTTTAGTTATTTTTGCACACCCTGTCCCATACTCGTTTGTCGTATCCTCTCCATCCTAAGGTTGCCTGGAAGAGATCGCTTTTAGTGATAAGGCCGCCAGTTGTTACACTATTTAATAAGTTTTATCATTATTTTTCTGTTGTTGTTTTGTTATCTGTGGTGTGAACAATAAAGAGTTTATCTATCTATCTATCTTATATTATTAACTAGCTGCGCCCCGCGGTTTCACCCGCGGTTAAAAAGTATCCTATGTGCTATTCTAGACTATAATCAATCACTGTGCCAAATTTCATCCAGATCTGTTCAGCCGTTCTAGCGTGAAAGAGTAACAAACATCCATTCATCCATCCATTCTTACAAACTTTCGCGTTTATAATATTAGTAGGATAGGATATAGTAGGATTATGGGATCGAAGCTGCTGCCAAGTCTGCTGTTCACGTCAGTGTATTTTTCCTCGATTGTCCGCACAAAATATCGAGCCGTACTAGCATATACCACGCCTTTCCCCCGAGGGGGCTGGCAGAGGTGTAATATAACACCCACACTTCGCCGGAGGATATTCAGTCCCAAATGTGACCGGGGCGAGCCTGTCGCCATACACCGGGCTCCAGTCATGTAGCAGATGACATACAATACGCACATATGAGCACACAATGAACAAATTGATGCGTGCCGTCGGCTGGGTTCGAACCCGCTCCCTCTGGCTTGAGAGGCGGACCTTCTCCCAACTAGGCTGCCATCGCTTTTTTACTAAGGCCGGGCATTATGTAAAGTCCGCCTCTGCTTCTAAGTGAAACCGAGTACATTGCGGCAAATTTACTTAACCACATGCTCTAATATTATAAAATTGAAATTAACTGTCTGTCTGTGTGTAGGCTTTTCACTAATAAGCGGCTGAACGAATCTTAATGTTTGATTAATAGTTGCAGTATTTCATGAGGAAGGTTTTTGGATAGGTACTATTTTCTGAATGTCATCTGCTACATGACTGGAGCCCGGTGTATGGCGACAGGCTCGCCCCCTGTCACATTTGGGACCGAATATCGTTCGGCGAAGTGTGGGTATTTACACCTCTGCCAGCCCCCTCGGGAAAAGGTGTGACGATATGTTATGTTATTTTCTGAATTAACGCAAACGAATTTTGAACGCGGGTAATAGCTAGTGTTAATATAAGAAAAAGGGTGAGGGTGTTCGGTTTAGCAAAATAAACGAGAACATTCCCCAGCTAACTGTTAAAAATTAACTTTAGTTTTTCTCTTTTTATTCTCCCATTCAGGGAAATTTGGCATCGCACGTCTCTTGCATTTGCCAGTGTCAAGTTAATATAGTTTTTCTTACAAATTATAGAGTGATGATGATAAGGTGATGATGCTGATGATGAATCCCTCCCCTTTCCCTATTACAGTAAAGTGATGGATACTTTACTGAAACTTTAAGTGAAGGTCTGTAGAGAACACGAAAAGTCACGTTTTGCAATGTTTGTATCATTTGCCCATACTCGTGCATTCGAACCATTATAGGTTAATAATGCAACATTATTACACTTTAACACTCGAAGAATCACTAAATTTAGAAAATGATGTTAGTTATCGACAACACATTTTTGCTCTACATTTTTGCGGCTACATGTACATTTTCGACCAAAAAATGTATGTAAATGTAATTACATTGACAGTCTATTCCTTCAACATTAATTCAACTTCAAACTGGTATGAACCTAAGAATTTAAGAAAAGAAAAATCATAAAACAAAATGGCGGCAATAAAATGGCGCGAAACGACTTGCCCGCCAAACGGCAGCTGTCAAGTGCATACGCGGAGACCACTTGAATCGGTGCTTATCTGGTGCATCCGATAATATATGCCCGTGTAAAGTGCCAGTGGATGCCAAAAACAAGGGAATCTGGAGCAGGGTCTATTTATATGCTTGCTACCTTGGGATTTTGGGCCTAGTTTTCTAGGAGGCTAAATGTGACAAACTCGAGTAGGTAGTCATGTATTTATCTGAGGGCAGACTGAATGTGATTAAGTGCATTAGCTGGTAACTTTTTTTTTTGCCATGTAAAAATTTAAAATACTCCGGGCCGGAAATTTTCACACACACTTTTGTAGCTAGGTGTAGGTTAGGCAGGTATACTGTACCGTCTTTACTGTGTAGACTATTTACTGAAAATACCCGTAATCTAGCTAGGTTAATTTAGGTAGCTTATTTTTTATTATTATTAATTATTTAGAAGACAAAGATGTCTGGAGCCTTCCACTTCCACCAAGTAGCCACTAGTATGTATAAATATTACCTAGTTGTAAGCCAAAATTTGTGAGACTATAATTTATTTATTCTTTTAAAAGAATGATGCCTCTCAGTTTCTTGCCTGTTATTCTGAGTAGAGGCTCTTTATCCGAATAAGGCGGTCGAGTCTATTTAAA
This sequence comes from Peribatodes rhomboidaria, assembly GCA_911728515.1. NCBI lineage: Eukaryota > Metazoa > Arthropoda > Insecta > Lepidoptera > Geometridae > Peribatodes > Peribatodes rhomboidaria. The sequence continues at coordinate 5,983,246 of OU452192.1, read as the reverse complement.
AAAAAAACTTTGACGTTCATAAGTGTATCTTTGATACTTAAATTGAATAAAAACATTTTGACTTTGACTTTGACTAGCAAAACGCTAGTTATTAATATTCCGCCTGCTTAATGCCAAGATATTTAAAAAAAAAAATGCCGAACTTATTAAATAATGGCCACTTACACTAAATATAAGAACTGCCTAATTAGATTCGCTTAATCAGATAGCATGCACATAGAAACACTAAAAAAAAGCTTTAAAAAACGCAATAAAATCGTTAGGGTCGTTGAATCGAATAGCACATATTTTATCTCCAATCCCATCTCAGATTCGATCTGGGATCGATTTTAAAGGATCCGAACTTCGTCTATTATAAAAAAAAACTATTCAATAGTATTAACACCTAGTTAAAATAGTTTCGAAGAATGTTTTTTTTATAACTCTCAGGTAAAGAAATAACGGATGAATTTGTGGCGCTCTAATTTTTTTTTTCGTCTCTATGTTACTCGTAGCATAGATAAAAAATAGTTGCCTATGGTTCTATTGAAGGATTTCGGAACAATAACGTTTTGAAGTTGCGCTATAACTTTCTTCATGACATGGTGTAATAATACTCAGCCAGATATTATTATTATTCCAAGTCAACAAGCATACCTATACATTAATAAAAAAAAAAAAAACTCCCGACACCGATTTTGCATCAAACACTTCCGACTAATTTACCTCTTAAACAAAATCAAAATCGGTGTATCCGTTCGAGAGCTACGATGCCACACACACAACACACCATACACACATATATACACACACACCTGCATACACAGACACGTCAAACTTATAACACCCCGTCGTTTTTGAGTCGGGGGTTCCTCTGGGTTGCCTGGGCAAATCGACTCCCCCCCCCCCGGCGACGGTCCAAGCCGAGGTCCGTACCTTAGTGGTGCCCTTGTGCCAGTCGCCCTTAGCTTTAAATAACTAAAGTCCATTAAGGTCCTGCGCCCTCCGCGCTTGCCTTACGTCCGGTACGCTGTAGAGGCCTCAGTGGCCAACAGCATTACTCATTCATAAAAAAAAAAAAAAAAAAAAAAGAGTCGGGGGTTAATAATGGTCACGTGAGCAACACGTAGTGACGTCAATCTAAGCTTAAGCAAGACCGAAATAAGTCATTTACAATTAGTTAGAAAGAGACGGTTGACGATGACAAGTGACGTCATTACGTGTTGGCTCCCGAAATGCAAGACCTTGTTTTTTGTGATCATTCTTTGTGCAACGTGTGTTGTGTTCTTAGATATAGCATTATACTTGTCCGTATTAGCTCAAATATTAACTGAAAAATTGAGTTTGCATGAACTACTTGCTTACAAAATTTCATATTTTTTGGTTAATTTTTGTAAATAACTAGATATATCATTCCTCAACAGACTGAAAACGACGATGAAAATTCCAAATTTTTTAACGCATCAACATCAAAACTTAAATCAAATTAATAACATCATCGCCTCTCCACGGTTGTAAACTACTATTTTTATTACAAATTCACCAGCTTAACTTTAAAGTTGGTCAAATGGTGGAACTAAAATTGTCTTTGGGATCATGTTAGTTTTGGTCAGGAAATCGATGGTAGCGCTCCAGGTGTTTAGAAAAGGCCGTTTGCTTTTTCCTCTCAGCATCAAACAAACACAGATATCTTAGAGACTAGAGAGGGCAGGAGGTAAATTTATGAACGCCAATTAGGCTAGCTGATACTATCGGGCTTGGGACTTGATTTAGGACGAATAGTAGCGTGGAGTCGCTGTCTTTTTTTATTGCTTTTAGCCAACTTACGCGGCCATTACACTTACCAATTTGCAGTATGCTAACTTAGCGTGGCTATGCCCGTGCAAGCAATAAAAATAAAACTTTATAACAGCCTCTATTCACTACACTGCCACTACACTACCCACTATTACACTATTTTAGCACATAGAAAATGTAATGTCCGCTTTATAAAATAGTCTTGTCTTGGAGGTTCTCAATTTACTGTAAAATTCTTCTTTATTTAAAGGGCTATTATTTACAGATTGGTCTTTTTTTTTTTCAAAATCCAGTTCTAATGACGAGATGTCCGTTTTTATTTTAAAAATCATTTAGAATTTTTACAGTATTTTAAGCAAGTATTTTGCGTAGAGTCGAGCGGGATATGCCTATCGATATATTATTATATGATATCGTATGCCTGTATGGCGTGGTCTAATATAATGTTTCATACTCAATGGCTTATGGTTAGGCCACATCCCTAAATTTTTTTGCGGTTGACCCTCGACCAGCACGTTCTAACGTCATCGATGCTTGTTACTCAATCACGCTAGAACGGCTGAACGGATCTGGATGAAATTTAGCACAGAGATATAGCACTTCTACCCGTTGGTAACATTGCACGCACGACATTTGACGGCACGCACCAATTTGTTCATTGTGTAAGCATATGTGCGAATTGTATGTCATCTGCTACATGACTGGAGCCCGGTGTATAGCGACAGGCTTGCCCCCTGTCACATTTGGGACTAAAATCGTCCGGCGAAGTGTGGGTGTTGTATTACACCTCTGCCAGCCCCGCGGGAGAAAGACGTGGCGATATGTTATGGTAATATTGCAGGGCGCAGCTAATTTGAAATAAATACATATTACTCTTCTTAATCTAAAAAAAAAATACTGGACGTCGTCGACTCCACAGTTTTCGTGTGCGTGCATCCTAACCCTTATCTAATTCGACGACACGGAGGTGAGACCCACTTTTATTCTGTTTATTTCATTTATAACCCATTAATTCTATGCACTGGTGGGGTTGCCATGCGTTGAACACTTCCCTGGGACTGTGGGGAAATAGAGGAGTTTTTTTTTTATATCGGACTAGCTCTAGCTCTATTAATACGTTTGACCACTGACTCGCCAAACTGCATTGTATATATTTTTTTTATGACTTTCGCACTTTTCTAATCATTCTTAAATAACTGAGAATTATGCTTGTGTTATGAATTAATTTGAAAGCTAATGATGTAGACAACCTCCCTATCTAAAGAGATTTTTGATTTGCTTTGTCTATCTGTTGAATAAATCAGTCAAAACTGACCCCTTACAAATGCGATTATTTTTCATAGCTCTATTTTATCTTGAGGACGTTTTTTTTTAAATAAGGTGCGGAGATATTTAGTTCATTTAATTGTACATGCCTAATTTCATCACAATCTGACGAATAGTTTCCAAGAAATTTGACAAGCGCGTTTGTATGGAAAATTCAGAGCGTCGCGGAACCCTTTCTTTACTCCTATTTACCTAGCTCATTCCTACCTACATTTTTTTACATGAACTTTAAGCTATTCCTTAAGAGAATCGTAACTTTGTGCCCGATAAGCGAATATTTCGCTAGGAGTAGTTTAAAACTAGTTAGGCAAGGACTTAGGTAATTCTTGTATTTAGTGCAAGTGACCAGAAACCTATTGTCTCTATCTAGATAGCATATGACAAAGTCGCTTTCCGCGTCTGTCTCTCTTTCTGTCTAAATATTTGCTAACTTCTCCTAAATCACACGACAAATTTTGATGCTGTTTTCACCATCAGTTGGATAATTCTTCACGTTTATAAGCTGCGTGCGAAGCCAGGGCGGATTGGAAGTGTTAAGATATTTATAGGTATGTGAAGCCTAGCCTTTGAAGCTATGATAGCCTAGTGAAGAAGGAGCGCTATTCAAGCCAGAGGGACAGAGGCCAGAGGCCATTCAAGAAAAAAATAACATTCTAACATAACTGAATCGTCATGCCTTTCCCATAAAGGGGTGGCAAACATGGCACCCACACTTCACCGGATGATATTTAGTAGGTACTTGCCAAATGTGACAGGGGAAGAGCTTGTCTCCATAAACCGAGCTCCAGTTATATAGTATAGCAGATGAGACATTAAATACGCCTATAATATATGATTGAAGCGATGATAGCCCAGTTGGAGAAGGCCCGCCACTCAAGCCAGAGGGAGCGGGTTCGAACCCAGCCGACGGCACGCACCAATTTGTTCATTTTGAACATATGTGAGTATTGTATGTCATCTGCTACATGACTGGAGCCCGGTGTATGGCGACAGGCTTGCCTCCTGTCACATTTAGAACAGAATATTGTCAGGCGAAGTGTGGGTGTTCATATCTATGTCAGCCACTTAGGGTGAATGGCGTGGCAGTATGTTTGTTAAATTTTGCTGGCATTATGCTGACTTGGGACCGGTTTGTGGCAAAACACGTTACTTTTTCTGTTACTTCTTATTTTTGTATTTAATGTTTTATTTATTTATTTATTGCGACAAATAAATTATTGTCTATAATTGCGGGTAACATTGTGGGGCACAGCTTTTCATCTAAAATCTATATAAATTCATCACAAAATACCCAAAAGCCTGTAAAACCTGTGAGGATGGTAACCCTACGATGTTCCGCCACGCCTCGCGGCGGCATCTTGGAAACGGCTCTATTAATACTCCATGGTAATTGTTTGGAGACATTCGAGTTTTTTTGTCCGATGCGATCAAAACCTTCATGACGTATATTGATGTCCTTTTTGAAGTTAATGAGCTTCATTAAACGTAACATTTTCTACTCATCATAACTAGTAGATCGCCTCGAGCGGAGACCTCACATACCTCCACATCCTCCCGTCGGATTTAGCTCTTAAACGAATTTAAATATTCCGATCCGATAAACTACATCCTCCTTAGCAATAAACGTTGTTTAGCCTCGGTAGAGTTGTATAGTGTTATGTCTTTTTCTTTCTGTCATTTGCTTTAAACACGAGTAACAATATTGTTACAAAAAAATTAACACGAGCTTCATGTTATGCCTGAAGAGACGTGCAAAGCGAGCTTACTCCTACTGCCAAAGACTTTTATCTGTTTAATATATTCTGTAATCAACTGTGTATAATTTAATTCTGTTGTGTTGGTCAATTAATTTTTTTATTCTTTTTTTTATTCGTATTCTTATTCAAAGTTTGGAGAGATGGTTAATTACAAAAAAAAATAATTAAAAAAAATAATTAAGGAAACTGACGTGGTTTTCATACATTATGATTTATAAAACGGGAATTACTCACGTACGATTTAGTCGATTATTCCGACTATAGTTTCAACCGCATTCGGCGGTCTTCATCAAGGCAAGTGCGCGCGCGCGGCTGCGTCTCGAATAGCACTCTCGTAGGAGAGTGCTATGAGACGCAGCCTGATTATCCTAATACTACTACTAGGATACTATTTCCTGTTTTTTTTCTTCTGAAACGTTGGTTTAAGGTTTAAGCAAGCTAAAGTAAGCAGCAAAACTAAGAACCTACACACCGAAAGCAAAATAACAGATTATTAAATAACCACAGAATACGTTACGACATCCAACATCAAACTAACAAAATGAATACTTACACTGACTCCACACGTTGGCGCTAACACCACGCGTTCAACTTGTAAGTCTAGAAAGACGCTCGCCTAAAGGCTGGAGGGCGGACAATGCTATTTTCTGGACCCACAAGTTGGACCAACAGCTTGGTGCCAACGAGTGGAGCCGGCCGAAGATACTAGAACGACATCTCGAACTATCGTTTGTTGAACGCGCGAACTGACGCTAGCTAATCGAAATTAACCGAAATAAAAACATAAAATAAGTAAAAGTACTCATTGTATGCTAATGTTCCTGTATTGTTTGGTTGGTAAAACCAAGTGCGCTGGGGATCATTCTACAGGATAAGTTACAGCGCTACCACACGGACAAGCTTCACCACACTTTTAACTGCGCAGGCTTGAACACGGAACACCGCTCGTGTGCTTGGTAAAACTATACACCGCTCCAAACTCGCGGCATGACTTGTGCGGTTTGCGACGAAAAGATCGTATCGTTATCACACGGCTCAATAAGGACGCGTAGGCCTCAGTTAAGTATGCACAGTTAAAAGTTTGGAGAAGCTTGTGTGTGTGGTGAGCCTTTCATTCAGATCAATTTAGCTTTAGTCCAAGAAAATTCAAGTTTTGTATGGAGTAACAAAGTAAATCCAAGTGTTGTATGGAGAAGCTGAATTGAGCTGAATGTTTAGTTCAGACCCTTAATCTGCGATCAAAACAGCTAGTCCGTGATGTCAGTTACTGGACTCTTACCATGAGTTTAAATTGTTACGAAAACTTTTCATTTTTGTTTGGCTCCATACATTTCAATAAAGCGCAAACGTTACAGAACTAGGTTAAATGTATTGAATTGTAGATGTGTAAATAAATTTTTAATATGGACATGGTCTGAATTAAATGATTATTATTATTATTATAAATGTATGTAGACATACAAAAACGAAAAAAGTTTTCGTTAACAATCAAAACTCGCGGAAATCCCCCTGTTCTGGAGTGGACATAAATTTTGTCTCATCTAACCAACCTTTCGTCACATCGGCAATGCATCAGCGTATTCACCCGCCAGTTATACAATCCATACTTCTTCTCCATACCACCGATCCAGAACGGGCAGCGAAGGTCGTGGACGCGGCAGCAGCGATCTGTTCTGGTGTAACCTCCTAGCTGGGAGTATCTGGTCGCCGAATATCCTTTGCCACACCATTTCGTTCCGGGAACCCGGAGAATCTCCATGGCATCGCGCTTGGGTCTGTTAAGTTTTTTTTCTGTCACGTTTTGTTTTTTTTTTCGTGACCAGCCAGTATTTTCTCGGGAGTTTGTGATCGTGGGATTTTTTGAGGAATGCTTAATGTGGCGACGGTGGTTTACCGAAATATTCGCGCGCGATTTTGGTTGTCAATTAAAATATTGCTAGGTTTGTAACTTAAATTATGTAAAGTTTATTTTGATGAATTCTTTTGAAGGCAAAACGCATAAAAAATGCGTTGCCAAAAAAGGTCAATCAGCTTTTTAAAAAAACGTTGCTGTTTATTAATTAAAATTACCCGAGTTTTTTTTTCAATCAAATTAATGATACATTATAATAAATGACGTTTTACACATTCCAATAAGTTCAATGGCGGTTGAAAGTAATGACCTCTTCCCGTTTTATTAATTTTCTATCCTACGCGCCTCTAAAAATGGACCACCAACGAAAGTTTTTATGATTTGGAGAAATATTTATCGTAAATGCGGGTGTAGAGTCGTTGTAAATCTCATCGAATACAGGACTGTACTTGGTCCTTCAGCCTTAGGAGAGCATAAATTAAAAGTACCCTTTGCAGGCTAAGTAGGAGTTTTAATAGTTATGTAAACTTTTGTTGTTTTCGTTTGGCTCGACACATTTCAATAAAGTGCCCTGGGGCGGAAACGTTAAGGAGCTAAATCAAATGTATACAGGGCTATCGGTATAAGGTGTACTAAGCCAAAAGGGGGTATTGTACTCATCATTATTAACAACATTTACTAAATGGGCTAACCCAACCCTCGAGAAAAAAAATCTGATGTTCCTTTTTTTTTTTTTTTTATGTGTAATGTAATGTGTAATAGGTCGGCGTTTGACCACCAACTCGCCTGACCTGTTAAGTGACGTTGTGGTCTAAGATGGAGCACGACGACCTATAAGGTACTTATTCACTCTAGCCTTGAAGTTTACTAGAGTGAAGAAGTACAAAGACGGCAGTTGAGTGAGGCGCTACAAATGCGCTCCTGCTCAGACCCGTCTTCGGAACGGTTACACCGGACTACATCCCGAAACACGACTAGGTCATTTCACGGCATGGCTTGGTCCGGTGGGTGGTAACTAGCCACGGCCGAAGCCTTCCACTAGAGTTTGCTACCCGGTTAGCACTACCCAGGGACCACGTTACATACAAAACGTACAAACGTTACATACGTTTTTGTTCCATACAAAAAGTTTACTGATCGTCGACAAAATGTATGGAGCAGCTGTTATTTAATTTCGATTCAAGGTTGACCCCATAGTAGAAGTTGTTCATAATGATGAGTAAAATTACACCTTTCGGCTTGGACATCTTTTTCTACTAACCCTGTAAAGCCAAACGAACACGAAAAAGTTTACGTTAATCATCAAAATTCATACTGTGTTTTATGTCATGTACCTTCTGCTTGATTCTATTTTTTGACAACAGCGGTATTTTGAACGAAAACCACCATACATGTAGGAAGGATTCATAACGCAAAATACGGTCATATCCGGCAGAAAACATAAAACTTGGAATGCTTGTAACTTGTAGCGTTGACTACAGAATTGACACCGTGTGTCAATTCTGAAGTCATCGTGTCACGTCAAGAAATACGTCAAGAAATGATCGCGCCTTTTTCCTACTTCTCCTCTTTTGTGTAACCATTATTTATAGGCTTTTGTGAAAACTGTTCTTTAAGCCACTAGTGAACTGGTATAGACTTAACAATATGATCCATACAGGGTTACGGATATAAGGGTACTAAACCGAAAAAAGGTGTGAGTACGACATAAGAAGTAATCATTCTGAATAACTTTTACTACGAGACAAACACTGAAATCGCGATAATAATAAGCTGCTCCATAAAAAAAATGACATTGACACTTATCAAAATATTAAGTTTAAAAAGCACAGCTGATTTTCTTTCGCGATTTCATGGTTGCTCTCATAGTAAAAGTAATTTTATATTGACGAGAACTTACACCTATTTTCGGCTGAGTACCCTTAATACTTGTAACCCTGTATACATTAACATACGAGTACTTTTATTATGTACAATTTTCAACTAAGTATTTGAAATGTGTAACCCTTTTATTTAGTTCAAAACACCTTATACATATTTAAACAGTTTTTTAAATTGTTTCAGGCGCAATTGTTAAAGTTGTACTTACAATGACCTGTTTTTTTTTTCGAAACTACCCGGGGCTTCGCTTGTGTTTCGTAGTCTAAGGGCCCCATGCTAAAACGACGCTTATAACATGAATCTCAATTAAAAGCTGGTTTTACTCTACTAAAAACTAGTTTTAAATCAAAGTTCTCGGCTGAGCGTCGTTCTAGAAAGCAACCCTAAGCTTTACTAGTAAATTAATTCTCAGAATCGAACATGTATTTGAGATTACTCGCCAGTACTCCCGTACTTCCCCTACACTAATTCCCACCTCCTGTAAGCTTGGACCTACCATACTGTCCTCTCTCGCCGGTCCTTCTTACCGCGCACTTGCAAATTGTGGAATGCCCTTCCCCTGAAGGGCCTTCCGCCCTCAGATCAACGTGCAGGAAAAGATGAAACGCTGTGCTATATCTTGCTGAAGCCACTTCTTTTTAAACGTGTGCGCGTGGTAATGTTGCCATGAAAAACATTTACAATTGCACGAAAACTAATATTAATTCCTAAACTCTACGTTAGCCATTTCCGTTCCAAAACACAACCTTAGTAGATTTAATATTCTAAAACTGCACATATTTGTAAAAGAACTTCAAAATGTAGTCCTGGCCATACTTTTATAATGCACTATGTTTATTTATGTGCACAAAATTATACCATAAACCAATGCGCATAATGTCGAGGTAAGAATGACCAAGCGAGTAGCGTAGTTTTTTGCGTCAATGTGTGCGTGTTGTGTACATATACGACAGTAGCGTAGTTGTTAGGTGATTTTTGGCTTCACCTAAATCTTACGCCGTGCGCCATCTTACTCTCTAGGTTGATCTGAGCTTCCGCCGAGGTACGACAAGGAACGCTTTAAAAAAGATGTCTACTTTCTTTCCGGGCAACGCGTCAATAGCACTGATAGAGTTCCAGGTTTATTAATTCTTTATTAATTCGGTTATTAATTCATTAATTTTAAAGAATTTATTATCACTAAGACATTATGTCACTTACGCGACAACATTACTACCTTAAATACAATTGAGTCGTCGTCGTACCGACTAAGTACAAATAAAAATAACATATTTTTTTAACCTTGTTTCACGCCTTAGATTAATTAAACTAATGATTGGTTGGTTACCGTTTATCATCAGGCGGGCCGTCTGTTTGTTTGCCATTCTGTGTGTGCCGTGCGAAGCCGGATGATCCGCTAGTGAAAAATAAGTAAAGCATAGACTCTTCACCCTCTCGTTGCTTAAAAATACTCGAACGGCCCTTACCTAATTATTCCTGAATACATCCCTGTGCTAACACCACAGTTGTAAAGCACGTTGCTAACGCAGTAATGATCTACGTTCAGAGTTAACAGCTTGAGTGCGGTTGTCTGAGATAGTGTGAACCACATCAATTAATAAGTTCTAACGAATTTCTACATTTAGGCTTCTCCTGATTAAGCAAACTCTGAACGGCTGACTAATGACTGTCCGCTGGCTGACTCTAAGTTGCGTATTTGCCAAAATCAATGTTGAGCAAGTAGCCTCAGATCAACCTAGAGAATCAGATGGCGCACGGCGCATGATTTAGGTGAAGCCAAAAACCATCCAAAAAACTACGCTACTGTTGTATATGTACACAACACGCAACATTGACGCAAAAAAACTACGCTACTCGCTAGGTCATTCTTACCTCGACATTACAACACAACTACACACAACAACGTGCACAAGTTTGTGCAGAACCGACTGGGAGTAGAGGCGCCGGTGGTAGCGATGCAGCGCCTGGAGTCAACTGTACGTGAGACTTATTTCAAGTCTTACTTACTACGGGTTCCAGCGAAACACAAGGCAGCACTACTCTCGCCTGAGTTCTGGCCAAAAGGGCTAGTGTTCCGGCGCTACTGGGAGGCCGCACAGGGAGCAAAAGCCCAGAAGACATAGTTAATTTTATTAATTTCGTTTATATATATGTTAGTCTGTAAGGTATTTATTTTCTATGGGCCTCTATAACTTGCATTGTATGCAAGTTATATTGCCTGAAATAAATGGATTATTATTATTATTATTTTTATTATTATTCCTGAATACATCCCTGTGCTCACACCAGAGTTGTAAAGCACGTTGCTAACGCAGTAATGATCTACGTTCAGAGTTTACAGCTTGAGTGCGGTTGTCTGAGATAGTGTGAACCACATCAATTAATAAGTTCTAACGAATTTCTACATTTAGGCTTCTCCTGATTAAGCAAACTCTGAACGGCTGACTAATGACTGTCCGATGGCTGACTCTAAGTTGCGTATTTGCCAAACTCAATGTTGAGCAAGCAGCGAACTGAGAGAGAAAGATCAACCTAGAGAATCAGATGGCACACGGTGTATGATTTATGTAGGTAGAGCCAAAAACCATCCAAAAACTACGCTACTGTCGTATATGTACACAACACGCACACATTGACGCAAAAAAACTACGCTCTACGTCATTCTTATCTCAACATTATGAGCATTGGTTTATGGTATAATTTCGTGTACATTAATATAATTATAGACCTAGTGCATTATAAAAGTGTGGCGAGGACTATATTTAAAGGTTCTTTTTAATAACTGTGCAGTTTTTTTACAAGTCAATTTTGAAAAGGCCTAAACATTAAACTCTTACAAATATGTGCAGTTTTAGAAAATTAAATCTACTAAGGTTGTATATTGGAACGGAAATGGCTAACGTAGTGTTTGGGAATTAATATTAGTTTTCGTGCAATTGTAAATGTTTTTCATGGCAACATTACCACGTACACAAGTTTAATAAAGAAGTGGCTTCAGCGAGATATAACGCAGTGTTCCATCTTTGATCTGAGACTGTAGCAAACAAATCGCGAATCGGCCTCTCACTGAGTCAGCAAGCGATACGCTGCATACTGCATACAATACGCGCTGTCCGGACGCTCCATTTAAAATTTAAGGGGTGGCTACTTCGATCAGACATACATAGATGTTGTGTCTCATTAAAACCAGGGAGCCTACCATGACATTTAATTGCCATGAAATTACGTTTTTTTGTCGACGCTGAGCGACCGCGAATCGTGTCGCTGTGCAATAAGGTTCATGGTCGCGCAGCGTTGAAAACTAAACATAACTATAATTGCAATTAGATATGATGGTAGACCCCCTGGCTTCTATAGTGGCATCGCATCGACACTTAGTGTTCTAATCAAAATAATCAAATACAAATAACTTCATCCGAATCTAAGCCTTATTATTCCGCAATAACGTTTATGACATTTGTATAAAGTGTTTTAGCACACTTAGGCGTCGTGACATCGACAGATCACAGAGCGACTGACAGCGAAACAAGGCTTACACATCTTGATGCAAGCCTAGTTTTTAGGGTGCCATTTTTTGTATTGAGACTGCACATCTATGTATATCTGATCCAAGGGTGGCTAACTAGAGGCAAACAGTCAGCTTCGTCAGGACGAAATCTTAGCCTACAGTCCTCCTCAACGTTTCTGTAAATTATTGCGAACCCGGCTGTACCTCGAGTCAAATGGACTGAGACGTAAGTTCATAGACCTGTACACCAATCGGCCTTACAGTGGCCAATTCGGGGCATAATTAGTGCATGAATTGATTTTTACAGTGTGAATAAAGAATGAATTACGTTTTATTTACAATCTCTGTGAAATAACTAATTTAAGTTAACTATCGCCCATAACCAATACCAAACCAACTCAAAAAAGCTTACAATTAAAAAAAAAACTGTCAGTCACACCAAACTACATAGAAAATGATTTATATACAAGATGACAGGTGTCAAATTGTTATTGTGCCCATTGTATTTTACCTGAGTGAAAGTCTGTGAAAGCAGCCCAAACATAACAAATACACCAACAAATTTTCAAGCTCCCGTAAAAAATAAATCCCTCTATCGGTGTTGCCAGGTCATCATTTCGTAAGCACCAATTTTTCACACTCAACCCTTTCAAATATCACCTACCTTGGTTTAATTTATTTATGGAATGCACCATTTAAAGCAATCTTCTTAAAACGAAAATAAGACAAAACAGCTTCCACGTCTCCCACATCCAAAACTCCCCAAAAGCTAACAAAACTTCACCAACCTAGCAACACCACCAAAAAAAAAAAAAACATAAAACCAACCTCCTGTCGCATCGACAGTGCGAGATCGTGTACGGTCTGAAGTTGAAATAGCCGAATCTTCTTCTGAACTGGCCTATATTCATTCTGCAATTGTCGTGAGCCCTACAGCACTTGTCTTCGGTCCTGTCGAGCCCCAGCTCGCCGTAATCCTCAGCTAACTGACCAGCACCGCACCATTTCGTTCCGGGAACAATAAAGTTTTCCCGGAACGAGCGACGCGACCTGTTTTTGAAAGAACTTTTTGGTGACCTCCTTGGTTTTAGAGAAAAAAATATTGCGATATTTTTTTTTCTTAATGTACTAGTATGATAGAAATATCTTGATGCAAACATTTTTCTTTTAACAGTGCAGTATGGTGTGCGACCCTTTGCTTTTTTGACGAAAATTATGAGGTTTTTGTAATGTAAGTAAGTACCATTGATGTGTGATTTGTGAAGGAAATATTTGTGTGCATAAGAATTGAAGATGAAGAACTCTTAAGGCGGAAACTGACTGAATCCGAACCTTGTAACTTATGGAGTATATTCGCATATGGTTTTGCCGTAACAATTCAACGAGTCGAGGCGCTCGCTGCGAGCAAACAAAGGCAAAGGCTCGCCGCTTTTGCCGAGCTGTTACGCAAACACAATACGCGAACACGGTACGTTACAACTACATAAATGCTTTCAGTCCGTCTCCGCCTTAAGAATAGATAGAAAAATCATTAGGTGAAATGACTCAATGTACGAAACTCGTAACACGAAATTGACTCTACGGACTTGGTGCATTCGTACTACGAGTCCATTGAGTAACGAAAAACCCGAATCTGAATGTCAGCAGTTGTCAAAGCCAAAGCAAATTTATACTCCATGTATACATGTATACTAAATGTTTACATATAAATGTAAATTTAATGTATAATAATATACTCCGACAGGTATAGCATTCTGGTCACGTGGGCACATAGTGACGTCATTCGATGCTTAAGACAAGACTGAATTAAGTCATTTACAAATAGTTCGAAAGAGACAGATGATGACGAGTGACGTCATTACGTGTTTGCTCCCAGAATGCCAGACCTTGTTTTTATGGATCATGTTAGTGAACCATGAAAAGCAGTTTTTGGTTGCCAATTCAAGATTGTGAAATGTTAATGAGTCGATTACTGTTATCTGTAGATAGCAGTGAATGAATCGATGCATTCCTAATACTCAAAAGCAGATAAAGAATAATTGATTACGTAATAATACGTACTTTTTAAACGGATATTGAGATTTTTTTTAAACTATCATAGCTAGTATGTTTTCTGTTGCATGGTGCGGGTGATAGCCGCATTTTTTTCGTTTAATGCTTAACTAGCTGCGCCCCGCGGTCCAACAGGAACCGTTGATTTGTTCGGCATAAAAAGTACCCTATGTCCTTTTCTGTATCCCAGACAACATGTATACAAAATTTCATGATGATCGGTTGAATAGTTAGGGCGTGAAAGCTTTACAAACAAACAAACGAACAAACTCACTTTCGCGTTTTTAATATTAGTTAGGATTTACTAAAGTTATTGATGATTTCGTATTTTAGTGTTGTGATATTTAGGGATCTGCTTAAATTTTAGGCGTCTCTCAGAAAGACGAGGCCTTAGGACTTAGGTCATGACTTATCAGTATTTGTCAGGTATTTCATTACAGAAAATATAATAATACTACAATATCACGGCAAATTTCAAGGGTAAAAGTAACGATTTGTCTAAATTGTCACCCGCACCATATTACTATACAGCATACTATACAATGAAAGTAGTATACTCGTAGTCTCAGATCAACCTAGAGAATAAAATGGCGCATGATCTAAGTGAAGCCAAAAACCATCCAAAAACTACGCTACTGTACATGTACACAACACGACATTATGCATATTGGTTTATGGTATAATTTCGTGTACTTAAATTTACATAGTGCATTATAAAAGTGTGGCCAGGACTACATTTTAAGGTCTTTTTAAAAACTGTGCAGTTTTTTACAAGTCAATTTTGAAAAAGCCGTATCATTAAAATCTTACAAATGTGTGCAGTTTTAAAATATTAAATCTCCTAAGGTTGTATATTGGAACGGAAATGGCTAACGTAGAGTTTAGGAATTAATATTAGTATTCGTGCAATTGTAAATGTTTTTCATAGCAACATTACCACGCACACACATTGAAAAAGAAGTGGCTTCAGCGAGATATAACGCAGTGTTCCATGTTCCATCTTTTCCTCTAGATTGATCTGAGACTCATAGTATGCCAAATTTTTTTTTTTTTTGGTTTGATGATTAATAGATGGTAGGTGAAATGAAAAATGTGTGAAAAGACAAAATACCTATATTTTTACTATCAAGTATAGTTTTTAAGCGTTGCTTATGTAGATATTTTTTTAATGCAAAGTAGTAAAATAACTTAGTTTAAAATTAAGTTGTGAAACAATTTTTTTAGGAATTAGTTAAATAGTTCATGATTTAATAAATTTTTTGTAAAAGTTTTATCATAAAAATAACAAATATTCGGAACACTTGCACACACTGTCGTCTGACCCCAAACTAAGCAAACCTTGTACTATGGCTGCCAGAGACTGATAAACATACATGTAATATTTTTAAAAACATACTTAGAAAGATATTAACATCCAGACATAGAACAAACACAAATGTTCATCACATAAATGTTTGCTCTAGATGGGAATCGAACCCACGCCCCCAAGCTCAGAAGGCAGGTTCACTACCAACTGAGCCCCCGAGGCAGTCATAGAAGAAAAATATAAAAGTCATTCACATGATATCCGTAACCGGATTGTTGCAAGCTTACAATCATGGGATATAGAAAGGGTGACATAAATAAAATACTTCATGCCAATACTGTATATGGGTAGAAAACAGTTATACGCAGTAGGGTTAACTGGGGCAAATGCGTCTGCAGGGCAATTCCGTCTTTCGAGAATTACTGACAAACCCGTTACCGCCTTTCATCTTTAAAATCATAAGTTGCAATCATAACATATCGTCACGCCTTTCCCCCGAGGGGGCTGGAAGAGGTGTAATACAACACCCACATTTCGCCGGACGGTATACAGTCCCAAATGTGACAGAGGGCGAGCCTGTCGCCATACGCCGGGCTCCAGTCATGTAGCAGACGACATACAATACGCACATATGTTCACACAATGAACATATTGGTTAAATTGAACAAATAAGTTGCAATCATGATATAATAATATACTCCGCCTGGTATAGTATTCAGAAACACATAGTGACGTCAATCGATGCAATCGAGCAAGACTGAAATAAGTCATTTACTCAAAAATGCATGTAATGTAATGTATTTTGACAACTTTGTTTGAGCAAAGTCGATCTTGCCGTTCTGTTTCAAGGAGCGGCCGGCAAAGTTTTCCTGGTCGCTCTAACAGGCCGGCAAAACATTGCCGGCCACTATTTTGACGTTTCAACGTTTTAAAATAAATAAATGCAAAAAGATTTTATTTAAAACACAGCTGTTTGTATTTAAAGAGATAGGTACAAAAAGATTTTATTCCATATTTGGCTGTATAGCTCCAACTACCATTGCTAAAAAAAAAAACAAAGAAGTAACAAAAGCGCGGGAAAGTCGGTGTTGAATTTTAGTTACTGTACTTTTCATAATTGTCATTTTAATTAAATACTTCTAGTTAATTAATATATATTTTATATAAATTACTTGCTGGTTTTATTTAGGTTAGGTACTTGCATTTTTGAGTAAAGCACTATACAAGCCTTGGCCCACTATGACTGCTTCGCTGGTTACGCTATGATTGCCTCGAGCTAGCCTAGCTACGCTCTAGACCTTCCAGCTTGGCCATCATTGCAGCCCTTGCTGTCCTCGCTGTGAAGGCCTCGACCTACGGCCTCGGCCTTTATCTCAGCTCGTCCATCAAGTGCTGCACGCTGACCGCGCTGTGTCGGTCTGGAGCTGCGCTGTCGGCCATCATCAGCGCGACCAGCAAAGTAGCCATTATAGGCCGCGGCAGTAATGTACTATTACAACAAGTTCCACCTTCCTGATAGGCACGGCTAAGGACTGGAATCGTTTGCCACCATCTGTTTTTCCAACTAACTACAACCTAGGTATCTTCAAGGCCCGAGGGAATAAGTACCTACTAGGTCTTCGTGCTTCATCTTAGGCCACAATGCCGCTTCACATCAGGCGAGTTGGTGGTCAATTGTTGACCTATTTTTTATTTTAAAAAAAAGTTAAAAAGAGACGGATGACGATTACGTCATCATGTGTTTGCTGAATGGTAGACCTTGTTTTTCTGGATCATGGTTGCAATAACCTGTACTAGATGGCGTTAGTTGCCTAATTTGTGAAGGGTTTGTCAGTAATTGCCCCCCAGACGCATTTGCCCCAGTTGACCCTATTTGGTAGGTAGATCCGTATGGCGTGCCTATCTATGGGGATTTTCACACTGCTCTGTACGCCATGGTATAATAATATACTCCGCCAAGTACGAGTATAACATTCCGAGTCAAAAATCGCATGGGCAACACGTAGTGACGTCATTCACGTAGTTATGTAATTTTTTTTTCGTTTTCGTTTGGCTCCATACATTTCAATAAAGCGCCCTTGGTGAAACCGTCAAGGAACTAAGTTAAATGTGTGGAGCAGAACAAATTAAAAAAAAGTTTACGTAAACGAAAAACTCATACTAAGCTTGCAGTGTGAAAATCGCTTTTAAGTTCAACTGTTAAGCGCAAGATTGTAGTTTAACTCAATTATCTTAACAAGATATTATATTTTTGTTGTCCAAGTGACCAAGTCCAAGAGGTGGTTGTGTGGTATTTACTTTTTAGTTTTTGTATCCATTTTAAATGCTTTTTTGTCTAACAATTAGGAATAACGGACTAATTACATGCCGAGAAATGTATCTTAACTTATTTAGTTTACTTAAGGAAGTACCTAAATAATTATTTTATTTATTTTTGGTCACTTCTCTCACAACTGTGTTATTTAGTAAAATTGGTTCGAAAATTGAAAAAAAAATTTAGCTAGGTATATTTCAATATAGAGAGCAATTAGATAAGTCTACACTACACGAAACGTTACTTAGTTTAAAGTAGGTAAGAATGTAAATTACTGGCGTCCATTCACGAGACAATCACTAAATAGGCATTTGTAAAGCTACGAACTCACGGAGCGATTTTTAGCCGCGTCCGCTGCAGTTGCGGGCCATCAGCTTTCCAAGAATACCGAAATGTATTTTAACCGATTATTACATAATCCAATTTGCAGTACGCCAGCTGAGCTAGCGTGCTAACATAGAAAAGTGTACCCAATGTAATATCATTGTTCTATTTTTAATTTAATGAAATTGTACTGACTGATTACTATTTTTATATTCGTTCATGAATTATTATTGAATTATTATTGGAATTGTAAATGAAATTTAAATAAGTTAGTAATGTAAAAGTACCTGACGTGTAACTATATTAGTTATGAATAAAGAGTTATGAGTTATGTAATGCTGGGACCCTATTCGGAGATTTGAGATTTTCATCTCACTTTTTTTCGTCCTTGTTGCTCTCGTTTGAAACGTCATAGGTGTGAGAGTGACCAAGATAAAATCTCATCTCATCTCACGCGCAGGAATAGCCCTCCTGATTAGACTATCCATTTATTTCTTGCTATTGCACGGGCTTATCGACTTTAAGTTAGCATAATTACTGCAAATTGGATTGTATTGCCCGCTTAAAAAATTGAAGCAGAATTTATAACGCTATTTTCACCTGTAGTGGGCTCGGTTGTTGTCAATCGTGAGTTCGCGAGAGGCTGTCATGCTCGCCGCGGCTGTGGGACCGCAAAAATCAGCGGCATATACTCGTATTAATCAGCAAAAATATATTTAAAAAAAACAGCGGTACCACAACCGCGGCGGGCGCGTCCGAAAACAGCTCTGTGAATTCTTAGCCTAAATGTATAATTAAGTAGTTGGTGCAAATAGTATAGACTGGATAATGAAGAGGCCATTGCGTTCAAGTTTCGAAACGATGAACTATTTTTACAATATTTTAACCAAAGAAAATCTTTTAGCTAAGAATTAAAGACAAAATGTGAACGAACAAAGTAAAACTATTTAAGTAACGAAGTAATTTTTAACTTTACTAACAAGGTTGTTATGATTAAGTTCTTAATTAAAAAAACAAAAACAAATCTTAGTTCAAATAAAAAGTTTGGTTTGTAATCTTCTGTAAATAGGCGGGAGATGTCAATTTTTGGTTAAGATATTGCGTGTTTAAAAAGTATGTTTTTCGATAAATGGAAGGAAATCAAGTTCTCTTTTGAAAATCGCAGATGAGAAAATACTGGCTGGTGACGAAGTTGATGTGATCCCGTGCATTCGAAAGTTGGAATGATTACTGGTGTTGCCATGAAACGAAAAAGTACCCAAACCTTGTGGAATATTTTACAAGGTGATCATTGAAATTAAGTTAACATAACAATTAAATCGCCAGACCAGAGAAAACAAATTAAAATGTATCGAAAATAATAATAAAGCGTCTTTAGTTGTTATGTTAATAAAAACATATATGGTAAAATAAAATAAAAACAACGAAATAATAAACATACCTACCTAGCGAGTGAGACCCCACCAATTTTTGTATTGCTTTCCATCATATACTTCATTTCCTCGTGTCTTTTTAAACATTCTGTTTTTAAATTCTCGTAGTTAAACCAGCTTGCGACATCTGGCGGCAAGTATTCACCTTTTTTCAAAATTCGAAACGTCACATTTCCAAAATGGCGGTAAAACTTTTCCATATTTGACGTCTCTCCGAAACTCTCTACATCATCTTTTAAATTCTTAGTTATCTGCAATAGTCTATAGTTTTCTTCATCTAAGGCTAATTTTAACTCTTTTCTTAATGTTTTGAGGAAGTTTCGTGCGGATTTTCCTTGCGTTATGTATTCGCAATCTTGGATGTCGCCATTTTGATTGTAGATGATTTGAACAAGATGGCGGCCGTCGGTCAGCTGGCGCAGTCTGAGACCATTGCTGTAACAAAAGAGAGAGATAATAATTATTAAGTGGTTAAAAGCATAAAATTCATGTTTTTTTTAAACTACAAATAAATCAAATCATTTATCAAATAAATAATCATGTTCTTATTCATACTACGCCCATTTTTTTGTTATCGTTCCTAGATCGTCATTTACGTAATAAAAATTGTGAAAACTAATAATTATTATGAAATGGATTAATTTAATAGTATAGATCTACTAATAAGTATGAAATTTGATATGCATCGTACTTCAGAAGTTATAGCATCGATTAAAAATTGTTATGACTTCCGGTGAGAGTAAAATCGTTGCACATCTGAAACTTTTAAATTAAGATACGCCTTGTCCGTGTCCTTGTTAAGATAATTATCAAGATAGTTTCAGAGTTAATTTACATTAAGGATTTATTTATATTGTAATCAATACAGCTGTTAAATATTTTATATTTCCGATTGAGGTTTGATTCCAATTAGTTTTACTGAATTAAGGTGGTTCGTTTCCCTCATCGCGCCAAATTTAAATTACAAGCAGTGTTTTTTTGGAGCTTTACCGTGGAGGTAATTATTGTACTTGATAGTGGAATTTGCAATTAGCTTGACTATTTTTACAAGCTTTTATTCACAAATATGCATTACCTGATTACGCAAACAGGACATGAAAAAAAGTCGTCATTTTCCCGGTTGATTTGCTTATTAGTGCAATCTGGTACATTTCTATTTACTGCCAATACAAAATATCGTAAGCAAATAACCTACGAAGGTCGAATTCTACCATTACCTAATTTAGTTATCCGGTCTATACATAATATCCGCCATATAGAAACGAATTGCTTAAAATTTAAATTTCTGGCAATAAGCGCAACGAACTACCTAAAATTTTATGATTTATTTAAAATGAGATCTGAGGGGCTATTCCTGCGCGTGAGATGAGATGAGATTTTATCTTGGTTACTCTCACACCTATGACGTTTCAAACGAGAGCAACAAGGACGAAAAAAAGTGAGATGAAAAACTCAAATCTTCGAATAGGGCCAATGGTGAATTGTCGTAGTTGCCAGGAAAGACAAAAAATACCTGAATCCCGGTAGATAAAAATAATAATTAGCCTGATCGAGTAATAGATATCAAGTCATTTTACAACGTTATTGCGATACCCCAAATGTTGCTATGGGACCTTGCAAATTCCCCATCAAATTCCAACCCCAACTTACAATACCACCAACTTATTTGTAAAGCTGCTCAAACAAAGGAACTAATTTTAGACATACGATATTTTTGGTTCGGTTCAGAAATTACGGCGGTGGCTCCCTCCACTTAATCCCTCAGATAAGTTGGTCGCTGCATAAAGTGCATTCTACACCAATCACGGTTCGTTTAACCGATTCTCGACGCTTGCGGTGTCTTTAACATTTTATGTTTGTGTTCACAGGTACTATCGTAGACAAAATTATTTTTAATTTTAATAGCTTTTCAATAAGTAATTTTAAGGCTTATCTACCCGCGGCTTTGCTCGTGTTTCACTTATTGTGTGTAGTTTTCTATTATACATTAAAATATTTGTAAATCGAACCAATAGTACTGGTTATTACCTCTTATTTACATTTTTTTTTAATTATTAATGTTAATGAGCTCTAAGTTTATTGAATGTTATAAAAAAAAATTGGTTGTCTGTAAAGTCGGTTTACTGACGATAGTTGAACGTGACAACGTTTTTTTTTTTTTTTTTTTTTTTTTTATGATTGAATGGGCCTACGTTTGACCGCAACACACCTGATGGAAAGTGAGGATGCGGTCTAAGATGGAGCACGCTTGCCCATGAGGTGCCTATTCACTCTTGTCTTGAAGAGACCCAGGTTGTATCCATTGCTGGGGAACACCGAGGCAGGAAGCGCGTTCCACTCCTTGGCAGTTCTGATTAGGAAGGAGTTTTGAAAGCGTTTCGTGCGGGCTTTATTAAAGCCGACGACATATCGATGGAATGTCTGCCTCGATGACCTATGGCGGAAGTCAGATGACGGAATCAGCTCGTATAGTTCCTGTGCACATTCTCCAAAATGGGGACGTGCTCACTCACTAGGAGAGAGACGGATGTCGAACGCTGCCGAACGCAAAGGCCGATTGTGTTTCTTTGTCGCTCGTTCCACGCTCTCGCTTGCACTTCAAGCCTTACATGGAACGCCTCAGAGCGAGGTGACGCCGCATTTTTTCGCGCGTGCAGCCGGCTCTATCGAATTATAAGACGTTGTCACGTCAATATAAATAAGTGTGAGTTACATCTTCTCTACAAAGTCTATCTACATCTACATATACAGATAATAATAACGATAATAATGAATATTGTTAAAAAGAAGCCAGCCGAAGGCACGCACCAATTTGTTCATTTTGTGAGCATGTGTGCGTATTTAATGTTATCTGCTACATAACTGGTGCCCGGTTAATGGCGACAGGCTCGCCCCCTGTCACATTTGTGACTGAATATCGTGCGGGGAAGTGTAGATGTTGTACACCTCTGCCAGCCCTTTTGGGGTAAAGGCGTGACGATATGTTATGATATGTTCTGAATAAAAAGAGAGATTTCTATTCTTGTATGTTTGTAACGAATCAACTCAAAAACGACTGGTCCAATTTCAAAAATTATTTCACTATTAAAAAGCTAAATTATCCCTGATTGACATAGGACATAAGACGCGAGCAAGGCCA
Organism: Peribatodes rhomboidaria; assembly: GCA_911728515.1. Lineage (NCBI taxonomy): Eukaryota > Metazoa > Arthropoda > Insecta > Lepidoptera > Geometridae > Peribatodes > Peribatodes rhomboidaria. The sequence continues at coordinate 5,960,578 of OU452192.1, read as the reverse complement.
CGGGCAAAACAGCTAGTATAAAACAAAGTTACTTTCTGTCTCACCAATTTGTTCGTTGTGTGAAAATGTTATGTGCGTGTTGTATGTCATCTGCTACATGACTGGAGCTCGGTGTATGGCGACAGGCTCGCCCCCTGTCACATTTGGGACTGAATATCGTCCGCCGAAGTGTGGGTGTTGTACACCTCTGCCAACCCCCTCCGAGGAAAGGCGTGACGATATGTTATGTTCAACTTTCTATCTGTCTAGGGCCTAGGATGTTCATCAAGCACGATCAACATGTAGCCATAGTGGATTCGCTATTTACAAGCAGTAATAATAATAATAACAATAATTTATTTGCTTATAAAAATAGTTATACAATTACATGAGATTTCCTGTCTCCCAAACTAGGGTGATCCTGTGCTATGGGAGACAGTTACTACATTTAAAAACAGTAATTCACAAACACTTGATTACCCGACAGTGCTTGTCGACAGCGCCACTAATGTGCATTGAGTGCGCGTCACTTGCCGCTCTGTATTTAATCTAATTTGTGCCCGACTGTACTTTTAGGGGTGCAGATTTGCTTGCCTTAAAATTGTATTGGACAGCCATTGGGAATTGACATTTAATATTTGGGGATTAAATTCGATATTATTTGTTTTTTGAGTTTTATGTACTTACAAAAATATTTAATGATGATCACGTCTACGGGTCATTTTATTATTACATTTAAAGATAAAGATAAGATAAAGATAATTTTATTGACGAAAGACACTTACACAGGCACTTAAATACAAAAAAAAATTACAATGTACAAGTACATGAGACAACAAAACAATAGTGACTGTGTAAGCCACGGAATTTCTGTTACGGTGAGCCCCAAACTAAGCTCGAGGCTTGTAACTTGGGGCTCGGGTGCGAGACAAAATGGGTTTCTATGCGTGTTCCGTCGTTAACACTAGTAAGAAAAATGTGTGTGTGTGTGAAAGTTATGGTGTGTGATGTGTGATGTGTGTGTGTGTGTGTGTGTGTGTGTGTGTGAGTGTGAGTGTGAGTGTGTGTGCGTGCGTGACTTGATTGCTTGATTTGATTTTTGTTGAGGCATTTTTTTTAATGTGGAATAGGTCGGCGTTTGACCACCAACTCGCCTGATGTTAAGCGATGTTGTGTTCTAAGATGGAAGCACGACGACCTATAAGGTACTTATTCACTCTAGCCTTGAAGTTTTGTGGAGTGAAGAAGTACAAAGACGGCAGTTGAGTGAGGCGCTACAAGTGCGCTACTGCTCAGACCCGTCTTCGGAACGGTTACACCGGACTACATCCCTATTATTCTGCAGAGTCGGGGCTGTTTTGTGACCTAGAGATTGTACAATTGCCTAATGTTTTTAATTTTAAATGTAGTGGTCACAAATAAACTTTTTTTTTCTTCCTTTTTTTCAGATTGTACTAAGAAGATTGATTAAAATAATTATTTTCATATAAAATTCCCCATTTTTGTGAAATTTTCGACAACTAGCACACTTTATAATTATTTTAGTTTATTACACAAGAAGTTTTGAATTTTTCATAATAATATGACTCTTCTACGTAATCTTAACTCCCCTAAGTAATTAAACATAGCCTCAGAATAGTAAAAATTTTAAATTCTAAACTTACACTTTAATTATTAATCTACTTAACTCAACTAAACTGAACTCTAACTTAAAATATTAATTTTAATCGAATTAATAAGATTTCGATAACAACATGATAGAGAAATTAAAAAGAAAACTGGATAAATTAAAATTAGAAGCAGTTTCCATGCTTTCACCAGGAAAAAATTAACTTTAAGTAAATATGACCGATCTTTAGATTTAAATGATCGTTACTTTAATCCTACTTAATATTATAAACGCGAAAGTTTGTATGTATGGATGGATGGATGGATGGATGGATGTTTGTTACTCTTTCACGCCAGAACGGCTGAACATATCTGAATGAAATTTGGCACAGAGATAGATTACAGTCTAGAATAACACATAGGATACTCTTTGACCGCGGGTGAAACCGCAGGGCGCAGCTAATTATATTATAACATCGAAAAAAAGTATCTCTGGATAACTGTCTCTTTGTAGGCTTTTCATGGCTAAACAGCTGAACGGATCTTGATAAAATAAAAACATTTTGACTTTGACTTTGACTTTGAATAATTAATCAATTACAGTATACTTTATACTGTAACAAATACATATATCACATTATACTGTAAACAATATCACTTATATAGTCAAAGTCAAAATGTTTTTATTCAATTTAGGTATCAAAGATACGCTTATGAACGTCAAAGTTATTTAAATAGACTCGACCGCCTAGTTCGGAATTCGGATAAAGAGCCTCTACGCAGAAAAACAGGCAAGATACTGAGGGGCATTATTTTTTCAAATAATAAATAAATTACAGTCTCACAAATTTTGGCTTACAACACGGCAACATCTAAACAAATACTAGTGTCTACTTGGCGGAAGTGGAAGTCTCCAGACATCTTTGTCTTCTAAATAATTCTTAACCTTATAATACCCTCTTTTCATTAATGTAGTTTTTACATGGGATTTGAATTTTCCCTTTAGTGAGCCCTGTTATATTTTTCGGGATTTTATCGTAAAATATATTGTGATACTGTATACAGTATACTGTATATTGTGTATGTACTTATATCCTGTATCACAAGGAACGTTATTGAATACCATTTTCTGAATAAACGCGAACGAAGTCGCCGGTAGCAGCTAGTACTTAATACATCTTTTTCAAATGCACTCATCTAGCCAGATATAATCGCAGTAACGAGTTATTGAATAAAAACGTCATTAGCTCTCTCCCGGGGGATCCCCAGCTATCAGTCAGTTGGCTCTGAGGGTGACATCAAGGGGTGGCGGCATGCATTATGGACGTATTTGAATACATTTGGACCATAACGGTCTTGTTTAAAATCAAAGATCGAAGTTTTTTTTTTACATTTTGGCCATAACAATCTTGTATGAAATCAAGGTTTACATTTTTTTTTAAATATTTTGGTTAAGTATCTTGTGAAGTATCAAATTAGTATTTGACGACGCTGCTAGCCTAGTCGGAGTTAGGCTGCTTTATGAGCCGGAGGTATCGGATTCGATTTCGGCCGGACAAATTTTTAATGACAAAAATATCTGTAATATGGAATACATACAAAGACACAATTAACACCCAGACGCACAGTGTTAATTGTGTCTTTGTATGTATTCCATAGTATTTTCGAAACAGGGAGGGAATCCTAGTAAGTGGAAAAAAGAACCCATTGATTAGGTATATCAATTAGTTTTTGAATTTTTCCGATTTGCTCATGACGGAGGCAAGTGACACAGTTTGATATTTTAAGTAGCTGTGGGTTTAGAAGGCTGTGGACGATAATGGTGAATTATTTTTTTTACTTAATATTTTGTAAGAAAAAAATAACTCGTGAATAATAAAAAGTGAGAGGCTTTGTAGATTTGCAACCTCATCAGTCAGCCGTTGATTGAACACGAAACTAAAAAAGAAACAAACAAAATTTTTTTTTCATCTTTTCAATTTTTCAAACGTCAAATTCGAATGAGCCTATGATATGAGCCAATCGTTAGTAACCAAAATACTACAGTAATGCTACAGCAACATTATCGGCCTTCGGCGATAATTCGGGCTATCGCGACAAATGTAGCCGGTTAATTCGTCACTCGGCGATGTATCAGGCCAATTATCATTCACGTCAACTGGAAACGCGACGAGATGACCGCTAATATAGACAAGAACATCGCAGACAACCGATAACGATGATTTGAGCGCGACAACGCGACACGAATCATCGCGCGCCAACATAGCCCCAACATAACAAAAACAAACAGCTAGCGCCACCTACGGCTAATCTTTATTGCTCGGGAGACAGCGGCCGCAGACGGATTGTGGCGACCGCCTCGACACTTGCTAGCGTTTCTGTGCGCCTGGTACTTTGTTGGTGCAATGGTAGACTTTGAGCGAAATGGGGAAGTTTGTGGGTTCTTAGCATATACTTATACTATACTATCCTATTATATCGTTAATATTATAAACGCGAAAGTTTGTAAGAATGGATGGATGGATAGATGTTTGTTACTCTTTCACGCCAGAACGGCTGAACAGATCTGAATGAAATTTGGCACAGAGATAGATTATAGTCTAGAATAGCACATAGGATACATTTTAACCGCGGGCGCAGCTAGTACTCCGATACATCAAAGAGTTGGGATGGCTCGGGTAGGCGCTGGTAGGGAGAAATTCACAATACACCCCAAGCGGGACGTCAGTGCAGAACTTATCGCCCTCATCTCGAATAAGAATAAAACTATGATGGTTTCGTAAGTTTTCTGTGACATAATTTGAATTAAATATTTAAATCATATATTTTATTTATACCTACATAATTATTACAGTATTTTATGCCCTACTGTAGAGACACCGACCTACCCTACATCGAGGGTGATTAAGCCGTTGTCCACCACGCTAGCTCAGTGCCAGTTGGTGGATGTCACATGTCCGAGAATTATTCTTCTAGAACATGTCAATTATTTATTTTTTATTTATTACTTAATAGGCTTGCGTTTGGCTGCCAACATGCCTGATGATAAGCAGTGATGCGGCCTACGACGGAGCACGCTTGCCTAGAAGAAACCGATTCACTCGAGACTTGAAGACACCCATTGACCCTATTCGGAAATTTGAGATTTTTCATCTCATCTTTTTCCGTCCTTGTTGCTCTCGCTTGAAACGTCATAGATGTGAGAGTGACCAAGATAAATTGTGTGTTAAAAAGATAATTGTGTGTGTGCTCTGTGCCAAATTTTATCCAGATCTGTTCAGCCGTTCTGGCGTGAAAGAGTAACAAACATCCATCCATCCATCCATTCTTGCAAACTTTCGGGTTTACAATATTAGTAGGATAGGATTTCTCTGGGGCGCTGGCATAGTTGCTCCAGTGGCGTAGATGGTAACGTGCATAATGATAATGAGAAGCGAAACCATGTGTTTCCAAATCAAAATCTCAGTCTCTACACATAAATATTAATCAATTTATCTATCAATAGTGTTCTTAGCAAGTTTGATGAAATGAAGTTGTGTCGGATTTTTTAAAATTTTAAATGTAAACTTGTCTAAATACTTTGTAGTAAAAGTATCGCTAAATACAATCATTCTCCCTATGTGTGAGTACAATTTGATTCGCATAACAAATAAAATTATAAAGAAGTAGAACCCTGCGGTCTGCGTTTGCAAAAACCCGTTTTAAGTTGCTTATACACTGCGGTCTGTGCAAAACTGTGCATCTACTCGTACCGCGCGGACGCGTGGTCTGGAAAACGCACTAACACTGACGTGCGTTTTAAAGACCACGTGTCAATAATGTAGAGATAATACTGAAGGTCCAATGTTAAAAAGTAGAAATTGTAAATTGTTCAAACCGAAAATGAAAGCTAAGATTACTCTGGATGAATAATCCTACTAATATTATAAACGCGAAAGTTTGTAAGAATAGATGGATGGATGGATGGATGGATGTTTGTTACTCTTTCACGCCAGAACGGCTGAACAGATCCGGATGAAATTTGGCACAGAGATGGATTATAGTCTAGATTAGCACATAGGATACTTTTTAACCGCGGGTGAAACCGCGGGGCGCAGCTAGTAATAAATAAATAAATAATAATAAATACTTCAGGACATTTCCACACATGGTCGCCTGACCCCAAACTAAGCAAAGCTTGTACTATGGCTGCCAGAGACTGATATACATACTTAAATACTTTTAAATACTTCAATAGATATTAACACCCAGACATAGAACAAACACAAATGTTCAGCACATAAATGTTTGCCCTAGGCGGGAATCGAACCCACGCCCCCAAGCTCAGAAGGCAGGTTCACTACCAACTGAGCCACCGAGGCAGTCATAAATAACTAAACTCTTAAGACCTAAGATGCATAGATTTCAAGTCTCATTCAAATGGCACTGCATCGACACTTAACATTCTATTAAAAATAATCAAATACACATAACTTCATTTGAATTTAAGCCTTATCATTCCGCAATAACGTTGATGATTTTAGCTAAAGTATTAGCTTAAAGTAAAGACGTCTTAACACTGCCGCGATCACAGAGCGACTGACAGCGTTACAAGGCTTACTTTATTTAAGCCTAGTTTTCAAGGTGACATTTTTCGTATCAATTGAGACTTGGAATCTATGTACATACATACATATATCTAATCGGAACATGAAACAAAAAGAAACTAAATCTTGAATTTGCCTTACTCTCTTTATTTTTATTTAAGTGTATTTGTTGTTAATTAGTTTTTAAATTTAGTCTTGTACACAAGCAAATCGTAGAAAAAGTTGTGTATGCCTATAATTGGCGCATGTATCAGATCCAAACCATGATGACATTTATTGTATGTTTAATATGTGCGCTGTTGGCTTACCTTAATAAATAAATCAAAATGATACACAGGCGCGCGATGAACTTAAAACACCCCTCTGCTTTGCATCGTGGGTTAAAAATCACGATCTTGGTGGGCTATTACTACTCGTGAGATGAGATTTTATCTTGGTCAATCTCACAACTATGACTATTCAAACGAGAGCAATAAGGACGAAAAATAGTAAGATTTAATCTCATTCCATAAGAATAGCCCTGCGCGCACCTTAGCGTTCCGCGGACCAGTGCGAAAGTCCCTTAAATTCGGTCACAAGTTAGAACCCATAATATTTACAATGTGTGTAAAATGCTGTGTGTGTAAAATGAGCTTGCGTGCAATGAGTTATGGTTCCTACACGAATTGGAATGTAGCTTTTAATAGCTTTAATAAGTGATGGCATTCTAAGATTTCTGCTTAAGCCAAGTTTGTTTAAAAAGTGAGGAAAAAACATACATATACATACATATCGTCACGCCTTGCCCGCGAGGGGGCTGGCAGAGGTGCAATACAACACTCACACTTCGCTGGACGATATTCAGTCCCTGACAGGTGGCGAGCCTATCGCCATACACCGGGCTCCAGTCATGTAGCAGATGACATACAATACGCACATATGTTCACACAATGAACAAATTGGTGCGAGCCGTCGGCTGGGTTTGAACCCGCTTCCTCTGGCTTGAGAGGCGGGCCTTCTCCAACTAGGCTATCATTGCACGAAAAAAAACATACAGTCGAATTGAAAAGCTTTTTTTTCTGTTAAAGAGATGTGCTGCCACCTCTAAGGGCGCTTCTAGACAGGCCATGTTTTCACTGCAATACTAGCCCGGTATTTTGAGTGTAGCCCGGCAATATTTTGAGTGTGGTCCGGCCATATCGTCATACATTTCTGGCATGGCTGATGTTGGCCGGGCTACAGTCGGCAATATTGCCAGTATTGGCCAGTAAAAATAATAATAATAACCCTTTTTATTTTCCATCCCTTAAGTGTTACATGTACTTTTTAAAAAACGTTATCTTATTCTTGGATAGGAACCCCTATTCAGGTATAGGTCTCCTCCAGGTTGTTCCAATTTTCCCTGTCATCAGCTCGTTAAATCCACTCATTTCCGGCTGTAGTTATAATGTCACTCCATCGTTTAATAGGTCGCCCTTTGCGTCTTTTTCCACTAGGTCCTTTCCATCTTATCGCTTCTACTGTCCATCGCTTGTCACTATATCGAGCAACATGGCCAGCCCAACAGAGCTGGCCAGTTTTGCATTGAAAGTATGTCCTGTCTAGGGGCGCCCTAACGTTCAACTCTCCTGATATAGTGAGGTAATGGTTGAAAAAAAAAAACTAACAAGTATAAATAAAAAATTTCAAAATCCCCGACTCTGGTTTTCATCAACACTGATTTTTATCAAACATAACTAAGAACACATCCGAGTATTTTTTTAATTTTTTTATTGGGGACACTTGCACACACGGTCGCCTGACCCCAGACTAAGCAAAGCTTGTACTATGGCTGCCAGGGACTGATACACATACTTAAATATTTTTAAATACATACTTAAATACATATTAACACCCAGACATAGAACAAACACAAATGTTCATCACATAAATGTTTGCCCTAGGTGGGAATCGAACCCACGCCCCCAAGCTCAGAAGGCAGGTTCACTCACAACTGAGCCACCGAGGCAGTTAATTCACCTTACAAACAAAACAAAAAAAATCTAAATCAGTTCATCCGTTAGCCGGGAGCTACGATGCCACACAAACACACACACACACACACACACACACATACACAGACACGTCAAACTAATAACACCCCGTCGTTTTCTCGTCAGGGTTAAAAATAAAACGAATCAATGACTCCCATTTTTAACCGACGAAAAAATTGACGATTGACAAGCAAAGAGGAGATAGAATTCAGATGATCTAGAGCAGCGGTCGGCAACCTTTTGGCAGGCAAGGGCCGCACAGTGCCAAAATAAGCAAGTGACGGGCCGCACTTGTTCAAAAATTTTACTATAGGTTTCTATATAAATATATTTTACCATAGGAATCTATTTATTTATGTAGGTATTATCTGATCTCTAAAAATCAATGTATATATCAGTCTCTGGCAGCTGCAGTAATAAAAAGCCTTGCTTAGTTTGGGGCCAGACGACCGCACTGAGAAAAAAATGATACGTATACGTAGCTCTCCGTAAGCCCATTACCACGTAGCTTGCAATTTTACACGTACTACGTGAACTGCATAGGTTATTTAGTTGTTGCATACTTACTAAAGAAGATACATACTGATGCGCAAGTAAGAGTCATACATCTCGAGAACGGTCACTCAGTGAAGCTCGTACAAGGATGCCGCATCATTCTTAATGGTGTTCCTACAGGAATTTACGTATCCGGCTTGATAACCTCGTACACAAGTACGCGGCTACATTTTAAACATAATAAGCGTTAATCGCTTATTATGTTTGAAATGTAAATTCACTATGTGCTTACAAGATAGCGTCTCCTGTTACTCATGACTGGATTATACATATTGGTCGGACGTAACTAGATAAAATAATCCGTAATAAATAACGTTTGGATTTTGCATAGAATACCTACGCCTTGTTCATAATTATATAAAAGCGATGATAGCCTAGCCGGAGAAGGCCCGCCTCTCAAGCCAGAGGGAGCGGGTTCGGACCCAGCCAAAGGCACGCACCAATTTGTTCATTGTGTGAACATATGTGCGTACTATATGCGTATATGTCACCTGCTACACGACTGGAGCCCGGTGTATGGCAACAGGCTCGCCCCCAGTCACATTTGGGTCTGAATATCGTCCGGCGAAGTGTGGGTGTTGTACACCTCTGCCAGCCTCCTCGAGAGAAAGGCGTGAAGATATGTCATAATTCTATACACCACACACACACACACACACACACACACACATACACACACACACACATACACACACACACACATTTTAACACCTATATCATTATATTTTGTATGGGACAACATACTGTACGTAAGCTGCTACATTAAACGTATTTGGCGTACTGCCCTTGTGTGGGACTACTTATAGGGCGTAAACAGCTACACCGTAAGTACCCGGTGTATCGTTTTTGCATAAGATTACAAAATGTACGGACGCGGCCGCATTTATACATAACCACGATACTGTTCCTGTACTGCAATACATAGTACATAAGCGGCGACATTATAAGTATTCGGTATACTGCCCTTGTGTGGTATTACTTATTGTAAGTATGCGGTAGCATACATACTACGCAGTCCCGATATTGTTAAAGTCGATGTTCGATTTACAATGGCAACGACACATTTAACATTAAAAAAAGTATTTTAGGGGATTCTAATGGGTTCTGGGTTCCATTAAAGAATTGATATTTTTGAGTCGTCGATGAAGCTGATGGCAACCAAATGTCTTGTTCTGGTCCACTCCATTGGATAGAATTTGGGTTTGTACCTACACAGCTATCATTACAATATTTTATCTTTAGTTGCAGTAAAGTATCTTTTCGAAAAAGGTACAGTCATTATTATAAGCATTGACAGTTTAAAGGTTCCCTAAGATGATTTCAACCAGCTTGTAATGGCCATGGGGAATAAGAATTGTAAGACCTGCGGGAAATCTTTCATAACTCCTAAAAACTGCCTCAACAGAAACACTATATACTCGTAATTATCGAACGTACTCCCACTATGTCAAGAGAATCGCTTAAAAAATGTGACCGGTACTACTGGAAGACAAAGATCCGGACAAAAATCGGACATACCTACAAAAGCATTTTTGTCGAAGCTGAAGCAGAGACGCTTTGCTCGCTTACGCTCGCTCGGCACATTAACAAAAGAAATAGGTAGGTCATATGAAAATATTGTTAAGTACCTATGCCTCAACTTTTTCTGTTGGGATGGTTGTGTTTGTGGTGCTATAACAGTAGGTAGGTATAGGTATCTATGTCGGAGTCTAAACTTATATTTTTGTGTTCTCCCATCTACATCATTACAGATGATCTTCTGTCCGAGGCTTTGTCCTCGTGGCCTACACGAAACAAATGACATATTTACCTACCTATTTTTCTTTAGAAAGAAACATTGTAAGTGCTCTCACTACCTCTCAATTGAATATGCAAACTGACAATAGGTAGGTAGGTACCTATTCCAAGCAAAGCAATAAGTAAGTACTCGGTAAAACTCGAGTTCTCGGTAAAACTAAAATAGCCTCTGTTAATAATTGCAAATATTAGTTCATAATTATTATCAGATAAGAACATAAATCACAGATGCACCACAACCTCAGACAAATCCCTAATACCTAGGTAAACAGTCCCGTGCCTCATTCCCGCGCTCCACCGCACGCTCTGCCGTGTAGGATTTTCGGAGCCCAAATTATACTCTGTTTGGTGTATTTATTTACACGTTAACGGGGACTTTCAATAAAATCTGCATACTCTGATTGATAAATACTCAGGTCTAAGCATCTAAAAGTGCGGCAACATCGCAACTCGTGACCATGTCAGCAGAAACGGGACCTTTTTGCGACGTGGTAGGTATTGATTTTGTTTGTGAGTCTACGTATAGTAACCACCAACGTATAAATGTATTCGGAGTACTCACGTTGTTTGTGATTAACTATTGTACGTAGCCCGCGACAGTATCCGTAATCGGGGTAGGTACTATCCTTGTTTGCGACTACGTACATAAATATGCGCTTGCATTTTGTACGTAGGAGGAGTAAGTCTTGTTTGGCGGGAGCCTGTTTTATCACGTTTGCGGTGTTGCCAATTTGGCTTTTCTTTGGCAGTTTTTGGCATTTTTTTAGATTATTTAGCTATCAGCTAGATATCTCAATGATTCTGAATGCATAAAATTTGTTTGCCATTACTGAAAAATTAAAAAATTAAGGGAAATTTAAAAAAATGGTGACACGGTAATGTATTGCACGACATGAAATTCTCAAGCTCATCGTTGGGAGTCGAAGTTTGACCCACGTCATACTAATCATAAACCAGCTGAACGCTCCATCCATTGAGATATCATCGCTGCGTGGGAAAATAATTAAAATAATTTTTATTGGCAAATGAACAAGGCGTGCAACGACAAAATCTTTTCAGAGGAAAAACACATTTTACATACTTATTAAGTACTAGTAAGACAGCCGGTAGTAACATGGCCTATAAACGGTCTCAGTAGATTCTGAGATCTCGCTTTGCTTGGTCAATAATTCGTCTTTAGTAATGCAATATCATGAAAAAATTGCGACATTAGCTAAATTTGCATATTTTTGGCGACTTCTTTTTGTCTGAGCGGCAAAACTGATCTGTTCCGTCTTGACTCCAGTCGAAATTTTACCTTATTCTTATAATTTTTTTTTTATAAAATTTGAAAAAAAAAAACTAAGTTTCAAATAAACTATGTTTAACCCTATGATTTGTAATTATATTTTTAACCCTTTCTAGCACCCCTTTATATTGTAAAATTTGCTAAATCTAGCTCTTTCTAGCTTGTCCGACTGCCTCTTTTCGAAAACCATGGTGGCAACACTAGTCTTGTGTAGTGAACGAGTCGTGAACGGTCAAGCAAATTACTACGAGTGAGAGTTTATAGTGTTTTCCTGTGGTAAATTATTGACATGATTGTATGTTCAGATAATGTTGTGAGTGTTGTCAATTTGTGTCGGATTAAATTAATTTATGAATTAACTTTGAAACGAATTAGAAAAGCAGCTACCTACTCGTATCGTTCCTGCATTGTGTCTTTACAACTTCAAGTTTTAAAAAACTGCCAGACGCAGGCGCAGACACGGACAGTCACAGTATAGCAGGAGTTTTAAAACGCGTGGGATGCGACGATCTTGTAACAGTATTTAAAGGTAAGTTTATTTATTAAATCAAGCGTGTACGTACCTACGTAAAAATCTTTGTAGTACTATGAAAACGACGTTAGTGTGCGATCTATGGTCACAGCCTACAGCCTAGCTAGCCTAGCTAACCTAACTATCACATATGTGTAGAATTGATAACCACTTTTTTAGAGTATATTAAATTGTCAGTTTTAGAATACAAAAAAGTACCACATACTTTACTGAACTTTGTAGTACAGTACCATATGAACTCGTAATATGTTATAGTGGTGTTTGATAAAGAGTGTAGCTTAAAAACATTAGTAGTTTACAATTTTACTGTGCACGTTACACACTAGTTTTATTATATTTCAGGCAAACTAAGATGGTCTTCTGGAGAGCAATTTTACGTGAAGACTGACGAGGACACAAATGCTACTGACGGAAGAAACTTAGTCGGCTAATAACCTAACAACCGTATGGAAAAATCCGGGAAATCCGAGGAATTCTATCACCTGGCTTCACACATCTGTGAGCTTCTTGTAGCTTTGCCCACTGAGTAAGCAATGTCATATTTATGTTACTCAGGAATAGTGTAGCTTTGTATTGGTGAAAGAATATTTTAAGTTTTGAATCGGACCAGTAGTTCTGGATATTAACCCACAACAAACAAAGTCAAAATCTTTACCTCTTTGTGATATGACTGAAGATGTATTTAGTTGTTACTTCTTTTTAACCGACTTCCAAAAAGGCTGTATGATTTTGTGTGTATGTTACGTGATTACTCTGCCAATTATGAATCGATTTAAATGGTTCTTTTTTTTTTGTAAATTATACTACAGAGGAGGTAATTGTTTACAAAATGCTATTGGGATGACGGGAAGTCGGTTTTTTAATGATATTATAATTAATATAAAATAAACCACCATAACAGACCAACATGTTCTTTATTTACAGCTGTTGCAAGAGTTTCGTCGTATGCACCCGAGCAATGACGACAGCCTATTCTCGACTATAACCCTGAAAAAACAAGATGTCTTGACTACCAGAGATTCGCAGTCGCAGATGGTACGTTAATACATGATTTATAATTAAACATACGTACTGTTATTGGCAGTCAGACCAAATAAAGCTTTAATTATATTATTACTATTTAAAAATGTATAATGGTATAACTGACAGTAAAAAGTGATGATAGCCTAGTTGGAGAACGCTCGCCTCTCAATCTAGCGGGAGCGTATTCGACTTAATGTCATCTGCTATATAAATTGAGCCCGATGGATGTTACTGGCTTGTCCCTTGTCAAATTTGGAACTGAATATTGTCCAGCAAAGTGTAGATGTTTTAATACACCTCTGCGAGTCCCTTTGGGCAAAGGCGAGACGATAATTTATAAATATTTAATTAGGTAATATTGATCGATTATGGAAATACGTGGGCTAAATTGATGTTATTTAAATTTTGCAGATTGATGCTGTTGCCATTTGTCATCAATATATCACCAGCACGCAAGCTCAAGGACCAGCCAGCTTGGAAACCCTCGAGAGCTGAGATCTGTGATGGCTTTCTATGAATAAATCCTTTAATAATATAATTTAATTTTTATTTCTATTATAGCCAGACATTTACGAATAATAATAACTAATACGATACTGAGTGCTTAATAATTCCAGTTAGTGTGATGTTAATTGGTTTTGCTGTGTAAGAGTACTACTTGTTCGTATCTAACTGTTTATAAACGAGTTTATTTTAATGTTACAGACTAAATCACGATGCTATTTAAATGAAATCTTATTTTGTGTTTCAGATACTTATCATTATGTCACGGATACATGACAGCTTGGATCCTCACACGTTTGATACTAGTGTTTCGTACGCACACCTTGGTGTTTGAAACGTAACGTAATGCTTTATTACAGTTTGACACTCCATGCGAATATACTGGTTTCTCATACGCAACCAATAGGAATGCAACATTACAACTAGGCGCGGCGCACGTATACCATGTGTTCATGTTGATGACATACATATTCTGGGATATTATCGTACTCATCATTTACAACATTTACTATAGGGCCCACCCTGAAATCTCGAAAAAAATCTGCTGTTCCTTAGAAAAATTCATTGACTTTGGACAAAATGTTTGAAACAGTAAATTTTTGCTTTGGAATTTTAGGGTTGGTCCTTTAGTAAAACTTTTTCATATGATAAGTACTATGATATCCTAGAATATGTCTGTCGTCTAGATGAACAACCGGTATATGTATGGCGTGCCAAGTTGTAATGTAGCAATCGTATTAGGTTGCGTAAGAGACACCAGTACATTCGTATGGAGTATCAAACTGTAATAAAGCAGTACCATTACGTTATGTATCAAACACCAAGGTGTACGTACGAAACACTAATATCAAACGCATGAAGTTCCAAGCTGTCATGTACCCGCGTCATTTCAATAAGTATCTGACATCAACCAGCATATACGAGACACCAGTAAAGTACGTATGAGGTTCTTAGCTCTAATGTAACCGAGTATTTATGATAAGTATCAAACACCAATCCAAACGTACACGACACCAGTAGAATACTTATGTAGTTCCAAAATGTATAGTACCCGCGTCATTACTTTACGTATCAAACACCGATTCATACGTACAAGACGCCAGTATAATACGTATGTGGTTCCAAGCTCTAATGTAGCCGCTCCATGACGATAAATATCAAAAACAAGTTCATACGTACGAGGAACCATTATAACACCTATGCGGTTCCAAGCTCTAATGTAACCGCGTCATTACAATAAGTATGAAACATAATGCCGTGTGTATTAGACCCCCGTATCATACGTATGCGGTTCCAAGCTGTATTGTACCCACATCGTTACAATAACTACCAAACATAAATCTATATGTACTAGACACCCGTATCATACGTATGCGGTTCCAAGCTGTAATGTACCCCCGTCAATACGATAAGTATGGAACATCAATCCATACGTACTAGACACCCGTATCATACGTATGCGGTTCCAAGCTGTAATGTACCCCCGTCAATACGATAAGTATGGAACATCAATCCATACGTATGCGGTTCCAAGCTGTAATGTACCCGCGTCAATACGATAAGTATAGAACACCAATTCGCATCATGACAGTTGTCATGAAGCGGGCTACGTAATGCTTGTTACGTACGCAACATGAAGGCGCTTACAAGCTTACGAGTGGTATGTTTTTGTCCAGACGTACGCAGCGCGTCTCATGATTTACGTAGCATTTTTTTCTCAGTGCGTGTGAGCAAAATGTCCCGATTTTTTATTTACAATACGGTCGAGGGCCGCATGTGGCCCGCGGGCCGCGGGTTGCCGACTGCTGATCTAGAGGACAGCACACAATCATATTCTGTGCAATTTTATATCTGTACCTAATTTTTTAAGGTCTTGGGGGCTATTCCTGCGCGTGAGATGAGATGAGATTTTATCTTGGTCACTCTCACACCTACGACGTTTTAAATGAGAGCAACAAGGACGAAAAAAGGTGAGATGAGAATCTCAAATTTCCGAATAGGGTCCCTGTGAATAGGCCATTTTTTTAAAATCCTAATTTCATTCAATACTTTCGTTCTTTCACGCACTCCATAGTGTCGTCATAGTGCGGCGTCTGTTCGATTAATCCATAATTATCGAATATCGAATGCTCATAAAGAAATCTATCATTCGACAAAGAATTCCATGTTTCAAACTAATGATCGAACCGTATCATGTCTACAAAGTTGTTTTTTCATTTGGAAAATCACTTAATCTCGTGTAGTGTTCCTAATTTTGTGTGAATTGAGGTTATTGTTTCATTTTGTGAACTGAAACAGTATGTTTGTAATTTATTGAAGGTTGTGTGTAACTTTTGTGCTTTCTGTAATTGATTTTGACTTTTGACTGATGAGATTGATTTTGATTTGATTCTTTTGAGTGCTTAGGGCCGCATGCTTAAACTACGCTCAGTCATGAATGTCGATTTAAAACTGGTCTTACCCTCAGATCAACCTAGAGAATAAGATTGCGCACGGCGTATGACTTACGCGAAGCCAAAAATCATCCAAAACTACGCTACTGTCGTAAATGTACACAACACGCACACATTGACTCAAAAAAACTACGCTACTCGCTTACCTCGTCTTACCTCGACATTATGCACATTGGTTTATGGTATAATTTCGTGTACATAAATATACATAATGCATTATAAAAGTGTGGCCAGGACTACATTTTGAGGTTCTTTTTAAAAACTGTGGAGTATTTCACTCTTTTTACAAGTCAATTTTGAAATAGCCATAACATTAAACGTAAAATTAAATCTACCAAGGTTTTAAATAGGAACAAAAATGGCTAACGTAGAGTTTGGGAATTAATATTAGTTTTCGTGCACTTGTAAATGTTTTTCATGACAACATTACCACGCGCACACGATTAAAAAGAAGTTTCTTCAGCGAGAAATAACGCAGTGTTCCATCTTTAGCTCTAGGTTGATCTGAGGTTTTACCATACATGACGCACTAAGCGTTTCAAGTCAACTTTCCTTGTAAGAACTGCAGAGGTGTGGAACTCGTTGCCTGCGTCTGTCTTTCCACCTAAATACAATCCGGGGGTGTTCAAGAGTAAAGTGAATATGTATCTCCTAGGAAAAACCTTCGATCACGTCGACGCTTCCCATCAGGCAAGTCAGTGGTACAACGCATGCCTAGTCTGTTGTAAAAAAAAACATGAAAACAGTTTTTTTCCGGACGGAGCCCGGTGTATGGCGACAGGCTCGCCCTCTTTCACATTTGGGACTAAATATCGTCCGGCGAAGTGTGGGTCTTGTATTACACCTCTGCCAGCCCCCTCGGGGAAAGGCGTGACGATATGTTGAAAACAGTTTTAACAGTTACTCCGCTGTCACATTTGGGACTGAATATCGTCCGGCGAAGTGTGGGTGTTAGACAGCTCTGCCAGCCCCTTCGGGGAAAGCCGTGACGATATGTTATGTTATGAAAACAGTTTTAAATCGAGATTCATAACTGAGCGTCGTTTTAACATGCGGCCCTAAGTATATTTAACTAATAGGTTTAACTTCACATTCAAAGAGCGTAGACGCGAAGTGAAGACGCAAAAGGAATTACGTAGACTGTTAGTAAATGTTATTCATTGTTACAAAAAGTACTAACATAATATTATAAAAAACGTAAAAGTCAGTTTGTTCATTTGTTACGCTTTCACGCCTTAACTACTCAAAAGATGATCATGATATTTTGGATACCCGTTGTCAGGGGTACAGACACCGACATACGGTGTCAATTTGACAGAATAATAATTTATAACTGGAGCCCGGTGTAAGGCGACAGGCTCGCCCCTGTTACATTTTTGGAACTGAATATCGTCCGGCGAAGTGTAGGTGTTGTAATACACCTCTGCCAGCTCCTTCGGGAGAAAGGCGTGATGATGTGTTATGGTTGGCAGGATAATCTTCTTAATTAATTGGGGAAAAATATCTATCAAGAACCTATCAGAAATATAGATTTAGGACTTTTATGAGTAGGTATAATGTCAATAATATTGTAGGATACAGTTAGATCATTAGCAAAAAAAAACATTTATTCTCAATATCATAAGGCATTAGATGTATTAGGAATAGTCCCCCAGTCTGAGAACATAGAGTACATCCACATTCTTAATTTAAATTGTTAGTGCCGATCCTAATTCTTAATTTCAATTGTTGTTTCCGATTCGAATTCTTAATTTCAATTGTTAGTTCCGATTCTAATTTTTAATTTCAATTGTTAGTTCCGATTCTAATTCTTAATTTCAATTGTTAGTTCCGGTTATAATTCTTAATTTTAAATCTTAGTTCCGATTTTGGCCACGTGCCAAAAATCCTTGTAGGTCTCCAAGTACCGTTACCATTCAAAATTCGTAAGGTGTCGCTACATAGATTTAAATCTCAAGAATGTTCTGTAAAAAAATAATATTCAGATGAGTCAATAAGATGTCAGGATTATGTCATAATGGGATCATTCGAATTCGAAGTTCGTTCGCGCCAGTTAGCAAAAAATGTGTAACAAAAACTTGGTGCTTTGAACTCGCGAGGGGCTAAAATGCTGCTTGACAGCTTTTGTAGTAGACGGCCGATGACACGTTTTTTTGACAGATTTTGACTTTTTGATAAGCCAGAAGTCTCAAAACGTGAAAAAAAAGGTTTTTTAAAGAGGTAATATAAATAAATAAGTAGTTTAATATTTAATTATTATTATTTTTCTTTAGCACACACCACCGTCCATGCTGAATCATAATGTTTTTATTCCATCCAATGGTTGTCTAGAAGATATCGCTCTTAAGCGATAAGACCGCCCATTGCGCCTTTATTTTTGAGTGTTTAGTTTAGATTTATTTGTATTTGGTGTCAATAAAGAGTTTTTGTATTGTATTGTATTGTAATATTATAGCGCTTCACACTTATAGTTACCAGTTACCCACTAGATTTACCTGTCCTATAACAAAATATGTATAAATATTTAAAGCAAGTAAAAAAAAAGTATATTTTAAGGGAAAGTTTTCGATAAAGTTACAAGAGTGTGTCCAAATATTTTAACCTAAGACATTATTTTAAAAGTAATACAGTAAAGTTTTCGATTTATAAAGTCGATCTTAATTACTAGCTGCGCCCCGCTGTGTTATTAGCGGTTTAAAAAGTAGCCTGTGTTAATTAAACGTATAACCTTCATCAAAATCAGTCTACCCGCTTAAGCGTGAAAAAGTAACGAATAAATACACTACCACAAACTTTCGCCTATCCTAATCCTAACTAACATTATAAATGCGGAAGTTTATTTATTTGTTTGTTTGCAACGGTTTCACACCTCAACGACTCAATCGAATGTCTTGAAATTTTGCATAAGTACATGTTGTCTGGGGTACAGAAAAGGACATAGGGTACTTTTTATCCCGAAAAAATGAACGGTTCCCGTGGAACCGCGGGTGAAACCGCGAATCGCAGCTAGTTCATAGCATTTCTTATATAATTTTAATCGAATTTATTTAAATTGCAATTCAGAATTTTGTATTGCCTATTGATAATGAAATAGAGTATCATTTACGTATCGAAGTAAAACATTGGAATAATAGTGCTAATTATGACTACCATAACTACTATTACACTTCATTAGCAAAGTGCTGTCAGCGGCGGTCATGATTTACCCGTGATCATGACCATAAAACCTATGTTTATGTGCATATCCATTGCATGTGGCTGGCAGAGTATGATGCGATTCGGTCTGGTAATCTTAGGGCATTGCTCGAAGTCGACCTTCCTTGTGGATTGCAGCTCAACTGAAATAGCTTACTTTGCTTGGCTAATTTGTATTGTTTTAGCTTCATTTATGTGTTATAATCAGACCTTGTTATTTCAAGCTGCTTAAATTTAAAAAAGTATTTAATAAGGATTTAGTTAGAGGGTTGTTCTTTCGCTTGGACATTTAAAAAAAATGATTCAATCAAATCATTTTTTTTTCTCATATTTCTTACCTTTTCCATATTTCTACCAAGTCCTAATTGAACGTAAACGAAGCGAAGTTCTCAAAATCTAAAGAGACATCATGTTTATATACTTCAAACTAAAACTAACTTTATCCAAACTCAATTAATGAAATTTACCTGTAAATTATAACCTGTAAGTATATGTGTTTTTTTTAAATTTTGAGATAAACATAACATTGACCAAGAGTTGTGAAAATATAGCAGTAATGAGGTCTTAGTTAAAGGCCAACTAACAAGGCGGCATTTTAGCGCCACTATAACCGTAAGCTAAGGCTTTTTGCTCTGACTCACCGAAGCCAAAAACCAAAAAAAAATGTTCCGATTCCGATACAATGACTCGTCTGGACTGTGGACATTGTTCTTAGATTGCAAGGTTGAGAATGAGTACTAAAATACTTTGTTTAAGCTTTTTAAGTTGGTTAAAAGAAGTGGAAAAATAAAACAGATGGTCCTATTCTGATATCTGTTTAGATTTTCTTTGCATGCCACTATGACGTAGGTAGTTACAAAATATCGTACGTTATCAACTCTTTATTTTGTATTCGTAAGTTAGCATTCGATTAATGTCAACTCTAGTGATAGCATATGCCAAAAAATAAGTGTCCGTGATACACGAAACACTATTTTATAATAATGTTATTGCTTGTACAACGCATTTTTTTTTCGTTTTTTTTTTTATAATTAACAATACAACACAACGACAACAAAACAAACATTAAAATATAGGTGCAATAGACGGTTTTATCACTTAAAAGCGATTTGTTCCAGACAAACTTTAGATGGAATTAAAACATAATCGAGCATGGACGGTAGCGTGTGCATAATGTATTATAGGTATAAATAGTCCTTAATTATGTTGATAATAATACAAAGAAAATAGGTTAATAATAAAAAGTTGAAGATTATAAAAAATGACAATAATCATAAAAATAAAAATGATTTAAAAAAACAGTGCATTTTTTTTTAAACAGACCAAAAAAAATGTCTAAGACCTCCCGTCTGTCTGTGTCCCGTCCCGTCCGTTCATTTCCCGCGGGAATCCGTTTTGCAAGTTTGACGTTTGCCAGCATCCAACATGGCGGCCTGTCCGCAAATGGACGTCGTAATCTTGTTGCTTGAGTTTGAGCCCTAGGTTTAGACGGGCTGTATTATGCCTAAAAACTCTATGGCAGAAGGAATGAAATAGGGTTTTTTGGCTCGACTTAACTTAAACTAACAATTTTAGGTAATGGTTAGAACTATTTTGCAGAGTCCGCCTGGGAAAGTATAACTCATTTGTCAGTTATCAAAAATGGATGCAAACATTACTGTTATGTCTTCCATATTGAAGAGCAATATTTCCACAGAAATTGACGGGCATCTAATATCTTAGGGTGACGAGCGCAATACAATGCCGCGCAAGATTTTTATGTATGGTACTGAATTGTTATGGCCAAGCGTGACGCTTAATATCAGGCGAGTGACTTGACCATCTCATCAGTCAGTTTTAAGAGAGAGGCCCGATGATTGACGAGCGATGCGAAATTTCAGAACAATGTCTGTCCTTAAACATGGATGAGTGTACAGTACTACACTGTTGGTTCGTTCTTTATGAAATTTTGCAGGCAAGTATTTTACGAAAATGAATAAGGGAAGGTTCGGTATATTGGACCATTCGTTTAGTTGGACCACCATGAAATAACAGTTTAGTAGTTTATTTATTTTATAATTGGCAACACCAAACGACAATCAACTACCTTCACTACACATCGGCCATTTTGGATTTCTCATAAAACAGCGCGGTTTGTTGTCATTAACGAAAATCGAAATTCATTGTTTTTAATGTAAATTTTGGTGTTCTTTGCTAGTGGTGTAATTTAGGCAAAGGTAAGTTTTATATATATTCATATTTTTAATTGAGATTTGTTATTAATTAACAATAAACTGGTGATAAACATTAGCCGGCTTAGATAGGTTATGTTCTTGTCAAATTCGTTTTTTTTATGCGAGTAAACAGTTCGCTTAAATGGACCGCACATAACAGGACGCAATAAGAAAAAGATAAAAATTGAAGACAGTGAAGAGTCGACTGAAGAAGAAGAAGTCATAGTCTTTGACGATTCAGAGAGTTGCGATTCAGAAGATAAAGAAAATGATTGTGGGAAATGTGGGCGAAGTTACTACGATAAGAAAGGACCAAGCGTTGATTGGATACAATGTCTACGTTGTCATAACTGGAATCATGAAACTTGCACCACTAACCCTGATATTTGTGATGATTGTCTGAATTAATCTTTTTCAAACTTAATCAGAATTTTGACTGTTTTTTTAAAAGTATTTTTTGTCAAAGTGAGATGTCTATCGTTATTGTTTGTAGTACGGGAGATATTTTACTTAAAAGTGTTTGTGTTATAGGTAAGTTTTCTTTAAGTCCAAATTACCAACCGCGTGGTCCAATTAATCCTACCGGTTGGTTAAATTGAAACAAATATCTGATCTCATAAAATGATTATTATCTTAAGTGTTGCTATTATTATGTTGATTTTTATTAATTATATGTGAAGCCAAATAAATATACTTTCATTTAATACATCCGTTGTCTGTGCTATTTTCAAAAAAGCATTTCAAAACCGCATTTATTTTAAATGGTCCAAAATACCAGACCCTCCCCTACAATTTTTAAGATAGAATATAAGCAGAATCGATCGATATACAAATACAGGTTATACAGGTTATCCTTAAGGACCGTGGGTCGTCACAGTTCGAAGGGAACACTCAACACACATACATACACATCGTCACGCCTTTCCCCCGAAGGGGCTGGCAGAGGCGTACAACACCCACACTTCGCCGGACAATATTAATTCCTAAATGTGACAGTTGTGTGTAGTCCGGTGTAACCGTTCCGAAGACGGGTCTGAGCAGTAGAGCACTTGTAGCGCCTCACTCAACTGCCGTCTTTGTACTTCTTCACTCTACAAAACTCTAAGGCTAGAGTGAATAAGTACCTTATAGGTCGTCGTGCTCCATCTTAGACCACTACGTCGCTTAACATCAGGCGAGTTGGTGGTTAAACGCTGACCTATTTTACATAAAAAAAAGGCGAGCCTGTTGGCATACACCGGGCTCCAGTCATTTAGCAGATGAGGGGAACAACTAGTAGTTAAGGACCTTATCATGTTGGAGACATTTAACGAGAAAATCTGAACTCAAATCAAGTCAAACAATTGTCTTAAAAATCTTCTCTATCACAAAGACATACGGTTGAAGATAGTGTAACAGTTTTTGAATAATGTTTACACGTGTGTACAGTGTGACAAACTTATTTATAGAGCTGAGTGAGGGCGCTAGCATCACTTTTTCTAAGTGAAGCTGAAAGCTTCCTAAGAAAAATTTAAATTCATCATTTGAACAACTGCACAAGATGAGACGGTCGCGGCCTAGGCTCCCATAAATTGGTACTAATTGGCCTGCGCACGCGATTCTCTTGCGTGATGTTGGATCATTGGTTGATGCTCAAAAATTAGACAGGGCCGTATTCAGACATTGAAAGAGGGTGAGATAATTATATGAAGCTTGAGTAATATCTAACACGATATATTTTATTATATAGTAAGTTTACATAAACGTAAATAGTGCAAAGCATCAATGTCATAATCTATCAAACATGTTAAAAAAAATGAGTACACTAAAGGCAACCATTCACCATTCTGTCTAGCATCCTGCACGTACATCCTGCACGACATGCAGGATGGTGAATGTTAATGCATCATGCATCACGTCCAGCAACGACGCGTCCATCCTGCCTATCATCCAGCACGTACATACGTGCAGGATGCTAGGCAGGATGGTGAATGAGCTACATCCTGCTTCGCAGTCCTGCAAGCAGTACTGTGAGGCTGGATGGTGAATATTACCTTTAACAAAACAAGTCGATTTTAATGTCAGTTGTAACTGGGGCTACTACACAACTAACTGTCTCACTTTCAATCTGCCTAGTGTTTTTGTAAGTAAATAAAAATACTTAAAATTCTCCCAAGTTTTCGCCTTGCGGTTATTTTGCGCAAGCTCCTAAAGAGCGCCTCAAAAATGGGGCTATATTGGCGGGACCTGTGTCCGTGACCCTGCCTTACGCACTGCCCCTCCTGAGTACGTCCATTCGCACAGTCATAGCAACACGGTTATTCACATTTACAGTTAGGTATAGAAGTTAGATACGTCATCACACGTTGGTTAAGGTAGGTATATTTTGTTGCACAGCTACCCGTTATACCCGTTGTCCTACGTGAACAATCAACGCGACAACGCGAACGATACGACGCAACGCAATGCGAAAATATCACTTACTAGCAGTACCTAGGCAGTTCAGGCTGCGTAGAGCCGGAAACATAGTACAGAAATTGCGAAACATAGCACAGAAATAGCCAAACATAGTACAGAAATGGCGAAACATAGTACAGGGAAAGTTGTCTCCGTGATGGATCACGAAATCAAGGCTCCCAGTATTGAGGAATCGACGCAAGGAAGAGGAGGAGGAGGAGCTGTACCAAAGCCAAAGTCAAAATATTTTGAAGTGAAACTCCTAATGCGACTTCCAAGAAACGTTAGTTGTGTTGCGTTAAACGTTTAACGCTTCTGGGGAGGGGGAATAGAAAGAGACAGAGCGAGAGTGAATGCGAGGCACTCGAACGCATGCTCGTAGTAAGAAAGATACACAGAAGTTTCACTTCTTCCGCGCGGAGAGACTCTACGCACTATTTTTTTATTTTTTTTGAATGTTTGGTTCAGAGACAAAATGACACTATCCTTCCTACCTAAAAAGGCATTCCTAGAAATAAACTTTTAACAAAGCAAGCAAACCGAAACTCCAAACAAACCATCTGTCAAATCCGTCAATTTCGAATTTCGAATCCCGCATTCCCGCGTGAAACACAATTCCGCGCTGTCAATCGCATCAAATTAGGAACGCGCTTGAAGTGACGTTTCCTGTTGCTTTTTTAATTAGCCCTGTACGGCCAGTGTCAAAGATTTAAAAGTCACTTGTCTATGGTAACGGGATTAGTAAGGTTGAGTGTATTTGTCAAACTATTTAATCGCAAGAAATTAGCGGGAAATAAAAAATCCTACTTTACTTAATACGAAAATGAAAAGTAGCCTACGTCTATGAATTACACGCTTTATGATTTTAACAAAAAAAAATATATTACAAGGAGGAAAATTTTAAAAGTATTTAGTCCATATACCTACATAAAAAAAAAAACATGCAATATCGATAAATATTGCCATTTTTTTGTGTGTTTTTGCTTGTATATAATTTTTCTAAGTGAATACTTCTTTAGCTTATGAGTTAATATTTATCGTCTATCTACTGTGTCAAATAGCAGCTGTCTAATTTCCCCATACAATAAAATAATATATTTATTTTTTAAAAAAACCCCGACACCGATTTAACGGTATATTACACCGATTCCCATCCTACTAATATTATAAACGCGAAAGTTTGTAAGAATGGATGGATGGATGTTTGTTACTCTTTCACGCCATAACGGCTGAATAGATCTGGATGAATTTTGGCACAGAGATAGATAATAGTCTAGAATAGCACATAGGATACTTTTTAACCGCGGTTGAAACCGCAGGGCGCAGCTAGTTTTTCATAAAGCTGTTGAATAGCACAAAAACTATTTTTTTTTGCTGAATTAATGTAACGCTTTAAATGTAACACAAAGATGAGTAGAAACACCCTTTATAAGGATACAGTCTGGATTCCAATCACCCTGTAGAGTGGGATATCCTATCCTACTAATATTTTAAACGCGAAAGTTTGTAAGAATGGATGGATGGATGTTTGTTACTCTTTCACGCCAGAACGGCTGAACAGATCTGGATTAAAGGGGTTTGGGCATATTTGTTGGGCCATAGGCGTCATTTTTTTTAAGCAGCCACTCCAAGGGGGCTATTCCTACGCGTGAGATGAGATGAGATTTTATCTTGGTCACTCTCACACCTATGACGTTTCAAACGAGAGCAACAAGGACGAAAAAAGGTGAGATGAAAATCTCAAATCTCCGAATAAGGGCTCAGTAGTTACTATTATTTTATAGACCTACATCAACTAACATTATGTAACAAGCGCCCTTTATTCTAAGTAATATCGGGGCTGAGATATTATATTTTGAACTTACAATAGACCAAGAATTGTTATGGGCGATATGAAAAAATCATCAAAGTAATATAAAGAGAATAATAACTTGTAACTACTCTTATTATATTGCATGACATAATAATTTATTAACTTTCTTCTATAGCGATCTATTAGTATGTTACTTTTTACTTTTTATTTTTAACTGTTTACCTAATTTTAAGATATTATTGTAAAAATGACTTGCCAGTGACATTGAATGTTTATTATGGTCAATAAATATTTCTGCCATTGAGTGTTTCCAGACACTGTATGAGATCGTTCTTTCCTTTGCTGACTCCAGACACCGCCACATAGCAGCACGGAAAGGAATATAACCTGCAGATGGCCATCAGAAATCGGAACGCGGTAGTGATGGAGGCTCTGAGTCGGGAGGAGGCCATGATGTTACATTAATTGTTATAAAAATTGTAATAATTTCTATAAATTGTTCTCGTTATCGTTTTATATTTTGTTATCGTTTTATATAAATTGTGGGTCCATCTCGAGCATTCATACTCACTATCTTGCGGCGGCGTCGTGTGTCGGGTCGTTCTCTTCCCTCAAATGTGGTTGAGAAGAGCGATGGCTGGCACATGCGTCATACTCGTGATCGGGTGCTGCTTGCGGGTCGCTGGTCTGCTCGTGGTGTACTCACAATGCAATAAGTGAAAACCTTTAACCTAACCTTAGATTAAGACTTAATAACTAATCTCCCTGTACCTGTATTCCCCTTAAATAATAATTTAAGATTTATGTTAACAAAAGTCACGGTCCCCGGAGTCCGAGAAGTGTAATTATTAAATAATAAAAAAAAAAAAACTGATTTCTGGTATTTTTTTGGTCTTACTTATAGTAGATAATTCACAAATAAATAATTAAGACGACTGGTTCAACATACATTACTAAAAAAGTTTTTAGTAGGTTTAATTGTCCAAGATTTTCATGTTTATATTTCTCGGCTCCGTTAAGGTTTGGACAGTTGATGTCTTAGTGAAATGTATTAGCTGTAGTAAGATCTTTAAAATAATGGCGGTTTTACAAGTGGCTGCGAAACTTGAAAATAATAAATAAATAAAAAGGTATTTATTGCCAAAACTAAAAAAATAAAAAAGACAAATCATTAAACAAAAATACATAACAAGCAACAATTTTAGTTTGGCAATTGGGATACTCTCAGCAATGTACTGCGGAGGCTGGCCAGCCTACGCAGAGCTGGTTTTCAGAGTATCCCAATGCTCGAACTAAGATGGTAGTCGAGTATAACTAGTAAGTACGGATTTAACAAACACAGAGTAAAAAAAAATAGTAGGCAACATTAGATATGATTAGACATTAGATATACTTTGATAATATTATATACTTATTATACTTATATATACTTATTATTATATATTTGATATACTTTGATAATGCCAGTTTTGCCCATTTCCCTTTGGCACAGAGATAGATTATAGTCTAGAACTAGATAGATAGATAGATAGATAGATAAACTCTTTATTGTTCACACCACAGATAACAAAACAACAACAGAAAAATAATGATAAAACTTATTCAATAGTGTAACAACTGGCGGCCTTATCACTAAAAGCGATCTCTTCCAGGCAACTACTAAACTAGGCAGGAACTAACAGACCCGGCCACGCGTTGCTGTGTCTAAGGTTTTTATTATATTACATAGTAGTAATAAAATAATATTGCAGCTATAAATTGAGATGTGAGCTATCCTATCTGTTAAGTTAGATCGAACTGCACATGTGCAAATTTGATTGAAATCGGTTAAGAGTCCGGCGACCTAACTAATTTCGACCTAGGCGACCTAGACTAACTTCGCATTGGCTTAAGGTCTTCTATAGTCATTTCGTCTAAAAGAAGAAGACGAGTGAAGAGAGCGAGTAATGATACTGACGAGCCTCTAAACTTACCTGCAGAGTGACAAAGTGCAATTTAATTTTTTTTATGACTTTTGCACTACTGTAATCATTCTTAAGTAACTTAGAATTTCCCTTGTATTATTGATTCATTTAACAGCTAATGATGTAGACAACCTCCCTATGTAATGAAATTTTTAATTTGCTTTGTCTACCTATTGAATAAATCAGTCAAAAGTGACCCCTTAAAATGCGGATATTTTTCATAGCTCTATTTTCGCTTGAGAACGTTTTTTAAAAAAACCAAGAACATAGGGGCGAAGATATTGTTAATTTAATTGTACATGCAAAATTTCATCATAATCTGACATCATATCTGAAATTTCAGAACGTCGCGGCCCTCTTAAGTAGTTTAGGAGTCTATAGCGGACAAACAACGTGACACGTAATTTATATATATTAAGATAGCACATAGGATATTTATTAACCGCGTGTCAAACCGCGGGGCGACTAGTCTTACAATAAGCGTTAAATCTCAAAACGAATGAAACAAATCATTTTTAATTAAAATCTTATAAAGCCGTTTCCATTAGGCACCTTGTCAATTAATATCGATATCTAATACCATCGATATCTAATACCACGGCGCGATCATTCGAACAAGTTTTTAAAGTACAGGCTCAGATCAATCTAGAGGAAAAGATGGAACACTGCGTTATATCTCGCTGAAGCCACTTCTTTTTAAACGTGTGTGCCTACATGGTAATGTTGCCATGAAAAACATTTACAATTGCGCGGAAACTAAGATTTATTTTTAACTCTACGTTAGCTACGCTACGCTACGCTACGCTACGCTAGCTATTTCCGTTCCAATAAACAACCTTCGTAGATTTAATATTCTAAAACTGCACATATTGTAAGAGTTTAATGTTACGGATTTTTCAAAATTGACTTGTAAAAAACTGCACAGTTTTTAAAAAGAATCTCAAAATGTAGTCCTGGCCACACTTTTATAATGCACTATGTATATTTATGTACACGAAATTATACCATAAACCAATGCACATAATATCGAGGTAAGAATGATCAAGCGAGTAGCGTAGTTTTTTTGCGTCAATGTGTGCGTGTTGTGTACATAAACGACAGTAGCGTAGTTTTTCAATGGTTTTTGGCTTCACCTAAATCATACGCCGTGCTCCATCTTATTCTCTAGATTGATCTGAGAGTACAGGTGCGGACTTTCCTTATAAGGCCAACTAGGTCTGGCCCTGGACGGCCCGATTTTATATAGGTTCAGGTTTATAGACGTTTATTCTCATCTAAAGATGGTTTTATTTTTTTTAAATAAACAAACAACTATTAATCTAAAGCATTAAAATTATTATTTTTCTACAATAGACTAGGCATGCGTTTGACCACTGACCCGCCTGATGGGAAGCGTCGACGTGATCGAAGGTGTAACACGCTTGCCTAGGAGATACCTATACACTTTACTCTTGAACACCCCGGATTGTATTTAGGTGGAAAGACAGACGCAGGCAACGAGTTCCACACCTCTGCAGTTCTCACAAGAAAAGTAGAAAAGTATTAGAGATTAAGTAAAAGTCACAGATCTAGGATGTAAAAGATCGACAGTGACAATTCGATAGTGATACAAAAAAACATTTGCGCATGCGTGAGTAAATTAGTGTTGTGAAAAGTACTTATTAATTTATCGATTGACCAAAAATGGTCCTCCGGGTGCTTGTCGATAAATATAATCTTTCGCATACCAATTGAGTTGTTTTTTGTTCCAAGTAACACCGCTGCTGAGCTAAAATGAATATTAATCACTAACGGGTGTCAAGCTAGGCGGAAGAGTTAGATATCAGTGTCACCATGTATCTAAATTAACATAAGAAAAGTAAATAATAAGATCAAAATAATACTATCCTAGTAATTCGCTTCGAATTGTGACCCTTGACCAATTTTACTCGTATACGGATTAGGATAAGTAATGATACTTATCTCATTGGTTTTGTACATTTATTTATAATTTACATAAATATAATTAAATTAAATTAAATATAATTAAATTAGACTTGGATGTAAGACACCCAAAATGTGTAAATTTAATTAAAATTGATGATCAGAAATTGAAGGTACATACTTATATTTAATACAAAAATGTTTTACGCCTCATCATTCAGTACAAACTCGGAAGAATGTCAATTTACTTTTGATGGCATTGATTCAAAAATGTATGCTTTGTTTATGTATTGCACCCATCGCCTACCTAATGAACTTTGATAAAAACTATCGATAATAATGACGTCATCTTTTTATCCATCTCTAGTGAAAATCGAGCGTAAACTAACTAATATTTTAATGCTGAATTTCATCACCAATTCTGCTTTCATCTAAGAAATATAGATGTTACGAAGAAGCGACAACAACATACCGCTGGTAAATCGGTTTTTGGAACCAATTTATGTTA
The DNA here is from genome assembly GCA_911728515.1 of Peribatodes rhomboidaria. Classification (NCBI taxonomy): domain Eukaryota; kingdom Metazoa; phylum Arthropoda; class Insecta; order Lepidoptera; family Geometridae; genus Peribatodes; species Peribatodes rhomboidaria. Next base: position 5,930,189 of record OU452192.1, on the reverse strand, counting down.
TGTTTTAGACAAAATTTAGACAAAAACATCACAATGGAATTTTCATATTTACCCATGAAACGACAAATTTTGTGGGTTACATCTTGGATTCACATCACAATTGCTTTACTCACAAGATGACATAACTGCATTTAGTTACAATTGCTCTGTTTTGAGTCTATTTATAATTATTTTAGTAAAAATATAAATCATAGGAATTTTCGCGTGCTCCCAGGTGGCGCGCTGTCATTAATGACAAAAGAATTATTGACTAACATTTTATTTGTAGGCGACCTCTTTCTCTCTTGTGGAGTTTACATTTCGATGGAGACTTCTCTGTCCCACGCTTCGTTGGTCTTTTGCGAAGCAAAAAAAAATCTTAGGTCTATGGTAAAAGTCATTTTTAATATATCACTTACATTAGAATACATCGTAATAAGTTAATTAGGTAGTTCGTCACCCCAAACACAAATTTGTCAAATAGGTAATTGAAACTTAGAAAAACAAAACAATACATAATAATAAATAAATAATATTCGGGACACTTACACAAACGTCGTCTGACCCCAGTAAAAGTTATAATTTTAAAGTTATTTTTTTATACAGTTCTTAACAATAACAAAAACAGTGTATGAACATCAAACAAGCATCATTTATTGACTGCCTCGGTGGCTCAGTTGGTAGTGAACCTGCCTTCTGAGCTTGGGGGCGTGGGTTCGATTCCCACCTAGGGCAAACATTTATGTGGTGAACATTTGTGTTTGTTCTATGTCTGGGTGTTATTATCTATTTAAGTATGTATTTAAAAATATCTAAGTATGTATATCAGTCTCTGGCAGCCATAGTACAAGCTTTGCTTAGTTTGGGGTCAGGCGACCGTGTGTGGAAATGTCCCGAATTTATTATTATTATTATTATTATAGTACAAGCTTTGCTTAGTTTGGGGTCAGGCGACCGTGTGAGACAATGTCCCGAATTTATTTATTTATTTATTTATTTATAGTTTAAAATAAGAAAAACTACGAAATACGCTTTTAACCTCCTGGCTACATTATCAGGTTAGCTCCTAAATACGAACAACATAATAATAATCACTAAGCAACCACAAAAAGTTTCATTTCGATACGAAAATTATAAGTAGGTTAAAATTTACAAAACATATCGTCACGCCTTTCCCCCGAGTAGGTTGCAGAGGTGTAATACAACACCCACACTTCGCCGGACGATATTCAGTTCCAAAATGTGACAGGGGGCGAGCCTGTTGCCATACACCGGGCTCCAGTCATGTAGCAGATGACTTACAATACGCACATATGTTTACACATTGAATAAATTGGTGCGTGCCTTCGGCTGGGTTTGAACCCGCTCCCTCTAGCTGACGCACGTTGCGAGCTCACGGCGATCACGCCGCGCAATCGCTTCGCTTTGAAATCGCTCGCAAATCGCTAGAGCTCTTAGTCCGTCTCTGACACTCACACATCCATTGGATATAGAAAAAAAAATATATATCCATGTCATTCTGACCAACTTATTTAACTACAGCTGTGTGATAGAGCCACCATCGCATATTTAGAACGAAATTGAAAGTCTCTCATAGATAATTTTAGTTCTATCATTTGACCAACTCTCCAGGGCTTATTTTGGTCGGTCTGCATGTATGGTAGCTTAGAGACAGCTCAGATCAACCTAGAGGAAAAGATGGAACACTGCGTTATATCTCGCTGAAGCCACTTTTTTAACTTGTGTGCTTGGTAATGTTGCCATGAAAAACATTTACAATTGCACGAAAATAATATTAATTCCCAAACACTACGTTAGCCATTTTCCGTTCCAATATACAACCATAATAGATTTAATATTCTAAAACTGCACATATTTGTAAGAGTTTAATGTTATGGCTTTTTCAAAATTGACTTGTAAAAAGAACTGCACAGTTTTTAAACCTCAAAATGTAGTCCTGGCGACACTTTTATAAATGCACTATGTACATATATCTAAGTACACGAAATTATACCCTATAGCAATGCACATAATGTCGAGGTAAGAATGACCAAGCGAGTAGCGTATTTTTTTGCGTCAATGTGTGCGTGTGTGTACATATACGACAGTAGCGTAGTTTTTAGATGGTTTTTGGCTTCACCTCAATCATACGCCGTGCGCCATTTTATTCTTTAGGTTGATATAAGTAGATAGAGCTCTGAGTCCGCCTCTGACACTCACACATCTATTACAGAAAAAAAAAATGTTATCCATCTCTGTACATTCCGACCAACTTATTTAACTACAGCTGTACAAAACCACCATCGCAGTTTTAGTACAAAATCAAAAGTCTCTTATAGATCATTTTAGTTCTATCATTTGACCAACTCTCTAGTGCTTATTATGGTCGGCATGTCTGTAAGGTAGCTTAGAGAAAGCAATGATAACGCATTATGCTTGATATTTCGCAACTTAAAAGTCATGCATTAATTATTTGTTAGTTGTATGCGAATAATTGAAGTCTAATTTAAAAATTTCACGCCTTTCTAATATACTGACTACATTTTTTTATTAATAATATAATACTTGCGTCATAAAATGTATGAAAAACGTGACAGCGCCTCTATCGAACGTAAATGGAAACTACGCATCAAAGTCAAAGTATTTATGGTGATTGTTGCATGAGTTCACAAGATCTTAAAAGCTATAATATACTAGCTGCGCCCTGCGGTTTCACCCGCGGTCAAAAAGTTGAATTATTCAAAAAGGCTTATGGGTATCGTTTAATGAGGAACCTCAGCGTATGCGCGTTTTTAGATAGTTCAGCACTATCTAGTGAAACCGAACATAAACTATAAGAAGTTTATGATTAACTAGCTTCTGCCCGCGGCTTCGCCCGCGTGGCTTACAGAAAATGTATTTTTAACTTCAGAAATAAATATTATAAGCGGTCACACTCGCTCTCAATTGAATACACAAACTGACAATATCCCAAGCAGAGCAATATGGATTAAATTCTTTAGTTAACTAAACTATCTTTGGAATGAGAAAAGTAGGAGTAGTAGTAGTAGTAGTATGGTATCAACAGAACTTAAAGCGTGTGTGAAAAGATAAAATTATAGACAACCGAAAGTAGATAATTGACAATTAATAATGTTTACAACGAAAGCCATTTTTTTTTTATTTTTTAGAAAAACCAGGCTATCCATGAGCTTACTCTGTAGCAGGCCACGTATAACTAACCGTGTGAAAAGCATTTTAGTCAATTATAAGTTTGGCTTGAGATTTATTTATGGTCATGGCAAAGCAGACCTTGAAGGGAAACTGCACTCTTTTTAACTCGAAGGGGTAGTTCGGTGGTGTTAGAGATATTAGAGGAATCCTCAGCATAAACACAGACTCATTCGGAAACTATACCAGTCAGTGTGCTGGCAGACCTTTAGTTAAGACCTTCTAGCAAAGACAACCCGTAGTAGGTTTTGTCTTCCTAATACTAAAGCAGCTTCTTCTATTGACTTCGTCTATATTTGGTAAATACTGCTTCTAAGATCAGACAGACATAATTATAATATAAATTTCATCTCCTATCTCATCTACCTGATCTTTATTGACAGAAAATCTCTTCACATGCCGTTTGTAATCTTCTGACAGGTTTGGACTTAATTCTTGTATTTTTCCCTTACTGATTAAGTAGATTTGAAATTTGATAGAATGTCAGCAATATAGTTCACACATTTTACACGGAGATTCATATGGAAAAAGCAATGATAGCTTCGTATTAAATGTCATCTGCTACATGACTGGAGCCCGGTGTACGTATGGCGATAGGCTCGCTACTTATTACATTTTGGAATGAATATCGTCCGGCGAAGTGAGGGTGTTGTAATACACCTCTTAGGGTAAAGGCGTGACGTCTTACCTACTATACGTAGCTACTACCGTTATCTAGATCTGTGCCAAATTCCAAGTTGCTGGCTATTACAGTTTCCAAGATAATCAGCTCACAGACCTACAGACAGACAGACATCGGAGTTTCATGATAATGTTCCTTTTACCATTTTAGTACGGAACCCTAAGAATGATAACAGCGTCGATTGTAGTGGGTTAATAACTTTCTCAACAAAGTTTTCGGAGTAAAAAAAAGCCCGATTAGACTCTGTCGGTAGATGATGATGATGATGATTTTGGAAAAACACGTGTTTCATAATTTTAATTGAAGAGTATTTGTACCAATTTTTGAGTCAATCAAACCAGAGAATAAAAAGTTTCATAGAAATTTGAACCCCCCATTTCCCCCCCTTAGGGGTAGTATTTCGAAAAATCCTTCCTTAGTGGATGCCTACACTGTACAAAGAACATATCCTCCAAATTTCATGTTCCTAGGACCAGCGGTTTAGGCTGTGCGTTGATATATAAGTCAGTCAGTCAGTCAGTCAGTCAGTCAGTAAGGACTTTGAATTTTATATATATAGACTAGTATTTTGGGCGGTGCGCGGGCCGCAAGCGGCCCGCGGTGCCCTGTAGTCGGGGACCGGGGTGCCCTGATTTTGTGGTGCCCTACGTTTCGATTCCGCAGTTTATTCGGTCAAGCAGTCTGTTTAAATCGCAGTTTTCGTACTCTACCGGTGCAAGGCTCGGCCTTCGGCCTCGCCTCGCATCGGTCGAGTAGTCCTGTACGCACCGTGGCTCGGCCTAGCGGCCTCGCCCCGGTGCGGCTCGGCCTTCGGCCTCGCGGTCGTAGGCTCGGCCTGCGGCCTCGCTAATGTGACCTATTCGACTTCAAATATAGTTGTACTCGAAAGTGTAACTCGACTGCCCTGAAGTTGGGGTGCCCTGAAGTTGATTGTGTGTGGTTGTACTCGAACGGTGCAAGGCGAGGCCGAAGGCCGAGACTTGCACCGTTCGAGTACTGCTGCTCGGCCTTCGGCCTCGCAGCTGGCGCTCGGCCTTCGGCCTCGCATCTGTGGGCTCGGCCTGCGGCCTCGCAAGTGTGACCTATCCGGCTTCGAATATAGTTGTACTCGAACGCTGCAAGGCTCGGCCTCCGGCCTCGCCTTGCACCGTTCGAGTACTGCTGCTCGGCCTTCGGCCTCGCAGCTGGGGCTCGGCCTCCGGCCTCGCGTTGGTGGGCTCGGCCTTCGGCCTCGCAAGTATCTGCGAAAAGTCATTCTGCGGCGACCCCTAAAATGTATGAAAAAAATCGAATGTCTGGCAGCTATGTTAATTTTTTTTTTTTTCAAAATTTATTTTCATAACTGGAATCGGGGTCCCCAAAAACCCCCAGATACAAAAAATCAGACCTCTCCGACCATATTGAAATTTGGCCGCCATCTTGGTTTTTTTTATCCACACCTGGTAGCCCATCTAATTCCCTATGACATTTGTTCAAACGCACTCCCTATAAAACTTAACGTTTCCGAGTTATTCACGTATCAATTTTGTATGGAGAATTTTTTTTTGTATGGGAGTCATGTTTTTTCTTATTTCTCCTGAAAGGTCCCAAGAGTTGCTAAAATATTAGTTCAAGCGCTTTACCAAAAATAAGCACCGTTTCTGAGATACCAGGGCATACCACCATCAGAGTAGGTAATTGTTCCAATTTCGGATTTTCTTCGGAGACTGTGAAACACCCCTTATACGACACTATATTCACTTCCCCCCACCCCCCCCACCCCCCCATGTACCCTTTAGGTTTCGCCGTGTATGGAAAAATTTGAATGTATGGCAGCCATATTAAAAAAAACACTTTTTCAAAATTTTATTTCAGAAATGGAATCAGATACCCCAAAAACCCCCGGATGCAAAAAATCAGAATCCTCGGACCATTTTGAAATTTGGCCGCCATTTTGAATCCGCCATCTTGGATTTTTATGACCCCCACCTGGTAGCCCCCCCGATCCCCTATGACATTTGTTCAAGCAGACTATCTAAAACTTTAACCGTTTCCGAGTTATTCACGTTTCAATTTTGTATGGAATTTTTTTTTTGTATGGCGGCCATATTTTTTTTTTTTGGTTCTGAAAATTCCCAAGATTGCCTTCATTTTTAGTTCAAGTGCTTTAGTAAATTTTTTTTTGGTTTCCGAGATACGAGGGCATACTACCATCAGGGTAGGGAGAAGTTCCAATTTCGGATTTTTCCCGGGCCCTCTGAACCAACCCCTACACGACCCCATATTCACTTTTCCCCCACTACCCCTCCTTATACCCTTTAGGTTTCTCTATGTCAGTGAGTCAGTGAGTCAGTCAGTGGTAGTTTAACTTTATAGTAGTTTAATAATTAATTAATTAATTAATTAATAATGAACACAGATAATAATGAATGAACTACATCAGGAGCCGACTTGCACAAGTTTGTGCAGAACCGACTAGGAGTAGAGGCGCCGGTGATAGCGATGCAGCGCCTGGGGGCTTACCATGAACTTTTACAAAAACATCATTGCGCAGGAACGTTTTGTTACATTCCTTAATAAGTATTGTTTTTTAACATACCACAAGCATTGAAAACAATAATGTTTTAAAACGTTTTTACTCCTGCTACAGTGACGTCAAAAGAATGTACGATACAAGTGCCTTTATACACTCTGTGGTACTTTTGCGTATTTTGGAGTATGATGTTGCCAGATGTACGATGTCAATCGTAATTATACGATTTTTGCCATGTAAAAATCGTACAATCGGGGTCGTACATTAGTATGACCGCATAGCGAAATCGTGCCTACAATATCCTATCGATACAGGGAAATTACACTTACGGTTTTTACAAGTTGCAAGTAAAAACACTATGATTTCTTATTATTTTCTTCCCTAAGAATTTTTATTTTCCTCACCCGCGTACAATCGCTCATACGAAACATCTGGCGACACTTGGTTGTATGAACAATGTCAAAAACGATTTTTTTTTGTTTTGTCACATAGGGCAGGCTAGAGGCAACATAGCCATACCACCATAGTCTTCCGTATGTTTGTCATAACATTTTTCATTAAATCTCTGATGAAGATGATGATAAATGAGATAAATCTCGCTCCTCTTTCCCTCTTTCAGTAAAGGCGAGTTTTCGTTTTAGAAAATAATACAAAATCATGACACCATTTTTTCGGTTCCCCTCAAAAACGTAAATTAAATCTACTGATCATGAAGGTAAATTAAAATTCAATTGCTGTCTCCAATTAAAGTTTGTGAAAATTATTTTGGTGATATCTAGAATTTAATAATTAGAATAATTTGTCACAGCGGCCGCAGAGTCTCAGCGAAGCAGTTCGATATCATGTGAGACTTTTTAAAAGCCCACAGTGAAATCGCTGCGGGCTTTAATAGGAGTCTGCAGGCGAAGGCTCACTCTAAGAAGAAGCAAGTGCATCAAATTCGAGAAACTCGAAAGTTTCCAAATCATCGGCCATCTTGCTAAATATTACAAATAGAACCTCAGAAACACAGCAAAAACTCACATAAAAATAGAAAAAGTTATACGGAGAGCAACTTTTTAACAATCGTTGTCATTTGTATCATTCCTGCTATTTTGACAGCTCGGCAGGAATACTTTAGAGGTCATGGTACGGTTTTTAAACAAATGTTCCTTGGATTGAATGAACGAAATCGAGTGACGTCAACAAAACTGCTAAGCGATATCAAAACTTAACAGGAATACTTTTAGGGTGGTCATGGTACGAAATTACGAAGTAAGGCTTAATTAATGATGTTTTAAGAGGTTGTGGTAAGCCCCCTGGAGTCGACTATCCGTAAGACTTATTTCATGTCTTATTTACTACGGGTTCCAGCGAAACACAAAGCAGCACTACTCTCGCCTGAGTTCTGGCCAAAAGGGCTAGTGTTCTACTGGGAGGCCGCACAGAGAGCAAAAGCCCAGAAGACATAGTTAATTTTATTAATTTCGTTTGTATGTATGTTAGTCTGTAAGGTATTTATTTTCTATGGGCCTCTGTAACTTGCATTGTATGCAAGTTATATTGCCTGAAATAAATGGATTAAAATGGAAATGGATTATTAATGACATTAAATCGAGAGTCATATTTGCGTGTCTTAGGGATGCGCCATACTTGATCGAAATACTTTTGTCATCCTTCATTTCAATATTGCTTACTACGCATAAGAGACATTTCACATACCAATCCGTGTAAATTATTTATTATATTAACGTTTGATTTATTCTTCAGCTGAAATAACATCAGTTTATAGGTACCAAGATTGACATACCGTTTAGATTACATACAATTGTTTTTTGAAATAATAATTATGTATTTAACTTATAATTTTTTTAATTATATTAACTTTACCTTCTTTGTATATCTTTGAAAATATTATGCACGTTCGCAAAAATCTACATAAATTTAAATTGAACAGTGACTATCACAATTATAACACTAGAAATAAGGATAGGAGAGCTGTACCGAGATTTAGACTGACTAAGTCAAATAAGTCATTTTTAGGCAACTGCGTTCGTTTTTACAATAAAATCCCGAGAAATATAACAGGGCTCACTTAGGGAAAATTCAAATCACATGTAAAAACTACATTAATGAAAAGAGGGTACTATAAGGTTATGAATTATATAAAAGATAAATAAAGATGTCTGGAGCCTTCCACTTCCGCCAAGTGGCCACTAGTATTTATAGATATTACCTAGTTGTAAGCCAAAATTTGTGAGACTGTAATTTATTTATTACTTGATATTTAAAAATAATGCCCCTCAGTTTCTTGCCTGTTCTTCTGAGTAGAGGCTCTTTATCCGAACAAGGCGGTCGAGTCTATTTAAATAATTTTGACGTTCATAAGTGTATATTTGATACCTAAATTGAATAAACATTTTGACTTTGACTTTGATTTTGAATACTTTTTCAAAAATATTGATTGCAATGAAGTTACATTGCAATCAATATTGCATTGATTGTTTTGATAATTATTTCAATGAGAGTGACTAATAGAAATGTCTGTGGCTAGGTTAGGTTGAGACTTTAGCTCATCCCACGGGAACACTACATTATAGGGATAAAAAGTAGCCTGTGTGTTAATACAGGGTGTGAGCTACCTCGATACTAAATTTCATTTAAATTGGTCCAGCCATTTGAGCGTGAAGAACTAACAAACATACACACTTACACAATAACACACACACTCACAAACTTTCGCCTTTAAAATATTGGTGTGATAAACATTTTAATTTATTGTCGAAATGTTTTAAAGCGATCGCAGCCTAGTTGGGAGAAGACCCGTCTCTCAAGCCAGAGGGAGCCGGTTTCACCAATTTGTTCATTGTGTGAGCATATGTGCGTATTGTATGTCATCTGCTACATGACTGGAGCCTGGTGTATGGCGACAGGCTGGCTCCCTGTCACATTTGCGACTGAATATCATCTGGCGAAGTGTGGGTCTTGTATTGTGTTGTTGTTGTGGGTTGTGGGGCTTCAGCCAGCCCCCTCAGGGGAGAAGGCGTGACAATATGTTTATGTATACATATGTAATTTATTTTCGAAACAATTTTCCTTAGTTATTTCTTTTAATTTCTCTGGTAGTTTTTTCTATACTAGCTGCGCCCCGCGGTTTCACCCGCGGTTAAAAAGTATCCTATATGCTATTCTAGATGATAATCTAACTCTGTGCCAAATTTCATCCAGATCTGTTCAGCCGTTCTGGCGTGAAAGAGTAACAAACATCCATCCATCCATCCATCCATTCATCCATTCTTAAAAACTTTCGCGATTATAAGTATTATTAGGAGTAGGATTTCTACGGCCATTGCATTTGGGCCAGACCTATGCATTTTCAGTCTAGATTTAGGAATTGTTAGTTTGTACTGGACTGTACATCGGTAGTGTTCATAGCCCCCGACGTCTAAGAACACGTCTAAAACATCCAAGAACAAATTTACTTTTCAAACAAAGAAAACATAAAAATCGGTTCATCTGTTCGGGAGCTACGATACCACAGACACACACACACACACATACACACAGACAGACACACACCACACACACACACACGTACACGCATACCGAATGTAAAAAATGTTTCACAGAGTGGTTAAAACCACTAAACTACAATGAAACCGAAATGTTGCTCAAGTAATCTTTAAATGAGCAATTCTTGTATATGTATAATTGGAATCTCGGAATCGGCTCCAACGATTCTCATACAATTTAGTATATAGGTGGTTTCGGGGGCGATAAATCGATCTAGCTAGGAATCATTTTTAGAAAATGTCATTTTATTCGTGTTTTATCGATAAAATCAACTTAAACATAAACTTGGAAGAAAAATAACAAAAAGGAGGCGTATGAGTAGTCTCAACTGAAAAACATGACTCTTCCTGACATCTATTGGCGAATAATAATACTATTTTTAGTGAGCAACTAATTGCTTTAACGACACAACAGCAGATGGCGTTGTTAAGTAACACGAAGTCAATGAGTGTTTGCTTTGAGGTTAGACTAAAATCAATTGTTTATTTTCCAAAAAACACAATAAAAAAAAAATACCGAGCAATGCTCGGTCATCCAGGTACTATTTTTTAATTTACGTTAAAGTTTTCTAGTAAATTTCATTAACTAAATTAAAAAAAAATAAGATAAGATAAAAACAACGCCTGATTCAATCAACTACGGTTAATAAACCAATTCTCTTTTAAACCGTAAATCAGTTGTTGTATGTATTCCACTTCCTCATAGGTTATGCTAGGGTAGAGCGCTACTATCAGACGGGCGCCTGCTCGTAACCCTGTCTATTTACAGTATAAAGGCTGTCGAGAGTTCCATCTCGAGATTAAGCCGTGTGCATGCTCGCTCACATGGCACGACTCTTTGTCATTTTACGCTAGATTAGTGTGGACAAGACCTTTTGTGTACTCCAAGAAGTCGGCATCCACACAAGACTGAATATTTAGATATTGACATAATCAAAGTCAAAGTGAAAGTCAAAATGTTTTTATTCAATTTAGGTATCAAAGATACACGTATAAACGTCAAAGTTTTATTCAATTTATCAAATTATTAAATTTATTTTATTTTTGACGTGACAACGTCGGGTGACACTTCAAGAAACTGCGTTACGCTCCGCTCACGTTATGCGCTCACAATGAGAGCGAGTGAGAGGCACGCGTCCCTTCCACTCGGGCATGGTTAGCCCGCCTAAGAGCGAGAGAGACAGACATAAAAAGTGAAAGGCACGCGTCCCTGTCGTTGTCACGTAAAACTTTCGCCCGTATACCGACTTTACAGGCAACCAATTTTTATTCAACTACTTTTTTTTCAATTATTACCTATTATTACTTTGGTTCAATTTATCAAAGATACACTTATGAACGTCAAAGTTTTTTAAAATAGACTTGACTGCCTTGTTCGGATAAAGAGCCTCTACTCAGAAGAACAGGCAAGAATATTTATATAACACTAGCTGTTACCCGCGACATCCTTCGTGTTTATTTAGAAAATAGGATCCCGAAAACCTTCCTAGTGAAATCTTGTACCTAAGTAATTATCAAATTTCATTAAGATCCGTTCAGCCGATTTTTTTTTACATCAAACTAGGCATGCGTGTGACCACTGACTCGCCTGATGCGAAGCGTCGACGTGATCGAAGGTGTAACACGCTTGCCTAGGAGATACCTATTCACTTTACTCTTAAACACCCCCGGATTGTATTTAGGTGGAAAGACAGACGCAGGCAACGAGTTCCACATCTCTGCAGTTCTTACAAGAAAAGTTGACTTGAAAGGCTTAGTGCGTTTTGGCGGAATTTCCACCATAAGAGAATGTCTCTTGCTGGTGCTCCTGGTACAATTATAAAAAAACGGCGATGGCTGGATCAGGTCGTGCAGTTCTTGTGCACGTTCGCCGTAGTGTATTTCGCCGATCAGCAGAAACAGACAGATAGACAGACAGAGTTCCTTTCGATTTTATAATATTAGTCTTGGCCCTGTTATATAACTGAAGGGCATGTACACGCACTTATACTTTTCAGTGCGTGTACGTGCCCTTCAAAACATGAAAAAATAAAAATACCAAAATAAAATGCCAGTTAAAAATAGCTAGAGTTATGACCGTTTTAAGAACGCAAGAAAAAAAGGAGTTTTACAAATTAGTTAACAAATCTGTATCATATGTTGGCTGCTTTTCTTGTTTTTAGTTATGATGTATTCCTAGCCGATTTTGGCCACAATTATTCAAATCAAATCAAATCCAATCAAATATTTTTATTTTGGCACGAACAGTAAGTACAACATATGATATGAATCCACTGACTCTGAACTAGTGAAAACTGCGTTTCGGTAGCCAGTGGCTACTCCCATTAATAAACAAGTTTGTTAAGTGCCTGGTAAATCAGATGGTGTGTGTCTATGTGTGTGTGCACGCGGGCGAGAGATCGATATGCGTATGTCAATGTCAATGTATATATAATCTTTAGTAAATTGAATAAATAAAATATATTTGTATGCTATTTGGACAGCTGCATATCATATGTAAAATATTGGTACCTATATTTTATGTAAAATATATGTAAATATATTTTTAATTATATTTTAATATTATATTATAAAGGCGCTAAAGTAAGCTAAGGCTTTTTGCTCTGACTCACCGAAGCCAAAAACCAATAAAAAATATGTTACAATTCCGATACAATGACTCGTCTGGTTTGGACTGTGGACATTGTTCTTAGATTGCAAGTTATGGTGTTTCTGTTAGCTAGTCTAGTATATAGAAGGTACAGAAAGGTAGATGTATTCATAAGCGCAGGATATACACATTATAGTTTAGTTATAATATTTAGTTATACTAACCAAGCGTTAACAAAGGATATAGCCCTGCATATGTTTTAATCTATGTCTAAAGAAAGTTCCGTTTTGTTTATGAACAAAAAGTGACAGACCAACTTTTTAGGATAGTCAAACAAGCCATAAAAGAACTTATGGCAAACAGTCAGTCGTTCAGTTTGCTTAGTCAGGATGAAGCCATGTCTGTGTCAGGTTGAAGAAAGGAAGGATGTCATGATGCTTAGTCAGGATGAAGCCACTGTCTCAAAATTCAAAGTCAAAATGTCCTTTATTCAATTAGTATCGAAAACCACTTATGTACGTCAAAGTTATAAAAATGACCTCACTACTCAGAGCCACAGAGCCACAGAGATGAGCCACTACTCAGAAGAATAGAAACAGAGGGACTTTTTTTTTAAATATGGCTTTTTTTAATAACTAAGCTTACGTTTGGCCGCCAACATGCCTGATGATAAGCAGTGATGCGGCCTACGATGGAGCACGTTTGCCTAGAAGAAACCGATTCACTGGAGACTTGAAGACACCCAGATTATGAGTATCAGCGAACACACTCTGGCAGAGTATCCCATACTCTAGCGGTCCGTATAAGAAATGACGAACCAAAGCGTTTCGTGCGTGTTCTAGGTAGGTATGTCGACCATAAAACGATGCCGTTTTTTTGTACCCTTGGTTGTTTTATAGAAGAACGGGCTAGGGAGAATAAGGTCATGCAGCACACTCCCCGAAGTGTATTGGCTCACAATGATGGCTTAGAACTGGGTAACAAAAATTAAAATAATGCCACGTCCACATTATACTGTCTGTAACAATAGGAGACGCAACAAGGCGGTCAGCTAAAGGGCTCACTCCGAGAACAATTGTGCACTTTTAATGCAGAATATGCAAAGTACGCGAATGAAACCCTGCTCATATTCTAAACTAGCTGCGCCCAGCTGTTTCACCCGCTGTTAAAAAGTAGCCTATGTGTAGCCAGACTATAATCTATCTCTATGCCAAATTAGATCCATATCCGTTCAGCCGTTCTGACGTGTTTGAGTAACAAGTATCTATTAAAACTGTCGCATCCTACTTTATATTATAAAAACGCGAAAGTTTGTAAGAATGTATGGATGGATGGATGGATGGATGGAGGTTTGTCAGTAACTCTCGACGCAATTGCCCCAAAGATGCACTTTCCCCAGTTGACCCTAATTGTTATTATTATGGCATTAATTTTTAAATATAAATACTGAACTGTGACGTGTATAACTATGTGTGTATAGGAGTTATTAAAAAACTCTGAATTCTGTAGCAAACACCTCCTTGCCTATTAACACTTTTTATTGTATCTCCACTCAGAAATGATTATTCTAACCTGCTACATGATGTCGAGGCCACATAATGAGATCCAAAAAAACTTTGCTTCATCATCTCCAATAAAAAATAATTGGCTCAATGGGTTACTTACAGATTTTTTGTGCACTAAAAATTGGCGAGTCTTCTTTGTAGAAAGTGAATTGATTTTTTTTCTGGCCTGTTTTTTTTTAAAGTTTATTTTTCATAACGGCAATACAGACGATACAGTTAAGTACCTACCTTCTATAGTTAGAAGAGAGTTAGGTACCGAAATAGTCTGTAGATAGAGCGAGAGAGATATCATAGTATTTTCTGGAAATATCTTAATACTAGCTGCACCCCGCGGTTTCACCCGCGGTTAAAAAGTATCCTATGTGCTATTCTAGACTATAATCTATCTCTGTGCCAAATTTCATCCAGATCTGTTCAGCCGTTCTGGCGTGAAAGAGAAACAAACATCCATCCATCCATCCATTAATCCATATATACAAACTTTCGCGTTTATAATATTAGTAGGATATATAAATTACGTGTCACGTTGTTTGTCCGCTATAGACTCCTTAACTACTTAACCGATTTCAATCAAATTTGCACACCGTGTGCAGTTCGATCTAACTTAACAGATAGGATAGCTCACATATACGAGTATATGTATAAATAAATAAGGCGAACAAAGTCGCGGGGTGACAGCTAGTATACATATATAAAAGTTTCCTGCGCGGGGGGCTATTCCTGCGCGTGAGATGAGATGAGATTTTATCTTGGTCACTCTCCCACCTAAGAAGTTTCAAACGAGAGCAACAAGGACGAAAAAAGGTGAGATGAAAATCTCAAATCTCCGAATAGGGCCAATGGTTTAGTGTTTTCCTCGGTTAGAGAGTAGTCTAGCACATCTAGCATGCGCGCGCGACAAAATTCTTCTCGTCACTTTTTGTCGTGCGAGAACGTGACAAGGCTATGTGTAAACATACGTTTGTCTCGATAAAAAGAGTCGCGCGTTGCGTAGGCCTGCTGGGTATAAGCTATTCCAAATTTAAGCAACATCAATTGATCGGTTTGAGAAGTAACACACAGACACACTTTTTTCGCATTAATAATATACCTACTAGTGACCCACCCCGGCTTTCCACGGTACATACAAGTATAAACCTTCAATGAAAAATCATCTAAGTAACTAATAGTGAAAACGACATCAAAATCCGTTGCGTAGTTTCCTACTTTCCTACTTAAACATCCTACTTTCTTTTTTCTTTTCTTCTCTTATTCTAGTAAAAACGAAGTCCCTTTCCGCGTCTGTCTGTCTTTCTGTATATCTGTTAACTCCGCTAACTCCGCTTAAACTACACAACGGATTTTGATGTGGTTTAGATGATAATATACCTAGTAGGATGTTACACATCCCTCTTTTCATTAATGTAGTTTTGACATGTGATCTGAATTTTCCCTCAGTGAGAAGTGTTATATTTTTCGGGATTTTATTGTAAAAACGAACGCAGTTGCCTAAAAATGACTTATTTGACTTAGGGCCGATTTTTCAATCCTTACTTTATTCGCCTAATTACTACCGAGCCAATAACTTTATTAATCTGTTTATTTGACTCATAAACGGTGTTCGGTTTTTCAATACAATTTTAAATTGGGAATAACTATCTGACTATTTATTCAGTGTGTACAAAAGCTAACTTCAGACAGTTGAAACAAAACTATAAAATATCCACGCGTTAAAAAAGGACTTCGAATTTTCACTTTTCGCTTATGTCACTGTCTTGTCAGTTTCAGTCTAAACGTCACTGTACTCCTAATCAGGGGGGCTATTCCTGCGCGTGAGATGAGATGAGATTTTATCTTGGTCACTCTCACACCTATAACGTTTCAAACTAGAGCAACAAGGACGCAAAATGGTGAGATGAGAATCTCAAATCTCCGAATAGGGTCCCTGTGCAAAAGTCGTCGGCTGGTTTGGCTATGGTAAATAGCTCATTTAGTTTGTTCATGGTAGTTTTTTTTTAATTAAAATTAATTTAGTTTCTGCGTGTCGGAAATATAAATCTTTTTTTACAGTGACAACCCATAAGACCATCATTTAGACAGTGTCAACAATTTATTCCATAGAATAAACTGCTATCTGGCCGTTCCACCGACAAATAAAGTTATACCTCAGATAGATGAGTTATTCGTCTAGTAAATGATACCTGACCATTGAAAAACAGAATAATTAGCTATCAGTTCAATAAACACTATTTGTTTGTTTATCTGACCATTGAAAAATCGGCCCTTAGTCAAACTTAGTCAGTTAAAACATTATTAGTTAAAATTGCGACATTAAAGGTACCTACATCCTTCAAATTTCTCCTCAGGACCTTAAAGTAAGAAGCGCTTTCTCGATATCTGATTTTTTCCTCACCTGCCAGTGTCCGTAATCTCCCGTCTTTTGTCTATGCCCGCCGGGAGCGCATTTGAAATGAGAACAAAACGGTTGACAGCCCGCGTTTACAAGCTCGCTTAATAATAAATTATCTGTGAAAATGACAGCTGTTGGCGGGAAAATGATGGGTTATTTTTGGCGCGTATTTAATATTATAGGTGCCACGATTGCATACGTGTCATTGGGTTATTTATTAAAAAAAAAAGATTATAAAAAGAGATTGGATATCCTATCGTCACGCTTTCCCCAGAGGGGGCTGGCAGAGATATAATACAACACCCACACTTTGCCGGACGATATTCAGTCCCAAATGTGACCAGGGGCAAGCCTGTCGCCATACACCGGGCTTAAGTCATGTAGCAGATGACAAATAATACGCACATATGTTCATTGTTCACACAATGAACAAATTGGTGCGTGCCGTCGGCTGGGTTAGAACCCTCTCTCTCTGGCTTGAGAGGTGAATCTTCTCCAACTAGGCTATCATCGCTTTTTTCATCAGGTTATCAGCGGTGCTATTTACAATCATTCGGAAACGTTTCCGATCGGATCCCAGAAATTTCAAACTCACATTCTTCGAGTCTCTACTTTCATAAATTTCGGAATAGAGAATCAAGTATAAATCCGATCGGAAGAATTAATCACATTTAAAAACTTATAAAAATAGACTGAGATTCGAATAATTTAGGTTAAAAATTTTTGAAACCCGAACGGAAACGTTTTCGAATGGTTGTGAATAGCCCTGCAGGTCAGATATTTTTACATAGGTTTCATATACGGATAGATATTCACTTATACTTCATGTGTTGAGTACTTCAGTAGAGTATAAATTAATTGACTAATTTTTTGCATAAATGATGTAAAATATAATAAATTATTACTATTACTATATAATACACATTTATAATGTTATATGTCTAATACAATTCTAATTTTTAATATAATAATTCACACTGACAATGTATAATCAGATTCTCAGGACGGATATGTTTAAACATAATATGTATTAATTTGCACGCCTTACGGCTGTTAATGGATGGACGTAATACTTAAGACCATGTACCACTAATATGCAAGTAAAGATTTTGACTTTGACTTTGACTTTGAGTGGATATCACTTTTTTTGTATAAAAATCTCGCGTTTCCGGAATCGATGGGTTTAGTACTATTTAGGCTACGAGTACTTACGAGTATATGTCTAGAGAGAGTTCCTTACTGTACTATTAACGAAAAGTGTAGGGTGAAGTGGGGCAAAGTCGTCTGTGGGGCAATTACGTCTTTCCAGAATTACTGACAAACCCATCACAAATTAGGCAACTAACGCCGTCTAACGTTACGGAAATCCGTCCTTAAAACGTGTTGTTTTACGTTCCCGCAGAATTTGTAGAGATATACTCCATTAGTGGAGCATAAATAAACTATGGGACTTCCTTGAAATCGACAAAAAAAGCAGCCGTTCTATACATTTTGTCGACGATACACGAACTTTTTGTATGGAACAGCTGTTTTTTTCTCGATTTCAAGTTTGCTCCATACTTTTTTCGTGCTCAGCTAGTGAAGTATATCTACCTCTACAAATTCTGCGGGAATGCAAAACAACACGTTGTATATCTATGTAGACAAAGCTACGGGCTAAAGTCCAGTCATTAAAACAAGTAGAAAGAAATTCGCGCACGCTCACATCAAAGAAGTTTAAAAATAAACCTTTAAAGTGGATTGAAGGTCACGCATTTTCTCATAAACACGATTCTAACAAATCACGTGAGTTAATTATAGGAGAATGCTGCGCTCAGCGCTGTCACCCGCGCGCAAAAAGTAGCGTGCTGTTCCAGACTATTGTCTATCTCTGTGACAAATTTCATACAGATCGTATACCTAGTCGTGTTTCGGGATGTAGTCCGGTGTAACCGTTCCGAAGACGGGTCTGAGCAGTAGCGCACTTGTAGCGCCTCACTCAACTGCCGTCTTTGTACTTCTTCACTCTACAAAACTACTAAAACGCCATTATAAATTAGCCTATGTGCAGTGCTCTGCCATACTATAATCTATTTCTGGGCCAAATTTCATCCAGATTCGTTCAGCCATTCTGGCGTGATTGAGTAACAAACATCCATCCATCCATTCGTTTTCGCACTTAAAATATGGCTGCGTTCCACGGTTGAATCTCAGAGTTTTAGGATAACAGAGTTATCCGGGATTGTGAATTACCTTAATTCGTAGTCCTGATTTAAAAAAAATACAATTTTTGACATTTGCTGAAATTGAAGCCGATTTCCAATTCCGATTACTTCAGTATTTTATTTAGATAATTTTGCCTATCCGATTATTATTTTTCAGAACTATATCTCAGTAACTTAAATCCATATCGTCACGCTTTTTCCCGAAGGGCCTGACAGAGGTGTATTACAACACCCACACTTGGCCGGACGATATCCCGTCTCAAATGTGACGGAGGACGAGTCTGTGGCCATACACCGGGTCCATCAGTTTTGCAGCAGATGTCATTATGTTTATGTCTCCCTGGCATGTTTGTGACGAATATCGTTCGGTGAAGTGTGGGTGTTGTATTACACCTCTGCCAGTCCCTTTGGGGGAAAGGCGTGACGATATGTGCGTTTAATTTATGTTCACTTAATGAACAAATTAATGCGCGCCTTAGGTTGGAATCGAATCCGCTCCCTCTGGAGGGCTATTCTTACGGAGTGAGATTCAATCTCACTTTTTTCCTCCTTATTGCTCTCGTTTGAAACGGTGTGAGAGTGACCAAGATAAAATCTCATCTCATCTCCCGCGTAAAGTGGTGAGCCCTCCTGGCTTGAGATATGATCCTTTTCCAACTAGCTTTTTCAATGAAAAGCTAATTTCAATATTTTTGATTATTATAATAATCAAAAATATTGAAAAATAATCACTAAAGACAGAAAAAAACATTTATTTTTTCTGTCTTTAGTGATTCTTTTTCAATATCTTTCTCGCACATTTCAATATTTTTGATTATTATAAATATCAAAAATATTGAAAAATAATCACTAAAGACAGAAAAAAAATGGTTTTTTTTTGTCTTTAGTTTTGATTATTATAATAATCAAAAATATTGAAATGTGCGAGAAAGATAGCGATGCCAAAGTCTGTCCCTAGAAGCGGAAAACATTAAAAAAAATATCTTACGAGCGTTGGGATTTTCCGTAAACGAAGTATAATCTAAGAATTTTTCCTACATACGACATTAGTATTTTGTAAGTGGGGTTTTATACATGCATTTATCAAGGAATTAAATCATTTTCCTTCACACAAACAAATTAGGATTTACCTAAGATATTACTTACGTGGTAAACAATCAAAATGAGGAGATTATACATAGATAAACTAGTATATTTGTGTGAGGGCGCGGAACGCATGCGGCCCGCGGGGCGTCTGACTATGAATATTGGAGAAGTACAGGCCGACCCTAGGGCCGACCAGAATCGCAAGGCTAAGAATAAGGAAAAAAGCACTTTGACAATTTAAGTACATAAGTACTTTTGTATTGTGAGCGATGATAGCCTAGTTAGAGAAGGATCACCTGTCAAGCCTGAGGGAGCGGGTTTGAACCCAGCCGACGGCACGCACCAATTTGTTCATTGTGTGCGTATTGTATGTCATCTGCTATATGACTGGACCCCCGTGTTTGGAAACAAGCTCGCCCCCTATCACATTTGGGACTGAATATCATCCGGCAAAATGTGGGTGTTGTATTACACCTCTGCCAGCCCCCTCGGGGGAAAGGCGTGACGATTTTTTTTATTTTGCAAAAGCGAGCGGTCCGCGCTATCTACGGAATGGGTTCCCGTGAAGCATTGAGAGATTTATTTAAAGAAATAAATATATTTACTTTACCTTCTTTGTATATCTTTGAAAATATTATGCACGTTCGCAAAAACCTACATAAATTTAAATTGAACGGTGACTATCACAATTATAACACTAGAAATAAGGATAGGATAGCTGTACCGAGATTTAGACTGACTAAGTCAAAAAAGTCATTTTTAGGCAATTGCGTTAGTTTTTACAATAAAATCCCGAAAAATATAACAGGGCTCACCGAGGGAAAATTCAAATCACATGTAAAAACTACATTAATGAAAAGAGGATATTATAAGGTTAAGAATTATTTAGAAGATAAAGATGTCTGGAGCCTTCCACTTCCGCCAAGTAGCCACTAGTATTTATATATTACCTAGTTGTAAGCCAAAATTTGTGAGCCTGTAATTTATTTATTATTTGAAAAAATAATGCCCCTCAGTTTCTTGCCTGTTCTTCTGAGTAGAGGCTTTTTGTCCAAACAAGGCGGTCGAGTCTATTTAAATAACTTTGACGTTCATAAGTGTATCTTTGATACCTAAATTGAATAAAAACATTTTGACTTTGACTTTGATATGTAAGTAGTTGTATACATTTTTTTTACATTCATGGAAATTTGTCGTGCATATAATGTTTTGTGTTTTTGCCAGTGACAAGTTAATCGGGTCTCTCTTTTATTGTCTTTTTACTGTCAGTGATGTTGATGACGATGATGATGATGATGAATTTTCCACATATCAGTACTTTACTGAAACTTTAAGTGAATTTTTTAGAGAACACAAAAAGTCGCGTTTCGCAATGTTTGTAAGTATTATTTTCCTACACTCATGCCTACACTCGAAGACATCACCAGTTTAAAAAAAATACACTAGCTGCGCCCCGCGGTTTCACCCGCGGTCCCACCGGAACCGTTTATTTTTTCGGGATAAAAAGCACTCTATGTCCTTTTCTGTACCCCAGACAACATGTATGCAAAATTTCAAGATGATCGGTTTGATTAGTTAGGGCGTTACAAACAAGCAAATGAGCAAACTCACTTTCGCATTTATAATATTACTTAGAGATTACGATGGCATCTTTTAGGTTTTCCGCTGAAATCCCCAATTTCTTAATGCAATTATGTATTACTAGCGACCCGCCCCGGCTTCGCACGGGTGCAATGCTGATACTAAATACACTACAGAAAAACTGTGAACGTTGTATATAAAATAGTTGTACATAGCTGCCCGCTCTGGCTTCGCACGGGTATAAGCAAAAAAATATTACTGTGAGATATCCATAAGAGATAGACATATACCATCGCGGAGTTTTCTGTAGACCTTTTCAATGTGTACAAATAATTAGTACATTATTTTGATAAATCTCATAGGGTTCAGCCTGCGTTTGCAATGTAAGCGGAAAAAAAATGATAATTTACGATATCACATTAGAAACCTCAAAAATAACAGTCCATTTTTCCATTTTTTTCTCCAATATTTATTGGATGTAATTATACATATTATAAACCTTTCTCTTGAATCACTGTATCTATTAAAGAAACCGCATCAAAATCCGTTGCGTAGTTTTAAAGATTTAAGCATACAAAGGGACATAGGGCCAAAGAAAGCGACTTTGTTTTATACTATGTAGTGATGTCTAAATCACAAGAATTAAAGTTTGAGTAGTTTGGCTTATGTAGGTTGAGGAATTAAATCATTTCAGATTTTACATACCTAATTAATGTAATACTTACTTACTGATGTTCTTTGATTTTCACAGACCTAAAATGTTTTATGCGTGTTGATTTTAGATTTATACAGTCCGATCACGAAAATCATGCCAAAAGTTAAAAAAAAGACTTGTTTTGACAACAACCTACCTACTTAATAAATGTCAAAGTCTTTGAAGAGTTCAACCAGTTTAGCTTTTTTATTGTTCGATTTTTGGCACAACAAGGTCGACCTATATCGATCTAGCTCACATATGATTTAGCTTTAAAACATCTGGCCGCATTAGTAACCCACTGTATGCCGGTAATACATATTGTAAGGGATCTCAGGTTCTTGAGTAATAAAATCTTCCCTCTTGACAATTTTGCATTTATTTTATGTTCTTATAGTATAGGTGTTACATGTTCAGAAGTCGGCGCACGAATGAAAACAAAATTTTTTTTTTTTTGGATGACTCTATGCTGTTGGCCACTGAGGCCTCGACAGCGTACCGGGCATTAGGCAAGCGCAGATGGCGCAGGGCCTCAAAAATGCTTACAAACTATGGGCGACGAGCGCAAGGGCACCTCTGAGGTACGGCCTCGGCTTGGGCTGTCGCCGAGGGAGGGGCGTCGAATTGCCCTGGCAGCCCAGAAGGGGCTTGCTCTAGGGCCCTAACGGGGACGGTTGAAGTTAAGGTTAAAAACAAAATAAATTATTATTAACAATGACTCGACCGCCTTGTTCGGAAAGGGAACCTCACCTCAGAAGAACAGGCAAGAAACTGAGGGGCGTAAAATAAGCGAACACTACGAGCTAACTAACCGATCTTCTAACAGACCTTGTAGGCAGTCTTCGACCTCGCCGGCGAGGTCGGTGTATGACAGTGTACCTTTGGTAACCGACGCCTATACCAAAAACTGAATACTTCCTGTTGCAAGGAGCTGGGCCGAGGAGGAGGAGCCGGGTCGGACGACCCCAGCGCCGCCGACGTGACGACGGCGATGGGGTCGTCCGGGTCGCCTAGGACGTTCCTAGGGCGCCTACGGAGAGGGGGAGGGTCTGTGGGATCTACGGAGTAGTCCACGGTGCGAGTGACAAGAGGGTTGGGGTGGTGAGGGGCTCTATCAAAGTAGCGCCGGGAGAGAAACTTGATGTACTGACGGATGGAGGGAAGTTCGAGATCGCAATGCAGGTCGGCGTTACGCTGGTACCAGCTAGCTCCGACTGCCTTGCGAATGAACCTATTCTGAAGGACCTGGAGCTTGTCCAGGTCTAGGGAGGAGGCATGAGCGAACACTACTGAAGCGTACGTCATGACGGGGCGGATGCACATTTTGTAAATAGTCACCTTATTCCTAAGGGACAATTTACTCCGTGTGCCTACGAGGTGGTGGAGTCGGCCTAGAATGAAGGCCGCTCGGTCCCGGACTATCTGGATGTGTTTCGAGAAGGTGAGTCGTCTATCGAGGGTCACGCCAAGGTACTTGGTGGAGGTAGCCCAAGGGACGGGCTGACCGTGAAGCACGAGTTGCTCCCGGTTAAAGGGCTTGGTGGGGTGAAAGTACATAGCTGCACTTTTGTCGGGATTGACCGTTATGGCCCACTTCTTGAACCAATCGCCAAGCTGGCGAAGGGCTCGCTGAAGTCGGCCACGCAGGTGGAGGGGATTCCAACCTCTGGTGTAGAGGGCAGTGTCGTCCGCGAAAAGCGCGAACTCTACTTTTGGAATCCGAGGGATGTCGTGAGTGTAGAGAGAGAAGAGGATAGGGGCTAGCGCTGAGCCCTGAGGGACGCCGGCGCTGATGGGATGAGGGGAGGAGCGAGTTCCATCGACGCGGTAGCGGAAGCTTCGATGGGTGAGATAGTCTTGGATGATGAGCACAAGACTGTCTGGGAACGCGAGTTGATATAGCTTGTATATCAACCCGTTGTGCCACACCTTATCGAAGGCTTTCGCGACGTCGAGGAAAACCGCTAGGGTCCCCTGGGGCTTGGGAGTGGTGAAGCCACAAGGTCTCTGATTGAAACCTTCTAGGACGTACTCCGTGATGCGGTGTACTTGTTGGACGCAAGAGTGTCTGGACCTAAATCCAAACTGCTCGTCTGGGAGAATGTGATTCTCCCTGACATGGGACCAGATGCGCTTCAGAAGGATGCGCTCGTAAATCTTCCCAATGGAGCTGAGAAGACTGATGGGACGGTAACTAGAAGGCTCGGTAGCCTTCTTGCCTGGTTTTCGAATGCCGATAACATCGGCAGTCTTCCAGGGGTCGGGGAAGATGCAGTTGGTCATGGCGGCATTGAAGATGCTTACTAAGAGATGGATAAGGGCAATGGGGAAGAGTTTGAGCACTCTGTTGGTGATACCATCTGCACCTGGGGACTTCTTGGCGTGGAGGTCCTTGATGATCGACTCAACTTCCGAAGCCGTGACCGGCTCGAGGGAAGAGAGGGGAGGGAGGGAGGAGACTTCGTCGACTACCGCGTCCACCGACTCGCGATGAGCGGGGTCGACTTGGTCTAGACTGGGGCTGCACTGCGCCTCGAGGCTGTCGGCCAGGCACTCGGCCTTTTCCACATCCTCGAAGGCGGGTGGGAGATTGGGTCGTGTCAGGGGGGGCATGGATGACGTCTTGTCGGATTTCATAGATCGCACCAACTTCCAGTAAGCCAGATGAGATGGTTCGATCTCTGAAAGAAGTTTCTCCCACCTCTGATTACGGAGTTCACGTATGCGGGTCTTTACGGCACGCTCGTAATACCGCATAGTGACTCTGTTCTCTTCGGTGGGAGTCCAGTCGTAAGCCCTAATGGCAGAGTGTTTTGCTCTCAATAGCTCCCTCACGTCCTCGGGAAGGGCCCAGCGTTGGTCGCCCTCGACTGGGACCTGTCTCGAGGAGCCGCCAATGGCGGTGTGAAGGTGACTATTGAGCGCATCGAGGGAGAGGGAGACATCGTCTGGGGTGACGATGTCGTCGGGGATTCGGTCTAGGTCGGGTGAGTTGGTTTCCTTTAGGCTCTCACCTAAAAGCTTCCAATTCACCACAGTCCTAGTCGGGGGGGTACTGATGGCTGAGTCGGGGCCCAGGGACATCAGAACCGGTCGGTGGTCAGAGTCAAGCTCGTGTAGCACTTCTAACGAGCGTAGCTGAAGCGCTATGCCTTTTAGAAGTGCTATGTCGAGTATGTCTGGCCTAAGGTCAATGTTGAAGGGGAAGTGGGTCGGGGAGGACGGGGGAATGACGTCATAGCCCAAGTCGGTGGAGAGAGTGTCCATAAGGGACCCTCTCGTGTTAGTGGCGTTGCAACCCCACATGGTGTGCTTGCTGTTGAAGTCGCCCGCCAGAATGACGGCGCTTCCGAGGGAGAGAAGTGACTCGAGATCACTTCTGAGGAGAGGTTTGTTACCAGAGTGGTAACAAGACGCAATGATGACGGACTGATGGCCCGTCATCGATAGGCGGCAACAGGATGCCTCCAGGTTCGTGAGAGGAGGAGTGTCGATGGGAATGCAGTGGAGAGATCTTTTGTAATAGATCAGGGTACCACCCCCGCGGGCGGTAGTCCTGTCATTACGAACCAGAGCATAGTTTGCGACCCTAGGGTCCCTCATGCTCGGTTTTAGAAAGGTCTCGCACACTAACATGACATCGACCTGATGGGTCGTGAGGAACTCGTGGATGAGGGGACGTGAGTTCCCCGAGGAGAGGCTGTTGGCATTGTAAAATGCCAACGTCAACGCGCGCGGCTTCACTTTCGTCGTTGTACTATCCATGACAGTTACGACGAAGTGACGCGGGGAGCGAAGTGCTTCAGAGCGCGGAAGAGATCGCTGTGAGTCGCCATGATGACCAGTAGGTCACCAGGGCGTTCACGGACGAGTTGAGCCACCTCGCGGACCTCGTCGAGGTCAAAACTCGAGGAGATCTCAGTGAGAAGGTGGAAATCCGCCGTGAGGCCAGAAGGGCTTTGGGCGGGCATGCGGGGTGCAGGAGCCACGGGTGGGGGGATCGGGCGGCTCGGGGTAGCAGCGGGGTAGGGGAGCTGCACTGGGCGAGACACCGGTGTCTGGAGCAGGGATGGGGGTTTCGACCAAGCGTTGGTCGAGGGACGGGGCGCGTCGACGAATTTCGGCGCAGCGGGGGCGGGTGCTACCCGGAGCTTGGCACCGGTGCCTTGGGACCGGGGAGGGTTGCGGGAAGGAGGGGTCCTTTTCGACCCAGCCGCGGCCTTCGGGGCCTTAGGGCAACCGCGATAATTCGCAGTGTGCCCTTTCGTCCCACAGAGGACGCAGCTGGGCGGACTGGGATCCCCCTTCTTGCGGCTGCATGCTGCAGTGGCATGGTCACCCGCGCACTTTACGCAGCGGAAGGCCGCTTCGCAAAAACGCGCGGCGTGGCCATACAACTGGCAGCGGTGGCATTGACCCGGAATGCCTTTGGATCGGGGAGCCTCGACCTTAAGCCCGGAGAGGTTGAGTACCTTCTCGACTGAGAAGATTCTCTTGCCCTCCTGGTTGCGGTCGAGGATGACCAGAACGAGGTCTATGGGGGCCTTGGTGCGAACGTTGGTCATACGGTGCACCTGTTGGACCGGGAAGCCCTGGGACTCGAGGTCAGTACGGATGAGGTCCGTACTGATCTCTTTGGGGAGGCCGCGTATAACTACGCGAAGGACTTTCTCGTCCTCAAGGGGGAAGGCGTGAAACTGGATCTGAGCTTCACGTAGGAGACGGGTAGCGCGACGGTACTCGTCGGAGGAGGGGATGGCGACGGAGATACCGTCCTTGTGGCTCTTACCAGAGCACCTGATGCTCTGGTCGGCGAAGATCTTAGAGATCTCCGGCCAGCGCTGCCTGTCCCTAAGGACAAAGGGTCGGGGGGGTCTCGGCGGTCTGGGCGCGGGAGCCACGTCCATCTCGTCCGAGTCGTCGGAAGACGGAGGAGTGCCTGCAGCGATGCAGGAGGCTTTGGACGGGGGAGGGGAAGCAGCGGCGGGGCGCTTCTTCCCTTTGGGAGCAACGAGGGTGAAGCCCTCGTCGCTTGGGCCGGCCACGTCCATCTCCGTCGAGACGGCAGAGGCCAAGGAGGTCGCGCTCTCTGACCTGACGGTCAGGGCGAGACGCGAGCGACTCCTATGACGGGAGAGAGAGCGGCGATTGCCCTCTCGCCCTTTTCGAGATCGTGCCTCGTGCGAGGAACGCTCTCTTACGGGCGAGCGGGCCTTCGGGGTCGGGACGGCCGTCGGCCCTCTGAGGGAGGGCGAGGGCATGAAAACAAAATGGCGCCCGCGCTACTTAAATACCTTTAAGTATATTTATACTAGGTTCCCTAAAGAGCGAGATGGACAATCGGCCTCGCTCTGACCTAGGCTAAGTACTGATTTTCATACATTGCAAATGAATAAAGTATCTACGTGTTTTTCTACGTGTTTTTCTTCTTGTCCGCAACATCCTCCCCTCGGCGTAGTTCTTCGCAGCCGCCATCAATCGGGAGGACAATAAGCCGCCTCACAGGTCGCCGAAAAATTCCGCCCCGCGTTCGCACGTCCGCGCTCCGCACTGCACCATCCGGTCCCTCATATATCCTCTCCACTTCGCCCCGCGGCCATACTCCGCGTGGTAGCAATCCATCAGCGATAATGACTATGTCGCCTTTTTCGATGTTCCGCGCAGGTCGTCGGACGTCACCTCTAGGCGTTAACGTAGGCAGATACTCCTTCAGCCACCGCTCCCAAAATGCGTTGGCTAGGCCCTGCGCTGCTCGCCACGCCCTTCTGTCCGCCAAATCGCATGCTCCGACGATAGGCAGACCGTGCGCGGTGCCCAGTAGTAAGTGGTTCGGAGTGAGCGCTTCTGGATCCGTCGCGCACACTGATACATGAGTGAGTGGTCGTGAGTTTATAGTGTATTCGATCTCGGCGAGCGCTGTAGCTAGCACCTCCTCCTTTGGCGCCTTGTCGGTTAGGATGAGTGATAGGGATGTCTTGACGCTCCTTATCATGCGCTCCCAGGCTCCTCCTTGGTTCGGCGCCCCGGGGTCGATATAACGCCACTCGATTTTTCTAATCGAGGTAAACTCCTTCAGGCACGGCAACCATTCTTCATATGCCCTCTTCATTTCCACCTCGCTTCCGTGAAAATTAGTCCCGTTATCGCTATGGAAGGAAATCGGAAAACCTCTCCTTGCTGCCATGCGACGAATGGCCATAATCGCGGAGTCCGTGCTTAGACTGGCCAGTAGCTCGATGTGCACCGCGCGGGTAACCAAACAGGTGAATAATAGTCCCCACCTTTTTTCCCTGCGGCGTCCTATAGTCACCCACATCGGGCCGAATCCGTCCAAGCCGCAGCGCGCGAACGGCCGCGTGTATGCATCGAGGCGCTCCTTCGGTAGATTTCCTTTGACCGGCGTGGCGGGCGGTCTCCTTCGTATGCTGCACCACGTACATAGTTGAATTATTTTTCTCACCGTCGGTCGCAGGTGAAGAATCCAATATCTCTGTCGCATATTATTCACCACATGCTCTCTGCCGATGTGGCCATTTTGTTCATGTTCGTGTCGTATTAGCAGGCGTGTCAGCGCGTGTCGGGCGTCGAGGAGCGGGGGCGACTTCGTTTCCTCGGTTACGGGCGCGGCGTTTATGCGTCCGCGCAGGCGCAGCACCCCGTCCTCGGCGTACACCGGGTCCAGCTTAATAAGTCGGCTCGTTCTGGCGACAATTCTTCCGGCGCGCAGCCTTTTTATTTCCTCGGGAAACGCCTCCGCTTGCGCCTGTTGCAGTAGTACTCGTTCGCTTTTAAGTATATATTCTACATCGGTCGCGCTGCTGCGTTTTCTACATTTATCGATAAAGTGTAGAACTTTCGCCATTGTTCGTAGCAGACGCTTGTAGGACGAGAATCGTTCGAAGTCAACGATTGGCGTCCGTTCTGTAGTTCTTATAGTGAGAACCTCGGCCTCGTCTATTTTTCTTGTTTCCTCTTTCGGCCAGCGGTCCTCTGGAGCTCTCAAGAAGGGCGGGCCTGTGAACCAGCGGTCCGTGCTTCTCAGCTGGGTGTTGCCTGCGCGCGTCGCATCGTCGGCGACGTTGTATGCGGTCGGCGTCCATCTCCACTCGTCGACAGCTGTCAGCTCTGCGATCTCGCCGAGGCGGTGCGCGACATATGGCGTGTAGCGTGTTGAATCGTTTCGTATCCAGTGAAGCGCCGTTTTCGAGTCGCTCCAATACACGACGCGCCCTGTATATCCGTGTTCTTTCTTTATTTCCGACGCTAGTCTCGCGCCGATCAGATTCGCCTGTAGTTCCATGCGCGGTATGCTTTGCGGCTTCATTGGCGCCACTTTCGCTTTTCCGGCGATTAAAGTGAGGTGTACGCTTTCATCGCTATACGAATACCTCCAATAAGCCGCCGCTGCGTAGGCTTGCTCGCTGGCGTCGCAAAATATATGCAGTTGTCGGTCTTCAGCAGGTCTCAAGCTATAGCAGCGCGGGAGTCGCAGTTTTTCAATATACTCCAAATCGCGGATCCATTCAGCGAAGCTCGTTGCCTCCTCCGGTGGTAACGGGTCGTCCCATGACAATGCGTGGCGCCACAAGCTCTGCAATATCACTTTGGCCGAGATGACGTACGGCGAGATTTGTCCGGACGGGTCGAAGACGGACATGACGGCCCCTAGCGCCTCCCTTTTCGTAGGTGTGCGCGCGCCGGATTTTACCTCCTGCGGTATCCTCGGCATCTCGGTGTTGAAGGCGAGCTCATCCGTGGCAGCGATCCATTTGAGACCTAGGGTTTTTCCGTATTCGTTTCCGTTTGCACCGAATTTCTTGGGAGTAGTAGCTCGTTCGGCGCTACCTACTCCCCTTAGTAGCTGAGGCCGGTTCGAGCTCCATCCTGCGAGCTCAAATCCTGCTTTCCGGTGCACCTCGGTGACTTCTCGAATCGTCTCGGCCGCTGTGTCCTCGTCGTCGAAGCTCTGCACCCAGTCATCCATGTAGTGACAGGTGGTTATCGGGGCGTAGGCCAGCGGGTGTGTGTCGCGGTGTTCTTCCGCATTTTTGTTGCGCACGCTGTGCGCCAGGAACGGTGAGCTTCTGGCGCCGAAGATCATCGACGCCATCTCGTACGTATCCGGCGGTCGCGCTCGTTCTGAGTCGCGCCACAAGAAATGTTGCACGGCTCGGTCTTCTTTTCTTATTTTTATTCTCAGAAACATTTCGCGGATGTCAGCTGTTATCGCAACCGGTCGTTCTCGGAAGCGATAAAGTATGCCGTTCAAACTGCTCAGTAGATCCGGGCCGTCCAGTAGCGCATCGTTCATGCATGTTCCATTTGCTCGTGCCGCTGAGTCAAATACTAGACGGATTTTTCCTGGCTTGTTTGGGTTGGTGACTGCGAAATGTGGGAGGTACCACATCCTAGGATCCTCGCTGTGCTCGGTGTTGCATTTTATTGCATATCCCTTTTCGATTAATTTATTTATTTCTCCGGTGTAAGATTTCTTGAACTCCGGTGATCTATCCATTTTTCGCTCGATTCCTTTCAAGCGTTGCATAGCCATGCCATAGTTCGGTGGCAGGTGTACGTTATCGGTGCGCCATGGCAGCCCCACCTCGTAATGACCTTCGGTTCTTCTCACCGTCCGGTTGAATATTTCTACCGCTCGTTCATTGGCAGCAACCGGCTTTGGTTTGTTTGAGATCCCGATCGCATCTAATTCGAAGTGAGCTTTCACCAGGTCGTGCAGCTCGTCGTTGTGCAGCTCTTTTTCCTGCATTGTTCGGATGTGCAGCGCGCGCTCCTCGCGTGCCACGAGCGTGCTCCGTGGTGCAGTCCCGTGCAGTACCCACCCAATCTCCGTTCGGGATGCTGCTGGCTGCGTTCTCTTCCCGGTGAGCAACTCTCGTGACACTATCAGGTGCCAGTTGTCGGCTCCGATCAGAATGCGCGGCGTGGCGTTTGAGTAGCAGACGTTCTCGGCGCGCAGGTTCTGCAGATGTGGTTGGTCGAGTAGCTCTCGAGGCACCGACTGACTTCCAAGCTCTAGGCGCTCTACGGTGCGTGCTCGGATAGCGTGGTAGTCCTTTTCTTGCCTTCCCTTTATTTCTATTTCCACGGCTCGGCTACTTGCTTCCCTTTGGCTCGACGTTACACCGTAGATGTTGAGCGGTCGTGCGGGTCCTCGGGCTCCGATGCGGTCTGCCAGTTCTTGGTCGATGAGGCTAATGGTCGACCCTTCATCCATCAGGCCGAACGTTTCCATTTCGCCTGCGGGTCCCTTCACAGTCACCGGACATACCTTTAGCAGGACGCCTCGATCTGCTCGTACTTGTGCGGACGCTGTGATGGCAGAATCCTCACCCGGGGAGGGGCTCTTCTCCCCTCGTCTTTTTGGTGAGTGTAACAACGCATGATGCGACATTCTGCACTCCTCTACTCCGCATCTCTTTGCTTTGCACGAAAAACGTCGGTGTTTATTGTTGATACATAAAAAACATATTTTCGTTTCCTTGGCCCAGCGCCACCGGTCCTCCGTGGACATTTCCTTTAATTTTCCGCACTGAGTCGTGACGTGCTCTCCTCCGCAGCAATAACACTTATTTTTTCCCGGCGTGTCACTCGTAGTGTAGACGTTGGCTCGTGTTGTTCGTTGCGTTTGTCGCTGCGCAGGCGCGCCCGTCGGTCTTGACTGGGCGGACGTCGCTGAGGCGGTGTAGCAGTGGCGGACTGCGCGCTCGGCTTCTCTCATGAAGAATCGTGACAGTGTTGTGATCTCTGCCTCTTTTCGGGACGTGTGTTCTTCGGCATAATCACACCATCGCGCTCTTAAGTGCTCACTCATTTTCTCCGTAATGTTTCGCACTAACATCGGGTTCTGTAGATAACCCTTTTCATCGAGGCACGCTATCACTGTCACTATATTTTGCAACTTAATTGCGAAGTTGTTAAGTTCGGCCGCTGTCGTTCCTATGCGCGGCAGTTTTCTTAGTTCATCGAATGCTTGGTCGATAATAATTTCTGGCCGTCCGTAGCGTTGTTCGAGCGTGGACATTATCGCCGATGGCTCCGTTGCGGTGTATAGTAGCGCGACGACGCACTGCCGTGCTTCACCTTTGAGGCACGCGCGTAGCCTGGCGAGGTTCTCGCTCGACGGGATCCCGTAGACAGTGGTGGCCTCTCCGACGGCGGCCTTGAACGGTAGCCACTCTCCTGGGGCTCCGCTGAACGGCGGCAGGTCAGGCGGTCTTCTGTAACGGTTGCCTCGTGCCATTTTTTCTAGCGCGTCGGCCAATCGATCGATGCCGCGTTCGCGCGGCGCTGCTTTTTGTGGTGACGATGCGCGGTGGGGCGATGCGCGTCTGTGCGCAGTTAATGCGGCTTGGTTCGGCACTGTTTGCACGTTTTCCACCCACTCACTGACACGGCGACTATTTTCTAATATCGCTTCACATTCGCTTCCTCGGTCCGACTCCTCTCGTATCGTTTCGATGTCGGCGGCCAGTTTTTTCTTAATGAGACTGGCTTGTATCTGCAAATCTTTTCTCTGTATTTGCACCAGCCTTTCCTCTGCTTCAATCTCCGCGCGGCGGATTCTCGCGCTGATGCTGATGGCGGAGTGCTGTGATCGGACGGACGGCGCTCGGTCCGCCTCACCCGTAGCAGTGGTCGCGAGCGGCATCGCGGAGCTCGTAGTCACAAGTCTCGTCGTGGAGGGCAGATCGGGAACAGGTGCGGGCGCCGCGTGCGCAAGCGGACGCGGCGGGGCGGTGGACGGCGACGCGGGGTAGTCGACGTACACGCGAAGATCCGCCTCTTCGGCGGCTTTGCTTCGAGTCGTCGGCATCTTGATCTTCGACACTTCACTGCCCTACGTCCCTACCTGCCTACTCTAGTTACCCAAACTTAACGCTATCCTGTGTCCCGACGCTCGCGCAGGTCCCGACGCTCGTGCCGGTCCCGACGCTCGTGCAGGCTGGAGTTCGCCAACCCGTCGCACCGTTCGGTGATTTTCTGTTTTCACCCGACGACCCGAAGCAGTCGCACCGTTGGGTGATCTTCTTTTTTCACCCGACGACCCGAAGCAGTCGCACCGTTGGGTGATCTTCGAGCCTTGGCTCGGCCTTCTCTTTTGAGCAGGAACAGGAAACCGGCTCGGGCAAAGTATAACGCAGCCCTAGCCGTTGATCGCACCGCACGCGCGTTCGGAGCGTGCGGTCGCTGTTTCCGACGATCTTCCTGCTGGTGGAGATTCACCACACTCACGGTCAGAGCGTGTGGTACTCCTCTTCGTCCCACGAGCGAAAGAGACGCGCTCAGTGGGCCCCTCGTACTCGTATTCTTGCGATAGTGGTTGTAGTGAAAAGGCGCCGACTTTTCTTGTTCGTTCTTGTATTCGGCAGTGAAGGACCAGCTTTGTAAGGGATCTCAGGTTCTTGAGTAATAAAATCTTCCCTCTTGACAATTTTGCATTTATTTTATGTTCTTATAGTATAGGTGTTACATGTTCAGAAGTCGGCGCACGAATGAAAACAAAATGGCGCCCGCGCTACTTAAATACCTTTAAGTATATTTATACTAGGTTCCCTAAAGAGCGAGATGGACAATCGGCCTCGCTCTGACCTAGGCTAAGTACTGATTTTCATACATTGCAAATGAATAAAGTATCTACGTGTTTTTCTACGTGTTTTTCTTCTTGTCCGCAACACATATATTTTCTCAAAATTGACGCGGCATGGTGCAAAAACCAACTGGTTCCTGTAACCATGCCATGCGTCAGCTAAGTTTAGGATAAATCTCTGACACCATAAGACTATTCGGAGAACTTCATTTTTATTCGACTTAAATACGAGCTCTACATAACATATAATTATTTTTACTATACTAATTGTAAAATGACATTAATGAAATATTTTTGAAGTGAAACTTCTAATGCGACTTCCAACAAGGTTGCGTTAAACGTTTAACGCTCCTGGGGAGGGGGAAGACAGAGCGAGAGTGAATGGGTGGCACTCGAACGCATGTGCGTAGTGAGAGAGATACACAGAAGTTTCACTTTTTCCGCGCGGAGGGACTCCACACATTATTTTTATTTTTGCATAATTTTCAATTATTATTGTTTTGACATTCATTTTTAATTATAAATAAATATATTTACTGTGACGTGTAACTGCAGGAGTTATGAATAAATTCTGATTTCTGATTAAATATAGGAGTAAAAGTAAGCTACTTTTCAGCGTTAGCGATTGTACAAATAGAATCACTTTGATTGCAAATTGTTTAGGGCCTAGTCAGTCTTAACCTTTTGAGCGTCACATCAAAACCGCATATCATATGTTTTCTGTGTTCACACCACACAAAATCCTGGCAAATTATCTAATTTTTATTTCAATGATTTGGTCCCACTAACAATATTTTGACGGGGCGTGTTTTAAACTGACGACGTTTCAATATTTTTATTTTTATACTAGCTGCGCCCCGCGGTTTCACCCGCAGTTAAAAAGTATCCTATGTGTTATTCTAGACTATAATCTATCTCTGTGCCAAATTTCATCCAGATCTGTTCAGCCATTCTGGCGTGAAAGAGTAACAAACATCCATACATACAAACTTTCGCCTTTATAATATTAGTAGGATATTTATATTTTTTTGAAATGAAAGGTTCTATGTCATTATATATCTACGTTCTTTTCTGTACCCCTTACTACGTACATGCAAACTTTCATAATGATCGGTTGAGTAGTTAAGGCGTGAAAGCCCTGCAAACAAACCCACTTTCGTTATTATAATGTACCAGTTGTTACCCGCGACTTCGTTCGGGTATATTCAGAAAATAGTATCCAAAAACGTTTCTCGTGATATAATGGAACTAATTATCAAATTCCATCAAGATCCGTTTAGCCGTGAAAACCCTACAAACAGACAGACTGACAGAGTTACTCTCGATTTTATAATAAAACCTCCTTAGCAATAAACGTTGTATAGCCTCGGGATAGTTATACTGTGTTTTGTCTTTTTCGATCCTGTTCCAAAATGTAAATGAAAGAAAAAGATAAAACACTGTATATATGTTTGTAGTCAGTCAGTATGTTTGTAAGTTTTTCACGGCTAAACGGTTGAACAGATCTGTAACACAGAACTGTGAGCGACAATGACTTTGACTGCCTCGGTAGCTCAGTTGGTAGTGAACCTGCCTTCTGAGCTTGGGGGCGTGGGTTCGATTCCCGTCTAGTGCAAACGTTTATGTGAAGAACATTTCTGTTTGTTCTATGTCTGGGTGTTAATATATAATTTAGTATGTATCAAAAAAATATATCTTAAGTATGTATATCAGTCTCTGGCACCCATAGTACAAGCTTTGCTTAGTTTGGGGTCAGGCGACCGTTTGTGCAATAATGTCCCCGAATAATAAATAAATAATAAATAAATAAATTCGGGACACTTTCACACACGGTCGCCTGACCCCAAACTAAGCAAAGCTTGTACTATGGATGCCAGAGACTGATATACGCATACTTAGATATTTTTAAATACATACTTAAATAGATATTACCACCCAGACATAGAACAAACACAAATGTTCATCACATAAATGTTTGCCCTAGGTGGGAATCGAACCCACGCCCCCAAGCTCAGAAGGCAGGTTCACTACCAACTGAGCCACCGAGGCAATTTTTATTTATTTATTAAATGGCGCTTAAAAGGTTAGGGAAAGTCCACCTCTCGTCAATCCTATCCCACATCGCACTCCCGGATCCTAAATTTCGCGATACCACACGGCACGGTGTGAAAACAAACAGTTCTTATAAGCATGCGTCAGCCAAGTACAAGAATCAAGGATATTTATAGCGACGGGATAAACTACGTTTGTTACTAAGAAACCTGTTGTACAGATTTCTATTAAACAACTTTACAATTAGTACGACTCAGGGCCAATGTCAAACCGAAGGGAACCGACGGCCGATGTTACTTAGTTGGAAGCCAAAATTTGTGAGACTTAAAAATAAATAAATGGACGGTTTTATATGGTTAAGAATTTTTTAGAAGATAAAGATGTCTGGAGCCTTCCACTTCCGCCAAGTAGCCACTAGTATTTATAGATATTACCTAGTTGTAAGCCAAAATTTGTGAGACTGTAATTTATTTATTATTTGAAAAAATAATGTCCCTCAGTTTCTTGCCTGTTCTTCTGAGTAGAGGTTCTTTATCCGAACAAGGCGGCCGAGTCTATTTAAATAACTTTGACGTTCATAAGTGTATCTTTGATACCTAAATTGAATAAAAACATTTTGACTTTGACTTTGACTTTATTAATTTGAACTGATATGTAGGGATTGTTTTTAATTAGCGCATTACCCCCCCTCCCTTAATGCGAGTAATGGCTCGTAGCATTTCTGCTTCCTACTACGTAGGTAATCCGGCTCTGTTACCTCTGAATTCCCTCTCTTCTCATTCATGTCCTTCTTCACGCAGTACTTCCATACCTTCTTTGGTCATCCTCCCTCGCATCGCGCGAACTGTAAAGCCGCGTACTGCTATACCTAACTGTATGATGTAATGTTACTACAGCTATTGCGTGGGGGGCAATTCAGCTGACCACAGATAGTTGATGCTTAACTGAAACGTTGTCGTTGCGTTTGTCAAAAAAACGGACAAGCAACGGCTGAGTACCAAAGTCAAAGTCAAAGTCAAACTGTTTTTATTCAATTGGGTATCAAAGATACACTTATGAACGTCAAAGTTTTATACTTTATAGACTTGACCGCCTTGTTCGGATAAAGAGCCTCTACTCAGAAGAACAGGCAAGAAACTGAGAGGCATTATTTTTCTAAATATAAATAAATACTCTCACAAATTTTTGCTTACAACTAGGTAATATCTATGTACTAGTGGCTACTTGGCGGAAGTGGAAGGTTCCAGACATCTTTGTCTTCTAATAATCATAATTTTATTATGGAAACTGACGTGGTTTTCACACATTATGATTTAAAACACGGGAATTACTCACGTACGATTCAGTCGATTATTCCGACTATAGTTTCAACCGCATTCGGCGGTCTTCATCAGGGCGAGTGCGCGCGCGCGGCTGCGTCTCGCATAGCACTCAACTGAATCGTACGTGAGTAATTCCCGTGTTTTAAATCATAATGTTCTAAATAATTGTTTAATTATAAGTTTAAAATCTGGTGGCTCTGCGAGCTATATACCTCGCTGCTGATATCAATCCTCTTGTACAGATCGCATTCCTCAACCGTTTCTCGTGAAATTTGGTGTAAAGGTTCCATAATTATGCAGAAGAAATTTGACCTGTAGATGAAGATAGATCCGGACAGAAATCCAGACAAAATCGGAATTGCTCCGCAGCATCCATGATGACTGATGACCGATGGGGTCGAAAACTTCTCGAATGTAGCGCACTTGTAGCGCCTCACTCAACTGCCGTTTCTGTACTTCTTCACTCTATAAAACTTCAAGGCTAGAGTGAATAAGTACCTGGTAGGTCGTCGTGCTCCATCTTAGACCACAACATCGCTTAACATCTGGCGAGTTGGTGGTCAAACGCCGACCTCTACATTAAAAAAAAATGGATACCATGTACCGGCAAGCGCAGCGTAGTACGTCCACCCACAAGGTGGACAGATGACCTTGTCAAGACCGCAGGATCGCGCTGGATGCAGGCCGCTACCAACCGGTCTTATTGGAGATCTATGGAGGAGGCTTATGTCCAGCAGTGGACGTCCTATGGCTGATGGATGATCCATGATAACATAAAGTCAAAGTCAAAATGTTTTTAGTCAATTTGAATTTGAATGTTTGAACACATATGAAACCGAATTGCCACCTAGTAGACGTTATTTAACCTACTCCATAGTGACTATGATAATATTCTACACACGCCACTCTTGGCAACACTCCCTAACAACTGTTTTATACATTACATCTAATAATAACATTTTTACTTGCATAATACTGTTAGTACAGACTAGTGAGTATTCTGTGTTGATAATCGCCGAGTCACCCTCGACGGAATCTCTTCCCGATTGTGACTGTTCTGTTGCAATGTTTGTATGATGCAGGTTTTTTTTTAACCGACATCAAAAAAGAAGGAAGTACAATCACACTAATATCACCTCTAGTACGTTTAAGGATGCCGTAAAAAATCGTATTTATCTAAATTGCCTTGTTAAATTGTTAATGTTACTTTCTTTTAGTGATATTATTTGTAACAATTAGTATATTTTATTATCTACTAGCTGCGCCCCGCGGTTTCACCCGCGGTTAAAAAGTGCTATTCTAGACTGTAATCTATCTCTGTGCCAAATTTCATCCAGATCTATTCAGCCGTTCTGGCGTGAAAGAGTAACAAACATCCATCCATCCAACCATACATACATACAAACTTTCGCGTTTATAATATTAGTAGGATAGGTATTTTAAGTATTAGAATGTATTATATTAGTATGACATGTATGTTTATGTAAGTATAATTCAAATAGTTTAAGTAGGTGTATCAACACTCTTATTTTTGTTAATTTTTGCACACCCATGTCCTATACTCTTTCATAAGTACCTTCTCCATCCTAAGGTTGCCTGGAAGAGATCGCTCTTAGTGATAAGGCCGCCAGTTGTTACACTACAGTTTAAGATTTTTCTGTTTTTTTGTTATTGTTATTTCTGGTGTGAACAATAAAGTGTTTATCTATCTATCTATGTATCTAGTGAGTGGCTCTGTGAGTGACTTCGAGGCCGGCGTCTGTCCCCTACAGTGGCCCTATTCGGAGATTTAAGATTTTCATCTCACCTTTTTTCGTCCTTGTTGCTCTCGTTTGAAACGTCATAGGTGTGAGAGTGACCAAGATAAAATCCTTATCTCATCTCACGCGCAGGAATAGCCCCCCAAGTCGAATTATTAATACTCAAATTTCTTGAAAACCATTTGTCAGATTATGATGAAATTTAGCATGTACAATTAAATTAACAATATCTCCGCCCCTATGTTCTTGTTTTTTTTAAAACGTTCTCAAGCTGAAATAGAGGTATGAAAAATATCCTCATTTTTACTGATTTATTCAATAGATAGACAAAGCAAATCATAAATTCCATTACACAGGGAGGTTGTCTACATCATTAGCTAAACTTGTGCTAAAGCTACTGTGCCAATTTCATCATAATCTGACAAATGGTTTTCAAGAAATTTGAGTATTAATAATTCGACTTGGGGGGCTATTCCTGCGCGTGAGATGAGATGAGATTTTATCTTGGTCACTCTCACACCTATGACGTTTCAAACGAGAGCAACAAGGACGAAAAAAAGTGAGATGAAAATCTTAAATCTCCGAATAGGGCCACTGTAGAGGAAGACAGAGATCCGGACAGAATTCGGACATACGAAAGCATTTTTGGCGACATTGAATGCGAAGTTAGTCTAGGTCGCCTAGGTCGAAATTGGTTAGGTCGCCGGACTCTTAACAGTTTGTATCAATACCCTTATCGCTAAAAGGCTTTTTTTTTTTTTTTTTTTTATTACATAATAGGCTTGCGTTTGGCCGCCAACATGCCTGATGATATAAGCAGTGATGCGGCCTACGATGGAGCACGCTTGCCTAGAACAAACCGATTCACTCGAGACTTGAAGACACCCAGATTATAAGTGTCGGGAACACACAGTCTGGCAGAGTATTCCACACTCTAGCGGTCCGTATGAGAAATGAGGAACCAAAGCGTTTCGTGCGTGTTGTAGGTATGTCAACCTTAGAACGATGCCGCTTTTTCGTAATCTTTGTTGTTTTATAGAAGAACGGGCTAGGGAGAATAAGGTCATGCAAACCAGATGCACACTCCCCGAAATGTATCCGATAAAAAACCGATAGACTAGCAACCTTGCGCCGATGATCCAAACTTTGAAGTTTGGCCTGGACAAGGGAGTCGTTGCCAATGAGCTTCTTCGCTCGTTTCTCGATGGACTCCAACGCCTCGAGCTGGTACTTGGCCGATTCATCCCAAAGGTGCGAACAGTACTCCATGCACGACCGAACCTGTGCCTTATATAATTAAAGCAACTGTTCCGGCGTGAAGTACCGTCGCACCTTCGAGAGGATACCCAGCTTTTTAGCAGCTAATTGAGCCTTAGCCTCAATATAGGAGCCGAAGTTGAGGGTCGAAGTCAAAGAAACTCCTAAAAGCTCAAGGTTGTTATTAATCGTGATGGATACACCTTGGAAAGTAGGAACCAGTTCGAAAGGCCTCCTTTTTGCGCTACAATTCTTTATGCAGACTACACTACCTTAAAAACTTCCTAACCTTACAACTACTACCCTCTATAAATTATTGACCTTACATAAACTAATTATTAGGTAGTAATTTATTTATTTCTATATCTACACGAGTAAGCATCTATTCATCGCAGTTAATTATTCTACCTCATTTTACATGTTTAACTCATACTTGTTGTATCATTCTTGCACATCTCCAGTGAATACGTAGCCTTAAAAGTGATCACAATATTTTATTGCGCGCGCGCATTCCAAACAGGTTTCATCGGACCATCTGTTCAGTTTTTTTTTCTGTGCAATTCGTAATGCCATATGACCAGCGTCTAGCCAATCACCCTCAGTAGAAGCACAGCATATCCATGCATATATTATTCACTAGCTGCGCCTCGCGGTTTCACCCGCAGTTAAAAAGTATCCTATGCGCTATTCTAGACTATATATAATTTATGTCTGTGCCAAATTTCATCCAGATCAGTTCAGCCGTTCTGGCGTGAAAGAGTAACAAACATCCATCCATCCATCCATCCATC
This sequence comes from Peribatodes rhomboidaria, assembly GCA_911728515.1. Lineage (NCBI taxonomy): Eukaryota > Metazoa > Arthropoda > Insecta > Lepidoptera > Geometridae > Peribatodes > Peribatodes rhomboidaria. The sequence continues at coordinate 5,889,356 of OU452192.1, read as the reverse complement.
CATCCATCCATTCTTACAAACTTTCGCATTTATAATATTAGTAGGACTATAATCTATCTCTGTGCCAAATTTCATCCAGATCTGTTCAGCCGTTCTGGTGTGAAAGAGTAACAAACATCCATCCATCCATCCATCCATTCTTACAAACTTTCGCGTTTATAATATTAGTAGAACTAAAATCTATCTCTGTGCCAAATTTCATCTAGATTTGTTCAGCCGTTCTGGCGTGAACGAGTAACAAACATCCATCCATTCTTACAAACTTTCGCGTTTATTATATTAATAGGATATAGGGTCAACTGGGGCAAATTCGTCTGTGAGGCAATTGCGTCTTTCGAGAATTAATAACATCCTTCACAAATTAGGCAACTAACGCTATCTTGTACAGATTGTTGCAACTAACAGATTTAAAAAAGATGTAGGTTAAAAAATATTAGAAATTAATAAAAAATATTGATAAAAGATTTAAAAAGATCAGGTTGCCTGGAAGAGATCGCTTTGAAAACGTAGTTAAGCCTTATTTAAATACTATTGTAATTATTATGTTTTTAATAAAGAGTTGTTGTATTGTATTGTAGGTTTCGCCTTATTTGTGAAGGGTTTGTCAGTAATTCTCGAAGTCTCCTGTTGACTCTATATACATCAATTTGGATTTATACACTGTGCTAGAGACCTCCAAAATAGCTGGAGCGGTTTTGATTAAATTGTCAGGCAATCTTCAGTCAAGCTTTGCTGTTCCAATGTAGTTTAGTAGCGATCAGAGGTTTTTAAAGTTATATTTCTTTTGGCGCGATAGAGAAAAATGATGAGAGTGAATTTTTACGATGCGCGCGCACACCGACACCTAAATTCTACATCGTGAAGTTAGTTCTAGGTGGCATGAAGATTGATAACTATGTTCAAGTTGTATATTCTAGTATTTTTATATTTAGAACACGTGTTTCGTAAGAGAACAATTAAACAGTGAATAAATAAATATTGTTTTGGTGTTTTTTATTTAAATAAAATCTTTTTGATTAATTTTAATATTTATTGTTAATCACTACTGCATTTTAGTTTTTTTTTCCATACGCCAAAGAAGTATAACTTCTAACGCGTGTACATAAGTACATACACTCTTTTTTTTTCATAGGATTCGTTTTAGGAATTTATCTAGTTGGGACCCCGCGGGTAAAACCGTGAGGTGCAGCTAGTTTGATCTTTAGCTTCGGCAAAAATGCTTTCGTATGTCCGTTTTCTCAACCGATTCTTGTGAAATTTTGTTAGTGGGTTCGATAATTATATGGATTTTTGTAGTATCAGTTTATGGATTTTTTTCAAACTTGCGGAAATTTGACTAATACGTTTTTGCCACCGAAATAATATAAGGAAGAAGCGCCACGAGTCTAATTTCTAATACACAGCGCGTGGACCAAAATTATAGCTACAAGCAAACGGACACTACACAGCTCCGATGACAGTATTATGTTACGTGTATCAATAACAAAGAGAGACGTACAAGACACTGTAGTGAGAATGAGACAACGATAATTTTCACTGTTGCGACTGGTTGCGTTTGTTTGTGACTACGGTGAATTGTGTGCAGCACCTAATTTACGCAGTCCATTTTTGGTTCTTGTACCGTTTCTTCCTTATATCTTATCGAAGGGTTTTTGCGACGTTTTTAGTTCACAGCGCCACTAAAAATAATTTGACAACAAGTTTCATCATTTATTCACCCATAATAGTAAGTGCGGGTTCTATTCCCGTAGATGACCGCGACAGGTAACCAGGAACGTGTCTCTTCGCGCCTCATTCAACCACTTGTAAACACTGCTCCGTTTTACATACGCCGACACCGACACCACGTTTAAGGCCCGGTGTTATCACGAAATCAACGAAAACAAGTTAATTTTGTTTGAGCTCAGTTTGATTTGAAAAATAGTGATGTTCAGGTGCGAAAATACAGCTGGTAGAAAAAACAACTAAAAAATAGTTTAACCTGAATAGAATCTTGAAAATCATTCTGATTTTTGAAATCAGCCTGGCAGCCTAGTTGGGAGAAGGTCCGCCTCCGAAAATGTAAATCTAGGCGTCGATCTCATTTTACCACTAAATATGAAAAACGATTTTCAACTCTAAATGAAGCGTCTTAGCAAACGTGTGTGCGGGTGTAAAATTGTGGTAGGACCGCGTCTTAAACTTCATATACACGACGAAAGTATCTTTTTTGGGCATGGTACAGGCACATGGTACAGGACATCTTATTGTGATGATTTTTAGGTTCAGCCGCCGACTTTGCCCCACAATTTTATTACCTTATTGCGTGGCAATACGATTCACAGTCGCGCAGCATCTCCAGCTGAACAGCATCTCTTTTAAGTAGGTGTATATAACACTCCTATTTTTGTTAAAAATATTTTATTTTTTATTTTTGTTAATTTTTGCACACCCATGTCCCATACTCTTTCAGAATCAGAATCAGAAATATTTATTGACCATAATCAACATTCAATGTCACTGGCAAGTCATTTTCATACGTATCCTCTCCATCCTAAGGTTGCCTGGAAGAGATCGTTCTTAGTGATGAGGCCGCCAGTTGTTACACTACAGCTTAATTTTTTTCTGTTCTTTTGTTTTGTTATTTCTGGTGTGAACAATCTGTGAAGTGAGTGTTTATCTATCTATTTAACTGAACCTTAAAATCATCGCGATAAGGTTTCACGATACGAGCCCTGTTGCATACAATATTGATACACAAAAGACTTGCTCTGTCTAAATAACAGCTGCTTTTAATTTCTGAAGGTCAATTATTGCACTTGCATGAAGAAACTTAGATACAAACATATCGTCTTTCCCCCGAGGGGGCTGGCAGAGCTATACAACACCCATTTCGCCGGACGATATCAGTCCTAAATGTGACAGGGGGCGAGCCTGTCGATATACACCAGGCTCTAGTCATGTAGCAGATGACATACAATACGCACTTAATAATATGTTTACACAATGAACAGCTTGGTGCGTGCCATCGGATCAAACCTGCTCCCTCTGGCTTGAGAGGTGAGCCTTCTCCAACGAGCTACCATCCTTTTTTTTGTAGAAATTTGCACTATGTTGGACTGTTATACAGGGTTGGTTTGAAAGATCAGAATTTTGAAGGTCGAAAGGGCTTAGAATGTTTAAAACATATATCCATCGCCGCCACCTTAATTTATTTACTGAAGTTTCTGTGCCCGATTAAAGTAGTAGGTTCAACTGGGGCAAAAGCGTCTGTGGGGCAATTGCGTCTTTCGAGAATTACTGAACCCTTCACAAATTAGGCAACTAACGCCATCTTGTACAGATTATTGCAACTAAAGATAGGAAAAAGATGTAGGTGGCGCCTAATATGTGAAGGGTTTGTCAGTAATTCTCAAAAGACGCAATTGCCCCACAGACGAATTTGCCCCAGTTGACCCTATATATATATGTCTAGGTGACACTTATAAAAACAAAAAAAAATTCAAACATATGGGTATCTTAAAGTGGCACGTTCTCGATATATTTAGGAGGAGGAGGTAAAGCAAAAAAAAAGATAGTGCGTGGAGTCCTCCGCGCAGAAGAAGTAAAACTTCTGTGTATCTTTCTTACTACGCGCATGCGTTCGAGTGCCACGCATTCGCTCTCGCTCTGTCTCTTTCTATTCCCCCTCCCCAGCGTAAAAAAAAATATAGCGTAGCGTTAAACGTTTAACGCAACCTTGTTGGAAGTCGCATTAGAAGTTTCACTTCAAAAAGAAAAAGGTGGGAAAGATTTATTTAACTTATTTTTACTAATTAAAGAGGTAACTTACCCATCAGCACCAACATAAGTCTCTTTTGCAGTGATTCCGTCGAAATGAATTCTGTTTTCCACCTCCCCGTCCATTAACACATCACTCATCATAAAGTTAACAATCTCCTTGTTCAAATGTCGCCTTAAGTACCTAATCTCACTCAGTTTCTCCTTCTCAGACTGGCGATGATGCCTGTGCCTTAAATGCTTTACCGAAGTGTCACTGTCAACGCCAAATTTTGAAAGCTTGGAATTCGATTCCAGTTCACTCGCGAACGGTTCCGAATCCGAAAAATTTACGGGATTCAATTGTTTTTCACTATTAAATTGTTCTAAATTGAATTTTGATAGTTTTAGATCACTGGCCAGTTTCGTTTCGCGCACTGGGTTTGAGTTTGACAAGTCTAAAATGTCACTGTCACTGTCATTTTCGCAGTTTGTGGTGCCGAGGAGGAAGAGTATGAGTAGCGGGGTCTTGAACATTTTCCCCCAGGATATGAGACGCGCCATGTTGGATTTTTTCTTCGGTTTTGGTGGTTTCAGCTCCATCGTAGGTCTGAAATAAAAAATAAATTAAAATACACACTCACATTCTGGATAATATATTTAATCAATCATCATAACGAATGGAAGAAAAGTTTGTTTGCTTGTTTGTAACGCATTCACGTCTCAACTACTCAACCAATCGTCTTGAAATTGTGCATACACGTTGTCTGGGGTAAAGAAAAGGACATAGGGTACTTTTTATCCTCAAAAAAATAAACGGTTCCTGTGGGACCGCGGGTGAAACCGCGGCGCGCAGCTAGTTATCATACAAACCTTCTTTGTAATAAACCACAAATAAAAATAAGATTATAAAAAAAAAATTAATCGCAAAACTAAGAAACGGAAAAAATATGTTTTCTCACAGTAAAATTTTACGTATTAGTATCGACTTTTAAATTTACATATAGTACCTGGATGGCCGAGCTTTGCTCGGTATTTTTTTTTTTTTTTTAATTGTGTTTTTTGGATAATAAACAATTGATTTTAGTCTAACCTCAAAGCAAACACTCATTGACTTCGTGTTACTTAACAACGCCATCTGCTGTTGTGTCGTTAAAGCAATTAGTTGCTCACAAAAAATAGTAGTATTATTATTCGCCAATAGATGTCAGGAAGAGTCATATTTTTCAGTTGAGATTGATTATCGATAAAACACGAATAAAATGATATTTTCTAAAAATGATTCCTAGCTAGATCGATTTATCGCCCCCGAAACCCCCTATATACTAAATTGTATGAAAATCGTTGGAGCCGATTCCGAGATTCCAATTATATATATATATATATATATACAAGAATTGCTCATTTAAAGGTATAAGATTTTCTGTACTTAACTGTATTTTTACAATTACATTAAATCTGGATGATTTTGGGGTTGTTTTTTTGTTTAATATGTCAATATCGTCATTTTCAAATTAACATCAAAAACATGTCTCTCTTTTTCAAATAAAGCAGTTAAAAATTACCAAAAAACTTTTATTCCATACCTCAGATCAACCTAGAGGAAAAGATGGAACACTGCGTTTTATCTCGCTAAAGCCATTTATTTATTAAACTTGTGCGCGTGGTAGTATTGCCATGAAAAACATTTACAATTGCACGAAAACTAATATTATTTCCCAGACTCTACGTTAGCCATTTCCGTTCCCATATACAACCTTAGTAGATTTAATATTCCAAAACTGCACATATTTGTAAGAGTTTAATGTTACGGCTTTTTCAAAATTGACTTGTAAAAAACTGCACAGTTTTTAAAAAGAACCTCAAAATGTAGTCTTGGCTACACTTTTATAATGCAGTATATTTATGTATACGAAATTGTGTATTTTAGTATACGAAAAATAATTTCTTTATTTTTAGAAAAAATAATGCCCCTCAGTTTCTTGCCTGTTCTTCTGAGTAGAGTAGAGGCTCTTCGGTCGAGTCTATTTAAAAAACACTTTGACGTTCGTAAGTGTATTTTTGATACCCAAATTGAATAAAAATGTTTTGACTTTGACTTTTGAAATACTTGTTGTTTACGCCAAATAGTACTTTGATTCTATTAACTAATCGCAATGGGAATGGCTAATGTCATGTGTCCTTTCATATTACCCACGAGACCTACCCTCCGTCCTGATTTTAAAAGGACTGACAAAACGAGGAGTATTAAGAGTCCGGCGACCGCTTTAGACTAACTTCGCATTGGCTTAAGGTTTTCTATAGCTATTTTGTCTAGAAGAAGATGACGAGCAAAGAGAGCAAGTAAAGATACTGACGAGCCTTTAAAGTTACCTACAGAGTGACAAAGTGCAACTTAATTTTTTTTTATGACTTTTGCACTTCTCTAATCATTCTCAAATAACTAAGAATGTCCCTTGTGTTATGGATTCATTTAAAAAGCTAATGATGTATGCAATCTCCTTATGTAAAACATTTTCGATTTGCTTTGTCTATCTATTAAATAAATCTATCAAAAGTGACCCCTTTCAAATGCCGTTATTTTTCATAGCTCTATTTGCACTTGAGGACGTTTTTTTAAAAAATCAAGAACATAGGGGCGTAGAAATTTGTATACTTGCGTATCTTTGGTGACAGTGCAGTATTATATTATGGTACAATAAAATTTAATAGATAGGATAATTTAATAGGGGCGTAGATATAATTCATTTAATTGTACATGCAAAATTTCATCTTTATCTGACAAATGGTTTCCAAGAAATTTTACAAGCGCGTTTGTATGGAAATTTCAGAGCGTCGCGGCCCTCTTAATGGCGGTCGACGACGGTTGTGCTCCCGCTAATTAAATCGAAAATATTGGTTTTATCGACCTCTCGTGAACTTTTAATACTGTAAAGTACCCTTAGTGCTCTTTGGTGGAAGTGTGAATCCTGCAGGATTGCCGACGGACTAAGAGGAGATAACAGTTTTTTGAGGCCGAGCTAGGTAGGAGGCTTCGGCCGTGGCTAGTTACCACCCACCGGACCAAGCCATGCCGTGAAATGACCTAGTCGTGTTTCGGGATGTAGTCCGGTGTAACCGTTCCGAAGACGGGTCTGAGCAGTAGCGCACTTGTAGCGCCTCACTCAACTGCCGTCTTTGTATTTCTTCACTCTACAAAACTTCAAGGCTAGAGTGAATAAGTACCTTATAGGTCGTCGTGCTCCATCTTAGACCACAACGTCGCTTAACATCAGGCGAGTTGGTGGGCAAACGCCGACCTATTCTACATAAAAATAACAGTCCCCTTCCTTCCGATCCTTTCTTTTGATGTGTGCCATTTTGCGCGTCCAAATTAATTAAATAACTTAATCATCGCGCATGCACTTGTACTAGATGATGCAATAAAGCTTAGTCATATATCTGATGTCCATAATTATTTTATAGATGTTGCGCTGTTTACACGTTTTGTAACAAGAAACGACAGAGGTTTCAAATTTTGCCTACACGGGCAATTCCATAATTTTTTATGTAACACTAGCTGCGCCCCGCGGTTTCACCCGCGGTTAAAAAGTATCCTATGTGTTATTCTAGACTATAATATATCTCTGTGCCAAATTTCATCCAGATCTGTTCAGCCGTTCAGGCGTGAAAGAGTAACAAACATCCATACATCCATTCTTACAAACTTTCGCGTTTATAATATTAGTAGGAAGTAGGATAAGATTGTACAGGTCGAGTGGTTAGCCTAAGTACCCATGTACCTATTACTTATTACCTATACCTATTACTTATAGAGATAGATTATAGTCACAGCACATGGAATACTTTTTAACCACGGGTGAAACCGTCAGGCGCAGCTAGTTAGAAATAAATAATTAATGTCAACAAAATAAATTGCACACTTATTAATAACTTTAACCCGCTGTTAATGTTAAATTCTATGTGCTATTCTAGACTATAATCTATCTCTGTGCCAAATTTCATCCAGATCTGTTCAGCTGTTCTGGCGTGAAAGAGTATTAACAAATATCCATCCATCCATCCATTCTTACAAACTTTCGCGTTTATAATATTAGTTGGTTAAGAAGTAGGATATAACTATCATATAATAATTTAAAAGTCTCTTATTTTAGAATAAGATTCAAGGTCATAAAACCGATTATCTAGTAACCAAGCTCTGAGCTTTGTTCTATGTCTGGGTATTAATTAATTTTTTATGTACATGTACGTATGAATATCAGTCTCTGGCCGCCATAGTACAAGCATTGCTTAGTTTGGAGTCAGAAGACCGTGTGTTCAAGTATCCCTAATATTATATTATTATAGTATCATTATTATTTAACATGGGCTATATCTCCTTCTGCACGGTCTGGATTAAAAAAAAAACGTCCTCAATAGGAAAATAGAATATTGTTCGCATTTTTAAGGGGTCTCTTTGGACTGATTAGTGATAGACAAAGCAAATCCAAAACTCTGTCCCTACATCATTAGCTTTTAAAATTAATCAATAATATAAAGGAAATTCCTAGTTTTTTAAGAATAATTAGACAAGTGCAGAAGTTATAAAAAATGTTTGTGAGACTGTAATTTATTTATTATTTGAAAAAATAATGCCCCTCAGTTTCTTGCCTGTTCTTCTGAGTAGAGGCTTTTTATCCGAACAAGGCGGTCGAGTCTATTTAAATAACTTTGACGTTCATAAGTGTATCTTTGATACCTAAATTGAATAAAAACATTTTGACTTTGACTTTGACTTTGAATGTTGAAATTGCAATTTGTTACTCTGTAGATAACTTTAGAGGTTCATCTGTATTTTGTTTTGATCTCTTTGGTCGTCATCTTCTTCTTGATTATAACAAATGACAATAGAAAACCTTTGCCTTTTTTTAAAAGGGATGATACCCTAGTCGGAGAAGGCTCGCCTCTCAAGCCAGAGGGAGCGGGTTCGGACCCAGCCGAAGGCACGCACCAATTAGTTCATTGTGTGAACATACTCGTATGTGCGTATTGTATGTCATCTGCTACATGACTGGAGCCCGGTGTATGGCGACAGGCTCGCCCCCTGTCACTTTGAGGACTGAATATCGTCCACACACTCAAAAAACATGACCTCCTTTCATCAGCAGTCGGGTTCACCAACGAAGAATACAAATCAACACAAAAGTAAATTCACAATCGAATTAATTTATGCATCGATTACTATGACAAAGCCAATTGTAATAGTTTTTCAACATTACTATAAATATAGGATCAAAAATTAGACCTTATTGCATTAGGAATAAAGGTGTTTGTAATTCTTTAGTGTAACCTTTGACGTAAGATATCGTACGATGTGCGCCCGAGTTGGTTTTTGCTGACGCATGTTAGACTCCTGCGAACTCTTTAAGGGTTCCGCGACGCTCTGAATTTTCCATACAAATGCGCTCGTCAAATTTCTTGGAAACCATTTGTCAGATTATGATGAAAATTAGCATATACAATTAAATGAACTATATCTCCGCCCCTACGTTTTTGTTTTTTTTTTAAAAGGCCGCCAAAGAAAGTTGAGCTATGAAAAATATATCCTCATTTGTTAGGGGTCACTTTTGACTGATTTATTTAATAGATAGAAAAAAAAAACAATTATACCCTTACTTATTCATAGGAAGGTTGTTTACAAAATTAGATTTTAAATTAATTTTTATTAAAATTATATTTTTTGTTTTGTAAGAATGATTAGAGAAGTGCAAAAGTCATATTTTTTTATAAAATTGCACTTTGTCACTGTAGATAATGTTAGAGGCTCGTCAGTATCATTACTTGCTCTCTTCGCTCGTCGTTTTCTTCTAGACGAAACGGCAATAGAAAACTTTTAGCTAATGCGAAGTTAGTCTAAAGTGGTCGCCGGACCCTTAAACTAATTTCGCATTAGCAAAAGGATTTCACAACTTAACATATCGACACACCTTTCCCCCGAAGGGGCTGGCAGAGGTGTACAACACCAACACTTTGCCGGACGGTATTCAGTAAAAAAGATTCCCACCTAGGCAAACATTTATGCGGTGAACATATTTTGTGTTTGTTCTATGTCTGGGTGTTAATATGTATTTAAGTATATATTTATAAATATCTAAGTATGTATATCAGTCTCTGGCAGCCATAGTACAAGCTTTGCTTAATTTCGGGTCAGGCGACCGTGTGTGGAAGTGTCACGTATTTATTTATTATTTATTTGAATGTGACAGGGGGCGAGCCTTTCACCGTACACCGGGCTCCAGTTATGTAGCAGATGACATTAAATACGCACATATGTTCACACAGTGAACACATTGGCTGGGTTTGAACCCGCTCCCTCCGGCTTAAGGAGCGAGCCGTCTCTGACTAGGCTATCATCGATAGAGAGACAAGGATCAGAAAATATCTCGAATTGTGGGAATGGGACGTTTAATCAAGGGCTAACGCCGGCGTTGGCTGTCTACACCATGTCCTACGTTGTCGCGTAAATCAATGCGTGGCGTGAGGCAATGAAGCGTGAATTAATTTTTTGCGACGAGTCGCGACGTCTTGAAGAGGTGCATTTGCAAAGTGGTTTTCTTTGATTCTCCTGCAGGGCTATTCGCGACTTTATTTTTTGCGACGAGTCGCGACGTCTTGGAGATGTGCATATGCAAAGTGGTTTTCTTTGATTCTTCTGCATCAGGGCTATTAACAACCATACGGAAACGTTTCCGTTTGGATTTCAAATTTTTTTAACCTAAATTACTCGAATCTCAGTCTATATTCATAAGTTTTTAAACGTGATTAATTCTTCCGATCGGATGTATACTTGATTCCCTATTCCAAAATGTATAAAAGTAGACTGAGATTCGAACAATTTGAGTTTGAAATTTCTGGGATCCGATCGGAAACGTTTTCGAATGATTGTGAATAGCACCGATGATCTCCTTTTGAATGCAGTACATATAAACTGGTGTTTTTTTTCGTTTGGAATATGTCATAAATACATAGCTGAAATTATTTAAATATTTATTTATTTAGTGTACTTAATATAAATAAATATTTAAATAAATAAAATGACAGGACGCACGTTGCGTGAGATATTGGTAGCTTTGCGCTTAATCGCGATGCGTCGCGTTTCACCGCATCGCATCGCGTCGCATTCCGCTGCATCGCGTCGCGTTGCGTTCCGCTGCATCGCGTCGCGTCGCATTCCGTCGCTCACCTAGGACAACGGGTGAGGAAAAGCCCGCTTCTGATAAAACACAATAGGTGTGTCGTGTCATACCTTGAAGCAAATCTGCTACGTCCACATACTATCTTGATTGATAAGGTATGGCGTGTTGTGTTAGTGCTGATAATATGTATCATTGAATCAAATGACGTGGAGTTTACGCAAATTTATTGCTTCTTGCGTGTATGGTATAAGTATGCTCGTTTTACAGCCTATAGTACGAATAATTTATACTAAATTAAAATAATACTTCGATGAAATTATAATTATTATTATCCACGAATTCGTCACGCCTTTCCCCCAGGGGGCTGGCAGAGGTGTAATATAACACCCACACTTCGCCGGGCGATATTCAGTCCCAAATGTGACAGGGGGCGAGTCTGTCGCCATACACCGGGGGCTCCAGTCATGTAGCAGATGACCCACAATAATATATACTTAATTAGAATTATACTTCGATGAAATTATAATTATTATTATCAACGAATAATTAATACTTAATTAGAATTATACTTCGATGAAATTATAATTATTATTATCAACGAATAATTTATACTTAATTAGAATTATACTTCGATGAAATTATAATTATTATTATCTATCTGAAATCATACAAAACTGATCACGTGATTAGTTATTTTATTTGGAGATTCTGTATTTTCGATGGTAGTTTCGATGGTTGATGGGTAGTTCAGTATTATTATACCCAAAACCAGTACCTTGTATATCTCCATACATCCATCTACATACTCCATACTATCTATATTTCTATTGTTACTACTAATATAAAAAAATCGAAAGTAGCCCTGTCTGTCTGCCTGTTTGTAGACTTTTCAAGTCAAGTCAAAATGTTTTTATTCAATTTAGGGTATCAAAGATACACTTATGAACGTCAAAGTTATTTCAATAGACTCGACCGCCTTGTTCGGATAAAGAGCCTCTACTCAGTAGAACAGGCAAGAAACTGAGGGGCATTATTTTTCAAATAATAAGTAAATTACAGTCTCACAAATTTTGGCTTACAACTAGGTAATATCTATAAATACTAGTGGCTACTTGGCGGAAGTGGATTTTTTTTTTTTTTTTTTTTTTTTTTTTTTTTTTTTTTTTTTTTTTTATGAATGACTAATGCTGTTGGCCACTGAGGCCTCTACAGCGTACCGGACGTAAGGCAAGCGCGGAGGGCGCAGGACCTTAATGGACTTTAGTTATTTAAAGCTAAGGGCGACTGGCACAAGGGCACCACTAAGGTACGGACCTCGGCTTGGACCGTCGCCGGGGGGGGGGAGTCGATTTGCCCAGGCAACCCAGAGGGGGTTTGCGCTTGAGCCCTATTAGGTTTATCTGTTTGACTATTTGGAGAGAATCTAACCGATCTTCTAACAGATCCTGGGAGTCTTCGACCTCGCCGGCGAGGTCGGTGTTTTGTTATCGTGTTCCTTTGGTAACCGGCGCCTATACCAAAAACTGCAAACTTCCTGTTGCGGGGAGCTGTCGGGTCGGCCGACCCCAGCGCAGCCGCCGTGGCGACTGCGATGGGGTCGTCCGGGTCGCCGAAGATGTCTCTAGGGCGTCTACGGAGAGGGCGGGGGGCAGCGGCGTCTACTGCTGAGTAGTCCGCCGTGCGAACGACTAGAGGATTTGAATGGTGGGAGGCCCTATCAAAGTATCTGCGCGAGGTGAATTTAAAGTACTGCCGAATGGAGGGGAGCTCTACATCGCAGTGCAAGTCGGAGTTTCGCTGGAACCAGCTGGCTCCGACCGCTCTGCGAATAAATCTATTCTGGACGGCCTGGAGCTTGTCCAGGTCGAAGCCAGACGCGTGGGCAAACACTACGGAGGCGTAGGTCATAACGGGGCGGATGCAAATTTTGTACAATATCACCTTATTTCTAAGGGATAGCTTACTACGATCGTTGAGGAGGGGGGCGAGTCGGCTTAAAAAGAAAACCGCTCGATTCCTAACTGTCCGGATGTGCCTCGAGAAGGTGAGTCGACGATCGAGGGTCACGCCAAGGTACTTGGTCGAGTTCACCCAGGGGATGGGCCTATCGTGCAGCATGAGCTGCTGCCGGATAGGCCATTTGTTGGGGTGAAAGCACACAGCTGCGCTTTTGTCCGGATTGACCGAGATTGCCCACTTCTCAAACCAGTCGCCTAAGCGGCGCAGGGCTTGTTGAAGCGTGCGGAAAGAGATGGACTGATTCCACCCTCTTATAAAGAGGGCAGTATCGTCCGCGAAAAGCGCAAGCTCTACCTTCGGATGACGTGGAATGTCATGCGTGTAGAGGGAGAACAGAACGGGGGCCAGCGCTGACCCCTGAGGGACGCCAGCGCCGATGGGGTGGGGAGCCGAGCGGGTGCCGTCGACGCGATAGCGAAAGTTTCGATCAGTCAGATAGTCATGTATTATGAGTACAAGACCATCCGGGAACCCGAGCTGGTATAACTTGTATACCAGCCCGCTGTGCCAGACTTTATCGAACGCTTTCGCTACGTCGAGGAACACCGCAAGGGTGGACTGACATTTGGGCGTGACCTGGGTGAAGCCGTGGTAGGGTTTCCGATTGAAACCCTCTAGGATGTGCTCCGTGATGCGGTGCACCTGCTGGACGCACGAGTGTCTGGCTCGAAAGCCGAACTGCTCGTCGGGGAGGAGATTGTTATCTCGGATGTGGGACCAAATACGCTTCAGAAGGATGCGCTCGTAAATCTTACCTAAGGTACTGAGGAGACTGATGGGGCGGTAGCTAGAGGGCTCTGACGCCTTCTTGCCGGGCTTGTGAATGCCGATGACGTCGGCAGACTTCCAAGCGTCGGGGAAGGTGCAGTTGGCCAAGGCGGCATTGAAGATGCTGACGAGGAGGTTGATCAGGAAGACGGGGAAGTGCTTAATCACTCTATTGCTGACGCCGTCTGCACCTGGGGCCTTCTTGGTTTGGAGACCCTTGATGATCGACTCTACCTCCGACACAGAGACCGGCTCTGTGGGTTCGAGGGCGGGACGGGCTGTGAACTCGGCGACTTCCTCTTCCACCATATCTAGGTGGTCGGGGTCGACGCGCTCGAGACTGGGGCTGCATTGCCTTTCGAGGCTTTCGGCAAGGCACTCGGCCTTTTCGTCGTCCTCGAAGGCAAGCGTGTCGTTCGGACGAGACAGGGGGGGAATATTGGATGACTTGCTGCCCTTCAGCGATCTCACCATCTTCCAGTATGCCTGGTGAGATGGTCTGATCTCCGAGAGCAGGGTATCCCACCTCTGATTGCGGAGTTCACTCATGCGGTTCTTTACGGCACGCTCGTAATACCGCAGAGTGGCTCTGTTCTCTTCGGTGCGACACCAGTCGTATGCCCTAGTGGCCGCGTGTTTCGCTCTCAACAGCTCCCTCGCATCCTCGGGCAGGGCCCAGCGTTGGTCGCCCTCGGCTGGGACCTGCTTCGAGGCTTCGCCAACGGCTTTACGAAGGTGGCTGTTGAGAGCGTCTATGGAGAGAGCGATATCGTCGGGGGTCGCGATATCGTCTGGTATTCTATCTAAATCGGGTGAACTGGTAGCTTTTAGGCTTTCGCCCAAGAGCTCCCAGTTCACCACGGTCTTGGTCGGCGGAGTTCTGTTGCTCGGGTCGGGACCCAGCAGCATCAGAACTGGCCTATGGTCCGAGTCAAGCTCGTGTAGCACCTCCAAAGAACGCAACTGGAGTGTTACGCCCTTTAGGAGTGCTAGGTCGAGAATGTCCGGCCTGTAGTTGAGATTACTGCTAAAGTAAGTCGGGGAGCTGGGGGGGATGATATCAAAATTTAGCGTATCCGAGAATGAGTACAGAAGGTGCCCATTCCGGTTATTCGCGTTGCAGCCCCACATCACGTGCTTGCCGTTAAAGTCGCCGGCCAGAATGACCGAGCTACCGAGAGCGAGAAGCGCTTCGAGGTCCTCTTTGAGGAGAGTCTTGCTACCCGAGTGGTAACAAGACGCTATTATGATGGACTGATGACCGGTCATCGCAAGACGGCAACAGGAAGCTTCCAGATTGACTAACGGGGGAGTGGGTATGGGTGTGCAGTGCAGAGACCTTTTGTAATAGATCAGAGTACCGCCCAGGGGGGCGGCGAGTCTGTCATTACGAACCATCAAGTAGTTTGCAACCCTGGGGTTCCTCTTGCTTGGTTTCAGAAAGGTCTCGTTGATCAACATGATGTCGACCTGATGGGTCGTTAGAAAGTGGTGGATGAGATCCCGCTGATCTCTGGCATCGGTGTGGATGCCGTTGGCATTAAACCACGCCAACGCCAATGAATGGGGCTTAACCTTAGTGGGTGTGCAATCCATTAAGGTTATTGGGAGAGGACGCGGGGGGCGAAGCGCTTCATAGCGCTGAAGAGGTTGCCGTGAGTCATCATGATGTCCAATAGGGCATCAGGATGCTCGCGGACCTCCTGGGCTACGGCACGGACCTCGTCGAGGTCGAATGCCGAGGCTATCTCTGCCAGCAAGAGCAGATCCGCCTTCAGGCCATAGGGGCCCTGGGCGGGTTTGAAGGGTGAGGGCGGGGGGGTTGGACGGCTCTGGGCAGGCGCGCGGGCGCTGCTGGCCGGAGCTGGGGCCGCCTTCGGTTGGACCAGGGACGAGGGCCTGGTCCAAGCATTGGTGGCGGGTAGGGGAGCGTCGATGAACTTCGGCGCAGGGGTCTTGGCGCTGACGCCATGGGGACGGGTTGGGCGACGGGGCGCAGGGGTTCTCTTCGCCCCGGCCGCAGCCTTTGGGGCTTTGGGGCAACCACGATAGTTCGCGGTGTGCCCCTGAGTCCCGCAGAGCACGCAACTAGGAGGATTAGGATCCCCCTTGACCCGCTTGCACAGCGCGGTGCTGTGCTCGCCCGCGCACTTGACGCATCGGTACGCCGCTTCGCAGAAGCGGGCGGCGTGCCCGTACAGTTGGCAGCGGTGGCACTGACCGGGTATGCCTCTCCGCCTGGGAGCCTCGACTTTCAGGCCGGAGAGGTTGAGGACTCTTTCTATCCGAAAGATCCCCTTCCCCTCCTCCGTGCGGTCGAGGATGACCAGCACAAGGTCTATCGGGGCCTTCGTCCGTCCGTTGGTCATCCGATGGACCTGCTGGACCGGGAGGCCTTGGGCAAGGAGATCGTCACGGACGAGCTCCGTGTCGATCTCCTTAGGGATACCGCGCAGTACTACGCGGAGCACTTTTTCCTCTTCCAGCGGATACGCGTGAAATTGGACCGCGTGTTCCCTAAGAGAGCGGGTGGCCTGCCGATAGTCGTCAGACGTGGGCTGGCGGAAGTGGAAGGCTCCAGACATCTTTATCTTTTAGATACATTTGACAACACCCATGATAGGTCTAGCATTTCAGGAGCATACACGTAATGACGCCACTCGTTATCGTCTTCCGTCTCTTTCGAACTATTTGTAAATGACTTATTTCGGTCTTGCTTATGCATAGATTTACGTCACTACGTGTTGCCCACGTGTCCGGAATGCCTACGTGACGCTATACCTGGTATAGCGTGGTAAATAATATATGTAGATATTTGACATCACTTACACACAGCTCTATTTCCCATGTCTATTTCGAGCTCCCATGACATTGACATTCGTACAATATGGAGAGCTATCGGATAAAATCCGAGGTAATTAACGAGCAGGGACCGGCTTCACCACCTCTTGTTAACAATAATGATATCTTCGGGACGGGTGGGTGAGTATCTGTTGACATTTAGCAAAAAGTCCAAAGAATAAAGGCTTGCTTTGCAAATTGATTTGATTTTTGTTTTGATTGCTTCGTTTTTGGTGTTTAGTTATTAACTTATGAAAAAAGACAAATGTATTGTACCTTTATTCATTTATTTATTTATTTATCCATAACACACATGACAGAAATTAATAGAGTAGTACCAAAATTTAGTGAACTTAAAACAGATCTATATTAATTTCCAAAATTATGTATGTCTAGGAGCATTTTAATAACAAGTTAATTAATTACTAGCGAGCATAAAACAACAGAATTAAATTAAGTAATGAGTTGAAATTGAAACATTTTGATTTTGTATTGATTGCTAAATTATTATAGATTAATATTCAGTAAGTAATAAAATAAAATATGAGAAACAAAACAATAAACGTTGAACAGTGGCTAAAAGTTAAAGCCTAAAATACTCTTTATTTGTCTTTAGAAATTTATCTACACATAAAATGTATTGTATGAGATGAAATATGTATGTTTGGATCTCCGAAAAAAATACTGGTTCTATTTAAAAAAATCTACGATAGAACCCTATACAATCATTGGGTGTCAGAACACAGGCTATGAAACGCGAGTGAAGTATTTCAGTTTCAGTTTATTGTTTCAAATGGGTATAATTACAATAATTGGTAATATACACTTATGAATGTCAAAAAAAATGCTACTATATTATCAACACAAGTTGCCAAAAACATGTCATAGAAAACTACCAAAAATTTATAAATGTTACAATGCACGATAGCTGGTCAATTAATACATTTAAAAAATAAAAATACAATAAAATAAAATTATCACAATGAATTTAAATAATTTCATATAATAAATTAGTAGTGAAAGACGAGCTAATAGTATAATAACCATATCATAATACCATTATTAATTCTATGCTAATAGTCAAAATTAAAGGCTTGGCTTCACTACTAGATGTTATTTTTAACAGAGCTTTTGTAGATTTTTAAAGTTTTCTTTTAGCGCGATAGAGAAATAGATGAATTTTTACGATGCGCGCGCACACCGACACCTAAATTCGACATCGTGAAGTTAGTTCTAGGTGGCATGAAAATTGATAACTATGTTCAAGTTGTATATTCTAGTATTTTTATATTTAGAACACGTGTTTCGTAAGAGTATAATTAAACAGTGAATAAATAAATATTATTTTGGTGTTTTTAATAAATCAATTTAATATACGACGGTGATAGTATTTTCTAATAATTTATTATTTATTAGTATATATATCTATATAAGTATATTGAATATTAGTGATAAAACTGATTTGAATAAACTGTTTTGAGTGCATTTATAGATTTGAGGTTAAGAAGTATAACTTCTAACGCGTGTACATAAGTACACACTCTTTTTTTTTTATAAGCAGGGATTGTTCATTTTTTTTAACACGCCAGGGATTATCTTAATATTTAATCTGTTTAGCATATTTTTATAATGTAATAAGTAGTAGGTATTGGAAATGCAAAGATAACTCTACTATTGGTTTTAAAATATTGGTCGCCTTTGTAACTGTATTTCCTTGTATATTGCTTTTTACCTACTTCATTTTATTTTTGATCTTATTTTAACTCGTAGCTCGGAGATTCGTATATGTATTTACCTAAACTTTGTAGATTGGTAGTGTGGAGAGGACTTCTTTTATCAAAAATAATTATTAGCATTCCGGTCACGCGGGCAACACGTAGTGACGTCAATCGATGCATAAGCAAGACCGAAATAAGTCATTTACAAATACAGTAAAACCTGGATAAGCGAGAGTTCAAGGGAGCACAATCTCATTCTCGCTTATAGAGGTTTCTCACTAACCCGAGTTTCTCGCTAATGCAGGTACATGGGTAGCGTTTCTCTCTTATAGAGGTACGCAGCAATAACAAGACATATATGTATGTATTCATGCACTATGTAATTTTATTTTATTTAGAACTTATTTACACTTAATTCTCTCTCTTTTGATCTTTCTTTCAACAAAGGTCCATCTATGGGAATATTCTTATCGAGAGTTTGTTTTATCCATTCCAAAAGGCACTTTTCGATATTGGGTTATTCAGTAACTCTAGCCCTTTTAATATTTCCATGTCCATCTGAGCACTCAGACTTTATAGAGTCTTTTGATTTTATGATTTTATAATAGGTGGATTCTGGTAAATTAAACAGTACTTTAATTTTCCGTTTTGACATGATGCAGAACAGAACTTTCCTCCTCAATTGATGAACGATAAACTGAGTAAGTCCGACAAACAGGACGGTACACAGGCACACGTGTCCATTTGAAAAGAATGCGATAAAATAACTACGTTATTTAGTTCCACGAAATAGAATAGGAACAATATTGACGAGGAAACAATACAAAAACAATGGTAAGAAGTTCCACGAAAGTTAAGAATGAGTCATAAAATGGCAGATGTTAAATTTGTAATTTGTTTTGTCATTTGTTCCTCCTAAATAATATACATAAATAAATAAAGCTCGACTGTCGCTTATAGAGGTATAGATAAGTAGCAGTCTCACTTACGGAGGTCCATGAGGGAAAAACGACTCTCTCTTACAAAGGTTTCTGTTTCTCGCTAATAGAGGTTTTGGGAGCTTAAAATGACGGGTCCTGGCTATTACTCTCACTTATAGAGTTTTCTCACTTATCCAGTTCTCACTTACCCAGGTTTGACTGTAGTTCGAAGGAGACGGAGGAAGGTGACGAGATGTCATTACGTGTTCTTCCCGGAATGTTAGACCTATCATGGGTAATGTCAAATGTCTATACTATTTACTAGCTGTTACCCGCGACTTCGTTCGTGTTTAGTCAGAACAGTATCAAATAACCTTCGTGTACTGAATCTATCAATCCCGGAAACGCAACATTTTTGCAAAGGTAGCATACTTGCTACCTTTGGAAATCGGATTGATCTCTAGTTAATAAAATGTGTTTAACTTGTTATAATAAATAAAACCTGGTAAAATTAGAAGCAAGTTTTATGTAAATTAATGTAGAGATCCGAATATTTGATCTCAAACATCTGAATAAATATACCTATGTTAATATAATATCTACTCGTTGCGTTAGTTTAAGAGGGCCGCGACGCTCTGAAATTTCCATACAAACGCGCTTCTCAAAATTCTTGAAAACATTCTTCATTTGTCAGATTATGATGAAATTTAGCATGTACATTTAAATTAACAATATCTCCGCCCCTATGTTCTTGGTTTTTTTAAAAAACGTTCTCAAGCGAAAATAGAGCTATGAAAAATTTTCGCATATGTAAGGGGTTTTTATTTATTCAATTGATAGACAATGCAAATCAAAAATCCCTTTACATAGGGAGGTTGTCTACATCATTAGCTTTTAAATGAATCCATAATACAAGGGACATTCTTAGTTATTTAAGAATGATTAGAGAAGTGCAAAAATCATTTTAAAAAAAATCCACTTTGTCACTCAGTAGGTAACTTTAAAGGCTCGTCAGTATCTTTACTTGCTCTCTTCGCTCGTCATCTTCTTCTAGACGAAATGGTTATGGAAAACCTTAAACCAATGCGAAGTTAGTCTAAAGTGGTCGCCGGACTCTTAATTTTATTTACAAAAGAGTTACATTAATGCAATCACAGTTTTTGTAGATGTGGCATTTTTTTAACACTTGGTTTAATTAAGTAATTGGAAAATACCTACAGACTTGAAACGAAATATCCTTAGTAAATTAGTTACTAACTGAAACAAAATAATATATATATATGTATGTAATCTACGATCGATTTTTTCTCAGGAACAAACTTATCTGATCTGACAAACGGTTTATTTCAACCGTGAATGTGAAACCGGCCCGTGTTAATATAATTTTAATTATACTTAATGACATCTGTTTTTGACATTTGTCAACTAGTTGTTGACAACAAATTCTCGTATTTTTTATGTCTGATAGAGTTATTTTAGAGACTTTTTTTCCTATTTTCAGATTTTCTGCAAATATTTTAGTGAAAAATAAACGAGGCTTGACTTCCAGGTTTAAAAAGAATGCTCAATTTATATACTATCGGTTTTCAATTCAGAAAAAATAACAAACAGACAGACTTTAGCTTAAATAATATTATATAGTACGAATGCTATGTCAAATATGAGAATGTAAAGTTTAATTCAAAATAGAAAAAAAACTACTCAAATAATTTATAATGTTTAAAAATATAAAAAGTCCTACTAAAATTATAAATGCGAAAGCTTGTAAGAATGGATAGGTGCATGGATGGATGTTATTCTTTCACACCAGAACGGCTGAACAGATCTGGATGAAATTTGGCACCGAGATAGATTTATAGAATAGGACATAGGATACTATTAAACCGCGGGGCGCAGCTAGTAATAAATATAATAATAATGGTAATCTATTATTTATATATTTACTTATTACTAAAACTCCTCGTAACGATGTTTTAGCACAGAATAAAAATAGTTCGTTTAAGGAATAATAAGTTACTTACAATGTAGATGCGTATTTAAAAAAGTAAATTATTCTAATTAATTCTACTGACCTGTCAAAGTCCCAGTTTCGAAAATACCTAATCCATTGTCATTTCACAACCACAAAAAAAAACACTGGCCACTGCACACGCGAATAAAAAAAAATCAATTTAAAAAGCTATTTTCAATTTTCTCTATTACTTAATCTGTTTTTATTTTTTAATTGATTCGATTGTAACGAAGGAGTTTGGAAAGTTGCCGCGTAAAGTTTTGGCGGGAACTGACGGCGTCTCGCTGCGGCGAAGTATGGTCTGACACTGAAGTATGTAGACCGTTTGTTACAATACAGAGTGTTTCAGTATGGACAGTTTCACGTACAATTGCTATTATATGTGTAAATTGTTTTTATCAAGGATCAGAGTACAACGTTCAAGGATATTCCTCACAAGGTCGAGCTTGTAGCAAATTAATTTAATTCCTTTAAGGATAATAATATTATTATTACACCTAGATGACGTTTAGTTTGAAGTTGTTGGACAAAATATCCGATTTAAATCTGGAATTATAACTAAACTTTTACTATGATTACATAGTAAAAATAAACCATATTTAAATTTTTACAATTATTATGTTCTAGTAAATTGATGTTTAGCAAAGGGTGAAATAAAAACATATCTCTACAAATCTTTGCTTAGTATTCGACTCATAATTAAATAGTTATTTAAGTAATTGTAGATACATACGACACGTGTAGTAGGTAATAATATTTATACTGCACCGACTACCTCGTAAAAAATTTCCTGTGAAGTAGTCGATACTGTATGATAATTGATAACATAATAATTGATGTATGTATGTAGGTGTGCAGATAATAATATCATTAGATTTATATTATTTTATCATTAATAATACAGGTATGTTTTTCTTCTTGATTATTAAGCTTATTACATTTAATGGATATAAAGCAATACATTTTCTTCAACTATCAAAACGAAACCGATGTATGTATGTATGATCCATGTGGACTCCAAATCCGCTGGAGACATTGATGAAAATTTTAGACCTAATCGAGATTAGGCCAGCGGGTGACTAGGTAAGTATGTAAAGTTTGATAGCCACTAAGTCCTTTAATATAATTTCGAAATAATCCATCAAAAAATAATTAAGTATTAATTAACTTTATTATTAATTCATCATCATCATGTCAGCCCGGACGTCCACTGCTGGACGAAGGCCTCTCCCAAATTAATTAAGAGCGTAATTATTATTTTTATTTTATTTCTTTAATAATTATGAGTAAATTATTACTTTATTAAAAATTTACAATAGATTGTATTGTAAATTATCACAATATTTACCTATTTGATAGTACTAATTTCTATTTCCTCATTGAAAGTATACTATTTATTAATAATCATACTAATATTCGGGACACTTGCACACACGGTCGTCTGACCCCAAACTAAGCAAAGCTTGTACTATGGCGGCCAGAGACTGATACACACACATATAAATATTTTTAAATACATGCTTAAATAGATCATTAACACCCAGACAGAACAAACACAAATGCTCTTTACATGAATGTTTGCCCTAGGTGGGAATCGAACCCACGCCCTCTATGGGAGGTTCACTACCGTCTGTGCCACCGAGGCAGATAATCAGGCAATATACTCGTATTGCAAAAAAGTAAAAGTAAAAAAGGCCTTTATTTCATTAACACTTAGTTTCTATTAATTAATTATAAATGTCCATTGTCACATAATGCAGTCATGTGTAGATGTCGCCTCCTTGGCGTAGGCCTAGGCGATATATTGTAGGTACTGTTATTTATTCTGTTCCTGTATACAGTATGTGTGCTGTCTGCATAAGTGCCTACTGTCCATACTGCAATACAGACCGGTTTCGACGTAAAATCGTTCGATTATGGCACAGAGATATCGTGACTCGTGCAGGTGAGACGCAAGAAAGCGGCGACACGTGGTTTGCACCTCTTTCGTTCTTTCATAGAGTTTTTATGGTAATTACAGCTAATTAGATTATTATTTTGTGCTAAAACTTGAATTGTAATTGGACTGTTTCTTATCAATTAAGTTTAAATATTTTTAAATCAAAATCTGCGATCTGTTTGTAATCTGTTTATGTTAGTATAATCTCTAGGTACTTAGTACTTATCTTTATAAGTTACGTTACCTAACTACTGGTAGGTATGATCAGTGTATTTTTTTGTTTATTTAACTTGTGTTTGACTTTGATAATTTTTTTTTAATGACTTGATACATTTTATCACACTATAGTCACACAAGCCCAAGAAGTAAAGTTAAGAAGAATAAAATGTTTTTTTTTTTAAGTTTGAGTAGATTAGTCATTTTGGGTTGTTGCATTAGGGGTATTTGTAAGCTCGGGTTATCTTTTTAACTCGAAGTTAACTGCTCCCCAGTGGCCCTATTCGGAGATTTGAGATTCTCATCTCACCTTTTTTCATCCTTGTTGCTCTCGTTTGAAACGTCATAAGTGTGAGAGTGACCAAGATAAAATCTCATCTCATCTCACGTGTAGGAATAGCCCCCCAGATGTTAATGAATCGTCTTGCGCCACCAAGAGTTAGAAGCTAATCTTGAGTTAACACTATATTAGAGTGACAGTTGCAACATTTTAACTCTGAATCAAAAAAAATCAAGGTTATTAAATCAAGGTTATTATTTAAAAATAAATCCGGCTGCAAAATGTTGTACCTTATATCCCTTCCACTATCAAGACGATTTGAATTGTCACCTTACATATCGAAATCCATGAAGCCGTTTAGGCTGTTAAGCGTGCCAAAAAAACCTCATAACTAACCCGCATATGTACATTATACACTCGAAAAACATAACCCTCCTTCTTGCGCAGTCGGGTAAAAATGCGTTTTCGTTTTTTCGTTTAAGAATATCCTTAGCGCTGTATTTTCTGTAAGTGGACCTAAAGCATGGAAAAAAACTTGCCCAGATATTCTAACTACACACATGCATACATACATATCGTCACGCCTTTCCCTCGAGGAGGATGGCAGATGTTGTAATACAACACTTCGCCGGACGATATTCAGTCCCAAATGTGACCCCTGTCACATCCTGCGAGCCTGTCGCCAAACACCGGGCTCCAGTCATGTAGCAGATGACATACAATACGCACATAATATGTTCACATAATGAACAAATTGGTGCGTGCCGTCGGCTGGGTTTGAACCCGCTCTGGCTTGAGAGGCGGGCCTTCTCCAACTAGGCTATCATCGCTTATTCTAACTAGCAATTGTCTCAAATTAACTTACTAATTCATACAGCCAACAGCAAATACATATATCCCTCTAGATCGACCGATTACCGCGAAACACAGGCGGAGCCGCAGGACGTGGCCTATGACAACAGCTGTTGAGAATGCACCACAGAATTGCACGCAGATAATGTAAGTTGGACCCACCGGACCCAGCCATGCCGTGAAATGACCTAATCGTGTTTCGGGATGTAGTCCGGTGTAACCGTTCCGAAGACGGGTCTGAGCTGTAGCGCACTTGTAGCGCCTCACTCAACTGCCGTCTTTGTACTTCTTCACTCTACAAAACTTCAAGGCTAGAGTGAATAAGTACCTTATAGGTCGTCGTGCTCCATCTTAGAACACAACGTCGCTTAACATCAAGCGAGTTGGTGGTCAAACGCCGACCTGTTCTACATAAAAGAAATAAAAAAAGTTGGAGATTTTACCAAAATTGGGGATTTATTGCGAGATTGAAATGGCAATGGTCGTCGCGAGCCATTCCGCTCTAGCTAATTTGCTCGTGTCCTTCGGCGTGTTTGTTTAGAAGTCTTACAATATAATCAGTCTATCTTTGACGACAATTTTAAGCTTATAGAAACGGTTATACTTCTATAACCGTCCTTCTCCTCTCCTCCTATCTCTCTCTTTCCTCCTTCGGTTTGAACTTTGATCACAATACATGAGTGACACCACGAGAGCAGCTAGTATTTAATAACTTAGATATCTAAACATTATCAGAGCTTAAATTAAATATTTCATTTTATAATGTTGCCATCGCTAACAAAAGGCATTTAAAACATGGATAAAATCTTAAAAACATTTTTAAATGTTTAATGTTTTTTCATAAAAACATTTTTAAATATTGAGTAGAATGTATTTTACAGCTAATTACAAAAACCTTGTTGTATAATTGAAGGGCATGTAGACACACTTATAAGTATTCATGCAAAATTACCAAAAAAAAATGCACGTTAAAAATAGCAAGAGTTATGACCGGTTTAAGAAAGCAAGAAAAAAAGGAAATTTTACAAAAATGTTAACAAATCTGTATCATATTATGTTGGCGGCTTTTATTTTATGAAAGTATCGGCACGACGCGAATAGTTTTCAAATAAAACTGATGCGATTAATTACTGCATTCACGCTTTTAGGAGGGCGGAGCGCGATGTGTGTTAAAAATTTGTAGAGTCAATATTTAATTTAAACTAGCATAATTGCATCCTCCAGTCGATACTGGATTAGTATGACGGGTAATGTTTATGTAAGTAAAATTCAAATAGTTTAAGCAGACGTATTTAACACTCTTATTTCTGTTAATAATTAAATTGTTCTCTTTCATACGTATCCTCTCCATCATAAGGTTGCCTAGAAGAGATTGCTCTTAGTGATTAGGCCGCCAGTTGTTACACTACATTTTATGTTTTTTCTGTTCGTTTGTTTTGTTATTTCCGGTGTGAACAATAAAGTGTTTATCTATCTATCTATCAGCTGTTCTATAGAAGAAATGAAAATGGAAAAAATGTATGGCAGGGCTGATTTTTTTCCGCAGTTTCAGGGTTGTTCCAATAGTATTTGTCATTCAGAATTTTGAGTACTTACACCTGTTCTTGTCTTAGTACCCTTTATTCCCGTAACCCTGTATATTCGTTGCATATTAGTTTCGTTAATGTTATTAGGTCATTGAGGTTTCATTGAAACTTGTAAATAAGATTCTGATTTTGGGTATACGTAAAAAGCAAGCAAGCAAGTTCGTATAAGCCGAGTGGCAAGCCCTAGTGTAAGAATTTCTAGGCCTCTGACATAGCTTGACGATTGTTGTCATAAAACAAACAACCTACAATTTAACGTGTCATCCGACCCACGGTAACGCTCAGTTTTAAAGGTAAAAGTAAAACAGAGTGTTAGTAGAAGTACAAACACTTTAAAATTAACAACTGTTAAAATACAACTTTTGCAAGATTCAAGAAGAAAAAAATCAAGTCTTGAAACAAAATTGATCAATATAATTCACGTGACTAGTTATGTTTTATGGAGATTCGATTATTTTTTTGAATCTTGGAAAATTTGTATTTTAATAGTTGTTCACTTTAACGGGAACAACAACACAATATATTATTACATCCAATTCTATTGTTCCACTTTGTTGTTGTCGTTTAAATTAAGATTAAGTTAGTTAATTTTAAAATGTAAACCCTAATGTAAGTAAATAAAATAAACATAGTTTTTAAGAACCTAATATGAGGTTCTTAAAAACTATGTTTATTTTATTATTTTTATGCAATGGGCAAGCTGTTGAAACTTTCAGAGTTTCAACATAATAAATTATTACCACTAAATTAAAATCACTTTTTGCACACAGTTCGTGCAATAAAAATATTCTATTCTATTCTACACTCAACACCTCAAATTAGTTGTAGTAGCATATTCGTCCGTCCTATTCTATGACTGCCTCGGTGGCTCAGTTGGTAGTGAACCTGCCTTCTGAGCTTGGGGGCGTGGGTTCGATTCCCACCTAGGGCAAACATTTATGTGATGAACATTTGTGTTTGTTCTATGTCTGGGTGTTGACATGTATTTAAGTATGTATTTAAAAATATCTAAATATGTATATCAGTCTCTGGCAGCCATAGTACAAGCTTTGCTTAGTTTGGGGTCAGGCGACCGTGTGTGGAAATGTCCCGAATTTATTATTATTATTATATTCATCCGTCGTATTCCTTGTCGTTGTCAACTCGAATAACTTTAATCTTACGGTAAATCCACTTGTTCTTACTTACTCTATCAGCGGTCAGCGACAGCATAATAATTAGTTGTCAAGAACCAGTTATTAAAAACCATTGAAAGGTGAGTTAAGAATCTACTTACAGAAGCGTGCATTTCGCGAATTTCGGCGAAAACGACCTTTCGCCGAATTTCGTTAAATGTAGGCTATTTAATTTTGAGTTTGAGTTGACTGGATAATGGAGCATGTGTTTGTCAGGCGATTACTATCTACGATATTCATCACATATATCATCGTATATATCAGTCTCTGGCAGCCATAGTACAAGCTTTGTTTAGTTTGGGGTCAGGCGACCGTGTGTGGAAGTGTCCCAAATTTATTTATTTATCTTTAAACTATTTTTCATGAAATTTTGCAGGCCAACTTAGGTCATCTCAAATTTTATTGCAAGCTACGAACACGAAATTTTAGTCAAGCTACGATGTAAGCGCTAGTAGTTTAAATTATTTTATTGTAAATCAGTCGTAAGTATCGGAACAATGTGCTGCTATAATTATATGCAGAAGAATGCAACGGGACACCGACGCAGACAGAACAGCGGATTTTTGCAGCGCAATGTCACAGTGGAAGAAACCAGTGGACTAACTCTTATCGTGTATCACCTCCTCACTGAGTGTACGCGCCTTCAGCAGGAGAGGCGGGCCTTTGAGTCGACTTACCATTTGAACAGATGTTGGGTGTTTTAATAAATTATTAGCGGAACCTGACTCCGATGCGACCAAAGGTCTGCTCAAATGTGTGAGTCACCTCAAGTGATTCTTTATTTAAGTTTTCCTTTATTTACGACGTTTTCTCTGTTTCCATTACGTAATTAGTAGATTTGTTAATACAATGGGACTGACATGTTGTAAACAAAAGTCCCCAAAAATAAACAAGATTAAAAAAAAAAACTTTTATCGGCTGTACCGCAGGGCATGGGCGTATTGGGCGTACACAGTTTCTTTTACAGGTGTGACAAAATTAAATTAACTGGTAAAAATTGTTTTTTATTTACTCACTGATTCAATTCTAAGTAAATTTCAATAACAAGCTGCATGGGTTCTAAATCTAAAATGAGCTGTCTAAATTGAACGCAGCCGTATTTTTCAACTGTTATTTTTTTATGAATGACTTTTGACTAACGCTACTGAGGCCTCTACAGCGTACCATGCATTAGGCAAGCGGAGATGGCGCAGGGCCTTAAATAATGCTTCCAACTATGGGCGACGAGTACCCGACAGCTCCCCGCAACAGGAAGTTTGCAGTTTTTGGTATAGGCGCCGGTTACCAAAGGAACACGATAACAAAACACCGACCTCGCCGGCGAGGTCGAAGACTCCCAGGATCTGTTAGAAGATCGGTTAGATTCTCTCCAAATAGTCAAACAGATAAACCTAATAGGGCTCAAGCGCAAACCCCCTCTGGGTTGCCTGGGCAAATCGACTCCTCCCCCCCGGCGACGGTCCAAGCCGAGGTCCGTACCTTAGTGGTGCCCTTGTGCCAGTCGCCCTTAGCTTTAAATAACTAAAGTCCATTAAGGTCCTGCGCCCTCCGCGCTTGCCTTACGTCCGGTACGCTGTAGAGGCCTCAGTGGCCAACAACATTAGTCATTCATAAAAAAAAAAAAAAAAAAAAAAAAATGGGCGACGAGTGCAAGGGCACCTCTGAGGTACGGCCTCGGCTTGGGCTGTCGCCGAGGGAGGGGCGTCGAATTGCCCTGGTAGCCCAGAAGGGGCTTGCTCTAGGGCCCTAATTGGGATGGTTGAAGTTATAGTTAAAGTTAGATTTTAACAATGACTCTACCGTTCGGAAAGGGTGCCTCACCTCAGACGAACAGGGAAGAAACTGAGGGGATTTTACTGGAATCACCAAATATTGAGCTTTGAATTTTTGGCAGATGGACCATCTTGAAGTACTCTAGACGCAGTCGTATTAAAAGTCAAACTTAGTTGTAAATTAAATTGAGTTAAGTCAAACCATGGACCTAATGTGTATTTCAGAACTTTTTTTTTCAATCCCCGACGCAAAACGACGGGGTGTTATAAGTTTGACGTGTCTGTGTGTACGTCTTTCTGTGGCATCGTAGCTTCCGAACGGATGAAGCTATTTTTTTTTTTTTTGTTTGAAAGGTGAATTAGTCGAGAATGTTATCTAAACTTAATATTATGAAGAGGAAAGATTTGTTTGTAAGTATGTTTGTAACGAATTAACTCAAAAACGATTGGTCAAATTTCATAAATTATTTCATCATTAGATAGCTACATTATTTCTGATTGACATAGGCTATAAAACGTTACCGAAGCCGCGGGCAAAACAGCTAGTTAGCTACGAGTATATTTGACAAAAATCGCTGGGATTTTTTATTTTCTTAATTTATGCTTGTTATTGCTACAAATACTCTTTGTAAATAGTATCTATGAAGACCTCTGACACTGAGGGAGTTTAGTGGATACAAACCCTACATTACCCGGGTGCCTGGGTCCTCTTAGTCAAGTTCTCTCGATGGACTTAAAAATTTTCGATTGCTGTACATTTGCTGCTGGTTTAGAGTTAATGTTGTTTTCTATTGACTGCCTCGGTGGCTCAGTTGGTAGCGAACCTGCCTTCTGAGCTTGGGGGCGTGGGTTCGATTCCCACCTAGGGCAAACATTTATGTGATGAACATTTGTGTTTGTCCTATGTCTGGGCGTTAATATCTATTTAAGTATGTATTTAAAAATATCTAAGTATGTATATCAGTCTCTGACAGCCATATTACAAGCTTTGCTTAGTTTGGGGTCAGGCGACCGTGTGTGGAAGTGTCCCGAATTTATTATTTATTTATTATTATTATTTCTCAAACTGATTGTATTTTGTTTGGGTTCTTAACATTCAACCGATATCAGAAGACATTCATCGGAAATAAATATTTACCTACAAATAGAGACGAAGTTAAAGATTAGAGGATAAAAATTATACTTAATATAATATTTACAGATTTAGATAACTTATTAATTTAAATAGACTTTTTTATACCTAGAAACTAATTTTGTATTTTTTTAATTTCAAATATATTTTGTTAAATTTTCTATTATTGTTTAAACTTTAAATTTATTTGAAAATCTATTGTACTTTTCAAAGTATTGGTAACTATATTTAGCAGCATATTATGGCATATTGGCAGCGTTAAAATGTTGCACTGTAAACATTAATCATATCATATTTCATAATAAACATATTTGTCAAGGAAAATATTAGCTAAAATTGCATTTTGCAGAAGTTGTGCAATTCTGTTATTTTTATACTTACTGATGTTTTTTCTGGTAAGTAATGTAATTATGCCATCTCTAGCAAAAATAAATGTACTTATATACCTATTAAAATGTGACAGCGCCCCCAACTTACTTATAACCATATTTGAAGTCATTAAAAAAAAAGAAAGAGGTTTTCAGTTCGTTTGTATTTTTTTAATGTTTGTTATCATTTATTAGTCAAAGTCAAAGTATTTTATTGCGTATTATGGTGATTGTTGCGTGAGTTCACAAGATCTTAAAAGTTATAATATAAGTATTTCTTAACGGGCCCTATTAGGGTATTGCAATGTCATGTGGAGTGGGCCGGCTTATTCTTTGATAATTAAGTTTTTATCTTTGTGATATTCTTCTAATTTATAATAGCATTTATGTTTTAATAAACATTTAAATTTATTTCTGAAACAGCTTTTTAAAGTATTAATAGCTAACAATATCATGTAACAATATGATTAGTTATATTAACAGTCACAATACCCATTATGATAAATTATGATATTAATTAATTAATACTCAGATAAAAATTGATGAATTGAATTAATTAACTGAAACCAAATTGATGAAATGAAAATTTAAATTCTATCGATGTCAATACTTACTAAACTATACAACTATAGACATAATTCATATTTTATCCGTATATGTTACAATTTTAATGTTAACTATTCCGAGAACACTGACTTATTTAATACGAGACAAAATTACTTTAAAAATTATATATTTTCCAAATATTTTGTGCAATAAATATTTGTTCTATACTTTTTATAATTGTTTCTATTATTTTTTTTTTTTTTATAAATTGATATGGTACAGCTCTATGTTACAGACCTTTACTTAGGGTTTTATGTTTTTCTACTATTTATGTTTGTATCTAGTTTATTTCCATTCTTGTTATTTCGATATTTATGTAACACTTTCTTTCAATTTATTTATCTTACTTATTAGTGAAAACTATCTAGGCTTATTTGTTTTATTTCATTGTGTACTTTGTTTATTGTTAACAGCTGTTTGTTTTCCTATCAATAAATAAATAAAAATAAATAAATAATAAAAACAATCAAACTAAAATTCTATCTGTATAAAAACCTATTTTTTTTTTTTTTAATTTGAAAGTAGGTACATCCAGGTTGGTCTCATTTTCAATTTTTTGAACTCTCATGCGAGGGAAAGTCAGTTTTAACTTTTCTAAAGGTCATAATGAGAATGTTATAGACATCTTTTAAAAATAGATATTATCATTTAAGTAAAATTAAAATGGATTTACGTACTGAATATACTGTGGCACATACCGCGGAGACGGGCGAAAAATACTGGACGTCGTATTTTTAGATCTGTCACTACACGGCACGACTTTCGTTGTCCGACAATAGATCTGTGGTTTTTTTACTTCTTACGAAATATTTATACCATTATTATTATTATTATTATTATTATATATAAAATATTTTGGTTTCATTAAAATTATGAATTAAAAAAACGATTTGTATCAAACATAATGTGGCTAAGAACACTCCCGCCTAATTCACTTTTCAAACAAAAAAAAAAACTAGTCAAAATCAGTTCATCCGTTCGCGAGATACGATGGCTCAGACACGCCAATCTTATAACACCCTGTCGTTTTTGCGTCGGGGGTTAATTAGTATTTTTATTATTTTTTATAATTATTACTAACCCCCGAAAAAACTCTAATTTACTCTCGCAAAAACTCTATATTACCAGTTTCTCCTAAGATAAACTCTATATTACCAGTTTCTATTAGGAGAAACTGGTAATATAGAGTTTTTGCGAACCGAGAACTGAAATCCCATAAAGAGTGTTATTTTGCTCAAATTTTTGCTTGACCTGATTTAGCTATTTAGCATTCAAAGTCAAAGTCAAAATGTTTTTATTCAATTTAGGTATCAAAGATACACTTATGAACGTCAAAGTTATTTAAATAGACTCGACCGCCTTGTTCGGACAAAAAGCCTCTACTCAGAAGAACAGGCAAGAAACTGAGGGGCATTATTTTTTCAAATAATAAAAAAATTACAGTCTCACAAATTTTGGCTTACAACTAGGTAATACATATCTATAAATACTAGTGGCTACTTGGCGGAAGTGGAAGGCTCCAGACATCTTTATCTTCTAAATAATTCTTAACCTTATAATATCCTCCTTTCATCAATGTAGTTTTTACATTGGCATTCTAATTCAAATACTGTGTTGAAATGAACTGCTTGCCTGCAAAATGTCATGAAGACAACTCCGGCGACCACTTAAGACTAACTTCGCATAGGCTTAAGTTATTTTACAGCAATTTCGTCTAGAAGAAGACGACGAGCGAAGAGAGCGAGTAATGATACTGACGAGCCTTTAAAGTTTCCTACAAAGTGACAAAGTGCAATTTCAATTTTTTTATTGACTTTTGCACCTCTGTAATCATTCTTAAATAACCAAGAATTTCCCTTGTATTATGGATTCATATAGCAGCTAATGATGTAGACAACCTCCCTATGTAATGGAATTTTTGATTTGCTTTGTCTACTTATTGAATAAATCAGTCAAAAGTGACCCCTTAAAAATGCTTATGTTTTTCATAGCTATATTTTAGCTTGAAAAAAAAACAAGAACATAGGGGCGGAGATATTGTTAATTTAATTGTACATGCTAAATTTCATCATAATCTGACAAATGGTTTCCAAGAAATTTGAGAAGCGCGTTTGTATAGAAATTTCAGAGCGTCGCGGCCCTCTTAATGGTATACAGTAGACTTTCCCTTCGCTTTAGTCAAATGCAAAAATTACAGTACAGTAGCTCAAGTGCTCCTAGAGGAGACATATTTTCACTGCATTTATATTGCGACAATATTTTGAGTGTGGCCCGGCCTTATAAGTCATACATTTCTGGCATGGCTGGTGATGGTTAAGCTGTATAGTCAGCAATATTGCCAGTATTGCCAGGCCAATATTGTAGTGAAAATTAATTTGGCTCGTCTAGGAGAGCCAAAGATTGGTAAGATGATAGGTACTGTTAAGCTACAAAAAAAAATATTTATAATAATTTGTAGTATAAAAAACCGGCCAAGTGCAAGTCGGAATCGTGCTTGAAGAGGTCCGTACCATTATCTAAAAAACGGCAAAAAAAATCACGTTTGTTGTATGGGAACCCCCCTCACATATTTATTTTATGCTGCGGCTTATACCTAAGCGTCAACAGAAATACATCATCTGTAAAAATGTCAACTGTCTATCTTAACTAATTAACTATCACGGTTCATGACAAACAGTCTGGTGATAGACGGACGGATAGCGGAGTCTTATTAAAAGGGTCTCGTTTTACCCTTTGGGTACAGAACCTTAGAAATCGTTAAGCACCCTTTCCACCTCCTGGATCCATCATCAGATCAGCTCCTAAATACTAAATTAGGTAAGGTAAGTATAGTTTCGACATCCGAATTACTTATACTTTACACGGGTACAAAGTTTAATTTTAATACGACAATTGGATGTAGGTTAAAATTGACTTCCAAGATTTGATTACATTATTTGTTAGTTAGTTAGAAGCATGGTATACTAATATACTAAGCCAGGTATAGAATTCCGGTCACGTGGGCAACACGTAGTGACGTCAATCGATGTTTAAGCAAGACCGAAATAAGTCATTTACAAATAGTTCGAAAGAGACTTATGACGTGACAAGTGACGTCATTACGTGTTTTCTCCCGGAATGCAGAACATAATGTATTTGGTACTAGCTGCCAGTGGCGGGGCAAGACCTAAATTTGATGTGGGCAAGACGGATTTCGCGAGGCCCCGTTCTATGGCGACCTGAAGACGGATTTTATAAAATAATAAAAACGAAACAAAACAATTAACACTGCAAAGTTTTTATTCATAAAAATACTAATAAGATTAATATTAATGAAAAATTAATTTATATCGTTTTTTTATTTTATTCTCGATTTAAAACAATGCTAAAAAATTTTTGAGGCGCGAGGCCCCTTGTACCGCGAGGCCGTAGGCGGTGGCCCACGTCGCCCACGCCTTACGCCGCCTCTGCTAGCTGCGCCCCGCGGTATCACCCGCGGTTAAAAAGTATCCTATATGCTATTCTAGACTAAAATCTATCTGTGTACCAAATTTCATCCAGATCAGATCAGCCGTTCTGGCGTGAAAGAGTAACAAACATCCATCAAAGTCAAAGTCAAAATGTTTTTATTCAATTTACGTTTTAAAGATAGGTACTCTTATGAACGTCAAAGTTTTTTTAATAGACTCGACCGCCTTGTTCGGATAAAGAGCCTCTACTCAGAAGATCTCTACTCATCCATCCATCCATCCATTCTTACAAACTTTCGCGTTTATAATATTAGTAGGATATAGGCGCCGGGTACCAAAGGAACACGATCACACACCGACCTCGCCGGCGAGGTCGAAGACTCCCAGGATCTGTTAGAAGATCGGTTAGATTCTCTCGAAATAGTCAATCAGTTCAACCTAGTAGGGCTCAAGAGCAAACCCCTCTGGGTTGCCTGGGCAAATCGACTCCCCGGCGACGGCCCAAGCCGAAGTCCGTACCTTAGTGGTGCCCTTGTGCTAGTCGCCCTTAGCTTTAAAAACTAAACTATCTCAAGGCCCTGGGGGGCTATTCCTGCGCGTGAGATGAGATGAGATTTTATCTTGGTCACTCTCACACCTATGACGTTTCAAACAACAAGGACGAAAAAAAGTGAGATGAAAATCTAAAATCTCCGAATAGGGTCCCTGCGCCCTCCGCGCTTGCGTGTACGCTGTAGAAGAGGCCTCAGTGGCCAACAGCATTAGTCATTCAAAAAAAAAAAGCTAACAATTACAAGGTACCAAGAACAAGAAGGTACCTACGGGCAAACCTCTTGAAATTGCGAACAAAAGCCGAAAACTACCCCTAATTCAGTTTTAAACCGTCTGCCACTGTTCCCTATGACATAACAAACAACAATGATTTCAATAACAATGCAACAATTCATTCGAAAAGATGTTCCTTTAGTTTCTTTCAAGGCGGCGATGTCATTCTACTTGAGCGCGCCGCCATGATGCTTTTGTTTTTTTTTTCCTGTTTTTTGCGCGGGAATTTAACTGGACATTAAAATTTATAGATACTCTATGGTTTACTTTTGTTTATTTTTTTCTTTTTAGAGCTGCGGCCTCCTTAAATAGATATCATACTCTATGGCTATTGTAGGGTACCGTTAGGTTTATGAAATAAATTTTATGATTCCAGTAAACTTAAAAGAGTATTATTACACTATTGAAATTGATTTTGTATTCTTTGTAATAATAGTACCTATTGTTGTTATAGCAATACTTGCGAAGCTGAGAAATAATTTATTTAATGATATTTATTAAAAAAAAAAGAAATTCTTTTACAACAGACTAGGCATGCGTTTGACCACTGACTCGCCTGATGGGAAGCGTCGACGTGATCGAAGGTGTAACGCGCTTGCCTAGGAGATACCTATTCACTTTACTTTTGAACACCGCTGGATTGTATTTAGGTGGAAAGACAGACGCAGGCAACGAGTTCCACACCTCTGCAGTTCTTACAAGAAAAGTTGACTTGAAACGCTTAGTACTATAATAAGAAAATAAGAACGATAATAAGAATTGTCTTATTATCAGTATTTTTTTTTATTTAGGTACTTACTTAAGTTATTACGAAAAGTATGTAGAAGCGCCCTAGCTATTATAATAGACAGGTTATTGTCACTTTCGTTACTTGTATTTAATCTGTGTCGGTTCCCACGTGGATGAGTTGTATGGCTGACACCTTTTGTACGGGTGCCGGGTGGCGAAACGACTGAATCATATACTTTGACCTACCTGTGTATATGTTATACAAGGTGTTCAGTATAATAAGAAATTATTATGTTGAGTTTGACATCTTTCGTCCTCAATGACATAGTGACAATTGCTAATGTCATGAGGACGACAGATGACAAATCGATTATTATTGACTAAGCAAAGCAAATGCCTTAAGTCTATGCATTTTTATGTAGATATGATGATAACTAGCTGCACCTGCGGTTTCACCTTTGGTCCCACAAGAAGTGTTAATAATAAGAATAATAATTGCTTAATAATAATATAATTATATATACAACCAAGTAGCCAGGATCATCCACCAGCAACTTGCCCTTTAATACGGTCTTGTCGAGTCCGAGGTGCCGTACTATAAGTACGTACCAGCGTCAGTTCTCGAGAATGGCCGTGCTTTGCTTTACTAGGACAGCTCTATCATCACGGACAGGACTATTGTTGCCAATAAGCCTGATATCGTGCTGGTCGACCGGTCCCAGCGCCGAGCAGTGCTCGTCGACATCACCATCCCACATGACGAGAACCTCCTGAAGGCCGAGAAGGACAAACTCAGCAAGTACCTTGACTTGGCTTACGAGGTGACCATATTGTGGGATGTTGACTCGACGATCATTGTCCCGATAGTCGTCACGGTAAACGGTCTCATATCGATGAGCCTCGACCAACATCTCAAGAGGCTCTCGTTAGACGGTTGGATCAAGGGCCAGATACAAAAAGCAGTGATCCTAGACACGTGCCGTATTGTCAGGAGGTTCCTCAGTCTGCAGTCCTAACCACCGGTAGCTTGGGCCTTGCCCCGCTGCCGGTGGCACCCTAGTTTTTAAAGTTTTTATAGTATTTGTTTTTTTATTCATTTATTGTAAAAAACTTAGAAGTTAAGAAGAAAAATAAATATATTGGAATAATAATAATATTTTGTTTGTAGTTTGTAGCCCTGCTGCCGGCGGCATTCTAGTTTTTAAGTTTTTTTATAGTATTTGTTTTATAGTCATTTATTGTAAAAACTTAGAAAATAAGAAAGAAAAATAAATATCTCGGAAACAATAAAATTCTTTATTTCAGGCCAGAATAACCCAGTAATTATTACCTACTAATTGTAATAAAACTAAAATTCTGTAATTAGGTAGTTAGATTATGTAGTGGTATTAGTTAATGGTTAGGTTAAGCAATTTATAGGGACGAAGGGTACAATAATATGTCCTTTTATGTGCCTCTCTGACAACATGTGAGTAACCAAAATTTCATTTCGTTGGAGACCAGTTGAGTAGTTTAAGCTTGAAAGAGTAACAAACAGACTTAGGTACTTACTTTCACTTTATGATCGGTCGAGCGAGCGAAGTGTCACTGCTTCAACCAAAAATGATTTATTGATTTATTGATTAAAATCAACATAGTATAGTAAACATGCTTAATTTAACTTAAACTTATTACAGAAAATTATATTTAAGTAAATATAATAAATAAATTTATATATGTAATAATGATATATAATAGGAATAATAATATTAAATAAGTACGCAACATAAATAAGCATGTCACCCTACCCTCCGAACTAGTTAGAACTGTATCTCGGATTGTAGTGCTTACGTATGTCTGGATTTCTGTTCAAATTCTCCTCAGATGTCTGTCGTCGTCTGCAGTGGCCCTATTCGGAGATTTGAGATTTTCATCTCACCTTTTTTCGTCTTTGTTGCTCTCGTTTGAAATGTCATAGGTGTGAGAGTGACCAAGATAAAATCTCATTTCATCTCACGCACAGGAATAGCCCCCTAGGAGGGCTATTCCTGTTTCCCCCAGGACGTTTCAAACGAGAGCAACAAAGACGAAAACAGGTGAGATGAAAATCTCAAATCTCCGAATAAGGCCCCTGGTCGTACTTCCTAACTGATTGTCTTGAAACTTGGCGAGTAGGTTCGATGATTAATTAGATGTTTTTTGTCGTGGCAGTTTTTGGATTTTTTTTTCAAAATGGGATTGGATTTAAAAAAAGCATAATTATCGAATCTGCTAACAAAATTTCAAGAGAGTCAGTTAAAAATCCTACTAATATTATAAACGCGAAAGTTTGTATGTATGGATGGGTGGATGGATGGATGGATGTTTGTTACTCTTTCACGCCAGAACGGCTGAACAGATCTGGATGAAATATGGCACAGAGATAGATTATAGTCTAGAATAGCACATAGGATACTTTTTGACCGCGGGTGAAACCGCAGGGCGCAGCTAGTGCGACCTAAATTTAATAAATAATAATAAATAAATATTCGGGACACTTGAATACACGGTCGTCTGACCCCAAACTAAGCAAAGCTTGTACTATGGCTGCCAGAGACTGATATACATATTGAGATATTTTTAAATACATACTTAAATAGATATTAACAGACATAGAACAAACACTAATGTTCATGTTTGCCTTAGGTGGGAATCGAACCCACGCCCCCTAGCTTAGAAGGCAGATTCACTACCAACTGAGCCACCGAGGCAGTTGCTCGTTAATGCTCGCTCGGTCGATTAAGTCGTGGCCACACTAACGTTCAACGTCCATCATCGCCATAATTACCGCCGTTTCCCGTTAATGCGGCAGCGACATTAGACAACAAGCCTGCTGCTTCTTTAAATCTTTCCATTTTGAAGTCGATCTGACATTCGACACTAAGTCAATAAAGATACCAAACACCCTGTATACTATTCCCAAGCGCAGGTAGCGCGTATTGACAGATCACTCATACAGGGTCGTCTCGACAAACGTCAAATATTACATTTGAAATGTCAACAATGCTTAGACAAAATATTGAGGGCCATTATCATTACGGAGAATCTTTAAATTAGATAAATAGATAAATAGACATTAGATTCCCTTCTTCCCCTTTTTACAGCAGAACAAGTCGGAAAAAATATACGTACCATCCCTACATCGACATTCCACCAACTCGTACTAAACGGTTTGCCTCTAACTTTCTGAAACGAACCGCTAGGGAATGGAACACCATGCCATCATCGGTATTCCCGACTAACTACAACCTGGGTATCTTCAAGGCTAGAGTGAAGAAGTACTTTATAGGTCGTCGTGCTCCATCTTAGACCACAACGTCGCTTAACATCAGGCGAGTTCTGATATCAACCTAGAGAATATGATGGCGCACGGCGGATGATTTAGATGACGCCAAAAACCATCCAAAAACTACGCTACTGACGTATATGTACACAACACGCACACATTAACGCAAAAAAACTACGCTACTCAATTATTCATTCTTATCTCGACATTATTTGCATTGGTTTATGGTATAGGTAATTCCTGTCCATCCAAAGGTTATCTGGAAGAAATCGCTTTAGGCGATATGGTTGCCCTTGTACTGTCGAAAAATGTATTTTAGTTTTTAAGATTTTCATGTAGTTTTTGGTGTGCAATAAAGTAATATTGTATTGTATTCTATTGTATAATTTCGTATACATAAATATACATAGTGCATTAGAAAAGTGTGGCCAGGACTACATTTTGAGGTTCTTTTTAAAAACTGTGCAGTTTTTTACAAGTCAATTTTGAAAAAGCCGTAACATTAAACTCTTACAAATATGTGCAGTTTTAGAATATTAAATCTACTAAAGTTGTATATTGGAACGGAAATGGTTAACGTAGAGTTTGTGAAATAATATTAGTTTTCGTGCAATTGTAAATGTTTTTCATGGCAACATTACCACGCGCACACGTTTAACAAGAACTGGCTTCAGCGAGATTTAACGCAGTGTTCCATCTTTTCCTCTAAATTGATCAGGGCGAGTTGGTGGTCAAACGTCGACCATGTATAGCCATAGACCATGTGTAGACCATGTGTAGCGGTGTATGAAGACAGGCTTGACTCCTGTCATATTTGGTACTTACTAAATATCATCCGGCGAAATGTGGGTGCCATATTTGCAACCCCCCTTAGGGGAAAGGCATGACAATGTCCCAGTTACAGGGTCCCGCGACGCTCTGAAATTTCCATACAAACGCGGTTGTCAAATTTCTTGAAAACCATTTGTCTGATTATGATGAAATTTAGCATTTACAATTAAGTGAACTATATCTCCGCCCCTATGTTCTTGGTTTTATTAATA
Source organism: Peribatodes rhomboidaria (assembly GCA_911728515.1). Lineage (NCBI taxonomy): Eukaryota > Metazoa > Arthropoda > Insecta > Lepidoptera > Geometridae > Peribatodes > Peribatodes rhomboidaria. Next base: position 5,848,890 of record OU452192.1, on the reverse strand, counting down.
AAAAAAAGTCCTCAAGAGAAAATAGAGCTTTGAAAAATATCCGCATTTTCAAGGGGGTCACTTTTGACTGATTTATTCAATAGATATAGACAAAGCAAATTAAAAAATCCCTTTACACCATTAACTTTTAAATGAATCCCTATAAAACAAGGGAAATTCTTAGTTATTTAAGAATGATTACAGAAGTGCAAATTTCATTAAAAAAAATGAAATTGTTCTTTGTCACTCTGTAGGTAACTTTAGAGGTTCGTCAGTATCATAACTCGCTCTCTTAATTCGCTCGTCTTCTTCTTTTAGACGAAATGGCTATAGAATACCCTAAGCCAATGCGAAGTTAGTCTAAAGTAGTCGCCGGACTCTTATATGTTAGAATGTTTTGTTTTTTTCTTATATGGCGCGAAGATTTTATTCAACCAATCAAAGCTGTCATTGCTGCCAACACTCCGAACATTAGTTGCTACGCGTATTATTTCATCACACGGTCAATTGACTATCAATAACAATCAGCGGCGTCAGCAGTGTAAGCGGAGTCAAACGACAGCCTATTAAAATGGCGAAGCGAAATATATATACAAATAAAATGACACTTGAGGCCACTACAAAAGAAAAAATGGTGTTTCGTTTTGCTTTTTGAGCGATACTTTAATTTTAAGCAGTATTTTGTTTAGAGCTAGTAGTCCTGTCGGGGCAGACATTTAAGAGGAAACATCAAGGCGTAGAGAAATGAAAATTGGTAGGTACATATTTCTAAAATCTATTGCTGTCGCGCAGTGCCCGAACAAGTGCGATAGAGCCAACTGCAGCTTGGGCTAAAAATACCTATTAAAATTACAAAAAAATATTGATTCGTAGTCCCCTGATTCCTTCTCCAAAACTTAACCGATTTAAATACTTATTTTTACGAAAAATTAAAACAGGCCTTGAACTGTGTCCCTGTGTTGTTTTAGTCTAGTCAAATTTGTTTTCTGGGTGTTTGAATGGAAAAACCGGCCATTTTTTAAAGTTTTTGAACGTCTGTATTTTTTTAATAATTAAATTATGAAAAAAAGGAAATCATAGGAACATGCTTATAGTAACCATAGATACTCAGAAAAAATACATGACTCTACCAAAACAGGGGACTATGTTTGAATGGAAAAATGGCCCTTGTGTTTCCTCATTTTAATCCCATTTTTTTTTAATGGGGGGGGGGGGGGGGGGGGGTTGGAAGTACAAATCTCGATTTTCTAACTAATCCTTAAACTAATTAAAAAAAAAATAATTTTCAATATCTCGTTTATTATCTAGTTTACTTATGAAAAAAATGTAATGGAGATGGGAATTTTGCGTCATTTTCAACCAAAGTTGAAGAAAACAAAATTCCAACCATTACCTACGATTTTTTTGATAAGCTTGGTAGTATAACTCTGCAAATATGTAATGGTCCTAGCGTAAAAATGATGAAGACCGAGAAATTAAATTTCCAACAACTTTGAATAATGCTAATTTTGCTCTAAAGTTGATAATTAACGAGTTATTTTAGAAAAACGAAAAAATTGAACTTTCAAACAAGATGGCGGCGAATCCTTTATCGGGATTAGAAAATCGAGATGTATACTTCCAACCCCCCCCCCCCCCCCCCCTACGTTTAAAAAAAATCGCTATCCGGATTGTTTTTTATTTCAGGCTAGTTTTATGTCTGCCCCGACTGGACTATAGGCCGGGTAACTATTATTGGTAGGTTTGTGGTTCATGAATATGGAATTTGAAAGCGATGATAGCCTAGTTGGAGAAGGCCCGCCTCTCAAGGCAGGGGGTTCGAACCCAGCCGACGGCACGAAACAATTTGTTCATTGTCTGAACATATGTGCGTATTGTACGTCATCTGCTACATGACTGGAGCCCGGTGTATGGCGACAGGGTCGCTCCCTGTCACATTTGGGACTGAATATTGTCTGGCGAAGTGTGGGTGTTGTATTACACCTCTGCCAGCCCCTCGGGGGAAAGGCGTGGCGATATGTTATGATATGATAATGGAATTTGCGATTACATCGATTACATACAATACATTTGCTAATTTGCGTTTCTTCGAAATCGGACGAGTAGTTCAAATAATAGCAGCATCTTGCAAAGTTTTTTTTTATTGGCTTGGCTATGTTGATCCTATCCTATCCTCCTAATATTATAAACGCGAAAGTTTGTAAGAATGTATGGATGGATGTTTGTTACTCTATCACGCCAGAACGGCTGAACAGGGGGGCTATTCCTGCGCGTGAGAAGAGATGAGATTTTATCTTGGTCACTCTCACACCTATGACGTTTCAAACGAGAGCAACAAGGACGAAAAAAGGTGAGATGTAAATCTCAAATCTCCGAATAGGGCCACAGATCTGGATGAAATTTGGCACAGAGATAGATTAAAGTCTAGAATAGCACATACATAGGATACTTTTTAACCGCGGGTGAAACCGCTTGGCGCTGCTTGTGTTAAATAAGTTAATTAAACCTTAGCATATCTGTACAAAGGGGTTTTATGCTAATTCATATCTACATAATTATGTACTTAATAAATTACTTTACAACAAAGTGTTCTTGTACAGAATTCTGATAAGTTATCAGTAAATATTTCACACTAGCTGTGTTTCGCGGGCTTACCTAACTCTTTAATAGGGATACTAAAACAAAAACAGGTGTGAGTAGAAGAACTTATTTTTACCCGACTGCACAAGAAGGTGGGTTGGTGCTGGTGGGAGAGGGCCCGCCTCTCAAGCCAGAAGGAGCGGGTTCGAACCCAGCCGACGGCACGGACCGATTTGGACATACGTGCGTATTGTATGTCATCTGCTACGTGACTGGAGCCCGGTGTATGGCGACAGGCTCGCCCCCTGTCACATTCGGGACTGAAAATCGTCTGGCTAAGTGTGGGTGTTGTATTACACCTCTGCCAGCCTCCTCCTAGAAGCTAAGCTAGTTCCTTAACTTTTCCGCCAGGGGCGCTTAATTGATATGTATGGAGTCAAACGAAAATGAAAAAAGTGTTAAGTATCAAAACTCGTGATAAATGTACTGTAGACCTCTTGACCGGCGTCTGTCCTCCTCTACAAGGGCTCTATTCGGGGATTTGAGATTTTCATCTCACTTTTTTCGTCCTTGTTGCTCTCGTTTGAAACGTCATAGGTGTGAAAGTGACCAAGATAAAATCTCATCTCATCTCACGCGTAGGAATAGGCCCACAGGTCGCTTTCCTCAACCGAGCCTTACGATATTTTGAGAGCAGGTTCAATAACAGAACTCTAAAGTTCTTTTTGCCAGTCACTTTTGATAATAATTGATGTACATATTTTCTTTTGTCATATCTCTGCCATTTTGAAAAACTACCAAAAACTCCACAACAAAAAAAATTCGAACCTACTCCTTAAGAAATGAGACTTGCAGACAAAGACAGAGATCCGGACAGAATTGGGACAGAAATCCGGACATAAGAAAGCATTCTGTCGGAGCTGAAGCAGAGACGCTTCGCTCACTAACACTCGCTTGGTCGATTATTAAGTACCTACTAGCTGCACCCCGCGGTCCCACAGGAACCACCGAGGGCTCACCGAGGGAAAATTCAAATCACATGTAAAAACTACATTAATGAAAAGAGGGTATTATAAGGTTAAGAATTATTTAGAAGATAAAGATGTCTGGAGCCTTCCACTTCCGCCAAGCAGCCACTAGTATTTATAGATATTACCTAGTTGTAAGCCAAAATTTGTGAGACTGTAATTTATTTATTAAGTACTAGCTGCGCCCCGCGATTTCACCCGCGGTTAAAAAGTGCCAAATTTCATCCAGATCTGTTCAGTCGTTCTGGCGTGAAAGAGTAACAAACATCCATCCATCCATACATACAAACTTTCGCGTTTATAATATTAGTAGGATTTGAAAAAATAATGCCCCTCAGTTTCTTGCCTGTTCTTCTGAGTAGAGGCTCTTTATCCGAACAAGGCGGTCGAGTCTATTTAAATAACTTTGACGTTCATAAGTGTATCTTTGATACCTATATTGAGTAAAAACATTATGACTTTGACTTTGACTTTGAAAACCGTTAATGTTTCCAGGATAAAAAGTACCCTATGTCCTTTTCTGTACCCCAGACAACATGTTTGCAAAATTTCAAGACTATTGGTTGAGTAGTTGAGACGTGAAAGCGTTACAAACAAACAAACGACCAAACTCACATTCGCATTTATAATATTAGTTAGGGTATAGAATATACGATGGTGGCAACATCACAGGCAAGTGAATAGGAATGTGTTCTAAAAGTTGAAAAAAAAAACGCGTTATTAATCTGGGTGTCTTCAAGTCTCGAGTGAATCGGTTTCTTCTAGGCAAGCGTGCTCCATCGTAGGCCGCATCACTGCTTATCATCATGCATGTTGGCGGCCAAACGCAAGCCTATTAAGTAATAAAAAAAAATCACTTTATATTTTCTGCTTGCCCCAGAATAGGTAACAGTACGATGACGTCATATCGTACGATGCTCAAGAAAAGCTGCGCACACGCAGCGCTTTATAGGTACAATCGCACGCAAAAGTATTTTCATCCGACTGCTTGAAAAGGGAGGTAAGTAATTCGGTTCTGTTTGTAAGCATGTGAGCTTACCTATATATAATATTTTATTAAAGCAATATAAAATTCTATCCTGAAATTAAAAATTGTAATTTATTATTACTTATAATTATTTTTAAAAATTTGTATTTAAGTAACCAAATTGAAACTACACGACAAGTTCCATCAAAATCGAACGAGTATTTCATAAACTTATCCAACTAACTTTTCAGCTTTACATACATACATATCGTCACGCCTTTCCCCCGAGGGGGCTGGCAGAGGTGAAATATAACAGCCACACTTTGTCGGACGATATTCAGTCCCAAATGTGACAGGGGGCGAGCCTGTCGCCATACACCGGGCTCCAGTCATGTAGCAGATGACATACAATACGCACATACATAATTATGTTCACACAATCAACAAATTGGTGCGCGTCGTCGGCTGGGTTCGAACCCGCTCCCTCTGGCTTGAGAGGCAGGCCTTTCCTTTTCAACCTAACAATAAAAAAAATAGTAGTACTACCCTAAATCTTAAAAATCTAGACACACTTTAAAAAAATACTTTTCTTAAAAAAAGAAAACACTTTTGACTGTATCAACCATCATGGCTCAAAAAAATCTAGGTCGCCTTTCATTTTGGCACCCACTCCGGAGCAAGGCTGACGAATGACGAGAAAAAACGAATTATTTTTAAATGCACGAAAAAAATTATGCATCATCATTAAGATCAGCCCACATTCGTTCTCTTTTCAGGGACCCTTTTTGGAGGTTTGAGATTTTCATCTCACCTTTTTTTGAAAGAAAAAGAAAAAAAAGAAAGAAAAAAGTTTATTTGTGACCTTTTAAAATTAAAACATTAAGGGCATTGTACAATCTACAAAGTCACAAAACGGCCCCAACTCAGCATAATGCCGGCTGTTAACCGGCGCTGGTCTTCCGTTGGAACCGCTTGGTGATGTCACGGTACAAGCACATACACAGTACACACTACAAAATAATACAAATTAAAATACACAAAGTTATAATATAAAATAACTATCAATAAACTACAACAATAATAATAATAACACAAAATAAACTACAAAAATTCAATGGACACTATAGATAAGTTTGTATAATTTTAATTTCCTTTTTGTCCTTGTTCCTCTCGTTTGAAACGTCATAGGTGTGAGAGTGACCAAGATAAAATCTCATCTCATCTCACGCGCACGAATAGTCCAGCAGCTGACTTTTAGGCAGCTTTAGGCGCTCCAAGACTCGCCACATTTTTACTGTGATACTGGCTGGGCAATACTGGAACAAGTAACATTATTAAAAGGAAAACAAACAACCTGCCTGCAAAATGTTGTACCCTATGTCACTTTCACTATCAAGACGATTCAAATGACACCTCACATGTCGAAATACATCAAGCTGTTTAGGCCGTAGAGCGCGCCAAAGAAACCTCATACATACATACTTACATTCACACGAAAAACAAAATCCTCCTTCTTGCAAGTCGGGTAAATATTGTCGACTGTAGGCCATATTTACCCGACTTATATATGACTTAAGAGTCCGGCGACCACTTTAGACTAACTTCGCATTGGCTAAAGGTTTTCTATTGCCTTTTCGTCTAGAAGAACACGACGAGTAAAGAGAGCAAGTAAGGATACTGGCGAGCCTCTAAAGTTATCTGCTGGGACCCTATTCTGAGATTTGAGATTTTCATCTCACTTTTTTTGTCCTTGTTGCTCTCGTTTGAAACGTCATAGGTGTGAGAGTGACCAAGATAAAATCTCATCTCATCTCACGCGCAGGAATAGCCCCCCAGAGTGACAAAGTGCAATTTTAATTATTTTTTATGACTTTTGCACTTCTCTGTTCACTCTTAGATAACTTAGAATTTTCCTTATATTATGGATTAATTTAAAAGCTAATGATGTAAATAGCCTCCCTATGTAAAGGAATTTTTGATTTGCTTAGTCTATCTATTAAATTATTCAGTCAAAAGTGACCCCTTACAAATGCGGATATTTTACACAGCTCTATTTTCTCTTGAGGATGGTTTATAAAAAAAACGAGAACATAGTGGTGGAGATATAGTTAATTTAAATGTAGGTACATGCCAAATTTCATCATAATCTGACAAATGGTTTTCAAGAAATTTAACAAGCGCGTTTGTATGGAAAATTCAGAGCGTCGCTTTACTTTTAAACTAGTATTGCAAAAAAAAAATGGCCCGTTTACGAGCGCCCAAGAGACTGGGAGGCCATTCCTGCGCGTGAGATGAGATGAGATTTTATCTTGGTCACTCTCACACCTATGAGGTTTCAAACGAGAGCAACAAGGACGAAAAAAAGTGAGATGCAAATTTTAAATCTCCGAATAGGGCCCCTGGAGGGCTATTCCTGGGACCCTATTCGGAGATTTGAGATTCTCATCTCACCATTTTGCGTCCTTGTTGCTCTAGTTTAAATTGTCATAGGTCTGAGAGTGACCAAGACAAAATCTCATCTCATCTCACGCGCAGGAATAGCCCCCCTGCGCGTGAGATGAGATGAGATTTTATCTTGGTTACTCTCACACCTATGACGTTTCAAACGAGAGCAACAAGGACGAAAAAAGGTGAGATGTAAATCTCAGTCTCCGAATAGGGCCACTGGGAGGCTATTCCTGCGCGTGAGATGAGATGAGATTTTATCTTGGTCACTCTTACACCTATGACGTTTCAAACGAGAGCAACAAGGACGAAAAAAGGTGAGATGAAAATCTCAAATCTCCGAATAGGGCCACTGAGCCTCTGAAGCGATCGGCCGAAGAAGCTCTACTATGTGACTGCGAGTAACAACACGAGGCACAGCTAATAGTATCTATGTGATACATCAAATTTTATTTCAATCTTTTAGCAACGTTGTTACTTTCAGGGGGCTTACCACAACCTCTTAAAACATCATTAATTAAGCCTTACTTCGTAATTTCGTACCATGACCACCCTAAAAGTATTCCTGCTACGTTTTGATATCGCTTAGCAGTTTTGATGACGTCACTCGATTTCGTTCATTCAATCCAAGGAACATTTGTTTAAAAACCGTACCACGACCTCTAAAGTATTCCTGCCGAGCTGTCAAAATAGCAGGAATGATACAAATTACAACGATTGTTAAAAAGTTGCTCTCCGTGTAACTTTTTCTATTTATTAATGAGTTTTTGCTGTGTTTCTAAGGTTCTATTTGTAATATTTAGCAAGATGGCCGATGATTTGGAAACTTTCGAGTTTCTCGAAGCAGATATTAGAAGCTCCATACTACAAAGGACGCCTTCAGACGGGCTCCAAAATAAATTTTAACCCTTTTTCACATATATTTTCTTTTGGCTAAGTCCGCTCCTTTCGATGCACTTGTTTCTTCTTAGAATGAGCCTTCGCCTGCAGACTCCTATTAAAGCCCGCAGCGATTTCACTGTGGGTTTTTAAAAAGTCTCACATGATATCGAACTGCTTCGCTGAGACTCTGCGGCCGCTGTGACAAATTATTCTAAGCATTAAATTCTAGATATCACCAAAATATTTTTCACAAACTTTAATTGTATAAGTACAGCAATTGAATTTTAATTTACCTTAATGATCATAATAATGTAGATTTAATTTACGTTTTTGTGGGGAACCGAAAAGATGGTGTCATGATTTTGTATTATTTTCTAAAACGAAAACTCGCCTTTACTGAAAGAGGGAAAGAGGAGTGGGATTTATCTCATTTATCATCATCTTCATCAGAGATTTATTGAAAAATGTTATAACAAACATACGGATGACTAGGTGGTATGGCTATGTTGCCTCTAGCCTGCCCTATGGGACAAAACAAAAAAAAAATTGACATTGTTCATACAACCAAGTGTCGCCAGATGTTTCGTAGGAGCGATTGTACGTCGGTGAGGAAAATAAAAATTCTTAGGGAAGAAAATAATAAGAAATCGTAGTGTTTTTACTTGCAACTTGTAAAAACCGTAAGTGTAATTTCCCTGTATCGATAGGATATTGTAGGCACGATTTCGCTATGCGGTCGTACTATTGTACGACCCCGATTGTCCGATTTTTACACGGCAAAAATCGTATAATTACGATTGACATATATACATCTGGCAACACCATACTCGAAAATACTGGATTTAAGATTGTTAAATGACATTCACACTGATAATGACAGTTCGTAACGCAAAAATACCACAGAGTGTGTAGAAGCACTTGTATCGTACATTCTTTTCCCATCACTATAGCAGGAGTAAAAACGTTTTAAAACATTATTGTTTTCAATGCTTGTGGTATGATACAAAACAATACTTATTAAGGAATGTATCAAAACGTTCCTGCGCAATGATGTTTTTGTAAAAGTTCATGGTAAGCCCCCTGGCCTTTAAAATAATTTTGGTGATCAAACAAGTGAACAAATTAATTATTGCCATGCAGAAAGAAAAAAAATTAGTACCGCCATCTGTTGGGGAGTAGCAAAAGCTTGAAACACCGCGAGCAAGCGCCATCTATGAAAAGTTCAGGTCTAGTTTTGATTGGACTCTGCCTCTACGTTCCAAGAAGAAAGTTCCATCTACAACCACGGCGAATCACGAGATTCAATTTCCATTTGTTTTAATCCTACTAATATTATATAAACGCGAAAGTTTGTATGTATGAATGGATGGATCGATGGATGGATGGATGGATGTTTGGTACTCTTTCACGCCAGAACGGCTGAACAGATCTGGATGAAATTTGGCACAGAGATAGATTATAGTCTAAAATAGCACATAGGATACTTTTTAACCGCGGGTGAAACCGCGGGGAGCAGCTAGTTTAAAAAAAATACTGCTAGACCTTATCCACTCACATAAATCGCTTTCCAAACTTTTTTTCGACGATTTTGATACCGACTTTTAAAAATGAATTTCTGTTAATTGTTAGCATTCAAATATGTGTGCAATGAGCCGCGAAATACATGCAGTGCCATCTATAGTATTTTTCCTAAAGCGTCAGTACTGCTATTCAACGTAAGGTGGCGTTATTTTCCAACGTCATGCCTTGGGAGCTGTTTGTGAGTTAACCTATATTTTTTATATTTCAGAGCTGATCTGATGATTGACCCAGCCAGGAGGTTATTAGGCTACATACTATGTTTTATTTAAAAAGATTGAAATTATACCAGAAATTAAATTTGTGCCTCACGCGGCAGAAAAAATAAAGCGGAAAGCACTTTAAGTATCAGAGTGTAGCACGTATCAGCTCAACAACTTATGACAAAGCAACTTAGGACATTCTTAAATGAGTATGTGGTCAATTAAACTAACTATTTTAGACCGATGTCAATAAGTTTCGACCAAAAAATGCGATGGTAGCGCCCTTAACACTATAGTTGTAACTTGGTAGTTCTAAACTGTTTAAAAAAATGAGTGTAGTTGACAGCAGAGGCGGATCCAAGATTTTGGTTTGGGGGGGGGGGGGGGATGATTTTAATTCAAATTCATTTATTTTTAGAAATATAGGTACATACATACATACAGGATAGATGGCGTTATTAGGAGTCTCACTATAAATTCAGTCCTAGAGCGTGCAAAAATTAGTTGAGTTGACGTAAAAGTAAGCTTTAACAAAGTGATGTTAGTTTACGGGGGGCTCGACTTAGCTGAGGTTAATCATTCACAAAAGCTCTAGAAGAACAGACATTTCTAAACCCTTGGGGTGTTGACATGCCTGTGTGTGTGTGTCTGTCTGTGTCGTTGTAGCTCTAGAACGGATGAACCAACTTTTTTATTTTATTTTTGTTGAGCGTTTAACCGGCGTTATTGCTATCTCGCTCGCACAATTCGACGTTTTTGAAAATAAATAATGGCTGAGCTGGCAATTGAAAAATATTGCCTGATAACTATTTAGTTTATAATATAACGGTTATTTTAAACTAATTTTAGTTTTCATACCTTTTTCTTAGACGGAGGAAAAGATCATCAATTTTTTATTGTTTTTAATGTTCGATCTCTCCGTCCAATTGATAGTTATAGAAACTAAAATCAGTTTAAAATAACCGTTAAATTATAAACTTTTATAACCGTTATATTATTATGAAAATCAGAGGAAAACCGGTGTCAGGAGGGGTTTTTTTTTCGAGCAAAGCGCGTTACCAGGCGCCTATTGGAACGTCTCGGTTTGTCCGATTGCTTGTGTTTATACTATCGAAAATCCGATCTTCATGTTTTGCAAATATGTAAGTTTGCAAATATGTAATAGTTTATCTACATAATTTTTTAAAGTTTTTTTGTAAGCCAAGCTAAATCGGACGGGGCTTCGAAGTGAATTACTATTTGCAAAGTGTGAATTAGATAGCTTGAGGGGGGGGGGGGGTCTTGAGCACCTTAGCTCCTCCTGAATTCGCTTGTGTTTGATATAAAAAAAACTATAACCAGGAGGGCTATTCCTATGTGGGAGATGAGATGAGATTTTATTTTTCTCACGGTCACACTTATGACTATTCAAACGAGAGCAACAAGGACGAAACATGGTGAGATTGAATCTCACTCCGTAAGAATTGCCCTCCTGTGGTCAGTCAGGCTGACTCAGACTACCAACAGGCAGTTTGCAAGACTCCTAACTACACGCGTTCGTGCAACAACTTTTAAAGACTTCTCAAATTAAAAGATTAATTTTTATCTACACATTTTTAATCAACGGTGAGTAGTATTTCCTTAATTTTTAATTAAATTTCGACGGTTATGTTCTTACATAAAACGATATTTTTTGTTGTTGTGAGAGTGAAGTGAAGTTTCTTTGTTAGTGCCATAAATCGGTGTTTCTACATTTGTTTTATTTTTTTGTTGACGTGTATGTGCGCTGCTCATAAATGGGCCAAATTTTTACTGCATATCAGGGGGGCTATTCCTGTGCGTGAGATGAGATGAGATTTTATCTTGGTCACTCTCACGCCTATGACATTTTAAACTAGAGCAACAAGGACGCAAAATGGTGAGATGAGAATCTCAAATCTCCGAATAGGGTCCCTGGCCCGGCAATTTTGTGATAATACTTTGAGTGTAGTAGTAGCTGATTATTGGGCTACAGTCTACAATATGTGTCGGTGGCTCAGCTGGTAGTGAACCTGCCTTCTGAGCTTGGGGGCGTGGGTACGATTCCCACCTAGGGCAAACATTTACGAGTATGTGATGAACATTTGTGTTTGTTTTATGTCTGGGTGTAAATATCTATTTAAGTATGTATTTAAAAATTTCTAACTATGTATATCAGTCTCTGACAGCCATACAAGCCAGACAGCCAGTACAAGCTCTGCTTAGTTTGGGGTCAGGCGACCGTGTGTGGAAGTGTCTCGAATTTATTTATTTATTTAATATTGCCAGTATTGTCGGGCCAGTATTGCAGTTAAAATACATTCCCGTCTGGGAGTGCCTTTATATTCTAGCTTAATTTTTTACTCCTGACCGAAAAACGTTATACTTACAACACCCCGTGATGTTGTAAGTATGACGTGTCTGTTGGCACCGTAGCTCCTGAATGAATGAACCTTTTTTTTTATAGGTGAATCCTTCCTACTAATATTATAAACGCGAAAGTTTGTAAGAATGGATGGATGTTTGTCACGCCAGAACGGCTGAACAGATCTGGATGAAATTTGGCACAAAGTTAGATTATAGTCTAGAATGGCACTTAAGATACTTTTTAACCGCGGGTGAAACCGCAGGGCCCAGCTAGCTTTGAAATAAAGATCGCGAATCTCTGATCCAAGGCTTGTCCGATTTTGTATTGCGAAATGTCGTTAGATTTGTCTTTGTATCCGGAGTGACATAGTATACATTTTGTATTCGGGTTTTGGTTTTTCTTCTAATTTTTACTTGTTGGTATAATAAAAAGTCTTCTCTATTAAACTTCTATGTTTTCTTTTCAACTGCTTCTGCTCGACAAAGGTCAATTACATATCACGTAGTCTCAACGTAAAGCAAGCTATTGCCTCTGTGGAGAGAAACTTGTATAAAAATCCCAAAGGAGTTTCCGAGCAAAGAGGTTAAGAGTCCGGCGACCTAACTAATTTCGACCTAGGCGATCTAGACTAACTTCGCATTGGCTTAAGGTATTCTATCGCCATTTCGTCTAAAAGAAGAAGACGAGTGAAGAGAGCGAGTAATGATACTGACGAGCCTCTAAACTTACCTACAGAGTGACAAAGTGCAATTTCAATTTTTTTTATGACTTTTGCACTACCGTATTCATTCTTAAGTAACTAAGAATTTCCCTTGTAATATTGATTCATTCAACAGCTAATGATGTAGACAACCTCCCTATGTAATGAAATTTTTGATTTGCTTTGTCTACCTATAGAATAAATCAGTCCAAAGTGACCCCTTAAAAATGCAGATATTTTTCATAGCTCTATTTTCGTTTGAGAACGTTTTGAAAAAAAAACAAGAACATAGGGGCGAAGATATTGTTAATTTAATTGTAATAATTTAATTGTACATGCTAAATTTCATCATAATCTGACAAACGGTTTTCAAGAAATTTAAGTAGCGCGTTTGTATGGAAATTTCAGAACGTCGCGGCCCTCTTAAACTCGAATGAAAACTCAGCATACGGGCAGTATTCTTACACTGGTCTTGTGGTGGCCAGTTTAATTTTCGAATAACTACAACCTAGGTATCTTCAAAGCCAGAGTGAATAAGTACCTACTAGGTCTTCGTGCTTCATCTTAGGCCACAATGTCACTTCACATCAGGCGAGCTGGTGGTCAAAAAACCTATTCTTTATAAAAAAAAAATGTCTTAGAAGAGATTATTCGAAAATTAAACTGAATTGGCCATTGGAATTGGCCAGTTTAATTTTCGAAATTCGAAGAGATTATTCGAAAATTAAACTGGCCACCACAAAAAAAACACAGTTGCACAAAATTTAAAACAAAAGACGGTGTTTGGTGTAACATAATTTCACAGTATCCTATTTAAAAAGGTGTGAAAAGTAGAATATTCACCTCTAGGATAAAGCAGTGTCTTTGTCTTGGGCGGCGTGAACCCCTCGCTTCACTCTCATAACTCACCAGGGATCCCCAAACTATTTTGGACAAGTGACCCCTTTTCCAAAATGAACCTCAGACCCCCATGGCCAAATTACCTACTTTTAAGATAAACCCTCTTATTCATAATGGTCCGCTAACTTAAAACAGCTGCTACAGAGTTATTTTTCATTCTGACTTAGTTCAATAGAAGAAGACAGAGTGAGAATTAGCAATGCTTTAAGTTAGCTTAAAGCTAAGTGCTAAGTTAGTTAAGAACTTGTGTTAATTTAATAAGGTTCGATTTTTAGACCTCGTCGACCCCCAAAATCAGTTTTCGTTTATGTCGACCCCTAGGAAACCAATTTCGACCCCAAGGGGTCGAAATCGACCACTTTGGGAATCCCTGCTCTACACTATCAATCACACTATATGACTTCACTCTAGTCTCTCTTCTTAAGGCGAGCCTGGCCAGAAAACGTCTAGCAAGAATCAACTTTCCTCTAAGATAAACCATGGTTTTTACTGTGTAAAAAAAAATATGTTATTCTTAAGCATGTTTTTAAGTGGAATCATAAATCTGATACATGTAATGAATAACTTCACTCGATAGAAAAAAAATCCAAAGTCACCTCTATTTGGTATTTTAAACACGATTTGCGACTTCATTTTTACAAATCATATTGCTTTTTTATTTTTTTTACGAATTACAATGCAATAAAAAAATGGAATCATAAATAAAAATGTTAAAAAGTTAACTTGGTAATTTTATATGATTTTTTTATCACGAATTCATGGTAAAAAGGCACGTTTGCGTGACCGCCAGTCCGCCCGGAGACCCCGTCGACGCCGGACGTGTGCCAAATTTTTGTGATCTCCGCAGTGCCGCACACACCAACACCAACCAAGCATTTAGTTTTGCCATAATGGGTAACAAACATAATAAACGAAAAAAATGCTCAAGTCTGGCTTTTAGAAAATCGTACGAGTCAAGGAGCAAACGTCGGTAAGTAGATAAACTTCTACTAGATTAAATTGGTAATCATTGTTTTTATTTACTAGAATCGACATTTCTTGCATTGCTTTTTGTAGTCAGATGATGTATCAACAAATCTATTAGTACCTACTTATATTCGTTTTAGTGTTTTCAAATATCATACTCATCATCATAGGTACTTTTTTGTCTCGTTACGTGTATTCACGATGTAAATACCCGGCCTACCCTGGTATACCTACTAGTGATATTTATGTAGTTACACCTACCTACAGTTACAGTTTTTTTTTGCAGAAGACTACTACGTAACAAACTCCAATGACTTTGGAATTGACGAAACGTAAGTACCTACCTACCTTTTGTACCACGCAGGGAGACGGGTGTTCTGCGAAGTTTTGACTATGTCGGTCACCATTTATTATTTCACCCAGACAACTTGTGAGATACGGATACGGAGCGACGTTCATACTTTCATTTTTCCTGAGCATTCTAAACTGCACAACGAGTAAATACCCGCCCTAGTGGCATACCAGTGATATTTATATTTATATAGTTATACCTACTTACACGAAATACCTAGTTACCTACCTTTTGTAACATGCAGGGCTGCGAATCTTCGCTAAGTTTTGACTATATAGGTATGTAGGATAGGATGTTAGGTGAGATACGGGACGACGTTCATACTTTCATTTTTACTGAGCAATCTGAACTGCACAACGAGTAAATACCCGTCCTAGTGGCATACCAGTGATATTTATATTTATATAGTTATACCTACTTACACGAAATACCTATATAACAGTTTTGTTTTTTTTTCAGAAGAGTACTACAACTAAATGTAATAAACTCCGATGACATTGGAATTGACGAAACGTAGGTACCTACCTACCTTTTGTAACATGCAGGGCGGCGGATCTTCGCTAAGTTTTAACTATACAGGATGTTAGGTAAGATACGGGACGACGTTCATACTTTCATTTTTACTGAGCAATCTGAACTGCACAACGAGTAAATACCCGGCCTAGTGGTATATCTAGTAGTGATATTTACGTAGTTATACTTACCTACATGAATACTTATCTTCGTTTTTTTTTTTTGCAGAAGAGTACTTCAAGAGAATGTAATAAACTCTGATGACATTGCAATTGACGAAACGTAAGTACCTACCTTCTTTTTGTAACATGCGAGGTGGCGGATCTTCGCTAAGTTTTGACTGTACTGTATGTATGTAAATTATATAGGGTGTTAGGTGAGATAGGGGACGTCGTTCATACTTTCATTTTTGACTGAACAATCTGTACTACACGAGTGTTTAGTAGCGTTTGAGTTATAGCCGTATGATTTGAACACATCTAGGCCTGATTAGTACTGCAACGTGATTTTGGCTGTTTTGAAGAAAACTCGTAAAGTTGTATATTCGTTTTTAACGATTAGCGAAAATCGAGCATTTCGGTAAATCTTGTAAGTACGGCTTTTATAAACCTACGACTGGTATGGATGTGTTCGTCGTTGCCTTTGAAATTCGAAACTGCCGGTTGTAAGAAGCGATAGCGGGGACAGGCGAAGCTATGTATATACGTCACAAAGATGGCCGCCGACCGTTGTAGATTATTGCTTATATCTCGAGTTCTATCTCATCAAATCAGTTGTTTGAGGTGTCATTTGAAAGCTCATTTATTTATAATGTAGTTGTTATATAATTATGTACATACATATCAACAAGCTTGAACGACAGCTTCCGTGCGCGAGTCCGACTCGAACTTGGTCGGTTTTTTAGAATTTTTATATTTTGAACTTTTGGACATCATACTTATAAATATTTATTTTTATTTTGTTTTAGGCACGTGGATGACATTGACCCAGTTTCACTCAGCGTGGTCATCATCCTGCGTCAGTCATGGTTTGGTGGGGGGTATCCTATCACGGCGTCACAAAGCTTAGTTTTTGTGAAAAGGGGGTTAAAACTTCTGCCAAAGTGTATCAAGAGACCGTCTTATATGGTGTTGTACAACCCCTTAGCAATCCACTTTTTAAAAATCTACCGTGGAGTTTCCAACTAGACTCTGCACATGGTCACAAGGCGCGAACTACCCAAGCCTGGCTGGAAGCCAATGTTCCGGACTTTATAAGGGCTGAAGACTGGCCCTCCTCTAGCCCAGATCAAAACCCCCTGGACTACAAATTATGGTCAGGTTTAGAGGGCATGGCCTGCTCTAAACGACACGCCGACATAGAGTCACTTAAGAAATCTTTGAAGCAAGCAGTGGCTAAATTTCCCATGGAAACAGTCCGTAAATCCATAGATTCTTGGCCAGACCGACTAAAGGCCTCTATCAAGGCCAAATGTAGTAATTTTGGATAAAATCCTACTAATATTATAAACGTGAAAGTTTGTAAGAATGGATGTATGGATGTTTGTTACTCTTTAACGCCAGAACGGCTGTTCAGATTTGAATGAAATTTGGCACAGAGATGGATTATAGTCTAGAATAGCACATAGGATACTTTTTAACCGCGGGTGAAACCGCGGGGCGCAGCTAGTAATAGTTATATTTTTGTTAAGACTTCAATACATATGTAAATATAACTTTTATTAACATTACATTACTGTATAAAAAAATAAATGCATTTTCATTTGTAACAGAGCTTATGGCTAGACATGCATACATATCGTCACGCTTTTCCCCGAGGGGGCTGGCAGAGGTGTAATACAACATCCACATTTCGCCGGACGATATTCAGTCCCAAATGTGACAGGGGGCGAGCCTGTCGCCATACACCGGGCTCCAGTTATGTAGCAGATGACACACAATACGCACATATGTTCACACAATGAACAAATTGGTGCGTGCCGTCGGCTGGGTTCGAACCCAGCAGAGCAAAATTGCCACTCCCAACTAGGCTGCCATCGATTCTACAACTATATCACAGAACAAATAATAATACTACGTACCTATAGCTCAATTGTATACAGTCTATCAAGGTCTATCAGGGCCTATCAAGTACCCGTCAATCATCCCGGCCCAAACATTGACGCTAAACTCATGTTGGAATGTGCTTGGTCGTACAGCGTGGGGGTTTTCCGGCTGCCATAAATGGTCGTTTCTGTGGTTGACGAAACCAGCTCTTGTAAATGTTGCCTCGTCTGTCCACAGAATTTTTTTGACAAAATTATTATCTAGTCGTTGCTGCCGTAGAAGCCACGAGCAAAAAGTTGCCCTTGCAGCGTAGTCAGGCTCAATAATATTTTGAACCCTTCGAAAATGGTAAGGGTGGAGTCCTTCTCTCATGAGTATTTTCCATACCGACCAATGCGACAGCCGCAATCTTGTGGCAATCCTCCTCACACTGAGTCTGGGATCTTGAGTGATTAAATTCAACACCTCTTCTTCATCCTGAGGGGTTATTATGCGAGAACGTTCGTCAACAGGTCTTCGTATACCGTTTTCAGCCAGTCTCATAAAAGTTAATGCAAAAGTCCGAGCATTAGGTGTTCTTCGATTAGGGTATCTTCGTCGATATTCTCTTACTGCAGCTGCTGCGTTCCCGTTGCAATAACCGTAAATAAACACTATGTCAGCGACATGCTGACTTGAATATTCATGTCTAAGGTCACTATTCATGATGTTATTCGAGAAAAAATACTAGTTCAATAAAACAAATCAGTTTTATAAACATTCAAAATATCTCTACCACAAAATAACAATAAATATGTGTGTTCACAACGTGTAACAAGGGACAACTAATTAGTATACCTGCATTTTGCAACGGTAACTTTCGATAGCTGTTACAGATTTATTTATATCCCTCTCACTCTGTTACAAATCTATTATTCTTCCTACTCACTCTAGGAATGTGGGGTCTCGAATTCTTTGTATTCGGAAGGAATGAGCAAGGGTCATTTCAAACAATAATAATACTTAGAGTAAGTCACTGAAGAAAATACATTTGATGTTATTTGAAAGAGTGGATCCACAGCTACTAGTAAATAATTAAAAAACTCTAACTTGACACGCTAGTTATTGCAGTAAGTTAGATGATGCAAAAAAATGCATGATTTTTTTCGTAAATTTTTGGATTAAATTTTTTTTTTTTGGGTAGCAATGCTATTAATATCGATAAGATCTTTGTAATTACCGTTAGGTCAATCATTTTTCTTTTAAATGACACTAAAATTATTTTCCTAAGTCTGATAGGTATTTATTTATTGTCATTTTCATACATAGACTAACATTGTCGTAATTAAAAAATAAAAATGGCCGCCATTTTGAAGGGGGTGAGGTAGGTCACGGTAATTGGGTGGATTTATCGATAAAAAAAGCTGAAAAATGCCCCCATCAAATATCGGTAATCCAAGATCAAACAGACTGTATATAAATGTAAATATTGTGAATGTATATTTTTGTATTGGATGTTTTGTTAGTACTAGCAGAATGTCCGCCACTTCGTACCTAGGGTATGTATACCTATACAGGGAGTTAGTGGACCCCTCTCGAAAACGAAAACTGGGAATAGTGGTGGGGATTACTAATACAAAGCGACTAAAAAAAACGCGAAAAAAAGGTTTTTTTTTAAAACTTAAAATCTGATTTTTTAACATCGACACAAGTTATACAAGCTTTAAAGAGCTAGTTTAAACACCAATTACCAAAAAAAAAAAAATTACCTTAACGGCAATCTAATACAAATGACTAACAGCTGACGCTAGAGGTGAACGCCCGCACACAGCTGCGCGCGGTCGCGACCTTGCAAGGAGCCGCGCCGCCCCCGCCCCCCACCCCCCGCCGCGCGCCCGCCGTTGTCTCGGCGCGCGCGCGGGCCGCGGCGGCGCGGTACGAGACGTCCTCCCGCCATTCGTACAGATCTAACTACCTACGTGGCTATTGCATTCTCTTCGGTAATTGCCTAAATCACGTTCGGTTCAAACTGTCCTACGGCTGGAGATGGGCCATGAGATATGAGCCATCTTCTCATTGTGAGAAGCTTAAGGCACACAAGTCGTAAGTGTCCACAACGCTGGTCCAATGAGTTGTTCGTTGGTAAACTTCACAAAGAACTCTCAGGCATCCCATTTTCGCACAATGTTTTTCTTCAGCGTTTACAGCTGTCAGCAATCAACAATACGCACTAACTTCGAAATGATTCAAACCTTGGGACCTGCGGATTAAAAATCCAATGGTCTCAACTTCCAACCCAACCCAACTAGGTCCGCCTGCGCCGTCACTTACAAAATGTTTCACTTTGAAATTTAAAAAGACATAGCTTCAATACTTTCTCATAACATGAATTTGTAGGCTTGTGAATTGTGATCTTATTGCCTCGGATTCAAAATCACGACGACACGCACGCACAGTACATTCACCTTTTCGCTCGCGCTATACTCGTACCTACGAAGCCAAAGCTGCTGCCGCGCGCCGGCCGGCGGCGCCGAAAGATCGCACTGTCCTTCGGCGCGCGCGGCTTTCTTTGTCGGTCGCGATAGACACGCGCTTGTGTGCGTAATAGACATAAACACATTTAGGGTGCGTTTTCACTGTTTTCACAAGTTAAAATGTACTGTCTTTACCTTTACAATTTCAATTTTATTTCTTTACCTACTAAAAATGTAGCTAACTTTTTAGGATTCCGTACTGTCATGTATTAAACAGATCTACAATATCTTGAAGCTGTAAAAATCAAGCTTCTAAATTATTGCATTAAAAAGGCAAAAGCAGAACACCGCAGAGTGTAACTCTAGGGTGTGTTGGAGTCCCACACACTGCCCGACTCCCCCCGAGATTGTGAGAGATGCTAATGCATTTTCTCTACATAATACTACTCTGTAAGAAGCGTGATGTGATGTCCCTGGTATTAAAGGTATCCTTAGGCAACGGTGAACACTTACCATCAGGCAACCTGTTAGTTTGTTTGCCAATTATGGCACAAAAAAATGTAGTGTGGCAGTTACCCGGGCTCATCGCCACGCCGCGCCACCGCACGTAACACCTTGCTTCCACATTTTATCAACGATTTCAATTAGGTAACCTAATGTGATTAGTCTAAACGCACCTTAATTTGCGGGACCGCTTCCAAAATCCGACTTCCGACCCAGCAGGGCTATTCACAACCATTCGGAAGCGTTTCCGTTCGGATTTCAAAAATTGTAAACCTAAATTATTCGAATTTCAGTCTATATTCATATTCATATTCTATATTCATGATTAATTCTTCAGATCGGATTGATACTTGATTTCCTATTCCAAAATGTATATAAGGAGACTGAGATTCGAACAATTTGAGTTTGAAATTTGTGGGATCCGATCGGAAACGTTTCCGAATGATTGTGAATAGCACCGCAGAAGGCGAATGAAAACACAGACTAGGTAAGTGATTTTGTAAGATCGGGAGTGCGAGTTTGAGCCCTATCTCACACATCTGCTATTAATTATTATTATAATAGGTAAAGCATTTTAAACCGATTGATTGAATTCAACCTAGCTATTACCTACCTACCTAGTAGATAATAACTTCTACCGATTTGAATCACGCGATATAAACGCGTTACATTGCTGGTTTGCAAATTTCTAAAAGTTTAAAATAACAGTTATATGGCTAATAGTTAGTGGTTTCGGGTTGTGTATAGATAGTACTAACGGCGTTTCGGCTTCGAGAACGGTCTCCTTACACCCTGTATATCCGGTATAAGTTTACTCGATTCTTTCATAATTATTGTTCAAAATTATATCTGAATCGTGTACTTTTTTAACTATGTAACATTTAACAAACCATACAATATTATTAGTACGCACCTAATGGTAAAGTAAGGTAATTAAAATTGTTATTACCATTGTTATACAAATACCCAAGAATAATGAAATTTACTATGTTGTATTATTTAATGAATACCGGTAGTTACACAATCATTCCAACACCCTGTATAAATATTTGTCCTAATAAGGATAACAAGTTGCCTATGTGTCAATCCAGGGCATAAGCTAACTCCGTTCCAAATATGATCCTCATCCGTCTAGCCGTTTAGGTGTGAATAAGTGAAATACGAGTAAGTACCTAACTTCCACACACAATCGCAATCTTTTGTATTTATGAGTGTGAAGTGTGATAAAATGGAAATATGACACTACCGGTAAAATGAAACTAATGCCACGACTGCTCACACATCAAAAATACAACAACTTGTGGACATGAGATTGGTTGTACCTATATTGGCTTGAACGGCATTTTTTAGATTTTTTTTTGTTTGGCATCAAATCAAAAATGTTCATAAAATGGATGAGTACAATGACGGACGGATTATTTTATCGATTTCCTAAAAATGGGTGTTTAGGTACTCGATACCATAACGTGACTGACGGGTGAAAGACGTGCGCGCGGCGCATCGCACACAACTTTTGTGTCGCGTGAATGAATACGTCGCGCTCCCAAAAAGTGCGGCCTGAGGTAGAGTAAAATACCTAAAGTTCTGGGAAAGCCTCGCCTTAACTCTAGGGTCTCTCGTTACGCTCAGTGTTCTATAAGCCGCCCGTGACGTAAGACACTGCTTGGGGACAAAGCTGCATAATAATAATAATACTATAACGGCGTTATAAACATGAACGACATGTAATCTTTTTTGTAAAAGATATACAAGGAAGAAAAAGACAAAACATTGTATAACTATTCCGAGGTTATACAACATTTAATTATTAGTACATAAGAAGGAAAACTCTAACCCAGTAACCAAACAATAACTAGCGAAATAGGTGATATCAAGTTCTCAAGCTGTAAAAATGAATCATGAATCAAGGAAAATGTAAAATTATAATTGGATTTTGCAAGAAACTGGCACTGCCATGCCATGAAATTGGCCATAAGGCTGCGTTCTGTTAGGACGGCACTTCGAAAAGTTTATAGTTCTGTGGGTTTCTGAAATGAAAAGGCAGTGGTTCAGATATTGAGTCTTATAATGTCGGTTCCACAACTTACACGGTTAAAACACTTTTACACAGGTTTACATAACTTGAATTAAAAACTGATAGAACCCTAGTTTGGGGTCTTGACTAGCCTGGGTTAGATTCCCGGCTTTTGACTTAGCTCCGGCGATGGATAAGAGGTGACTAAGGGGCTTGAAGGTAAAATGGTATTTATATCACCTTCAAAGACAATAGCTGATTAACCAGCTTAATCTGGAATAACAATGGATTTGAGGAAACTTCTTTCCTCAAATCCATAGGAGAAGAGCGGAGATCCGGACAGAATACGGTTCTGTTCTGTTCGATTCGTCTTTTAATATAGATTTTTTTCGGTCGGATCGGTCGGTCGATAAAATAGCTAATACTTAGTCTTTAAGCCGGAACCAGACTATTGCCGCGAACGCATGCGAAAGCTCCCGATACGCAGGGCCGATATGCCGCGCCGAAGGACCTTTTACAGCAAAAGCCTTTAAGAGGACCGCGACGCTCTGAACTTTCCATACAAACGCACTTCTCAAATTTCTTGGAAACCATTTGTCAGATTATGATGAAATTTAGCATGTACAATTAAATTAACAATATCTCCGCCCCTATGTTCTTGTTTTTTTTAAAACGTTCTCAAGCTGAAATAGAGGTATGAAAAATATCCTCATTTTTACTGATTTATTCAATAGATAGACAAAGCAAATCAAAAATTCCTTTACATAGAGAGGTTGTCTACATCATTAGCTATTGAATGAATCCATAATACAAGGGAAATTCTTAGTTTTTTAAGAATATAAAAAACAAAAACTAGAACAAAAAAAATAGAACAAAAGTGCAAAATATATAAAAATATTGAAATGAAATTGCACTTTGTCACTCTGTAGGTAACTTTAGAGACTCGTCAGTATCATTACTCGCTCTCTTCGCTTGTCTTCTTCTTTTAGACGAAATGGCTATAGAATACCTTAAGCCAATGCGATGTTTGTCTAAAGTGGTCACCGGACTCTTAAGTTCTTGCCTTTGTTTCGTCTATATTGCGCGATCATGAATTATTTGACCAGCTATCGTGCATTATAAAATTTATAAACACCACCTCCTTGTTTAGGGACCATTTAATATTTTTTTTGGAAATCAGTGAAGCCGTTATTAAAATATCAAATTAAATCTTTTACTCTGGTGGAAGGCTTCGGCCGTGGCTAGTTACCACCCACCGGACCAACCCATGCCGTGAAATGACCTAGTCGTGTTTCGGGATGTAGTCCGGTGTAACCGTTCCGAAGACGGGTCTGAGCAGTAGCACACTTGTAGCGCCTCACCCAACTAACGTCTTTGTACTTCTTCACTCTAGTAAACTTCAAGGCTAGAGTGAATAAGTACCTTATACTCGTAGGTCGTCGTGCTCCATCTTAGACCACAACGTCGCTTAACATCAGGCGAGTTGGTGGTCAAACGTCGACCACCAAACATTAAAAAAAAAAAAATGTTTACAAAAGAATGCGTTTATTATGCCGAAAACCACAATCAATTTCACATATATTTTTCGTGATTATTTTAATTCAGTTCAATATTAAAATCTTAAAAACATTTTTACATGCATAAACCTACAACCAAATTCTAATCTGAAAGCCCGTTGGCAGAGGGAAAGGTGCCCAGAATGCTAGCAGCATTGCCACGCTGGATGGCAATGGTCAATTTCTGGCCGAAATAAATGCCAGCATTCTGAACACCTGACGCCTCCACCAACCGTTTAGCCAGGTCCCTGTAGAGAGATAGGGCCGCTGGGCCCCTCGGACCTAAAGTTTCCACCGCAAACGGCACAAACATGTAGACACGGTCTAACCGCGAATATTTGTGCCGTTTGAGGTTCTCGGCCTTGGCAGCGGCGGCGCCGGCTTGGACAGTGGTCCCCGGGAGGTGAGACGGAGCTAGTGTGTCCACACAAGTGGTATCCCACACTAAGGGGCGTCCCACCTTCCAAGGGATCAGTGTCATCACGTCGGGTCTTTTACCGTAGTCTCACATCAGTCTACTAGGTTCTAGGACATAATAATAATAAATTATAAATTCGGGACACATCCACACACGGTCATCTAGCACCAAACTAAGCAAAGCTTGTACTATGCCAAAGACTGATATACATACTCAGACATTTTAAAATACATACTTAAATACATATTAACACCCAGACGTAGAACAAACACATGTTCATCACATGAATGTTTGCTAGGTGGGAATCGAACCCACGCCCCCACGCTCAGAAGGATGACGACCTGACGAAAGTTGGTTTTTTAAGCAGTTGAAAATGCTGTGCTAAAATATTAATTAGCATTAATTAATTAATTAGCATTAATCAGCATTAGCAAAGTTTTAGCTTCAAAATATCTGCTCTTTAATGATCCACGAAGGTATACAGAAACCTACGACACAAGCTCTGCTTAGTGTAGGTTCTGTGGCCGAATATGTACTTTAAAACTTTAATGTACATAGGTAAGCTGCCTTCTTTTAGAGTATAATTCTATCTTAAGTAATTTTTATTTTTCGGGTTAAAGAAATTTATTTCTCGACAAGAAATTAACATAAACTTCATCACTTCACAAACATCATCACTTGTGCGAGAACTTAACTATCGTACATTAATTCGCGGGTGTACAAATTTCTAAACTATTATTATAAATTTGTACACCCATAGATGTCGTTTGCCATGAACGGTACGAGTTTGTGGGAGTATGATGTGATCTTTTCTTCGACTACTTTGGTTTCTGATTTGATGAATTTTGGTAAATGTAATGTTTTGAATATGTACTGTTTTATTAAGGATTTTTCTAATTAGTATGCAAGTATGAAAATAAAATAGTTGTTTGATATTCATGTATTTTATTTCTTTATATATTTTGTCTGTAGGTGTTTAGATAGTCATAATCGAATAACAATTTAATAAGTTTGTTTTGTGTAATTTGTAGATTTTTCCTATGTTTAATTGGCTTGTAACTGCGCAATAAAGATTATTATTATTCCAAGATTTTTATTTTTCTTCTTAATTTCTAAGTTTTTACAATAAATGAATATATAACAAATACTATAAAAACTTATAAACTAGGTTGCCGCCGGCAGCGGGGCGAGGTCCAAGCTACCGGTGGTTAGGGCTGCAGAGTGAGGAACCTCCTGACAATACGGCACGTGTCTAGGATCACTGCCGCCTGTATCTGGCCCTTGATCCAACCGTCTAACGAGAGCCTCTTGAGATGTTGGTCGAGGCTCTTCGATATGAGACCGTTTACCGTGACGACTATCGGGACAATGATTATTATATTATTAAAAGATTCTCATTAAAATGTTTTTTTTTGTTCTCAGGCCACCAACATGTCTTTGGTCCTGGAAGCGGCAGCCACAGCGACCGCCACGTCGAAAGCCGCCACGCTGTCATTGGCCTGCGTTGGAGGATCCACTTTGTTTTTACTTGGAGTCATTGTTGGTGTCACTGTTGGGGTGGGGCTGACGCTCTATATCCTGTACAAAATGAAAGAACATTATACACTAGCTAACAAAGAAAACTAAACAATGTATAGGTAACTTATGCATTTCAAAATCATTAATAAAAGCGAACTTGCATGTTTTTTTTTTGTTTATCGTAAAGAATAATATCCTAAATAAACCTATCAAAAACAAAAACGTTAAAATATGCAAAAACAATTTGAGAATCGTGATTTGAAATTTGAATTTCTAGAGTCCGCGCCAAGAAGCAAGGTCACGTGACGAGCATAATATCTATGGTGTGACGTCAGTCTTTGCATTGTCAACATTTAGGACTGGCTCACAATGGCGGCGCACGGGACGACCTAAGGACGTTTATCGCGTACAAATATTTTTTTACTTTATTTTTGAAGGGTGCACTGTGATTTCTTTGTGAATTTTTTTAATCATGAATTTTTCAAAAATTTACAAGAATGGACCAAAACGGTTTATGTGATGCCACGGCACATCGCTTCATCGTCGCGACCTACCATTGTTGGAGCAGCGCTGTGCTGCTCTAAAATAAGCATTTTATTCGGTTCCTTTCGTGTCGACGCGGGATGCCACAACACAGGAAGTTTCGGCATGCCGAAGCGTGCCGTGCCGCCCCTTCAGTGAGTGCCGGTCCTTATCGTATGGAGTGACGTCTCTACGAGCTTATTGGTGGTTCAAATTACGCTCCGTTTTACATCATTTGTAATTACAATATTTTGTAGGAAAACAATCGTTCGAAAATCGAAAACATACGACGCTACGTATGGGCATATCTCTACTTTTTAATTAAATTTAAATTCTTACACAATAAGAGAGAGAGAGACGTGACGAAATGACATTGATTCCCTGGAGCCATGGTAGGCCACTGGTGTAGGATGCCACATGCGTCGACACACTGGCGGCCTCCCATGTAACATCTACCTCCAGGACGGCGGGAGCGGCGGCAACATCGGCGGAAACCCACAAGAGGCGGAAATATGAATCGGTGATAGATACATATTTCTGCCTTTTGAGGTAGAAACTTTTGGCCCTTGGGGTCCAAGCGCATGGTTGCTCTTTAATGAGCTGTCAAAGCATCTGATAGAGAGAACAAACGACCAAAGGGCTGGTGCTTACCTCGGTCAGCGAATTAGCATTACTATTTATGTAACGTTGCCAGCCTTTTGGGTACTTTACCCGCGAATAATGACTTGAGCTCTATGCCGACCCGACAGCTCCCCGCAACAGGAAGTTTGCAGTTTTTGGTATAGGCGCCGGTTACCAAAGGAACACGATAACAAAACACCGACCTCGCCGGCGAGGTCGAAGACTCCCAGGATCTGTTAGAAGATCGGTTAGATTCTCTCCAAATAGTCAAACCTAATAGGGCTCAAGCGCAAACCCCCTCTGGGTAAATCGACTCCCCCCCCCCCGGCGACGGTCCAAGCCGAGGTCCGTACCTTAGTGGTGCCCTTGTGCCAGTCGCCCTTAGCTTTAAATAACTAAAATCTCTCAAGGTCCTACGCCCTCCGCGCTTGCCTTACGTCCTGTACGCTGTAGAGGCCTCAGTGGCAAACAGCATTAGTCATTCACAAAAAAAAAAAAACTTGAGCTCTGTTTATTATTTGTAATTTGTTATTTTTGTTTGGTTTATTTTAGGCTTATATTGTTATTAAAGCAACGAATAAATAAGTAGATCTTACACAATTATACTTAAACTTTTAAGAGGAAAACTTTAACTAACCACAATTTGTTTGCGTCTGTGTGCGTGACAAGGCAAGTAAACATAGCACACGTAACGAATTTGTGGCTTGCGTTTTGAGAAGGCGTTGTTTGGAGACCTACCTTCTGTAGGTAGTTATTCTGAGCATACGATGTTATTTAGTTTAATTACGTAGTACCTGGATGACCGAGCTTTGCTCGGTATTTTTTTTTTTGAATTGTGTTTTTTGGAAATTATATTTAAGTACGAATTACTAATAAAATGATGAAATATGAATAATATTTTTCGATCTTACCGATAGAATAATAAAAAAATATGAACTGGTTATTTAAAGAAAAAAATCGTGAGTGCAATTAGTTTAATCTTATATTAGAAACAAATACTTAATTTTTTACAGTTTATCAATCAATTATAACGTAAGTGTATATATTTGACTACTACTGTTACTTAACAACGCCATCTGCTGTTGTGTCGTTAAAGCAATTAGTTGCTCACAAAAAATAGTATTATTATTCGCCAATAGATGTCAGGCCGAGTCATATTTTTCAGTTGAGACTACTCAAACGCCTCCTTTTTGTTATTTTTCTTCCAAGTTTATGTTTAAGTTGATTATCGATAAAACACGAATAAAATGACATTTTCTAAAAATGATTCCTAGCTAGATCGATTTATCGCCCCCGAAACCCCCTAAATTGTATGAAAATCGTTGGAGCCGATTCCGAGATTCCAATTAAATATATATACTTATACAAGAATTGCTCATGTAAAGATATAAGATATTATTACTGTTAACCCAAAACATGTCCATTACAACGAACGCCCGCGAAAGTGTTCCTATTGGCTGTTAAAAGCTTTTTGACCAATAGAAATGCGATGGCAGCCTAATTGGAGAAGGCCCGTTTCTCAAGCCAGAGGGAGCGTGTTCGAACCCAGCCGACGGCACGCACCAATTTGTTCATTGAGTGAGCATATGTGCGTATTGCATGTCATCTGCTACATGACTGGAGCCCGGTGTATGGCGACAGGCTTACCCGCTGTCACATTGGGGACTGAATATCGTCCGGCGAAGTGTGGGTGTCATATTACACCTCTGCCAGCCCTCTCGGGGGAAAGGCGTGACGATATGTATAGAAATGGCGTATCGGCGCTTGCGCAGTTCGCCGTAATTGTTTGGTTTTTGTTCAAGTCAAGGATTTTGTTCAATTTGGGAGAGGCGTGATACAGCTGGGCTAGCTGGTTACGCTAGCTTTATTAAGTTAACAACATTTTGAACCGTTGTCAGTGCCGGATTAGCCATGAAGCGGGACGCAGCAAATGCTATGGGCCCGCGGCTCTTTAACAATGCACCGCGCGGAAAACCAAAATTTAAAAAGAGGAAAGGAAAAAAGCCTTTTTATTTTGTTTGATTAGACCGTCATACCGTCACGCCTTTCCCCCGAGGGGGCTGGCAGAGGTGTAATACAACACCCACACTTCGCCGCCGGAAGATATTCAGTCTCAAATGTGACAGGGGGCGAGCCTGTCGCCATACACCGGGCTCCAGTCATGTAGCAGATGACATACAATTGTTTGATCATCTTACATTTTAATAGGGGATGGATATCAACGGCCCCCTATTCACACTTGCTTACGGGCTCCGCGCTTGCTTAATCTGGCACTGGCCGTTGTGAACACAGATGTTTGGAAACTTTGGGAAAAGGGGCTTTAGCCTCATAGCTCTCCCACCTAGATCCGCTTCTGAAAGCTCAATTATGTTTTCTGTTTGTAATATTCTATTTATGTGTGTTTATGTAAGTTTAGTAAGCTGTGAAACAACTAGGTTCAGGTAAATCTTAAAACCTGTAGGTTCATAAAAAAAATTAATATAATGTAAATACCTACATAAATGTATATGTCAAAACATTAAATTAAATACAATACAACACAATGTAGTTTAGTCACTCAAATTTCACTTTCCATCCCGAACGCCTCTTCCGAAAGTGCCCATTAAGCTGGCGGCATTTCCCCGCTGTATCGCCAGGGAGATACGCTGGGCGAGAAACTGCCCCGATCGAGGATTTCCCCTACGTTCACGCAGGCGACGCCCTCAATCGGCCACAAACTTCTTGGCATCAGACCCACATATAAATGACACTACATAAATGAAACTAATACTAATAATTAAACTTAAATAAATAATTAAAAAAAAAAAACTAAGTAGTGCGTGCGAGTAGCAATAGCGCGTGCGAGTTACACTTACCAACTTGCCCATGTGAGACCACTGGTGGATATATATACATACATATATATACCAGCGCTCGCGGAGGAGACTATTGGTACTATTTTTTTTATTTTATTTTTTATGGATCACTATTATTATGCTGTTAGCCACTGAGTCCTTGACAGCGTACCGGGCATTAGGCAAGCGCAGATAGCGCAGGGCCTCAAAAATGCTTACAAACTATGGGCGACGAGCGCAAGGGCACCTCTAAGGTATGGCCTCGGCTTGGGCTGTCGCTGAGGGAGGGGCATCGAATTGCCCCTAGCTAGCCTAGAAGGGGCTTGCTCTAGGGCCCTAACGGGGACGGTTGAAGTTAAGGTTAAAACAAAGTAATTGACTATTGGTACTAAGACCACGGGAATATAATACAGCGCCAGTGGCGCGCACTGACAAAATCCTTTTTTTTTTTTTTTTTTTTTTTCACCTTGGGAAAATCCTTTATGGATACCACCAACAGCCCCGGGTGCGGGCACAGAGTGGTTATGTGGGAATCCCGCCACTGACGGCCTACCCACTAAAAACCCAAGGGTGTTCCACCTCGGCGCAAAATGTCGGGGCAACGGGTACGTAACGCTTTCGGACTCCTCCGCAGCCCCGACAGCGCCAGCCCCTTCGGGCACCACCCCGAGCTTGCGCTCACTCCCTCTCGATGACGATGTGTCGAACACCAGACACATCGTCATCATCCACCACCTCGGGGACCAATTTGCCCGTGGGCGCCAGACAGCACCCATGTCTAGGCGCCCATGATCCCCATGCGACGGGTCAGATGAGTGGCCCCGCCGCCTGCCACTTCGGCCGCAGAGGATAGGGAGAGCGGCAACGATACACCGACACGCCTCTTCCTCTGCGGCCCCACCGCGTCCGCCATCGAACGGTAGCGACCCCGTTTGGGCCGCGGAAGGTAGGGAAAGTGGTCAATACAGACCCACACCCTACTTAGGCCGCTTCCAAATGGGCTTTGGGCTAAAAGCCCCAAGAAGCGGCCCCACCTCGGATTCCTCTTGGCTTCACCGTGGTTGCCGAGGCCACGGCTACTGAGCCCCCCCGCCACGACAAGGCGGGAACCCTCGGGGGAGGCACTGACAAAATCCTGCCTCAACTAAGGGTTACACTTGCACGCGTGAGTTACACTTGCACGCGTGAATTACACATGCATGCATGAGTTACACTTGCACGCATGAGTTACACTTGCACGCGTGAGTTACACTTGCTCGTGTGATTTCCAATTGCACGTGTGAATTTAGGACCTTTCTTGTGTGTATGCCATCTTTTTATGGGCGTTATTCTTTTTCGATTGTGTGGTAATATAAACTATAAAATATGTACTTAAGTATATGATAAATTACTGAGGACTTTCTTTTATATTTATATTTAGATTAAGACTAAAACATTATTTATCAGTATGCAAATAAAAAAATATTCGCTCAGTTGTGTTTTTTTGTAAATAAATTACCTCAGCTTCAGATATCAAGTAGTTTTTGAGATTTTGTGTTTAGTCAATGAGCGAATAATTGTGACCTTTCATTTTTTGACCCCTGACGCAAAAAGAGGGTTGTTATAAACGTGTGTCTGTGTCTCCCTCTGTGACATCATAACTCTCAAACGAATGAACCGATTTTAATTTAGTTTTTTTTTGTCTGAAAGATGATCACAGTCGATCGAGACATCGAGATTCACAGGGTACTCTTAGACGGGCCTAAACGGGCCATATTTTTACTGTTACTAGCCCGGCAATACTGGCTGGGCAATATTGCGACAATATTTTGAGCGAGGACTGGCCAAGGCCATATCAGTCGTCGTCGTCGTCGTGGGTTCTTCTTCCTCCCGTTTGGGGGGAGTAAGGAATCGGCCTCGAGGGATTCCCTCTTTGCCGAGGCTGGACGCTGGGGGATCGTTGCCCCCAGGGCAGTGGGGAGGGTGCGAGTTCCAGCCCAGCTCGCGCCGGCGGCCTCACTCGACGTGACTCGGTGGCCACGTCTTGGCATTGTGGTGCCTTCTTCTCTGTCTATTTGACGTCTTCTACGTCCTCTGTTGGGCCTCATCTTGTGTGTTGCCGCCTGTTGTTCCCTCTTCGTCCAGGCCAGCCAGGAGGAGATCTCTAGGGAGGGCAGGCCAGGTACGTACGTCGGGGGGACGTGCGTGGTGCGGCGCAATGTTCTGTAGGTGGGGATGTGGTCCGTTGTCTGCTCGAGCAAACATGTTGCGAGCTAAACGAATCACGAACTTCCCCACCGTCTCGAGTTTCACGTCCCGGGCGATGACGTCATTACAGGCCGGCTCCCGCGATCATCCTCAGGGTGACGTTTTGCACCACCTGGACTCGTTTTCTCTGGCTGGCCGAGCATAGAGCAAACCATGCCGGTACAGCGTAAGTTGGCCATATCAGTATCAGTCATACCATAGTTGATTGAATCAGGCTTTTACTTTGCGGAAGTTCATCTTCAAAATTGTTACTTGAACTAATATCTAGTGTAATTCCGCTTTAACGTCGCATTAAGTACATCAAGGAATATGAATTTTCTATTATATTCTTAATTTGGATTTTTTTTAAAAATAATTTAATGAAATTTACTAGAAAACTTCATACAAATTGATATTTGAATCTAATTTAAACGTTATACAATTTGATATTTCAACCAACCAATTTAACAAACTTAATTTAATGAAATCTACTAAAAAACTTTATACAATTTGATATATGAAGCTAATTAAATAAGGAAATTAACAGAAATAATGTTATGAAATTGACAACAAAATTTTATCGAAAAATTAATCATATGAATCAGTCATACCAGATTTTAGCATGGCTGATGTTGACCAGGCTGCAGTCGGCAATTTGGCCAGTATTGCAGTTAAAATATGGCCCGTCTATAGGATCGTCCTTAGCTATAATTTTCGGAGAACTTTCAAGTAGGTATTTATTACTTCCTGAGATTACACCTCCTACTTAGAAAAACAAATAAAATAAACTGCATCCAGGGGCTCTCAAAGTATGCACCACGGGTAGGTAACGACCTAACTCACCAACCTACAAAACGTGCGACAGATACTATAGGTGTATAATAGAAATTTATATGCCTATAGAAATTTATGAGACTGTGTGGCCAGTTTCCATAAACTGACCACATATGGCCAGTTTCCATAAACTGACCACATAGCCTCATAGTACCATTGTTTAAATTTATTTTTGTGAAAACAATTTGTATCCTTATTTATATTTTTAATAATAAATATTTAGTCCCCATACTCATTTGTCGTATCCTCTCCATCCTAAGGTTGTCTGGAAGAGATCGCTTTTAGTGATAAGGCCGCCAGTTGTTACACTATATAAGTTTTATCATAATTTTTCTCTTGTTATTTTTGTTATCTGTGGTGTGAACAACAAAGAGTTTATCTATCTATCTATTTAGAAATTAAATTTGTACAATTGCTATGAGTCAAAGAAAACTCAAATAATTTATTTTAAGTTTTTTTCTTAACGCTAATTAACTTTTTTCGACTATACTACAATAATTATAATTAGAGCGCCGAGCGCACAAAAGCGATGGCAGTCTAGTTGGGAGTAGGCCCGCTTCTCAAGTCAGAGGGAGCGGGTTCGAACCCAGCCAGACGGCACGCATCAATTTGGACATATGTGCGTATTGTATGTCATCTGCTACATGATTGGAGCCGAGCCCGGTGTATGGCGACAGGCTCGCCCCCTGTTACATTTGGGACTGAATATCGTCCGGCGAAGTGTGGGTGTTGTATTACGTCTCCGCCAGCTCCTTCGGGGGAAAGGCGTGACGATATGTAGAGCGCCGAGGAAAAATACTGCACCTGAAAGTGAACCACGAACGGAAAAAGTTTGGGAACACCCGATAATGACTTCATACACTTTATCAAAAAAGTACGGAGAACGTTGGTAGCTTATCAAATAGATTATCAAGAAATTGATAATTCAAAACAACTATTTGTGTATGTAATTGTTATCATTGGCTTCACCTGCGCAGACGTCTCTTGGATTTGGCTGACATTAAAAATAAGTCAGGTTTCGATTGGTTAATTTGTTATAAAATATGTGAAGTCTTATAGTCACTGTCTTAATTTAAGGATTGCCTAAGTCCGTGCTTAACTAGTTACAAACTACTCCTAGCGAAATATTCGCTTATCGGGAACATAAAGTTAAGATTCTCCTAATTGATGGCTGAATGTTCGTGTAAAAATTTAGATAGGATTTAGACAGGATAGCAAGGACTTAAGCAATTCTTTTTTTTAAATGCATGTGTCCATTAATGTTTTTATGTAGTTATTTATTGCTGATACTACATATTCTTCACTTAAACTAGTAAGTTACATTTTGTAATATACCCTTTGTATAGGGCGTTGCAAGTGTGGCGTGCTAGTGTGTAGTCATACACAGTCAAATCACATACATAGACGTATAAAATGTTGTAAAAATGTATAACAAATTTTGTGTAGGTTATACCTATACATATAGTTTATATAAGTAGCTAGTATAGATTCTATTCACTAAATTATTTAATTTAAAAGTTACATTTACATTACAAGTTGAAGTCAATAAGTCGCTTTAGCAATACTCACCGTTTTCGGTTCGCTTCGGTTCGGTTTGGCTGTGTGGTTGACAAAGCATATAGTGTGTGTGATCAGTGGCCTCCTAGCCTAGTAGGAGTTTGACTGCTTTAGCAGGAGATCCGGGGTTCGTTTCCCGGTCAAGCCGAGTTTGAATGCTGAATTTAAATATCTTTTATGGGTCTGGGTATTACTTGTCCGTGACTTTGTGTAAATTACATGGCATTCCATACATAAGGAATCCTAACGGGGAGTCATAAGTGTGTATGTGTAGTAACAAATATTAAAACTTAATTAACTGATCTAACATTCCTAAAATTTATATTGCTGTCCTTGTCTAATAATTAGCTATAACTAAGAGAACGATATTTTTAACCCGATCGCAAAAAGAGGGATGTTACAAGTATAGCGTGCGTATCTGTGTGTGTTTGTGTATTTCAATCTGTAGCCTGTGGCATGGAATCGTAACTCCCAAACGGATTTTCATTTAGTTTTTATTCTGAGATTTTTCTTAGCTTTGATTGTCTTTTTTTTTTTGTTCAATCGACCCAGAGAATCGTTTCTGCTTTAGCGTCGATGAAAATGCTTTCATATGTCCGTCGTCTGCTGCTATCGGCTGCAGTCAGACACAGAATGGTACCTTTGCACAACACACCATATATAACTACTCTAGAAACGGTAAAAACAATCAACCGGTATATTTCTTTCTTCTCAGGCAAGCGTCGTCAAGATGACTTTAGCCTTGGAAGCCACTGCCATTTCGACCGCTACGTCTCAAGCCGGGACGGTGTCGTTCGCTGCCATAGGCGGCACTACCTTGTTTCTAGTGGGATTCATCATAGGAGTCATTGTAGGAGTGACCCTCACCGTCTATCTCTTGGACAAATTGAACAAAATGCACAAAGCACATAAAGAATAAGTACTAAAAAACAAAACAACATCTTCTTACTAATACACGTTTTATATCAATTTATAGCCTATTATTATTATTATTATTATTATTATAGACCACTATTTTGAGGCTATTCAACGTTTGTTGGTAAGGCATAAAAGCAATATCGCATGAAATATAGCACAAGCAATGAAAAAAAAATTAATAGGCAGGAAGCAGTATTTTGGCTAGGGATGGCACGATACATACAACTAGTATAGGTAGTTTGCTAGACTGGGCTCTATGGTAGACATTATATGGACCGTTATGAACTCAAATGTATGAGGGGAGGAGGAAGGGGGGAGGGGTGGTTGAGTAACTTAGCTCTTCATTGTATATGGTATTTATATTTTTTTTAAATGCTGAGCTGGCGCGTGCCAGTTACACATGCGCGTCCAAGTTGCATTGGCACACACCAGTGTGTGAGTTACACTTGTGCGTGCCAGTTCTGGTGCATCCGAGTTACACGTGCGTCTGAGTTGCGCTGGTGCGTAAAAGTTACACTTAAACGTGCGAGTGGAGCTTGTGCGTACGAGTTACACTTGCGCGTGCGAATTATTGCTGCATAAATATGTATTTACATACTTATAATAAAATACTGCTATATGGCATACTATAGTACCTGCTTTTTTATACTTAGTTTTTTCTGTGCGTCTTTATTTTTTCGATGGTATGTCGTAATCTAATCAATGAAATAGATATGAAAACCTACTTATTGAGAATTTTCTTTTATAAATTATGTAGATTAAAATAATAAAATCTTACTTATGTTTTTAAACAATAAAAATATTTGCACTTGTTTTTTGGTTTTTTTATTTATTTGACAACCGGTATTTATGGACGAGTTGTTAGAGTATTTTGGAGGTTCTGGTTTCGGTTCCGGAACAGGCAGGCAGAGTTTAGAATGTACGTGGAGTTGTGTTATGTGCGTTTCTATGAAAGCCAGCATGTCATTTTAAGTATTGGTCCGTAAATGGCCAAAATCTATGAAAACATATTGTTTCAATACTCAGTTACGTACTCAATCACGCTACAATGACTGAACGGATCTGGATGCAATTTGACATAGAGACAAATTATGGTTTAGAATAGCACATAGAATTCTTTTTAAACGCAATTATCAAAGCGCAACTAATTTACAATAAAATAAATAGATAGATACTATTAAACTAATGCTAATTAATTTTAGGGACTAGTTATTACAAGACATCCCTGGCGCTCTTTTGTAAAAATATATGAAACCATATTGCTCTGCCCGTTGGCTCAAGTTTCATAGCGTATGCCACTCCCTACTCAGTAATTGTTTAGCTTTTAATGAGACCATTAGTTCCTACATTCAAACAAACTGAAGACGGGTCCAAGCCGTTCCGAAGACGGGTCTGAGCAGTAGCGCACTTGTAGCGCCTCACTCAACTGCCGTCTTCGTACTTCTTCACTCTACAAAACTTCAAGGCTAGAGTGAATACGAGTAAGTACCTTATAGGTCGTCGTGCTCCATCTTAGACCACAACGTCGCTTAACATCAGGCGAGTTGGTGGTCAAATGCCGACCTATTCTACATACAAAAAAAACTTTACCTTCACATAAAATGTACTGCTTAGTGTATTATTTTATTAAGATTCATAGCGCGACGAGCGCTAAATCTCTTGTAAAATCACACAATAACTTTATGCTACGAGTATACTTAAATTTTAAGCGCGATTGTCCGAGTGTTTGTTTGTCACTTCTTCTGGCTCAATTTTTTTTTTATAAGAAAATAAGATAACGAAACAGATGGTCCACATGATGGTAAACAGAAACCGCGGCCTATGGACACCTGGACAGTATCGGGTGTGTATTAACGGATTTTAAAGAAATTTAGTATGGCAATAACTGGATAAACGAGTAGGTTCTTTTTAACCGCAGGGTTCAACTAGTCTTACTATCATAATAAAACTGCGAGTTGTTCACGCACAAACAGTTTTTTTTTTTAATTCGGGACACTTCCACACACGGTCGCCTGACCCCAAACTAAGCAAAGCTTGTACTATGGCTGCCAGAGACTGATATACATACTTAGATATTTTTAAAAACATCCTTAAATACATATTAACACCCAGACCTAGAACAAACACAAATGTTCATCACATAAATGTTTGCCCTAGGTGGGAATCGAACCCACGCCCCGAAGCTCAGAAGGCAGGTTCACTACCAACTGAGCCACCGAGGCAGTCAAGATTGACGGATTTGGATGTCATTTTGGTATGGAGGTAAGTTTAATCGTAGATTAACACATGAGCAACTTTTTATCCCGATTAATCAACGTAGGACAGTTGGTGAATCGCGGGCGCAGCTGCAGTAATTACTACTATTGATTTCATATTCCTGCAAAAGTCCGCGTCACTCACGGGCCTTGCTTCTTGAGAGCTTGTTGTAACTAGTTTCTTATCGTTTAAGACTGACGTGGTTTCAGCCTATATAAAAGGTCTTATCAAGTTTATCAATAATTTCTTTATCATTGCTAAACAGCTATTTCTGTTATAAACAATCAAATCGTCTGTGGATTAGGTACCTACAGGCGGCGGGTACTTACTAACGGCGCAGCCGTACGTACTTTAGACTTTTGCTAAAATTAAATTGGTTTTTGACTAATTAATATTAGCTGCTACAAGTGTCAAATCTTCAAAAAGGTAAGATGTGTTAAATTGTAGGCCCCGGTTGTTTGTTCTATGTCAATCATCGTCAAGCCATGTCAGAGGCCATCGGTCAGCCTAGAAACTCTGACATCAGAGCTAGCCACTCGGCCTATACAAGAAGAAAAGAAAGAAAGAAAAAAAGTTTTTTTGTGACCTTTTAAAATTAAAAACATTATAGCAATTGTACATTCTACAAGGTCACAAAACGGCCCCAACTCAGCATAATGCCGGCTGTTAACCGGCGCTGGTCTTCCTTTCCGTATACGAACTTGCTTGCTTGCTTTTTTGTTATGGTATTGCTGTCTGATTTATTTTTTCCTGCTGAGGAGGATGGACGCTCCTAGGCGACCTATATTTTTACTGCAATACTGGCCCGGCGATATTGCCATAATATATTGAGTGTGGCCCGGCCATAAAGTCATACATGTCTACCATAGCTGGTGATGGCCATACAGTTGACCATATTCCCAGTATTGTAGTACAAAATATGACTAAGTCTAAGAGCACCTTTACTTTACTCTATCATTATTTACTCTATATATACCAGAACAGCTAAGCAAACCCGGATGATATTTACCTCAGAGATAGATTTATAGTCTGGAAAAAGACCTCAGACCTTATACTCTTTAATCAGGAATGAAACTGTGGGGTGCATCTAGTAAAATATAAAATGTATTTGATGACCACTAAAGCGATGATAGGCTAGTCGGAGAAGCTCGCCTCTCAAGCCAGAGAGAGCGGGTTTGGACCCAGCTGAAGGCACCAAATTGTTCATTGTGTAAAAATAAAATGTTATCTGTACATAACCGAAGCCCGGTTTATGTCGACAGGCTCACCCCCTGTTAGATTTGTGACTAAATGCAAAATGTAGATGTGTACAACTTGTACATCTCTGCCAGCCCCTTCGGGGGAAATTCCTAATGATATGTACATATGTATATAAATAGATGTTTTGTTTTCAGATCAATCCGCCATGGGCAAGCCGAACCATATTTTTAACGTGAAAGCGAAGGTTGTCACGGCTACAGCGACGACCTCTACCGTGTATTATTTGACAGTGGCTTCCAGTGGCTTCGCAGCGGTGATGGCTTCCTCATCCTTCTTGTTCCTCGTCCTCATATTAGCATTTAATCTTTTTAAGAGTTTGTAAAATGACTTCCCACTGCACTCAGAGTCGTTGATGATTACTTAAACTAAACTATCAGTAAGAAAAGATTTAATAATGTGCCGGCCACACTAACGGGAAACGCTGACAATTATGGCGATGACGTGTCCACGACGTGTCGTGTTAATTTACGAACGGCATTTGGCGTAGACCGTTCAAGTGTGGCCACCATACCTATGGCATTCGTTTTAATGCATTTAAAATTGAAATAATTCACGCAATTACGTGAATTTGTCGGCATTGTCGTTTTCCCTTAGTGTAGCCGTAAGACAAGGAAATGTAATTCTTAGTGATAGTAAAAGACACGTCATTGAATGCGGCGGTTAAATACGGCATGTTACTCAGTTTGGTAGCTTGGGCAAATAATTGATAATGAAATACAATAGGTATGTACTATTTATATCAATGAAGATTTTTTGCGAGTCACATTGAGTACTTGGATTTGAGAGATTGAGTATTGCACGCATACGAGTTATATTTGTGCGTGGGAGTTACATTCATGCGTGTGTGTTACATTTGTGCGTATGAGTAACACTTGTGCAGGCGAGTTACACTTGTGTGAAACAAATAAAGATATTTTTTTTATTAATTTGTTTTATTATTATATTATTGACATTTCCAGAAAAATAGTTCGTTCGGCTATGCAATAGTCCGAGTATCTGCTCAATAGTGCCAGCTTGCATGAGTTTTTTTAGTTTCACATAATTTTTTCGAGTGTGGCGTACCGGGCCTAGTGCATAGCGGACCCCAAGAAAAAATACAGGGCACAATGCGATTAAACAGCAGGGTGACGAGCGTAGTGCATTGCCGAGCAAGATTTTTATATTCTGGCTGGCACTGAACTGATATGACCATCAAGCAAGCGACTTGCTCGTCTCAGCACTCAGTGTAAAAAAAAGTGGCTCTGTGCGCTGGAGACCTCGTGACCAGCGTCTGTCCTCGTCTACAGCTGGCAATCCTCCACAGATTCTCATCAAGAGTCCGGTGACCACTTTAGACTAACTTCGCATTGGCTTAAGGTTTTCAATAGCCACTTTGTCAAGAAAATTGGCAAGCGCGTTTGTATGGAAATTTCAGAGCGTCGCGGGACTTCTAAAATATCAAGTGGAGATTTAAAATATCAATACCATTGCACTTCTATAATCATTCTTAAATAAAGTAAAAATTTCCATTATTTATTATTATTATACAATAAGAACGGCATGCACCAATAACACTTATCATTAAAAAATTGTATTGCATTATTTGACCTTGTATTATTTATTAATGTAAAAGCTAATGATGTAGACAACCTCCCTATATAAAAGGATTTAAGATTTGCTTTGTCTATTTATTAAATAAATCAGTCAAAAGTGACCCCTTATAAATGCGGATATTTTTCACAGCTCTATTTTCGCTTGAGAACGTTTTAAAAAAAACCAAGAACAGGGGCGGTGATATTGTTCATTTAATTGTACATGCTAAATCCTACTAATTTTATAAACGCGAAAGTTTGTAAGAATGGATGGATGGATGGATGGATGTTTGTTACTCTTTCACGCCAGAACGGCTGAGCAGATCTGGATGAAATTTGGCACAGAGATAGATTATAGTCTAGAATAGCACATAGGACTTTTTAACCACGGGTAAAACCGCGGGGCGCAACTAGTATCATCATAATCTGACAAATGGTTTCCAAGAAATTTGACAAGCGCGTTTTATGGAAATTTCAGAGCGTCGGATTCTTAAATTTTGTGAGCAAGTTCGATAATTATCCAGATTTGTTTTTGCCGAGTCAGTTTTTGGAAATTATTCAAAATTGCGGAGGTGAGATTTTTTAAGATATCTCCGTTATTTTGAAACACAATCAAGATAGTTTCAAGAGAATCGATTAAGGAATGGATCTGTAGACGAAGACCGGAGAGATCCGGACAACATTCGGACAGAAAAGACATACGAAAGCGTTTTTGTTTAAGCTGAAGCAGAGATACACTTCGCTGCTTTTATTATGTGGAAAGATACAAGAAGGAGAACAATACAATACAATACGATACAATACATCTTTATTGCACACCAAAAATACAAAGTAAAACAAACATAAAGAGAATATTAAAAATAAAATATCATTCGGCAGTACAAGGGCGGCCTTATCGACTAAAGCGATATCTTACAGGCAACCTTTGGATGGACAGGACAGAACGAAATATGACAAACAAGAGACGGAGAACAAGAAGAACAGATGTATTACTAAGGAACTCTAGAAATGGTATGAGGTATACGAAACTCAATAAAATACTATTTATTCTGTGTACTTACCAATTTATTTACAAAAATAAAACTTATTCATTATTATTAAAAAATATAGGTAGTATCTAGAAAGTTTTTTCTGTCGTACGCTGTTTTCTACCTATACAATCAAAGCCGTGCGCTTCGATCACATTATACATAGATGTAAAGTCTCAATACGCAAAATGGCACCTTCAAAACAAGGCTTAGATCAAGTGTAAGCTTTGTTTCGCTGTCAGTCGCTCTGTGATCGCGTCGGTGTCACGACGTCTAAATGTGCTAAAAATACTAAATGTCATCAACGTTATTGCGGAATGATAAGGCTTAGATCCAAATGACGTTATATGTATTTGATTATATTATAAATAAATAAATAAATTCGAGACACTTCCACACACGGTCGCCTGACCCCAAACTAAGCAAAGCTTGTACTATGGCTGTCAGAGACTGATATACATACTTAGATATTTTTAAATACATACCTATATAGATATTAACACCCAGACATAGGACAAACACAAATGTTCATCACATAAATGTTTGCCCTAGGTGGGAATCGAACCCACGCCCCTAAGCTCAGAAGGCAGGTTCACTACCAACTGAGCCACCGAGGCAGTCAATATTGATTAGAACGTTGATGAACATACACATATAAGTGTCGA
Organism: Peribatodes rhomboidaria; assembly: GCA_911728515.1. Classification (NCBI taxonomy): domain Eukaryota; kingdom Metazoa; phylum Arthropoda; class Insecta; order Lepidoptera; family Geometridae; genus Peribatodes; species Peribatodes rhomboidaria. The sequence continues at coordinate 5,806,632 of OU452192.1, read as the reverse complement.
TGCGGTGCCACAGACCTGATTTTTAATGAGACACGACATCTATGTTTATCTGATCGAAGGTTGCAGGCTTGTATAGAAGCACGAGGTGTTGGTAAGGGCGCTCGCAGACGGGCCATATTTTCACTGCAATACTTTACTGGCGATATTGCCGACTGTAGCCCGGCCATCAAAAGCCATGCTAGAAATGTATGCCGATATGGCCGGGCCACACTCAAAATAATCCCGGGCAAGAATGTCCGGGCCAATATCGCAGTGAAAATATGGCGTCTAGAAGCACCCTAACCGACCACCGATGCTAAGCAACGGGCGACACGGTCTGTCTTCTGATAGGTAACTGCCAGTGATATTTACAACTGAACGCTGGCGTGGCCCAGATGAAACGTCAAGCCACGTCAGAGGCCCTCAGGCGGCCACACTCTGACACCACTAGCTAGCCACTCGCCCTACGCGCTACACATTCTACAAACTTACTAATTTCTCTTCACTTTTCTACTTTTATTTTCACTTTTCTTAGGACTTCTTTGAAACAAACTCAGTACGAACTTAGTTAGTTTTTTTAGTATGAGATATAGTACGATTAGTATTGAAAACACGAACGCCGCTATATCCAGCATACACCTCTGGTACCAGGGGTACATGAGCGCCTTCGAACGCAGGTGGTAAGCGCCTGAAATAAAAAAAATACTGAGTAAATCGAAAGAAGAAAGTACATCTAGTCTAGGACAGGTCTCCTCTCAGTTTCTTGCCTGTTTTTCTGAATAGTGGCTCTTTTTCCGAACAAGGCGGTCGAGTCTATTATAAAACTTTGTCGTTTATAACACTTATAAATTATAACTTATAATTTTGTTTTTTTTTTTAAACAAAAATGCACCTTCTTTTTTCCGAACAAGGCGGTTGAGTCTTTTAAAAAACTTTGACGTTCATAAGTTTACCTTTGATACCCAAATTGAATAAAAACATTTTGACTTTGACTTAGCTTTGAGGACAGGCTTTATTGGGAAGAGTTTTTAAATAAATCGCACAAATATTTAACTGCGAAAATGTAAGGACTATGGATGGATGTTTGTTACTCAATCACGCCAGAATGGCTGAACGGATTAGAATAAAATTTGATCTGAAATAGCACATAGGGCTATTTTAAGTAGTAAGTAGCTATTATTATTTAAATGCGAAATGGATGAGTTGACGTCATACACAGTAAACCAATTCAAAGTCAAAAATCAGAAGTCAAAATGATTTTAATCAATTGGGTATCGAAGATGCACTTAAGAACATCAAAGTTTTCTAAAAGACGCAACCGCCTTGTTCGGAAAAAAAGAAGGCAAGAAACTGAGGTGCATTTTTGTTTAAAAAAAAAAACAATCTAAAAATTTTGGCATACAGCTTGGTGAGTAACAGAACAAGCGCGTTTTCTATGACGTCAACTCATCAGGACGGCGCTAAATCTTTTGAAGTTATCCGCTAAACTCACTTACGTGAGTTCCAAAGGTTTCGTGTACTCTTAGCACCGTCCGGAATATTCCGGCCGTAAATTCCGGTGCGTGTTGAGATCGCGCACAACCAAGTCAGACAAACTCGCCAACACAATTTTCAACATACCACTAGACCTGCTAGAGGGACACTGGATGGGGCTAATTCGAAGTACCCATGGGCGTAATCACGGTGAGGCAAGATGGGGCATCTACCCCCCTTGTCCCAAACTCGAATTAATTAATTATTGCTGTCAATTTAAATAGAACCCTAGCCGACTATTTTTGAAATAAAAAGATCAGAAAGTAAACAAAAACTTTAACAAAAATAATTAATTTCCGACTATGTACTCGTACTTATCCAGAACGTTCACTTCTGCGCCACTCCTAAAATCCTAAAAAGTTCTGGGTACGCCCATGGAAGTATCCGTTTTAAAAACGTACCTTTGCTAGCAATGGCCACTTCAACATAGTGCGCGATGAGTCTAGATGGCGCCACTGGTCGGTTCTTGAACAGCGCCGAGAGGAACTTGGCTTTCTTGTAGTAACTGTAATAATCATTTTGAACTGTAAATGTATGATTCCATGATTCCAAAGTTCACTGTACGCAGCAGTGCTGCTGCAGCTGTGCAGCCTCGGTGGTGCTGCGCGGCAGTGCTGCCTGCCGTGTTGATTCATTCGGTGGGGCGACGCATGTCACCATAAGCATGTCACCCTACCCTCCGAACTAGTTAGTACTGTATCTCGGATTGTAGTGCGCCTACGCTCATAAACATCGTCGACTTTTGAAATTTATGAAGCTTTATGCCAATTTTATTTTATTTAATATTATTTTATTTAATTCACGAGATTCACGATTTTTGGACATTGCTGTAATTACCGAATTCCGAATTTGAAAGGATATTTTACAAAGATACCTAGGTAAGGTATAAATTATTTAAAGATGATAAACTATTTAAAAATAATAAAGGTTTATCATCTTTATAAAGGTCTTAAACCTTAACTATCTTTATAAAATATCCTTTCAAATCCTAATATTTAAAACGCGAAAGTTTATAAGAATGGATGGATGGATGGATGGATGCTTGTTACTCTTTCACGCCAGAACGGCTGAACAGATCTGGATGAAATTTGGCACAAAGATAGATTATAGTCTAAAATAGCACATAGGATACTTTTTAACCGCGGGAGAACCCGCGGGGCGCCGCTAGTAAAATAATTAATTTTTAAAATTGATTTGTAAGTATCGGAGTTATATGGTAACGACATTTCAAAAACATTTTTTTTAATCCAATCAATTGATAACCCCCGCCCTTTTTAACCGACGAAACGGAGGAGGTTTACAAGTCGACGCATAACTTTTTTTGAAGTTGGTTATCACTGCACAGTGCCACTATAGACGCCCGATTTTTAATGAGACACGACATCTAGGTCGAGGTTTCTGATCGAGGGAAAAAACAAATGAACAAGTCTCACCTGTCATCCCCCAAAATCTCCTTCAGCGCTGGTCGAAGCTGCGCTGCCATTGTGTCGAAGTCATACTCCAGTTTGATAGCGTATCCAGCTCGAGCCGCTCTGTTGGCGTTAGCTGGCTGGTCTCCGTACAGCGGGATGGAGATGAGAGGCACGCCGTGGAATACAGCCTCGATGTTGCTGAGGACGCCGCCGTGGGTTATGAAGACTTTAACGTTGGGGTGGGCTGGAAAAATGTGGAAATATCGTTAAGGACCGTTTCAATACTCAATACTCAATAATGTATTGCTTCCATTATGGTACATGCACTTCTTAAAGGTAAATCACATAAAATTGTATAACATGATGATATGAATGATTAATTAATCATATCCTGGACTGAAATTGGTTAGACAACCTATATGCAATATATTTATTGACATATTAAATTAAACATGAAATACATTTCATCAAATAAGCATCTAGGTGAAGGTCGTTCTATAGCGGGATCTTAGACTATATCAAGACGATTCAAAAGATACCTCACATGTCGAAATCCATCAAGCTGATTAGGCTGTAGGGCGTGCCAAAAAGAACTCATACGTACAAACATACCCACATATATACATACACTCGAAAAACATAACCCTCCTTCTTGCGCAGTCGGGTAAAAAAGCTCACCTAATATACTAGCTTGCGGCATCCATTTCCTTATATGAACATTCTTCGGTAGGCCGTCTAACTGCTCCTCGAATTTCCACAAAACTGTGTGAGGGAGTTCCCCGAAAACTTTCAGCAGATCTCTCCTTGTCTGTTCCGGGAACGTAGCGGACTTCAGTACAGAGCCCATGCTGAAGTACACTACCCCTTGAGGGGACGAATCTAGGAGATCTTGGAGGTCCTGGAAAAAATTAAGAACAGCTTGTAATTGAGCGAGTCTTTATTATTTGTGGATAATCGGTTGAAATGCGCTCATCACTGGGAAGGCCTTCTTTTCAGGCATTACTAAGGTGGTTGGCTAAAGTTTTACTAATTATATTTATAAGAGAAATATTCTGGGGGCGCGGACACCATGGGATCCTGGGAATCGCTGAGTGTTTTTACTTTATAAATTATAAATAGCGCCATCTACTTTAATTCCCTTTGAACTAAAACATATATTGGAGCTACAAGGCAAGATGAAAATACACACATAGACAGATACATCCGTCAAACTTAAAACACCCCTCTAATTGCGTCGGGGATAAAATATAATTGACGACAACTAGCTGCGCCCCGCGGTTTCAAACTGCGTAAATTACCAGTTCCCACGGGAACTGTTAATTTTGGGAATAAAAAGTACCTTATGTCCTTTTCTGTACCCCTGACAACCTTTAAGTAAATTTTTGATGATGATCGATTCAGTAGTTAGGTCGTGAAAGCGTAGCAAACAAACAAACTCACTTTCGCATTTTTTAATATTAGTCAGGATTAAGAGGAGGCAGCTAAGAACTTGCTTGTAAATGTTATGAGCAAATTTTCTTGCTTCCTTGGCCCTTACCTTAGGCAAAGGAGATATGTTCTCATCAATGTGGAAGCCAGCAATGTCCACTACATTAGGAGGCAGGCTAGGAGAGATCGCGAACGAAGGGTGCGAGTTGACGAGCAGAATAGATATGTTGTAGAGCGACTCTTCAAATGAGGGTAGTTGGACGCCTCTCGCTGTGGCGATGGAAGAGAACATGGTTTCGTAGTGCTCGACGTTCAGAGCTAAGTCGAATCTGCAAGCACAGAATAATTAAACTCAGATCAACCTAGAGAATAAGATGGCGCACGGCGTATGACTCACGTGAAGCCAAAACCATCCAAAAACTACGCTAGTGTCGTATATGTACACAACACGCACACATTAAAAACTACGCTACTCGCTTGGTCATTCACTGAGAAAAATGGCTTTCGTAATTCCGGACAGTTTTAAAGGAATTTACGGACTTTTATCCGTATTCCCAACAAAAAGGTACCAAGAGTTCTTAATAGTGTTTTGTGCGTAATTCACCAAAAAATATCGTGAATAGTCGTCACCCATAAATATCAAGAAACATCACGACGTATTATTATGTGCTTTAAACTTATGTTTTATCGTTTCGCGTCATGACATTTTGTCATGACAAACACTCTGAATACTTAGAACGTCGATGACGAGAAATTATGATCGGAATGATAAATATTGTAGAAAACTGATACAGTACAATTATTTAAATGATGAGTCTTAGTGAACATCATGATAATTTATCGGACTTTCCTAATAATTGTAAGGGAAACCATTGAATGTTTTTCGTAATATCATGACAATTTTTTGAGCTTCCTTGTATTTTATCATTATGAACTAATAAGATTTAATTACCTATTCTAATGGTTTATTGGTATTGGAAGGATAAATGCGACCTGAATACCTATAAAATAACAGTACCGTCATGACAAAGCTGTATGTTTTTTACATATTATCGGTATTTTACTGTCAGCATCTAAATAATATTTCTGATAGCAGGCTGTTTTAACTGACAAGATCACTAGAAATTCCTGATCTATAGGGTTGTGGGTCTCTGAGGGTGGTATAAATGACTTCAACACATAATTCAAAAGGGTATAGTATTTTATTTAACAAAGTTACAGATGGGAAACATGAAACAGTTTTAGCTATAATAATTAAAATACTTGCGCGAGCGCCTTAGCCCACGTTACATCCTCCCCCTCTAACCTAGACAAAGCGCCCTCGCGACTCAAGAGCTTAAGTCTTCGTTGTTTATGCTTCTCATGGAGCAGTACGAGTGGTACTTCCTATTCCTACGAATTGGTCAACTGGAAGAGATGATAACGACCTAAAATCTCACTGGTAGATATCCGTACGTGGTTGCACTCACGGCTTCCCTAATACGGTACGGTCCATCTCTCATTAATTTGGGTGTTTGTCTGCAGGTCGGATCGCTACTGCCTTGTGTTTTTAAAAGTATTATCGCCACAGTAGAATATCGGAGCTGGGCAACGAGCTCCGTTGGCGTAACGCTTTTGATCAGCTTGAGCCTTTTCACGTACTTTACGCACCTATTAGCACAGTCGACATCTTCACCAGGTAAGGGATAGGGCAGCGTCATCACTTTCTTTGATTTCGCAAGTATTCTTGTACGCGTCGGCTGGCGCGCATATTTCGCTCCCGAATGTAAGGTACAAGGATGTCTTTCCTGTGTTGTTGTCACTGCGGAGTTCACACGAAGTGAATAGCCGGGACGTTAGAATACCATGCGTTGTAATAATTGTGATCTGCGGCTGTGTCTGCGAATGTGTGGAACATACTGTTTCATTATTTCGCTGATAAACTGAACTCCGTTGTCTCTTAAAATTCGCCTGGGTATTCCGTATCTTAGGATCAGGAATTCAAAGATAGACTCGCCCATCCGCGTCATTATCCCATCAGAATAAGTAAACACGCCATGCGTCTGCCTCTTCTCTTTAGTGCGTTTTCTCGAATTTGAATTTTGGGTTAAGAAAAATGGACTCGCCCAAGTGTTTTGCAAATTCTTATTAACACTATTTGTATTAAGTTCCCACATAAACGCACAATCGGAAAGGGTTCACAAAGTCTATGTTCACGATAGGGATATAGCACATTAAGTCACTTTAGTGTATTGATTCACGTTTTTAGCGTTTTTCACTTTCGATCGCGCCCGCGAGCGAGCCCCGTCACTATAAGATGAGTTGGTTGCGGGTCTCTGAGGGCGTTATAAATGAGTTCAACACACGATTCAAAACGGCAATGCACTGTAATTAATCAAAATTACAGATAGAAAACGTGAAACAGTCTTTAAACCATAATTATTTATCAAAATAATTGCGCTAGCGCCTTTTGACCGGCGGAATCAGAAGTCTGTCGAGCACTGGTAAAGCCTGCGTTATATTTTTTGATTTTCATAACAAAAAGTAATTTTTAAACCGATCTAATAAAATTAGGTACATCATGATAAGGTAATGACCAAACCCAATAGATGTTTGTGAATTCTTGACGAAGCATCAAGAGATCATGATATTTTCTAAATAATGAATGAGCACCTTGTGCGTCGTAGGTACCTACTATTTTTTTGTCATGCAGTCATGATATTATTTTATTCCGCTTACGGACTATTCCAAGTTACACACCTCTCAATTGTCGTGCCTAAATCTGTATCAGGATAAACTCTCAAATCGTCGTGAACTTCACCATAAAACCTTAGGCTAGTACCAGGAATTTAGAATTACGTAATTTAATATTTTAATGATGAAGCGTAATGAAAACCAATGATTATAATCCCTGCAATTTATAATAATGTAATGTTAGTTTAATCCGACTGAACTATAATTTACTATGCACATGATAATGTTGAAGGAGTCAGGATTAAATGATGTTATTCATGTTACTTTTTTATGAAGGACGGAAACCATTTTTCTCCGTGTTCTTACATCGACATTAGGTGCATTGCTTTATGGTATAATTTCGTGTACATAAGTACACATAGTGCATTATAAAAGTGTGGCCAGGACTACATTTTGAGGTTCTTTTTAAAAACTGTGCGGTTTTTTATAAGTCAATTTTGAAAAAGCCGTAATATTAAACTCTTACAAAAATGTGTAGTTTTAGAATATTAAATCTACCAAGGTTGTATATTGGAACAAAAATGGCTAACGTAGAGTTTGGGAATTAATATTAGTTTTCGTGCAATTGTAAATGTTTTTCATGGCAGCATTACCACGCGCACACGATTAAAAATAATTGGCTTCAGCGTGATATAACGCAGTGTTCCTTCTTTTCCTCTAGGTTGATCTGAGACTGCAAGTCAGTAACATACTTTAAAGCGATGATGTGCCCCTGGCATGGCTTCTAACAAGTCACATTATTTTAAAAAAACCGGCTGCAAAATATTGTAGGTACCCTTTGTCACTACCAATATATTAAGACGATTTAAATAATACCTTGCGTGTCGAAATCCATCAATCTGTTTAGGGTGTAGAGTGTGCCAAAGAAACCTCATACATACATAATTACATACATACAAACACTTGAAAAACCATAACCCTCCTTCTGGCGAAGCCGGGTAAAAACTTCTGAAAAGTACGTTCTACATATGAAACGTATTTTTGAAACGAATGTTATGCTAAAAGAAACAAAGGACAACCCAAATTTAATACTAGGGCTGGGTCTTAGAACATGGTTTCAGTTTACCCTGCCAGTAGTCAGAGCTGGTTAAAAAGAGCCTTTTGGCTCGTGAGCAGACAGATTTGAGGATGTGACCACCTTTGCAAACGAGCGCAGAGAAGATAAATATGCGGAATGCCCGCGTAGTGTGGGGAGGAGAAGGGATAAACCTCCAAGACAGAGAACTTTCATGGAAGAGAACTTCCATGGAAGAGATCGCTTTAAGTGATAAGGCCGCCAGTTGTTACACTATAGAATAACTATTATTATAATTAATTTTTTGTTTTTTTTTGTGACTTGTGGTGTGAACAATAAAGAGTTTATTTATCTATCTATCTATTATCAAGAAAGCTAGTGCAATTACTGGGCACATGAGACTCAAGAACTGACGTCTTACAGTGATGAGCGCAGTGCAGTGCAACCAAAGACTTTGTAATTCAAAGCCATGGGTAGCACTGCAACTGTTATGGGCTCTCATGACGCTTACCATCAGGTGTCTAGCTCGTCTCTACACTTTTTTACAATTAAAAAAAATGTCTTATGGAGACACCGGTGGTTTCAATACAGAGGCTGGCCACCGAGGGGGTTTTAACCCCCGACACAAAACGGTTTTTGACGTGTGTGTGTGTGTTTTTTTTTTTTATTAATCTAAGTTAATAACATACATGTGCATTAAAATACAACTCTGCCAAACTGCGTAGCAGTTTGTGGGCAGAAATATACTCTCATTTCATATTTACATTATTTTGTGGTTACTTGAATGAGTTTGTCACAAACCAATAAATTAACAATAATTATAATAATAACTTTAACATGTTAAGAATGAAGTTGAAACTCTTGCAGTTTAAAACCTCTTTGTGTGTGTGTGTGTGTGTATGTGTGTGTCTGTGGCATCATAGCTCCTGAACGGATGAAAGGTGAATAAATCGGAAGTGTTCTTAGCTACTCGTATCTATGATGAAAATAGGTGTTGATGAAAATCGGTGACGGGGTTTTTTTTTAATTCATAATTTATTCTTGTAGTGGGTTTAATCACACAAAAATTATTACGTAAACCAAGTATCTTTCAACGACTATTTTCTGATGCCGGAGGAGATCCCTTGTCACCATAAACTAAAGTACTATTCTACGTTCGCGTAGATAATCTTGAATCAAGAATCAGTCTTACCTTGGCATAACTTTCATTCCCAAGAAGATCGCAGCGTTCACCATGCGCTGCCAGAAGGTCAAAGGCAGGGGGTAGTCGGCGAACATGGACGGTAGGGTTGGAACAGAGTTGGCAGCGTCCACTAGAGACAGGAGAGGAGGCTGGAGTATACTGCCCGAGAGGACGATCCATGGTACTCCTAATACGGCTGCGTAGCTGGAAATATCATTTGAACAACGTGAATATGGCGTGAAGTATAGGAAAGTGTAGTATGTTCTAACATTATAATTATCTCTTTCTCATTGTACGAGTATTTATCTAAATTGCCTTGTTGAATTGTTAATGTTACTTTCTTTTAGTGATATTATATGTAACAATTAGTATATTTAATTATCTATAGGTATTTTAAGTATTAGAATGTATTATATTAGTGTGAAATGTATGTTTGTGTAAATAAAATTTAAATACTTAGTTTAAGTAAGTGTGTAGATCAACATTCTTATTTTTGTTAATATTTGCACACCCATGTCCCATACTCTTTCATAAGTATCCTCTCCATCCTAAGGTTGCCTGGAAGAGATCGCTCTTAGTGATAAGGCCGCCAGTTGTTACACTACAGTTTAAGATTTTTCTGTTCTTTTTTTGTTATTTCTGGTGTGAACAATAAAGTGTTTATCTATCTATCTATCTATCTATTTGTAAGCCATTCACATCGGTTCAATCAATCACAGATACTAAAGAAACAGTAGCAGATCCTGAGAGGTGTCAAACGGTCGCAAGACCATCTAAGAGCCTTAAGAGTATGTGGATCCACTTAATTGGAGTTGGAGAAGGCCCGCCTCTCAAGCCAGAGGGAGCGGGTTCGAACCCAGCCGACGGCACGCACCAATTTGTTCATTGTTTAAACATTTGTGCGTATTGTATATCATCTGCTACATGACTGGAGCCTGGTGTATGGCGACAGGCTCGCTCCCTGTCACATTTGGGTCTGAATATCGTCCGGCGAAGTATGGATGTTGTATTACATCTCTGCCAGCCGCCTCGGGGGAAAGGCGTAACGTTATGGATCCACATAATTTTGTCCTAAATGACACATTGGTCTTAAATGTCTGTTTTTTTAGTGTTTGAGTGAAGTGTGTATACTTTGGTACAACTAGCTACCCACAGCTGTGTCAGACTCTTCCCACCAGATAAATATCCTGGGTCCCTACTGTGTTTAACTTCATTTAAATTTCTGCATTTGAGCGAGAACTATTTAGGCTTATCGTTATCACGATTAATCGATTTGTTTATGGTAATTTAGAGCGGTTCACACCGAATGGAGTTGCGTTTGGGATTTCGGGCGAACGTCATGTCTGTCAGTCAGTGGTTGACTGAACTTGGCTGAAGGCAGTCGCACGCAATGGTCATTCGTAAACCCATTACTCTAAATCGCCAATTATCTTTGTGATCATTCACTAACTAAGTAGTCTAAGTGACTGTATAATTAAAATAGTGAAAAGCCTACATTGCTGTCCCCTTATTTCAACGTTCCTGAACTTTGACGCCGACCATAGATACCCGTGATAGCGGGTTCACGGATCAGAAATCAGATACAACACCTCGGCCTTCCCGACTTTCCCCGTCATCAGGAGTGAGATGTGACGGCTCGGCTCCCTGCCCTACTTTCTCCGTCATACCTTTAAAGTGTCAACCCTGCGGGCGTTTGGACCACTGTCCGTTTAATTTTGCCTATTGTCCTTTTGTGAGTTTTGTCACTTTGTTGCTTGCTAACGCTCGTAGATAAAAACTGTTGAAAAATATTTATGGCATAAATTTTAACTTATAATGCCAATGATGTCATCTACTAACCCAGCCTCGATCTCTGAAAAGAACATCTCAGTGACGACTGCGTCAAACTGCGTGTTGATCAGCTCGTTCTTCAGGACAGGTGTCAGCGCTGTCATTGTGACGTTGCGGGCGTAACCCTTAGCGATTTTCAACCCTGCCAGGCCCATCTTAGAGTTCTTTGTCATGTCCAAATCTGGAATACCCATCATAAAGTAAACTCATAATCCAAAAAATCTAATTCTATCTAATTTGATAATCATATACATGAGCTCATGGCTCTATGAGTTGAAGACATCGCGGCCGGCGTCTACTCGGCTGTCTTCCTGGTCCAGCTCGCAATTCTCAACCGATTTTCGTAGAATCGGTTCATAAAGGATGACAGTGAAGGAAGACTGCCGGACAGACGCCGGACACACTGACGAACATACGAAAACATATTTTGCCGAAGCTGAACCGTTCCGAAGACGGGTCTGAGCAGTAGCGCACTTGTAGCGCCTCACTCAACTGCCGTCTTTGTACTTCTTTACTCTACACAACTTCAAGGCTAGAGTGAATAAGTACCTTAAAGGTCGTCGTGCTCCATCTTAGACCACAACGTCGCTTAACATCAGGCGAGTTGGTGGTCAAACGACGACCTATTCTACATAAAAAGAGACACACTCCGCTCGCTGCTGCTCACTCGGTCAATGTAAAAACATTTACATAAAAATAATCCTTACTAATATTATACGTTCCGAAGACGGGTCTGAGCAGTAGCGCACTTGTAGCGCCTCACTCAACTGCCGTCTTTGTACTTCTTCACTCTACACAACTTCAAGGCTAGAGTGAATAAGTACCTTATAGGTCGTCGTGCTCCATCTTAGACCACAACGTCGCTCAACGTCCGGCGAGTTGGTGGTCAAACGCCGACCTATTGTACATTAAAAAAAAAGACACACTCCGATCGCTGCCGCTCACTCGGTCAATGTAAAAACATTTACATAAAAATAATCCTTACTAATATTATAAATGCGAAAGTGAGTTTGATCGTTTGTTTGTTTGTAACGCATTCACGTCTCAACTACTTAACCAATCGTTTTGAAATTTTGCATACATGTTGTCTGGGGTACAGAAAAGGACATAGGGTACTTTTTATCCCGAAAAAATAAACGGTTCCTGTGGAACTGCGGGTGAAACCGCGGGGCGCAGCTGGTTCGTTTATAAAATTTAGGTTTTTAACTTACTTTCAAAGATAGGTACTGTAACGCTCACATCTACAATGTTTAGACCTTTCTGTACTTCTTTAGGAGGGTAGGGGGTGGCCCAGGTCACCTGAAAATAAAAAGACACAATTAAAAACAAAAAAAGAGTGCGTACGTACTTATGTAGACGCGTTAGAAGTTATACTTCTTAATCTCAAATCTAGAAATGCACTCAAAACAGTTTATTCAAATCAGTTTTATCACTAATACTCAATATACATAGATATACTAATAAATAATAAATTATTAGTAAATACTATCACCGTCGTATATGAAATTGATTTAATAAAAACACCAAAATAATATTTATTTATTCACTGTTCAATTGTACTCTTACGAAACACATGTTCTAAATATAAAAATACTAGAATATACAACTTGAACATAGTTATCAATTTTCATGCCACCTAGAACTAACTTCACGATGTAGAATTTAGGTGTCGGTGTGCGCGCGCATCGTACAAATTCATTCTCATCATTTTTCTCTATCGCGCCAAAAGAAGTATAACTTCAAAAAGATACAGTTTTTACGATTAACAGCTAACTATCGATGTTAATAAAATTAACTAGTAAGCTCTGTAAGCTGAAGACCTCGCGACCGGCGTCTAATGTCTCCTCTACAGGTTGCTTTCCTAAACCGACTCGAATTTCGTAAGCAGGCTCGATAATTAGGCTCGCCCCCTGTCACATTTGGGACTGAATATCGTCAGGCGAAGTGTGTGTGTTGTACACCTCTGCCAGGCCCTTCGGGGGAAAGGCGTGACGATATGTATGTATGTTAGATAATTATACAGAATCGAAGAATTGTGACCTATAGAGAAAGGCAGACTGACATACGAAAGTAGAGACACCCTCTCATGGTGGAAATTCCGCCAAAACGCACTAAGCGTTTCAAGTCAACTTTTCTTGTGAGAACTGCAGAGGTGTGGAACTCGTTGCCTGCGTCTGTCTTTCCACATAAATACAATCCGAGGGTGTTCAAGAGTAAAGTGAATAGGTATCTCCTAGGCAAGCGTGTTACACTTTCGATCACGTCGACGCTTCCGAGGCGAGTCAGTGATCAAACGCATGCCTAGTACGTTATAAAAAAATATATATTTTTGTTGAAGCTAAAGCAGAGACGCTTCGCTCGCTAACGCTTGCTCGGTCAATAAAACACAAAATTCGTGCTAACACGTAACTGTGTAATAAGGAAAATTCTGTGTAAATGTTAGTCTGTACTTTATTTTGTAGTGATAGCAGGAGCGAATCATTCCCAAGGGCTTCTAGGCCCCTGGGGCCTAGGGCCCGCCGGAGCCAAGTAAGATTTGCTTTCAAACGATTATTTTCCACCATCGAGTTTTTATTTTGCTCCCCCATCCTTTTTTTTATAAAGAATAGGTCAAGATTTGACCACCAACTCGCCTGATGTGAAGCGACATTGTGGCCTAAGATGAAGCACGAAGACCTAGTAGGTACTTATTCACTCTGGCTTTGAAGATACCTAGGTTGTAGTTAGTCGGAAAAACAGATGGTGGCAAACGATTCCAGTCCCTAGCCGTTCGTATTAAGGTGGAGGCGAACCGCTTAGTACGAGTAGGTAGTATATCGACTAAGTAGGGATGATGCTTATGCGTTTTCCGACTTGTTCTGCTGTAAAGGGGAATTTAGCGTCGCACGTCTTGTGCATTTGCCAGTGTCAAGTTATTATAGTATTTTACAAATGATGGAGAGATAATGATAATTTGATGATGACGATGATGAATATTTCAGTAAAGTGATGGATACTTTACTGAAACTTTAAGTGGAGTTTTGTAGAGAACTCGAAAAGTGATATTTTGCAATGTTTGTATCATTTGCCCACACTCGTGCACGTTAACGAATCGATAAAGGTTAATCCACAATTATTACACTTTAGCACTCGAAGAATCACAAGATGTAGAAAATAATACAAAATTACGACAACACCTTTTCTGTTCCCGCCGAAAACTTACACAATCGAGCTTTAGCTGTTCACTGGACGTTGACAAAAAGTTTACGTGACAATTTTACCAAATTTTTTTATTTTTCAAATATCTCGTTTATTATTTAGTTTATTTATTTAAGAAAATGTAATGTAGAATGGGGAAGGGAATTTTGCGTCATTTTCAACCAAAGTTGAAGAAAATAAAATTCCACTTACATGCCATTACGATTTTTTTGATAAACTTGATAGTATAACTCTGCAAATATTGATCCTAGCGTAAAAATTATTATGAACAAACTTGTGAGAACTTAAATTTCCAACAACTTTAGTTAACGCCATTTTTGCTCTAAAGTTGAAAATTAACGAGTTATTTCAGAAAAACGAAAATTGAACTATAAAACAAGATGGCGGTCAACACTTTTTTTTTTTTTTTTTTTTATTTAAAAAATTACACTCCACGGACTCCGGGGACCGTGACTTTTTTTAACATAAATCATAAATTATTATTTAAGGGAAATACAGGTAGAGGGGGGTTAGTTATTAATATTATTAGATACTTAGTTTATCTTTTATTTAGATTTTTATTTTTTATCGTTAGATTTAGATCCGGGATTAGTTGGAAAATCGAGATTTATACTTCCAACCACGACGTTTAAAAAAAAAGCGCTCCCCGGATTTTTTTTTATTTCAGGTTAGTTTTATGTCTGCCCCACAGACATCCAATACAGTAGCAGACTAAACATAAATAGCTAGTTATTATTATACATATAGATGATCAGTTTATCCTTTTTATTCCTCAGTAACAATTCAGTAATGGTATCTCTTTCACTTACCTATTGCAACATGATCTCACACATAAACAAGAGACCATCCGTAGCCATGCCGGCATGTATAGCTTAGGATGGTTGTCATGACGACAGCACGTGAAAGTTTGGTTGGTTTGATGACATTTATTTTAGTAACAAAATATAGCTTTTTTGATGATTTTATTGTAACAAAATCGGTGAACATGGTAGAGTGCAGTGCAAATCGATGTGAAAGTGCTTCATACAGCAAATCATCCATTGGATTTTCTTTTTATCGGTGAGTTTGATGGTTGAATTTTTGCTCTGAGAATTCTATTCGTTTTCTCCAAGAAATTTAAATTTATGTTCAAACCAAAGGGTTTCTTTCGCGGATAATCTATCTTAGATGCTATTTGTTAGTGTTTTTTTATTTGAATTAAAGTAATCAGAGCGTAATAAGTAAAATTAATCGGGATGGGGCAAAATTTGACAGCTCAAGTAGATACCATTTACAAAAACAGGGAGCGGATTGTGAATCTATAGGAATAAAGTTGATAACATAGACGAATAACGAACGAATGACGAATAACGAATAAATAAAAGGATTGCTTAACTTTTCCTTTGTCCATTGGTCAGTATCAGCCATGCCAGAGGCCACTGGGCGGCCTAGAAACTCTGACATCAGGACTTGCCACTCGGGTTATACGAACTTGCTTACTTAGTGTCAAACCTTGGATAAAGTACCTAAATATAGGTTGAAAGACGTCTAATTTAAAGATATTGACTAATTCACATATAACCTTTGTTCCAGATATTCAACGAATAAAAGTAGTGGAATGTCTGGATAAAAAAAAACATTGAAGATCCAGGATTGACAACCCAGTTTGGCTAGTGTACTGTACTCAAAACACTGGCTTGATTTCAGTAATTTTCGTACAAGATTTCGTCCTGGAACAATTCCTACTTTGTTTGAATTGCCTATAGCTGCAGAAGGAAGTAAGTAACTTAAAAAAAAGTATATATAAAAGATATAAAAGTATTTAGTCACTCCTCTTTTATAACAGTTTTGTCTAATTATGTCAATATCTATAATACAATTGTATTATCTTAGGTCATAATTAGACATAATTTATTCCAAAACAAATAAACGAGTGTTGTACTTATACTTTAAATTTAATTTCTACGTTACCTATAACTTGATAGGTGTTATTTAAACCTATAACCGCCTCAAAACCAGTGGGCAATTATTAGACCTATGCTTACTTGGAGAAAATAAAACCTTCACAGATCACCAGTCTTATAATCTGGATTACAAGGAACAACGTTCATCCTTAATGCGGCCCCTACTAAGCTACATGTCTATGTGTGTTTTCATACCACGCTGATAAATACCTAATGTTTGGTCTGCTACTGTATTGGATGTCTGTGGTCTGCCCTCCCTGACTGGACTACTAAGCGAATCGGCCCCTTCCAAATTTATGGAGTAGTCTCAAGCACTGGCTGAATTCGACCCTACCAAAGTGGAGTTTTTCACGTTCCTATGTGTATCTTTAATACCCAATTTTAAAAAAAACAGTTCGACTTGACTTGGAGTGGTCGACTCACCAACAATATCTAAGAAACGGGCTGAATCGACCCCTACCGAAGGGAATATTCGACTAACCTATAGGTTATTAGGAATTCACTAATAAATTCAGAACATTTTCACACATGGTCGCCTGACCCAAAACTAAGCAAATCTATGGCTGCCAGACATACCATACACAGATATTTTTAAAAACATACTTGGATATATATTAACACCCAGACATAGAACAAACACAAATGTTCATCACGTAAATGTTTGCCCTGTTTGAATCAAACCCACGCCTCCAAGCTCAGAAGGCAAATTCACTACCAACTGAGCCACCGAGCCAGTCAAAGTAAGTAAGTTTAAGTTGGTAAGATGCCACAAGCCGTGAATACTGTAGCATTTTTTATATTTTTATTACCTCATGTCCTGCTTTAAGCAATGCATCAACGATGCCCTTGCCCAGCGTGTTGTGACTGCGAGAGGGGACGGGGAACACGCATAGTATGTGGTAGCCTTGCACGAGACCCAGCAGGGACAAGCAAAAGAACATTAGCAGCTTCATCTTGCCTGAAAGATACATGAAAATGCATGGATGAGCAAAACATAACAAAAATGTTAACTTAACGTTCACTAAACAGGACTTTTTGAAATCGTAACATTTTGCGAATCTGGTATTTTACGCTAAAGCTAAATGAAAGTTTGGCTAAAACAAAAAAAAATGAGACTTATTATTATAATTATGTAAGGTAGAGTCTTGTAATTCATCCATCCATCCATCATCCATCAGCCATAGGACGTCCACTGCTGGACATAGGCCTCCCCCATAGATCTCCAATAAGACCGGTTGGTAGCGGCCTGCATCCAGCGCGATCCTGCGGTCTTGACAAGGTCATCTGTCCACCTTGTGGGTAGACGTCCTACGCTGCGCTTGCCGGTACGTGGTCTCCATTCGAGGACCTTTCGACCCCATCGGTCATCAGTCCTTCGTGCTATGTGCCCTGCCCACTGCCATTTCAACTTTCCAATCCGCTGGGCTATGTCGGTAACTTTGGTTCGTCTACGGATCTCCTCATTCCTGATTCGATCTCACAGAGAGACTCCGAGCATAGACCTCTCCATAGCTCAACCAACGTCTTGTAATTGTAACTAAAAAATTTGAAGCCCTTACTTCATCGATTTTACGTTACAATACTTTACCCGACAATTCTAATTTTCTTATTATAAAAGCACAATGTAATTAGTGAAAGATTCGTTATAAAGTAAACTAGCTTCTGCCCGCGGCTTCGCCCGCGTGGCTTACAGAAAATGTATGACGTTTTTAACTTCAGAAATAAATATTATAAGCGGTCACACTCGCTCTCATCAATTGAATACACAAACTGACCATTTCCCAAGCAGAGCAATATGGACGAAGTTCTTTAGTTAACAAAACTATCTCTGAAATGAGAAAAGTAGGAGTAGTATCAACAGTAGAGTATGGTATCAACAGAACTTAAAACGTGTGTGAAAAGATAAAATTAGAAGACAACCGAAAGTAGATAATTGACAATTAATAATATTTCCAACGAAAACCTAATTTTTTTTTTCTTTTTTAGAAAAACCAGGCTGCTCCATGAGCTTACTCTGTAGCAGGCCGCGTATAACTAACCGTGTGAAAAGCATTTAGTCAATTATGAGTTTGGCTTGAGATTTATTTATGGTCATGGCAAAGCAGACTTTGAGGGTAAACTGCACTCTTTTTAACTCGAAGGGGTAGTTCGGTGGTGTTAGAGATATTAGAGGAATCCTCAGCATAAACACAGACTCATTCGGAAACTACACCAGTCAGTGTGCTGGCAGACCTTTAGTTAAGACCTTCGAAGCAAAGACAACCCGTAGTAGGTTTTGTCTTCCTAATACTAAAGCAGCTTCTTCTATTGACTTCGTCTATTTTTGCTAAATACTGCTTCTAAGATCAGACAGACGCATACATAATTATACATTTCATCTCTTAGCTCATCTCCCTGATCTTTATTGACAGAAAATCTCTTCACTTGCCGTTTGTAATCTTCTGACAGGCTTGGACTTAATTCTTGCATTTTTCCCTTACTGATTAAGTAGGTTTGAAATTTGATAGAATGTCAGCAACTGTATAGTTCACATATTTTACACGGAGATTCATATGAAAATTCAATGATAGCTTCGTATTTAATGCCATCTGCTACATGACTGGAGCCCGGTGCACGTATGGCGATTGGCTCGCTACTTATTACATTTTGGACTGAATATCGTCCGGCGAAGTGAGGGTGTTGCAATACACCTCTTAGGGTAAAGGCGTGACGTTTTACCTACTATACGTAGCTACTACCGTTATCTAGATCTGTACCAAATTCTAAGTTGCTGGCTATTACAGTTTCCAAGATAATCAGCTCATAGACATACAGACAGACAGACATCGGAGTTTCATGATAAGGTTCCTTTCACCATTTTAGTACGGAACCCTAAGAATGATAACAGCGTCGTTTGTAGTGGGTTAATAACTTTCTCAAGAAAGTTTTCGGAGTAAAAAGAAGCCCTATTAGACTTTGTCGGTGGATAATGATGATGATGATTTTGGAAAAATTGTGATACACGTGTCTCATAATTTTAATTGAAGAGTATTTGTACCAATTTTTGAGTCAATCGACCCAGAGAATAAAAAGTTTCATAGAAATTTGAACCCCCCATTTCCCCCCCTTAGGAGTAGTATTTCGAAAAACCCTTTCTTAGTGGATGCCTACACTGTACAAAGAACATATCCTCCAAATTTCATGTTTCTAGGACCAGCAGTTTAGGCTGTGCGTTGATATATAAGTCAGTCAGTCAGTCAGTCAGTCAGTCAGTCAGGACTTTGAATTTTATATATATAGATGTAAAGTGGATGAATCATCGTCATAAATATGGAAAACTGTGAATATTAAAAAAACTATTTAACAAGTTTCTGACACAGGCAGCAGTAGTTGCAATTACGTTTTGATGGGTAATTGTTTACAAAGCTCCACATAAAGTTTCAGTAATGGATCCACGGCTTTACTGAAATGGGCAAAGCGGAGGGATTCATCTACTCTATTTTATTTTCTTAGGAAAACTTACAGCTAGGTACAAATTTATAAATAGAAGATAGAGACAGAAGGCCAATTTCAAGTTTGTGATGAGTAACACTTAAAAGACAGACACTCAAGATTAATCCTACTAATATTATAAACGCGAAAGTTTGTATGTATGTATGGATGGATGGATGTATGTTTGTTACTCTTTCACGCCAGAACGGCTGAACAGATCTGGATGAAATTTGTCACAGAGATAGATTATAGTCTAGAATAGCACATAGGATACTTTTTAACCGCGGGTGAAACCGCGGGGCGCAGCTAGTACATAATAAAGAAGTAAGCTAAATTTAAATTTAAAAGATACACAGAAAATAAATAATAATAATAAAAAAATTACATTTAGAAACACTTATGAAAAATAACTGTTGTTTACAAGCTGCTTGAATTTAAAAGCAGTGGTATTGAATAGGTCAATGTCAAACTCTTTAACGAGAGTGTTATACCTACTGCATGATCTTATCATAAAAATGTTACGTCTATAATTACATCGCAAGGGTAGGACATATCATCTCCTCTATCATAACCTTCTCCTCCATCATCTTTATCATAGCACTAGGTTTCGTCATGAGGAGTTCGGCTGGTTCTAATCGGATTAAGACTTTTAAAATACTTTATGACACATTTGTCCGGAGTATCCTTGAATATGCACCTCAGGTGTGGAATCCTCAATATGCGGTATGTGTAGATTGAATCGAGAGAATCCAACTCAAATTCATTAGATACCTTTGCTTCCCTTCCAAAATTCCTTTTAAGACACGCGACTACGATGATCATTGCAAAAGATTTAATTTCCTCCGCCTATCAAAAAGACGCTATATCGCCGACCTAATATTTTTACTAAAAAATAACCTCTAATTCGATTGATTGCCCAGAATTATTCAGTAAAATTCCCATCCGCGTTCCCCCCCGATTTAACTCCCCCATTTCTACTCCCGTCGTTGGAACAAGGTACAGGCAGAACTCATTTCTTTGGCGAGCTGGCGACCAATTCAATAAATCGTGCAAGCTAAGCGACTTCGACCTATTCGGTACGAGCGTTAATTCGGCCAAGCAGCGGCTGAGCAGATCCTACTTTGCAGGTGATGTTACTGTGTAGTTAACAATTACTTAGCTTTGTAATTTGTTTTTGCGTTTGTTATTCTATTTTTGTTAGAAGTTGCTAAGGCTGTCACTAATCGTGAAAACCTATAATTAGCTCTCTGATGCTATAAGTTAGTAGTAAGATTTGTCAGCTGTTGATTTTCCTTAATATAAATAAATAAATAAATAGATTTAACAACGAATGCACTGATATCATACGGATGACTAGGCGGTATGGCCATTTTGGCTCTAGCTACTCTATACGGGGCAAAACAAGAAAAAATAAATTACAAAGACATTTCAGGTATCTCGTTCAACTATTTCAAGTACTTTTTCCTTCTCTAAAGTACTTTGACTCCGCACTTTTGGTCTTGTGCAAAAATATTTCTTACACTTAGCAGTAACAAATGGAAATGAAAATCTACACTAGATTATTGAATATAATTTTAGTTATCACTCATAATTACATAAGTAAGTATGTACCTAAATAACGTAGCACAATTTTGCAGATAACATAACTACAGTCTCTGACTTTAAAGGTAACAGTAATAACCTGGTTTTCTCGAAAAATAATCTTAGAGCAACAATTAAGGAGATAATACTTATACCAGCGATTTTTTAACAAAATACACCTTTTTTTACTGACATTAAAATATGTATAGGAGTTCGTCTTTGTTCTTTTGTTTTCAAATATTATTTTTCTACCGACTTCAAAAAAGGAGGTTCTCAATTCGGTTGTCTTTCTTATCTATTATTTGGCGTCCGTAGCGTACTGACCAAGCCATAGTACGGAGCGTCAAACATTACGTCATTCATTCATCAATCAACCCACAACAATCACACATGCAAGGACGTCGCTAAGCAATAACATAAAACCAACAAGATAAACTAAACAACCTTTTAAAAGAAACACTTAAGCCTTACAATGTCACAGTACACAATATTTACTCATAAAACTACTATTTAACACTTAACAAAAGAATAAATAGAGAAACACGACCGTGCGGCATGCCGGTATAACCTTGACTGATCAAAATACACAATGGCGACATAGCTAAATAAACTAGGATAGGCGCTAAGCGCGCTATCGCTCTAATTCAAAGTTTACTGATAAGTCGTTAAAAGATTAGAGAGATTAGCTTTGAAACTATTTTTTAGAAGGGCTCAGGGTTTTAGGCAGGGTTTCTCAAGGTTTAGGGTATGCGAGTGACCGTAGATGTGCCGCGAAAAGATTTACCATGATTATATTGTTTCATAATCATAAAATACTATAGCGACCCGCCCCAGCTTCCTACAGTACCTATGAACTTTCAGTGAAAAATTACGTATAATATTAATTAGTTTAATATTAATTCCTGCCTCAGTTTCTTGCCTTACTTTGACTTTGACTTTGAGTTATCATTAATTATGGTGGAAACCTCAGACAAACCTAGAGAATAAGATGGCGCACGGCGTATGATCTAAGTGAAGCCAAATACCATCCAAAAACTAAGCTACTGTCGTATAGGTACACAAAACTCGCACATTGACGCAAAAAAAACTACGCTACTCGCTTGGTCATTATTACCTCGACATTATGTGCATTGGTTTATGGTATAATTTCGTGTACTTAAATATCCATAGTGCATTATAAAAGTGTGGCCAGGACCACATTTTGAGTTTCTTTTTAAAAACTGTGCAGTTTTTTTACAAGTTAATTTTGAAAAAGCCGTAACATTATACTCTTACAAATATGTGCAGTTTTAAAATATTAAATCTCCTTTATAAGGTTGTATACTGGAACGGAAATGGCTAACGTAGAGTTTGGGAATTAATGTTAGTTTTCGTGCAATTGTAAATGTTTTTCATGGCAACATTACCACGCACACACATTGAAAAAGAAGTGGCTTCAGCGAGATATAACGCAGTTTTCCATCTTTTCCTCTAGATTGATCTGAGGGTGGAAACGCATCAAAATCCGTTGCGTGCATATTTTAGGAATTAGCTGATTATTAGATTTGAAGACAGAGATATAGACAGACGCGGTAGGCGACTTTGTTTTTACCCGACTGCGCAAGAAAGAGGGTTATGTTATTCGAGTGAATATATGTTCATATGTAGGTATAAGGTTTCATTGTTTCGTCCTACAGCAAAAACATGTTGATGTATTTCGACATGTGAGGTGTCATTTGAATCGTCTTGATAGTAGAAATGACATAGGATACAACATTTTGCAGCTGGGTTTCTTGTTTTTCTTTTAACAATGTTACTTGTTAAATTATGTAGAGAAGAAAAAATAGTAAAGAGATGAATGACGTCAGACTGAAACTTTGTGTCGTTCAGGTTTGTATTAGATTAACTTGGTATTTCGGAGCTGATCTAAGCTGGAGCCAGAAGAAGGGAAGCGTGTATTTTAAACTATACTATACTATACGATTTTTTTAATGTTTTGTTTGCAAAAAACGAGTTATAACTATGAATTACTACGTAAAACTAGACTAGGAGGGAGGGGGTCTTAGAATAGAGTAGTATAGTACAGTATAGTACAGATGTTCACCGAGGGGGGGGGGGGGGGGTTAAAATTGTAAGAAATGGGACACGTAGTAAAAATTTAATAAAAATTGGGCCAATGATATTCAAATTATCGTCAGACAAATACTTGAACAAACAAATGCCGATATGAACTTTATAACCGGCGTGAAATATACTCAGACTAATTTTGAAACCGAAAAAATTACAGTTAGCGGATAGCGAGTGAAACCGAAGGAATATAAACTCACCGATATAATTATAAAGGTAACCATTGCCTTGCAGTACTGCTTGCAAGATTGCCGCATAGTGAATGCTTTCGCAGCTTACGAGTACATCGCGTCCGGCAACGACGTGCAGGGTGGTGCAGGATGCTAGGCAGTTTGGTGTGCGAGCAACATCCTGCTTCGCAGTCCTGCATGGCGGACTGCAAGGCAGGATGGTGAATGGTGTGTTTAACCCTTTTTTTTCATGTCGATGCTACTTATAAATAGGTAAGTGTAGGTACAACTCTTTTCTTTTGTTTTCTTTTCTTGAAGCAAATGTCAGGTAGGATTTTATTTAACTGGGTAATATTTTGTCCAAACTTACTTAGATAAAATTTATTTATTGTTTTTATTTTGTTTTTTTATTATTTTCCTTTAAGTAGTTATGTACTTACTTTTATCTTTTTATTCCTTTTTTATTTATTGTTTCTTATTCTTTTCAAGCTCTTTATTCTCAGATAATTTAGAAAAGTACATTTATAAATTGTAGATCAGTTATTATGTTACCCACTACTTAACTCTATTTGCTATTAAATCACTGACACGTAATTAATAATAACAAAAGATAACAAGTTTAAAAAAAAGAGGCGCATTTAAAATGTGAAAAAAAAATACAAGTGAAATTAGGGCTAATGAAACCTCGGTGCATAATTAATCATACTCTACGCCAGACGGATAGGTGATGCAATCACAACGAATTATGTTTAAGCATTTACTGATATCTTATATCTAAAATCAGATTATTTAGGACTTTCGCCGTGGCATACCTGATAGGCCAGGCGTCTGCCCCAGCGCACTTGATAGCGGTATCACTAGAGATCCGTGGAGCTGATTACGTAAAAAACTGCAAACGTAGCAGTAGCAATCATAGTAGTAGCAAAACGACAGCAAACACTACGCGGAGGGCTATTCTTACGGAGTGGGATTCAATCTCACCATTTTTCGTCCTTGTTGCTCTCGTTTGAATAGTCATAGGTGTGAGAGTGACACGGATAAAATATCATCTCATCTCATGCTTAGGAATGGCCCCTGCGATCGGTCGCAAAATGTCACTAAAACTCATATTTCAGAAGCCGATCGCCCGCCTACTGCCCGCTTGTCGCTTCAATAACAGCGCCACTAACAACAAGACAATATTGGCACACGTTTGGCACGGCCACGCGACGCATTTTAGCTTCGTGTCTTCATTTGTTTGACAACGTGGGTCTACGTTTCCACTGCAGCACACGCTATATATCTTATATCTTTAAATGAGCAATTCTTGTATATATATATATATATATATATACTTGGAATCTCGGAATCGGCTCCAACGATTTTCATACAATTTAGTATACAGGGGGTTTCGGGGGCGATAAATCGATCTAGCTAGGAATCATTTTTAGAAAATGTCATTTTATTCGTGTTTTAGAAAATGTCATTTTATTCATGGCTAAATGATAACAATCTTAAAGTGAATTTGACTAAGACTAACTATCTTCAATTTCTAACGCAAGGATCAAAACCTATTGCAAGACATGTACGGTATAATGATATTTTACTTAAAGAGACAAATAAGATGAGCTTCCTGGGTATTACTGTAGACCAATATATAGATTGGAAGGAGCATATAAGTAATGTGTGTACAAAAGTAAATAGATTTGTGCATGTTCTAAATAAGCTTAGGAAATCTTCATCGCGACAAACTGTGTTACTGGCATATCATGGCCATGTGAGCTCTGTGTTACGGTACGGGCTTCTTCTTTGGGGTAACTCAACGGCAATACAGAAAGCGTTCTTATCACAAAAAAGATGTATACGAGCTATAGTAGGCATTCGTCCACATGAGTCGTGTAAGCCATTTTTTAAAGAACTGCGAATTATGACCCTGACTTGCATGTATATTTTTGAATTAGCAATATTTGTGCGTAACCACCCTGACTTGTTTACCACTGCCAAGGATTTATACCCTTCCAATTCTAGGAACGGACTAAGATTGGTTCACAAGCATGCGCTTCGATTGGCAGTATGTAGAAAGAATTGTTACGCGATGTGCATCTCTGTATTTAACAAGCTTCCTTCGACCCTTAAAGACCTACCCTACGGAATCTTCCGGAGGAAATTAAAAACATGGTTACTAGACAAACGCTTCTATTGTATTAAAGACTTTTTAAAATAATATTGTTACCTAATATAAGATTTAATTTAGAATACTATATATAAAATAAATAAATTCAATAATATTATATAATTTTTAAATTTGATATTGACTGACATAACTTTAATAGAATAGAATAAGAATAGAATAATTTTATTTTCACAAGATAATAACATCCATTAGCATTTAGTTAGCTACTAGCAATACTATGAGTTATATCTTACGAATCGTCATTAATTTACATTAAAATCGTCATATTCTATTGAATATGTCCTTACTAACATTAACATAAATCATTATTTACATTTTTATGTATACGTATAATATTACAGTACCTGGATGGCCGAGCTTTGCTCGGTATTTTTATTTTTATTTAATTGTGTTTTTTGGAAAATAAACAATTGATTTTAGTCTAACCTCAAAGCAAACACTCATTGACTTCGTGTTACTTAACAACGCCATCTGCTGTTGTGTCGTTAAAGCAATTAGTTGCTCACAAAAAATAGTATTATTATTCGCCAATAGATGTCAGGAAGAGTCATATTTTTCAGCTGAGACTACTCAAACGCCTCCTTTTTGTTATTTTTCTTCCAATAATAATAATAATTTTAATAAACTAATATTTCGATTATAATTATATTAATTTTAACATATTCACATGTCAGGTTATCTGACAAATAGGCAGAACTAAATTATATATTGAAGAACTTTATGTACTTACCCTATTTAAGTGAATAAATACTTTGACTTTGACTTTGACTTTGTTTTATCGATAATCAACTTAAACATAAATTTGGAAGAAAAATAACAAAATGGAGGCGTTTGAGTAGTCTCAACTGAAAAATATGACTCTTCCTGACATCTATTGGCGAATAATAATACTATTTTTTGTGAGCAACTAATTGCTTTAACGACACAACAGCAGATGGCGTTGTTAAGTAACACGAAGTCAATGAGTGTTTGCTTTGAGGTTAGACTAAAATCAATTGTTTATTTTCCAGAAAACACAATTAAAAAAAAAATACCGAGCAAAGCTCGACCATCCAGGTACTAACTTATTAACCTGCGAGTATGCACAAATCGCCGTCCCCGGAAAACAAAATGACAATCGCTATTGTCTTGTTTTTAATGTTATGCCATATTTGACTTTTGTGAAGCTTAATACATCTATACAATTTTTTCATATTTTTCTTGCAGTTACTTGTGAAGTTGTAAAACAATGTAATAATATTCGAAGTTTTTTATAACACGTAAAATTACACGAACAAAATTACCAGACTATGTGGTCAACATTTCTCAACAATTTTCAAAATGGTAAAATCATTTGCCATAATATTCCCGTTCAAAGAAGTCTGTTAAATAGAGTAATGTATATTGTAATTTTATTTGAAAGCAGGAATAGCAGTCTAAAGTTTTATTATCATACAAACAATATTGAATATTTACCAGAATATAATGATAAGTTACCATAATTTTCATTACTTGAGACCTTACTAATCACAGAAGAAAGTTATAAGGTAATGTTACAATTTTTATTCCGCGCTTGGACAAACAGAGAATAAAAGGATAGGGGACAATAAAACTATTGACGCTGATTAATTTTTGCGTATTATCTTATTTTGTTAGTATCTATTTATTTTTAATCTCATTAATCATCTACTAAAATGAAAAGAATACTTAAAAAAATAACTTTAATCTGAACTATCTCACTGCTAATAATGTCCAGTGATTCAGAAACAAATAGCAAAATTCAGTTTTTTTATTTTTCCTGAAAAGTACACTTTTTGCAATTGTCATTTTGTTCTCCGGGGACAGCGAAATGTAGTGCAGAGCAGTTTTGAATCATACGTCAGGCATCGCTTCCCCGCCCATTGTGCTTCCCGCAGTGTACGCATGCTTTCATGTACCGCCGACCATGGTAAAAAAAACAAGGTATAGTATTCCAGAGCAAACACTTAATGACGTCACTGGCGTCATTGTCATGGGTCTCTTTCAAACTATTTGTAAATGACATATTCCGGTCTTGCTCATGCATCGATTGACGTCTCTAGGTGTTGCCCACGTGACCGGAGTGCTATGCCTGGCGAAGTATATTATTATACCATACCGCCGACCACGTGCATAGCGTTGACAGCGTTGAGATGTGTGGGTGCCTTATTCGGGCAAGCCACGCGTGTAGCAATGACATCATTATTCTCGTATTCATGCGTAGCGTGTCCGTGGGTAACAGTGGACGCCATCACATACATTTTATTGCAAAGCGGAGCTAGAGGCGCGTGCGTAGCTTCTCCGTGCGCCGCAGTGGGCCAGCGACTTAAAAGACGGAAAAAATTGTTTTCATAGAATCTCCAACAGAGTGTGAACAAGCGCTAAATTGCAGTCTGGTCCGCTGACACATAATACGAAAAGAAAAGTGACGTTT
This sequence comes from Peribatodes rhomboidaria, assembly GCA_911728515.1. Taxonomy (NCBI): domain Eukaryota; kingdom Metazoa; phylum Arthropoda; class Insecta; order Lepidoptera; family Geometridae; genus Peribatodes; species Peribatodes rhomboidaria. Next base: position 5,778,446 of record OU452192.1, on the reverse strand, counting down.
GACAGAAATGGTCGCGCAATTTACACCTATCTCAAGCTTGTCGTGAGATACGTAATCAGCCTGCGGATATTTTCGGATATATTTTACCTAAACTTCATGGGTAGAGTTTTAAAGTAGTAAGGAGTAAAGTAGTTTCTTTCATCAAAGAATCCCGCGATTTCGTATCATTGGATTTATTTAGTACATTTTAGTTTAACACTTACTACCATGGTAAAATAATTTACTCCGCCAGGTATAGGATTCCGAGTCAAAAATGGTCACCTAGGCAACACGTAGTGACGTCGCATCAATCGATGCTTGAGCAAGACTGAAATATGTCATTTAAAAATAGTTTGACTGCCTCGGTGGCTCAGTTGGTAGTGAACCTGCCCTCTGAGCTTGGGGGCGTGGGTTCGATTCCCACCTAGGGCAAACATTTATGTGGTGAATATTTGTGTATGTTCTAAGTCTGGGTGTTATATGTATTTAAGTATGTATTTAAAAATATATATGTATGTATATCAGTCTCTGGCAGCCATAGTACAAGCTTTGCTTAGTTTGGGGTCAGGCGACCGTGCGTGGAAAAGTCCCAAAATTTACAAAAAAATTTTAGCTTGAAAGAGACGATGACAATGATGAGTGACGTCATTACGTGTTGGCTTCCGGAATGTTAAACCTTGTTTTTTTAGATCATGCTTACTTTGTAAGGGCTTCTATAAGTGATGCTTGTTTTGTTTTGACAACACCCACACTTTGCCGGACGATATTCAGTCCCAAATGTGACAAGTGGCGAGCCTGTTGCCATACACCGGGCTCAAGTCATGTAGCAGATAACATACAATACGCACATAAACATATTATGTTCACACAATGAACACATTGGTGTGTGCCGTCGCCTGGGTTTGAACCAGCTCCCTCTGGCTAGAGAGGCAGGCGTCCTCCAACTAGGCTATCATCGCTTCATGTTCATGTTTTGACGAACATAAGTCCACATTTATTTTTAAAAAGTACTATTTTCCGTGATTTTATACCTGACTTAAATGACAGTACAAAGGATTCCTTTTCCTACGGAACCCTAATAAAGATTGTTTTACACTTAGCCCTATCCGATTTATTTAGTAAAAAAATATTTATAAAACAAATAACTTTGAAATAATTTATTTAATTAACAATAACAACGATAACACTTAAAAACTAGTAAGTTAATATAAATACACATAAAAGACTAGTTCTTCTTCACTTTTCTATTTCTATTTCCACTTTCTTTAGGACTTCTTTGGATAAAACTCAGTACGAACTTAGTTAGTTTTTTTAGTATGAGATATAGGACGATTAGTATTGAAAACACGAACGCCGCTATATCCAGCATACACCTCTGGTACCAGGGGTACATGAGCGCCTTCGAGCGCAGGTGGTAAGCTCCTAAAATAAAAAAATAAAAAATTAAAACATTTTTTCTATTACTTTGTGCATTCAACTTAAAAAACGGTTCATTCCACCTTTCCTCCTAAGTATTCTCCCCACGACTTAAAAAAAAACGGTTCATTCCACTTTTCCACCCGAAGTATTCTTCCCCCGACTTAATAGCAACGGTTTATTCCACCTTTCCACCGAAAGTATTCTTCCCCCGACTTAATAGCAACGGTTTATTCCACCTTTCCATCCTAAGTATTCCTCCACCGACTTAATAAAAACGGTTCATCCTATCTTTCCCTCCTAAGTATTCTACCCCCGACTTAATAAAAATGGTTCATTCCACCTTTCCCCTCTAACTATTCTCTCCCCGACTTAACAAAAACCGTCCATTCCTCATTTCCCCCCTAAGTCTTCTCCCTAGGGGTGAAGACCGTATGAGTTTTGGATCCCCGGAAGGAACAGGACGAATGTCTTATAAACGAGTACATTCGTCCGTACTGTTTAAAATACTTTGATAATAAAATCCTTTTTTTATATGTTTCACAGTCTTGTCTGCGTTTCCCTGTGCCGGGGATGCCATGAAAATCATACTATGACATGGCAACTGACATTCAGACCCCGAACAGATATTTAAATTCAACATACAAATATACGCCTGGCCGGGAATCGAACCCAGGACCTCTCGCTTATAAAGCAGCCGAACTCCGACTAGGCTAGGAAGATTATCAAATACCTATACCACACACAATTCTTTTTTCATGTCGAAGAGTTAGGTATACCTAAGTATTTATTATTTTTTCTATCACTTCCTATCGCTGTAATTATTACCTTTGCTGGTAATGGCCAGTTCAACATAGTGCGAGATGAGTTTAGATGGCGCCACTGGTCGGTTCCTGAAGAGTCCTGAGATGTACTTGGCTTTCTTGTAGTAACTGTAACAATTAATAACTATAAATACAGAATTTTAAGGTTCGATTTAAAAATTTTTAGTTGACATGTAAAAAAATTAAAAAAAAATGGCATTAAATCTAAAAGATTCTTCGTTTTATTCGTTTTGTTCTATATAAAACAGCGCGACATCGCGATCCTCGCGAGAACTGGCATTATTTTAGCATTATTTTAAGTGTGGTCCGGTCATATTTCTAGCCTAGTTGATGATGGCCAGGCTACAGTCGGCAATATTGCCAGTAATGCCAGGCTAGTATTGCAGTAAAAAAATGGCCCGTCTAGCGTCCTTACTTGCTATCCTTACGCTTTGCTACACGATGCGATCCTAAAAGAAGGGACAAGTTGAACAAACGCTACCTTTTCACCCAAACGCTAAACATAAGAACGATTCTAGTCGATCCTCACCTGTCAGTTCCCAAAATCTCCTTCAGCGCCGGCTTCAGCTGTGCTGCCATCGTTTCCACGTCATACTCCAATTTTATGGCATATCCAGCTCGTGCAGCTCTATTACCATTGACTGGCTGGTCTCCGTACACCGGGATGGAGATGAGAGGCACGCCGTGGAACACAGCCTCGATGTTGCTGAGAACGCCGCCGTGGGTTATAAACACTTTGACATTGGGGTGGGCTGGAAAAATGTGAAAGGAAGTCATCGCTTCGGCCGTCCACGAAACCGGAGTTTCGAAACTAGATTTGATTTCGAAAGCTTTTTTTTTACTTGCACGTAGCTGATTTTGATTGAAGCTTTTGGCGTCGATTACTGTGCCAATATATCTAAAAGTGAGGGACCAACAGGAACTGATGTTTCCTCTTGAGCCATACTAAAGAAAAGTGGGGACAAGAAGAAGTTTTGTCCCTCTTGGCCCCCAGCGGGGTGCGAAAAGTGAAAGCCAAAAGGAACAACCCATCAAGTATTGGATGATATCCACCTCTTTCTCTATGAAACATTTATAATAGCTATTGTACTTAAGCCCAGTATTGGATTCAGGGTTTACATTTAGAGACGCCTGACGCTACTGAAGATTAGCTATCAGATCGACGCTGGAGCAAATACTTGCAGGGGGGCTAAAGGAAGGACCTTGCGTTTCGTCTCAGTCGGAGTTAAGCGGAGCGTAGCATATACTGACCAATCACTCCGCTCCACTTTAGTGGAAGCATTGTGTTTTTTTTTTTTTTTTTTTTTTTTGTATGTTATGTAAGTCGGCGTTTGACCACCAACTCGCCTGATGTTAAGCAACGTTGTGGTCTAAGATGGAGCACGACGGCCTATAAGGTACTTATTCACTCTAGCCTTGAAGTTTACTAGAGTGAAGAAGTACAAAGACGGCAGTTGAGTGAGGCGCTACTGCTCAGACCCGTCTTCGAAACGGTTACACCGGACTACATCCCGAAACACGACTAGGTCATTTCACGGCATGGCTTGGTCCGGTGGGTGGTAACTAGCCACGGCCGAAGCCTCCCAGACCAGAGTTTGCTACCCGGTTAGCACTACCCGGGAACCACGTGTAGGGAATCAGAATAGAGTACACTCCTACGGACGTGGGTAGCTCAGCCCCCAAAAATTGATTGATTGTGTTGAGTGATTGATCTAGAATGCACCGTTCTGTTCAGCTCTGCCTCAGTGGAGACCCAGACTTCATTCTCCTTCGAATCACTGCCTAAGCCTTAGTAAAAAAAAATTACTAACTACATAAAAAAAAACTTACCTAATATACTAGCTTGCGGCATCCACTTTCTTACATGAACATTCTTCGGTAGACCGTCTAACTGCTCCTCGAATTTCCACAGAACCGTTTGAGGGAGTTCCCCGAAAACTTTTAACAGGTCTCTTCTAGTTTGCTCGGGGAAGGTAGCGGACTTTAGTACAGAGCCCATGCTGAAGTATACTACCTCTTGAGGGGACGAATCTAGGAGATCTTGGAGATCCTAAAAAATTACACCAAGGGAATCAAATAAAAATAAAACATGGTATTGGGTCAGTCACTATCATTTAGGTTTTCATTATAATTAAGTATTTTTTATGTTTTTTATTGTGTTTATGTATAAAACATCTATAGGAAAAATGTACCTACTTGAAAAACGGACTAAATAACCTATTGTTTATGTACTGCTACGGATTGTCTAAACACTGGCATTTGTACTAGTTTTATGATTTTAAGCTGATAAAGATCTTTAAAATTGAAAATTGATTATCATTTGCGGAGGATCGACTTTAGTTTTCAAAGTGACTGAAAGTGAGCGAGTGAGTTTTGAAAGCCGAAGTCAACAGCAAGGCCCTTAGACATGTTACATTCGCTTTCAAACGATTATATTTCCATAACCACGAACGCTCGAATGTCAGCTGCTGCTGATTGGACGAAATACAAGTCATTTAAATGTCACGTGATCTTATTGGCTCGTCCAATCGACTGTTATGAGAGGTTTACGCGAGTCGTTTTCCCTCGTGCAGCTACTCACTTCACAAATCATTTGCAACCTATCGCTTGGCTTTAATCACTTACGACCTAGCGGAATAGCCATTTAGACGATCGATTTTCTCCGCGCGGCAAAAACCGTGTGGCTTTAGTCACCCGTGTTAACCCTACAAAAAGGGGTAGTAGAAATAGAAAATCGCTTGGAAGCGAATGCGTCATTCTAGGGCCACAGGCTTTCTTTCCCAGGTTTCCTTTATTGATCCTTACCTTGGGCAAAGGAGCGATGTTTTCATCGATATGGTAGCCAGCGATGTCCACAACGTTAGGAGGCAGGCTGTGAGCGATCGCAAACGAAGGGTGCGAGTTGACGAGCAGAATAGATATGTTGTAGAGGGCTTCTTCGAATGAGGGTAGTTGGACGCCTCTCGCTGTGGCGACGGAAGAGAACATGGCTTCGTAGTGCTCTGAGTGGTTTGGCAAAGCGAACCTGTTGAGTCGAAGACATTGTTTATGAGCTATGTAGCGCTGGCATTCTTTTACCAAATGCCTTTTATTTAAGGAGTTTATTTTTACCCGACTGCCAGGCAAGGTTATGTTCTTCGCACGAATCTTGTATGTATGTGTGTAAATTTCTTTATTTCATTTTATATATTTTTTATGATTGAATGGGCCCACGTTTGACCAGATGGAGACCAGACCAGAGAGAGATAGAGTACTCTTGCTCATGAGGTTCCTATTCACTCTAGTCTTGATGAGACCCAGGTAGTACGAGTATCTATTGCTGGGGCACACCGAGGCAGGAAGTGCGTTCCATTCCTTGGCAGTTTTTATTTGGAAGGAGCTCTGGAAGCGCTTAGTGCGGGCTTTATTAAAGCTGACGACATATGGATGGAATGTCTGCCTCGATGACCTGTGGTGGAAGTAAGATGATGGAATCAGCTCATGCAGTTCCTGTGCACATACTCCTCGTATCTTCCAAATGGCTGGATGAATTTCGACAGTTAAAGTAACATAACATATTGTCACGCCTTTCCCCCGAGGGGCCTGGCAGAGATGTAATACAACACCCACACTTCGCCGGACGATATTCAGTCCCAAATGCGACAGGAAGCGAGCCTGTCGCCATACACCGGGCTTAAGTCATGTAGCAGATGACATACAATACGCACATAATATATGTTCACACAATGAACAAATTGGTGCTTGCTGTCGGCTGGGTTCGAGCCCGCTCCCTACAGTTAAGGTACCGTTATATTCGTCTTAAAAACCCAAGTGAGCCTAAATATACTTGTGTAGTCGTGTTTATGATTTTTTTGTCAGACTCACTTGCTAGTTGAGAATGTTTGGAATTATGATGATCGGTGAGTGAGCAAGTGTGTCAGTGACAAAATTAGTAACTAACATGTATGGACGACCCTTACCATAGCCCAACTCTTGTCATAGCAAAGATCGCTGCGTTCACCGTGCGCTGCCAGAAGTTCAAAGGGAAGGCGTAGTCAGCGAACATGGACGGGTAGACAGGGACGGAGTGTGCGGCGTCCACTAGTGCCTGTACGTTGGGCTGGAGTATGCTGCTTGTTAGCATAATCCAGGGGATGCCTTGCACGGCTGCGTAGCTGGAAAACACAACGAGGTTTCAACAGACTCGCTCACATGAATAATCGTCGCGGTACGTGAATAGTTACGTGATTGTGAAGTGTGTGAATTGTGGCGTCTCTGTTCGTCCATACAAGACGAACACAGACGCTACAATACACATTCTGTGCCGCGCGGTATTTGCGTCAATTTGCTTTTCTTTTTGTCAAGCCACTGAGGCCTCTACAGCGTACCAGACGTAGGGCAAGCGCGAAGGGCGCAGGACTTTGAGAGAGTTTAGTTTTTAAAGCTAACGGCGAATAGCACAAGGGCACCACTAAGGTACGAACTTCGGCTTGGACCGTCGCCGGGGAGGGGCAGTCGATTTGCCCAGGCAACCCAGAACTACCCAGTAGCGAATCCAGGGTGGGCCTAAGGGCTCAAAGCTCCCCAAAACGCCTTCAGCTACCGTCCCGAGATAAAAAAAGTCACGTTGGTCGATCGATGCGTAAGCAAGACCGTATTAAGTAATTTACTGGTGGCTCTGTGAGCTGGAAACTTCGCGGCCGGCGTCTGTCCAAGTACAAGTCGTATTTCTCAACAAATTCTCGTGGAATTTTGTGAGCAGCTTTGATCATCTTACGGATTTTTTGCAGTCATCTTATAAAAAAGAAAATTGCGAAGATGTGAATTTTTTTCGAAAAAAAATTAAATATTCGCCATTTTTTAAAATGTCCAACTCCCGGAACGCTAAATTTCGGTTGTTTTGATAATGTACTAACCCAGCCTCGATCTCCGAAAAGAACATATCAGTGACAACTGCGTCAAACTGCGTATTGATCAGCTCGTTCTTCAGGACAGGCGTCAGCGCTGTCATTGTGACGTTGCGGGCGAAGGCCTTGACAATCTTGAGCATGGCAGGAACGCCTTGCTTCGCGACTTGTACCATGTCCAGTTCTGAAACGTTATATTTTCATTAAGCGACGCTCTGAAATGTCGAATTCCTTGAAAACCATTTGTCAGATTATGATGAACTTTAGCATGTACAATTAAATGAACTATGTCTCCGCCCCTATGTTCTTGGTTTTGTTAAAAAAAACGTCCTCAAGAGAAAATAGAGCTATGAAAAATTTCCGCATTTTTAAGGAGTCACTTTTGACTGATTTATTCAATAGCTATCTATTGAATAAATTTTTGATTTGCTTTGTCTATACAAAGCAAATCAAAAATGCCTTTACATAGGGAGGTTGTTTACATCATTAGCTGTTAAATGAATGCATAATATAAGGGAAATTCTTAGTTATTTAAGAATGATTACAGAAGTGCAAATATCATTTAAAAAAATTGAAATTGTACTTTGTCACTCTGTAGGTAACTTTAGAGGCTCGTCAGTATCATTACTTGTTCTCTTCGCTCGTCGTCTTCTTCTAGACGAAATGGCTATAGAATACCTTAAGCCAATGCGAAGTTAGTCTAAAGTGGTCGCCGGACACTTAAGAACTGGCTGCGCCCCGTCGTTATGCTAAATTTCATCCAGATCCGTTAAGCCGTTCTGGCGTGATTGTGTGCATCAACATCCATACATCCATACCAGAAATAGGCCTCCCTCGTTGTCCTACTAGTAGGACAAGTTAGTAGGACCACGAAAAAAAAGCCGAATTTTCTCCAAACTTTCGCATCTATAATATACTAGCTGCGCCCCGCGGTTTCACCCGCGGTTAAATTAGCCATTATTTGTCGTAAAAAGTAAATGACAAAAAAACGTTATTGTGGGATATCCGTAAGAGATAGACATATACCATCGAGGAGTTTTCTGTAGACCTTTTCAATGTGTACAAATAATTGGTACATTATTTTGATAAATCTCGTAGGATTCAGCCTGCGTTTGCAATGTAAGCGGAAAAAATTGATAATTAACGACATCACATTAGAAACCTCAAAAATAACAGTATTTATCCACTATTTAATGGATGTTACTATACATATAAACCTTCCTCTTGAATCACTCTATCTATTAAAAAAAACCGCATCAAAATCCGTTGCGTAGTTTTAAAGATTTAAGCATAAGTACAAAGGGACATAGGGACAGAGAAAGCGACTTTGTTTTATACTATGTAGTGAAGTGAAATGAGATAATATTAGCTACTCGCCCCGGGTTTGCACGTTCCTAAAAACCTTCAGTGAAAAATGCCTAACTGATGGTGAAAGCCGCATCAAAATCAGTTGTGTGGTTTAGGATGAGTTAGCGGATACAGAGAGACTGACTGACGCAAAAAGTGATTGTTTTATAAAATGTAGAGAAGATAGAGATAGAGAAAAAAAGGTAGAGAATTGATAGTAATCATTAAATTAAAAGAAAATGAAAATGAAATGAAATGAAATTGTTTTTATTCCGGATTGTTACACCCATATTAAATACAAAATAAATAAAATAACTACAAGTAAGATGATTAATAAAATAGAAAACAATAGAAAGAAAAGAAAAATAGAAAAAAGTTAAAGTCTATATACGGTACGGTACTGGTTCCGTACCAAAATGGTATAAAAAGGAACCCTTATGGTGAGACTCCGAAGTCTGTCTGTATGTATGCCAGCACCGATTATTTAATTTTCTATTTTTTTTATGTGTACGATAAATCACTAACTAATCAAATAGTTGGTTCAAGCATTTCACTTTTGTATAATTTTAATCCTACTAATATTATAAACGCGAAAGTTTTTATGTATGGATGGATGGATGGATGGATGTTTGTTACTCTTTCACGCCAGAACGGCTGAACAGATCTGGATGAAATTTGGGACAGATATAGATTATAGTCTAGAATAGCACATAGGATACTTTTTAACCGCGGGTGAAACCGCGGGAAAATTATAGCAATCAAGCTGCGCCCCGCGGTTTCACCCGCGGTTAAAAAGTATCCTATGTGATATTCTAGACTATAATCTATCTCTGTGCCAAATTTCATCCAGATCTGTTCAGCTGTTCTGGCGTGAAAGAGTAACAAACATCCATCCATCCATTCTTACAAACTTTCGCGTTTATAATATTAGTAGGATATAACATAAAAAATACATTTTCAAAAATAGTTGTGAGCTTACTTTCAATTAAAGATACTGTAACGCTGACATCTACAATGTTTAGACCTTTCCGTGCTTCTTTGGGAGGGTAGGGGGTGGCCCAGGTCACCTGAAAGTAAACAGATAGATGAACTCCTTAATGTTACATAACATAACAAAAATTTACAGTCGAGAAAAAATAATAGGCCAGCAATTCAATTAAGGCTCAGATCAACCTAGAGGAAAAGATGGAACACTGCATGCGTTAAATCTCGCTGAAGCCGCTTCTTTTTAAACTTGTAACTTTGCGTAAAATGTTGCCATGAAAAACATTTACAATTGCACGAAAACTGATATTAATTCCCAAACTCTACGTTAGCCATTTCCGTTCCAATATACAACCTTAGTAGATTTAATATTCTAAGACAGCACATGCACATATTTGTAAGAGTTTAATGTTACAGCTTTTCCAAAATTTACTTGTATAAAAACTGCACAGTTTTTAAAATGAACCTCAAAATATAGTCCTGGCCACACTTTTCTAATGCACTATGAATATTAAAGTACACGAAATTATACCATAAAGCAATGCAGATAAAGTCGAGGTAAGAATGACCAAGCGAGTCGCATAGTTTTTTTGCGTCAATGTGTGCGTGTTGTGTACATAAACGACAGTAGCGTAGTTTTTAGATGGTTTTTGGCTTCACTTAGATCACACGCCGTGAGCCATCTTATTCTCTAGGTTGACCTGAGACTGCCGGACAGTGAAATTCCTTGCAGTGCACAAGCCAATCACCCGTTTTTTTATGCCACCCCGGACCGTAAAAAATCGAACTGCTGGGCAGTAAAATTCCTTGTAGTGCACAAACGCCCTAAATGTTCAGTAAATTTCAGTCAATCAGTTGACTATGGCTAGCTGAATTACCTCTAGCTCTTTGTTGGTCTCCTATGGGGCGAAAAGTGTAGGCCAAGAAGAACAATAAGAGTCCGGCGACCTCTTTAGATTAACTTCGCATTGGCTCATGGTATTCTATAGCCATTTCGTCTAGAAGAAGATGACGAGCGAAGAGAGCAAGTAATGATATTGACGAGCTTCTAAAGTTACCGACAGAGTGACAAAGTGCAATTTCAATTTTTTTAATTACTTTTGCACTTATGTAATAATTCTTAAATAATAAAGAATGTCCCTTGTATTATGGATTCATTTAAAAGCTAATGATGTAGACAACCTCCCTATGTAATGAAATTTTTGATTTGCTTTGTCTATCTATTGAATAAATCAGTCAAAAGTGACCCCTTACAAATGCGGATATTTTTCATAGCTCTATTATAGGTTGAAGACGTTTTTTTAAAAAAACCAAGAACATAGGGGCGGAGATATTGTTAATTTAATTGTACATGCTAAATTTCATCTTAATCTGACAAATGGTTTTCAAGAAATTTGAGAAGCGCGTTTGTAACGAAGTTTCGGATGAGTGTGAGATTGATCAGTGAGAGATTGATGGTTGAAGTGTAATAACTGAACCACAACAGGTAAAGGAATCAAATATCTCGGAAGAAACTGAACTGAACAACAAAAACAAGCCGAACAAAAAACAACTTAAACGTATGAATACCTAAGTGTTTTTTGACAGAAGTAATTGTGCTTATGAATGTTTAAAACAAGTTTGTTTTAAATTTATGATAGGAGTATTGGAATAATCGTTAGAATTCTATCGAGTTTTTCAGTACTTCTTTTGACATATCGTCACGCCTTTCCCCCGAAAGAACTGGCAAAAGTGTAATACAACACCCACACTGCGCCGCACGATATTCAGTCCCAAATGTGACAGGGGCAAGCCTGTTAAATAATAATTTATTTAATAATAACTACATAAATTTATTTGTTTGTTTTAAATTTTTATTACCTCATGTCCTGCTTTAAGCAAGGCGTCAACGATGCCCTTCCCCAGCGTGTTGTGACTGCGAGAGGGGACGGGGAACACGCAGAGTATGTGGTAGCCTTGCACGAGACCCAGCAGTGACAAACAGAGAACGAGCAGGAGTCTCATTTTGGCTAAAAGAATATGATAAATTTTTGTAAAAAGGAACAAAACTTAGTCTTAAAAATAATGCAAGTATGATATGTTTAAGTCACGGTAGGTAAAATACTATACTCCCCCAGGTAGAAGATTCAAGAAACACGTGGTGACGTCAATCGATGCTTAGGCAAGACCAAAATAAGTCATTTACAACAAGTTCGAAAGAGACGGATGAAGATGACGTCATTATGTGTTTGCTAAATGCTAGACCTTGTTTTTTTGGATCATGGTTTAAGTGATGTGTGAGTGTGTGTGAATATGCAGATGTCGTACGGCATGTCGCTCTTGGTAGAGTTATTGACGGAATTATACTTTTTGCCAAAATTTAGTCAAAGTCAAAGTCAAAATGTTTTACTCAATCGGGTATCAAAGATACCCGATAAGATCTGAACGTCAAAGTTTTGTAATAGACTCGACCGCCTTGTTCGGAAGAGCGGGCAAAAAAATTTAGCGGGCATTATTTTTTCAAAAATAAATAAATTACAGTCTCACAAATTTTTGCTTACCACTAGGTAATGAACTAGTGGATACTTGACGGAAATGGAAGGCGCCAGTAATTGTTAACTTTATAATGTATATTATAACTCTTTTCATTAATGTAGCTTTTACAAGTAATAATAATAATAATAAATTCGGGACACTTGCACACACGGTCGCCTGACCCCAAACTAAGCAAAGCTTGTACTATGGCTGCCAGGGACTGATATACATACTTAGATATTTTAAATACATACTTAAATAGATATTAACACTCAGACATAGAACAAACACAAATGTTCGTCACATAAATGTTTGCCCTAGGTGGGAATCGAACCCACGCCCCCAAGTTCAGATGGCAGGTTCACTACCAACTGAGCCACCGAGGCAGTCGGTGAGTGATTTAATTTTTCCTTCAGTGAGCCCTGTTATAGGAAATTTACTTAATTCACAATTTTGCCTTCAGTTTGGTTACATTCAGAGATTTGCTTATGTTACCATAAAAAGATTTTCAAAATATAAAATTTTGACAATATTCTTTTGAATGAACGATGTGTAAATTAGTGTTAATGTAGTTAGTGCATAAGTCGTGATATTTTTAAAGTAAATAACTAGGTAGTTTAGTCAGGAACCTTAAAATTCATTTGATTTTGTTTTTAATCAATCAATCAAATCAAATTTCTTTATTAACGAAAAGTACAGCCAGATACATTTAAAAGCTTTTTGAGTCAAACCAACTATATCTACTTGTCGGACTGCCTCGGTGGCTCAGTTGGTAGTGAACCCGCCTTCTGAGCTCGGGGGCGTGGGTTCGATTCCCACCTAGAGCAAACATTTATGTGATGAACATTTGTGTTTGTTCTATGTCTGGGTGTTAATATCTATTGAAGTATGTATTTAAAAATATCTAAGTATGTATATCAGTCTCTGGCAGCCATAGTACAAGCTTTGCTCAGTTTGGGGTCAGGCAACCATGTGTGGACAGTACATGTACATGGACATGGACATGGACAGTACATGGACATGTGTACAGTAGTCAATATTTATCAGTAGGGATACTGATAAATATTGACTACTGTAGACTATTATTAGATTAGCTTTGTCAAAAGATAATTTTAGTAAAAGTAATATTGTTTTTTAGGGTTCCGTAATCAAAGGTTAAAACGGCACCCTATTACTAAGACTCCGCTAAACGTCCGTCTGTCTTTCCGTCTGTCATCAGGCTGTATTTCATGAATCGTGATAATTAGACAGTTGAAATTTTCACAGATGATACATCATATACTGTTGCCGCTATGACAACAAATAGTAAAAAACAAAATAAAATAAATGTTTAAGGGGCGTTAAAATAAGACGTGTTTTTTTGCAGTATTTAGAGATAATGCTAAGGAACCCTTCGATTCCGAGTGCAACTCGCACTTGGCCGTTTTTTTATGTGATTTTTTTTGTTTTTGTTTTTCTTGTTTCATAATCTTGGCTAATAAACGAAAATACTTACCACAAAATAAATAAAAAACTTTTTTTTAAATTTTTCAACACCACATTTTTGAAATAATTATAGAGACACGACTGCACGGCGGCGTGACTACGTAGCTTTGACTGACCAAAAAATAATGATAGTGTAGGCTATGTTTATTTGTATGTAAACTTTATAGATAAGTCCATTTTATTATTTGATCGAGACGTTGATAGAAGATTAAAAAGATTAGAAATAGTTATACTAGGTATTTTTAGAAACAGTAGATATCTAGCAACATGTCTGTAGAAAAACTATGTAAAACATATTTGAGAGAAATATGTATGCTAGTAGCTATGAAATATGTATGCATGTAGCTAAGAAATATGTATGCTAGTAGCTATGAAATATGTATGGATGTAGCTAAGAAATATGTATGCTAGTAGCTAAGAATTATGTATGCATGTAGCTAAGAAATATGTATGCATGTACCTAAGAAATATGTATGCTAGTAGCTATGAAATATGTATGCATGTAGCTAAGAAATATGTATGCATGTAGCTAAGAAATATGTATGCTAGTAGCTATGAAATATGTATGCATGTAGCTAAGAAATATGTATGCTAGTAGCTATGAAATATGTATGCTAGTAGCTATGAAATATGTATGCATGTAGCTAAGAAATATGTATGCATGTAGCTAAGAAATATGTATGCTAGTAGCTATGAAATATGTATGCATGTAGCTAAGAAATATGTATGCTAGTAGCTATGAAATATGTATGCATGTAGCTAAGAAATATGTATGCTAGTAGCTATGAAATATGTATGCATGTAGCTAAGAAATATGTATGCTAGTAGGTATTAAAATTTGTATGCATGTAGCTAAGAAATATGTATGCTAGTAGAGCTCGCGACTGACGTCTGCCCTTCTCTACAGGTTGCATTCATCAACCGATACTCGTGAAATTTTGTGAGCAGATTGGAAGCAGATATTTTTTATTATTTTTTATTCGGAACAACAACAACAACGAGACAACAAACACAAATGTTCATCACATAAATGTTTGCCCTAGGTAGGAATCGAACCCACGCCCCCAAGCTCAGAAGGCAGCTTCACTTGCTTTTGTTGACCAACATTATACAACACGAAGACATTGCTCAACATTTTGCAACTTTTGTGACCACTTGTTGCTATTTATTGACCAACATTGCAAAATTTGCAGAATGTTTCGCAATGTTTTCGCGTTGTATAATGTTAGTCAAAACATAGCAACAAGTGACAGAAACTTGCAGAATGTTGCGCAATGTTTTCATGTCGTTTGTCAACAAAAAGCGACTACGGTATATATAGATACACCCTAAACCAAATCAGGTATTACTTGTGCAATGTTTTGGCACTACCGATTTTCCACGTGCAAGAAATATGCCTGACAGCCTGGCAGACAGCAGCAAGTGGTGTGCGCTTGCTACAGAGCGTTTACACTTGTAAGCTGCTGTGGTACTGACGTAGTTCGGAACTTTTCTTGCAGGTGGAAACGAGACCTTAAGATTCAGAACAAGTGAAAAAACTCTGACATGCAAACGTACAAGATGGACGTGGCTAAAACTACAAGGTTTATTTCCTGAACCTTAAAAACTAGTTATTCCTAGAGACGGATTCAGGATTTCGCTTTAGGCTTGCCTTAGCCCTCTGCTAAGGCAAGCCTAAAGCTAAGTAAGCTTTATCAAGGTAGAGACATTTGACACAGCGAATTTAATTGACATAACCATAATTGTATCAAACATTTATTTGTTACACAAATACTAGTTTAGCTATGCCTTGGTGGCTCAGGTGGTAGTGAATCTGCCTTCTGTTCTTGGGGGCGTGGGTTCGGTTCCCACCTATGGCAAATATTTATGTTATGAACATTTGTGTTTGTTCTATGTCTGGGTGTTAATATGTATTTAAGTATGTATTTAAAAAAATATCTAAGTATGTGTATTAGTCTCTGGCAGCCATAATACAAGCTTTGCTTAGTTTGGGGTCAGGCGACCGTGTGTGGAAGTGCCCAGAATTTATTATTATTTAAAAGCACTAAAAATATATATTTTCGACTATTTCGGAATGTCATACTAGATACTTTTGGGGCTTGAGCCCCTTAGCCCCCTCCCTAGATCCGCTACTGAAGAAACGGTCAGCTAAAATGGCGTAGGTGTCATTATTTTACGCAAACATTATAAATATCAGAAACCAAATAAATTATAGATTTCATTAGATTTACAGATAACATATCTGAGTACCTACATAAGTGAAGTACTACGAGCATTGAGCTGTTATCTACTATATGCTAGAGGTGACACATCAGTATTCGATGACCCATTTAGTGTGGCTTATTTGTCACTCTCAAGCCAGAGGGAGTGGGTACGGATCCAGGCGACGGCACGCACCAATTTGTTTATTGTGTGAACATAAGTGCGTTTTGTATATAATCTGCTACGTAACCGGAGCCTGGTTTATGGAGACAGGCTCGCCCCCTGTCACATTTGGGACTGAATATCGTCCGGCGAAGTATGGATGTTGTACACCTCTGCCAGCTCCTTCGGAGGAAAGGCGTGACGATATGGTATTTGTCACACCTTCTCTAAGTCCCTCGCTAATCTCGCTAGCCTAATCCTAACCCTTAATTTTCTGGCTATCTTTATCCTAATATTATAAAAGCGAAAGTGAATTGATTTGTTCGTTTGTTAGGCTAAATACTGTGTTTTAGTTTTTGTTGTTATAGCGGCAACAGAAATACATAATCTGTGAAAATGTCAACTGTCTAACTATCTAGGGTCATAAGATACAGCCTCTTGACAGATGGACGGACAGCGGAGTCCTAGTAATAGGGTCTCGTTTTGACCTTTGGGTACGGAACGCTAAAAAACCGAGACCCTTACAAAATAACTAGTGACAGATCTATTTTTGTACGGGCTCGTTTGTCTGAATTTATGAAAATTGATCACTTTGGTGGGTAGTAAATATCCTCAATTATAATGTTACTACACTTTTATGGAACACATTGTATAAAGAACTAAGTGCACACACACAGTAGCTCAATGGTAAATATTTTTATTATTTTTATCCAGTTATCCTAGATAGTGTAATAGTGTTGCAACAACAACGAAACATACAAACGTCACGCCTTTCCCCCGAAGGGGTTGACAGAGTTCTACAACACCCACACTTCGCCGGATAACGTTTAGTACCAAATGCAGTTTTTTTTACGGCACGTTTCTACCTTTTTCAAAAACTTTTAAATTCGGGTCTCGCTTATGATACTTGAATACGCGGACTGGAAAGAGAGCTAATTTTTCAATGAGAAGGGTACTTAATGATGATGAGGAAGCGATGATAGCCTAGTTAGAGAAGGCCGCCTCTCAAGCCAGAGGGAGCGGGTTCGAACCCAGCCGACGGCACGCTCCAATTTGTTCATTGTGTAAACTTAAGTGCGTATTGTACGAGTATGTCATCTGCTACATGACTGGAGCCCGGTGTATGGCGACAGGCTCGCCCCCTGTCACCTCTGGGACTGAATATCGTCCGGCGAAGTGTGGGCGTTGTATTACATCTCTGCCAGCCCCCTTGAGGGAAAGGCGTGACGATATGTTAGAAGGATACTTGCAAGTTACTTGAATGATTTTCAGGGTCCACCCCAATATTTAACTCACCATTGTCGTTGCTCATAACTTGGAATCTGCTGATGTAAGTTACTAACTGAATGATACACACTTACACCAGACAGACAGCTGACGCAACCGTACGAAATTATGTTCAATGTTTTATCAATTTCACATCCTTTACACCTTATTAAATCGTCAGTAGGCAAGTAGATAACGTGTACTAGCGGGATCAGGGCTCAAGCAAAATCCTTTATTCTAATTTTAAAATCAGCTTGGGCATAAATGCTTTCTTCTGTCCGGATGTTCGGCGGATCTCTGGCTGTCCTATTGTACGGAAATTTTGTGAGCATTTACGATAATTATATGGATTTTTGTGTCGATGTAGTGGCAGCAACACATACAAAAAATGTACACATACATAGTCTATGCTCTGCTGTGTGACATTTTCCGAGCGAACTGTCAAAGGAATGTCAGTAGAGTAGCGCCTGAGTCGCCCGCCCACCAACCGGCACTTTTCTGGCTGCTGGCAGAAGTAATACAACACCCACACTTCGGTGGATGATATTCAGTCACAAATGTGGCTGAAGGTGAGCCTGTCGTCATGCACTGGGCTCCAGTAATTGTCATACTTAGGCTCAAATAGTAAAAACATAAAAATGCGTGATGCGTATTATCAGGGCTATTTTAATACTCCAAAAACAAAAAAAAATGCAACGAACAAAAGTTGTTCGTACGTTATATAAAAGTGTTGAATTGCACCATTTGTTCCTTAAATTATCACATAGGCTAAAGGAATTTTAAAAAAGTTGAAAGAAAAAATCTAGCTTAATTTGTGTGTTAACTTTTTGGCTTCGCGCGAGCTGGAGGCTCCCGTCACATTTGAAAAGCCATTTAAAACACCCGTAAAAAAATAAAAGATGATAGATAATGAATAGTTTATTTCCACTATTATTTCTCTATTATAACTAAGTACATACATATTTACATTAAAAAACGTTGTAGTGTGGTAGAGGATGTAGTGATAAAGATTAAGAAAGGGATGCTTAGATGGTTTGTACACATTGAGAGAATGAATGAAAGGAGATTGACGAAACTGGTTTACATGGAGAGTGTGGATGGGCAAGTCGGTCAGGGTTGACCTAGACGCACGCAAAAAAAAAGCGCACGTATCTCGGCCAAATTAAAAACGTCTTATAGAAAGGCCAGGTCAAGAGTACCCGTAACCGACGAGCGTGGATGAAAAGATTCATGAAAGTGCAAGAAGCAAAAGATGTTATCGTTGCTCAATGATAACTCTATGCTGTTGGCCACTGAGGCCTCGACAGCGTACCGGGCATAAAGCAAGCGAAGATGGCGCAGGGCCTCAAAAATGCTTACGACTATGGGCGACGAGTGCAAGGGCACCTCCAAGGTACGGCCTCGGCTTGGGCTGTCGCCGAGGGAGGGGCGTCGAGCTGCCCTGACAGCCCAGAAGTGGCTTGCTCTAGGGCCCTAATTGGGACGGTTAAAGTTACAGTTAAAAATAAAATAAAATAATTATTAACAATGACTCGACCGCCTTGTTCGGAAAGGGAGCCTCACCTCAGAAGAAATGGCAAGAAACTGAAGGGATTAAAACTAATTAATTAGGTCTTACAGGGGCCTTATTCTGGCGCGTAAGTACGATATGTCAGTCTCCCTCACTCCCATAACTTTTAATGAGACAGAGTGACCGTTTGTTTCGTTCGACTAATGAGAGCTTAGTTAATGTACTGTTTGTTAAATGATAATAATTATGTAATATGTCATTTATTTTAAGTACAAACACGCAGACGCTCGAGATAAGAATTTGTTAAGAGCGTGTCGGAGCAGAGAAATAGTTTGGTTCCGTACATTGTAATGTTATTACTCCATTTTCTTTTACTTTTTGTACTTCTCATTGTAAATAAAGTTTCTTTAGTTATCGACAGCCGCTATCGGCAGCCTACATATTCTGACAGTCAGAGAGAACGTCTGGTCTTCCGTCTCCGTTTTTCTCCGAGCAGTTAACAGGTTTATCGGCTGTCTATCTTTCTTCAGTATTCAAATTTTGTAATAGTAATATCAAACGGCCGGAGACATGCTAGAGTCTCCGCTGGCATATCTTTCAAGGTCCAGGAGTCTGGGTAGGTACTGGTAGCTAGTGGTAGGTAAATGAAAATAAATGAATGAAAATATA
Source organism: Peribatodes rhomboidaria (assembly GCA_911728515.1). Taxonomy (NCBI): domain Eukaryota; kingdom Metazoa; phylum Arthropoda; class Insecta; order Lepidoptera; family Geometridae; genus Peribatodes; species Peribatodes rhomboidaria. The sequence goes on along the minus strand of OU452192.1, from coordinate 5,759,202 downwards.
TTTATTGCCAAAGTAAAAAAAAACACAATAGAAATAATTAGGTACAATAGTTAGATAAATACAGTGGCAAAGGATGTAAGCTCAGCACTGTACGGGCTGTCGATTACTAAAGAGACTTTATTTACAATGAAAAGTACAAAAAGTAAAAGAAAAAGGAGTAATAACATTACAAAATTGAGCATTACACACAACGCACCACAAGTTTTTGAACTTTGACATTAGGATAAAACCTAGCAACCTGCTCGAGTTTCACGTAGCACGATACAGGCCGATTCAAACTTGATGGCGGCTGTGAAGTTAGGCGCGAAACGCTGCGCAGTAGCGAAAACGAAGGTACGCGTGCGACAGAGAGGCAAGACGACGCTAAGTCTCGCTTGCGACGCACTTCACAGCCGCCATTAAGAGTCCGGCGATCTCTTTAGACTAACGATTTAGGCTTAAGATTTTCAATAGCCATTTCGTCTAGAAGAAGACTATGTACAAGCGAAGAGAGCAAGTAATGATACTGACGAGCCTCTAAAGTTACCTACAGAGTGACAAAGTTTTTTTTATGACTTTTGCACTTCTGTAATCATCTTAAATCAATCTTAAATAACTAAGAATTTCCTCTGTATTATGGATTCATTTAAAAGCTTAATGATGTAGACAACCTCCCTATGTAAAGGGATTTTTGATTTGCTTAGTTTATCTATTGAATAAATCAGTCAAAAGTGACCCCTTACAAATGCGGCTATTTGTCATAGCTCTATTTTCTCTTGAGGACGTTTTTAAAAAAACCAAGAACATAGAAGCGGATATATAGCTCATTTAACATTTGTACATGCTAAATGTCATCATAATCCGACAAAAGGTTTCCAAGATATTTGACAAGCGCGTTTGCATGGAAATTTCAGAGCGTCGCGGGACCCTTAAGTTTGAATTACTTATAAACTTTTCGCGAAAAATTAGCCAACTGATGGTGAAAGCCGTGGACGAGTTGACAATATGAACACGTGTCATTTTGACAGCTCGTGTTTGGTCCAGCAGCTGACGTTCGATCGTTAGCGATTCTAAGAAATGGAATCTAAGAGATTTCAAATTTTCTAAGGCCCCTGCTATCACGACACAGATTCGCTAGTTAAGTAAGTAGTAGTTAAGTTTTTTTTTATTTTTATGGTCGGCGTTTGACCACCAACTCGCCTGATGTTAAGTGACGTTGTGGTCTAAGATGGAGCACGACGACCTCTAGGGTACTTGTTCACTCTAGCCTTGAAGTTTTGTAGAGTGAAGAAGTACAAAGACGGCAGTTGAGTGAGGCGCTACAAGTGCGCTACTGCTCAGACCCGTCTTCGGAAAAAGTATAATCTTATTATGCCGTAAGTATTCATTTTCACTGTTGCCCGAATAATTATCTAATCATTTTGTTGACGGAATCCTAAACTCGGTGACAAGTACAAGCTATTGACCTATTCATTACCAACTAGTGATGTGCCATATTCCATAATGATCATATTATCGATTTTAAAACGAGTCGATAATTGTTTAATCATAGTTTTAAAGTATTTAATAATTTAAGTATTATGGGCAGTAGCCTATGTGTTAATAATTTCGAGTAAAAGCTATCTCCATTCCAAATTTCATGCAAATTCAAGTCAACCATCCATTTGAACAAATGGATGGTTGACTAATAATCAAATTTTGTTATATGGAAAATGTAGAAATAAAAACCAATAATAAAATAAATTAAATATTTTTTTTTTATTTCAAAAAGTACATGGTAAAAAAACTATCAGATACAAACATTTTTTTAGAAACAATAAAATAATTTTGCCTGAACTAGGTAGTCCTGTTTGTCAGGCGATAAATACGGCAAAAAATTAACTTAATATAATCATTGCATACTCACATAATTCTAATTCACTAAAATTCTAATTAATTTAAAACTATAAAATATACTTACTGTAAATTTAAAATTAAACATACAAATTAAACACAAACAAATAACAACTTCTTTGTACCTTCGTAGGACATATTTTGGAGTGCTTCTTTAACAGTTTTCATACATTTAAATGTATGTAAAATGACGAGTACATGACAGGAGCATTCCTAATACATTGTAATAAATTATTATGAGTGTGACTTTATGACAATAAACTATTATATTCTATCCAATGTCAAGGTGACTCGTATTGAATAACAATAAACATCGACATCGAATATCGATGACCACACATCCCTACCGCAGCCTCCAGTTTCCTGTTACTATATGCTGTAGCCGTACGAAATGATCAGTCAAGGTTGAATCGTCTCACCACGAGGCGGTCGTGTTTTTTTTTTTAATTATAGTGGCCTATGTGATTTTGAGTGTTCTTTTTTTAACTTTGTGACTAGGAAATTACGTAAGTAATGTTAACTTTTTTTAAATTTTTTGGATTGTTAACTGATTGACTTAGGTAGGTACTTACATGCAGTTTTTAAACTAATGCTAGATTAAATTTTATGGTTATCCTACTAATATTATAAACGCGAAAGTTTGTATGTATGGATGGATGGATGGATGGATGTTTGTTACTCTTTCACGCCAGAACGGCTGAACAGATCTGTATGAAATTTGGCACTGAGATAGATTATAGTCTAGAATAGCACAGATACTTTTTAACCGCGGGGCGCAGCTAGTAGATTATATTTTTTTGCTAGTAAGTTGCGTAAGCTAAAAATTAAGTTTTTTTTTTAATTTTGGCTCTTAATTTTTTTGACGTTTTTATTATGGAAACTGACGTGGTTTTCACACATTATGATTTAAAACACGGGAATAACTCACGTACGGTCACGTACTCAGTGCTCTGCGAGACGCAGCCGCGCGCGCGCACTCGCCCTGATGAAGACCGCCGAATGCGGTTGAAACTATAGTCGGAATAATCGACTGAATCGTACGTGAGTAATTCCCGTGTTTTAAATCATAATTTTTTGACGTTATTTGTTTCATAATTTTTATAACCCACGATGCAAACAGAAGAGTGTTAAGTATGAGTTTAATGAGTGTATCTTTGTGTGTGATCGTAGCTTCAAAACAGATGATTATTTTTTGAGAACAAATTTGAAAATTACCTATTACTTACGTACTTTTTCAGTTTATAAAATAAACGAAACGTAAATATTGATTAGAAAAAACAAAAATTCTTAGTCTAAAACAAAAAACTGTTTTGTATTCTTAGCTATCATTGACGTTTTTTTTTGTAAGTACCTGGATGGCCGAGCTTTGCTCGGTATTTTTTTTTTTATTTTTTAATTGTGTTTTTTGGATAATAAACAATTGATTTTAGTCTAACCTCAAAGCAAAGACTCATTGACTTCGTGTTACTTAACAACGCCATCTGCTGTTGTGTCGTTAAAGCAATTAGTTGCTCACAAAAAATAGTAGTATTATTATTCGCCAATAGATGTCAGGAAGAGTCATATTTTTCAGTTGAGATTGATTATCGATAAAACACGAATAAAATGATATTTTCTAAAAATGATTCCTAGCTAGATCGATTTATCGCCCCCGAAACCCCCTATATACTAATTTGTATGAAAATCGTTGGAGCCGATTCCGAGATTCCAATTATATATATATATATATATATACAAGAATTGCTCATTTAAAGGTATAAGATATACAGGGTTATAGGTAACTCACCAAAAACCTCTTCAGGGTTCATTGTACTCATCAATATCAACAACTTTTACTATGAAGCTAATCCTGAAATCGCGAAAGAAAAAAACAGCTGTTCCATACAAAGAGTTCATTAGCCTGAGACAAAATGTATGGAACAGCTGATTTTTTTCGCGATTTCAGATCGCCCCATAGTAAAAGTTGTTCATATTGATGAGTACAATGAACCCTTAAGAGGTTTTTGGTAAGTTACATATAACCATGTATTTTCTCTTGTAAATATTGTTTTAAATAATACTCGTATAGCGTCATAAATATAAATAAGTAAGCACTTATGTCCTTAATAAGGTATCGTCATAAAGTACACCAAATCCTTTTTTTTTTTTTTTTTTTTTTTTTTTTTTTTTTTTTTTTTTTTTTTTTTTTATGAATGACTAATGCTGTTGGCCACTGAGGCCTCTACAGCGTACCGGACGTAAGGCAAGCGCGGAGGGCGCAGGACCTTAATGGACTTTAGTTATTTAAAGCTAAGGGCGACTGGCACAAGGGCACCACTAAGGTACGGACCTCGGCTTGGACCGTCGCCGGGGGGGGGGAGTCGATTTGCCCAGGCAACCCAGAGGGGGTTTGCGCTTGAGCCCTATTAGGTTTATCTGTTTGACTATTTGGAGAGAATCTAACCGATCTTCTAACAGATCCTGGGAGTCTTCGACCTCGCCGGCGAGGTCGGTGTTTTGTTATCGTGTTCCTTTGGTAACCGGCGCCTATACCAAAAACTGCAAACTTCCTGTTGCGGGGAGCTGTCGGGTCGGCCGACCCCAGCGCAGCCGCCGTGGCGACTGCGATGGGGTCGTCCGGGTCGCCGAAGATGTCTCTAGGGCGTCTACGGAGAGGGCGGGGGGCAGCGGCGTTTACTGCTGAGTAGTCCGCCGTGCGAACGACTAGAGGATTTGAATGGTGGGAGGCCCTATCAAAGTATCTGCGCGAAGTGAATTTAAAGTACTGCCGAATGGAGGGGAGCTCTACATCGCAGTGCAAGTCGGAGTTTCGCTGGAACCAGCTGGCTCCGACCGCTCTGCGAATAAATCTATTCTGGACGGCCTGGAGCTTGTCCAGGTCGAAGCCAGACGCGTGGGCAAACACTACGGAGGCGTAGGTCATAACGGGGCGGATGCAAATTTTGTACAATATCACCTTATTTCTAAGGGATAGCTTACTACGATCGTTGAGGAGGGGGGCGAGTCGGCTTAAAAAGAAAACCGCTCGATTCCTAACTGTCCGGATGTGCCTCGAGAAGGTGAGTCGACGATCGAGGGTCACGCCAAGATACTTGGTCGAGTTCACCCAGGGGATGGGCCTATCGTGCAGCATGAGCTGCTGCCGGATAGGCCATTTGTTGGGGTGAAAGCACACAGCTGCGCTTTTGTCCGGATTGACCGAGATTGCCCACTTCTCAAACCAGTCGCCTAAGCGGCGCAGGGCTTGTTGAAGCGTGCGGAAAGAGATGGACTGATTCCACCCTCTTATAAAGAGGGCAGTATCGTCCGCGAAAAGCGCAAGCTCTACCTTCGGATGACGTGGAATGTCATGCGTGTAGAGGGAGAACAGAACGGGGGCCAGCGCTGACCCCTGAGGGACGCCAGCGCCGATGGGGTGGGGAGCCGAGCGGGTGCCGTCGACGCGATAGCGAAAGTTTCGATCAGTCAGATAGTCATGTATTATGAGTACAAGACCATCCGGGAACCCGAGCTGGTATAACTTGTATACCAGCCCGCTGTGCCAGACTTTATCGAACGCTTTCGCTACGTCGAGGAACACCGCAAGGGTGGACTGACATTTGGGCGTGACCTGGGTGAAGCCGTGGTAGGGTTTCCGATTGAAACCCTCTAGGATGTGCTCCGTGATGCGGTGCACCTGCTGGACGCACGAGTGTCTGGCTCGAAAGCCGAACTGCTCGTCGGGGAGGAGATTGTTATCTCGGATGTGGGACCAAATACGCTTCAGAAGGATGCGCTCGTAAATCTTACCTAAGGTACTGAGGAGACTGATGGGGCGGTAGCTAGAGGGCTCTGACGCCTTCTTGCCGGGCTTGTGAATGCCGATGACGTCGGCAGACTTCCAAGCGTCGGGGAAGGTGCAGTTGGCCAAGGCGGCATTGAAGATGCTGACGAGGAGGTTGATCAGGAAGACGGGGAAGTGCTTAATCACTCTATTGCTGACGCCGTCTGCACCTGGGGCCTTCTTGGTTTGGAGACCCTTGATGATCGACTCTACCTCCGACACAGAGACCGGCTCTGTGGGTTCGAGGGCGGGACGGGCTGTGAACTCGGCGACTTCCTCTTCCACCATATCTAGGTGGTCGGGGTCGACGCGCTCGAGACTGGGGCTGCATTGCCTTTCGAGGCTTTCGGCAAGGCACTCGGCCTTTTCGTCGTCCTCGAAGGCAAGCGTGTCGTTCGGACGAGACAGGGGGGGAATATTGGATGACTTGCTGCCCTTCAGCGATCTCACCATCTTCCAGTATGCCTGGTGAGATGGTCTGATCTCCGAGAGCAGGGTGTCCCACCTCTGATTGCGGAGTTCACTCATGCGGTTCTTTACGGCACGCTCGTAATACCGCAGAGTGGCTCTGTTCTCTTCGGTGCGACACCAGTCGTATGCCCTAGTGGCCGCGTGTTTCGCTCTCAACAGCTCCCTCGCATCCTCGGGCAGGGCCCAGCGTTGGTCGCCCTCGGCTGGGACCTGCTTCGAGGCTTCGCCAACGGCTTTACGAAGGTGGCTGTTGAGAGCGTCTATGGAGAGAGCGATATCGTCGGGGGTCGCGATATCGTCTGGTATTCTATCTAAATCGGGTGAACTGGTAGCTTTTAGGCTTTCGCCCAAGAGCTCCCAGTTCACCACGGTCTTGGTCGGCGGAGTTCTGTTGCTCGGGTCGGGACCCAGCAGCATCAGAACTGGCCTATGGTCCGAGTCAAGCTCGTGTAGCACCTCCAAAGAACGCAACTGGAGTGTTACGCCCTTTAGGAGTGCTAGGTCGAGAATGTCCGGCCTGTAGTTGAGATTACTGCTAAAGTAAGTCGGGGAGCTGGGGGGGATGATATCAAAATTTAGCGTATCCGAGAATGAGTACAGAAGGTGCCCATTCCGGTTATTCGCGTTGCAGCCCCACATCACGTGCTTGCCGTTAAAGTCGCCGGCCAGAATGACCGAGCTACCGAGAGCGAGAAGCGCTTCGAGGTCCTCTTTGAGGAGAGTCTTGCTACCCGAGTGGTAACAAGACGCTATTATGATGGACTGATGACCGGTCATCGCAAGACGGCAACAGGAAGCTTCCAGATTGACTAACGGGGGAGTGGGTATGGGTGTGCAGTGCAGAGACCTTTTGTAATAGATCAGAGTACCGCCCAGGGGGGCGGCGAGTCTGTCATTACGAACCATCAAGTAGTTTGCAACCCTGGAGTTCCTCTTGCTTGGTTTCAGAAAGGTCTCGTTGATCAACATGATGTCGACCTGATGGGTCGTTAGAAAGTGGTGGATGAGATCCCGCTGATCTCTGGCATCGGTGTGGATGCCGTTGGCATTAAACCACGCCAACGCCAATGAATGGGGCTTAACCTTAGTGGGTGTGCAATCCATTAAGGTTATTGGGAGAGGACGCGGGGGGCGAAGCGCTTCATAGCGCTGAAGAGGTTGCCGTGAGTCATCATGATGTCCAATAGGGCATCAGGATGCTCGCGGACCTCCTGGGCTACGGCACGGACCTCGTCGAGGTCGAATGCCGAGGCTATCTCTGCCAGCAAGAGCAGATCCGCCTTCAGGCCATAGGGGCCCTGGGCGGGTTTGAAGGGTGAGGGCGGGGGGGTTGGACGGCTCTGGGCAGGCGCGCGGGCGCTGCTGGCCGGAGCTGGGGCCACCTTCGGTTGGACCAGGGACGAGGGCCTGGTCCAAGCATTGGTGGCGGGTAGGGGAGCGTCGACGAACTTCGGCGCAGGGATCTTGGCGCTGATGCCATGGGGACGGGTTGGGCGACGGGGCGCAGGGGTCCTCTTCGCCCCGGCCGCAGCCCTCGGGGCTTTGGGGCAACCGCGATAGTTCGCGGTGTGCCCCTGAGTCCCGCAGAGCACGCAGCTGGGAGGATTAGGATCCCCCTTGACCCGCTTGCACAGCGCGGTGCTGTGCTCGCCCGCGCACTTGACGCAACGGTACGCCGCTTCGCAGAAGCGGGCGGCGTGCCCGTAGAGTTGGCAGCGGTGGCACTGCCCGGGTATGCCTCTCCGCCTGGGAGCCTCGACTTTCAGGCCGGAGAGGTTGAGGACTCTTTCGATGCGAAAGATCCCCTTCCCCTCCTCCGTGCGGTCGAGGATGACCAGCACAAGGTCGATCGGGGCCTTCGTCCGTCCATTGGTCATCCGATGGACCTGCTGGACCGGGAGGCCTTGGGCTAGGAGATCGTCACGGACGAGCTCCGTGTCGATCTCCTTAGGGATACCGCGAAGTACAACGCGGAGTACCTTCTCCTCTTCCAGCGGATACGCGTGGAATTGGATCTGGTGTTCCCTAAGGGAGCGGGTGGCCTGACGATAGTCGTCAGACGTGGGGACTGTGACGGAGATGCCGTCAGCATGACTCTTGCCGGAGAACGTCACGCTACTGGCCGTGAGGATTGCGACCACCTCCTGCCAGCGGTGGCGGTCCCGAACCACGAAGGGGCGGGGGGGCTTGCCCACCCTGGGCGCGGGAGGCGCGTCCATGGCGGTGGGCGGGAGAGAGGGGCATGCAGTCGGGCATGCGGCCTTTAACGGGGGCGGAGGGGAGCCGGCGGCGGAAGCGGGCCGCTTCGTCCCCTTGTTGGCGACGACGGTGAAGCCGTCGTCGCCTCCGCTGACGGTTTCCATCTCCTCCGTGGAGGTGTGATTGGAACCGACCGTCAGGGTCAGTCGCGGCGAGCGAGAACGAGAACGCGAGCGCGGCGCCACCGTACGCGATCGCACGCGGCTGGAGCGTGCCACGCCTGGGGAACGCTTTGCCGCGGGCGACCGGCTCTTAGCGGCGGCGGCGGCGGGAGTCGGGGCGGCCGGCAGCCCTCTGAGGGAGGGCGCCAACTTAATGGTGGCCTTAGGGGCCGGGGCAGGGGCAGCGGATTTCTTCCCGGCGGCCTGAGGGGCGCGGGCGGGGGGGGACTTTGCCTTAGGGGCGCGGGCGGGGGAAGGCTTGGCCTTAGGGGCGCGGGCGGGGGAAGGCTTGGCCTTAGGGGCCTTGGCTTGCAGAGAGGCTGCAAACCTTATAGGATCCGTTACGAACTCCTGAAGGGAGCTCGGGTTGGCGCGCAGATGGGCCCGGATGGAGGTACCTAGGGCGGCAAGTGCCGCCCCGAAGTCCACTTCCGGCCCCATCGTCGCGAATAAATCGCGATCGCCGGGGGAGGAGGTCCCCGGCTGGGTGCGGGCCGCGGGCATCACCCTGCCGGGTTTAGGCAGGGTGGTGTGTGCCTAATTCGTTCCCTAATGTGTGCCAACTGCCAGTCTTATTGTGCAGTTGGTGAGTACCTAACACAGGGCCCTAGCTGCCCCGGGGGAGAGACAGGGACTCCGGCGAACCGGCCGTCCGAGCCAAACACGCACCCGAGGAATCGGAGGGGAGGCGGAAGGGTGGGAGGGAGATACTTGGCGTCGGCGAGGGGCGACCCCAAGGCCGGTGGTGCCAAGCCCAACCGGATTCCGTTTTTCCCTGAGCAGGGAAAAACGAGCGCTCCGGGTCCACGCTCCTAACAGCGATCGGCTTCGTTGGCACCGTTATGCGTGTCCACCTTCGACCACAATTGTGGATTTGATAGACGTGAGGAGAGGTGAGCGGGCGGCGGTCGGGCCCGCCGGCCCAGCTTTGGCGCGAGTCCCGCACTTAGGTCACTCGAATCGCGTGTAGTATGCGAAACTAAACACACTACACGGATAAGGCGCCCCGGTGCCGGACTCGAGAACACACTCGACGCACGGTGACGTCACTACGCGACTCGTAAGTGTTTCACCGAGCGGCTCTGTGAACAGAATCGGACGGGGCGGTAAGCACTTAGTCACTTTAATGCACACTAACTGACCTGCAGTCCGCTACGCTGAAGCGTGGGACTCCTATCTGAAGGATCCTGAGCGGGCACTGAATTTAAACTATAACGGAAATTTCCGTGAAGCGGAAAAAAAAAAACGACGGAAAGAGACGACTGCGCGGCACGACGGTCAGGAGCACTATGTGTGAAAAAAAAAAAAAAAAAGCACCAAATCCTAATTAACATATCTAAAATGTATTGTTTGTCCTGTCCTGACCTTGTTGCTAAGTCAAACAGTGTCCTGCTATACAGGGTTACAAAAACGAATTATTTCAAAAGATTATCTAACTTTTATTTTACTAAAGAAACAAAACTAATAACATAACAAAAAGTCACATGGAAAGAACTAAGTCAACAACAAGTGCCTACGTTAAAAAGCTATCTGAACGAAGTTCTCTAAATTTTCAGCGATTACACCACATTTTTTTCGATTAATAAATAGCCCGATTATTCCTCTAAAGTTTAACCGAGCAACTTATTCTTATTTGTTTTCTTATTACGATTTATACCAATAAAAAAGGCAAAGAAATTCTCTAGGCGTCGATCTCTGCATTTTACCATCAAATATGATTTACGATTTTCAACTCTAAATAAAGCGGGTTACGCAAACGTGTGGGTAGATAAACGTGGAATGACCGAGCCTTAAGAGGGCCGCGACGCTCTGAAATTTCCATACAAACGCGCTACTCAAATTTCTTGAAAACCACTTATCAGATTATGATGAAATTTCGCATGTACGATTAAATTACAATATCTCCGCCCCTATGTTCTTGTTTTTTTTTTTAAACGTTCTCAAGCGAAAATAGAGGTATGAAAAATATCCGCATTTTGAAGGGGTCATTTTTGATTGATTTATTCAATAGATAAACAAAGCAAATCATAAATTCCATTACATAGGGAGGTTGTCTACATCATTGGCTGTTAAATGAATCCATAATACAAGGGAAATTCTTAGTTACTTAAGAATTATTACAGTAGAACAAAAGTCATAAAAAAAAAATTGAAATTGCACTTTGTCACTCTGTAGGTAACTTTAGAGGCTCGTCAGTATCATCACTCGCTCTCTTCGCTCGTCTTCTTCTAGACGAAATGGCTATAGAATACCTTAAGCCAATGCGAAGTTAGTCTAGGTCGCCTAGGTCGAAGTTAGTTAGGTCGCCGGCCTCTTAAAGCCTCTTGTTTGCGCTATCAAAAACGCATTCCTGTGTTTTTTACCCATTGTAATCGTCATTAGTGTACAGGACCTTGGCGCTTGACATGTATTGATGACATTAGCGGTAAAAAGGTTAATTAATACCTATACATATGAATATAAATTAAGTATAAAATTGTGAATCAACTACCAGGTGCTGTTTTGTCGTCGATTCACAAATAAATAAATCATTGAATCATTTTATTATTGAATTAACAACTAAATACAAATACTTACAAGTACTTTCACTTCACAAGCTCGTAAAGGTTCTAATTCACAAGCTCGTAAAGTTTCAAAAGTGAATTTTACCCGCTAATGTGGAAAGAAGTTTAAAATTCGAACGTTAGAATAATAGCACTGGCCAGCAAGACTGTACGAAAAAAAAAACATTTTCCTCGCTGTAGTGAGGTGAAAAGTTGTGTGTTTCGCTCGACAGCAAAGTTATTCGGCGCCTCGTACCTTTAAACCCTCGCTACGCTCAGGGTTCTATATTTGAATAATTTGCTTCGCTCGTGGTTCAATCCTGTATTGCTTCGCTTGCTCAGGTTTCGATACAAGTACCCGCGCCAAACAAGTTTGCAGCCTTGCATGACAAATAACTATTTATACAATTACAAATAATACGAGTATATTTGGATGTAAAAAACTTGTGACAATTACAATACCGATTCAAGAAGTATTATACTAGAACGACATCTCTTTGTTCTTTAGCTCAGGAAGTCAGGACTCACTGGGGGCCTACCGTGAAAAGAGGTTAAGAATTATTTAGAAGATAAAGATGTCTGGAGCCTTCCACTTCCGCCAAGTAGCCACTAGTATTTATTGATATTACCTAGTTGTAAGCCAAAATTTCTGAGACTTCTGAAATTTCTGATTTTCTTTAATAATGAAAAAATAATGCCCCTCAGTTTCTTGCCTGTTCTTCTGAGTAGAGGCTCTTTATCCGAACAAGGCGGTCGAATCTGTTTAAAAAAATTTGACGTTCATAAGTGTACCTTTGATTCCTAAATTGAATAAAAACATTTTGACTTTGACTTTGACTTTGACCGTGACATCTTATTGCCATGCAAAAACTCCCGACGCAAAAACTACGGGGTGTTGTAAGTTTGACGTCTCTCTCTCTCTCTCTCTCTCTCTCTCTCTTTCTCTCTCTCTCTCTGTATGTGTGTATGTGTGTGTGTGTGCGTGTCTGTGGCATCGTTGCTCCTGAACGTGCAAACCGATTTTGATTTGTTTTTTTTTTTTGTTTGAAAGGTGAATTTGTCGGGAGTGTTCTTAGCTGTTTTTGATGAAAATCGGTGCTGGTGAAAATCGGTGTTGGTGAAAATCGGTGCTGATGAAAATCAGTGTCAGGGGTTTTTTTTAATTTTTAATATAGATCTCGTTATGTTATTGACGTTGCGCGACCGCGAATCGTAAGCCGGGCGCAATAAGGTCCATGATCGCGCAGCGTCGAAACAAAACGTAACCATATTATAACCGTAGTCTCTTCCACCCTGATGAATAAATGCAATTTGTGAATAAATGCAATTTGTGAATAAATGCAATTTGCTACACTAAAATAACTATGAATGATTTTTTTCCGAAGTAGCTTTACTCATAGCTTTAATTTAGAAGCAACCAAATCTGAAAAAGAGGCCTTGATTTAAATTTGGAGGCCTTCTTTGGGTCAGTCTTTGGGCAAAATTCGATATAAATACCTTACTTATGACAAAAGCTGATAAATAAATGTGCCGATGGCCTCAAAAAATACAAAAATATCAGGTTAGGGTATCACTCAGGTAAACAGAATTTGAAACCAGATTGGTTTTTATTAACATACCTGCCTACTCATAAAGTTTTTGCTAGACAGTAAACTAAGTTGTTCCACAAAACATTTATATTTTGCAGAATTAAGGTAAAGGGAAACGGTAGTTAGCTATTTATTTTACTTTAAGCTATGGCAGCCTAGTTGGGAGAAGACCCACCTCTTAAGCCAGAGGGAGCGGGTTCGAACCCAGCGGACGGCACGCACTAATCGTTAATTGTGTAAGCATATATGCGTATTGTATGTCATCTGCTACATGACTGGAGCCAGGTGTATGGCGACAGGCTCGTCCCCTGTCACATTTGGGACTGAATATCGTCCGGCGAAGTGTGGGTGTTGTATTACACCTCTGCCATCGCCCTCGGGGGAAAGGCGTGACGATATGTTATGTTATTATTTATTGTTTAAGGTACAAAAATTAACAAACTACACTTTAGTAACTTAAATTATTTATAAAAACATTATAAATTTGCTAATCCTAACATTGTACACAGCGTTGTTAAGATTACTCATATTATCTTTTAGCCTACAGGCTCAGATCAAAGTAGAGAATAAGATGGTGCACAGCGTATGACTTAGATGAAGCCAAAAACCATCCAAAAACCACGCTACTGTCGTTTATGTACACAACACGCACACATTGACGCAAAAATCTACGCTACTCGCTTGGTCATTCTTACCTCGACATTATTAGAATTTATTCCCGAATTATTGGCCGATTCCGAGCGTTTTGGACACTTCACGTCGCTTGTTCTTGTAAAATGAGGTAGAATAATGAACTGCGATGAATAGATGCTTACTCGTGTAGAAATAAATATAAATAAATTAGTACCTAATAATTAGTTTACTTAGGGTCAATAATTTATAGAAGGTAGTAGTTGTAAGGTTAGGAAGTTTTTTTTAAGGTAGTTTAGTTTGCATTAATAATTGTAGCGTGTAGCGATAAGGGTATTGATACAAACTATTAAGTTTTTCAATACTTTGTGTCATAAAATGTATATATTTTACGAAATAAATAAATAATTAAAAAAAAAAAATTAATTTATTTAAGTACACAACACAAATTACAATCTTTACAAAACATAATACCAACAAAAAAAACTTATGATCTAGATTGTAATTCATAGTAATTCATTGTAATTGGTTTAAGGTACATTTTGTGTACAGAATAATATACATAGTGCATCATAAAAGTGTGGCCAGGACTACGTTTTGAGGTTCTTTTAAAAACTGTGCAGTTTTTTTACAAGTCACTTTTGAAAAAGCCGTAACATTAAACTCTTACAAATCTGTGCAGTTTTAGAATATTAAAAATCTACTAAGGTTGTATATTGGAATAGAAATGGCTAACGTAGAGTTTAGGAATTAATATTAAGTAGTTTTAGTGCAAATGTTTTTCTTGGCAACATTGCCGCGCGCACACGTTTAAAAAGAAGTGGCTTTAGCGAGATATAACGCAGTGTTCCATCTTTTCCTCTAGATTGATCTGAGCCTACAGGCAACAGATGATTGCTGCACGCCTCTCAGTTTCGTGCCTGTTCTTCTGAGTAGTGGCTCTTTTTCCGAACAAGGTGTATCCTTCAATACCCGATTGACAAAGGCATTAAGGCTCGGTCATTCCACGATATCTACCGACACATACGTTTAAGTAACCTGCTTTGTTTAGAGTTGAAAATCGGAAATCATATTTGATGAAAAGATGAGATCGACGCCTAGAAATATAATCATTCTCGTCATAAAAAAAAAATTACAAAAAGTATCTTCTTAAAAAAACTTAACGAACGAACGGAACGTAGTTCTCTAAATTTTTAGCGATTACACCACATTTACCACCACAAACTAGCTGCGCCCCACGGTTTCACCCGCGGTTAAAAAGTATCCCATGTGCTATGCGCTATTCTAGACTATAATCTATCTCTGTGCCAATTTTCATCCAGATCTGTTTAGCCGTTCTGGCGTGAAAGAGTAACAAACATCCATCCATCCATCCATTCATACATACAAACTTTCGCGTTTATAATATTAGTAGGAAGGATGAATATCATTAATAGTGTTATTAGAATAGGTACGAGTACTTACGTGATTATTTTTTTATGTATAAGTTTGTATAAGTACTGGTTCATTAAGAGTCCGGCGACCATTTTAGACTAACTTCGCAATGGCTTAAGGTATTCTACAGTCATTTCGTCTAGAAGAAGACTACGAGCGAACAGCGAGTAATGATACTGACGAGCCTCTAAAGTTACCTACAGAGTGACTAAGTCCAATTTCAGTTTTTTTACGACTTTTGCACTTTTGTAATAATTCTAAAATAACTAAGAATTTCCCTTGTATTATGGATTCATTTAAAAGCTAATGATGTAGAAAAGCTCCCTATATAAAGGGGTTTTTGATTAGTTTTGTCTGTTTATTAAATTAATCAGTCAAAAGTGACCCCTTAAAAATGTGGACATTTTTCATAGCTCTATTTTCTCTTGAGGATGTTTTAAAAAAAACCAAGAACATTGGGGTGGATATATAGTTTATTTAATTGTACATGCTAAATTTTATCATAATCTATATATTTTTAATTATATTTTATCACACGTCCGGTGTAACCATTTCGAAGACGGGTCTGAGCAGTAGCGCACTTGTAGCGCCTCACTCAACTGCCGTCTTTGCACTTCTTCACTCTACAAAACTTCAAGGCTAGAGTGAATAAGTACCTTTTAGGTCGTCGTGCTCCATCTTAGACCACAACGTCGCCTAAGTGACAAGCGCGTTTGTATGGAAATTTCAGAGCATCGCGGGACTCTTAATAAGAGCCTAAGAAATCTTATAAAAACCCGCAGCAAGGTTGGTACTTAACTATAGATTTCCGGATATTTTTTTGTCATAAACAGCCTAGCATGTGATGTAATCTCTGAGAAGATATTGGACAATCTCGCGGTATTATTTTGCTTTAAGAAAAAAAATGTAATGACTTAGGATTAAGAAAAACCAAGCTAAAAAAAATTACTTTCCGTCATTTATGAAACAATTTTTATATTTTTATTGAAATTTCAAAAACTGCTTGACCGATTTCGATCAAATTTATATGGGTCCACCTCCAAAGTATCCAAACATAAAAGAATCTATAAAATCGATTTACAATTGGCGGTATTATGTAACATAGCAGTATTCGCGTAACATATCCTCACGCCTTTCCCCCGATGGAGCAGAGCAGAGGTGTAACACAACACCCAATCGTTCGGTGAACCGAACGATTTTCAGCCCCAAAATGTGACAGGGGGCGAACCTGTCGCCATACACCGTGCTCCAGTCATGTAGCAGATGACATAAAATACGCACATAATATGTTCAAACAATGAACAAATTGGTCATTGGTCAAGTATCACGTAACATAAAAAAAACATACCTACAGTCGAATTGAGACCCTCTTCTTTTTTAGAAGTTGGTTAAAAAATGTAATGACTTAAAGTTAAGATTAATGGATAAATGACTTGACTCTTTGAGAAAACTTAAGATACAAGGAGATATGCCAAGTTAAGTTAGTCAGGAGGAGATGGTAGGATCTAAGGAGAAGACTTGATAGATGTACCCCGCTCCCACAAAAGTATGTTTTAATTTGACTCAATTGTCATTGGATTTGAAACTTTGAATATTTTTTTTATGATTGAATGGGCCCACGTTTGACCACAACACATCTGATGGAAAGTGACGATGTGGTCTAAGATGGAGCACGCTTGCCCATGAAGTGCCTATTCACTCTTGTCTTGGAGAGACCCAGGTTGTATCTAATACATAACAAATGACATGAATAAATGCTCGATTAGCGTTTGTCAAGTGTTTCCTTTTTTTTTAACTCGGCTACTGCCCTTTTCTGTTTTGAGGGCAATTTTGCCATCAAAACGTTTTTTTAAGCAAGGTTTTGATCAATTAATGTAAACTAATCCTGAAGGGAGGGTATTCAAAACAACCTTAATGTAAATGTAAACAATTAATACTTCTTATAATCCAAACCATGGACAATATGTGGGTAATTTCAGTATGAATCGAATGGACACCAAGATCAATACGACAGAAAGACGCCAAAGAAAAACAATAGGTACGAGGTTCGTCCTCTTCCGTGCTCATGCGAAAGTCCCGGTTGAGCGAGGCGGGCGACTCAGGCGCTACCCCACTGACATTCCTTTGACAGTTCGCTCGGAAAACGTCACACAGCAGAGTATAGACTGCATTTTTTTATGTGTTGCTAACATTAAAATCAGCTGATGATAATATTGATGATTTAGAAGGCTATAGTAATAGTGATGAAGATGATGACTATGACAATGATCACAATGATGATATCTTCCAGATGATGAAGCTTCTCTGCCTCCTGTCTCTCTGCCTGGTGGCAGCTGAGGGCTTTAAGGTGCTCTGCATCTTCGGGGTCCCGTCCAAAAGTCACCACAACCTGGGCCAGGGGATCGTGAAGGCTCTGCTCAAAGCTGGACATGAGGTACTGTTTGAGCACATTATATGAGCGCGACAAATGGAAGCGCGAAAAACGCTAGTACGACATACCTCATACCAGCAGGGCTATTCACAACCATTCGGAAACGTTTCCGATCGGATTCCAAAAATGTTTAATTTAAATTATTCGAATCTCAGTCTCTATTCTGTATATTCATAAGTTTTTAAACGTGATTAATTCTTCCGATCGGATTTATACTTGATTCCCTATTCCAAAATATATAAAAGTAGACTGAGTTTCGAACAATTTGAGTTTGAAATTTCTGGAATCCGATCGGAAACGTTTCCGAATGGTTGTGAATAGCACCGCTGAACTCGTATTCACAATCATAAGGAAACGTCCGATTGGATTCCAAATAATTCCAGATGGCATGTATCCTATGAAATAAAGATTATTATCTGTAAGAATAAAAATGATTTGTCACAATTTACTAACTGTGAAACATAAGAAGTATTCTTGATTTCAACTATACTATAAAATATGTTTTTATTAGCTATTATGTTTTTTTTGTATAATTTTTGTCTGCCACTAATAATGCATTTGCACATGTTTTGGAGTATGGTCCAGCTCTGGCTTTTTTTTTTCCTATTTACTATTTTGTATATGACTGTACTCTGTTTTGTGTTTAAATAAATAAAATGAAATAAAATAAATACTTAACATAAATGTGCTAGTTAATAAATAAATGACGTATGTACATATTTAACTATATGTACGAGTTAGTAAATTTTAATAAGCTTATCAGCTTATCACTCTGGTTGAGTTTGCTGTCTGTTTGTCGCTATAAAACTCTCAACTTTTTATTATGAAGGCCTAGAATTTGACGCGCCACTGTTTCGGTCGCGCATTTTAACATTTTAATCAAAAGAACTGAAGATGTTTTGAAAACAAGAAAAACAAAAAAAAACCTGGCTTCAAAATGTTGTACCTTACGTCACTTCCACTATCAAGACGATTCAAATGACACCATGCGTCGAAATACGTCAAGCTGTTTAGGCTGTAGGGCGTGCCAAAGAAACCTTATACATACAAAGATACGTATACATAACATAACATATCGTCCCGCCTTTCCCCCGAGGGGGCTGGCAGAGGTGTAATACAACACCCAGACTTCGCCGGACGATATTCAGTCCCAAATGTGACAGAGGGCGAGCCTGTCACCATACACCGGGCTTCAGTCATGTAGCAGATGACATGCAATACGCACTTATGTTTACACAATGAACAAATTGGTGCGTGCCGTCGGTTGGGTTCGAACCAACCCTCTGGCTTGAGAGGCGGACCTTCTCCCAACTAGGCTGGCATCGCTCTACATACATACATACATATATATACACTCGAAAAGCAAAACCCTCCTTCTTGCGCAGTCGGGTAAAAAACAGCAGTTGGTTAAATTACTTACGTGGAATAATACTAAAAAGGTGTCAAAGATACAGCGATAATTTAATTTTTATATTCTTGAAATGTGCGGCGCGCCTAGTTCTAAATCTAAGGGCGTTCGCTAAACTCGCGCGGAGTCCGTCGCGTGCGTCCGCCGCCGATCACGCGCTTATTGAAAACTAGTTGCGCCCCACGGTCCCACTAGAACCGTTTATTTTTTGGGGATAAAAAGTACCAAATGTCTTTTTCTGTTCAATAACTACGTGCATGCAAAATTTCATGATGATCGGTTGATTCGTTAAGGCGTAAAAGCCTTACAAACAAACAAACGAACAAACTCACTTTTTCGCATTAATAATATTAGTTAGGATGCGTCATACTTACGCGCGCCACAACCTAGGGAATATGCTAAGAGTTAGAGCTAAAATACACCTAGGGAGAGTAAATATTCTAAGACCTAGGGTGTGAGCATGGACATTTAGGCTAACGTTTAAGTCGAGTAAATTGACATGTAAGGAAATTACCTATTTACTCGATTTGTAACGTCAGTTTAGATGTCCATACTCGTACCACTAATTCAGTTGCAGTCAGTTTCCGTGTGCGTGCCGTCAATGAGCACACCGTGCATCATGCAACTTAATTAATTTAGCAAAGCGAGTTTAATTAAATAACTAATAAATAAACTACTGTAACTCATGGTATAATAATATACCTACCCAGCCAGGTGTAACATTCAGCAACACGTAGTGACGTCAATCAATGCTTGAGCAAGACCGAAATAAGTCATTTACAACTAGTTTGAAAGAGACGTATGACGATGACGTCATTACGTGTTTGCTGAATGCTAGACCTTATTTTTTTGGATCATGCTGTAACTGGACTGGAATCAAATTTCTTTCAGTGTGAAGTCTTTCATCGAATGTCATACTTTACTGTAAAACTGCGCAAACTGAACCGGAATGATAGATAGACAGATAAACTCTGCATTGTTCACACAAATAACAATAAAACAAAGAGAATAGTTATAATAATACTTATTCCATAGTGTAACAACTGGCGGCCTTATCCCTAAAATCCTTAGGCCTTATCATCTCTTCCAGGCAACCATAGAATGCACAGGGACTGCACCTGCATTTGGTGTTCTCCAGTTGTTACTGTTAGCGCTGATACGCTTCAATACAGACACGCGGCAGACGCCCGCGCGAGTCCAGCGGACGCCCTAATATTAAACAAAACTGACAAGTCATCGTTACAATCAAATAAATATCTCTAAGCCTCATTATGGACGATAACAACTTGCGTAAGATTTGTTTAGTAAATATAGTATGTAAAGTAATATGAGGCAAACATTTATGTGATGAACATTTGTGTTTGCTCTATGTCTGGGTGTTAATATCTATTAAAGTATGTATTAAAAATATTTAAATATGTGTGTATATCAGTCTCTGGCAGTCATAGTACAAGCTTTGCTTAGATTTGGGTCAGGCGACCGTGAGAGAAAAAAAAAGTATGTATGTATACTCGTAGTATGTATGTGTTTGTATAGTTTATTTTAGCATATACGTATATGTATAGCATATTTAGGTAGATACGTCGATGTATTTAGCATACGTATTGACGGCCTTGTCCTATGCTATGATTTAATGGTGCGGCTACATTAGCGCGCAATAATTAGGGTTACCAACACATGCGAATATTGCACTAAAATCTACTTAACAGTAATGTTTTGATTACGTACGTAATAATAGTTTTTATTTCACGTAATTCTTCTTGCTTCTACTTCTACATACTTGAACCGGCCTTCGAGCATGAAAAATATGTCTAATTTTAATTTATTTAGATAAAAGGTATATTACCGTCTGCCCCCGCAGCCTGCCCCCACGCGGTGAATAATCATAAAATTTCTATTCCCCGCCGTCCGCCGGTGTGCATGACCCTAAGGCGCGAATTATGCAGGCCAGGGGGGCTATTCCTGCTCGTGAGATGAGATGAGATTTTATCTTGGTCACTCTCACACCTATGACGTTTCAAACGAGAGCAAAAAGGACGAAAAAAAGTGAGATGAAAATCTTCAATCTCCGAATAGGGCTACAGACGTAAGGCGAAGACGCAGCGCAGGTTCAGGCACAGTCTCGCTTGAAAACTTGTTCATTTAAAAATTTATGAGAGCGACGTGTTTTTACCCGACTGCGCAAAAAGGAGGGTTATATTTTTCGAGTCTATGTATGTATGTAAATATGTGTGTATGTGGGTATGTGTGTATGTATAAGGTTTCTTTGGCACACCCGAAAGCCTAAACAGCTTTATGGATTTCATCTGAGATGTCATTTGAATTGTCTTTGTTAGTGGAAGTGACCTAGGGTCCAAGATTTTGCTGCCGGATTTTTTATTTTTCTTTTAATAATGATTTGTTAATTATACACAAGCGACCCGGCTCTGGCTCGCCCCCACTTCACGTTTTTCGCGCCTGAACCATACCTGCGCCGCGTCTTCGCCTTACGTCCGCTCAGTGGCGGGACAAGACCTAAATTTAATGTGGGCAAGACGAATTTCGCGAGGCCCCGTTCAATGGCGACCTGAAGACGGATTTTATATAATAATAAAAACGAAACAAAACAATTAACACTGCCAAGTTTTTATTCATAAAAATACAAATAAGATTAATATTAATAAAAAATTAATTTATATCGTTTTTTATTTTATTCTCGCTTTAAAGCAATGCTTCAAAATTTTTGAGGCGCGAGGCCCCTTGTACCGCGAGGCCGTAGGCGGTGGCCCACGTCGCCCACGCCTTACGCCGCCTCTGCGTCCGCTCTATGTTATATCACTACTAAGCCGAGCCCTAACTTGATGACGTCGTTACTAAACACATTTTTGATTTGTACAACAGGTGACATGGCTGACCCCCTTCCCACCGAAAGATCTAGAAAAGGGACTGAAAATCATCGATGGGTCATCCATCATCCCAATCACTTCAGGTAATTCATTATTTTATAAGGAAACATACTTACGTATTAAAACAAAACATTTCGTCACGCCTTTTCTTCCAAAGGGGTTGACAGAGCCGCGACCTGCACGCGATCTATGAGTGTGGCACTTCGCTGGACGATATATTCGGCAATAAATATTAGAAGTATACATTACGTACATTTATTAATATTACAATGTATTTTAATACATTTGTAGTGAGTATTTAATTTCAATGGGTTGTCAAGACTAGTAATCCGCTTCTAAAATGATATTTTTCACCCGACTACACAAGGATGGTTTTTTTAGCACCCCTACAGGGGTACCAAAAATACTATCTCGCAATACAAAATCCGAAACAAATTCGACCGATTTTGTATTGCGAGGAGTCAATAGATTCGTCTCTGTATCCGGAATATGTCCCAGTAAACAGGTAAGCTGTGTTTCTATTGAGGCGGAGCTGAGAGAGCGATGCATAACTGACCAATTACAATACTTCACTGAAGTAGAGCGGAGGTTTCGTTGTTTCGTCGAACGTTATGATTGGTCAATTTTGTTCCGCTTTGAACAGCTCCGTGTCAGTAGAAACGAAAGCTTAAGTACTCATTGCACTGTCCAATTTGCAGTATGCTAGAGAAATAAATTGCATTGGCAACACTGTCTAACTGCTATTACACCATGCAAATTCAGCACGCACATAGCGTACTGCAAATTGGAAAATGTAATGACCTATAGACCTAAATGTAAGTATAGATCTTTACAGTCTGGTTATTGTTTTTATTTTAACATAACGTCGTAATCGTCACGCCCTTTCCCCGAAGAGGCTGGCAGATTTGAACAACATCCACACTTTACCGGACGATATTCAGTCCCAAATGTAACGGGGGGCGAGTCTGTAGCCATAGGTACACCAGGCTCCAGTCATGCATAGCTGATGAACTAAAAGGCGCACATGTATTCACACAATGAACGAATTGGTGCGTCCCTTCCTCTAGGTCCGAACTCACCTCTTGATTCCTCTGGGACCCTATTCGGAGATTTGATATTTTCATCTCACTTTTTTCGTCCTTGTTGCTCTCGTTTGAAGCGTCATAGGAGTGAAAGTGAAGAAGATAAAATCTCATCTCATCTCACGCGCAGGAATAGCCCCTCTGGTTTGGGAGGCGAGCCTTCTCCGACTAAGCTATCATAGCTTTTTTTTAATTTATATTTTTTTATTTCTGTTTCAGCCATCGACATGACGGACAAGCGCAACGCCAACAAAGGCATGGCGTTTGTCCGCGAGTTTGCGACTAACATCTCGCTGGCTACGGCCAGCATACCAGCGCTCAGAGAGACACTCGTCAAAGAGCAGTTCGACGCTGTCGTCACGGAGACGTTCTTTAGCGACGTGGACGCGGGGTAAGCATCATCCTTACTAATATTATAAAAATCGAAAGTTACTCTGCCTGTCTGGCTTTTTATACCTAAACCTTAGAACCTAGAGAATAAGATGGCGCATGGCGTGTGATATAAGTGAAGCCAAAAACCATCCAGAAATTACGCTACTGTCGTATAGGTACACAACACTCACATTGACGCAAAAAAACTACGCTACTCGCTACGTCATAAGTATAGTTTCGTGTACATAAATTATACATAGTTAATTATAAAAGTGTGGCCAGGACTAAATTTTGAGGTTCTTTTTAAAAACTGTGCAGTATTTTTACAAGTCAATTTTGAAAAATCCGTAACATTAAACTCTTACAAATATGTGCAGTTTTAAAATATTAAATCTCCTAAGGTTGTATATTGGAACGGAAATGGCTAACGTAGAGTTTGGGAATTAATATTAGTTTTCGTGCAATTGTAAATGTTTTTCATGGCAACATTACCACGCACGCACATTGAAAAGAAGTGGCTTCAGCGGGATATAACGCAGTGTTCCATCTTTTCCTCTAGATTGATCTGAGGGCTAAACGGATGTTGATTACAATTTGATAATTATTGTAGTTACAGTATTTCACGAGGAATTTTGTATACTATGTTCTGAATACACGCGAACGAAGTCGTGGGTAACAGGTAGTCATCTATGGGCGTAACAAGTAGAGCAGACTACCTGCGCTACCCGTCAATTTCAGTGCTGGTCAGCGTAGGTAGTCGGCGCAGACAATCTCCATACCTTATCCTGAATTGCTGAACCAGCGTGAACCTGCGCCGTTGGTCTCCTATTCTTGACGCGTGAGATAGGATCTGGTCACTTTCACTCATAAGACTTTTCAAACGAGAGAGACAAAGACCAGAAAATATCTCGATATGTAGGAACAGAAGGTCCGACCTGCACCGGACAGCGCCAGTGGGTAGCCACGCTACTTGTTACTTCATCTGCAAGGGAACAGCACGCGGTCCCTGCTTATGCCCCTTGCTATGTGATTTTAAATATTATTTTACCATAAGAAAGCTACACAAACACAATATTAAATGATAAATAACCAAAGCTATATTTTATGTTTTAGTCAATCTTTAATTTAGCTCAAAGCGAATTAAGCTAAATGACGCTTTTCACAATGTCTATTCTTAAAGTTTTTCCAAATCTCTCTAAACGGGCTGCAGCCGTCATAGTGCCTGGTAGTGGATAAAAAAGTATTTTCTGAGCGTTCTCTACTTCCCCAGGTACGCAGCCATCCAGCAAGCTCCTTGGATCCTGCTCAGTGGTGTGGTGATCCAGCCCACGGTCGAAGCCATGGTTGACGACGTCAAGTCAGTCGCGACTGTCCCCATGCTACTGAATGACTTCCCCATACCGATGAACTTCTGGCAGCGAGTGGTCAATGTGGGGATGTACGCGTTCATGGCCTTGGATGGCTGGTAAGCATAACTTTCATTGGTCAGCATGGTTTTTAAGCCGATCAGCGTAGTTTTTTGTATTGGTAAACATGGTTTGTGTATTGGCAAGCATGATTCAGATTCAGATTTTTATTGCATAACCGTACAGTGTGCATAGGTCTTAAACAAAAAGGCACAAAAGTCACAACGGGCCCTGTCGGGCGCTGCAAGTTAGGGCAGAGGAGGACCACTTTATTATAGAAAAAAATAGTATGCAAAAAAATTGTCATAAAAAAAAAAAAATTAAATTATTAAAATATTAAAATATGTATATAAAAAAATTAAATTAAGCAATTCTATGTTTATTTATTTACTATCGTTTAAAAACTCGTCAATGGAATAGAAAGATCTTTCAGTCAAAAATATTTTTAGCTTGTTAGTAAACCTAATGTCATTGTTTATTTGTTTAAAATTATTTGGTAATTTATTATATATGTCTATAGCCATACCTAAAGTACCCGCTGCGTGCATCTTTAGGCGTGACTTTGGTAGCACTAACCGGTTTTCGTATAGCGAGTCGTTTGAATTTGTTGGTACTTTTTCAATTATAAATAAATGCGTATTGTTTCGGACAAATTTACAAATTTCTAAAATGTACATTGAGCTTAAAGTTAATATTTTAAATTTTTTGAAATATGGTTTACAGCTGTCCCTCTGATCAATATTTGCTAAAACTCGGATGAGTTTTTTTTGAGCTGTGAAAAGATCATGCACCGCGCTACCATTTCCCCATAAAATTATACCGTAATTCAGCCTTGAATGTGCATTCGCGTAATATGTCATAATTGCCGTTTTTAGGTCAGTCGTCTTTTTGACTTCACGAAGCGCGTACGTAAGGGATGAAAGTTTAGATTTGAGTCTTTTTATGTGTGCTTGCCATGATGATTAGTTGGTTTGGTAAGTATTATTTTAACCCTGGACGCTAACAGATGGGTGTTATAAGCTTATCATATGTTCTGTCTGGATTGTAGCTCCCAAACGATTGAACCAATTCCGGTTTAGTTTTTGTTAAAGATGACTAATCGAGAATGGTTCACGCACTGACGCACGAAAGAGACATAGAGAGTGTTGTTTGTGTCTTGATTTTTGTGATTGTCGATATTTTTTAATCTCGTTCTTGTTCTTAAGAGTCTACGAATCGATCTAGTAAAAATGAACCGTTTTCCAGGTGGCGCCAAAGCGAGACTGATGCCCACTACGCCTCCATGTTCAGCGATCTCGCAGCCGCTCGCGGTATCCCTCTACCTCCCCTGCAGGACGCCTTGAACAACGTCTCGATATTGTTCGTAAACTCACACAACTCGTTCGCTCCCGCGCAGAGCCTGCCCCCCAATGTGGTGGATATCGGGGGGTATCATATTGAAGAGCACAAAACGACGCTGCCTAAGGTAATATTTGTTTATTTATCTTCTAAGTAGAGGCGGGCTTTTCCTAAGGCCTATTAGGACCAGGCCTAGGGCGATATTAAGGACAATCCAAGACAATCCAAGAAAAAATACACTGGTGTGTACAAGAGACGTGAAATCCGGAGGAAATAGATTATTTTGATTAAAATTATAACTTTGAAGGGAAAACTTTCAAATAAAGCTAAGTAACTGAACTAGAAAGCGGACAGCTGGTACTACACGACTTGGGAAGGGCAAGACTCCTCCCACCCACTTCTTCCCTTAAGTATCAGTAGGCGTCGAAATCATAGTTAGATCCCCTAACTATAATTTTGACGCCTACTGCTGGATAACGACCTCCCCCAAGTATCTCAACGATCGCCAATCTTGAGTCAGCAGCATCCAGTGGTTTCCGACGACCCTCAAAAAATCATCCCCATTCTTTATCATATTCCCAAAATTGAATCGTAACTTTCCACCAGGACCTACAAGACATCCTAGACTCCTCGACCAAAGGCGTTGTATACTTCAGCATGGGCTCAGTCATCCAGTCCTCGAAGCTCCCAGCGCAGACCAAGAAGGATCTCGTCAAGATGCTGGGGGAACTGCCCTACACCGTGCTCTGGAAGTTTGAGGAGAAGCTAGACGGACTTCCAAAGAACGTGCACGTGAGGCCGTGGATGCCACAGGCTGCTATCTTGGGTAAGAAGTTTCAAAGTTCAGGAATCAGGACCTGTGATTAAGTCAATAAAGCTTCATATTTACAGCTCCTAACTAGGTTCCAGTGTTGGGGATGCACACGAAGATATGGACAACACCCAGACACGAAACAAATATTTAAATTTATGATAAGCAAGCTGCGCCCCGCGGTTTCACCCGCGGTTAAAAAGTAGCCTATGTGCTATTCTAGAGTATAACCTATATCTGTGCCAAATTTCATCCAGATCTGTTCAGCCGTTCTGGCGTGAAAGAGTAACAAACATCCATCCATCCATCCATCCATCCATCTATCCATCCATACATACAAACTTTCGCGTTTATAATATTAGTAGGAAGGATAGTAGGATATTTGCTCAGTCGGGAATTTAAGCAGGGACCTCCTGTTTAAATAGCAGTTACGCTCACGTTATCAGGTTACGACTTGAGAGTCGTCGTTCCTTGCCAAAAGCGGGTGACATCCCAACAATAAGAATAAATAATTAATTTAAATAAACTGAAAGCTATTTAAGTAATGTTTGTCATTTTTAACTTTGTGCTTTTGACAGTTCTTTAGACCTTATTTATATGGCATTACATTTTAGTTACCACGCTTAAGCTGCAGAAAAACTGACTTAACAAAACATTGGTTTATGTTTTCCAGCTCACAAGAACACCAAAGTGTTCATAACCCATGGTGGTCTGCTCAGCACCCTGGAATCCCTCCACTACGGAGTCCCTCTCGTCGCGGTCCCAGTCTTCGGTGACCAGCCCGCCAACGCAGCGCGAGCGGTGCGCTCGGGATACGCTGTCAGAGTGGAGTACGACACTAACACCATGGCTGACGGGCTGAGAACTGCTCTTAGAGAAGTCCTCAGTACTGACAAGTGAGTACAATACGCAGAAATAACTACAGTAAACTAGCCACTTAAGATAAGATAAGATAATTTATTTCCAAAAACACGAATTATATACATTTTCACAGTTTATACATAAAATAAAAAAATCCTGAAAATAACAAGACAATTCCCAGGTATACCTGCGGTCCCACACTAGGCTCAAGGCCCGTAACGTGGAAACCAAGAGGTCGAAAATAGACTAAATTAAAGAGGTACTTGCTTAGTAGTAACTAGTAACTTGCTTAGTAGTACTAAGCAAGGGATCCTGCTCAATCTTGATCAGGTAAGCAGTTAGATTGGGTTAGTTTAGCACTCCTGAGTCGTTGCATTAAGGACTCCAAATTTTCGCCGACACTGCGCGAGTGGTGCACTTGAAATACCCTGTCCGAGTGTAGTGACACTGACACCATGGCTGACGGGCTGAGAACTGCTCTCAGAGAAATCCTCAGTACTGACGAGTGAGTTAAATATATTTTTGATTCCCTACTAAGCAAGGTGTTGTGCTTACAACCTTGATCAGGTTAGGTCAGTTCTATGACTACAGTT
Source organism: Peribatodes rhomboidaria (assembly GCA_911728515.1). Taxonomy (NCBI): domain Eukaryota; kingdom Metazoa; phylum Arthropoda; class Insecta; order Lepidoptera; family Geometridae; genus Peribatodes; species Peribatodes rhomboidaria. Next base: position 5,731,233 of record OU452192.1, on the reverse strand, counting down.
AGGTATTAAGCAAAGGATTCTGCTTAGAATCTTGATTAGGTAAGCGGTAGGTTGAGTTAGTTTACTTTACTAAGGGCTCTAAATTTTCACCAACCCTGCGCGAGAGGTGCTCTCGACATATCCTGTCAGAGTGGAGTGTGACACTGACACTACGACTGACGGGCTGACAACTCCTCCTAGTTCTCCTGCTAATTCTTCAGTACTGACAAGTGAGTATTATATGCAGGAATGCCTACAGTCAGGTACTAAGCAAGGTATCGGTACAATCAGTTAGCAGATCAACGGCTATGTCAGCGGTTAGGTTATAGGTGTGTGAGCGGGTAGGTCAGCGATTACGTTAGTAATAACGCTAGGTCAATAGTAAAAAAGAAAAATAAAGAAGAAAGGTTAGGTTAGAGAAGAAAAATTAGAAAGAAAGGAAGTTGTTTTTCGGGAGTATATAAAGAGAGTATATATAGAGTACATATGGTATAGGTTTACGTTTAAGTTTAAAGACATTTATTCTCATTAAAGATTATTACATCACTTACATGAGAATACATCGTATAAGTAGGTAAGTTAGGTAGTTCTTCGTCACACAAAATCTTAGATATAGGTAAAAACAATTTAGTAAACAAAACAACACAATACTATTCTTAACAATAACAAGAACAGTGTATGAACACCAAACTAGCATCACTTATAGTTTAAGATACGAAAAACTAGGAGATACGGTTTTAACTTCCTGGCTACCATCATCAAGTCAACTCCTATTTGTTATTTTGTTAATATGTACATATATAGTAACAGTACCTATTTCACAAATATTTTGTTGTAGGTAGTATAATTATCTGTTTGTTATATCCTACCATCTAGAGAGACAGCTTGACTAAGCTCGAGCAATGGAGTAAGCTGAAAACCAGCTCTGTGCAAACTTATTTGCACGCTGAGCTTACTCCAATTAGCAATTGGAGTAAGCTCAGCGTGCAAATAAGTTTGCAACTCTGTTACCTGTTGTAATCCGTGCAATCCATTGTGTAAAATACTCTGTTGTGTTTCGCAATTTTTTTTTTTAAATCTTATTCTTTACTGTCTGCGCCCCGGGGATTCACCCGCGGTTAAAAAGTATCCTATGTGCTATCTAAGACTATAATCTATCTCTATGCCAAATTTTATCCAGATCTGTTCAGCCGTTCTGGCGTGAAAGAGTAACAAACATCTATCCATCCATCCATCCATCCATCCATCCTTACAAAGTTTCGCGTTGATATTAGAGTAGGATTCTTATTCTTGACCAACTTTGATATTGTGCGGTATTGTAAGATTCGTCTCTGTTTCTAATACTTTTTTTGTAGTCAGATATTTGTTCAAAAATACTTTTTTTTTAAATAAATAACTCTTGTTTCTTGTTACAGATATTACAAGCAAGCGAAGTACTTGTCATTCTTGTTCAACAAGCGACCAGTGCCGCCCTCAAAGCTCATCCCGCACTACGTCGAGCTCGCTATTGAGAGCAAAGGTAACTACTGTCTCCTACTTATCTCATCTCTGCTTTAGCTTCGACAAAATTGCTTTCATACATATCGTCACGTCTTTCCCCCGAGGGGACTGGCAGAGGTGTAATACAACACCCACACTTCGCCGGACGATATTCAGTCCCGGGGGGCGAGCCTGTCGCCATACATCGGGCTCAAGTCATGTAGCAGATGCAATACAATACACACATATGTTCACACAATATTGCTTTCGTATGTCCGAATTTTGTCTGGATCTTTGTCTTCCTCTGCAGGTCGCGTTACTAACCGATTCTCTTGAAATTGTGGGTAGGTTCGAATTTTTCATAACTGCGGAGAAAAAATATCATATCTCCGCCATTTTCAAAAACTTCCAAAAACTGATTCGACAAAAAAAAATCCATTAAATTACACTTTACAGTCACACGATTCAATAAATAAAAATAGTATAGGATAACATCAATATCGATGGACATCACTAGAGTATCGATAAAAATTATCGACAATTCTTACTTCCCTAGTAGTATACGTGTAAGTCTGACCCTCCCTTACCTCAAGTCTGCCCCCGTAGAGTGCGATAGGGACAACTGCAACTCAGAGTATTTATACCTACAAAAATATTGACAAAATCGACGTTTCGTATTCCCCTGTTTCTCGAAAACTCAGCCGATTTCATTATTTTTTTCACTAAAATTAAAAACATTTAAAATTCCTCTGGTAGTATTCTAATTCAGGCGGTTAAAACAACAATTTTTTCGCGATTTTTGGGCGGTCATATCAACTCTATTAATGAGTTGCAGAAAAAAAGAAAATGACAGGAGCACACTCACAATACACCTAGATATTTTTGGAAAAAAAATATTGCTCTACGTGCATTATCCTGGAAGAAAATAGGGAAATACGTGAAATGACCTAGTCGTGTTTCGAGTTGTAGTCCGGTGTAACCGTTCCGAAGACGGGTCTGAGCAGTAGCGCACTTGTAGCTCCTCACTCAACTGCCGTCTTTGTACTTCTTCACTTTACAAAACTTCAATGCTAGAGTGAATAAGTACCTTATAGGTCGTCGTGCTCCATCTTAGACCACAACGTCGCTTAACATCAGGCGAGTTGGTGGTCAAACGACGACCTATTCTACATTTAAAAAAAAAACACGCCGGCCGCGAGGTCTCCAGATCTACAAACCACAAAAAATGAAATTAAATGTACACTTTTTTTTTCCAGGTGCCTACCATCTCCGTTCAAAGTCAAAGCAGTACCCGTTGTACCAAAGATGGATGCTGGACCAATTAGCTGTTTTGGCTGCAATACTTTTAACTATTTACTTAATTATTAAAAAAGTACTCTGCTTTATTGTAAGCAAAGTAACTGGTAGTAAGAAACCTGTTAGCAGTAAAAAAGCTAAACGAAATTAAATGACAGATCAACTAATTTAAATGTAATGGTGCGTGTCACGTTGTTGCGCTACAATCAGCGTTATCTTTTATCTGCTATGTTCTTGTCTACATCAGCTTTCAATTCGTTCATTCATTCATTCATTCGCTCACGTCAACTCCGCAGAGAAGCGACGAGTTGACCCGTCGCTTCTCTGCGGAGTTGACGTGAGCGATAATTCGCCCAATACACCACCGAGTAACGAAATAACCGGCTACACTGGTCGCGATAGCCCGAATAGGCGCTAAAAGCCGCTAATGTAGCTGTAGCATTAGCATAACAGGGGATGAATGGGGAACATTTTTTTTGGCGGATGGCTGTCAGTTTTACTCAGAAACAGACAAACGCGCTATGTGGTCTTAAATAAATCGTTTTGTATATGTTACAGCCAACTTGCTTAACCAGTCTTTTAGTAAAAAGCCTAGGTTGCTAATTGCACGGCTAATAAGCTATTTGGCTGTGACGTATACATAAATATAGGCAATAGGCACGTTGTGATCTAGTATTTTGTAATGTTAAGCCGCTGCCCCACCGCGGCACACGTTAGCCAAGGCCACGCGGCGCATTTTAGCTGCGTGTCTTCGTTTGTTTGACAACGTGGGTCTACGTTTCCTCTGCAGCACACGCAATGTCAGGTATAGCGTGTGCTGCAGAGGAAACGTAGAACAAGAGTTGTACAACTGTAGCGCAACACAGATTTTAATTATACGCCAGGCGTCACTTCCCCGGCTGTCCTACTTTCTGCGGTAAAGCTGTGCACGCTTTCGTGTACCGCGTGCATAGCGTTGACAACGTTGATCTGCGTGGGGACCATGAATTCGAGTAAGGCACGTGTGTAGCTATTACGTCATTAATCTCGTATTCATGCGTAGCGTGTCCGTGGGTAACAGTGGACGTTATCACATACATTTTCTTGCTAAGCGAAGGTAGACACACGTGCGTACCGTGCCCTTTCCAAGCGTCGCGGTGTGTCAGCGGCTTATAAGTATTTTTGTTACAAAATATGTCAACACCAATCTTATCTACTTGTTAATGTCGTTATTAATATGTCTAAAGTATTTTCATATTGGAAAGAGTTTAGGTTGTAAAAAAAACATTTTTACTTTTATTAAACCTTTTATTCAAATCGTTCATACTAAATTTTACAATTAACAGTGTTAAAGAGTGCCTTACAAACATAACAACGACGAAAATTTATTTGAAAAAAGTTTCTGTGGTGCGCAATTAAAAGATGAACAAATCAGTGATCCACCAATAATATAATCAGAAAAGGAAATTACATGTTTTTTATTAATCAATTCGCTTTTTTAGGCAAATTACAATGTTTTCATTTATCTACACTTCTACACTACTAATATTTTTAAGAAATAAGATTTGTATTTTTATAACTTTGTATGTTTACAACGAATAAACTCAAACACTACTGGGACCCTATTCGGATTTGAGATTTTTATCTCACTTTTTTTCGTCCTTGTTGCTCTCGTTTGAAACATCATAGGTGTGAGAGCGACCAAGATAAAATCTCATCTCATCTCGCGCGCAGGAATACTTGTACCCTTGTCCGATTTCAAAAATTATTTTACCATTAGAAAGCTACATTATCCCTGAATGACAGAGGCTATGAAACGCGAGCGAAACCGCGGGCAAAAGAGCTAGTTTTTTATAACAAGAGTGGCGAAAAGCAGACGGCCCGCTTCATGGTAATCGTCTACTATGGACATCTGCAACACTAGCGGAATAGGAGGGCTATTCCTACGCGTGAGATGAGATGAGTTTGTATCTTGGTCACTCTTACATCTATGACGTTTCAAACGAGAGCAACAAGGACGAAAATCGTATCGTATCGAACGAAGGAATCTTATTTTAAAATAAGAGACTTTTAAATTATTATTATTATTTTATATAATGATAGTTATATTATTAAGAATAATAGGTATGCAATTTATTTTGTTGACATTAATTATTTCATTTGACATATGTAATTACTGTTTTGACATGTATACACTTTTGACATTTATCGAACTGTGACGTGTAACTATTGGAGTTATCAATAAATTCTGATTTCTGATTTCTGACGAAAAAAGGTGAGTTGGAAAATCTCAAATCCTTGGCCCCAGAACTATACAAACAGAAATAAAGTAAAGGCCCATTTACACAATGCAAGTTTCTTGTACATTCAAGAGCAATAATTAAATGCATCAATATATTGTACACAATGATTTACCATCCAAAAACTACGCTACTGTCGTATATGTACACAACACGCACACATTGACGCAAAAAACTACGCTACTCGCTTGGTCATTCTTATCTCGACATTATTTGCCAATGCAAATAATGTTTATGGTACACCAATGTTTATGGTATAATTTCGTGTACATAAATAAACATAGTGCATTATAAAAGTGTGGCCAGTGAGCCTATTCGGAGATTTGAGATTTTCATTTCACCAGTTGTCGTCCTTATTGCTCTCGTTTGAAACGTCATAGGTGTGAGAGTAACCAAGATTAAATCTCATCTCATCTCACGCGTAGGAATAGCCCTCCAGGACCAGGACTACATTTTGAGGTTCTTTTTACTGTGCTGTATTTTTAGAAGAAAAGATGGAACACTGCATTATATCTCGCTGAAGCCACTTCTTTTTATACGTGTGCGCGTGTAATGTTGCCATGAAAAATATTTACAATTGCATGAAAACTAATATTATTTTCCAAACTCTACGTTAGCTATTTCCGTTCCAATTTACAACCTCAGTAGATTTAATATCCTAAATCTGCACATATTGCTAAGAGTTTAATTTTACGTCTTCTTCAAAATTGACTTGTAAAAAAACTGCACAGTTTTTAAAAAGAACCTCAAAACGTAGTCCTGGCAACACTTTTACAATGCACTATGTATATTTATGTACACAAAATTATACCTTAAACCAATGTTATTAATGTCGAGATAAGAATGACCAAGCGAGCAGCGTAGTTTGTTTGCGTCAATGTGAGCGTGTTTTAAGCGACAGTAGCGTAGTTTTTGGATGGTTTTTGGCTTTACCTAAATCATCCGCCGTGCGCCATCTTATTCTCCAGGTTGATCTGTGAATGTAGGTTTGTCATCTGCTACATGACTGGAGCCTGGTGTATGGCGACAGGCTCGCCCCCTGTCATATTTGGGACTGAATATCGTCCGGCGAAGTGTGGGTGTTATATTACACCGCTGCCAGCCCCCTCGCGGAAAGCCGTGACAATATGTATTCTTTGGCTTCGAAATGTAATGACATGGAGCGATCAAAGCCTTCATACTTTTAACAGGCTTAGGACTGTCAACGAGAAAGAGTTAAATATATAATCGGTATCGATTGCTTGCTGTCACTCTGCTTATCCACGAAGCTTCCATACAAAAAGCGACATGTATACAACTCACGGAATAACGATTGATAGGATTATTATGTTCTTTGTTGTTCTCACTCATTCTCATTCGCACTGATGCGCCGGCAACGCCGCAAAGAAGTGCGGCGTTGCCGTTTTGTCAGCGCTTGAGTATGGCAACGCCGCATTTTTCCGCGGCGCGCACTAAACACTATTACTGAGAGCGCGTCGCGCCTCGCGAATCATAGCTATTATTTGACTATTATTCAATAACCTAATATGATAATATTCATACTCGTATTACTTAGTCTGACATTCCATTTAATATGAAGATATTAGTTTCACCTCTATCTCAGACTTACATACAGACCTAAAGCAACAACTATGTAATAAAATATTTTTAACTGTGTAATGAAATATTTAAGGGCCATACCGCTAACAAGCGTTCATAAGTGTCTCTTTGAAACCCAATTGAATGAAAACATTTTGACTATTTTTTTTTCCTTTTTTTTATAACTTAATAGGCTTGCGTTTGGCCGCCAACGTGCCTGATGAGATGATAAGCAGTGATGCGGCCTACGACGGAGCACGCTTGCCTAGAAGAAACCGATTCACTCGAGACTTGAAGACACCCAGATTATAAGTGTCAGGGAACACACACTCTGGCAGAGTATTCCACACTCTAGCGGTCCGTATGAGAAATGAGGAACCAAAGCGTTTCGTACGTGTTCTTGGTAGGTATGTCGACCATAAAACGATGCCGCTTTTTTGTACCCTTAATTGTTTTTGACTTTAATCAACAATCTCTTCCAAACTTACCAAATGGAAGTCGTTCTTCGAGCATTGCACGGCCGCCTGTTCACAGACATACTTCGCGTAGATATCGCTGTGTGTTAACTCGAACAGCATGACCGTGCAGTCGTGCAGCAGAACGTGCACCGAGCACGGGTTCACGGGCGACCAGTGCACGGATTTGATTTCCATCTGAAATTAGATAGCAAACGACTTTTACAGACCAGCGGTGCTATTCACAATTGTTCGGAAACATTTCCGATCGGATCCCAGAAATTTCAAACTCAAATTGTTCGAAACTCAGTCTACTTTTATACATTTTGGAATAGAGAATCAAGTATAAATCCGATCGGAAGAATGAATCACGTTTAAAAACTTACAATATACTGACTGAGATTCGAATAATTTGAGTTTATTTTTTTTGGAATTCGAACAGAAACATTTCCGAATAATTGTGAATAGCCTATGCTGAAGGATCAACTTCATCCTACTCATATTATAAACGCGAAAGTTTGTAAGAATGGATGGATGGCTGGTTTGTTACTCTTTCACGCCAGAACGGCTGAACAGAACTGGATGAAATTTGGAAAAAAGATAGATTATAGTCTAGAATAGCACATAGGATACTTTTTGACCGTGGGTGAAACCGCGGGGCGCAGCTTGTTAGTCAATAAATCTGTCGTTAGCCCGCATTTAGGGGACTCCTCGCATTCGCGGAGTGACAATGACTAATGAAAAGATAAAGATAAAGATACATTTATTTGCCTTAAACACGAGTAATAAATATTGTTGTTACAGAAATTAGACGAGCTTCATGTTATGCCTGAAGAGGCGTGAAAATTTGGAGAGATGGCTAATTATAGAAAAAATATATATTAAATTGTCAAGGCTTAATAATAATAATTTAAATTCAAGGCTAATTGAATTGAAATTTCGTCATTTTCTCATTAACTTCTTTTTTTTATTTCTTTTTTTTAATCGGGACTCTTGCACACACGCTCGCCTGACCCCAAACTAAGCAAAGCTTGTACTATGGCTGCCAGAGACTGATATACATACTTAGATATTTTTAAATACATACTTAAATAGATTATAACACCCAGACATAGAACAAATACAAATGTTCATCACATGTATGTTTGCTCTAGGTGGGAATCGAACCCACGCCCCCAAGCTCAGATAGCAGGTTCACTACCAACTGAGCCACCGAGGCAGTCTTTGTATATGTGCTCACTACATCAACTCCGGATCGCCTCGGCGCGGCGTAAGCTGTCAACGCGCGGACGGCGAGTGGCCCACACGAGGACAAGTGACAATAGCTGACAGACTACTTAGAAATTTGTTGACCACGCGAGCTTCACTGGTTGACCACGGGGCGTCCATCCGTGAACCACCCGTTGACCATCAGTAGAGGCGATCCCGAGTCGCTCCAATGAGTGATAACCTTTGATGTCTTACATGCAACTTATGAAAAACTAGTTGCGCCCCGCGGTGGAAAAGTCTCCCATGTGCTATTCCAGACTATAATCTATCTCTGTGCTAAATTCAATCCAAATCCATTCAGCCGTTCTGGCGTGATTGAGTAACAACAACCAAACAAGCCACCCTATCCAAACTTACTCGTTTGCATCTATACTAATACATCTATACAAATATAATAAAATAGAAAGAAATTCAGTCTGTCTGTTTAGAGGCTTTTTACGGCTAAACGGCTGAACGGATCTTGATGAAATTTGATAATTAGTTTTATAAAGAAGATTAATAAAGAAATTTTAAAAACTTTTTATCTAATTTTAAAGAAATTTGATAATAAGTTTAGAAAGGTTTTTAGATACTATTTTCTAAATAGCCCAGTCCCAGTGGGACTGGGCTGCACATGTCTGCCGAATGCCTGACGAACTATGGGCAAAAACCGACTGGGCTCCAAAAGTTAAACGGTCGTTAGGCCGACCTAGAAAGAGATGGAAAGCCGAGCTTGACGCCCATGAAAAGGATTGGCCCACCAAAGCCGAAAACAAGGACAACTGGAAAGAAGGAAGAGAGGCCTTTGCCCAACAATGGGACATACCGGGCTGATCTATCTTTTTTTTTATGTAGAATAGGTCGGCATTTGACCACCAACTCGCCTGATGTTAAGCGACGTTGTGGTCTAGGATGGAGCACGACGACCTATAAGGTACTAATTCACTCTAGCCTTGAAGTTTTGTAGAGTGAAGAAGTACAAAGACGGCAGTTGAGTGAGGCGCTACAAGTGCGCTACTGCTCAGACCCGTCTTCGGAACGGTTACACCGGACTACATCCCGAAACACGACTAGGTCATTTCACGGCATGGCTTGGTCCGGTGGGTGGTAACTAGCCACGGCCGAAGCCTCCCAGCAGAGTTTGCTACTCGGTTAGCACCACCCGGGGACCACGTGTAGGGAATCAGAATAGAGTACACTCCTACGGACGTGGGTAGCTCAGCCCCCAAAATATCTATCTATTTTCTAAATAAACGCGAACGAAGACGCGGGTAACAGTTAGTTTATAACATTAGTGAGAACTGAAATGGTACCTTCTTCAGCGGCCACTCAAGAGCGACTGGTTTCCGCGCCGTCACGCTGCTGATGAACCGCCCCTTATTATCCGACACGCACTTGTCTGTCTCATGAGACGAGGGGACGTTTCTGGAAGAAAAACGATTATAGAAGTTTCTAGAAAAATCTGGAACGTTTCTCTGTATTCAAATTCAAAGGCTGCGTGTTCACTGGAAATGTGCGGAGAGGATGAGCGGTGGGCGAGGAAGAAATCCACCAATAGGAACACTTTTTGATATTATAAAATTTATTAAAAGTAGACTGAGATTCGAACTACTTGAATATGAAATTTGTGGGGTCCGGTCGGAAGCTTTTCCGAATAATTGTTAGGCACCGCTGAACTTGGGAGCGTGGGTTCAATTCCCACCTAGGGCATACTCGTATGTGAACAACATAAGTATTTGATCTATGTCTAGGTGTCAACATAACATTTAGCAAACATATAGTCACGCCTTTCCTCCGAAGGGGCTGGCAGAAGTGTATTACCACACCCACTCCTTGCTGGACAATATTCAGAACCAAATGTGACAGAAAGGAGGCGAGCCTGTCGCCATAAGCCTAAGCCTGGATGTTAATAACTACTGAAATACGTATTAAAAAATATATTATGCCCAAAATATATTTTTCCTGAAGTGGTACTATTGGTGGTTTTTTTCCAGTGGTGGTCCGATCTTCCTCGCGCATCCCCGGTATGTACGCAACTTAATAATACATTGCATCAAGTAATTTAGCAACTATAATAACATGTAAATTAAGCTCTTGACCGATTTTTCAAGTTGAGTGTAGTTGCTAAATTAATACTTTTTTTTTTTTTTTTTTTATTTATTCATGACCATGGATACTCGTCCTTCAGTCGGATTCTTAATTTAAAACAACGAACTTACTTCTAAATTTTTCCTACAGTATTTAGGACAAACTTATATAAAGGAATATAATAGGCATCATTACAAAGCAAATCTTGAATACGGCGGGGAACACTTAGCGATTTTTTCTCTGCAATGTCAGTAATATCACTGATAAAAATAAGGCGCTGTAAATTAAAACTTTGACAATCAAAAACGACGTGATTAATGTCTGCTTGTGGCTGAGAACAATGTGAACAATTATCTTCGGGGATGATGTTAAATCTATTTAAATGAGCTGGAACTAAACAATGACCAAATCGAAGGCGATTAATGACTGTGATGAACTTTCTGTCATAGTACTTGAACTTGATGTGCCAAGGAGCAGCAGGTAAGTCTTTCTGTATATCTGCATACCATTTTCCTTTGGATTGAACTGTGATATGCCAATATTCTCTCCATATTCTAAGTAAATTACTTTTTGTTGCACAATAATAATCCGTGAATGGAACTTTCAAAATGTCTGTATGATCTATATCATGTTCTTGTCGAGTAGCCAAATCTACCACCTCATTTCCATGTATGCCACTGTGTGAAGGAACCCACACAAACTCTACGTGCTTTGACTGTCTTACTATTTCTAAGATTTCTCTTATACTATAAACAATATAATTTAATTTGTATGAGTTATTACTATTGCACAATGTAGACAATACACTTCTGGAATCACTTACTATTAATATATTTACATCGTTTATAGAATTATATATAGATTTTATTGCAGTTAAAATTGCATATGCCTCTGCAGTAAATACACTGCAATTATTATCCAACTTTATGCATTGAGTTGTTTTTTTTTGTGGATCGTAATATGCAGCTCTAACCCCATCAACACTTTTGGAACCATCTGTATACATAACATAAAAATCAGTCTTGTTATCAAGAAATTCCAGAAAATCAAATTTATTATGTATTACATCTAAATGGCAAACAATATTTAGGCTGTTTATCAATGCAGAATAAGGGCATTGATATACTGGCCAAAAGTCATGCAAACTAATATTATTAGCAACTTTCTTAACCATTGTCATTATTGTTGAAATTTCAGGTAAAACTCCTGAAACAAGAGTATTAGCTGAAATGATAGGAGTTTCAACTGAATCTGACAACTGTGAAGGATACAAAACATTTTTCAGCACTAGGACATTGTTGGAAGTCAACTCTTTCAAGCAAAATCTTTCAGCCAGTTGCAAGCGTCTCAGGATTAGTGGAGGTATACAATTTTCGATTTCCATAGAGTTAATAGGAGTGGTACGCATTGCTCCACTTATAATTCTCAAACCCATATTTTGTATTACATCAAGTTTTCTTAATAAGGTATGACTAACATTCATATAAGCCAAACTACTATAATCAAAATGACTCCTAACTATACTTTTATACAGCATACTCAAGGTTTTAGGATCAGAGCCCCAAAATGTACCAGCTAAACATCTCAAAACATTGATACTTTTCATTGCATTGCCACAGATATACTTAATATGCTCTTCAAATTTCAACTTATTGTCTAGAATAACTCCTAAAAATTTATGTTGATTTACTACAGGAATGATTTCATTATTGTATATGATTTTAACAAGAGATTGTGCAAAAGGATCTTTACTAAATACCATTACAGAGCTTTTAGCAGAATTAATATCTAATTTTAATACATTACTATAATAATGGTGTAACTGCAACATTACAGAGTTTAGATGATTCATGGCTATGTCCAAATTTTGACTTTCACTGTATAAAAGCAAATCATCTGCAAATTGTAAAATATTAACATGTGATGTGTTAACATACTTATGAATTTGAGAAGTATACAGATTATACAAAAGAGGAGATAATGTAGCTCCTTGCATTGTTCCTTTACTGATTGACTCAGGTCCATGTAATTTATTATTAAATTTAACATACAATGTTCTATTATTTAGAAAATTAAATATCCATTTTAATATTTTAGTAGGAAGACCTAATTCATGTAAGACATGAATAAGGCTGTCAATGTTAACATTATCAAAAGCACCTTTTACATCTAAGAAGACACAGATTACATTAGAGTGGCTGAGCTTTGCTTTTTTTAAAGCTGTTATCAATGACACAAAGCTCTCAGAGCAACTTTTACCCTTTCTGAACCCGAATTGTGTGTTAGGTATTTTAGACATTGTTTCAGCAAAATAATCTAATCGTAACTTTAACATATTTTCAAAAAGTTTACCCAAACAGGATGACAAAGATATGGGTCTGTATGATGAAGGATCATTTGCAGGCTTATTAGTTTTCAAAATAGGTATTACACACTGAGTTTTCCATGATTCAGGAATTACTGACTTATTCCAAAGTTTGTTATAAATTTCTAATAATATAATCAGAGCATTAGAATGCAAGTTTTTTATTAATTTATATGGAATGTTGTCCATACCTGGGGTTGTATCCTTCCGACTCTTCAAGGAAATGTGAAGCTCATTTATTGTATATGGCTCATTAAGAAAAGACATACAATTATCAGACATGTCTATAATATTTAAGGTGGAACTATTAATTAGAGAAGTATCTGCGAGTTTCTCTAGAAAACTTGGTACCCATTCATCTTTTAAATACTTATTAGAACTTCCTTTGATCCTTTTGAATTTTTTAATATAACCCCATATTCTAGAAACTGGTGACATTCTGTTAAAAGAAGTACATAACTCATGCCATGACTTTATCCTTTCTTCTTTTAAAATCTTTTTCTTTTTAGCATCCAGTCTTTTATAGTTAATAAAGTTGGGTATTGTTGGAAAGTCATGGTATGTCTTAAGAGCCTCTTTTGAATTTTTGACTGCAACATCACATTGTGTGTTCCACCATGGAGCTGGTTTTCTTAATACTCTTGGTGTGTGAGTAGATTTTTGCTTAGGGATAGATTTATCTCTGATTTGATACAAAATATTTATAAAATTATTGTATGATTCCACTGGATCTGTATTATTTAAATCTAATTGTACAAAAGAGGTTTCAGATAAAGTAACAAATTTGGACCAGTCTGCTTTATTGTACAAATATTTTTCTTCCACAGAACGAACATCATATACTGATGGCCTCACATTCATATCTAGCAGTGTTGGATAATGATAACTACCCATGGGATCATCATGGACTTGCCATTCGCAAAAAGGAGCTATTGAAGAACTTACCAAGGCTAAATCAATTGCTGAAGAATTCCTGTTTGGATACTGAACAGTAGTTGGGCTACCATCATTCAAAACACACAAATCGAATTTGTCTATAAGATTATATAACATATTACCTCTGCTATTGTTTGCATGACAACCAAATAATATATGATGTGCATTAAAATCTCCCATGATGATACATGGCTTAGGAGTTTCCAACAGTAACTTTTCCATTTTATTGCTATCAAACCTGATAGGATGAGGAGGACAATATACACACAGAATATGTAATTTACCTATGGATGTTTCTATTGATATACAAATATTTTGAATGGGTTCATAAAATGATGTGTCTACAATGTTATATTTTATGTGTTGTTTAATTAATATGCCTACGCCATTATGTTTATTTTTTGAATTTTTGAAAATAAAATTTAATGGTGTGAAATTAGGAATAATACTATTACTTCTAAGCCATGTCTCATTCAAAAGGCATATATCAATATTTTGTTCAGACATAAATTTGTTTAAAAGAGTTCTCTTATGCAGTAAGCTTTGAATATTAAACTGTGCTATACGTAGATATAAATCCATACAATCAGATTAAATTAGATAGTAAAATTTCTTTAATTATTTTATTTGTAATGGGTACATCGTCGCTATTGTTGCCAAGAGCGATAAGAGATTTTACTATTGCATTAATTATAATTTCATTTCCTATAATTTGCTCAGGGTCAAGCACCTTGGCGACTTTATTTAAATTTTTATCCCATTGGGAATCTTTAGGGTTTTTTAAAACTGGAAATACTTTCGGGTCATTCCTATTGAGTGGCATACTCACGACAGTGGCATACGAGCGGCTCAGGTTGAGGAATTTACTTTTTTTTTCTTCCATTTTTTTTTTCTTAATAGGGCAGTCCTTCGAAACCGCCAAGTGATTTCCAGAGCAGTTAATACAGGTAATACCTTCAACATCACACTCTCTGTAAGAGTGGCGACCTGAACACGATGAGCACTTCTGCTCTCCTCTGCATACTTTTGCTGAGTGATTGAACTTCAAACATTTATAGCATTGTACCAATGGTGGAATATAGCTGCGCACCGGGTATCTGAACAATCTGATATAAACATATTGTGGCAATGAAGTTGCTGCAAATGTTACAGCCACAGTGCCTAATGGTATCAGTTTCCCTTCCTCCTTCCGCATAAATCGCTTTATCGAAATGACTTCTGAATCACATGTAATGTTCTTGTAGATTTCTTCGTTGGACATGGATACAGGAACATATCGGATAACTCCAATAATTTCCGTCATATGTGCTGGTATAAAGGCTTTGAGTTTATGTGTATTCAAAAAATTATCCATATTTAGGAAACTATTTGCTGGGGCTGGCTTTTTGAATGTAACTCCCACTTTATAAGCATTTATTCTATGGACACCCACAATACCCTTAACATTTTCTGAAAAAAGATTTGTTAGGGAAATCGGGTTTTTATTCCCCACTTTCTCTTGCTCCGTCGATTCAACATAAACCACACAATCACCACTGTGGTTCTCTGGAAATAGTCTCTTATATGAAGGTTTGGTGAACAGTTTGTAATTATCACTGTCATAAGAGGGACTTGGTCTAGAGGAAAGTTTCCTCTTTTTCCCTGCCAGATCAACGGGGTCCCCCCCGTCGCTGGTGACACTCATAGTTTATAATATAATTAAACTAGGTATTCACTAATATATTATTTACACAGAAATACACAATATTTACACAGAAAATTAAAGATGAAAATTTCGAGAAATTTAAAACACCCGCTCGATTCGACTTCCCGCCAAAAAGTCCGCTAAATTAATACTTATTTTTTTTTATTAATTTATTCATGACCATGGATACTCGTCCTTCAGTCGGATTCTTAGTAATATTTTTTCCTTCAGTAACAGATGATGATGAGGTGATGATGAAGACGATGAATCCCTCCCCTTTTCCCATTCCAGTAAAGTTATGGATACTTTACTGAAACTTTAAGTAAAGTTTTGTAGAGAACACGAAAAATCGCGTTTCGCGATGTTTGTATCATTTGCCCACACTCGTGCACGTTGACGAACCGGTAAACGTTAATAATCCACCATTATTACAATTTAACACTCGAAGAATCACAAGTTTTAGAAAATAATACAAAAACACGACACCATCTTTTCGGTTCCCGCCAAAACTCCCTAAATTAATACAATTACAAAGTGTTGCTAGCAACTAGATAACACCCCACTACGAAAGGTAAATTAATTCAAACCTACATAATATCTGAAGACCTTTTCATTTATGACAGCACATGTCAATACGCTGTTCCTGTGTTCCTTTATTCTAAACTAGGTAGATAGCGTGACAATTTTCAAACAATACCTTTCAGACGCAAAATAATTCTGCAATATCTGTTAAATTTGACAGATATAGCAACGCCTCTAGATATAGCATTTAGACTATCTAGTCTAAATGCTATGTTGCAGGATTATTTTGAGTCTGAAAGGTATTGTTTGAAAATTGTCACGCTATCTACCTAGTTTAGAATAAAGGAACACAGGAAAAGCGTATTGACATGTGCTGTCATAAATAAAAACGAAACGTAATGTCATGTTTTTGACAGCTGTCACATTTAAAAACGACTGACTATCGATACCCAAGAAATAGCAAGAAAATAGCAAATAAACCTTGTCCATTCAAACTGTACATGGCGTTTTCCATTTAAAAGCACTAGATAGGTCGTTATAGACCACTCGTCGAAGGCACGCTCGCTAAAATAAAATGCAATAACATAATAGAAGCACTCGACAAGCGGCATAATGATCTGGGCTTTTATATAGTATTTATAATTAATCGAAAGGTAATCTTTCCTAGCTGGAAAATGACCAAAATAAGAAAATTAATTTTCGTAGATGAAAAATGTCAAACATGAGAATGAAAGATAAAGTTAATGGTCAGCCAGTAAAAAAGGGTTTTTTCTCTCTTGAACATAGCAAGTAGATTCACAATTACCATAAATTGTTCCCAGGAAGATTACTAGCTACCAGCGCTACCGCCACTCAGGGTATCCTAGCACGGTGGCTAGTGACCCTAATTAAAATTTCCTTTCTATTTGTAAATTTTTTTAAATGATTGTAATGTGTAAATAATGTAGCCAGAAAATAAATTTATCTTATCTTATTTTATAACCATGATGGCTGCCTATTGCTGCGCGTACAGACCAAGCCAACGAATGCCAAAGAGTTCGATGCGTCCCGTTTCGTTTTAATAAAATAAAGCGAGACGCAGCATATCATTGGCTTTCGTTAACGTAGCCCAGTGGCCCTACATTTCAAAATCACGTACCTGCAGTCCAACGTCAAAAGAATCCTGCGGTCGAGTAAGGAACAGAGATTCACGGTTCCAGTGTCGGTGGCCGCTAAGAAATAACGCAAGCCCTTGTTTGACACTTCAATGTTTGTGACTGATGACGTGTCGGCTAAAAAAATAAGTTTTAAGCTTTTAAAAATACATATATACAACGTGTTGTTTTGCACTCCCGCAGAATTTGTAAAGATAGTTATACTCCTCTAGCAGAGTACAAATAAAGTACGGGGCAACCTTGAAGAAAAAAAAGCAGCTGTTCCATACATTTTGTCGACGATCAACGAACTTTTTATAGGGAACAGCAATTTTTTTCCTCGATTTTAAGTTGGCCCCATAGTTTATTCGTGCTCTGCTAGTTCGGTATACCTCTAGAAATTCTGCGGGAATGCCAAACAACACGTTGTAAAGACAAAAACACGTCTTTAATCTATTTGGTTTACTTTTGCTGTGTTTTAGCTTAATATAAAGTTCCGTAACAAAAGTTCTAGGAGTTATTTTCTGCCGTTTATTCTATAGAAAGCTTTTGTCAAATTTTATGGGAATACCAGTGCCGGAATAAGCAAGCGTAGTGTACGTAGCAAATGTGAACAGGGGATGGGAGGGGATCGGGTAGGGGGGGTCGAGTTGGTTTCCCGCCTTATTTCCCTCATTTTTTTTTTTTTATTAATTTATTCATGACCATGGATACTCGTCCTTCAGTCGGATTCTTAGTAATATTTTTTCCTTCAGTAACAGATGATGGGATGATGATGATGAGGTGATGATGAAGACGATGAATCCCTCCCCTTTTCCCATTCTAGTAAAGTTATGGATACTTTACTGAAACTTTAAGTGAAGTTTTGTAGAGAACACGAAAAATCGCGTTTCGCGATGTTTGTATCATTTGCCCACACTCGTGCACGTTGACGAACCGGTAAACGTTAATAATCCACCATTATTACAATTTAACACTCGAAGAATCACAAGTTTTAGAAAATAATACAAAAACACGACACCATCTTTTCGGTTCCCGCCAAAACTTCCTATTTCCCTCATAGTTTTGTGATGCTGCCAAGTATAGACAGCGCTTTTTTCCCCATTTAGGGGAATTTGGCGCTGCTTATACATATCGCCCCGCCATTCCCCTGAGGGGTCTGGCACAGGTGTAATACAAAATCCACTCTTCGCCGGACGATATTCAGTCCCAAATGTGACAGGGGGCGAGCCTGTCGCCACACACCGGGCTCCATGTCATGTAGCTGATGGCATACAATACGCACATATGCTCAAACAATGAACGAAACAACAACAAAATTGGTGCGTGCCGTCGGCTGGGCTCGAACCCGCTCTCTCTAGCTTAAGAAGCGGGCCTTCTCCCAACTATGCTGCCATCGCTTATCTACTGTGAAAATAGATGTTAGGTGTAGGGCTTTTTCTTGTAGTTTTTGTTTTTCGCGCGTGGTGTAGCATTTGCTGTCTCCTGCTACGAAGCCAGTCCAGAACTGGGGAATACTCAATTTACTACAAATGGTACGTGCAATTATTTGCTTTTAGTGCTACATATTTTTTTAAATGATACTTCCACAAACATAAATTATGTTATAATTTTTGTTAGTTAATAGAATACTTACTCGCAACTGTGAACCTTTCTATCCTCACTGCGCCAAGACATCTTTTGCAACACAATACTTCTCCGCAATTTTTTGCTATCAAATAATTATCCACGTTATCCATCCTCATTATTTTCAAATCGTTACACACAATACCAGTCTCCCAATTTTTCGGAAAACTTATTTCGACTGGCAGCACTTTTTTCCTCATGCTGGAAGCGCTGGACGGCCTGTCAATGTCAAAATCAAATTTCGAAGAAACCGCTGACTGAGGGCGAGATGTTTGAGTTTTTATTAGGCACTTTTCCTTTTTCTTCAAAGACAATCTTCTCTTCGCTGCGTTTAAATTAAATGACGTAAACTTATCGCTGTTTATATTCTGTTTTGAATGAATATCAATATGGTCAATTAAATGTATAGTTTGACTTTTTTCGAGCTTAATTTTAGACAAATACGCCTTTCCGATGTCTTGGGAGAATTTCAGCTTATCTTGTATTATGGACCAGATTGTAAGGATGCCTATACGTTGGAGAGATAGTATCTGAAATAAATTAAATGTTTTGAAACAATAACACTTACAATGCGAACTCCTTGCATGTGGCCTGTGGCCTTACCAGATAGTTCTACAGATAGGCACTATCCACAGACCTAAGATTTTTTTTGCTTCGCAAAAGACCAACGAAGCGTGGGACAGAGAAGTCTCCATCGAAATGTAAACTCCACAAGAGAGAAAGAGGTCGCCTACAAATAAAATGTTAGTCAATTTTTCTTTTGTCATTAATGACAGCGCGCCACCTGGGAACACGCGAAAATTCCTATGATTTATATTTTTACTAAAATAATTATAAATAGACTCAAAAGAGAGCAATTGTAACTAAATGCAGTTATGTCATCTTGTGAGTTTAGCAATTGTGATGTGAATCCAAGATGTAACCCACAAAATTTGTCGTTTCATGGGTAAATATGAAAATTCCATTGTGATGTTTTTGTCTAAATTTTGTCTAAAACATAACATAAATTGGTCACAAAAACCGATTTACCAGCGGTATGTTGTAGTCGTTTCTTCGTAACATCTATATTTCCTAGATGAAAGCAGAATTGGTGATGAAATTCAGCATTAAAATATTAGTTAGTTTACGCTCGATTTTCACTAGAGATGGATAAAAAGATGACGTCATTATTATCGATAGTTTTTATCAAAGTTCATTAGGTAGGCGATGGGTGCAATACATAAACAAAGCATACATTTTTGAATCAATACCATCAAAAGTAAATTGACATTCTTCCGAGTTTGTACTGAATGATGAGGCGTAAAACATTTTTGTATTATATATAAGTATGTACCTTCAATTTCTGATCATCATTTTTAATTCAATTTACACATTTTGGGTGTCTTACATCCAAGTCTAATTTAATTATATTTAATTAAATTAAATAATTTATATGTAAATTATAAATAAATGTACAAAACCAATGAGATAAGTATTATTACTTATCCTAATCCGTATACGAGTAAATTTGGTCAAGGGTCACAATTCGAAGCGAATTACTAGGATAGTATTATGTTGACTTATTATTTACTTTTCTTATGTTAATTTAGATACATGGTGACACTTATCTAACTCTTCCGCCTAGCTTAACACCCGTTTAGTGATTAATATTCATTTTAGCTCAGCAGCGGTGTTATACTTGGAACAAAAAACAACTCAATTGGTATGCGAAAGATTATATTTATCGACAAGCACCCGGAGGACCATTTTTGGTCAATCGATAAATTAATAAGTACTTTTCACAACACTAATTTACTCACGCATGCGCAAATGTTTTTTTGTATCACTATCGAATTGTCACTGTCGATCTTTTACATCCTAGATCTGTGGCACTATCAGTAGAAATTAAATTACATGAATTAATTAATTTTTTATTTTATTTTTAGTCTAGAATAGGTCGACGTTTGACCACCTACTCGCCTGATGTTAAGCGGCATTGTGGTCTACGATGGAGCACGACGACCTAGAAGGTACTTATTCACTCTAGCCTTGAAGACACCTAGGTTATAGTTAGTCGGGAATACAGACGATGGCAAGGTGTTCCATACCCTAGCAGTTCGTATTAGGAAGGTGTAGGCAAACCGTTTAGTAAAATCAGCAAAAACCGTTGAGTAAATTTAGGCAAATCGGGACTTTATTTTTGCCTCTCCCCTCAATCCCAAAAACTACAATAAATTAACAGTCTACGCTCAAATGATGAATTTTTAACGTTTTATGTTGACCTAAAAGTTACCCTCAGCTAAGAAAAGTATCCCCTCCCCAAACCAAAATTTTACCTACTATGATAAAGCTTACATTCGCCTAAGTCAAAATAACACAAATTCCAAACAACAAAATCAAAATCATCCCAAATCCTGGATTCGCCACTGAGTAGGACTAAAAGGTAAGACCACGGGCAGTCATCAAAGACGTTTCTAGCTCATCATACTTGTCCAACAATTCTTCTCCCCGCTTCCAAGCTCCCCACATCCGTGTTCATCTCCAAGCCGACGATACGATCGACCTCGTCTTTCGTCGTCAAGTTGCCACCGCTGCTTGTGAACGCGCAAGATTGGAGAGCTATTGCTAGACGAGACTGCAAAAAAGTTTTATCATAAAACTTTACCCGAAAAATTTTGTCAAATTACGATGAAGGTATTAGTTATAAGGTTTATTTTTCAAATTTTAAGCTACTCTTTGTTCGTCTTGAATGCAGACCTCGCTTAAATAACACCACAACTCCTCTCATGGGCGTACCCACGGTGGGGCAAAATGGGGCATCTGCCCCACCCTGGTCACTCGAGGGTAAAAATTTAGGTGCACTAAGTTACAAAATAAATTTATATTAATTTATTAGTAACATTTAGAATTACCACACAAAACAATTATGATATTATAGTTGAATGAATGTATAGTAGAACAATTAACGTAATTACGCGAACGGTTTCCACGAGCAGGTATAAGACACGACGACCACTCATAATTCCTAGTAACGGAATTGGCTTAAGGCGATACTAGGGAAACGTGCCAGTGGGCTGCAAAATTACTAGTTCGCTATAATAGAACCCTATGCAATTCTAAGCACCTTTGCCCGACAATTTTGCAGTACAAAAATCATGCATCGTTTAGAAAAAAAAGCTCATCTGACCGAGCAGCGATGATAACCGGCGCAGCGCAGGTGAAACTGAACATAAACTAGGCTTTACTAACTACAACGAGATATACAATTTTATAGTTCTCCATAATATTTTTAAAGACCTAGACGATGGCAGTCTAGTTGGGAGCAGCCCCGTCTCTCAAGCCAGAGAGAGCGGGTTTAAACCCAGCCGACGTCACGCACCAATTTATTCATTGTGTGAGCATATGTGCGTATTGTATGTCATCTGCTACATGACTGGAGCCCGGTGTATGGCGACAGGCTCGCCCCCTGTCACATTTGGGACTGAATATCGTCGCGCGAAATGTGGGTATTGTATTACACCTCTGCCAGCCCCTTCGGGGGAAAGGCGTGACGATATGTTGTGTTAAAGTTTTAGATTTCTACTCATTTTCAAGTTTATTTACTTTCGCCCCACCCTTAAAAATTCTGGGTACGCCCATGACTTCTCGACCAATTTAGCTCAACTAACTTAAAAATTCCATTGAAGTAAACTACATGTCTTTACTATTGCATGTAGATCGGATCAACTATACTCTATTAATCGTCGGACAAACAAATACCGAGTTGCTCCAGTAGACTGAGACCTTGCTTCGTTCGGTCAATAATTACCTGATCAAATCCCACATGACTATTCTTCAAGTTCCACTCTCTGTCTCTTTCGAATTCTGTCAGTTTGGAACCGTCAATTTCCACTAACTCAGCGGATTTCTTTTCACTGGATTCAGCGTTACACCATGTTGGTTCTTCGGTGAGATCCCACAGGTGAATTGAGCTAAAATCACAATAAAAACATATTCTGTTAAATGTACTCTTAATACCTACTAGAGGTACATAGCTAGAACTAAAGTCAGAGAAGTCTAGGTGTTGTCCTAATACAGCGCTCGCATGCAATCGTCGCACGAACTGGCGGTGTGATCATCGCGCGAACGTCAGTTGTCAGTTACGACACCTTGGAATCAATATGTTTGATTTTATCGCGCCTTCGCCAGTTCGCGCCATGATCGCGTTGTCGCGTTCGAATAAGACAACGCATAATGGTTTACTAGTCACTGAGCATCGTCGACGCTCGCCATTTGATCGCGGCGACTCATGAATTGAGTTGTCGAGCACACATCAAAAGGAATTGCAAAAAAGCAATGCATCAAAGGGGAAGGAGACGAACATGTGGATGCTTGCACGGTAATCATGCCGATTTCAGGCGATCACACGATAAACGATCATCGCCGTATGAGCATAAAGTAGCTTACCCATCGTCTAAAGCAGCTGCAAAAACACCGTTGACGTTGCCTCTAAATCTACCAATCACAACATCGTCGATTGCTGTAAGGTATTTCGTTGGTTCCGCTCTGGTAACACTCAAGTCCCATAGACAAATCAAACTTTTTTTTCCATCAAAATTTTGAGTTCTCCTGTGTACTGTTAAAATTAAATTCGCTTTTGTTTCTGAGAAAATAACTTGGGTAATTTTCGAGTATTTCAAGAACGAAAGTTTTTCATCGTCTCCTGTTTTATTTGACAGAGAAAAATAGCCTTTACTGAAAGGGATTTTGTTACTTTTAGCTAAATTAGTAACGTCTTTGTCGCCAATATTAGAACTTAGCACGTAGCTTATTCTACTTTCAAACTTCTTTAAAAACTTTCCAAGTTTGCTCGAATTGTAATCGTTTGTTTTTAGTTTCGATTTGTAAGTTTCATATGGCAGCATCTCATCAACGCCGGCGCCATCTTTTTGTTCGAGGAAAACCCTCAACGGATTTGTTTTGTAATTTTCATCCATAATTATCTTCTCATCGCTCTGCTCATCAACGTTAGTTTTCATCATAAATGTAAACTTTGTTAGATAATCTTCAGTATGTTTACTATATTTTCGGGCCGAAACATCTTTATTTACATAAATATCGCTATTTGAAAATTCAATCGGATGTTGAGTCCATTTTTGACTAACCGCCACTTCGTCCGTTTGAACCTCCTCAGTGATACCATCATCGAAAGTTTGAACTCCAATTTGGGTGTAATTTGACCTTCCGAATGTTGCCATGTATAAGTCGTAGGAAATAGGTTGCATTTCAAATAGAGAGTAAGACATTTCGTGCAGAGTAATCATTCCAAGCAAGTCTTTAGCTCGCTGCTGCAAGCGTTCATAGATTTTACGCTTCATTTTACTTTGTTTTGATTTTTTGAAATCTATGAAAAGAGGTCTGAAAATGAAATTGTATCAGTTATTGGTATGTACAGATTGTACAGTAGGTAACATAATACACCACATAATACGAGTACATAACATGTCTAAACATATATCTAATAGAGTTGGGCAGGACATGTTGCCAAGCAGAGTGATGGCAGGTGGACTAAAATGTTGACGGATTGGTGGCCGCGTATCGGCAAACGAAGACTTGGTCAACCGCCAGCACGTTAGGTCGACAATGTTGCAAATATTAGAGATCAAACCTGGACAAGATTAGCACAGGACTTGGAGGGTTATTCCTACGCGTGTGATGAGATGAGATTTTATCTTGGTCACTCTCACACCTATGACCTTTCAAACGAGAGCTACAAGGACGAAAATAGGTGAGATGGAAATCTCAAATCTCCGAATAGCGGCCCAGGATGAGTGCGTACGAGAAGAGAGGCCTATACTCAGCAGAAGGCGATTACGGGCTGATATAGTTAAACATAGTTAAATTGTTTTATCATAGTAAAACGTCAACATGCCAGCCAACCACACGCCAGTGACGGCAATAGTTAATATGAAATTAGTCAAAATAACAACAACTCAATAACAAAATTCAATATTGAATTGTAAAATAACATGTCACTACCATAGACACAGAGTAAAGACCCCTAATCGGTCAAAAATAATGATTCCAAAAAAAGTAAACCAAACCATTGAAAGTCAACCAATTCACTAGTCAGTCTTCGATGTCATCCAGTAGCAGTTACGTCTCCCCATTAACCAATAAATATGGTGAACTGTGTAGGCCACTCATGCCGAAATTTTAGAATATCCAAAACAGTAAAAAAAGGCAACGTCACATATCATCCGTAAGTCTTAAATATATTTTTATGGGCTTTAAAAAGCTAATAATTGTAATTAATTCTTAATGTCAACAGAGCGAAAAGTTGCTGAAAAAAGTGTTGCCACAAGGTATTTTTATATTTTCCCTTTAATAAACTTTAGGTTTCTTAAGGATCCAGTTCAGCCGATCAGTGGACAAAAATAATTCGACAAAGTAAAAATGAAAATTAGTTAAAACTTCGTCGCCCCTATAACAATTTGCTCTGTGCACCTTCGAAAGAAAGAAATATACGTAACAGTGAAATATCCTGACAAGCAGGCGTCAGTTTTATTTTTATGTAAATGTAATGTTATTTTATTGCCGAAAAAATAACTTAAATGTATGATGTAAATAATGATAGTGTGTAAATTTATGTGTAAATAAGATAAAATCAATAGTTAAAATCAATAGTAATCCCTTTACTATTGATTTTAACGCAAATTCGTACTCTTGATTTTTACTTAAATTCTTACCTTTTACCTACTCTGATTCTAGTTAAGGTTTACATACAATCTATAATATTAGTTTGTAGAATAGTGTCATGAATGGATCTGGGTAAGGCTTTGTGTGTAGTTTAGCTCTGGCCTAAGCTGGCCTAATACTTTGTTTCCGGTCTTGTGATTTCTTTAAACTCTGATCGTTATATAATTTACCCAACTAAATCGGGTAACCTCTTTTAATGGCAAGTTCATCACGTATAGAAAAAAAGGTTTTATTATGGTACCAAAATAAATTTGACACGTTTCGAAATCGTGTTTTGTATGAAGACTATCCTTCTGGACTTATGTAATAGAGCATATTCTGTGGTCACTACATAATAATATTACGTTAATAAATCAAAATCAAAAATGGAAAATAAGTTAAATAGATTAAATGTAAAAATAAATTAAATTAGGTAAACGTCAAAATCCATAAAATAAAATTGAGTATAGCAATAAAATTATACTGTAAAATCGTATAGACAAAAGTCAGGCTCTTCCTCACTTGCCTCGCACGCCTTCTTCTCACAGTACCTGAGACACGTAGACAGAATACCCTTCCATTCATCAACAAACAGATCACAATCAGGGTTCATGGTCATGAGACAGTCAAACGCGGTGAGCGGGCGGGTCCCCTGAAGATGATGAAGAAAATCAGGCTGGCCCTACCTATCAGCCTGCTGGGTTTTCAGGCTAGATCCAGCGCTAGAACTGCTCATGTCCTGGAACCCCTCGTCAGTAAGCGATACCGTCTTCCGATCCTCACTGTCCTCCAGTATGAAGTCCAGCGCCGCTGGCTTCGATTTGGCGGAACGCTGGTCGCGGAGATCGAAGTTACCTGTGGATGACACAATGACATTGATTTCGTTGTGTCTATGACAGTAATAGCCAATTGCACTGAATTCAAGGATTGTCTAAGTCCTCGCATTAATGTGTAGTTGTGTTTATATATGTAAATAATTTTCGAAATTGTCTAATTTAGGTACAATCAAGCGTCGAAAATTCCCTTCTAAAAATTTTAAAATTTTTAAGCCAAAACTGACGATACTTGTAGCAACAAAATTGCAATGTTTTTAAATCAGCTAGCTTCGTTCATAATGATTCCGTTGACATATTTTCCTTATAAACATTCCATAAAAATCTTTTGAGAAATCTTGATTTAGTCGCACCCGCCGCCAATTTCAAAATTCGCGGGAGCGTGGCGTGCCAGTTTTTTTTTTTTTTTTTTTTTTTATGTAGAATAGGTCGGCGTTTGACCATCAACTCGCCTGATGTTAAGCGACGTTGTGGTCTAAGATGGAGCATGACGACCTATAAGGTACTTATTCACTCTAGCCTTGAAGTTTTGTAGAGTGAAGAAGTACAAAGACGGCAGTTGAGTGAGGCGCCACAAGTGCGCTACTGCTCAGACCCGTCTTCGGAACGGTTACACCGGACTACATCCCGAAACACGACTAGGTCATTTCACGGCATGGCTTGGTCCGGTGGGTGGTAACTAGCCACGGCCGAAGCCTCCCACCAGAGAAAATTTGCAAATTTGAAAATTTGCAGATTTGCAAATTTGCCAAAATGGCGCCGTCGCAGTAAGGGATATATAGTTAAAACTATTCTAGCGTAAAAATCGCTTATCGAGCAGATAAGCGATTTTAGCGTGTGTGGCGTCGACTGGGATCGAAGCCACTCCGTCAAGCTCTCGAGGCGAGCCTTCGCCAACAGCCAGGTCTCCACTGACCGAGCCTGCCTCGCGAGGTACGCTTCCATCTCGCTCTGGCTGCTAGGTTTACCACGCTCCAGATTAGCCGCGTACCCACCTAACGCACAGGCTCGCGCAGCAGCCTCGCGACCCAAATGCCTCGGCTGGTGTGGACGTGCCTCGGGCGCGCGTTTGCTCGGCTGAGCACGGCTCGGCCCCGAGCCATCTGTTGTCGGTAAACTCGACGCGCTCAAAGGTGCCTCAGTGAGCGCTGTGTGTGCCTCGCGAGGCGGCCTCGTGTAAATTGAACAAAACTACTGAGGCTGCCTCGGGAGCCATCGCTCGCGATCTGGACACCGAGGCTAATGAGATAGAAGCTTGTCTCGCGAGGCACGCTCGGTCGATGGGGACCCGGCTAACTAGGCTATCATCGCTTAAAGATACTGTCGTTTAAAGATACACTCAACATAATTATGCAAAGTCTCCGTTCGAGGCGAACTTTCTTTCTAGACTAGACTACTGCTTACCCGAATCCAACATTTTTTCTTCATCCTTTTCTTTCAAACTGCTCTCGTCAGTTGACGCTATTTCTGCGTTCTGCTCACTTCGCTTGCTCGTTTCGCTCGTTCTGCTTTTCTCGCTCATTTCGCTTTTCTCGCTCGTTTCGCTCGTCTCGCCGGCGTCAGTCGAATCGCTATGATCCGATTCGAAATCTGATTCGTAGCTTTCAAAATCATCTTCGTAGCTAACGTCTTCGTCACTTGACTTGTCTTTCTTTGGCTGAAATAAATAACCAAGTAACATTATTAAAAGAAAAATCTAAAGCCCGACTGGAAAATGTTGTACTCTACGTCACTTCCACTATCAAAATAATTCAAATGACACCTCACATGACGAAATCCATCAAGCTGTTTAGGCTATAAGGCGTACCAAAGAAACCTCATACATAAATAATTAAATATACATAATTATCATACTTCAAATGTAATTTTGTAGTTATAAAAAGGGCATCTTAATGGCTGTCCCGTGAATCAAGCTATGTTTATCGAGCTATAATAGAAAGTAAAAACAAAATAAGATTTTACCTTAGGTTTGTCTTTATCCAAGTCCACGTAAAACGCTTTAGGCTGAGCCTTTAGTTTCTGAGACAGATTAATCATACTTGCATTATTATCGAATGCAATATCAGGCTTCAAAATCTTTACTTCATCTTCATCAAGCGTCCTCGTTTTAGTTCGCTGTCTCTCTTTTCCAACCTCCTTCGACTCATTACGAACTTCTTTAGTCCTACTTACATTGGAAACCTGTCTAGAAAGGTTCCCAACCACTTTACTTTTCGGGTTTTCTCGTTCACTCTTTTTTGAACTGGCAACTTCTTTCTCGCGCGCTGAATTTAAAATCAACCGCCTTTTTACGGCTGGCGAGTTGACAGTGACATTTGTGAAAGGTTTTTTTGGCGTTTCGTTTTTGCGAGCCGAGGCTACGTTTTTTGCATCATTTTTGTTTGGAGTTTCCGTTTTGCTATTCTGACTGACTGATGATGCTGAAGATTTCAGGAAACTCTTCATTGGTGATGAGTTACTAGTATTTGTGATGCCAGGGACTTTCTTCGGTGCTTTTGTAAGGTTTTGGTTGATTTTTTTCTTTTGCGCGTAAATGTCGCTTGTTGTGGATTTTTGAACGAAGTCCCTTGGAGTGGAGATTGTGTAGACACTTTTTTTGAGTTTTTCATCTTGTTTCTTCGTTGGTTCATCTTTGGTTTCTTTTTTTGTTTTCATTTCTGTTCTTCTAGTCGGCGTTTGCATTGTAAGTATATTACAAAATCTTACAATACCTATGCACTGAAAGAAAATGTTTTCAGAAGTTTATTCTTTAATGAATTTAAACGCTTCATTTTATAGTTTTACGAACTATCATACATGAACTGTAATTTTTCCAGAGTAGACAAAAGTAGCTTAAGAATTTGTTCGATACGCGAATACCAGTGGGGCTATTCGTACTCGTGAGATGAGATGAGATTTTATCGTGGTCACTTTCACACCTATGACGTTTCAAACGAGAGCAACAAGGACGAAAAATGGTGAGATGAAAATCTCAAATCTCCGAATAGGGCCACTCGAGTTTCTAGGTAATTAAACCCCCTACGATCTATACGTAGGGATTTTAACTACCTAGCATATTACGTCTCACTTGCTAGATCGCGCGTGCAACACGCGGCGCGGCGCATGCAAACCCACTTTTTTTTTTTTTAAAGATTCTTTTAAAAGGTTCGCAGTCATCTGAGTAGTTTGAGTAATCCAGGCTTAGAAAAATGGAATCCAAGCTGGCCAAACTAAACCACCATAAAACTTTTAATGCTTACAAGAGTGCAAACAAAATACAAACACAAACCTACCCACACTTACTTATTTTAATTTTCTATCTCTACACTGTCATGTCATCAATTTAATAATTCTAATGAAAGCTGAAATGGTAGAGTACAAGGAGAATATAAACGGTAAAGTACAGGAAAAATATTTAGTAAGTAAATATTAACATTAGGGAAGAAGCTTAAACTAAATCAACCATAGTAGGTATTCAAATATCGATTATAAAAATACTATTAATCTTTTCTAAGTAATTAACCTACCCTGCTGACCTATTGAATAATAAATAGGCAATCTGCTTAATTTATTCATACCTTGACATAATTCTGAAAGAAACTCGGAGAAAACTCACTTCTCACTTACGAAATACTTGATAAAATTAACGCCTGATATATTTACTATACTCATTAACGATTATTTAACTAGAATAAGCTAAGTATATAAAAAATCCTTAGATAAATGCAACAATAATTCGTATTTGAAATACTATGCTTTTGCGTGACAGGCAGTATGCACGATTTCCGTTGCCATGGTGATTCAATTTCAAACGTATGCTTTTGACACCAAGGCTAAATGACCAAACCGCGTAGAGCCAAAACTAGCCAAATCGAGTTTGGTTTTAAATTTCCATTTTATTAATAAGGATGCACAATTTCCGCTTTAAATTTAAATTTTTAAATTCTTTGGTAGAACCAAAGAATTTAAATTTTTAAATTCTTTGGTAGAACCAAAGAATATAATAATAGTTCTAGTAGAACTAGGTAGTGTTCAGAGGATACAATGGAACGCACATAAAGAACAACTTCGCTTTACAACACTGACGTTTTGAACGGCGACCCTGAGGCCCTATTCGGAGATTTGAGATTTTCATCTCACCTTTTTTCGCCCTTGTTGCTCTCGTTTATAACGTCATAGATATGAGAGTGACCAAGATAAAATCTCATCTCATCTCACACGTAGGAATAGCACATAAATGTTAGCTCATGTGGGTGACAAGAAAAATTGTCTATGGCTTTCATATTTTGATGATTCTGTGAAAAAAGTTTTTAGTTTTACCGCCGTTTTTCCTACTGCTTTTTGTTTTTCCACTTTTGAGGGTTTGTGGCTTTGGGGATTTGATTTGTCTAATTTGTTAGTATTTCATAATCGTGAGTTTCTTCTATAAAATGTCTTCTGCATCGCCAGTGCGGCCTCTAAAACGGCTTAGAGATGATATAGACGACAAAATCGAAGCTTTGTCCAAAGTTATCAACACAATGACTGGCTCGAAAAAAACTTTTCTCCAGGCAAAATTAAACAATATAAAGTTGAAGAAACAGAAGTTGATTGCTCTTTACTTTTGCCGTTCTCATGAACCGAGTAAACAAAGTCTTGTGGATGAAATGGAAATTATGATAGCGGAGAATGATATAAACATCGATATAGAATCGATACGAACCTGTAAGAAGTTTAAGCGTTCAGAGAATAGGTACTTGGAAAGGCTATTTCGAGGTAAGGATTTATTCATGGCCTAGTTTATTTTCTATCGTTTCTACCTTAGACCGTGTGACCGTGACCGAGCTCAACGAAATTCAAAGGTATTTTAATGATAACATAGTCAGATCCGGTTATAGCGTCGACGAAGGGATTAACGATATTTCGCTATTGTACCTAACTTGGATTCCATTTCTCAGTTGGCTAACTAACAGTGTCAATTTGAAAACCTGTCGCTAAGCCCCAAATTGTTGATGAGCCAGTTCTCATTCCAGTCTAGAATGACTGTTATCTGTATACCATCCGCAAACGCAACACAGTTAATTAGACCCGTATGCTAAAATGCGCTCAGTCATGTATCTCGATTTAAAACTGGTTTTACCATACATAAAAACAGCACTAAATCAAGATTCATGACAGCGTCGTTTTAACATTTGGGCCTTAGTTTTGTGAAATGTGGTTAAACCCCTAGCCGGTCCAGAAACACAAGATATCTAGCAATATACTTATTAATTAGCCATGGCCGATCCGGGATTATAGTTTGGGGGTCAGAGGAAGCTTTATAAAGGCAAGAGTGCCAGTACAGATTGGTAAAATAACATATAAAATCATGGATTGTCTCCAAACAAATTTGTTGATCTAGTCCATTTGAAATGTCAGTTTACCGAGTGGTGCAAGCATTCTAGGTAAGGTTGGATTTCGAGGGGGCCTGACTTAGCCAAAGATAATCTTTATTGTGGTAGGAAAACACAAAAACACTAAAATAATTAGTTTTCAACTTGTATAGTATGAACGTCATACTTTTGAGGGAACTGGATCCCCTTAACTCCTGGATGCGCTAGTGAATTAGTAAACACTTTGCTTATACAATAGCCATTTCATCTGAATATTTGAGCTTTTAGCATGTTTGCAATAATTTCCTGCTTGTATTTTAAATAAGCCTCCTCCAATTATCTCCATTGAGTTCTGTTATCTACTACATAAGAAGACTACATTTGGTTGACCCTGGGACGTCCAGTCCCTGTCTTCTTGTGCTGTCTCTTGGGTACCATAGAGTGACTTGCTTACGCCATTTGTTTAGTACATCATGCTCTATATACCTTGCTAATGATTAACTTACTATTTTCAGATCCTAGTGTGAGAGAAAATGGGGTGTATAATTTCTCTCCCAGCGATGCTTCCACATCATATGACACCTCTAGTTCTGAAATTCCAATCGGTCATACAGAAAAACAAGCTCTGCATATTTGCAAACAAATTTCGTCCAATACTTGTACCAGTGCAGTACCAATGTGCGACAAAAGCACTATTACAGACCCCATACATATCTTAAATGCAAAAGAAATTATTTCCCCAGCAGACAGAAATATATCTCCAATGGAAGCAACTACAGGAACTGTGGAAAAAAATTCTTCACCTTTGATAGAAAGTATACTAATTCCAGAAGAAAACATGTGTTTAGCTCCGCTGAAAGAAATTACGTCACCAACAGAGGAAAACAAGTCACTGCTTAAAGAAAATTTGCCACAAATGGGAGAAGACACAGTCTTACATAGCGATGGAAGTTATATCCAATCAAAATGGTTTGATAGTTCGTTTGAAATGGACCAGTTTCTAAAGGAAAAGGCTCAATTTTCAAAAACATCACAAATTGAAAGCTTTCAAGAAACTTCTGTGTCAGAAATTGGCGAGATTGAATATAAGCACAAAACATTTAGGCACAAAAGCAAGAGACACAAAGCCGAAGAATTGCCAACATCAGCAGCACAGATTGCTGAACAAATTTCCACAACTGCTCCAATAGTAAACATGTTAAGTGAAAAAAAAACAGAAAACGCTACAAATGTAGCAGTGCCAGAAGAGACTGTACCATTGCCAGAAGCCACTATGGCATTGCCAAAAACTGCTGCGGCCAGAAAAAAATTGCCAGAAAGTGCTATACTGCCAGAACCTACCAAAACTTTGCCAGAAACCACTGCTATACAAAATACTACTAACACAGTGACATTGCCAAATTCTATAAATATGCTTTTACAAAATGCTATGAAAACTGTGGCATCGCCAAAAACTGCTACAGTAGCAATGCCAAAAGATGCTGTGGTATTGCCAGAAGCTGCTGCACCATTCCCAGAAGCTAACCACAGTCACAGGCTCATTGTCAACCTATTCGGGACTTATAAAGAGATATATTCATCCAAAAACGTCACTAACTCTGAAAAGTCACATTCAACCCAAAACCAAAAGGGCATTAACAATTATGGAAATAATGGGAAATTACTGACCAGCATGACTGATTTAAAAATGGATAGTAAGTGTCATAAAAATTCAGCCAAAAAAATTGGCAAAGAAAATTATCCAAACAGTGCAGAAATACAGTCATCCACAAAAATAGGCAAAAAGTCTTGCAAGGCTCAACATATGGCAACAAACAATACACCGAAAAAATCTAAGTCCAAGTACTCATCAACAAAATCCCAATGTCAATATGCCAAATCTAAAAATTTCCCTACCAAATGCCAAGACCTTATTGCCAAATCTCAGGACTTGTGTAGAAAATCTCAAGACCTATCTGTCAAAAATATGGACTTGTCTAACAAATTTCAAGACACATTGGCCAAATGTGAAGCCTTGTCTACCAAATATCAAGACTCATTTGCCAAATCTCAACAATCTCGAGGCTTGTCTACCATATCACAAAATTTGCCTGCCAAATGTCAAGAACAGTATGCCAAATCCAAAGACTTGCCTACCAAATTTCAAGACTCATTTGCCAAATCTCAACAATCTCGAGTCTTGTCTACCATATCTCAAAATCTGCCTGCCCAATCTCAAGAACAATATGCCAAATACAAAGACTTGCCTACCAAATATCAAGACTCATTTGCCAAATCTCAACAATCTCGAGTCTTGTCTACCATATCACAAAATCTGCCTGCCAAATCCAAAGACTTGCCTACCAATTTTCAAGACTCATTTGCCAGGTCTCAAGTGTTGTCTACTAATTTACAAGACATACCAGGCAAGAGTATGGACTTATCTACCAAATACGGAAAATCCCAGGATTCATCTTCCAAACCTAACAGATCTACCAATGAAAACCATAAGACTATAAGGAAAAGCCAGAATTCATCCTCTAGAAGTAAATCAAACAAAGAAGCAATACCATACATGTCAGAGCTATTAAAGGATGCAATGGAGAAAAATGGTGAAAATCTATCTACTAAATGATAACGGGTATGAAAATGGCACTAACACTTATTAAAACTCTCCTAGCCTAGTTTGGTAGTGTGACTACTATATATGCATGGGGTCCCCGGTCAGTTCCCGGCTGGGCAGATATTTGAATTTTATGAGTATAAATATATATGTTGTGGTTGTGGGTGTGGGTGTCACTTGTCTATGTCTGTGTGTGAGTTAAACTTTAAGGCATAAGATTAAAATAAGTCCTATTCAGAATGCTAAAACAAGCAAATATACCTGTCTTAGTTATTGCTGCATATTAGACAAGGACATAAATATTTTTGGCTATTTTGTATTTATTTTAAAAAGTGATGATAGCCTAGTCGGAGAAGAATCGCCTCTCAAGCCCGAGGGAGCGAGTTCGAACCCAGCCGAAGGCACACACTAATTTGTTCATTGTGTGAACATATGTGTGTATTGTATGTCATCTGCTATGTGACTGGAGCCCGGAGTATGGCGACAGGCTCGCTCCCTGTCACATTTTGGGACTGAATATCGTCCGGCGAAGTGTAGGTGTTGTATTACACACCTCTGACAGCCCTTCAGGGGAAAGGAGTGACTAATGTTGTGTTATTTTTAGCAGCATTCTGAATAGGGTGTGTTATTGTTTAAAAATAAGTTTTTTTCTTCTTTTCAGTTAGTGAGACCATATCCCAAGAAGACCTGATAAATGATCTGTTTAAGGACTTGATGGCATTAAGACGAGCCAAGCCGGAGACTGACAGCTCATCTGACGGAACCATCAGCTGTCGGGAGTGTGGATTGGTGAATGAGGGGCATATGTGTGCATATACTATTAGGGAAATCCTTGAGGGGTGTTAAAACTAACATTTAGAAACTATATTCTCAAAAATAATACTCGAATACCCAAGACGTCCATTTTTCTGGTTTTTTTTATGTGAAAAAATCCCATTTCAATTTTTTATTTCAAAATTGACATGTGGAATGCCTGATTTTGACCTTAAATGTGTTCATTTAAGGTGAAAAATCACTTGGCCTTCACATTTCAATTTTAAACAAGTTTTTTTTAGATCCTCAGAGGATGAATTTTCAAATATCGTTTTGAAGTTCTTACCTGTGATTATGTAAGGAATTACTGTGCAATATTTCATGCTTCTACAGACACTAGTGCAATCTGCCTTTATATGCCATTGGGTAGTTCCATTTCCCCAGTGGGGCTTAGATAGTGGAGTACTGAAAATGTTGTATACAATTTTTCCCCACTAACCCAGTTAGGTTAGAAAATTACACTGTGTCCTACCAGGGGGTGGTAACTTGGTAGGGCAAAGTGGAACTACCCTTCCCATTCTAGCCTATGTTTGACTAATAGGTACTAGAGTTTTTTTTTACATATCGTCACGCCTTTCCCCCGAGGAAACTGGCAGAGGTGTAATACAACACCCACACTTCGCCGGACGATATTCAGTCCCAAACGTGACAGGAGGCGAGCCAGAGTTTTTTTTTTTTATTTGATTGTAATGCCGTCTGCACACGCTCGAACGAATCTGCTTGTCTCAGTCTCTTGCTGAGTGCACAGTCAGCCTCTAAGTAATTGCTTACAGCAACATGTGATTTTATTTTTAGTTAATTTTGCATGAGACAGCAATGGCCATACATGCCTAAGAATTATTAAGACTGATTTTCTCATAGAAATAATTTGGGTAAATAATGTAAAACTGTGGGTGGGTTTTTTATGTTATACAGGGTTATTGTGAGCTTGAGTTGCACTAAGTCGAAAATGCTCATACAGGGTTATAGGTACTTAACCAAAAACCTCTTAAGAGTTCATTGTACTCATCAACATGAACAACTTTTACTATGGGGCGAACTTCAAAATCTCGAAAAAAAAATCAGCTGTTCCATACATTTTGTATGGAACAATGTATATTTCTTTTATTTTTAAATCGGTCATTAAGTACTTTATCGAATTTGCAGCACGCTAACTGAGCTAGCATGCTAAAATTGAATAGTGATCTCGGAGTATCAAGACGAACATGGTTCGTGAAGCTCTGAAGTCAGTCTATGAAAATATTCATTAGAATTTCGTCCCCTGCGGTCCGCCGCTGTATGCTAACTCTAATACATGTTTTCCGACTTAGTACATAAACTCTTATCTATAGAAGTGTTTCAAATGTACCCTGTTCTTTATTATGTTAAAATTTCTTTAAGTATTTGCATTATATTTTGTTGATTAATTTTAAGAATTACTTAATTAATATTTATTTTATCGTATAATAAAGACCACTCTTATAATAGTTGTAAGACTTGGAAATTTTAATAATTTGACTATATCTTTACAAACACTAATAATACTATTTTTTGTTAACAAATTTTGATGTTGCTATTTGAAATAGTATGTTTAAAAGCTGTTTAAGATTTTTTTAATACAAAGGATTCAACTTTGAATTTTAAGTATTGTTTTTTTGGAAAAGTATTTGCTTTAGAAATAAAAAATATTTCCATTATTTTGTTGTTTTTTTACCAAACTTACATTTGATTAATTTGTTTGTTTGGGCCAAGCGACCAATTGCGAAAAATTTAAATTTGTACCCCACCCACCCTAGTGGGGGACAGTTGGTAATGTAATTTTCACACTAGGTATCTGATTTACAACGACCTACGACGTAGTTTCAACGTAAAGCAAGCATTGCCTCCCTAGGGAGATTAAGTTGTATGAAAATCCGAAGGGAAAGAGGTTAAAATTGAATGAAAACTCAGCAAATGGGCACTGTAAGAAGAGTTTATTCGAAAATTGAACTGGCCACCAAGAAAAAAGAAAAGCAAGCGCTCCACGAAATTTAAAACAAAAGACGGTGTTTGGTGTAACATTTTCAGTTACTTTTTATTGCCTCTCAGCAGGTGTGAAAAGTAGAGTTCACCTCTGGGATAATGCAGTGTCTTGTTCTTGGACGGCTTATCACTAAACCGACGCTCGGAAAGATGTTCGTTCAGATGCGCACGTAAACACGCAACGGACGTTCGCGCCAATTTTAGCGGACGCCATTATTTATTTATTCTATTTTTTTTTTCACCACTATAAGCGGAATAAAACCTCTTTATTGATAAAACTTCATTTCTTGCCACCTATAAAAGAGTCACAGCCTAATAAAACGCAATATTTTATTACTTTTTTTTAAAACGTTTTAAAAAAAAGTAAAAACGTTTTTTTTTAAAACTTGACATGTCAAAACCATGAGTCCGTTGGTTGTGTATTTTGCTTTTTTCTTCATTTATTTTCAACGTAAGTGTTAAAATTTGTTAGATTTGAGTAAATTAATTTACAAGCATGCACAGAATATGCTCTATTACATAGGTCCAGAAGGATGGTCTTCATACAAAACACGATTTCGAAACGTGTCAAATTTATTTTGGTACCTTAATAAAACCTTTTTTTCTATAAGTGATGAACTTGCCATTAAAAGAGGTTACCCGATTTAGTTGGGTAAATTATATAACGATCAGAGTTTAAAGAAATCACAAAACCGGAAATAAAGTATTAGGCCAGCTTAGGCCAGAGCTAAACTACACACAAAGCCTTACTCAGATCCATTCATGACACTATTCTACAAACTAATATTATAGATTTTATGTAAACCTTAACTAAAATCAGAGTAGGTAAAAGGTAAGAATTTAAGTAAAAATCATGAGTACGAATTTGAGTTAAAATCAATAGTAAAGGGATTACTATTGATTTTATCTTATTTACACATAAATTTACCCATTATCATTATTTACATCATACATTTAAGTTATTTTTTCGGCAATAAAATAACATTACATTTACATAAAAATAAAACTGACGCCTGCTTGTCACGATATTTCACTGTTACTTATATTTCTTTCTTGCGAAGGTGCACAGAGCAAATTGTTATAGGGGCGACGAAGTTTTCACTAATTTTCATTTTTACCTTGTCGAATTATTTTTGTCCACTGATCGGCTAAACTGGATCCTTAAGAAACCTAAAGATAATTAAAGGGAAAATATAAAAATACCTTGTGGCAACACTTTTTTCAGCAACTTTTCGCTCTGTTGACATTAAGAATTAATTACAATTATTAGCTTTATAGAGCACATAAAAATATATTTAAGACTTACGGATGATATGTGACGTTGCCTTTTTTTACTGTTTTGGATATTCTGAAATTTCGGCATGAGTGGACTACACAATTCACCATATTTATTGGTTAGTGGGGAGACGTAACCGCTACTGGATGACATCGAAGACTGACTAGTGAATTGGTTGACTTTCAATGGTTTGGTTTACTTTTTTTGGAATCATTATTTTTGACCGATTAGGGGTCTTTACTCTATGTCTATGCAAGCATGGTTCCATTGTGTTTCCATTGTGTTTATAGGTTCAATTATAGCATAGCTGATACTAACAGTAAACCCCTAACTACCCATTAACTCTACCGACGACGACGTATACTAATTTCTTGTTGAAATTGCTTTAATGTTTATGTTAGGCGCCCAGTAGGTACACGCCCGCGCCGTAACAAGGTGTAGAAGCTGCTGATAGCACAAAGCGACTCATTGTAGTGTAGGCTATATTTGAACGCCCTAAAAAGTACAAAGACAGTATCTACAAAACGCCAGAGGCCGCGTACTACTGGCATTGAAGGCGTTCATAGCTGTCGGCGGCTCACTTTACGCCAATATTTGATCGGTTAAAAGTTACATCTTTGACACGAATTTTCTCGACTCGGATACGTTTCAGTAGATCTAACCATTCAACATTATAACTGGAGGGCTATTCCTACAACTCGAGATACCATCTCATCTCGAAAAAAATGCCTAAAATCGAGATGCCTCATTCTCTTCGCTCGAGATCGAGATTATCTCGATGGCTGGGGCCCGAGATGTCTCGAGTGGTCGGAGGCAGTCGAGACGTAAGTGAGATAGTGGGTCGCGACTCATTTGTTGCCACTTCGGTCCCGTAAGCATATTTTTTCTACAAAACTGGCAACTCAGTGTTTGAATACCTACGTCATACGTTTCTATACGTCAAGGAGGGTCTTTGGCGGGAACCGAAAAGATGGTGTCGTGATTTTGTATTATTTTCTAAAACTTGTGATGCTTCGAGTGTTAAAGTGTAATAATTGTGTAACCTTTGCCGTGTTCGTGAACGTGCACGAGTGTGGGCAAATGATACAAACATTAGGAAATGCAACTTTTCGTGTTCTCTATAGAACTCGACTTAACGTTTCAGTAAAGTATCCACGACTGAAATGGGAAAAGGGGAGGGATTCATCTAATTTTTCACCACCCTCTCCGCTATCATCTTAAATTTAATAACCCATGTACAAAAATCAAACGGATGACAAGACGGTATGGCTATGTTGGCTTTAGCCTGCCCTACGGGCAAAAAAAAATTCTATACGTCAACGTTTATACTTGTTAATTTAAACTTAAAATTATTGCCTCTCACTTTTCAACCCAATATTCCACTTCATTTCGATCTGACAAGGACTATCCTATTTTAGGAGCAGCTGTTTGCATACTATCTGCTAGAATAAGTCTTAGTTATAAATGCCCATCTTACTTCTCAGTATTCACTGGAGAAGCGATTGCCCTTCTAGAAGCTATCCTCTATGTCAAGTCGCATAATCTCAACTACTCTATCATCTTTACTGAGTACATTAAGAGATCCTTTATAGGTGGCCAATTTTGCACAAGAGTGCAACCTATTTTACAACAATTTATGAGGGGTTCCTTAATTTAACAAATTACAGGGAAACGAAATGAGGAGTGAAAAGGGTTTGACAAGATAGATTGTAGGCAGCTTTAGGAATCTTGAATACATCAATTATTATTATACTCGCATGGCCTTTTTCTTCCTAAATTTTTCCTCCTAAATCAATGGTCAAAATACTGGTAGACGTCCCAAAACATCAAGGGATATGCTGATATCCAACCAAATAGGTATCTCTACAATTCCCTAGTTCTTCAAATTCCGCTCAACCGAGAAACATGAGCATGATCTTATGTTGTCTCCAATTAAGTCACCCGTGCACTCTGGTTTATTTAGCCAAACTCAGGATCAGGGAGCACTCAATCTGTGAATGTGGGTTGGATGAAAATAACACAGATCACATCTGCTTCAGTTGTCCCAATCTAAGTTTCCTCCTTATAAGATATCCTCTCCCGGACATAGTCCATCCTACTTCCTTCAAATATCTACAATCATATTCCTCCCACCCCAAGCTATATAATATTGTTTGTAAATTAGTCTGTAAAAATAATATTAAGCTGTAAATATTATCCCCCTTAGCAATAAACGTTGTATAGCTTCGGAATAGTTATGTAGTTTTGTCATTTTTTTTTTATTCTTGAACTCTATTGAAGCTAGCAATAAATGTTGTATAGCCTCAGAATAGTTACAGTCTTTTGCCATTTTCGATCGAGTTCAAAAACAACAATGAAAGATAAAGACAAAACACTGGGGACAAGACAAAGACATCCCAAGGGGGTTAGTATGTATTTACCAAAGTGGAGTATACAATACAAATATTTTTCGGCATTGCATGTTGAACATAACATATCATATCATCACGCCATTCCCCTGAATGGACTGGCAGAGGTGTACAACACCCACACTTCAGCGGACGATATTCAGTCCCAAATGTGACAGGCGGTGAGCTTGTCGCCATATACCGGGCTCCAGTTACTTAGCAGATGACATTAGATATGTACATATGCTCACACAATGAATAAGTTGGTGCATGCCTTTGGCTGGGTCCAAACCCTCTCCCTCTGGCTTGAGAGGCGTATCTTCTGCGACTAGGCTATCATCACTAGTATGTTAAATAACAAGACATAATTAAAACAAAATATGTAATTAAAAAAAAACTGATTTATTTATCTTTTTCGCTGCATGCTTTTTCAAAATCTGTTTGTACTCATTACAATGTCCTTAAAACAATAACAGATTACTTCCAAAATATTAAGTAAAGCATCTTGAATTTAAGTAGCAGTGTAGGTTTCCATCACAATTCAATCTGAAAACAAAAAATCACAATGTTACTTAATGTATCAAACATTATATTTTACTTTTGCTCTGCATTACATGACTGATTTAAATTATCTTGTTTATAACTTAATGGACAGATTTATGAGAAAATATAGGAAACGATTATAATTTTTCCCAAAGTGAATGGTATACTACATATATAAAAGTCAATTTGTCCTTTGTTGGCAAGCGTATCACTAGGCAATGGCTAGATTGTCTTGCCTAAAACTCTATGTAATAATAGTTTGTATAGTCCGTTAGCCGAACCTCATTGCAAAGCACTAAATGTAAGAAGCTGATGGCTGAGCTTCACCGCACTGGGTATGAAGTATAGCTATAGGTACAGAGATCAGCTAGCAAGTATATTACCTAATGCAGAGTGTAAGGTAGGTAGATTGGCAATTTAGATATCCTAACTAAATATTTAAAAATGAATTTGTTTGTTTGTTCTGCTGTCACACCTCAACGACTCAATCTATCATCATGAAATTTTGCATACACAATGTCAGAGGTACAGAAAAGGACGATGATAAGACACATACTCATACTCATACTCATACTCATTTATTTATACGATTAGTATACGTCAAAGGCTAAAAATAAATTCATTTACAATCGTAATAATAAAAAATTAATTAATTTACAATCGTAGTAATAAAAGAAAAAATAATAATAATAATAATTTTGAATTAATATAGTAAATGTCATAAAATAATAATAATATTCAATTTAATAAATTAGGTATCTTAGGATATCATTTTTCGTAGTAGGAATTCTTTTTCAATGTCATAGAACGCTTGACTAATCAGCCAGCTTTTCAGTTTGGTCTTAAATAAAGTTAGGTTGGAAGCCTCAATAATATCTACGGGAAGTCTATTGTAAATACTAGTGCCCATGATATGAGTCAATTTAGTGGATTTCGCAAGTGTTCGCTTTAAAGGTAGGAGTCTGTGCTTATGGCGAGTAGTGCGCTGCTGAGATTCCCGCAACGATTCGCCCAGCACTGTGTACATGCTGAGGTTCATGCGCATATATGTGGCAACTTGCATAATAAGTATTGATGGCAAAGTGAGTATTTTGAACGATATAAAAAATGGTTTAGCTGACTGATCCTGTGGGATGCGTGCAATCGCGCGTACCGCTCTCTTTTGGCAGATGAAAGCGCGTTTCCACTCAGCCCCTCTAGCCCAAAGTTCAGCTCCGTACTGGAGCAAAGAGTGTACCGAGGCAAAGTAGCATGAACGTACAACCTCGCTTGGTAGAATCCTGGAAAGCCGTCTCAGCGCGAAGCACGCACCGCCAAGCTTCCCACACAGTTTACCGATGTGAGCTTTCCAGGTTAGGCCACTATCCAGCTCGAAGCCCAGGAATGTAGTTGTGTCGGATTGTTCAATTTCGGTGCCATCTGCGTAGACACAGATTTTTTTCTTTCGGCGCCCTGACAGGTCAAAATGTATGTAGTGAGTTTTACTTAGATTCAGTACTAACCCATTTCCCCTGAACCACTTGGCGAGCTGTGACGCAGCAGCATTCAGATTCGCTTCGAGCTTCTCGAGTGACGGGGCCACAACTATGGCAGCAACATCATCTGCGTACATCATCACTTCAGCCTCTGTGATGGCGCTGGGCAAGTCGTTCAGTAGTAGTGAGAAGAGTATATTCGAGACCGCTGATCCCTGGGCCACTCCCATTACTGTGGTCAGGGGGTCTGACCTCAGCTGTCCACCCTCACCAACCACAATCTGTGACCGTTCGTGCATGAGGTCAGTGAGCAACGACAGTGATTTGCCACGAATTCCGTAGTGGTTCATTTTTAATCTTAGTATTTCGTGATCTGCTACGTCAAATGCTTTTGAGAGGTCACAGCACAGTACTGCTACCTGCTGTTTCCTCAACAATGAATGAAGAGGATGATAGAGATAATGGTTCTGCAGGACCGCAGGTGAAACTGCGGGGCGCAGCTACTTGATATATATGTATAAATGTGCTTATCCAGATTATTCCTATAGTATCCATCTCTATCTCTGTGCCAAATTTAATTCAGAACAACCATCATCTATCTAATATATACATACTTCCATTCAAACTTTTGCCTTTTTAAAATTAGTGTAAAGTGTGATTTCTCAGATACTTACTTACTGGGTCTAAGAAAATTCAATTTTTTTGTTCATACAAATATGTAACTAAGTCCACAGATTTGTTGTTGATAGTGGTTGTGATTGCTGTTTAGCTCATCCACAGTCAGGTTTCTAAAGCCAACTTGGAAACCATTAGTCACGTACGAGTCCTTGGGTGACTTGTTTGTTGGTAGGTGTTAGGCTCGAACGGCATAAATTACGCAGTAGGTACCTGAAACATTTTTCAATTTATAAACATGAAAAAGTTTGTGACTTTTAGGTTAAGTTAACCTTGGTTATTTACAAATTATGTGGTCATACATAGTGATAAGAAAGTACCTAATACTTACAATTATCTCCACAAGTATCCTGGCGTCACTTTATTAACCCTGTTAGATTATTTTGAAGGTCTTATGTTATTAGTACATAGGGGCGATTGATTCGGAAAAAACTTCCAAACCGGTCTTCCATTCCATTGGGTTTAACGACAAACGAAAGCCTTAGTAGTTCCTATTAAGTGTTTAATGTTGTTAATCGTGATAGTTTTTGTAGGCGTGATGACGGAAAGATTTTTAGATTTTAATAACCTCTATTTGTAAACAAAACAATGACTTATTTGGCTAAGTGCGTTTCGTTCCCCACAAATCCTTTATGGAATGAAAATGTTTATTTTATTCTTCTCACTTTTATAACTTGTAACAATTATC
Organism: Peribatodes rhomboidaria; assembly: GCA_911728515.1. NCBI lineage: Eukaryota > Metazoa > Arthropoda > Insecta > Lepidoptera > Geometridae > Peribatodes > Peribatodes rhomboidaria. The sequence continues at coordinate 5,687,246 of OU452192.1, read as the reverse complement.
ATAATATTAGTTCATTTGATTAAACATATCGATATTTAATTATTTTATGCCTTTAATGAGCAGAATGGTCCCGAAATACGTTTTATCGATTTTACCGGTTTTTAGCAAGCACAGTCGAGTAAAATGGAACGTAATTTGAGTGAGAAAAGCCCATCTCATCTCATGCTTGTTTGAGAATACCACATGGTTTGTTTTTAGGAGATTCTCCCTCGAGTTCTAGGAATCGAGATCGAGATGAAAAAGTCCTATCTCCGAATTGGGCCCCTGTTTTGTGTCTTCTACAAATTAATTTAGGTCATAAAGATGGCTTTTTGACATAATTCCAAGATGGCAGACAACAGTTAAAGCCAGACTCCATACTAAAATGTCCGAACCCCTTTCGCAGTATTCCACACAACAGATGGCCATGATACAATGGATCAAGATTCATTCGGGCCGCTCTTCAAACGGCTCGGTGGCAGCAATGTGGATTCGCGCAGGTATTACTTACAATCTGCCGCTGGCCCACCGCGGCACACGTTTGCTATGCAAACACGCACGAGTAGTAGATAAGTGATGTCATGGCTACAAGCGTGGCTTGCGTGCCAAACGTACGCTGAAGTCCGCCAGCGACTTTACCCTAAGATTATAAAGAACGTAGGTCTACCTAACGTTATAAATTTGGACGTAGGGGATAATCTCCGGTACTACTGCGGTACTATTAACAATCATTGGGAAACGTTTCCGATCCGATCCCACAAATTTCAAACTCAAATTGTTGGAATCTCAGTCTACTTTTATAAACTTTGGAATAGGGAATCGAGTATAAATCCGATCGGAAGAATGAAATAAGTTTAAAACTTATGAATACAGACTGAAATAACTCAAATTATTCGATTTCTTTGGAATCCGAAAGGAAACTTCCTTTATTGACTAATAGGTACCTGAACCTACCTGAAATAATCAATTTCAGGTAGTGTAATAGCTATCGCAGAGCATACAGATAGATACTTATCTGTATGTTCTGCGATGTTCAGTAGCTCAAAGTGGTGCGTTTCTATGGCACTTATTATGTAGCGCTGTTAGTCAAATGTTTTTTAAAACCTATACCTGTCGATTTAACCCTCCTGTAAAGCATCGATCGATAATCCTGTAAATGGATATAGGTATAGGTCGCGTCATGTAAAAAAAACGGCAGTCAAGCTGCGCATTAGACGATTTATCGGTCTATTGGATAGTCTAAATCTATGAGGTAAGTATGAGGTACCATCCAATAACCAATATACGAAACCGCGAGATAAATGCTAGTTCAAAAATAAAGCAATATAGGCCTAGTACTTCCGTGCGCGAGTGTACCCATGCGCAAACACACCCTGTCCACTTTCGTATGACGTGAACTGTACTGGGGTACAGTGGTACACATAGGTAGCTGGAGAGTAAGGGACTCTCCAGCCACCTATGATCCATCTCTCATGTTACACCGTGTATACAACGTGTTGCTTTGCATTCCCGCGGACTTTGTAAAGGTAGTTATACTCCACTTGCAGAGTACGAATAATCTAAGAGGCAACCTTGAAATCGACAAAAAAACCAGCTGATCGTCAACAAAATGTATGAAACAGCTGCTTTTTTCGATTTCAAGGTTGCCCCATAGTTAACTCGTGCTCTGCTGGAGGAGTCTAACTACCTCCACAAATTCCGCGGGAATGTAAAACAACACGTTGTATAAACATTAAACATACACAGCATGTTACAAAAACCCTGTTGTATAATTGAAGGGCATGTATACACACTTATAAGTATTCATGCCAAAATACCAAAAAAATGCATTTATGGTCAATATCTAATTTATAGTAAGCATAATAATTATTTAATAATAAACCCTCCAGTTGATACTGGATGTGCACCTTGCGGATATAGCAGGGTTTTTGTCACACCCTGTATACAATTGTCCCAATACTCGATAACCCTCTATCACCCTGTATACAATTGTCCCAATACTCGAAAACCCTCGATCACCCTGTATACAATTGTCCCAATACTCGAAAACTCTCTATCACCCTGTATACAATTGTCCCAATACTCGAAAACCCTCGATCTCCCTGTATACAATTGTCCCAATACTCGAAAACCCTCGATCTCCCTGTATACAATTGCCCCAATACTCGAAAACCCTCGATCACCCTGTATACAATTGTCCCAATACTCGAAAACCCTCTATTCATCACCCTGTATACAATTGTCCCAATACTCGAAAACCCTCGATCAACCTGTATACAATTGTCCCAATACTCGAAAACCCTCTATCACCCTGTATACAATTGTCCCAATACTCGAAAACCCTCTATTCATCAGCCTGTATACAATTGTCCCAATACTCGAAAACCCTCGATCTCCCTGTATACAATTGTCCCAATACTCGAAAACCCTCGATCTCCCTGTATACAATTGTCCCAATACTCGAAAACCCTCTATCTCCCTGTATACAATTGTCCCAATACTCAAAAACCCTCTATTACCCTGTATCCAATTGTCCCAATACTCGAAAACCCTCGATTCGGTCTGTCAATAAATTCTATTCAGATTCCAGATTTCGAAAAAATCTTTGGAAGGCGTGTTCGGGCCGAAAATTAAGAAGTCCAGGCGCATCGTTCACTTTGGGCGGATGCCGTCGCTTTTCAACAGTCAACCAATAATCAACCAATGAAGATGAAAATAGTAATTAAGAGGGCCGCGACGCTCTGAAATTTCCATACAAACGCGAAAATTCAATACTCAAATTTCTTGAAAACTATTTGTCAGATTATGATGAAATTTAGCATGAAATTAACAATATCTCCGCCCTTATGTTCTTGGATTTTTTAAAAACGTTCTCAAGCGGAAATAGAGCTATGAAAATTTTCCGCATTTGTAAAGGGTCACTTTTGACTAATTTATTCAATAGATAGACAAAGCAAATCAAAAATCCTTTTACATAGGGAGGTTGTCTACATCATTAGCTTTTAAATGAATCCATAATACAAGGAACATTCTTAGTTATTTAAGAATGATTAGAGAAGTGCAAAAGTCATAAAAATATTAAATTCCAGTTTAAAGTAACGTGGTCGCCGGACGCTTTACGCCGGAACATACTTTACGCTGAATGTTCAGTTCATAGTTCATAATTATCCTTCGCAAGGCTTACTGTTCTTGGCAACGTAAATATCATTTACCACGCTGGTTAAAGTTTTGATGAAGTTGAAATAGTTGCATCTTTGGTTTGTAAGTATTTACGTGTGTAAGTTAATAGTAAATAAAAATAATAATAGCCAGGTTGTTTACTTTTCTTCTGACCTTTTGAGCGCTAACGTCAACAAGTAACATTATTAAAAGAAAAACAAAAACTTGGCTGCAAAATATTTGTACCCTATGGTCACTTTCACTATCAAGACGATTCAAATGACACCTCACATGTCGAAATACATCAAGCTGTTTAGGCTGTAGGGCATGCCAAAGAAACCATACATAATATACCCACATACTTACATACATAACCCTCTTTCTTGCGCAGTTGGGTAAAAACCAATTCCCGTGAGCTGGCCTGTCCAATCAGCAGCTACCGTGCGATCGTTGACGGTTGTAGAAATAGAATAGGTGTCAAAAAACTTATGAAGACCTCCTAAACGGTAAGTACTAAGGTTACCGTTGGACAAATATTTATAGAATACTAGTTGTTACCCGCAACTTCGTACACGTTTATTCAGAAAATATTATCCAAAAACCTTCCTCGTGAAATACTGTACCTCAAAGAGTATGTAATATAGATACTGTACCTAATTATTACATTTCTTCAAAATCCGCCGTGAAAAGCCTACAAACTTTCGATTTTATAATGTTGGTATCAAAAAAAAAATCTTATGGTCTCGTGGTTGGTATGGATAATTGAATAATCGTATATAAAAAAATATATTATACATATATTTAATACCGGAGCTCTGGTTTTTAGTGTACCTAAATATTCTACGCGTCAAAGTAAATAAATAACTAATAATACCTAATTATCTATTTTCATCAGAATCCGTTCAGCCGTGAAAAACCTACTTTGGTTGGTACTATTGGTATGGATAATAGGTTGAATAATCGTAGGTTTATAAATATTTCTATTATGCATATATTTAATATCGGAGCTGGTTTTCCGCATAGATTTTCTACGCGTCAAAATAAATAACTGTTGGAACATAAATTTCGAGAAAATAAAATTCTAGTCACCATTTAAAATTGATCATGTGACTATGTTATTTACTAGTTTTAGAGACTCGATTATTTCGTTCAGGCTGACGTCTAGTTTTCCTAGTTTTCTTCCGAATGTTGAAAACTTGAGTTCTAACAGGTTTACACTTTCACGGTTAGACCAACACCATTACCTAACCTTTACCTAACCTTAATTGCCTATCGCGGGGGCAGACGGTAATATACCATTTATTGTGGTATCAATACCCCTAAAAGCAGCACATTGTATTGTATATTGTCGAAGCATACATACAAAATGCGAGTTGCCCAAGTAGACCCGATATCTCCGCCTAAAAACACTTTAGGAAAAAAAAGCGCCATAAGTGTAAGCCATTAACCGATATTTTATTGAAACATAATAATACAACAAATATAATGTTTTACAAACGTATTGCATATTTTGCTAAATACATGATATTACAGGCCGATTCAAACTTTATGACGGCAGTGAAGTTAGGCGCGAAACGCTGCTCAGTAGCGGAAACGAAGGTACGCGAGCGACAGAGATATACACATAACTTATCGCCACGCCTTTCCCCCGAGGGGGCTGGCTGAGGTGTAATACAACACCCACAATCCAGACATTCAGTCCCAAATGTGACAAGGGGCGAGCCTATCGCCATACACCAGGCTCCAGTCATGTAGCAGACGACATACGCACATATGTTCACACAATGAACAAATTGGTGCGTGCCGTCGGCTGGGCTCGCTCCCTCTGGCTTGAGAGGCGGGCCTTCTCCAACTAGGCTATCATCGCCTATATCAGAGTGGCAAGACGCCCCAAAGTCTCGCTTGCACGCACTTCACAGCCGTCATTTAATTTGAATCAGACTATACCAGCCTGGAACAGTCTGAGCATATTTAAAAAAAAGCAATGCTTAAATTAACAGACATTTAACTTCTGCGCAAAACAAGAAAGAAATACGCAGTACTGAAAGTCTTGAAAACTTTAAGCATCGTTTACAAGAAATTTCCATACCCTTACCATGAGTTTTTTTGTTTTTTTTTTTTATGATTGAATGGGCCCACGTTTGACCACAACACACCTGATGGAAAGTGAGGATGCGGTCTAAGATGCAGCACGCTTGCCCAAGAGACCCAGGTTGTATCTATTGCTGAGTAGTGCAGATAGTTAACGTAAACTTTTTTCGTTTTCGTTTGGCTTCATACATTTAACTTAGTTCCTAACGTTTCCGCCAGAGGAGCTTTCTGAAATGTATGGAGATAAATGAAATTGAAAAGTTTAGATAAATATTAAAACTCAAGGTAAGGTTATCATTCATCAAAATAACGTACTTCAGTAAACTTCTCATACATCCTTCACATAGGCCACAAGAACATCAGAAACGGTCTAGAAAAATCGACCAATCTACGTTCAGCATTTCAAATTCTGCTTCCAGGACGGTAGTAATATTTTTCTTTAAATACAATTATGTGAGAATACAATATTTAATTGGTCGGCTTATCAGATGAAACTCTGTCGCGTAAAACACATGAATACTGAAAAATTGAATTTGTGCCCTGGATTTTTTGTGCACTATTTTTACAAGTCTAGATATTTTTTGGTCATTCTCTCTCTCGTTTGAAATGCCATAGGAGTGAGGGTGACAAAGAAACATCTCGTGCGTCAAGAATACGGCCCGCACCCCTAGCAGGCAAATTCTCGTCACTTTCTGTCGTGCGAGAACGTGACAAGGCTATGTGCAAACATATGTCTGTCTCCATAAAAAGAGTCGACATACCTTTGTCGCGTTGCGTTTGCTAGGCCTGCTAATGTTAGTTTTTAGGCTGCTTATAGGCCAGACATAGCAAAATAAAAACTAAGACTTTTAGACGATGTTTTTCTTGTTACTTTTTGTCGTGCGAGAACGTGACAAGGCTATGTGCAAACATATGTCTGTCTCGATAACAAGAGTCGACATTCTCGCGTTTGCGCACGCTTGTCTTAGTTTTTAGGCTGTCTATGGGCCACTGACATGGCAAAATAAAAACTAAAAACTTGTTGTTTTGTTATCAGACAGCATTTTTATACATTTTATGCAATAAAAAATTGTATGAATTTGCAGTTACCATTTATACCCGATAGATGGCGCTGTCCTGTTCTTCATACATATTTAGTATTTTAATTTTAAATAAATAGTGGAATTAGAGGGCGTATTGAAGCGTCGAACAGGATATACCATTAGCATAATTTTTCTTGAAAAATATGTAGTATGTATTCAATAGATTTATGTTAAAAGGAACAGTGTATATTTTTCTTAAATTTTTCTATTGAATACAACACATACTAAATAATTTTCAATAGAGATTATGGTAGTACATGGGGTACAGATTAGTTTATAGGCAAGTTTTTAACAAAACGTCTACTTTCGACTTACAGCGACAAAGTTCCAAATGCTTAATATTTTGAGCTGATTTTGTACCAATTTCATTCAAAATCGACTTCAACTACTCTCTGTCTCTTTCTTCAAAATCCGTAAGCACAAACTATTCGCATCTCGTTCCATTCCAATACGCAAGAAAAGGATGGCACTACTTTTAGACATGTCAAAGTTTTAAAAAAAACGGTGCAACGAAATCGTCGCCACGGAATAAGTCGAGACGCATATTTTTAAACAAAATTTGGTACAAAACGTTTACCCGTTCATTTACGTAAGGGACTGGATACCGGTAAATTGCTCGCGTAGGACAACATCTTATCTATTTAATTTAATTAATAATATAATACAATATTTGTCTTAATTTGGACTACGCGAGTGAAACCGGGATAGCAACTAGGCAAGGTTTACCTGAATTCATTTTTGTCACTTCTTTAAAATCATTTTTCGTTAAAGCAATTTAACACTTTAACCGGTAATTTCCAGTTTTAACCGATAATTACCATTTTAGCACAGAATCACCATATAAATCAATATTTTCTAAGTGCTGTTAATACCTAATTTATCCGGTTAAATCAAGTTTTAAACCATAGTTAACATTTTATTCAGCAATTTCAAAGTTTAACCCGGAAACACCTATTTTTCCGGTAACTTCTCAATTTATCAAACCGGTGACTTTAAAAATTACTTAGTACTTTTTAGCTAGACCTGCTAATACTAATCTGTCCAGTAATGTTGTTTTAACCGGTAATTTCCAAGCTGACTTGGTTATTACGTAGTTTTAACCGGTAATATTGTGTTTTAACCGGTAATATTGTATTTTAACCGGTAATATTGTTTTAACTGGTAATATTGTATTTTAACCGGTAAAATTGAATTTGTAATGGTAATATTGAGTTTTAACTGGCTATTACCGCTTTTATCCGGTTATATCCAGTTGCTACCCGGTAATGGCCGGTATCCAGTGCTCTACGCGGGTACAGCTCGTATCGACGGGCGGGTCTAATAGTCGTCGATGTCGTACAGGTTGTCGATCTCCTCGTCATCCAGCTGCATGGATTGGAAGTCCACTTTGTAGCGGAGAAGACCTGGGGAAAGGAGAAAAAATGAGAACATGGTATAATAATATACTCCGCCAGGCATATAGCATTCCGGTCACGTGGGCAACACGTAGTGACGTCAACCGATGCTTAAGCAGGACCGGAATAAGTGTTTTACAAACAGTGCGAAAGAGACGGTTGATGTCACCTTGTTTTTTGGATCATGAATGGGATTAGAAAAAGATTTCTTTACGAGCTGGCAACTTATCAACAGCACCGCTTGTTTTGCCAATTGTTCTAAAAAAAAATATTTAAAAAAAGTTTTTTTTTAAACAGTTTTTTTTCTTTTTTGATCGAGTTAAAAATTTAAAAGAACGAAATAGACAAAACACTGTATAAGTATTCCGAGGCTATACAACGTTTATTAGTAAGAGGGTATAGATAGGGGGTTAATTTTACAGGGTGATTTTCGGTAAATTGGAAACCCAAACGGTCAGTCTTTGTAAACTTCACTATGAACTACTTTTACATACGTGTCGCAGTCAAATTTACAATACGCGATTTTTGACAAATAAATCCGTTTTGTATAACTGCGGAATAGCGTTGACCCAACCTTAAGTAGGTTGAATAATTTATCGATTCAAAATGTATAATTTGATTTTATAGGAAAAAAAAAAGTTGTTCTTACTTATAAGTATGTCTTTCTTACAAAGGTTGCTGTTAACCAAAAATCACTCTGTATTAAAAAAATTTTACAAAACTTCGCAGGCAGTTTAAGACACAAAAAAAAATACAATTCGTACACACGGTTACCTCATATCCAGTAGTGTTAGCATGGAAAAAGAAAACCAAAGGTTATAGGTATATAGAGTTCAAAATCGATGGACAAACAGATGGGCGCGAAACAGAATGCATTTCTAATATAACTTTTCCGCCTTCCTGACCGGCTCGGTTTCGTTTTCGTTTTCAGTTTCTTTTCTACGTCGCTTCTATCTATGCAAATTCCTAGCAGCGCACCGCGTTTTCACCCGCGGTTAAAAAGTATCCTATGCGCTATTCTAGACTATAATCTATCTCAGTGCCAAATTTCATTCCAGATCTGTTCAGCCGTTCTGGCGTGAAAGAGTAACAAACATCCATCCATTCTTACAAACTTTCGCGTTTATAATATTAGTAGGATAAATATTAAGAGAGCTCGACTCAAGCTTACCTCAGCCTATGTTAGCGCTTCAAGCTCGCGTGTCTATATTGATAACTAGTATTCGGTACCCGGCGACTAGTATTGCACATCGACCTTTGAAAAGAGACTTCTATTTTGTAGAGCGTTATCTCTGTTCCACACAACGAAACTGTCGTGCGAAAGAGATAACGCTCTACGAAGCCGAAGTCTCTTTCCAAAGGTCGATGTGCAATATTTACTGCTGGGTACTGTAAGCGCTAGTTCAGACACGGCGGAAACCGCGCGGTAGTAGTATTGTTGTCCTTGTTATTACTGCGCATTAGACAAGGACTACAATACTACTACCGCGCCTTATGCCAGTCCGAAGTTAGTCTAAAGTGGTCCCCGGACTCTTAATAGACACGCGAGCGGACGCACGAGCAACCCTTAGCGGACACGCTCAGTTCCATTTTTATACGAAGAGAAGAAGAAAACGAGCAAGCCATGCACTTGATGGCGATATCAGGCAAGAGCCTTTTATATCAACTTTTTTTAATCAATTTTATACTTAATTCCTTAAGTTTGGACAAAAATATATCCAGTACCCGACGATATATATTGCACATCGACCTTTGGAAAGAGACTTCACCCTCGTAGAGCGTTATCTCTGTCGCACACTAACGAAACTGTCGTGCGAAAGAGATGACGCTCTACGAAGCCGAAGTCTCTTTCCAAAGGTCGATGCGCAATATTTATCGCCGAGTACCGTATTTACCTACTTATGACTGTTTTAATAAAATTTGTTGTTATTGTGATATGGTTGCGATTCAATTGTTTTTAGCAAGACTGTGATATGAAAAAAATGAACATCAAAAATTAAATCATTGACTTACATAAAAACCTTTTCGTTTGGTATGTCTTAGGTACTTGTTTTCATTGTTTTATATTTCTTTATTTAATTTTATTTAGCTGGAGCCTGGTGTATGGCGGCAGGCTCGCCCCGTCTGATTTGGGACGGAATATCGTCCGCCGAAGTGTGGGTTTTAAATACGTGTTCGAATCGAAAGGACATATAAGCAGAACGCACTAATAGCAGAAAGTCTTAAGAGCAAAACGGTATATTAGCATAACGTCCTACTAGCAACATGACCTAGTAGCAAAACGGCCTAATATCAAAACGACATGGACAGTCATGTACACAAGAAAAAACAGGTCATGTAAACATTGCCTGGGATATTATTAAAGAAAAATGCTTCTAAATCATTTCGATACGAACACTTATACACCTCTGCCAGTCCCTTCGGGAGAAAGGCGTTACAATTTGGTACGTTTTTGTTTTTTCAATTTTTGTCTACTTTGTATTTCGTATAGTCCCAAGAATCCAATACTCACTACTCAATAATGCATTGCTTCCAATTTTCAAGCAGGAAGCAATTCCAATTGCTTCCTTATGACACATGCAGTTCTTAAAGGCAAATCACATAAAATTGTATCACATAATGATAGAGTATGGCAACATTGTGCGGACTGGATTTATTCGGAGTTTTCGGCGTCGTTTATGGTGTCGTGATTCTGTATTATTTTCTAAAACTTGTGATTCTTCGAGTGTTAAAGTGTAATAATTGTGGATTATTAACCTTTGCTGATTCGACGAGTGTGCACGAGTGCACACATGATTAGGAAATGCTTCTTTTCGTGTTCTCTACAAAACTCGACTTAAAATTTCAGTAAAGTATCTACGGCTTTACTGAAATTGGAAAACGGAGGGATTCATCTCAACTTTCACCACCCTCTCCTTTATCATCTCATCATCATCATCATCAGACATGACAATTACTAAGGCATGACAATTACTAAGTTAGGCATTAAGGACTTTGTATCCAGTTGCCAATAATTTAAAAAAAAAAATGGATTTATTCTAACAAATATTTGTCGGTTAAGAATTCGTCATAGAGTATAAAAACATTTTTGATCAATTTTTCTTTTTAATAAATTTGACCTCATCTTTTATGTTTTTTAACTGTTTAGGCAATTCTTGTTTAGGGTTTGGGCCGGAAGCATGTATTTTTAATATGGAGGTCGGTAAATTAGTTTGTGTTTGCAGTTAGATCTTAATTGATAATGTCGCTGATCAGCAAGTTCTGGAAAAAAATAGGGGAATCCTAGTCAAGAGTTTACTAGTTTTTTACGGATTTTCGGTAGTTTAGTTTTTTAGATGAATTTCTTTACACTTGTTGCCGAAGTGGCTAGTTCAAAAAAGTTTTTACTTGACCTAGACTAAACCTAATTTTTCGAGGAGGTTAAAATAATATTCCGTATAATTGCAAACTTTTTATAATGAATGACAAAAACGTACTACATAAATGTAAAGTAAGCAACAAATCCTTACTTCTTAATAGGTTTTACTTATAAACGGTGCTTAAATTTAATCAATTTCTGTTTAGCACAGAAGTTAAATGACGTCACACCCTTTGGCTCGGGTCGACTAGACTTTTTGACGTCATAGAAAAATTAACCATATCACCATAGCATCAAATACAAAATCGTATAATATCCATAGAGAAGTCAAGTCAACTTCGTCTCGATATTTTGCAATTTCGTTTTTTAGACTATGGTGATATGGTTAATTTTTCAAAAGTCTAGCCGAGGCGAGCCTACCCGCCTGAGACGATTTTATTAGAGAATCTTAGCTCGTTGCACTAAATATAAGAATAGCTTAATTCCTTGCTTAACTAGCTTAGTCTACTACTAGCTAGCTCCTACTTGAATTTTTTGACTCGAACCTTATGCAATTCTTTAGGTGAATCTTAACTTTATGTGCTCGATGAGCGAATATTTAGCTAGTAGTTTAAAACTAGTTGAGAACTAAGGCAGTCCTTTTACATAGTGCAAGTGACCATGAGATTGACTGATAACATTTCGTCGTTACATATCGTGTTGCGTACCAATTAGCCGTATCAATTTAACGAGCCTAGCTGAACGCGCTGGCTGCTAGCCTTTTTTTTTAGGTCGACGTTTGACCACCAACTCGCCTGATGTTAAGCGACGTTATGATCTAAGATGGAGCACGACGACCTAGAAGGTACCTATTCACTCTAGCCTTTAAGAGTTAAGGTGCTGCAGACGAGCGTCTCACTCGTTGAATTGATACAGCGAACTGTTACAGCAAACGTTACGCGTACTCGATGCGTTACGAGGCTCGGGCTCAGTGTCTCTGGCTTATGACGAACACCGTCGTGAGTTTTTTCCTGTGTTCCGCCGGTATAAGTTTTAAACAACATTTATAAGTTAGACCTTAGTGGTCAGACGTTTCAATTCAAGCCGATTTATAAATTAAAAAAAAAAGACCTTAGAACCTTTTTGGCATTTCCAGACCCGCCGCCATCTTGATTTTTTATCATAGTTCCCGCGCACGATGTAAGTAATAGTCTTGCGCATAGTAGTTCGTGGCGAAGATCGCTCAGTTTAGGTCACCGCTCCTAAATGAACTAGTTCGCTCTTCTAGTTCGTCAGCTCCCAACTCGAATCAGAGGAAATCAGATCGTTCGCTCGTTTTGGTACTGCTCCTGCACGGGCACGCGATAAGATTATGGATTCCTGTACTTTAACCTAAAATTTAACACTATTGACTTTGAACAGCAAAAACTTCTGAATACCGAATACTGAAAAAGTATATTATTATTGTAAAATAATAATACCTAGGCAAATAAATACACTCCTTAGTTTGGTTAGTAAATAAAAGGTTTCGTTATTTTTAAGGTTTTTAATGAATTTTGGAAATAATCAACACTTACATAAACATATTAAGTATTGTGTTCCTTGACAGATTAACACATTACAAAATCAACATCAAAACAAGTTATAAAAGTAAAAGTAAAAATTGTCGAGTAAATTTTATAAAATTAAAAAAAAATTACATATTGCTATGTAAAAATGTCAATTTGGAAACTTTGTTAATCAATAATACACTTTAACACTCGAAGAATCACAAGATTTAAAAAAATTACGACAGCACCTTTTCACTTCCCGCCAAAAACTCAGTGTGTAGTTACATAGTGTCATAAAAGTCTGTGAGTTACACCCACTGACTGACAGACGGAACAACTGAACGAGACGCGGATGTGCAGTGAGTGAGCTGAGTAACGACTTCAGTTCGTTGACGTCACCCTTACTCATTCGGTCACGAACTAACGAACTAAGGAGCGGGTAATGACGGAGCTAGTTCGCATAGTTCATCAGTGGGAGCGCTCTTACGACCTAGTTCGTTCGCGAACTACACAAGGCTATGTAAGTAGTATTGTATATGGGTAGGGGACACTTTACAGACAAAACTTGTCAAATATATGGTACACGTGTGTATAAATAAATAAATAAATTCGAGACACTTCCACACACGGTCGCCTGACCCCAAACTAAGCAAAGCTTGTACTATGGCTGCCAGAGACTAATAAACATACTTAGATATTTTTAAATACATACTTAAATTGATATTAACACCCAGACATAGAACAAACACAAAAGTTCATCAAGGTGGGAATCGAACCCACACCCCCAAGCTCAGAAGGCAGGTTCACTACCAACTGAGCCACCGAGGCAGTCAAAATATATGTATATGGTTCAAGTGCCACGTTCTCGATGTCTGGAGAAAAGATCGCTAAATGAAAACTATGAAGCATTCCATTGTCAATCAAATTAATCAATCAATTTTCTAATTAAAATTTTGACATTTTATATAATTTCATTTTAACTGCTTAATTATTTTTTTTTTGTAATTTGACTTTCGTGTGTTGTTTTGTGTTGAAAGTAATTGATTTTATTTTATTACGACGTTTATGGGTAAAAGCCTGAAATAGAGAAATTTGTATTTTTTTTTTCAAATAACGCATTTACATAGTAATTAATATGGCTAGATATATTTTTACCACCTATTACACTGGCCTACAAAAAAAAAAATTTTTTGGTGCAGCTCTGTTCGCATCTGTAGTCGGTAAAGTAGTGTAAAGTATGAACTACATTGCTGCTACTAGATGTCAGCTGACAGCTCTGGTTTACCTACAATTCTTATTTTAATTTTTTTACGGTTTTATTCAAAATCAGTCCATGTTATAACTACTTTTATGACAATAATCGTATAAATTTATGAAGGCAAGTAATTCAAGAAGTTGCATTAACGATCCTGATATGTTTTGTTACATATGCGGTGAGTATATAATGAAAAATCAACGGAAACCGATTAATGAGACGGTAATTCGCTTGTATTCTGTATACTTTCTTCCTCATGAACAAGAGCTGCTATGAAAAATGTGACTAGTTTTCTCGTATCTGCTCACAAAATATACCCAAAATCAGGTCTAAAATCTTAGGCAACAAAATGAGTGTAGGCCAGTGTTATTTTGTGACACTTTAGGATAGGTACCGTTATATTGACATTTTGTGATTTTTAGGTGTCTTCTAGGTATCCATTTATACAACTTTTATTGCGTGCAGAAATATTGAAAAAAAAAAAGCAGGCGACAGGTGGATACTCCCAACTTCCATAGAAAAATGTTCGATCTCTTTTATTACTATTTATCATAGTTTATGTCAAGCTAGTTGTAGTGTACTTAAGTTTGAAGGGAATGAAACTAGATGGCGCTTTTCACAATGCTCATCATTTTTCCAACTTTTACTCAAATCAAACTTTAAAATGGACTATACTTTAGTCACACCCCGGTTTCACACGTTGGCTCCAACGCCACTCCTCCAACGTGCAGAAGTACAAGGTAGCATATTTTTAATTATTCTTTTATTGAATATTAAAAAAAAGTTTTTTGAAATGTCCGACCACGTCTTACTTTTTAATCACACCACACTCTACAGTTATTTTTACACAACTCTTAGTTATTTCATTGACAACAAATTTACATCGCTGGTTCTTGCCTCCATACAATCTTTAGGTCCATTTTCACCGAATCTTAACCGGTGGTTAGGTAACCATCTAACAGTTTATGAAATATTTCATTTAATAAAAGGTTTTTGTTGTTATTTGTATCTGTAGTTAGAGCACGTCATGTGATGTGACAGTTCGTAACTAAACATAAATATTTCTTTATTTTTGACCCAAGATGCAAAACAGAGGAGTGTTATAAGTGTCTGTTTGTCTATGTATCCTATTTGTGGCATCATTTTGATATAGTTTTTTTTTTTTCGTCTGATAGGATATGTCATCGAGTTGTCTTAACTACAATTCTCGGGATTGTTGTTAATTTTACAATTTATACTTGTATTTGTTTCAATTAAAGAAATTGTTAAATCTCTGAGTGTCGTCGCTGTGTATAATAAAGGTAAACACCTAAAGCTTGAAATAATTTGAAATTAGTTAAATGTACCAATCTAGGTTATTAGAATTTGTCAATAACAGAATAAATATTTTTCGGTCGACTGTTTAGTCGACCGTTTTACTGGCTTTGTTTTAAGCATCTGTTTAGATGATTACACATTTAATCGCCTGATTAAGTATCGGTGAAACGCGGCCCTAATTAAACAATTCTTCATAGCTGTCAATCCAAAATTAACATTATTTTTAATTACTAACTTAAAACTACAACATAATTGAAATCACTGACAGAACTGGAATATTTAATTGTTATTTTTTTACTTTTCAAAACAAAGTCTACAAAACGTAAGAAAAAATACATAAACACGAAAAAAAGCGAAAATCTTGTTTTTGTTACATTTTTTTCTTTTAGTCGTACACATGAAGTTAAAAAATTAACTTATCTTCGCTGAGTAACAATTCGTTAAAAATGTAATATATTAGATATATGTTTCCTACTTGCTAGTAAAATTGTGGTTTCTGGTAAAGCGCATTTTTATTTTGAATGAATATCACGTTATTATAGATAAAGACGTTAGCACACTCGCGAATTGCGAACGCGAGGCGATTTGAAATTGTCTAGAGAGGGTGAGTTCACCGCGAGTCGTGTAGCGAGTACATTGTGTCTAGAAAGACCATTTGGAGCATCTTGATACGTGACCGCGCTGTAGTTTGCGCGTAAACTGAACGCAACTAAGGAGTTTCTAATGTATCACATGCGCGAGCGAAGCGCCTTGTACGCGCGCGTCGCCGCGTCGTAAGCGACAGCGATACGGGACCACGTTTTCAATCTACGCTTTTTCAAAATAATTCTCGAACCTACTTTTTTGTAACCTTTCTTTCGCTGGTTTCACGGGTGTTTTTGTTTATTTTTAACCGAGATCCAAAAATACTTTTTTTTGTGTAACAAAGTTTTGTACGATTTCCAATTCAATAAATTACTATCTTTTAAAATTGAAAATTTATGAAAATTAAAAAAATAACACTAAAATTTTGACGTAATCAATCACAAACTCAATATCGTGACAACATTTTGGGATGCGATTGGTTAGGTTAATATTCCACTGTTTCTTTCGTTTCCGCTTCATATTAACCTGTCTCCGTCAGCGACTGTGTCGCAGAGAAATCGCAACGCTGATAACGATACTGAAATCGTGTTCGCAAATCCTCAGTGTGCTAACGGCATTACATTACAAATGTATAAATCACATGTTTCATATCGAATCTCAATTCTAGATAAACTTTTACTTATTTATAAGTCGCAAGTAGTTTCTTTAAATATTAATATTGTTTATTTATGTATTACTATTTAAAGGCTAACAAAATGTATTGCAATTAAAAGCTTGCTAAGTATATATATTTTTGGATGTAACGGGTTGACTGTTTGGATACTTGAAATACTTTTAATTGACATTGTTGACATTTAACTTATTGAAGAGCTGTCAAAAACAGTCTGTATTATTATTTTTTAAATGAATGAACCAAGATTCGAAAAATATGAACTGTACGGTCTCTCGCATGTGACGACGACGCGAACGAGCGCTCTAGCTCGTCACCGACTCGTCCGCTTGCAAATTCTCGCGCGATCTTCTTATACCGGCGGGCTTACCGCGAGTTTTGATTGTTCACGAAAACTTTTTTCGTTTTCGTTCAGCTCCATACATTTTGACCTAGTTCCGTAACTTTAACGTTTCGCTAGATGCGCTTTATTGAAACGAATGTGGAAATGCAGCCTTAACAAACATTACGTAAAATTTTGAACACCTTTTTCTTTACATATTTCAAACGGGAATTGAGTACTAAACACCCTACATCAAATATCTAAAGTGTTCAACCAGTCACCCTGTACATAATTAAAAATGATTAATTAATAATTTTAACATTTTGCGCTTAATTATATTTAACCACTGTTTTTGTTTTAAATTTAATGCCGGCTGTATACTCTCGCAGCGATATAAGACGCGAACAAGCGTGCCTCACGAAGCATGCTCGGTCAGTGAAGACCCGGCTAATTATGTTTTTCGCGACGCGACGATGTGCGAGCCGCGCAAAGCCTAACATCTGCCTGTACGAGGCCTAAGGCCTTCTTAGTATTGCCGGCGAGTCGACAATTATACGATATTGTACATAGAAAAATGAACCGTAAGTCAATTGTGTAAAGCACAAAACACAATAAAAATTGAGGGTCACACGCGATCTTCGACTTTTAAGCTTATTTTATGCTATGCACATTGACATAGGGCTCATTTTTCTATGTACAAAATCGTTGAATTCTCCTCGACTCGCCGGCAATATTAATTAAGGCTAAGGTTAATTATGGATATAGGTATAAAGGCGTAGCTACATTTTAGCGAGGTCATATTATAGTCAATACTAACTTTGATATATGTAATTACAATTTTGTTTACACCGTGTATTTTTCAACGAAAGACATACTCTATGATATCATTGTACAGACTGATTCAAACTTCATGGCAGCTGTGAAGTGCGTCGCAAGCGAGACTGCGTCGTCTTGCCTCTCTGTCACCCGCGTACCTTCGTTTTCGCTACTGCACAGCGTTTCGCGCCTAACTTCACAGCCGCACTTAAGTTTGAATCGGCCTTTAGTCATTATTACGACCAACTTTTACTATGATGCCAACCGTATAATCGCAAAAAACAGCTGTTCCATGTATTTTGTGGACGAACAATGAACTTCCATCCATCATCCATCAGCCATAGGACGTCCACTGCTGGACATAGGCCTCTCCCATAGATCTCTAATAAGACCGGTTGGTAGCGGCCTGCATCCAGCGCGATCCTGCGGTCTTGACAAGGTCATCTGTCCACCTTGTGGATGGACGTCCTACGCTGCGCTTGCCGGTACGTGGTCTCCACTCGAGAACCTTTCGACCCCATCGGTCATCAGCCCTTCGTGCTATGTGCCCTGCCCATTGCCATTTCAACTTGCCAATCCGCTGGGCTATGTCGGTAACTTTAGTTCGTCTACGGATCTCCTCACTCCTGATTCGATCTCGCAGAGAGACTCCGAGCATAGCCCTCTCCATCGCTCTCTCACTATGGGCCTTATAAATAAGCTCTACTAGAAGTTATTTAGAGAGACCACGACGTCAACAATGAACTTGAACGTTTCTTATACAACAGCTAGTTTTTTTTCGCCATTTCAAGGTTGGCCCATAAAAAAAGTTAGTCATAATGATATCTTAGAATACGTCCTTCGTGTAGAGATACATGTTGTATACAATTTCGTTAAATTCTCTTCGACTCACCGGCGATATAAATTAAGCGTTAAGTAATCTATTTATATGTTACGGGCAATTTGATTAATGGGGCAGTATTAATATGGACCGGTCATTTTAATAAATAATGACCAAAGCGTCTCTCCTGCTCGACTCCTCTATCAAAGCAAATTAGACTTGGATTGGTTAGATAGGTTATTTTCCCGAAACCTCCCCCCCCCCTACATGACTAAGCTAGGCAAGTAGTCAACGTTGTCGATCCAAGTCATTCTGCCTATACAGACCGGTCATTATTCATATTGACCAGACTTCTCAAATTGCCCGTAACATATACACAGATGGTAGTTACATTTCAGCGAGGTCATACTATATTCAATACTAACTTTGGTATAATAATACTTTCATATAATAATATATTAGATATAAAATTTCCTTATAAATGACGCGGGATATAGCTAAAGAACAACACACAAACTTATGTACAAGACTTTAAGAAGCGGGATCAATTTTTGTGTACGACTAAAGAAATTAAGGTCTGTGTATCACGAGCCATCGGAACGCTGCCTTAATTTTTTTTTTTTTTAAAGTTCGTATGGACCGAGTTGCTATCTTGGCTAGCTGTGACGCGCGCGACCAAATTCTTCTTGTCACTTTTTGTCGTGCGAGAACGTGACAATGCTACGTGTAAACATACGTCTGTCTCGATAAAAGAAGTCGACATACCGTTGTCGCGTTGCGCATGCCAAGGCTGCTGGTGTCAGTTTCGAGGCCACCTGAATGTTGAACCCAACCTGGACGATCTCTGGGTTTAAAATGACCGCTTTGAGCAATTCATCTAACAACGATTCATAGACTTATTTTCCGGCAGATTTATTAGCAATTCTGCTTATTTTCGTCCAATAGTCTACTTATTCAGTGAATCTTTTATACCCAACCCAATTCATATGGATTTGTTTGTAAATCATATTGCCCGACAAACGAACTAACAGCGAAATGAACCGCAATAGAATCAAATTATGGTTCGGAAAAGCGGCCGTTTTAGACCCAGAGCCTCTGCATTGACTTGACAGTTGACTAAAAACCGGGGCCTACAATTTAACGTGTAATCTGAGCCACGGTATCGCTCAGCCGTAATACCACTCGCGGTCATCCGAACATTATTTAAAAAAAATCTTACTAAAGCTATTGGTCCTATAATTGCTAAGCTATAAGCTATATAAAGCAGAAAAACTTTGTTAAGCGTATATTTACGTCATGAGCTGTATCTTTCTACAACGTATTTGGCTCAAACGAGCCTGTAGTCGATTATGATTAAGAAAAATCGAGTACATTTAAGTAATTATTAAGTGGAGTTGTAAGAGTAGTGGCCCGCCGAGTGCCTTACGCACAGCAGGTGTGCTTATGGACCAACATACGAAAAGTAAGTCTATGCCGCATTTATAAGGTCAACCTTTTTTGATTCTTGAAATTCAAGCTTGTATTTCCCGGACATGTGATAAGCAACCCTGCATTGCGTAAGCTAAGGTCGATTTTAGGAAATTCTAATTTCGCGGACCGCACGATTAGGTGCCACTCGACGAGTAGAGGGCTATTATTTTCGTTCGTATTTCACAGCCTATGATTTTCGGTCATTTTTTTTATTAGTAACACAGTCATTTACAATCGGTGATTGTGTATCTTTTTTTAGTGTAAGTTTTTTTTATTGAACCAGTAGTTACGGACATTTCTTAGTAACACAGCCAGTGACAATCGGTGATTGTGTATCTTTTGTTTAGTGTAAGTTTTTTTTAGACCAGTAGTTACGGAGATTTATTAGTAACATAGCCAGTGACAATCGGTGATTGTGTATGTTTTTTTTTGTTTAAGTTTTTTTTTATTGGACCAGTAGTTACGGAGATTTATTAGTAACACAGCCAGTGACAATCGGTGATTGTGTATCTTTTTTTAGTGTACGTTTTTATTGGACCAGTAGTTACGGAGATTTATTAGTAACATAGCCAGTGACAATCGGTGATTGTGTATGTTTTTTTTGTTTAAGTTTTTTTTTATTGGACCAGTAGTTACGGAGATTTATTAGTAACATAGCCAGTGACAATCGGTGATTGTGTATCTTTTTTTAGTGTACGTTTTTATTGGACCAGTAGTTACGGAGATTTATTAGTAACACATCCAGTGACCATCGGTGATTGTGTATCTTTTTATTAGTAAAGAGTTTTTTTTTTATCAGTAGTTACGAAGGTTACCTTTTACGAATTGGGTTCCAAGTCTCAAAGTGACGTAGTCGGGTGTCAACTCGCTGGACCTTGTTTTTTTTCTCACGACCTAGCCTAATAGCCTTACCACACGCACTAGGTTTACCACACATTTAACTGTGCGTACTTAACTGAGGCCTGGCGCGTACTTAACTGAGCCGTGTCGTAACCGCAAGTCGAAAATCGTGCAGCCATGCCGTGGGGTTGGCGCGGTGTACACAAACCACAAGCTAGGAGTTCAGTGTTCCTGGCCGGAGCAGTTAAATGTGTGGTGAAGCTCGTACGTGAGGTAGACCTATTAGCGGCTTGACAGATTTCGTATTGCTAGGTGCTTCGCAAGATGTTGTTAGTTTCGTCTTTGTATCCGGAGTGTGCAGTCACATTTTGCAGGCGTTTTTTTTTTAACCGCCGACGAAAAATGTGGGTGGCTTTTTGTTTAATGTGTATTTCTGTAACGTGTATCGGTAGCGTCGTAACTCCCAAACGGGTGAACCGATTTTGACAGTTTTTTTTTGTCTTGTGTCAGGAGTGTTCCTACAGAGGTACAATTGGGTTTTTTTTGTATATATTCTATAATTGTCAATATATTTTTTCTACTTGTTATATAGCCGTCTTACTTCAAGGTGCGTTTACTTTTTTTTTTTTTTTTATTACATAATAGGTTGCGTTTGACCGCCAACATGCCTGATGATACGCAGTGATGCGGCCTACGATGGAGTACGCTTGCCTAGAAGAAACCGATTCACTCGAGACTTGAAGACACCCAGATTATAAGTGTCAGGGAACACACAGTCTATTTTTTTTACACGGGCAATTGTTTGGGCAATTATTGCTCGGCAACACGTATGGATCAACCTGGAGCAATTTTAATAAATTGCGGCAATTGTTTTGGCAATATTGTATCTGATTGCTCCTCACATTCCACGTTGCCACACGTCACCGACATCAATTGCCGCATATCCCAGAGGGTATAGACATTTATCATTGTTTTCCTATCTCGCTTGCACTTATTGATTCAGCGGTTAACTACGTCTCGCTTTCGCTGGAAGAGCGTGCGGCGGGCGGATGGCAGCGACGCTGTACATTGCCTCTTTTGTTTCATTTTGTTTTTCAATCATCATAACAAAACCGGTAAAAATCATCGCTGGAAGAGAAACGTCACCCGTCGAGCGATGGTTCTTCAACAAAATTACTCTTGTTTTAAAAGTATTGCCTAGTTTCTTGGACTTGCTTCAAATAGCTCAATATTCTCGATGCAGAAGATTATGCCAAATTGCCGCTTGGTGCCGTTGCTGCATATTGCTTGACATTTTATACGTCACAATCGACCAGTTGGACAAAACTGAGCAACTTTAATAGCCCGTGTAAATGCACCTTTACACTTCTTTTTTTTTTTAATCCGCATAATACATCCAAGTAAAAATCCTAAATAGATAGAGAAAGTAGATTCAAGGATAATTATCACAATAATAATTAATCATCACAAAACATTTTCGAAAAATATCCTTAAGACGTACAGTAATTGGAAGAAATTGTTCACAGCGATAACGCTGCCACTTATTGCACTAGATTTTAAGCGTATTCAATCCTCTGTTTTTAATTTTTGTATGGTATTTATAGTAAGAAAATTCAAGAAATTACAATGACATTGTAGTACAACTGAAATCACCAGTTCTTCATCGTTACATAGGTCAGTGAAAACCTGAGGGCAGCGGGGAATGGGACTTTTCAAATATATAAATAAAAATCTTTTGAATGAGACGGAGACCAGAGAGGGCAAAGCGGAGGTTGAAAATATATTTTATGTCTTAATGCAATCTAAATAAGGTGTTTTTTAATGCTCGAAGACCAACCTAAGAGCATCATGATTGCTCTTGATACTCTGAAATAGATCCTCAAACATTAAAATACACTTTGTTCCGATGAAGTAAGATTTCGAAAATCCCGTCTTCCGCCGTCCGGCAGTGTGCGCTGACCCTAAAACGCTATGGAATAAAACCATAAGAAAACAGCTTCCGACGCGCTCGTGTGTTTTTGATGGAAATATTTAAAGATGAGTGAAAAGCGAGATTTTTTGCAATTTTTTTTTTCTTTTTTTTTTTTTAATAATCGTCGAGGTCGACATCGTCGAGCGGTTCGTCTAGTTGGAGCGATTGAAAATCAACTTTGTAACGAAGGATTCCTGTGTTGATATTTTTTTTTTAACAAAAAAATTAAACATTTTTTTTTATATTTGTAGTTGATCCATCGTCGTAGTCCAAGCAGCAAGAAAGAGAAAGAAAAACAACACATTACAATATAGAAAGAAAAGGTTAGTAGCTGTCTGGGAAAAAAAAATTATAAGCTTAGGTAAAAAGAATCTTTCATTCCAGTTCAATAAATATACAAGATCATTGTTATCATGTCTGTACATATATATTTAAACACCAGAAGTCAATCCCTATTTCAAAATTTTGCTAATACAGTATTAGATTAGCAAAATTTTAAAGACTGATTCTTTACATCACATCGAACAACTTTCAACTATGGGACCAACACAGAAATCGCAAAAAAGAATCATCCAGTCCATACAAAAAGTTAATTAACGGGCAACAAAATGTGTGAAATTGATTCTGTTATTTTTTTTTTTTAATGTCATTGCTTTTGATTTTGGCTAGCGATTTCATGGTGGGACCATAGTTAAAGTTGTTTGATACGATGTAGAAAATCAGCCTTTAAAATATTGCTTGTTTATTATAAAGAAAATGCGAACAATAGACATATTAGCTGATTATCAGATACAGGCCGATTCAAACTTAATGACGGCTGTGAAGTTAGGCGCGAAACGCTGCGCAGTAGCGAAAACGAAGGTACAGTACTCGGCGATATTGCACATCGACCTTTAGAAAGAGACTTCACCTTCGTAGAGTGTTATCTCTGTCGCACACTAAACGAAACTGTCGTACGAAAGAGATAACGCTCTACGAAGCCGAGTCCCTTTCCAAAAGTCGACGTGCAATATTTATCGCCGGGTACTGTACGTGGGCGACAGAGAGGCAAGACGTCGCAGTCTCGCTTGCGGCGCACTTCACAGCTGCTATCAAGTTTGAATCAGTCTGTTTCAATGTGTATTGTTCCCATAAAACTTATTGCCCCTATTTTACAAGATACTGGATTGTAATACACCTATAGTGCGCGCCAGATTGATTTAGGCAAAAGTTTTTTTTTTTTAAATACATTACTTGTTAAAAGTTATTGTGAGAACCTTTAAGATCACTATACCCTGTACTAGGTCTCATCAGAGCCTGTTTTACAAGGTAAAATTATTTTTTTACTTTAATTGACTGTGCATTTAGCCTTATTGAGGGCCAATGTGGATCGAGATAACAGGTCATTGGCCCCTAGACAGTCTAATCGGGTTGTAAGCATTTAACACACAAATTATACTTATTATAGAGCATTTTACAAAAACCCTGTTGTATAATTGCAGGTCATTTACTCACTCTTATAAGTATTCGTGCAAAAATAACAAAAAAAATGCACGTTAAAAATAGCAAGAGGAAAAAAGCGAATTTCACAAAAATGTTAACAAATCTGCACCATATTGGCGGCTTAGCGAGCACGACGCGAATAGTTCACAAATAAAACTGACGCGATTAGTGCCTGCGTTTACGCTTTTAGGAGGGCGGAGCGCGATATGTGTGCATTTGTTTATAGTCAATATTAAATTTAAACTATTACCTTTTTTAGTTTTTTTTTTTTTTTTATAACAAACTAGGCATGCGTTTGACCACTGACTCGCCTGATCGCGTTGCTGTGATCGAAGGTGTAACACGCTTGCCTAACACCTATTCACTTTACTCTTAAACACCCCCGGATTGTATTTAGGTGGAAATACAGACGCAGGCAATTTATTATTTTAATGAGCATAATTGCATCCTCCGGTCAATACTGTATAACCTCACGGACATAACAGGGTTTTTGTAACACCCTGTTTATTGATTATTACTTAATATTATTTAAATGCTTTCTATCTTTTTTTCTAAATATGTATTTTTACAATACTTCCTCTTTTTTTGGTTCAATCAATTTGGCACGAACTATAGTAGCGAGTAAATTTGCTTAATGTAAGAAAAAGATATAATATGTAGTACATACCACCAATTCCACCGAACCCTCGTACA
Source organism: Peribatodes rhomboidaria (assembly GCA_911728515.1). Taxonomy (NCBI): domain Eukaryota; kingdom Metazoa; phylum Arthropoda; class Insecta; order Lepidoptera; family Geometridae; genus Peribatodes; species Peribatodes rhomboidaria. The sequence goes on along the minus strand of OU452192.1, from coordinate 5,662,412 downwards.
AACTGGCTGCCCTCCTGACTCTTGTCGGTGATGATCTCGAGCGTGGCTCCGAAGGACTTGTAGTTGTTTGCGAGCCACTCCAGCAACGGCTGACACTCCACCAGCTCCAGTTCTACTCCGCTCTGGTGATGGAGAGGATATTCTCTTAATATACCAGCTTCTTAGCTATGTATTTAGCTTTGTATTGGAGAAATATTTTCTTAAATGAGACCGTTAGTTTCAGAGACAACAAATTCAACCAAAAATCATACAATCTATTTACACTACTTTTTTTTTAAAATTCCATTACATAGGGAAGTTGTCTACATCATTAGCTGTTAAATGAATCCATAATACAAGAGAAATTCTTAGTTACTTAAGAATGATTACAGAAGTGCAAAAGTCATAAAAAAAATTGAAATTGCATTTTGTCACTCTGTAGGAGTTTAGAGGCTCGTCAGTATCATTACTCGCTCACTTCACTCGTCTTCTTCTTCTAGACGAAATGGCTCTAAAATACCTTAAGCCAATGCGAAGTTAGTCTAGGTCGCCTAGGTCGAAGTTAGTTAGGTCGCCGGACTCTTAAATAGATATTAACACCCAGACATAGACCAAACACTAATTGTTCATCACATGAATGTTTGCCCTAGGTGGGAATCGAACCCACGCACCCACGCTCAGAAGGCAGGTTCACTACCAACTGAGCCACCGAGGCAGTCAAATGTATGGAGCAGCTGATTTTAGTTTTTCAATTTGAAGGAAGTCCCAAAGTAAAAGTTGTATGATGTAGAGAATCAGCCTTTAAAACTTTGCTAGTTTACAGTATTAAACATTTCTGGGTCAAAAATATAGTTAACATGTTTAATTGATATAAAATGAAATGTATTTATTTAGCAAATAGCACAAGGGCTTCAAACTCGACTCAGCCAGTATGTTGGGGTCCTATTTGTTTATTGTTACTGTTGAAATTGTTTACTGTTCTTGTTGAAGTTATTTGTTGTTTTTGTCGAAATTGTTTGTTTTTGTTCAAATTGTTGAACTTGTTTCCAGTCCATTTAAATAATTCTTTCTCTAATAGAAAACTAAATAACCAGTGTCATAGGCAAGGCAAGCGAAGCCGCGTGCAGACGAGCTAGTATGTCGTGTTCTCACCTCTTTGTCTGTGAAATGTGACTTGTCCTTTTCTTGTTCCGGAGTGAGGTGGAGAATAGTTTCGATGTTTGTGGCGTGAGATTTGAGGACGTATCTGTAAATTAAAATATTTATAGTTCAGCGGTATACTCTATTTAGAGCAGAAAACACACCAAATGCAGTTGCAGTCCATTCCGTGTGCATGCTGTCAGTTTGTCATTGTCAACGAGCAGTTCGTTTGTTACGCATTGTTCTGTAACTGCTTTCGGTGTAGTCTTTTACAGAATTTCATACTTTACTGGACCTTGCAACCTTGGACTGGAATGCACACGGACTGCACCTGCATTTGGAGCGCTCCAGCCTTTACTGTATAGCATGGTGGGGGTGACAGCCATATTTATTTCGTTTGTTGCAAATTTACTACAGATAATGATGATTCCATATTTTAGCGTTGTGATATTTGGGGCTCTGTATTTATATTTAGATTTAAGTCATGACTTGTTTATCGCGGCAACTTTCAATATTAAAAAAGGAACGATTTATCTAATGTCACCCGCACTATCATATGTATATTTTTTTCTAAATAGACATCAGTTGTATCGGCCTTACCGCCTTGCTTTGAATAAGGCCATAATAATGTGTGTTTTACCTCGGGCGGCCTAAAACCTCTGACATCAGGGCTAGCCACTCGGCCTATACGAACTTGCTTGCTCGCTTACCTCTGAATGTCTAAGTTTTCCCAACAGATGAGTGTTTCGACGGAGCCCAGCTCGAGGGCCCGCAGCGTGTCGTCCACACCGAAACAGTATTTACCGGTGTCCTGGAAATTTTTACAAAATAAAGCTAATTAGATGGGAGTTTTTGTTGGTTGGTGTTGTTGTTGTTGGTGTTACGACTTTAAATGGGAGTTTTTGTTGGTTGGTGTTGTTGTTGTTGTTGTTACGACTTGGGGAAGATAAACAAACGCAACAATTGTTGGTTTATCTTTGTTGTTGTAAGGGTTAGCGAGAGAAGAGTCTACGCTTTGCCTTTGGCAAAAACTTTCGCATTTCCGGCTTTCGCATGTCCGGCTGTCCTATAGAGGACAGCCGGACATGCGAAAGCGTTTTTCGTTGCGTTCGAAATACACAAAGCATTTTTCAACCGATTCTCTTGAAATTTTGTGAGTAGGTTCAATAAAGATTTTTTTTGTAGAGTCGATTTTTGGAAAATTTTCAATATAGCGGAGATGCTAGACTATGTGACTGAAAAAGGGTAACTCCACTTTGTCTAAGTGTCAGCTGGTAGGTTCTGCAATATTGGAAACTTTGTAGGACTTCATCCCACCAGCTCATTGAAGTGAGACCATTGGAGAAGAACACTTACAGAGTCACAATCTCTAAGTAACAACGGACCAAAATCGTCTGAGCATCGCCATACACACCTAGACATCATTTAGGTACATAATCGCAATACCACACTGGCAACAATTTAGACATAACGTCGATAGTATTATTCGGACAGTTTGTTCAGTAGAAGACCTTGACATCGCGCGGCGTTATAACCGAATCGCGGTTGGCTTACTGACTAAAAAGTCGGCGCAATGCGTAGCGTGCGCCTAGTTTCGGTTAGGACATTTTTGTTGCATGTTTTTTCTCTGTAAGGTATTAAATAGGTTGGAAACATGGTCATGGTTCGCGCCACAAGGATTGAAACAAAAAAAAAAGCATATTTGAAGTTTTACCTGTGAGATTTCATCAAAGTATCTGCCGATGAGTTTCTTCTCCTGGATGAACTTGACGTTCTGCAGAGACTCAGCCGCCAGCTCGATAGCCTGGTTGAAGCCGTTCTCACCACCGTACGATACATCCACCAGTTTGATAATCTTGGCTTGCAGACGCTGGGGGAAGAAAGGATAATTCAGAAAATGTGTACCAGGTGATTGGTGATCACTACAATTGGTTTTCACTGGTAAGGGAACGTACCCATACTATGTGACCAATTTCTTAAAAAATTTTAACCCCCTTCCCACCCCGCCCCCCTCGGTGAACATCTGTACTCTATACTATGTGATGATAGATTTTCGTTCGAAATATGTAAAAAAATTGGTGCTCAAAATTTAACCAATTCCTAATCAAAACTAATCACACTCAATATAATAAAGGCGAAAGTTTGTGTATGTTTGTTACTTCTTCACGCTCAAACGGATGGGCGGATTTTAATGAAATTTGGTATTGAGGTAGCTTATACCCTGGATTAATACATAGGCTACTTTTTAACCGCGGGTAAAACCGCAGGGCGCAGCTAGTAATATTATAAATGCGAAAGTGAATTTGTTTGTTTGCTTGTTTTTTACGACTAATTGCTCAACCAATTATCATGAAATTTTGCGTACACGCTTTCAGCTGGGGTATAGAAAATTACATGTACCCCAAAAATTACAGGTCTCAGCGGTAACGCGGATTAAACCACAGGACGCAGCTAGTTAACTAATAAAAGCAATCATTGTGCAACACGCGAGAATCGAAAACCCCATTTACGCGCTTAAGAGGTTCTCATTATTGAACCTGGAGGGCTATTCTTACGGAGTGAGATTCAATCTCACCATGCTTCGTCCTTGTTGCTCTCGTTTGAATAGTCATAGGTGTGAGAGTGACCAAGATAAAATCTCATCTCATCTCACGCGTAGGAATAGCCCCACTGACGTGTTTCAATCGCATTCGGCGTTTATACCAAAGTAGCGCTCACAGCGTAGCTTGACTAGGTGTTCGTGGCTGATCACTGATGCTAAGCAACGGACGACACGGTCAGTCCTAGGATGGGTGACCGCGGGTAGCATTTACAACTGAGCGCTACCGTGACTCGGATGACACGTTAAAATGTAGGCCCGGTTGTTTGTTCTATGACAACAATCGTCAAGTCATGTCAGAGGCCATCGGACGGCCTAGAAAATCTGACATGGTTTATTTGACATAATATGTCAAATAAACCATGTTATGTAATTACTGTTTTGACATTTCTACACTTTTGTATTGTTTGACATTTATTGAACTGTGACGTGTAATGGAGTTATCAATAAATTCTGATTTCTGATTGCTGGCCACTCGACCTATACGAACTGGCTTATCAAAGAAAGTACGCGCGCGCGTAATTCCAGTTTTATACAAAAACATAAAGAAGTTCTATTTACATTTTTTAGCTTAAGAGTCCGGCGACCACTTTAGACTAACTTCGCATTGGCTTAAGGTATTCTATAGCCATTTCGTCTAGAAGAAGAAGAGAGCGAGTAATGATACTGACGAGCGTCTAAAGTTACCTCCAGAGTGACAAAGTGCAATTTCAATTTTTTACGACTTTTGCACTTCTGTTATAATTCTTAAATTACTAAGAATTTCCCTTGCATTATGGAATCATTTAACAGCTAATGATGTAGACAACCTCCCTATGTAAAGGAATTTTTGATTTGCTTTGTCTACCTATTGAATAAATCAGTCAAAAGTGACCCCTTAAAAATGGCGGATATTTTTCATAGCTCTATTTTCGCTTGAGAACGTTTTTAAAAAAAACCAAGAACATAGGGGCGGAGATAGATATTGTTAATTTAATTGTACATGTTCAATTTCATCATAATCTGACAAATGGTTTTCAAGAAATTTGAGAAGCGCGTTTGTATGGAAATTTCAGAGCGTCGCGGCCCTCTTAATTAATTCACTTACAGGGTCAAACATATCGGACTGCGACAGCTCAGTCTTGAAGTCCGCAGAACCGGCCAGGATCAAGCCAGCCACATTCGGCCGGTCGGCACTTATGAACAGCTGCGTGGCCACTTCAGCCACTTTGCGGACGTAGTTGTGTCTCTTCTCCATACGGAGACGGGCGAAACGCAACGCGGACTGACCTCCTCTGCCGTGCTTCTTCGGAAGATCCACGGTGAACTTGTGGAGGACCTGGAATTTGTTGATGTTTGTTGTGTAAGCAATGATAGCCTAGTTGGAGAAGGCTCTCCACTCAAGCCAGAGGGACCTGCCAGATGGGCTTCTATCAGAGCCGAAGGCACGCACCAATTTGTTAATTGTGTGACCATATGTGCGTATTGTATGTCATTTGCTACATGACTGGAGCCCGGTGTATGGCGACAGGCTCGCCCTCTGTCACATTTGGGATTAAATATTGTACGGCGAAGTGTGGCTGTTGTAATACACCTCTGCCAGCCCCTTCGGGGTAAGGCGTGATGATATGATAATGTTGTTGTGTGATTTAATGAATTAAATGAAGTAATAGTTACGATCAAGTTGAAAAAACCACTTTCCAAAAAATAATGGCCTGATGAATAAAGTAGACATAAAAGTTCAAAAGAATCCGTCAACTGATCATTACAATGGATTTTCAGACACAGGTTAGTTCTAAAAAATCCACTTTGAAAAAAATCATGGATAAAGGAAGTAAATGGACATAAATCTTTATATCTATATCTATATTTTATATTTGACATCTTATTGTATTATTTGATTTTATTGTAATGTAACTTTCTGTACTTACGAGTATATGGACTTGGATTCTGAATTAAATTAATTGAATTGAATTGAATAAAGGTGGAAATAGATCCAGCAATGGATCTTCCTAGTGGATTTTTGTGGACCGAGGGATAAAATTTTGCATACACGTTGTCTGGGATACAGATAAGAACATAGGGTAGTTATTATCCCGAAAAAATTAACAGTTCCTGTGGGACTGCAGGTGAAACCGCGGGGCGCAGCTAGTTCCTCTTAAAAATGATTAACAAAAAACCCCTCACCTCTCTAGTATTCCCCTGCAGCGTACCAAACAAGGCTCCGTTACCATCCATCACGATGAATCCAAACTTATTGTCATCAGCCAGCAACGCTGTCAGGGCTTCTGTGTGGAACTTATTGTCGCAGAGGTAGAGAGACGTGTTGATCGGCTTGAAGGGCTCGAAGTCGATGTTGACCTTCTTTTCCTTGCCTTCCTCGGTGACGATGGTACCGCAGTAGATGACCAGCCCGTTTGGCGGCACTGGAAAGTAAAACACAATTTTGTTACACACAAAATTGAATATAACAGAATTATCTGACGTAGCGCTGACGTCTATCGCGAACGTCTGCCACACGCACACGCCAGCGCTGTTCACACTGACTGTAGACCGTTTAGAATACAGACGAGCGAGCGGACGTCCGCGTAAATTTTAGCGGACGTCCTTAATAGACATTGGTCTAACTCTGAAGAGTTGACTTAAGAGGGCCGCGACGCTCTGAAATTTCCATACAAACGCGCTACTCATATTTCTTGAAAACTATTTGTCAGATTATGATGAAAAAAAAAACATGTACAATTAAATGAACTATATCTCTGCCCCTATGTTCTTGGGTTTTTTTTAAAAACGTCGTCAAGAGAAAATAGAGCTATGAAAAATATGGGCATTTTTAAGGGGTCACTTTTGACTGTTTTATTCAATTGGTAGACAAAGCAAATCAAAAATTCCTTTGCATAGGGAGGTCGTCTACATCATTAGCTGTTAAATGAATCCATAATACAATGGAAACTCTTAGTTATTTAAGAATGATTACAGAAGTGGAAAAGTCATGAAAAAAAATGAAATTGCTCTTTGTCACTCTGTAGGTAACTTTAAAGGCTCGTCAGTATCTTTACTCGCTCTCTTCGCTCGTCATCTTTTTCTAGATGAAATGGTTACGGAAAACCTTGAGCCAATGCGACAGTGAGCGCCGGACTCTTAGTAGACATTGGTATAACTCTGAAGGGTTGAATTAATTTGAACTCCCGCCACGCGCGGTAAAGTCTGTTTTAAAACAACATCAATTAGCATGCCAGTTAGCGTTGTTCAGTCCTCATTTTCAATACAGAACTGCGAGCGGACGTCCGAGCGAGTTCGAGCGTCCGCTTTTATTTATTCAGATACTTTATACAGATTATTGTTTATGGCATTGCAGCCTAGTTGGAAGATCCGCCTCTCAAGCCAGAGGGAGCGGGTTCGAACCCAGCCGATGGCACGCACCAGTTTGTTAATTGTGAGCATATATGCGTATTGTGTCATCTGCTACATGACTCGAGCCCGGTGTATGGCGACAGGCTCGCCCCGTCACATTTGGGACTGACTATCGTCCGGCAAAGTGTGGGTGTTGTATTACACCTCTGCCAGCCACCTCGGTGGAAAGGCGTGACGATTTGTATGTGGGCATTTCTCTACTAAATGGAAAATCGCTGTCCCAAGTAAATTTTATATGATTAATTCCATCTTATCCATTTTTTTTGGGACTAATATGGACAAAAATGTGGTATTCTTGGTTCACCATTGCTCATTAAGTAATTTATTATAATTGATTTCGAGAAAAAAAACGTTAAACACCTCAAAACACAGTCCCCTGGTATGTCCCTTTTCCAGAATTACAAGCATTTATACCTATATATTTAATACTTTGCCATTTATAACTGAATAATAAATCATATATTGTTTAAGAAGATTGTAAGCATCTTTTAAAATTATAAATTATATGTCTATAATATAAATTTATTTAAAAAAATATGTACGAAGGCTGTCCTTAAATTATTATAACAGTCCCCTGGTAAAATTTCAAAACGGCGCGTAATTCACTTTCGGTATTGGTCCGATACATTACGATCGTGAAATGGAACGCAACCGGTGTAAAATTCGTTCGGATGTATAGGTAACAGACAACCGCCATTTTCTCAGTTGGCACCACTGCGTTTCGGCCATTAGTAGAAACAGTCCACTGGTGAGTATTTGTTTTCCTATTTCAAGAGTTTTATTTAATATCATTTGTTTAAAATAGTTTATTTACGAGTATGTCTTCACATCTGTTTTACAAATGTGATATGTTTTAAAGATTTTGTGTTATTTAGTTTTCAAGCAAAAAAAACAGTTCCCTGGTCAACAGTCCCCTGTCATTTCATTGCACAGGGGACTGTTCTTGATCTCAGGGGACTGTTTTTTCAAGTTTTGTAAAGACTTGTATGCCAGACAGCGCATTAATCTGCTTCAACGTTATCATAATATATCCTTCTTTTTCGTAGGGAATTGCTCAAAATGCCACCTAAAAAGAAACTACCCAAAACAAGAGAAGAAATATTAGAACAAAAACGTATAGCTGAACGTTTGAGATATCAACGACTTAAAAAAATGACCCTCAAAAACAAGAAAAAATTAAAGAAAAAGAAAGGCTGAAATACCAAAAGAAGAAAGAAAAAGGTAGCAGAAAGTTGGCTAAGGATATGAGTCGTCGCGAGCATAAGGCTGCTAAAAAGACTTGGACAGAGTACGGTTCTAAATATCGCCAAAAAAAAAAGAGCCATGAAAGAAATAACGAATAATTTTGTGAGGGAAAATACACCTGATTACATTGGATCAACATTAGAATGCCCGGCGCCTTTAAGGTCGTCAGAAAATGCACTTGTTGCGGCAAGAAAGAAACAGGCTAAGAAGAAACGTGCGAAGATATTGAAAGACAATAAGATTCAAGAATACAAACAGAGACTGGAAAAGTATAAAAAGAGATTGCAACGGTTGGACCAAAAAATTAATAAAAACAGTAAAAAGGATGAGATATCGATAGTTTGCAATTTTTTACAGACTCTGAGTCAAAGATGTCCTTCAATCACATTATTTACAGTTGACGATGATGCAATTAAAAAAATGACTAAAAATATTCTGAAAGACTCCAAAACATTGAAAAGTTTCAATGGGACTCTTAAAATACATCAGATTAAGGGGATAATATCACGAAGCCCTTTGGGGTTGCCACAAGGCACTGCCAAACTTATAATGAAAAGCTTAAGCTGCCCTTGTGAAGAAGAATGCCAGCATTTTAACCTAGGAGTTACGAACTACGAAGTGGCAAAACTTCGCGTCGAGGATCTCTACACAGACTCCGATTCCGAAGACGAAATCCCGCTAGCTGGCCTTTCAAGACCATTTGAAAATTCTAAGACTGATTTTGAGAATACTGCGGAACCTAGTACAAGTGGCCAACAGCAATCATATTATAATAATGGTGATTATGTTTTAGTTAAGTTTATTGTCAGAAACAGGAAATACTCGTATCGTTATGCTGCTGTTGTTATAAAGTAGATAATGAGGACGGCGAATTAACAGTGACTTTTATGAAAATTTGTGTTACCAAGGGCTACAAGTTCAGAATTGATGAGAATGATATGTCTGATGTCGGTTTTGACCAAATATTGGAAAAGTTGCCAGATCCGAAGGTAACCGTACAAGGAAGTAGTTTATTTTATAGTTTTCCAAAATCAGTATTGGTCTTTGAGAAATAAGAGATATTTCGTTGGATAGTAAGATTGATTTTTAGTAATATACTGTGCCATTGATCATTACTTTAAGTTACTTTAAAAGTACAAGTGTTTCCTAGTTGTAATCCAAAATGTTTGTTGTGATAATTAGTTAAAAGAGGTAATGTCTATTTTGTTTATTTTTAATAACATTCTAAAAGCTGACTTATGTCATACAATCTGTATTTTAGAAAGACTGTTAAAGTAAGTTGATTTTAGTTAGTTTATCACAAATGTTATCAAAATGTCTTTATTTAATAAGTGTTCTTCGTTATGATCTCGTTGATTATTTAAGTAATAATTACACATTGTAAGTGGTAATAAAAATAAAGCTTTTATTATTAAAACTAATAAAAATACTAGTTTTTGTTCTTAAAATCATTCCCCTGGTTGGTCACAACAGTCCCCTGTCTGAATTTTGCACAAAACTGTCCATAACTCAAAAACCAAGTGGAAAATGTGTAGGCTTCTTTAATATATATATTTGATATACTATTGCCTTTCTTTGTATTGACAGACATTCTCAACATTTAATAAAATTTGCTTAGGACAGTCTTGTATGGATGAGTTTCCAAATAGCAGAGAAACACCCATGTATTATTTATACGGATATATTATCAAACCTTTAGTGTAAAGTTTCAGTCGATGCTGCACAGACGTGATGGCTCCCAGGACGGAGAGACGGTTCACTCGCGACTTGATGTTGGACGCTGTGCCGAACTCGTCGGCCAACATCTTGGAGACCCGAGAGATCTGATCCTTGGGAGGTATGATCAGTGAGATCATTGAAGTGCCGTTGCTGAAATGAGAAAATTAGTATTTTCAAATGTGACCGCATAAGATCTTGTAAACTAGTTATTGCGTCCGCTAAAACTCGCGCAGACATCACATACATACATACACTCTAAAAAACATAACCCTTCTTGCGTAGTCGGGTAAAAAAATAGTGTGAGCGCCGCTAACAGGCGGACCTACGTGACAAGTCCGCGCGAAAAATAGCTGGACTCGGTCACACTAGTTAGTTTGACCGCACTAGACTAGTTTTTCAAGAACTACCCTCATTTGATGACATAAAACTACCGAAGCTATTTTTAACAGACAATAATCTTGAAAGTATATGGAGTTTTTTTTTCAACAATAGGCTTGCACAGTAATTACAATGCGTAGCAATTATTTCGCATAGTATATTAGTAATTTTATCAAGCCTATTACAAATTTGTAGGATGAAATTTTAAAGGTTGTAGTGTATCAGTAATTTTATCAAGCCTATTACAAACTTGTAGGATGACATTTTAAAGGTTGTAGTGTATTACTAATTTTAACAAGCCTATTACAAATTTGTAGGGTGACATTTTAAAGGTAGGTGGTGGTGGGATGATACTGGCACAGGACAAAAATAGATGGTGCGCTGAAGATGATACTAAACTTGTACTCAGCACTTCAGCCAGCAGTCAAGTGGGTGAAACTGAATGATGATGATGATGATTTGGAATCAGATTGAAAAAACAGGATACAGCTAATTGCTCATATGACTACTTTCTGACTATTCCTTTTATAACTAACTAGCTGCGCCCCATGGAACTGCTTATTTTTTTGGGATAAAAAGTGCCTTACGTCCTTTTCTGTAACTTCTATTCAGAGTATAGATCCAATAATCTTCCTCGTGAATTACCTTAACTAATTATCAAACTACATCAAGATGCATTCAGCTGTTTAGCCATGAAAAGCCCACAAACTGACAGATAGTTTCGATTTTATAATTTCAGTATGGATTAATTTATACAGAAGATAACAAGGCATTAGCAGGTTAGATTGTAAGGAAGTTACATGTTTGTTGACTGAACCTTGATGTAATTTTACAAAAATGATGGATGAGCAACCTTGATGTTGGCACGTACTTACATCATAGCATTGTTTTATGATGGTGCCGCTTAAATGTTTTCTCACATGCACGATTTGTTTGTTTGTTTGGCGGGGCATTTCCGCACTTAGCCACCTGATTGGGGTCATAGGAGAGTGAGGTACCCCTGGTATTCGTTTTTAAGTTGCTTAATTGACTCTGGCATAGCAAACATACACACAACCACTCTCACAACCTTAGGCATTTATGAATTAACTAGCTGCACCCCATAATTTCAACTTTTCAAAGTTTTCCAACGGAAACCATTAATTTTTTCAGGATGAAAGCTACCCATGTTCTTTTCTGTACTCCTGCCAATGTGTTCGCAAAATTTGATAATGATAGCTGAAGTAGTCAAGGAGTGAAAGTGTAACTAACAAACAAATAAAAAACTAACTAACTTATTCTTATTCAAGATGGAAGTGAGGATATATGATTACACCAGAACCAAACCAGGAAACATTAGGGCATCCCACATTAAATATGTATTGTTTCCAAAAACCAATTGTTTCCATCATTTTTAACCACTCCTAGATGTGACAAAACTAGAATATGGATATGTTTGTCTCTTTCTCACTGGATGGAAAAAGTGGAAAGGTAAATTGACTCCAGCTCAAGCCCTGCCTAACTAACCTGCCTGCTAACAAACTGAAGGGTGTAACTAATGTTTATCCTTTGATAAATTATATGTCCAGATGGACTGAAAAAATAATTGCATGGGCCAAAAAAAAAACAGCCAACTGCTAGATTCTAAATGAACAAAATGTATAAAAGATATACCCGTCATGCACACTAGTATAAAAAAGTTGGCTTCTCACTTTTCGTTTATAAGCAGTTTGGAACTCTCTCTAGACATTTAAATACTCATAGTGTGTATCTAGTATTTTTCAATAATTCATGAATATGTCTTGGCAGCAAGCATTACTCATGCATGCAATGTTATGCAAAATAAAACATTGAACAATGCTGCATTTTAAATTGAAATAACCAGCCCCTGCCATGCTGAAGACTGTAGTACCTAGCTATAGGGATTTCTCAATGTTTTATGTGTCTAAAGACTACATAATTTTATAGCTTTCATAACATTTTATAATATAACTGAGTGTCCTTTGTCTTTGTGAGGCAAACTTCGTTCCCAAGTTATATGAAAAATAGTTCATCCATTTCGTAGTCAAAAAGAAAGCTTGTTAGCTGTTTAACAGTGTAAAAGTTATCCTACTAATATTATAAATGCGAAAGTTTGTAAGAATGGATGGATGGATGGATGTTTGTTACTCTTTCACGCCAGAACAGCTGAACAGGTGTGGATGAAATTTGGCACAGAGATAGATTATAGTCTAGAATAGCACATAGGATACTTTTTAACTGCAGGTGAAACCGCGGGCGCAGCTAGTATAGAATAATACCTATGTATTTATAAGTCACATTACTCAAGGTGAATATTCATGGAATGTCCATACGTCATACGGCGTCAACGGACGCCATAGTGACGTCATCACAACAAATTTTCCAACAACGAAAATTGCACCTTAATAGCGAAACTTCCGCAATGTTAATTCTTCTAGTAAATCGATGTTACCTAGCTGAATTCTAACCTACAATTTAGCTTACTTTACCTAGCGATTAAGTTAAAAGCTTATTATTTAGCATTTTGTGCGAAAACTATCGCGTGTCGTAAGGTTGATATGATTCAAAAATGCATCTAGTCATGAAGCGCATGCTTGAAGTTTGACGCAGCCCTGCTGGCAACTTTGCAATGCCAAACTTCGTGTACCAATATCCATAATAGGTACTATAAATCACTAAGAACATGTGCTACCTTAGAAAAAGTTACAAGATACTCACCCCCTGGCCATCTCCAAGCTTTTGATTAGCTTTTTGATTTTCCAAATCTCGACATTGCGATCTGCGGACGATTCTTCAGACATTTTGGAAGGGTATTGGGGAACTTAGCACAGCACAAAAACTAACTATAACGTATATTTAACTAAAATAAAGTCTTGTAAACACAACACCAAACTCTCAAAATAAAGAATAACGAAAGAAAGGGGTCCCAGGTGCAGTTATAACTGCCCAATACCAGATCAAACCGGACGTACGAGACGACTCGCGACTTGGTTCGCACACTTTCTAGTTCACATTGACTTGTGCCCGAGCTCTTACTTTTCTTCTAGTACGAGGATTCTTTAATTTTTTTTTTATACGGTTACTTCTAAGCATGTGGAACACAGAAATCGGACATTACAGGCGAAAAAGATGACGTTGGACAAAATATCGAACGAACACCTCGTCGCCCGTCGATGAAAAAGAAATTGTGGAGAATTTTTTTTTGCAATGTTGCCACTATTTAAAACACATGGCGTCACGTCAGTGTGCTGTCAAAATGATCTTTTATTTTTTAACAAAATTGTTCGTGAACACAACGGAACTTGACGACATACAGAGTAATTTTATGTGTTTTTCCCGTAGGCAGAGAAAAAACAAGCCATCCATGGTTTTTACCAATGTGTTATTTAATGATATTTTATTTCAACAAAGGATGACTAACAATCATTTACATTTTATTTTAAATAGCAGCACCAAGCTACCTGTCAGCCATGAATGTCTGTCAGCTTTGCCATTTCAGCTAGTGAGGAGCGATCAGAAAATTAGAAAATCGACTTTCTATTGATAAACTTATTCGTTTAGCATAGCTAAATCAAAAGCTTGTTCGTTATGCATAGCTTGATTTATGGGGCAGACATTTATGTTATACATTGTAATTTAGTAATTTAAATAGTTTTAAAAATGTCATCTTGATGGCTGTCCCGCGCATCATGCAATGCTTAACAAACTACAGCTGCACCCCGCGGTACAGAGGATATTTAGATAATGGGTTAATCCAGGTACCTCAATAAAGCCTCGGTAGCCGTTGCCTCGGCAACCACGGTGAAGCCAAGAGGAATCCGAGGTGGGGCCGCTTCTTGGGGCTTTTAGCTCCAAAGCCCACATGGAAGCGGTCTAAGTAGGGTGTGGGCCTGTATGGGCAGACCCACAACTGAGGCGGGCTGCAGTGTCGCATGTGCAACACTGCAACCGAAGGCTGGAGGCCGCGGCGGGAGAGGACTGTTGGTGTGTCGTTGCCACTTTCCCTACCTTCCGTGGCCCAAACGGGGTTGCTACCGTTTGATGGCGGACGCGGTGGGGCCGCAGAGGAAGAGGCGTGTTGGTGTATCATTGCCGCTCTCCCTATCCTCTGCGGCCGAAGTGGCAGGCGGCGGGGCCACTCATCTGACCCGTCGCATGGGGACCATGGGCGCCTAGACACGGGTGCTGTCTGGCGCCCACGGGCAAATTGGTCCCCGAGGAGGTGGATGATGACAATGTGTCTGGTGTTCGATACATCGTCATCGAGGGGAAGAGAGCTTAAGCTATAGGAGGTGCCCGAAAGGGCTAGCGCTGTCGGGGCTGCGGAGGAGTCCGAAAGCGTACCCGTTGCCCCGACATTATGCGCCGAGGTGGAACACCCTTGGGTTCTTAGTGGGTAGGCCGTCAGTGACGGGATTCCCACATAACCACTCTGTGCCCGCACCCGGGCTGTTGGTGGTATCCATAAAGGATTTTCCCAAGGTAAAAAAAAAAAAAAGGTACCTCAATAAAACTACTTATTTATATCAGCAAAGCTCTTCCTTAATTAGGACAAATAGGACTATTTTGTGCTACTGTCTATAAAAGCTGAGCAAAACACAGAAGTGTCCAGTTTTTTGCTTGACAATATGGTAATATTTTAATGTCATTGCCAAGTCAAGTGCATGCAAAAAACATGAAAATAAAAGGTTTGGGGCTTGGGCGTGGAAATGCAGGTTCATTGACCTTTTTAAATCGATCAAAATCACGATTCATCCGCTATTGGATTAACAGAACAGCACTATGGTCAATTCAAAGTGTCAGTTTTTTATTTGTCAATGTCATTCAGGTCAGCCGTTTAATGTCATATGCTTGTCAAATCGATTGTGGCACTTTGAGGTTAGGTTAGGATTTCGCAATCACTCCCGACGAGATGTTATGTAGTAGATTTAAGCAAATTTTACTCTCAAAAGCCACTTTAAACAATAATGTACAGTTCCGCTGTTTCATAAACGCTCGATTTGTGTCGAAAAGATATGGCTTTGAAGGTTTCTGGTCATCATTGACGAAGCACCGAAAAGAGCTCCATAAGATGAATTCTTTTCGCTTTATCTTTAAAGACCTAAGTATAAATAGGCTGTGGAGCGTTTGGACACGTAGTGTGATTGTTGGGCGAGTCGTTAGAAGGTGTAGAAAGGACAGAAGTGTCCGCGAAGTGATTCACTGCTTCAGACAGACATTCTTGCGGCCTCGAAGGTCCCTCCTGCTCTACGCGACTGCAGCTTGCAAAGCGAGCGAAAACGAGGAAAAGCCTGGCAAGGTGCAGAATTGCAGCAAAGGCATCTCTGATAAGGAGCTAGAGGTACTGCGTCAATGTTTTTAAACAAAAGGTTTTGTTTACATAATGTCAATGGCAAGGTCAAATCAGATGAATGCGTTTTACAGGTAGTCAGTCCAACTTTGAGGTATGTGCCTGGATGTAAAACTAGTAGGATAACAAAATAAAACAAATAACATGAACTTTAAAATATTATAAGGCATAAAGTTTTGTAAAAATATGTCTCTGTTATACCTACCTACCCATAATTCTTGAAATAGACATGTTAATATCTAATAAGAATTTTATAGTAAAACTTATCTATTTATTTATTTATTTATTGCTTGGATCATATTCTACTGCCCTCTATATTTCAACTTTACCCCTATTACTAATGAATGCTGTATACCTTAGGAATAGTTATACAGAGCATTACATTTTTTGATTGAGTTAGAAATTTAAGAGAAATAAAAATACAAAACTCTATTTAACCCATCGAGGGGCACCATAGCACACGGTCTGCGAAAATTGAATTTCCATAAATGGACTATTGTGTGCAAAAATATTCGACCTCATGTAAGCAGCATAAACTAGCTTTTCAAATGTCTTTCCTTAAGCACACATGGTGTGTGTAAGGCACTTAGCGAGTTAAGTAAATAATAAATAAATTAATAATATTCAGGACACCTGCACACACGGTCGTCTGACCCCAAACTAACCAAAGCTTGTACTATGGTGGTCAGAGACTGCCATACAAATATATATATTTTTAAATACATACATAAATAAATAACTAACACCCAGACATAGAACAAAGACAAATATTCATCACATGAATGTTTGACATAGGTGGGAATCAAACCCACACCCTCTAGCTCAGCAGGCAGGTTCACTACCGACTGAGCCACCGAGGCAGTCAAGATTTTAGTATTTATTTATTTTAGTATTTTGAGACAATACAATATTTATTAGTATACCTCTTTCTTATTCAAGATATGAGTGATAAGTCCTGCACTAATGCTCTGCTAATGTTGTACTGACATTTCTCCCTACCACCTACCAATCCAACTCCTTGAAATATCGAGGCTCTGGGCGCTGCCGTAGTTACAAATACAAATACAAATACAAATATCTTTATTAGCCAACCATTTGCACAATACACAAGCACTGTGGACCCCACACTTGGAAAAACCAGTATCGTGGGCGTCCACTTGAACGACACATTAAATTAAAGGCAGACTAAATTATTTTTGAGATATAATCTAAATGTTACACATTTTACAATACAATGTTAATAAACCAGATTGGGCAGACTGTATGAGTGACTATATTTATTTACAAACAGGGTGATTTTAAGTGTGTAAGTGTGTGTGTGTGTGTGTGTATGTGTGTGTGTGTGTGTTTGTGTGTGAAGTGCGTTATGTTGGGTAGAGTAGTTAAGGAGAGAAAAGGAAAGGGGAATGGGAATTTGTAGGTAACAAATTAGTGGGACGCAAACACTAGGTTACTTGTGGCTAAATAAGAGTTGTTCAGTTTTGTCGTAAGAAAGTGAGCGCAAGTAACACTCAAGAACTCTCTTGGCCTCACGGACTGTGCTATGTCGGATGTCACAGACTCGAAGAACTCTATTGTAAACAGCTGTAAACAAGAAATTAGGCAGGCGCTGAGAAAATACCGATTTCAATTGAAGTTGCTCCAAAAGTGTACATCTTTACAATATCGTAGTTGAACATTACTTATCTGCATACTAATATTAAAAAACTTATTTCTAACAGGCTCTCCTGCAAGAGCTCGATGGAATCGAAGAGTTGGCGAAGCAGACCTTGTACTGTGAACACTGTGAAAAAAGAATAGTCATAAATAACCAGCACCCAAATATTGTGTATTGCCCGTGAGTATGACACCTGTTTTTAACTTTAGTAACTTCAACAAGTTACATTATTATGAAAACAACAAAAAACCCAGCTGCAAAATGTTTGTCATATCCACTATCAAGATTATTCAAAAGGCATGTCAAAATCCATCAAGCTGTTCATGCTGTAAGGCATGCTAAAGAAACCTCATACATTACTTTAAAAAAAACACAAAAGTAGTGAAGTGAAGTACACTGATATAGGACACGCATTGAAGGTCACATAAGATGAACAGAAAATAAATAAATTTAAAAAACCCTCGAATAGCTGGATAGCTAAGAAAGAAGAAGAAGAATAGAAGAAGAGAAAAAGATTAGCTAAGAACAGTCCCTACTGATTCACCTTCCAACCAAAAAAAAAACAATATCAAAATCGGTAGGAGTGGAGATTTCAAGCATTAGCAAGCAAGTTCTTATAGGCCGAGTGGCTAGCCCTAATGTCAGAGTTTCTAGGACGCTCGATGGCTTCTGACATGGCTTGACGATTGTTGTCATAGACTAGATTTTGACTGCCTCGGTGGCTCAGTTGGTAGTGAACCTGCCTTCTGAGCTTGGGGGCGTGGGTTCGATTCCCACCTAGGGCAACCATTTATGTGATGAACATTTGTGTTTGTTCTATGTCTGGGTGTTAATATCTATTTAAGTATGTATTTAAACATATTAAAGTATGGATATCAGTCTCTGGCAGCCATAGTACAAGCTTTGCTTAGTTTGGGGTCAGGCGACCGTGTGTGGAAGTGTCCCGAATTTATTTATTTATTTTTATTTACATAGGGAGGTTGTCTACATCATTAGCCTTTAAATGAATCCATAACACAAGGGACATTCTTAATTATTTAAGAAATAATAGAGAAGTGCCAAAGTCATAAAAAAAAAATGCACTTTGTCACTCTGTAGGTAACTTTAAAGGCTCGTCAGTATCTTTACTTGCTCACTTCGCTCGTCATCTTCTAGACGAAATGGCTAAAGAAAACCTTAAGCTAATGTGAAGTTAGTCTAAAGTGGTCGCCGGACTCTTAAGAACTTACTTGTTAATTATTTTTTGCTTTTCTGTTTTTTCGGTGCTTTTTATAATATTGTAATTTGTGCTTGTTCCAGCTGCAAAGATTCGGAGCCCCCTCAAGGGTCGCCCGACGGCTGGGAGCCCTACATGGAAGCGGAGGACGTTATCATCTGGCGCAAGGAATATAAGAAGGGCAAAGGCCTATTTGCTTATAAAGGTAATTGACTATTCGATTAGGGGCCTACCACTAAAATTACAATAATATGAAAAAAAAAATTACAACCTCCTATGGTGGAAATTCCGCCAAAACGCACTAAGCGTTTCAAGTCAACTTTTCTTGTAAGAACTGCAGATGTGTGGAACTCGTTGCCTGCGTCTGTCTTTCCACCTAAATACAATCCGGGGGTGTTTAAGAGTAAAGTGAATAGGTATCTCTTACACTTGATCTAAGCCTTGTTTTCAAGGCGCCTATTGAGACTTATTTCTATGGATTACTTTACTTCTTTACATATATCAGAGAGCTTACTATGAGATCTTATTTCCTTGGTAGTTACGTTTCCGACGCTGAGCGACCGCGAATCGTATCGCTGCGCAGTAAGGTTGAAGGTCGTGAAGCGTCGAAAATAAAATGTAACCATACAATTTTAAATCGTATCGCTATAATAAACAAATTTAAATCGTATCGCTGCGCAATAAGGTTTATGGCCGCGAAGCGTCGAAAATAAAATGTAACCATACAATTTTAAATCGTATCGCTATAATATGCAATTTTGAATCGTATCGCTGCGCAATAAGGTTTATGGCCGCGAAGCGTCGAAAATAAAATGTAACCATACAATTTTAAATCGTATCGCTATAATATACAATTTTGAATCGTATCGCTGCGCAATAAGGTTCATGGTCGCGAAGCGTCGAAAATAAAATGTAACCTTACAATTTTAAAGTTCGAATTTGGGCTTAATGGGACGAAGGGCTATGGCGATATGCGAGATAACCAATAAACTGGATTTTGAGGGGAAAAAAAGATTCGATTTGAAAGTATTTCAGATCACTACATAGTATAAAACAAAGTCGCTTTCTCTGTCCCTATGTCCCTTTTTATGCTTAAATCTTTAAAACTACGCAACGGATTTTGATGCGGTTTTTTTTAATAGATAGAGTGATCCAAGAGGAAGGTTTATATGTATAATAACATCCATTAAATAGTGGAGAAATACTGTTATTTTTGAGGTTTCTAATGTGATGTCGTTAATTATCATTTTTTTTCCGCTTACATTGCAAACGCAGGCGTAACCCTACGTGATTTATCAAAATAATGTACTAATTATTTGTACACATTGAAAAGTTCTACAGAAAACTCTGCGATGGTATATGTCTATCTCTCATGGAAATCCCACAATAATTTTTTTTGTCATTTACTTTTTACGACAAATAATGGCTAATTTAACCGCGGGTTTATTAATGAGTTATGAAGAAAACATTTCTTATTTAAAAAAAACCGTGAAAACATCCTTTTTGAAGTCGGTCACTAAAACGAAATCATAAAATAAATATTCCATCACATTATCTAAAGTACCTCACTTAAGTATACCATTAAACTTAGAATCATAACAAAAATTACTATGCTGATAGCGTCACAGAATACGTGCCGTAATCATAATAGTGTCTGCAAAATAACATAGGCTATTAGGCGTTTTTCCACTTGTTGGGACGGCACGGCAAGGCACGGCAGCCGGGAACGCATAAGAGCCGGTCCAAACCGAACAGAAAATGCTCGAGCTGTTTTTGACGTCATTAGCCGGGGCTCCACTGATCGACATGCCACGCGAGGCATCTATCTCAGTCTGGAGCGTGGTAAGCCTAGCAGCCAGAGCGAGATGAAAGCGTGGCTCGCGAGGCATGCTTTGTTAGTGGAGACCCGGCTATTGACAAATGAACCGTATCACAACAGCCTTAGATACAAAATGGCATATTTTATCAACAGAGAAGTTAGCATCGCTGCGATGTTATGCTAATTTGTATTTTAGGCTATGGTGATATGGGTAATTTTGCAAATGACGTCAAAAATTGCTCGAGCATTTTCCGTTCGGTCTGAACCCACTTTAAATGTATGGCACGGTTTTTCACTTCCCGGCGACGGCAACGGCACAGCGGCCTTGGACCCTATTCGAGATATTTTCTGGTCTTTGTCGATCTTTGTCTCTCCCGTTTAAAAAGGTATAGGAGTGAAAGTGACCAGCGCTATATTCACAATCATTCGGATACATACGTTCTGTTGTTTGAATCTCAGTCTACTTTTATACATTTTGGAATAAATAATCAAGTATAAATGCCATCGGAAGAATAAATCATGCTTAAAAACTTATGAATGCGGACTGAGATTCGAATAGTTTTTCTTAAATTTTAGAATCCGAACAGAAACGTTTCCGAATGATTGAGAATATGGGTACAGATCTCATCTCACGCGCCAAGAATAGGGTGCCTCGATCCCACCAAGAGAGCTATTCTTATCCTACGCGTGAGATGAGATGAGATTTTATCTTGGTCACTCACGCCTATGACGTTTCAAACGAGAGCAACAAGGACGGAAAAGGTGAGATGAAAATCTCAAATATCCGTAAAAGGCCCCAGCACCGTGCCAGGGGGGCTATTCCTGCTCGTGAGATGAGATGAGATTTTATCTTGGTCACTCTCACACCTATGACTTTTCGAACGAGAGCAACAAGGACGAAGAAAAGTGAGATGAAAATCTCAGATCTCCGAATAGGGCCCCAGGCCGTGTCGTGCCGGCTAGTGGAAAAACGCCCATTGACCTTGGCATGATATGACTTGATGGCTTGTTTATTATTATGTAGGAGCTAAATAGAAAGAAAAACTCTTTCCCCCTCGCTAATAAACATTAATAGCCTCGGAATAGTAATACAGTGTTTTGTATAATTCTTTCTTTTATATTTTTAATCTCAGATCAACCTAGAGAATAAGATGGCGCACGGTGTATGATCTAAGTGAAGCCAAAAACCATTGAAAAACTACGCTACTGTTGTATATATTCACAACACGCACACATTGACGCAAAAAAACTACGCTACTCGCTCGGTCATTCTTACTTCGACATTATCTGCATTGGTTTATGGTATAATTTCGTGTACATAAATTTAATATGCATAGTGCTTTATAAAAGTGTGGTCAGGACTACATTGAGGTTCTTTTTAGAAACTGTGCAGTATATTTAAAAGTCAATTTTGAAAAACCCGTAACATTAAATTCTTACAAATATGTGCAGTTTTAGAATATTAAATCTACTAAGGTTGCATATTGGAACGGAAATGGCTAACGAGAGTTTAGGAATTAATATTATTTTTCGTGCAATTGTAAATGTTTTTCATGGCAACATTACCACGCACACACATTGAAAAAGAAATGGCTTCAGCGAGATATAACACAATGTTCCATCTTTTCCTCTAGGTTTATATGAAATTTTTGATAAAAATAAATAATTATAAAAATGGCGGGGGAAAGGCGTGACGATATGTTTATGTCTACAGAATAATACTTATATTTAAGGGGGCTCCCATACAACAAACGTGATTTTTTTGCCGTTTTTATAGATAACTAGCTGCGCCCCGCGGTTTCACCCGCGGTCCCACAGGAACCGTTGTAAAAAGTACCCTATGTCCTTTTCTGTACCCCTGACAATACGTATGCAAAATTTCAAGACGATTGGTTGAGTTATTGAGACGTGAAAGCGTTACAAACAAACGAACAAACTCACTTTCGCATTTATAATATTAGTTAGGATTAGGATGGTACGGAACCCTTCGTGCGCTAGTCTGACTTGCGCTTGGCCGGTTTATCTATTTCCTTTATTCTTCTATTTCAGTATACGGGCGCTATAAAGACGTCAAGGCCGCCGACTTCGCCGCTGTGAACCTAGATGGCGCTTACCGACGGAAGTGGGATAACGCCGTAGCGGCGCTGGCCGTTGTCGAACGTAACGCCAACGGGCAGCCCGATCAAACTGTGTTGCACTGGGAGGTGCTGTGGCCGGTGAGTGAGAATTATCTTATCTTATATCTTTAAATGAGCAATTCTTGTATATATATATATATATGTAATTGGAATCTCGGAATCGGCTCCAACGATTTTCATACAATTTAGTATATAGGGGGTTTCGGGGGCGATAAATCGATCTAGCTAGGAATCATTTTTAGAAAATGTCATTTTATTCGTGTTTTATCGATAATCAACTTAAACATAAACTTGGAAGAAAAATAACAAAAGTTTAACGTTTGAGTAGTCTCAACTGAAAAATATGACTCTTCCTGACATCTATTGGCGAATAATAATACAATTTTTTGTGAGCAACTAATTGCTTTAACGACACAACAGCAGATGGCGTTGTTAAGTAACACAAAGTCAATGAGTGTTTGGTTTGAGGTTAGACTAAAATCAAAGGTACTACATACGAGTATTATATGAAAAAGTGAGTCTTTGTTCATTTTCTTTGTTTCTTTGTAACGCTTTCACGTCTGAACTACTCAACCGATCGTCTTAAAATTTTGCAAACATGTTGTTTAGGGTACAGAAAAGGACATAGGGTACTTTTTATCCCGGAAAAATCAACGGTTCCTGTGGGACCGTGGGTGAAACCACGGGTCGCAGCTAGTTTATTTAATTAAATACCAAATGGTTCACAGCCTAGACACCAAAAGTCCATAATGTCATACAATAGCTACTTTTTTTTTAATGATTGAATGGGCCCACGTTTGACCACAACACACCTGATGGAAAGTGACGATGCGGTCTAAGATGGAGCACGCTTGCCCATGAGGTGCCCCCTCACTCTAGTCTTGAAGAGACCCAGGTTGTATCTATTGCTGGGGAAAACCGAGTCAGGAAGTGCGTTCCGCTCCTTGGCAGTTCTGATTAGGAAGGAGTTTTAAAAGCGCTTCGTGCGGGCTTTATTAAAGCTGAAGACATATCAATGGAATGTCTGCCTCGATGACCTGTGGCGAAAGTCAGAAGACGGAATCAGCTCGTATAGTTCCTATGCACATTCTCCAAAATGGAGCGGTAAAAAATTGACAAACTAGCTACACGCCGCCTGTGCTGGAGACTACATGTACTACATGTAAAAATAATTATGCATTGATATCGAAAATACAAAATATGTACATAGAGAAAAAATCTAGTAAAATAAGATTAAATATGCGCAGTACTATATCTGGAAGTACACAACAATCTCTGTTAACGCCATCTAGTGGTGACATTATAGAACTAACAGATAATTCAACTTTTATTTCAAAGAGTCGAAAGTTTCTTTGTATGTGTTTGTTTGTTACTTCTTCACGCTCTAACGGATGAACAAATTTTGATGAAATTACGTATGAATGTAGCTTATGCCCTAGATTGACACATAGGCTACTTTTAAACCGTGATCCGCAGTTAGTTTATAATAACACCATCTAGCGGCAAACTGCACGAGTTATATTTTCTGATCATTACATTTTATGTATGTGCGTATTGTATGTCATCTGCTACATGACTGGAGCCCGGTGTATGACGAGAGGCTCTACCCCTGTCTCATTTGGTACTGAATATCGTCCGGCGAAGTGTGGGTGTTGTACTACACCTCTGCCAGCCCCTTCGGGAGAAAGGCGTGACGATATGTTATGTTATGTTTATAACTACATTTATAGCCTGAAACCATAGTTCATATTTCGATAATCTTAAATAAACTTGTGGTACATCACTTTTTTTTCAACTAGATAGCGCTAATCCAAACTTTCGTAACCTATCATAATTACGTGCCACTGCAATCAAAACTAAACTTTGTTGTGTGCAAAATAAAGTTCACTAACAATCCCATTTTGTTCCAGAGGCTATTCGCCAACCGCGACTACGTCTACATTCGCCGCCACAAGGAATTCTCCGTGAAAAGCATGAACTCCCCCCACCTCTTCGATGATGACCACAAACCCCCTAAAAGACCCCCTAAAGACAAAAAAGGTCCCAATAATCCCGAACCGCCCCTCGAAACCCCTAACATTGGACCACCTGCCAATCTTCCTGATATTTTCAAAGTACCCCCAAAGACCCCCCCGAAGGTTACCGTCACCCCCGCTAAGATACCCGAGAAGCAGATAGAAGAACGATCCAGTGTTCACGATAACGCCAAGAAAAAGTCTTTGGAAATGTACAGGTAAAGTTATTCGACGATTTGATTGTTTGTATTATCCTTACTTTGGGGGCTGAGCTACCCACGTCCGTAGAAGTGTACTCTATTCTGATTCCCTACACGTGGTCCCCGGGTAGTGCTAACCGGGTAGCAAACTCTGGTGGAAGGCTTCGGCCGTGGCTAGTTACCACCCACCGGACCAAGCCATGCCGTGAAATGACCTAGTCGTGTTTCGGGATGTAGTCCGGTGTAACCGTTCCGAAGACGGGTCTGAGCAGTAGCGCACTTGTAGCGCCTCACTCAACTGCCGTCTTTGTACTTCTTCACTCCACAAAACTTCAAGGCTAGAGTGAATAAGTACCTTCTAGGTCGTCGTGCTCCATCTTAGACCACAACGTCGCTTAACATCAGGCGAGTTGGTGGTCAAACGCCGACCTATTCTACATAAAAAAAAAAAATAATAATAGAGTCTCCATACAAAATAACTAGTCACATGAGTAAGTTTGTATAAAGACTTGATTGTTTTTTTCTCGGTTTTGTAAACTTGTGTTTCAACCCTATCTACCCTCCTACCCTTAAGTATTATTGCACCCATAACCAACACCTAGTATATATATTTTTTAAATTAATAGAACACTTTTTAGTGCTTTTTATACAAGAATCTTACTACAATAATAGTAAAAAATAAAAAAAGATTTGTATATTTAACCGACTTCCGAAAAGGAGGAGGTTCTCAATTCAACTGTGTTTTTTCTGTATTCTTTTTTTGTTTGGTAGATCATACTTAAGAAGTTGTCCCTTAATTTTTTTGTCAAGCAGTTTTTAAAATATTAACAAAAGTCTAAAAATTGTTTACATGGATGACGGGAAGTCGGGAAGCTTTGCGTTTTAACTGTATGTTTATAACGAATTAATTAAAAAACTACTGGTCCGATTAAAACAATTCTTTCACTATTAGAAAACTACATTATTCCTGACATTGGCTTTGAAACGCGAGCGAAGCCGAGTGCAATACAGCTAGTATATAAATAACAAGTAACATTATTAAAAGAAAAACAAAAAATCCGGCTGCAAAATGTTGTACACTATGTCACTTCCACTATCAAGGCGATTCAAATGACACCTTACATGTCGAAATACATCAAGCTGTTTAGGCTGTAGGATGTGCCAAAGAAACCTCATACATACATACCCACATACACACATGCACTCGAATAACATAACCCTCCTTCTTGCGCAGTCAGGTAAAATTGAATCGCCGAAATGTATGTACGCACATAACCGACCCACACAACCACACACCACATTCCGAACGACTACTAAATTGCATAATTATTTTTTTCTTGCGTTCTTTATTGTCAGGACAAGGTATGTATGAACAAAAATTTATGAATTTGAATCCTACTAATATTATAAACGCGAAAGTTTGTATGTATGGATGGATGGATGGATGGATGGATGTTTGTTACTCTTTCACGCCAGAACGGCTGAATAGATCTGGATGAAATTTGGCACAGAGATAGATTATAGCCTAGAATAGCATAAAGGATACTTTTTAACCTCGGGTAAAACCGCGGGGCGCAGCTTGTAACAAATATGGCGGTATGAAGTTTTCCAGGTCACCTAGTTTAATATAATTACAAGACAATACTTTTAATTAAACTTTAAGCTTTCTGACACAATGTACGTACTCGTATGTGTAATAATGCTCCTGTCATGTTCTCGTCATTTTACATGTATTGGTTTTTATTTTTACATTTTACATATAATAAAATTTTAATTAAATAAATAAATTCGGGACACTTCCACACACGGTCGCCTGACCCCAAACTAAGCAAAGTTTGTACTATGGCTGCCAGAGACTGATATACATACTTAGATTTTTTTATATACATACTTAAATAGATACTAACACCCAGACATAGAACAAACAAAAATATTCTTCACATAAATGTTTGCCCTAGGTGGGAATCGAACCCACGCCCCCGCGCTCAGAAGGCAGGTTCACTACCAACTAAGCCACCGAGGCAGTCAGTCAATTATTAGCCCATTCTTATTTTACTTACTTTAATCTTTACTAATTATAAAATCGAAAGTAACTCTTGTCTGTCTGTCTGTTTGTAGGCTTTTCACGGGTAAACAGCTAAACGTATCTTGATGAAATGTGATAAATAGTTGCAGTATATCACAAGGAAGGTTTTTGTATACTTTTTTCTGAATAAATAAATCTGGTTGCCATGAAAATCTGTAAATTAATAAAAAATAACGCGCCGCTCACCAAATGCGTCAGACAACATCACAGAAAAGTACGTAGTTGGTACTAAAATAACAACTGACAACTAAAATTAAAACTCCGCTCAAAACCAGCCAGTCTTTTTTTTAAATGTTGGACTCGTGATCTCTTTGGTAACAGATTATTATTTATAATTTGATAATCAGTTACAGTATATCACGAGGAGGGTTTATGGATACTATTTTCTGAATAAACGCGAACGAATTTGCGGGCAACAGCTAGTAAAATATAAAATTCACCTTATAAAACAGTAAGAAATGAAATTGAAGCTGTATAAGGGCTTCTAACAGTCATAAAAAAATAATGTAAGTAACTTTGTAAATAAAATTAATGTCATAATAATTTAATTAGATTGCATTGTATAATTGTGGTAGTCATTCATTAAATATTCGTTCAAGCTGTAAACAGTTTTAGACAGCAAAAGATGTTTGACATTTTTTTTTTTTTCATTTGATCAGAACACATTAAACGTCGCAGCAGTTTTGATACAGTTCTGCAGCTTATTGTACAGTTTTTGGCTAATTACTATAGAGTTATATATACTAATTGATATAGAGTCAAAATTTGTGAGACTATAATTTATTTATTATTTGAAAAAATAATGCCCCTCAACTTCTTTCTTGCCTGTTCTTCTGAGAGAGGCTCTTTATCCGAACAAGGCGGTCGAGTCTATTTAAAAAAAACTTTGGCGTTCATAAGTGTATCTTTGATACCCAAATTGAATAAAAACATTTTGACTTTGACTAGAGTTAATGACATGAACAAGTTCTATGTTAATATCTATAAAAAATATATATGTATGTATAACAGTCTCTGACTGCCATAGTACAAGCTTTGCTTAGTTTGGGGTCAGGTGACCGTGTGGGAAAATGTCCCGAATTTATTAGAATACTAGCTGCGCTCCGCGGTTTCACACGCGGTTAAAAAGTATCCTATCTCTCAAGTTGGATCGAACTGCACATGGTGTGCGAATTTTATTATAATCGGTTATGTGGTTTAGGAGTTCATTGAGGACAAACATTGTGACACGAGATTTATATATATAATATTAAGATTTTTTCCACGTAATCTAATTATTTTTTTCACAGTCAAGAACCGCCCCCTGCCGAAGAGAAAACAAACAACATCTACGTCATAATATCTCGCTCGTGCACGCACCCGGAAGTACCCGCGACTAGGAACGCTATTCGCGTCACAGAATACTGGAGCCATATGGTTGTCAAGACTTTGTACGGAGATGATAAGGTACGTTGGTAATAGCGCCATCTGTTGAACATATTGTCACGCTTTTCCCCCGAGGGGGCTGGCAGAGGTGTAATAGAACACCCACACTTCGCCGGACGATATTCAGTTCCAAATGTGACAGGGGGCGAGCCTGTCGCCATACACCGGGCTCCAGTCATGTAGCAGATGACATACAATACACACATATGTTCACATAATGTACGAATTCGTGCGTGCCGTCGGCTGGGTTTGAACCCGCTCCCTCTGGCTTGAGAGGCGAGCCTTCTCCAACTAGGCTGTCATCGCTTTTTAATCGCATCAATTGAAAGCTTCGATTAAAAATACATAGATGTCGAGTCGATATTTACATACACGCAAATACACACAACGCAAATCTTGAAATGTATTATAAATAAAAATTGTTCAATTTGATAATTTAGATGTTTAAAAATAGGCACCTGCAACTATGTTGATGAAGAAAACCCGCTATAGCCACATGTTCACCACGCTTGACAAACATCTTAGCTCAAGCAATGGGGTAGGCTCAAAAACCAGCTCTGCGTGGACCTCGTCTACTCAGAACAGTGCTGAGCCTACTCCAATTGCCAAAACAATTTATTTAAATTTTTAAATTATACTTAGTTTAGGTGTAATGATATAAGTACTTTTCTTTAATGTGTTTTTAACTCATAGGTTTTGGCAATAAATACATTTTTAATTTTTTATTTAATTTGTTTTATCATTTCTGGCATTTTGTGATATTTACATTTTTGCGTTCTTTTCGTTTTGCGGGTAGTTTAATAAAAAAACTTTCACATTCCAGCTGGGCATGGAGTTCGTCCTAACGTACTACGACGAGCCGGCCGTCGGCGGGATGCCGAGTGGCGTCACAGCCTGGGCTACTAGTCGCGCCACGCCCGCATTCCTATCTAGCATGCGAACTGCTACTAAAGGATACGCGTCGTATAGGCACGGAAGGAAGGAGGTTAGTTCGTGATATTGGATAATAGATGGCGCTGTTGTCAATCTTGGAGTGATGTAGTCCAGAAGGCTTTTTTATCTAACATGCGTACAACGACACCAAGGGATACGCGTCGTATAGGCACGGAAGGAAGGAGGTTAGTTCGTGCTATTGGATAATAGATGGTGCTGTTAATGCTGTTATTAATCTTGGAGCGAAGACGCCCGCCTTTTTATCTAACATGCGAACAGCGACCAATGGATATGTGTCGTATAAGCACGGACGGAAAGAGGTTAGCTCGGTTTGTTGGGTAACAGAGGGCGCTGTTCTCAATCGACTGGAGCAAAAACGTCCGCCGTTTTATCTAACATGTGAACAGCGACCAATAGTTATGTGTCGTATAGGCACGGTAGGAAAAAAGGTCAGTTCGGTTTGTTGGATAACAGAGGGCGTTGTTATCCATCTTGGAGTGAAGAGGGCCAGATGCTCGCCTTTTTATCTAACCATGCGAACAGCGACACTAAGCGTATAAGCGTCGTATAGGCACGGAAGGAAGAAGGTTAGTTCCTGTTATTGGATATTAGATGGCGCTGTTAATGCTGTTATCAATCTTGAAGCGAAGACGCCCGTCTTTTTGTCTAGCATTCGAACAGCCACCAATGCGTATGTGTCGTATAGGCACGGAAGTAAAGAGGTTATTTCATGATATTGCATAATAGATAGCTCTGTTGTCAATCTTGGAGTGAAATAGTCCAGAAGGCCTTTTTATCTAATATGCGAACAACGACAACAAGGGATACGCGTCGTATAGGCACGGAAGGAAAGAGGTTAGTTCATGAAATTGGATAACAGAGAGCGCTGTTCTCAATCTTGATGCGACAACACCCGACTTTTTATCTAACATACAAACAGCGACCAATGGATATGTATCGTATAGGCACGAAAGGAAGGAGGTTAGTTCGTGTTATTGGATAATAGTTGGCGCCGTTCTCAATCTTGGAGTAAAGCGGGCCAGATGCTCGCCTTTTAATCTAACATGTAAACTGCGATTAAGGAATACGCGTCGTATAGGCACGGAAGGAAGGAGGTTAGTTCGTGCTATTGCATAATAGAGGGCGCTGTTCTAAATTTTGGAAGGAAGATTTGTGTGTGTCTTAGAAGGGAGCGTAGTCACCGCCTCGGCTACTAGTGGCGCCGCCCTCGCTTTTTTATAATATAACATACGAACGGCGACCAATGGATAGTGTCGTATAGGCACCGACGGAAAGAGGTTAGTTCATGCTAATGGATAACAGAGAGCGCTGATCTTAATTTTAAAAAAAGTGTTGTGGCTTGATTTTAAGTAAGATTGTCATTGCTGGCTAAGGATACGAGCTGCAATAGTTAGAGATAGAAGAAGGTTAGTTCGCTTTACGGAATAACAGGTGTCGCTTTTGTGTAAGAACGCAGTTATACATAGAATATTGATGATGATATAGATATGACGGAATTTTCGTGACTCGACGAATTTTTAAAATAAGAAGGAAGAGTTACTTTGAAATTGTGGTAGCTGGGACGTTCCTAAAACTTTTTTTTTTCACTATTTACTCTTTAATTTGACTTAGTACCAGACTTTGGTAACAGATGGCGTTTTTAAAAATTATTGTTAAACGTAAGCTTTTATTTATAGGAAGTACCTGACTTTACGCCGTTCAGCCCAGAGGTTAAGAAAATTTCTTACGACGGCGAACAGGTTGGAGATAACGTGAACGAAGAAGATATGGAGGTATATACTTTATATTTATATTTTTTTATGTAAGCGATGATAGCCTAGTTGGAGAAGGCCCGTCTCTCAAGCCAGAGAGAGCGGGTTCGAACCCAGCCGACGGCGCGAACCGATTTGTTCATTGTGTGAACATATGTGCGTATTGTATGTCATCTGCACAACAGGCTCGCCCCCTGTCACATTTGGGACTGAATATCGTCCGGTGAAGTGTGGGTGTTGTATTACATCTCTGCCAGCTCCTCCGGGGGAAAGGCGTAATGATATGTATGACTTAACATTAGAAATTGTCGAGACGTCACTACGTGTTGCCCACGTGACCGTTTTTGACTCAGAATGCTATACCTGGCGGAGTATATTATAAAGCTATTGTTTGTATGTTTTTTAGTCATCAAAAACCGGTCCAGACATGGACTCGGACAACCACACAAAGGACGAGAGCTCACAAACAGACGAGACTCATCCGCCTGACGGGGACAAGGAGACGGGGGACAAGGATCGCGAGGACAAGTTGAAGGTCACGGACAAGCCCAAGGTCACCGAGGACAAGGGTGTTAATACTGGCGAGAAGATAGCTAGCGAGGTAAGGTCACTGTCCGAGGTTAGATGAACTACGCTAACATTGTAGGGACGACGAAGGAGAGAAGGATCACGAGGACAAGTTGAAGGTCACGGACTGTTCAGTTAACCATCGAACACAGCGTTTTGACTCAAGTAGGTCGCACGCGCCGACATCAGTGGTTCGAGCGATTTACTTGAGTCAGTGCATTAGCAATCACCGCGACATTCGCACTCATCCTACCAAATAAATACCGTTTAAGGAGACAAGCGTCTTTCCTTTATCGGTCAGCAGCAGCATCCGCAGTAGGAATCAAACCCTACATTTTGGTCCTTCGAGCCGGATGCATGCTCGGCCGAACCCAAGGTCACCGAGGACAAGGGTGTTAATAGTGGCGAGAAGATAGCTAGCGAGGTAAGGTCACAATCTGAAGTTAGATTAACTACGCTTGCATTGTGAGGACAGGAACGAAGGTCACAAGGATTGCTAGGACAAGTTGAAGATCACTGACAAATCCAAGGTCACCGAGGACAAGGGTGCTAATACTGGCGAGAAGATAGCTAGCGAGGTAAGGTCACAGTCCCAGATTAAATGAACTGGTTTTATCATACATTACAAGCAACATTATTAAAAGAAAAACGAAAAACCCGGCTGCAAAATGTAGTGTCCTATGTCACTTCCACTATCAAGACGATTCAAAAGACACCTCACATGTCGAAATACATCAAGCTGTTTAGGCTGTAGGGCGTGCCAAAGAAACCTTATACATACATAAACTCGAAAAACATAACCCTCCTTCTTGTGCGGTTGGGTAAAAGAAGGTTTAAATCAAGATTCACGACTGAGCGACGTTTAAGCATACGGGCCTTAGTGTATAAAAAGTTTTATGTTTATGTTTAAAGACATTTATTCTCATTAAAGATAATTACATCACTTACATGAGAATACATCATATTATGTAAATTAGGTAGTTCGTCGTCGCACAAAATGTTAAATATAGGTATAAACAATTTAGTAAACAAAACAACACAATACAATTCTTAACAATAACAAGAACAGTGTATGAACACCAAACTAGCATCACTTATAGTTTAAGATACGAAAAACTAGAAGACACGCTTTTAACTTCCTGGCTACCATCATCAAGTCAGCTCCTAAATATGAACTATATAATAATATTCATTAAACAAGCACACAAAGTTTCATTTCGACACGACAATTAAAAGTAGGTTAGAAATTACTTGTAAAAATTATTATTGTATGCTAAATACTGTACGATACATTATTAAATTTGTTAACTATATAAATTTGATAACTATACTATATATATTTGTTTTTAACTATTTAACTAAACTTTTTTTCTAGGAAACCCCGACAAGACCCGATGCTGTAAAAGTTGACTGCGAGAAGGTTCCAGAAAGACCGGAAGAGGAAGAGAAAACCGGAAGGGGGTGGTGGTGGCGCCCCTTCTACTCGTTCGTATAGACCCCATCGAAAACGGTCCAGTAGTTGCCTTTATACTAATTGAAAATTTGTCCAAAGACGGTGTTCGATGGTAGCTTGAGGAGACGTTAGACTAGCAAGAAGTAGCCGCAATTTCTTGCACGTGCAACTTGATCAGAAATTAGAATTTATTGTGAATTACTATATTTACACGTCACAGTTGAGTATTTATAATTAAAAAGAAACGTCAAAACAATAAATATTGATAATTATTGAATAAAAAATAAAATATTAATGTCGCTAAACAAAAAAATACAACGTGTTGTTTTACATTCCCGCGGGATTTGTAGAGGTAGGTATACTCCACTAGCAGAGCCCGAATGAACTATGGGGCAACCTTGAAATATAAAAAAGCGGCTGTTCCACACATTTTGTCAAAGATCAACAAGGTTTTTTGTATGAAACAGCTATTTTTGTTTCTCGATTTCAAGGTTACTTCATAGTTCATTCGAGCTCTGCTAGTGAAGTATACCTACCTCTACAAATCCCGCGGGAATGCAAAACAACACGTTGTACATTACTTAAACTTAGCTATTATTAAAAATGACTAGCTCATTTAAAATCAGTTTTAATTTAAATTAAATATCAAATTCTATTCGTTACGTCAAGCGTTAGGTTTACCATCAAGCCAGCGTCTTGCTCATCGTTCAAAATTGCAAAAATATTAAAAAAAAGAACTCGCTTGCTAGTCTACTCTTCGCCTTAAACGTATTGATTCGCAAAGCGTGCTTTTGAGGGTCTAGCTGGCCCTTAACAAGTTCCATTCGCTTTCAACCAATCGCTAACGCAATAGCTTCTGATTGGACGAGATGACAATACGATCAATTGAAATGACACATGATCCAAAATACAAGTATTCCGGAAGCCAATACGTATGACGTCACTCGTCATCCGTCTCTTTCGAACTTGTTGTAAATGACTTATTTCGGTCTTGCTTATGCATTGATTGACGTCACTACGTGTTTCTTTATTTATTAGGGTACCAACATGATATGCATGGTTATATGTAACTCACCAAAAACCTTTTAAGGGTTCATTGTACTCATCAATACAAATACAAATACAAATAATTTATTTGGGTATAAAAAACATGTGACAATTTCAAATTTGATTCCAGAGGCTCCCAAACTAGTCAGAGACTGTGTGTCGGGAGCCAGTGGCTTCTCCAAATTTAGCAAAATACCTCCAAATTTTGAACTTATTACTAAAACATATTATATTTTTACTAGATAAAATACTAATATATGAACAACTTTTACTATGGGGCGAACTCTGAAATCACGAAAAACAAATCAGCTGTTCCATACACTTTGTCTCAGGCCAATGAACTGTTTGTATGGAACAGCTGTTTTTTTTTCGCGATTTCAGGATTGGCTTCTTAGTAAAAGTTGTTCGTATTGATGAGTACAATGAACCCATAAGAGGAGAGGAGAGAACACATTCACATAAAATACATAGAAAACAATATCAAAAACTAAATGTTAAAACAATTATAGTCACCGACAACATGATATACTAACATTACAGAGCAAAAAATTAAAAATAAAATTAAAAATTAATCGTTAAGTCCATTTCTAGGCATCGCAATAACATGGTAGCATGGTAGCGATGACAGCCTAGTCGGAGAAGGCCCACCTCTCAAGCCAGAGCGGGTTCGAACCCAGCCGACGGCACGCACCAATTTGTTCATTGTGTGAACATATGTGCGTGTTGTATGTCATCTGCTACATGACTAGAGCCCGGTGTATGGCTGCAGGCTCGCCCCCTGTCACATTTGGGACTGAATATCGTCCGGCGAAGTGTGGGTGTTGTATTACACTTCTGCCAGCCCCCTCGGGGAAAGGCGTGACGGCACGCAATAACATAATCATAAAGAGTAAAATTACTAGGAATGTCAATAAAATGTGAGTAAAATGTCAAAAATTTAGAAATAAAGAATAAAAAGTATCCTATGTGCTATTCTAGACTATAATCTATCTCTGTGCCAAATTTCATCCAGATCTGTTCAGCCGTTCTGGCGTGAAAGAGTAACAAACATCCATCCATCCATTCTTACAATCTTTCGCGTTTATAATATTAGTAGGATGACTTGATACTTGTATGCCTCGTGTATCGTCCAATCAGCAGCTGACATTTGATCGTTGGCGATTGTAGATATATTATTATAGTCGTTTGAAAGCGAATGGCTTACCACGAATTTTGATAGCTAACGAAAACTTTCTCGTTTTCGTTTAGCTCCATACATTTAACCTAGTTCCTTAACGTTTCCGCCAGGGGCGCTTTATTGAAATGTATGGAGCTGAACGAAAACTTTTTTCGTTTAGCTCCATACATTTAACCTAGTTCCTTAACATTTCCGCCAGGGGCGCTTTATTGAAATGTATGGAGCTGAACGAAAACTTTTTTCGTTTTCGTTTAGCTCCATACATTTAACCTAGTTCCTTAACGTTTCCGCCAGAGGCGCTTTATTGAAATGTATGGAGCTGAACGAAAACTTTTTTCGTTTTCGTTTAGCTCCATACATTTAACCTAGTTCCTTAACGTGTCCGCCAGAGGCGCTTTATTGAAATGTATGGAGCCAAAATAAAATGAAAAAATTGGTTGTCTGTAAAGTCTGTTTACTGACGATAGTTGAACGTGACAACGTGCTCACTCAAGTAGGAGAGAGACGGATGTCGAACGCTGCCGAATGCAAAGGCCGATTGTGCTTCTTTGTCGCTCGTTCCGCGCTCTCGCTTGCACTTCAAGCCTTACATGGAACGCCTCAGAGCGAGGTAACGCCGCATGAGTCATGTTTTTTTCGTGCGTGCAGCCGGCTCTATCGAATTATAAGACGTTGTCACGTCAAAAAGTTTTCGTAACTATCAAAGCTCGTCGTCAGCGTGCAATTTGTCAAGGGTCCCAGATATTGGGACGATGCTGTCTCGCTCGCACGTTTTAACATTTTTGAAGATATAAAATCACTGAAGATTGAAAAATAACAATAGTGACTCTGTAAGCTGTAGACCTCGCGAATTTTTTCCATTTTTTTTTCCAATAAATCTTATCCTCAATTTTGAAAAAAAAACTAGCATGGCAAAAATCATCCGTTCGTTAGTTACCATGCCACACACATTCACACACAAACACACACAAACTCGTCAAACTTTTAACACCCCGTTGTTTTTGGCATCGGGGGTTAAAGATAGGTGAACATAAAATCCCATATTTTAGTACGAAACTTATTTGGATTAGGACCCTGTTTGTGTTTTTTTTTTCCAAAATGTAAACTATTTCTGAAGGGACGGTATTCAAAACCACCTTAATGTAAATGTAATCAACTAATACTTCTAATAATCCAAACCATGTACAATATGGTTGGTAATTCCAATATGAATCTAATGGACACTAAGATCAATACTTTAGAAAGACACCCAAGAAAAACACTACGAGGTCCGACCTCTTCCGTGCTCCAGCGAGAAGTGCCGGTTGGGCGGGGCGGGCGACTCAGGCGCTACTCCTTCATTCCTTCGCTACATTCAATCATTCATTCATTCGCTACATTCCTTTGACAGTTCGCTCGCGAAACGTCACACAGCAGACCATTGACTGCAATCTTTTGTATGTGTTGCTAACAAAAATGAGAATGATTTTTCAAAATTGTTTTTCAGTTAAACTTGAGTTGGTTGTTTCTTCTACCAGCTGTATTTTTTTGTACCTAATCATCATAATTCTTCATATCAAAATAGGCGCAAACAAAATACTTGTTTTTGGTAATTTCGTATAATAGATAGATGATAAACTCTTTATTGTTCACACCACAGATAACAAAACAACAAGAGAAAAATAATGATAAAATCTATTAAATAGTGTAACAACTGGCGGCCTTATCACTAAAAGCGATCTCTTCCAGGCAACCTTAGGATGGAGAGGATACGACAAATGAGTATGGGACAGGGTGTGCAAAAATAACTAAAATAAACATAAGATTGATACAAAGAAACAACAAAACATCGAGTATTATACCTATACACCTACATAAACTATTTACATAAAACTTACATAAAAGTACATCATACTAATATAATACATTCTAGTACTTAAAATACCTATAGTTAATAAAATATACTAATTATTACATACATATATCACTATATACACATAATTATTACATACATACAACACTGATAAATAAAGCAATTAAGGCAATTTTGATAAATACAGCTTTTTTACGGCGTCTTTAAAAATAGCAAGTGAGGGAGCATGTCTAGTATATCATAGAATGTCTAGTATATAGTAATACGGGGTCTTAAATTATTTTATACATTCAACTAGTTAACGCGCGAGCGGGCTAGCATGGCTAAAGTCTTAACCTTAAAATGGTTGGTAAATATCTTTAATGAACCGACAATACCTCTTTTAATAATTAGTCTAGGAACCAGTGAAATATACCAGTAATTGTAATAATGCTGCTCCTATATAAAACTACAATTTACGTCTTTCACTGCGTTTTGTACGAACTATGTTTCGCTGAGTTTAGGCTTAGAACTTCGATTAGATATACATAGATGTTGTGTCTCATTAAAAATCAGGTTTTTATAATGGCCTCTATAATAGTCGCTATATCGATGATAGCCTAGTTGGAAAAGGCCCGCCTCTGAAGCCAGAAGGAGCGGGTTCAAACCCAACCGACGGCACGCACTAATTTGTTCATTGTGTTAACACGTGGTCCCCGGGTAGTGCTAACCGGGTAGCAAACTCTGGTGGGAGGCTTCGGCCGTGGCTAGTTACCACCCACCGGACCAAGCCATGCCGTGAAATGACCTAGTCGTGTTTCGGGATGTAGTCCGGTGTAACCGTTCTGAAGACGGGTCTGAGCAGTAGCGCGCTTGTAGCTCCTCACTCAACTGCCGTCTTTGTACTTCTTCACTTTACAAAACTTCAATGCTAGAGTGAATAAGTACCCTATAGGTCGTCGTGCTCCATCTTAGACCACAACGTCGCTTAACATCAGGCGAGTTGGTGGTCAAACGCCGACCTATTTTACATAAAAAAAAAAAAAAAAGTATTGTATGTCATCTGCTACATGACTGTAGCCCGGTGTATGGCGACAAGCTCGCCTTCTGTCACATTTGGGACTGAATGTCGTCCGGCGAAGTGTGGGTGTTATATAACACCTCTGCCAGTCCCTTGGGGGAAAGGTGTGACGTTATGTAATGTTTTAATGTAACCACATCGCCACTTAACGTTCTATTCAAAATAATCAAAGACATACAAGTTCATTTGAATCTAAGCCTCATTATTCCGCAATAACGTTAAAGATATTTGCTGAAATGTTTAAGCACATTTAGACGTCGTGACACCGACGCGATCACAGAGCGACTGACAGCGAAACAAGGCTTACACTTGATCTAAGCCTTGTTTTCAAGGTGCCATTTTCCGTATTGAGACTTGACATCTATGTATTTCTCATCAAAGGTTTAGAACAATAAGCACTATCAATTAACTACCCTTGTTTAAGAAACGCTTAATAAACAGGCCTTTTGACCCTTTGAGCAAATGTCACCAATACTTAAGGTGGTTCGTTTTAATTATTTTCGTTTCGTGAAATTTAAATTTCAATCTTTTTTTTTGGAGTTATACCGGGTATCTAAATTAAGTAGTAATGAAATTTACTACCATCGTGGATAATTTACGATATTTTGTAGAGATACTAAACAGTAATGCACCAGATGCTCTAATAAGCAAAAATAACCAATAAACTGACGATAGAAACCTATTTGAGTAACCAGGTACATATACATCTATGTATACTAGATATCTTTATAAGATAACGAAATAAATGCTCTAAGCAAATCGCAAATTCCATTATTATATACAATAGTTGCCCTGTATAGCTCCAACACAAAAAAAAACTGTTTGAAATTTAAATTTCGCGCTTTAAGATAAACTGCCCACCTTAATGAGAAATAGCGGGCCCTGTACGGCAACGACGTCTACAGCTGAAGAAAAACGTGCCTACTAAGATATTAACTTGCAAATCATTAGAGTAAAAATTAAAAGTATTGATTTGATTTTTTTTTAAATTTAAAGTATTGTTTTGACTTGGCGTACAGAGCACGGAAATGCGTATTTGAAGTGGCGGAGAAAATGTTAATTATTAAAAAAAAGCCTTTTATCGCGTGACAGTGCTATCGAAAATTTTATATTAAGTGTAATTTTAATTGCTTGGCGTTTCAAAAGTTTTTTTTTAATAAGGAAGTGAAAACTGTAAAATTTCGGCCAGCTAAATTAATAGTACAAAGTTTGCAAGAAATTAACTTAATTTTAAAAAACTATGCTGGCGACTTTGTCTGCTCGAAACATTGACTCCCCTTATTTTGTCCCCTGGGGATAAAACATCGATTTATTTTTTATTTTTAGTGCAAGCCTAAACTGACTAAGTGCGTGAAATCAAAAATGAAAAACAAAATATGACAATTAAAATTATTTTTTTGAAATGCATATTGCATATGGTTGACCATACTGTGTGTAAAAAAAATTGCTGTTATTATCAAATCGTAAAGTTAAAAAAAGTTAGGAATGCAATAAAAATTTTTTTAAACTTAACCCTCTGAGGTTTGAAATATTATCAAATCTTAGTAATAACTAATTGTCACCCCGCGACTTCGTTCGCGTTTATTATTTATATATATATATATATATATATATATATATATATGTGAGCTATCCTATCTGTTAAGTTAGATCGAACTGCACACGGTGTGCAAATTTGATTGAAATCGGTTAAGTAGTTTAGGAGTCTATAGCGGACAAACAACGTGACACGTAATATATATAAATTAAGATATAAAAGTTAACATTCGTTATTTTGTGAGCTTGTTAATAGGGGGTAATGTCTAAAACTTAAACCGATTCTTCAAACACAAATCACTAAATGTCATATGGGCTATGAACCACAAGCCAAGTCACAGGCAGAAGAGCTAGTTAGAATATATCTCTAGTTTCCCACAGACAAAGTCGGATCGCGTATTGAAATTACCAAAATTAACCATCAATTAGTGTTAAAAATTGTTTAGAATATAATTAGGTTTAATAAATTAGCAGATTAATTACAGTTTCGTCTAAATGAAACGTTTTATTGATGCTATTTTTCTTTGTCAAATGAAAAAAAGGTTTTACATTTATTTGTCATTTAAGGAGGTTGTTATGTGTTGAATATGATTTTGACATACATTTACTTTTACTCTGGCTAAATAGACTAACCGCACCGGCGCCAAAGTAAAAAAAAAAAGAAGTGAGTGAATTTTTACTACATTTTTTTTATCGGGTGCCGGTTTTTTTATTTCGGTGCCTTTCAGTGGTTTTTCACATCTCTTGTACAGCACTGCGTTCCTCATTCTGGGATCATCCCATTGAGCGAGTCCTATTTGACCAGTAATGTTTTTGCCATTAAAGCACATTAATAACATAACATGTACCAAAGATAATCTAGCTTTTATCATATCTTTTAAAAGGGATTTTTTCTTTATATTTATTGGAACAACCCTTTTAATACCGAACTAGAAGGATGACAAAGTGAAATAAAATTTAAATGTAGGTATACATTTTAAGTTCTGCGGTGCTATTCACAACAATTCGGAAACGTTTCCGATCGGATCCTACAAATTTCGAACTGAAATTGTTCGAATCTCAGTCTACTTTTATAAATTTTGTAATCGAGTATAAATCCGATCGGAAGAATGAATATCGTTTCAAAACTTATGAATACGGACTGATATTCGAACAATTTGAGTTTAATTTTTTTTCGAATTCGAACGGAAACGTTTCCGAATTGTTGTGAATATCTGTGTATGCTGGAGGGCC
This sequence comes from Peribatodes rhomboidaria, assembly GCA_911728515.1. Classification (NCBI taxonomy): domain Eukaryota; kingdom Metazoa; phylum Arthropoda; class Insecta; order Lepidoptera; family Geometridae; genus Peribatodes; species Peribatodes rhomboidaria. Next base: position 5,621,423 of record OU452192.1, on the reverse strand, counting down.
AAAGTTTTATGAAAATTATGCGCTGTACTCACAGAAGCGGACGCGGGAATCGATTGCGAACCGTGACCAAGTTTTTGTAAGGTTTAAGTTTATATGAGTCTTGTCTTCAAAAGATCCGATGCAGTTTAGGTGACAGGTTATTATAAACTTTTACATACCGATTCATTAATCGCGGCTGTGAAGTTAGGCGCGAAACGCTGCGCAGTAGAGAAAACGAAGGTACTCGGCGATATTGCACATCGACCTTTGGAAAGAGACTTCACCTTCGTAGAGCGTTATCTCTGTCGCACACTAAACGAAACTGTCGCACGAAAGAGATAACGCTCTACGAAGCCGAGTCTCTTTCCAAGAGTCGATGTGCAAAATTATCGCCGGGTACCTACTGTACGCGGGAGACAGAGACAGAGACAAAGTCTCGCTTGCGGCGCACTTCACAGCCGTTCAGTTTGAATTAGTCTTTACCTTACGTTTATCTTCTCCTTTAGCTTGAATTTAATTAAATTGATGAAATAATTCTTTCAATTGGACAATAGACCCTCTAGTCAGCTTGTTTTGGTTCACGCATAAAGTATATGAAATGTCAATTTAAGAGATTCTAGCCTGTTAATATTTAGATTAAAATTAAGTGGGCGTGGCCAGGATTTCAATTTCAAATTTTACCCTTCAGGTGATTTTTGTAAGAAAAATTGGAAAAAATAATGTTTTTTATTTCATAAGTGTGTCGTTATGGAGTTTATATATAAAAAATATATAAGTGAATACAATATCAATAATTAAGTTTAGATTAATTTAAAAAGAAACAACTTATTGCAAAGACTAATGTTCGAGAAAGTCTTTATAAAATTTAACTACAGAGTCATTTATAACGTTTAAATAGCATTGTATATAGAGTCAACTAGGGAATATGCGTCAGTTGGGCAATTTCGTCTTTCAAGAATGACTGACAAACCCTTCACAAATTAGGCAACTAACGCCATCTTGTACAGATTATTGCAACTAAAGATAGGAAAAAGATTTATGTAGCGCCTAATTTGTGAAGGGTTTGTCAGTAATTCTCGGAAGACGCAATTGCCCTAGTTGACCTTACATGTATTCTATTGCATTGAAAAATAGATTTTCAGCTTTTTGGGAAATTCCTATAATTTTTTTAATGATATTGTCATAAATCTAATCCTAGTTACGCCCATCGCCCACGGCTTCGTAGACTAGTCGATAGCCAATGTTATATGAAATGAGATTTCAAATTGTTACTAATAAGTATAGCATTTCGCTTCACTTAGTATTAAATTTTAGTATAGTATTTAACCTTTACATATTTTTACACTTTCTATTCTATGACGTATAAATATACATCTTCATTTTCTAAAAAAACGAAAACATGAATAGAGTCTGAAAAAAGAACAGTTGTCTGATTATTAATGTTTTTTGAAGTGAAACTTCTAATGCGACTTCCAACAAGGTTGCGTTAAACGTTTAACGCTCCTGGGGAGGGGGAATAGAAAGAGACAGAGCGAGAGTGAATGCGAGGCACTCGAACGCATGCGCGTAGTAAGAAAGATACATAGAAGTTTCACTTCTTCCGCGCGCAGGATTGATTGTTAAAAAAATGTTTTATACTCTAGACGAATTTTTAACCGACAAGTATTTAACAGAATAAATCCAGCCCGAACAATGTTGCCATACCCAATCAGGGTCATTATGTGATATCATTTTTTGTGATTTACCTCTCAGAACTACATGTACCATAAAATGGAAGCAATAAATTATTGAGTATTGAGTATTGGACTCCACACATTTTTTTTTTGTTTTTGAAAAATGTACTTTGTAACTGGAGCCCGATGTATGGTGACAGGCTCGCCCCTTGTCACATTTGGGACTGAATATCGTCCGGCGAAGTGTGGGTGTTGTATTACTTCTCTGCCAGCCCCTTCAGGGAAAGGCGTGACGATATGTACCCTCTTTTTACTGACGTTCAAAATGTAAAATTTGCCCTAGAAATGCTGTCAACATCTCACTGACAAGTAACATCACGCGCTAGAATGAGACAGCAGATCTTGGCCATATTGAATTGGCGTTAATGCTTGGTACACACCAAGCCAACGAATGCCAAGGAATGCGCTGCGTCCCGTTTCGTTTTAATAAAATAAAACGAGACACAGTATATCGTTGGCCTGCGATCGCTTTGGTCATGAATAGAAACTTCAAACGCATTTTATTAACTAAGACTTTTTTGTTCATAAGTCATTGTCTGTGCTCAAACTATTAAGATTTTTTTTCTAACACGAAAATCGAAAATATAAATTTGACAATGATTTTATGAATTCTGTCCGTTTACTTAATGTTATAAGTTACAAGCAAAGCTCAGAGCTTTAAAAACAATTAAATAAAAAATAAAAATTTAATGCAAATGTTAAAACTGGTTGTGTCCCATGGAATCGCTCGAAAGATATACAATTACTTTAAAAAAACTGTTAATAATTTAATACATATTTAAGAGCTCGAACGAACAATACAGCACACATTACAATAGTATTTTAAATACCTAATAATTGTTAAGCGTTAGGGGACATTCATTGACAAAAAAAAACATCCTATTGATAAAGAAGATTATGACCTTAAACGGTATAGGGTCTACTGGGGCAAATGCGTCTGTGGTGCATCTTTCGAGAATCACTGACAACCCCTTCACAAATTAGGCGCAACCTACATTTTTTTTTCTATCTTTAGTTGCAATAGTCTGTACTAGATGGCGCTAGTTGCCTAATTTGTGAAGGGTTTGTCAGTAATTCTTGAAAGACGCAATTGCCCCACAGACACATTTGCCCCAGTTGACCCTATACTCTAGTCTCATCTCTTCTCATAAAACAGAATAAATCCCATAGTAAAAATTTATAATATTAACTTCTTTATACCTTTGGTGAAGTTATAAATTTTAGCCCATCAGAGGGTAAAGATATCGATTTCGTTTATATTATCTTGAGACTTAAATATATAATATTAACACGAGGGCTTAAAATGAAGCAAAAATATGTGAAATGCATCGATACCTCTGAATTGTTACTCTTTTCTCCCATTTTTGCAGTTGTCATTTTGATCTATTGATTCAAATTCCCTGATTCCCTGGTCAAATTATAATCCTAACTTAACCTCAAAAAATATTAAAAATTGACCCCCTGTTTACTCCTATTTTTTTAAAATAATAAATTAATAGTTGTATAAAATTTAAATAAAAATACATGTTTGTTTAGAATGAATGCCCTCTAAAATAAATACATTATGAAACTATTAAAATTGTTAATTAATAAGTTTGTATGCAATGCAGCAATTTAATGCATTTTATGTAAATAATATAGAAATGTATAGTTTGTTATGTACTTTAATGTATATTGTTAGAAAATATAGATTTTTTTGAAACAATATCGCTGTTTTATTGACCTAACTAACTTCGACCTAGGCGACCTAGACTAACTTCGCATTGGCTTAAGGTATTCTATAGCCATTTCGTCTAGAAGAAGAGAGCGAGTAATGGTACTGACCAGTATCTAAAGTTACCTACAGAGTGACAAAGTGCAATTTCAATTTTTTTAATGACTTATGCACTACTGTATTCATTCTTAAATAACTAAAATTTCCCTTGCATTATGGATTCATTTAACAGCTAATGATGTAGACAACCTCCCTATGTAAAGGAATTTTTGATTTGCTTTGTCCACCTATTGAATAAATCAGTCAAAAGTGACCCCTTTAAAATGTGGATATTTTTCATAGCTCTATTTTCGCTTGAGAACGTTTTTTTAAAAAAACCAAGAACATAGGGGCGGAGATATTGTTAATTTAATTGTACATGCCAAATTTCATCACAACCTGACGAACAGTTTCCATGAAATTAGACAAGAGCGTTTGTATGGAAAATTCAGAGCGTCGCGGAACTTCGCTTTACTTTCCCTATTCTCTAGCTCAACCAGAATCGTTTTCTCTGACGGCTGGCTCACTTTTTTTACTGCCCGCAAACTAGTCTGTAAGTCTAGAACTCTGTCGTTTAACTAGGCCTTTTGCTTTTCATTCGCGAACGTCCAATAAATTGCAGTTTGATAAAAATAATGACCAATCAAAAATGTTTCAGCGCATTATTTTTGATTGGTCTAAACCATTCGTTTTACAGCGTTGAATGCTGTAGGAACGTACAAAGCAAATTTAAATGGATCTCTTAAAGAGTTTCAGAAAATTATGTCTAGTAAGTAATTTTTGATGTTTTACAAATAAAATGTTATCTTTTGAAAATTCACCTCTTCAAGGGGTGAATTTGGACTAGATTTCTTTATCATCTAAATATAAAATGAAATTGATTGATGAGTTTCGAGGTAACGTAAGTATTTATTCTACTTATTCATTTAAGGTTCACAGCAAGCCATATTAGACGTACTTAGTTGTCAATACATAAAGTTTAAATTAGTTTTTCTCCATTTGGTAAATAAATTTTAAAAAAAAACTTATTTTGTGTGTTTTTAGACTTAAATCTTTATACACTGGGTCTTATTTTTAAATGGACTTCAATAGTTATATGTTTCAGATTTTATTTTACTCATACATCGAAGTGGCTACTGCTAGTGGAGATCCATCCTTCCAATTGGTGAGTGTCTTATTTCCACCTTTAACATTCTAAGGGTTTCATTCTAAAACAACGCTCATTCGAGAATCTCGATTTGAATTTAGTTTCACTCTACTAAAAAATAATTAAAAAAGACCCCCGACATCGAATTTCATCAACACCGATTTCCATCAAACATAGCTAAGAACACTTCCGACTAATTAATCTTTTAAATATATATAATTGGAATCTCGGAATCGGCTCCAACGATTTTCATACAATTTAGGGCCGATTTTTCAATCCTTACTTTATCCGCCTAATAACTACCGAGCCAATAACTTTATTAATCTGTTTATTCGACTCATAAACGGTGTTCGGTTTTTCAATACAATTTTAAATTGGGAATAACTATCTGACCTTTTATTCAGTGTGTACAAAAGCTAACTTCAGACAGTTGAAACAAAACTATAAAATATCCACGCGTTAGAAAAAGACTTCGAATTTTCAATTTTCGCTTATGTCACTGTCTTGTCAGTTTTAGTCTAAACGACACTGTACTAGTAATCTGTGCAAAAGTCGTCGGCTGGTTTGGCTATGGTAGTATAGCTCATGTAGTTTGTTCATGGTAGTTTTTTTTTTTATTAAAATTAATTTAGTGTCTGTGTGTCGGAAATATCAATCTTTTTTTAAAGTGACAACCCTTAAGACCATCATTTAGACAGTCTAAACAATTTATTCCATAGAATAAACTGCTATCTGGCCGTTCCACCGACAAATAAAGTTATACCTCAGATAGATGAGTTATTCGTCTAGTAAATGATACCTGACCATTGAAAAACAGAATAATTAGCTATCAGTTCAATAAACACTATTTGTTTGTTTATCTGACCATTGAAAAATCGGCCCTTAGTAAATAGGGGGTTTCGGGGGCGATAAATCGATCTAGCTAGGAATCATTTTTAGAAAATGTCATTTTATTCGTGTTTTATCGATAATCAACTTAAACATAAACTTGGAAGAAAAATAACAAAAAGGAGGCGTTTGAGTAGTCTCAACTGAAAAAATGACTCTTCCTGACATCTATTGGCGAATAATAATACTATTTTTTGTGAGCAACTAATTGCTTTAACGACACAACAGCAGATGGCGTTGTTAAGTAACACGAAGTCAATGAGTGTTTGCTTTGAGGTTAGACTAAAATCAATTGTTTATTTTCCAAAAAACACAATTAAAAAAAAAATACCAATCCAGGTAATCCAGGTACTTAATCTTTTAAACTAAATCAAAATCGATTTATCCGTTCGGGAGCTACAACGCCACAGACAAACAGACACGTCAAACACCCCGTCTTATTTGCGTCTTGATTTAAAACTTAAAATCAAGACTCATGACTGAGTATCGTTTTTGAGATGTGGCTCTAAGTGGGGGGGTGAATATTATGTGTATTAATAATATGGCTTCAATTTTCCTTTCACAAGATTAATCACAACTACAACAATCTCAAAAACTATGGGTTCGAATTCAGCCAGATGTATTATCCGAAAACCCATAAACATTACCAACAAATTGGCTATAGTGTCAATCCTGCGGGCGGTTTGGACTAACGTCCATGTTTTCTTGCACAAACCTTGAGCCATTCCTTAGGAGACTTTAAACTTTATGTCCCCGCTAAGCAAATATTTTACTAGGAGTAAGTTAAAATAATTAAGAAAGTACTTAAGAAATTCTAATATTCATTGTAAGTACATTGAAGTATTCGTTCCGAAGACGGGTCTGAGCAGTAGCGCACTTGTAGCGCCTCACTCAACTGCCGTCTTTGTACTTCTTCACTCTACAATACTTCAAGGCTAGAGTGAATAAGTACCTTATAGGTCGTCGTGCTCCATCTTAGACCACAACGTCGCTTAACATCAGGCGAGTTGGTGGTCAAACGCAGACCTGTTGTAATTGATGAAAATTAGTATGATTATGTATGTTAGTCTCTAAAATATTTATTCATATTGTGAGTCTGGTGATAACTTATTCTAAGCGGGTATTCCCGACTATAATCTATCCCTGTGCCAAATTTCATCCAGATTAATTCAGCCGTTATGGCATGATTGAGTAACAAACATCCATACATCCATCCATCCAAACTTACGCATTTATAATATTAGTGAGATAATATTATTATAAGGCACCTCACACTGCGCCGCGCCATGCAACAGTGCAGGAAAATATATTTAATAATTAAATTTCGCTTAATTTTTTAGCTGGCCCGCCTTTCCTTTCCTACAGTTGAAACGGTAAGCATTTATGTACCTAACTAAAGTTTAAAATATAACAACTGTATTAAATCCAAAGATAATATAAACAGTAGATGGCGTATTCCGAAATATACCAACACGTCACTGCCGCCATACCGCCGCCGCTCGCCCAGACTTGCTCATGCAATCTACGGTTTTGGAAGTCGATCAATATAATCTAGGCTGCGAATCTATGCTATTTTGAGCGTAATATTGTCGTAGAACGGCAATAATACGCTCCATACCCACTTTGTGCAACGCAATCACTGCAACCCTGTTTTCTTTAACACTCCATTCCATGTTGTAAATGTAACAATAATCACGAAAAATATATGTGAAATGGCGGGAAATTGATTGTAATTTCCGACATAATAAACGCATTCCAAATTTAAATGCAGAAAAAAAATAAACGAAGGAGTTTGTATTGTAACAATATTTATGGCCAGACTAGTTAGAATAAAAGGTTATAGGGTAAAAAAAAAAAAAACAAATGTTGGTAAATATATGTGTATGTTCTATGTCTGGGTGTTAATATCTATATTTAAGTTTTCACACCGCATTTGCTCGACAATTACCCATTACATATGGCGTAGTCTCAACGTAAAGCAAGACATTGCCTCCCTAGAGAGATAATGTTCTACGAAACTCCCAATGGAGTTGTCGAGCAATGAGGTTAAAATTGAATAAAAACTCAGCAAAAGGACGAGTTATTCGAAAATCGAACTGGCTATCACAAAAAAAGAACGTAAGTGCATGAAGTTTTAAAACAAAGTAAACGCTGTTTTTTTCTCCTCATTTTTGACGCCGCACATCGTGTGCATTTGCCAGTGTCTAGTAAATTACGTATTTCTTATTTGTAATGATAACCAAGTGATTGCAACGATAATTGCCTTGTTGGTTTCCAGCCAAAACTCTAAAATAAAAAACGGTGTTTCATGTATAACATATTTTCTCATTTCCTTTTTATTGCCTCGCAGAAGGTGTGAAAAGTAGAGTATTCACCTCTGAGATAAAGCAGTGTCTTCCTTCGGTGGGTTGATTCCCCTCGCTTCGCTCAGGAGTTAACTCTAGAATCCCGCTCAGGGTTCAATAAGCTGCCGTTACGTAAGACACTGCTTAACTCTCTCGGTGCATAATCTACTATTATTTGTATTTAAAACAATGAATGTATGTCAGTCTCTGGCAGTCAATTAGGTACAAGCTTTGCTTAGTTTGGGGAAGTCAGAAGGCCGGGGTGCGCTCAGAGGAGTCGTAGAAGTGCACCCAGAGTGCAGCTTCACTGTACAACATTGGCGTTTTGAACGGTAAGGTTGTATTCTAGGTGGCCCTATTCCGAGATATGAGATTTTCATCTCACCATTTTTCGTCCTTGTTGCTCTCGTTTGAAACGACGTAGGTGTGAGAGTGACCAAGATAAAATCTCATCTCATCTCACGCGCAGGAATAGCCCCCCAGGAGGGCTGTTCTTGACACGTCAATCTAGATCTGGTCACTTTTACTCCTAAGACTTTTAAAACAAGAAAGACAAAGACCAGAAAATATCTCGAATTCTTGGAAAAGAGCCCCTGGGCCAATCCTCTGAACGTGACCCCATTTGTGCAAAGTGTCCCGAATTTATTTATTTTGTTTTTTTTTCTGAAAATCCATAGAAACCATACAACATGCCCAGCGTGAAGGACATCGATCCCAAGCATAGCTACGCCGACGAGAAATTCGAGAAGCTGATGGAATACTTCAGTTACATGAATGGGAGGATGCGGGAACCCCACAACCCTGTTAGTAACTTAGATTTTCTATCACTGGGTCCTTTTCCACCAAAAAATTACGGTATAAAGATGTGTAGCAAGGAAATAATATAACAAACATAGCTCAGAACATTTCCAACTCATTCACCTTTCAAACAAAAAAAAACAAAATTTAAATCAGCTTATCCGTTCGGGAGCTACGATGCCATAGACAGAAAAGGCTTTAATTGAACACGTTCTTATGTTGTTGCCAAAAAAACTCTAAAAGTAAATAGTAGATTGAATCAGGCGTTACTTTGCGGAAGTTCATCTTCGAAACTGTTGTTCAAAACTAATGATTGGTTCAAGAAACAGTTTCTAATAGGAAACTCTTTAACTTCTTTCCTCTAACAGACAGAACGCCGCGACATCCTAGAAATGGGTTCTAGAAAACTCGACGCTTTCATTGACACCCACATCAAAGACCTGAAGCGGCTCCTGTTCGCCACCGACATGGCGCTCATGTCGATGGTACTCCTGAAGCTGAACAAGAAGATGGACACGTCAGAGGCGAAGATAAGATCGACACAGGCGAAAATACCTTTTGGACTCTACGTTAGCCCTGGTAAGATTCAAAGGACAATGAGCAAAAATAAATGGACGTTGGTCCAAACGCCCGCAGGGTTGACACTATAGCCAATTTGTAGATGAGGCTTATGAATCTCGCTGAATTCGAACCCACAGTTTTGGAGATATTTTGTATTGTAGATGTGGTTTAAAAAAATATTGTGAATATTAAAGGAAAAAATTAAGTCATTAACATAATATTCAACCCACCCACCCACTACACCCCCCATGCAGGTCACATCATCGTGATTCGGGACGTCACCATGGAGGTTTTGCTTAACATTTCTGATAATACATAATTATATTCAAATTTTACTATTCTTAAAAATAAAATATACCAGTTTGTGTAGGTTGAATTTTACCGGTGTCGTACTTTTTTTTAATGCATTAAAAAAAACTACCGAATGCGCTATGTGCCAACCCTGCGGGTATACTTTTAATTATATTTTTTGGATCAAATTGCCCATTATCCTTTAGTTAGGTTTTAATGTTTCAAGATTCAAGATTCAAGATTCAAGTAATTAATTAATTCCCACCTAGGGCAAACATTTATGTAATGATCAATATCTAGGTGTTAATATCAATTTATGTATGAATTAAAAAATAAATGTGTATGTAGTAATAATTCTCTGACAACCATAGTACAAGCTTAGCTTAGTTTGGAGTCAGACGACCGTGTTTGAAAAATGTCCCGAATTTATTTATTTATTTAATTAGAAGACAAAGATGCAACCTTCCACTTCCGCCAAGTAGCCACTAGTACACACGGGAAATATACGATGTTCTAAACCAAAGATTGTTAAACAAATTTTTGAAAAAATAAGCTCCTCTGTTTCTTGTCCGTTCTTTTGGTAATTTTTCAGTCATTTTTGTAACTTTGACGTTCCTAAGTGGATCTTTTATACCCAATTGAATACATTTGATTTGATTATGTGCCTTAGATTATCTTATCTTGTTAAATTAAGTTATATTTGTCATGATAGGTCAAGTTAAGATGAATTTTTTTTTAAAGCAATTAAGTGACATTTATTTTGTTAAGTTATGTAATTAGTTTTGTTAAATTAGGTTAAGAGGGCCGCGACTCTCTGAAATGTCCATACAAACGCGCTACTTAAATTTCTTGAAAACCATTTGTCAGATTTTGATGAAATTTAGCATTTACAATTAAATTAACAATATCTCCGCCCCTATGTTAGTTTTTGGTTTGCTCTTGGTTTTTTTTAAAAACGTTCTCAAGCGAAAATAGAGCTATGAAAAATATCCACATTTTAAGGGGTTACTTTTGACTGATTTATTCAATAGGTAGACAAAGTAAATCAAAAATTTAATTACATAGGGAGGTTGTATACATCATTAGCTGTTAAATGAATCAATAATACAAGGGAAATTCTTAGTAATTTAAGAATGATTACAGTAGTGCAAAAGTCATAAAAAAATTGAAATTACACTTTGTCACTCTGTAGGTAACTTTAGAGGCTCGTCAGTCTCATTACTCAGTCTCTTCGTTCGTCTTCTTCTTCTAGACGAAATAGCTATAGAATACCTTAAGCCAATGCGAAGTTAGTCAAGGTCGCCTAGGTCGAAGTTAGTTAGGTCGCCGGACTCTTAAGTTATGTATTTATCTTGTTAGCTAATACTCTGGTTAGTTAATTAGGTTACAGTCTTGTTATCTTATGTTAAGTTTACACTAAAATGATTTTTGTTGTAGAATTCAAATGCCTGGACACATCATATTATATTGCGTCTGCTCACAACCAAGAGGACGCCCAGATGATCCTCTCGAGCGAGAGGAAGCCTCACTGCTACACTTTCAGAGGTATTTCATTGCATAGTAGGATTATTTTTGTAACTTTATGTATTCAGAAAATAATATTCAAAAACTCAACATATCGTCACGCTTTTCCCCCAAGGAGGCTGGCAGAGGTGTGAGCAACACCCACACTTTGCCGGACGATATTCACTGCTAAATGTTAGAAGGGGCGTGCCTGTCGCCATACACCGGGCTCCAGTCATGTAGCAGATGACATACAATACGCACATATGTTCACTCAATTAACCACCCTAACCATAAGTTTTTAAGTTACGAAAACTTTTTTCGTTTTCGTTTGGCTCGGTACATTCCAATAAAGCGCACCTGGCGGAAACGCCAAACGAAAACGAAAAAAGTTTTCGTTAAATATTAAAACTCGTGGTTAGCCCGCTGTACCTAACTACTAATTTCATCAAGGTCCGTTTAGCCGCGGAAAGCGTACAAACAGACAGCGTACTTTCGATCCTACTAATATTATAAACGCGAAAGTTTGTATGTATGGATGGATGTTTGTTACTCTTTCACGCCAGAACGGCTGAACAGATCTGGATGAAATTTGGCACAGTGATAGATTATAGTGTAGAATAGCACATAGGATACTTTTTAACCGCGGGTGAAACCGCGGGGCGCAGCTAGTATTATAATATTAGTGTGGACTGTTTACATGACTGTCTAGAGAGAGGTGTTTTTCGAGTGTGTTTACATGTTTCTAAATTTCCCCAGCTGAATGGATTAGTGGGGCATAGTCGCTTACGTCTAACATACCACTATGTCCGACAAGGAAAGACGCTCGGTGGGGCAAAGTAAAACTACCTACCCATTAAAAATGCACCTGTACCATACATTCTGTTAAAATATTAGTAGGTAGGTACTTATGTACCTACTTCTACTGTATTAGATAGAAAATCTGTTAAACATGGGTACAGCACTCTTTTTGTTGGTATATTTTTTAAATTTATTTTTTATAATTATACTATCGAATACTCAGTGAAGACTTTAGGGAATGGCAAGCAGAGCATTGGCCCGCCCAAGGTATATCACTTTTGTGCCTTGCCCATTAACCCAAGTAGAAATAGTAGATTATGCACCGAGGGGACAAAGCAGTGTCTTACTTTCGAAGTCAAGTAAGGTTCAAGCCTCACAAGACAAAGACACTGCTTTATCCCAGAGGTGAATACTTTACTTTTCACACCGGTGAGGTGTGAATTTATGCTGCCACTTTATGCGAGGGAATAAAAAGTAAGTGTAAAAATATGTTACATTAGGATGTAACATATTTTTACACTTACATTACATTGTTTACATTGGTTTACATTGGTCTCATTGGTTACACCTAACACCGTCTTTGGTTTTGAATTTCGTAGAGCTCATGATCCAGCTGCGTCCATCTTCTCACAGTATCCGTATGCTAAGTTTTCATTTAATTTTAACTTCGTTGTTCTCCCAAGGGATTTTCATACAACTTTCTCTCATTATCTCACAATGGAGGCAATTTCTTGCTTTACGTTGAGACTACGTGATATGTAATTGGTCTTTGTAGAGCAGTTGGTGTGAAAAGTATATAAATCTTTGCAGGTGCCTTCGCCTTCTCCGGCTTCTACCACCGACATTCGGAGACCACGTACGTGGGCCCGCACGCGGAGCAGTTCCAGGCCAAAGACCCGAGTCAGGGGCTGTACTGCCACTCTGACGACAACTGGAGCGACGCTCAATGTATTTACAAGTTAGTGTTAACTACTGACCTTTTTACACGAAACCGTGCGCTACACAAAACATTTGTCTCAAAGTCAATCTAGGTTAAAAGGAGCGGAGCGGAGCAGCTCCAGGCCAAGAACCCCAGCCAGGGGCTGTACTCCACTCTGATGACAACTGGAGCTACGCTCAGTGGATTTACAACTAAGTGTTACCTACTGGCCTACACGGAACGATGCTACTAACTCTATAAGCCAAACAAGGTTACACGAAGCGGAGCAGAGCAATTTCAGACCAAGGAAGACCTGAGCAAAGAGTTCTTCTGCCATATGCTCAGTGCTTATATAAGTTAGTGTAATCTACTTAATACATACAGCATAATTATAGATAAACTATTTTTCCCATGCCTGCAGCTGCACGAAATCCTGCTCTAAAAAGCCGATATACGATTGAGTGTAAACGTAGTCATGTTTCCCTCACACTTGCTATAATCATCGTCACTCAGCTGGTAACGTCCACTGCTGTTGAACAAAAGCCTCCAGTAATGCACTTCACAATCACAGCTTTACGCTGCTCGCATCCAGAATCTTTCCGCGTCCCTCAATAGATCGCCGGTCTTTGTACGGCCTTCCTACGCCACGTCTTCCGGTGCATGGTGGCCTTTCTCGAAAACTTGCTCCATCGGCCGTCAGTTCGACTAGCGATGTCCCCGCACACTGCCACTATAGTTTGGCAGATCTGAATATCACCAGCATCAATCCTCGATATCCTCCCCATTATCAAGACCCCAGCATCAAGATCTGATACTGGTGCAACCCGGACCGCTACTTTATTACCTCAACACCAATTTTTCTTTATGGCTTCTGTGGTGTTGCACCGTGTTGCCACAATTCCCCCACCATGTTGCCACAATTCTGCTTAACTTCCCATAGTTTTAACAAACTACCCTCTCATTTAAAAAATGTCAACTCATTTCACGCATTCAAGAAAAAAATAGCTCGACATATTATCGAAGACAGATCCCTATCTTGAATAAGGAAATGCGTGAAATGAGTTTGAAATCTTAAGAATTTTTAAATTTTTATATTTATTTTTTACTAAGTATTTTATTTATGTTTATAAATATTCTAATGGATGCGACTACGAACGCTAAGCAATATTTAAGTCAACCATGTTATCACATAAGCGACAATTGTCTTTGTTGATAATAAAAGTCTTTAAACCTAAACCTAGTTCCTGCATAATCCTTCATAACTCCTCCAGGATCAACCCTCGCGAAGAGTTCCCGGAGTCAGTGGAGTACGAGCCGAAGATCTCGTACTGGTGCGGCCCGTACCGCTACTTCATCCCCGCCACGACGGACGTGCGCTGCATCTTCAGCATCTTCAGCATGAACTTCATCTTCAGGTTCGGGTACGACGGCGTCACTTACAAGAGCTCGGATCTATCTTTCGTAAGTTGTTGATTTTCTTTCATTTTTAAGGCTCTCAAGAACAGATACTAACTTCGCGCTGGCTATAGTAGATTATGCACCGAGGGGACAAAGACACTGCTTTATCCTAGATGTGAATACTGTACTTTTCACAACATCTGCGAGGCAATAGAAAGGAAGTGTAAAAATATGTTACACTAAACAACGTCTTTTGTTTTAAATTTCGCGGTCCAGCTCATGGTCCAGTTACGTTCTTTTTTATTCTTGGTATAGCCAGTTCTATTTTCGAATAAACTCTTCTTACAGTGCCCGTATGTTGAGTTTTCATATTGGCTCGAAAACTCAGATGAGATTTTCATAAAACTTTATCTCCCTAGGGAGGCAATGCCTTGCTTTACGTTGAGACTACGTGATATGTAATTGGTCATTGTCGAGCAGGGGCAATATTCGGAGATTTGAGATTTTCATCTCACCTTTTTTCGTCCTTGTTGCTCTCGTTTGAAACGTCATAGTGTGAGAGTGACCAAGATAAAATCTCATCTCATCTCACGCGCAGGAATAGCCCCCCAGGTGCTGTGAAAAATATTTTCTACACAGGGATTTTTCCTGTATTTACCCGAGCGCTTTAAAAAAGTGGGGTTGTTTACAGAGTGTAGGTACTATGCGCTTTACTGCCTAAACGCTTTGACCGATTTGGATTGCAGGAGTGTCGTTAGTTTCGTATTTGTGTCCAGACTGTGTATGCATTTTTATTTATTTTTCATTGCTGAAATTACATATTCTTCACTTAAACTACTAGTTTAAGTTACATTTTGTAATATACCCTGTGCATAGGGCGTTGCAAGTGTGGCATGCTAGTGTGTACTCGTAACTAGACACGGTCAAGTCAGGCGGGTTTTCTTGCTTTTTAACCGACGAAACGGAGGAGGTTTACAAGTCGACACGTATAAATATATTTTTTTATATTTGATAACGCATAACTTTTTACAGAGTTTTCCGATTTTGATTTAAATAAAATATTGGGTAAGGCATACCTCGAAAGCTACACAAAGGATGCCTAACAAGCAAATTAGGTAGGTAATTAATAATAACCTACGTCAAGCGTGATGCGCAGCGGCGGCGTAAATAAGTATAGGAACCTACCAAAGTTTGACGCCGACTCAAAATTACTTAGTTATTTCTACATTTATTAAAGAACTTAGTTATTATTTAATAAATAATAATAATAATAAATTCGGGACACTTCCCCACACGGTCGCCTGACCCCAAACTAAGCAAAGCTTGTACTATGTACTATGCTGAGACTGATATACATACTTAGATATTGTTAAATACATATTCAAATAGATATTAACACCAGACATAGAACAAACACTAATGTTCATCACATGAATATTTGCTCTGAGTGGGAATCGAACCCACGCCCCCAAGCTCAGAAGGCAGGTCCACTACCAACTGAGCCACCGAGGCAGTCAATTAATTTTATGCTTTTCAGTTTTTTCGGCGGTTAAATTTTTTGCTAAAAAGTTTTTAATCTTTGTGACTGAACGAAGGCCTGCGGTGCTGCTATTCACAATGATTCGGAAACGTTTCCGATCGGATCCCAGAAATTTCAAACTGAAATTGTTCGAATCTCAGTCTACTTTTATACATTTTGGAATAGGGAATCAAGTATAAACCCGATCGGAATAATTGATCACGTTTAAAAACTTATGAATATAGACTGAGATTCAAATAATTTAGGTTTAATGTTTCTGAAATCCGAACGGAAACGTTTCCGAATGGTTGTGAATATCCCTGCAGGTCTCAAAGTCAAAGAACACCTCGACATTTGTCTGACTGGTTCTCGGTTACACAACAGAACTCGTAACGTAACCTTCTTTTAAAAAGGTTAAGAATTCGACGAAGTGCTCGAAGAATAGGGATTTTTTATTGTATAAATTTTTAATTGTATTCATTTTTTGATTAAAATTTTGTTGTAAATTTCATGACATTATTTCTGTTAACATTCCTTATAAAATAAGCTTCATAGCCTATATCAAATTGCATAAAGTTTTTTAGTAGATTTCATTAAATTAGAACTGTTAAACTCGTTAGTTGAAATATGAAATTGTAAAACGTTTAAATTAGATTCAAATATCAATTTGTATAAAGTTATATAGTAAACTTAAAAATTAATTTAATATAGGCAAAATTGAAAATAAAATAAAAAAATCAGATTCCTTGATGTAGTGATGAGATGTTAAAGGAACGAAATGTATAAGGTATGAAATATAGGTACTAGATATTATATATTAGTTCAAGTAACAATTTTGCTAAGAATTCTTTTGTTTTTATATTTGTTACCTGAGAACTCCGTCATATGAGTTCATGAACCGATTTGATTTTTTTTTAAATTATTTGATTGGATTGCGCTTCCAGATTTGTCCCATTTATTTCTAAAATCAAGGCCTCTAGCCAAGGCCCTTCTGCTGATAAAGACGTTAGTTTTTTTTTTATATTTTTCTTAATTTTAATATCATTTTACAGATGTACCAAAACGGTCAAGTATTCTACACGGACGAGCCCTGGGCGGGCATGTCGTGCTGGAGCTGGGCCTGCAAGTGGAGGCACAACCAGAACATGCGCTCCAACGAGTTCTTCGTCAACTAACGACAATAAAACAACAGTTTACAACAATAAGTTATCGACACACAACAATAAAAATAAATAATTTACCTACAACAACAAATCACAGTTCATAAAAATCATTTAACAAATTTCATCAATTATCAATAAAATTATTAAAAATCGAAAATGGGTCATTTTCAATTAATTTAGTTATTTTAATAATTAGCCTTTCTTTTTCTGAATATGGAGCCTGCCCCCTATATTCTACTGTTTATTGCCCGTGTTACTACCGGCCCAGCATAGGTATTTCCAAGTCAAAGTAAAAGTCAAAATGTTTTTATTCAGTTTGTGTATCAAAGATACACTTATGAACGTCAAAGTTATTTAAATAGACTCGACCGCCTTGTTCGGATAAAGAGCCACTACTCAGAAGAACAGCACTGCAAGAAACTGAGGAGCATTTTTTTTTAAAGAATTAATAAATTACAGTCTCACTTTTGGCTTACAACTATTCACTATTATTCGGAAACGTTTCCGCTCGAATTCTAAAAATGTTAAACTCAAATTATTCGAATCTCAGTCCGTATAATCATAAGTTTTTAAACATGATTCAATCTTCCGATCGGATTAATACCCGATTCCCTATTCGAAAATTTATAAAAGTTAGACTGAGATTCGGACAATTTGAGTTTGAAATTGTTGGGATCCGATCGGAAACGTTTCCGAATGATTGTGAATAGCGCCGCAGGTTACTTATTTTTTCACCTCACAAATTCGGAAAGGTTCTGGGGGGCTATTCCTGCGCGTGAGATGAGATGAGATTTTATCTTGGTCACTCTCACACCTATGACGTTTGAAACGAGAGCAACAAGGATGAAAAAAAGGTGAGATGAGAATCTCAAATCTCCGAATAGGGCCACTGTTTGTCACTCGAAATCTGAGTGCAAAAGCATTTTATCCGATATCATAAATAAATAAATTCGGGACACTTCCACACACGGTCGCCTGACCCCAAACTAAGCAAAGCTTGTACTATGACTGCCAGAGACTGAAATACATACTTAGATTTTTTAAATACATTCTTAAATAGATATTAACACCCAGACATAGAACAAACACAAATGTTCATCACTTAAATGTTTGGCGATGATAGCCTAGTTGGGAGAAGGCCCGACTCTTAAGCCAGAGGGAGCGGGTTCGAGCCCAGCCGACGAATTTGTTCATCTGCTACATGACTGGAGCCCGGTGTATGGCGATTGGCTCGCCCCCTCTCACATTTGGGACTGAATAGCGTCCGCCAAGCGTGGGTGTTGTATTACACCTCTGCCAGTCCCCGGGGAAAAGCTAGGCGTGACGAAATGTTATGTTATGTTTGACAGTTTATTTTATTTTTTGTTACACTTAATGTGAGCCCTGAAAAATGAAAACCCTTTTAAAAAATTAAGTAGAGGTCAACAAAACCAATAAATTAATAAATTCTCATTCTACATTAATATTTAATTACATTTTTTCATAATTAATGAGTTGGCGTCATTGATTGACGTCATAGCTCTTAATTTCGCCAAATCACGGATCCGGCTCAAAATACAATCATTAGGTACAACCTAGGCTATTAGTGATTTTGACAGACAAAATTTGTTTTTTTTTATACTAAAATCTACGTCATTGACGTTTGGCACCTTGAGAAAACTATTCTACAATTAAAATCAACCTTATTGCTACGACTTAATGATCAAAATGGAAGTCAAAAAGTTCTAAAAGAGGCAGTGCTCCACCAACCGGTTTTCTGTATTAAGTTTTTACAACAGGTTTTTTATTTAGCTCTGCAAGTAACCGTTGTATGACGTAAGAAATCCAAATATAGAAAGCGACTATATTTTTGAAGTTATTTTTAGATTGGTTCATTAAAACATTTGTAAACGACGAGCAGTGAGCCGTACAGTGGTTTTGCTTTACCATTTTCGAATTGCGTTTTTTGGGGCTCATGAACTGGTTTGAAGCGGCTAGATGTGGTTACTTGCAGCTTTTGACGTCATTCGTTCTGTGGAAAATAGGTTTTGCAGCCTCATTTGCTAGTTCATGACGTCAAGGTGACTTGTTAGTCTAGGTAATTACCATCTTAAATTAATAATTATGTAAGTATACCTAATAAGTTATTTATGTCATGTAAAGCTTATGACTGAGTGCGTTTTTATCTATAAGCAATTAAGATTCAAAATACATTGAACGGCTACTAGCCGAAGCCGTGGTTTCACCCGTTATCACGTTACGGGAATCATTTTCTTTTTTGGGAGAGAAAGAGGTCATGTGTTAGCTATTTTACACTTTAACACGTTGAGAATGTTCAGCGTGAAGGAGTAACGAACATATACACACTCTCACACACTTCTATGCCACATCACACATGCGAACATTACACACAAGCTAAAAACACCCCTCGTTTACGTCTTGGGTTCAAAATAAATCGATTTCACCACCATTACAAAATTGCTTAATATTTAGTTCGTTTTTAACCATTAGGTAGGTTTATAAAAAAACTCATTGGCCGTGAAACGCGGCGAACCTCAAAAAAATAATATCGACAAATCGACACTTTCAAATCGAAACCGTGGCGTTGCGTCACTAGCTGAGTAGTTTTTTTTGGTTGTCCATTGTAACCTTTTTAAAATAGTGATGGGATAAGTGAAGACTACCATTTATCGACGTCCGTTAGCTGTACGCCGTGCACCCAGATTTAAAAAAAACAAATGTGTGTTTGCGCGCCACATCCGTGTTCATAACTGACACTAGCGTTCCCCATTGACGGATACGCCAAGGAGGACGATAAACAGTTTAAAAAACTTGTTTCGTTCCGCAGTTGCATCTGCGTGGACAACCTCAGGGTAACCAAACCTAGATTTTTTTGAAATTAACTGTTTCTTTGCTTAGACTAAATAAAATGAAACAGAAAAGATGAAGCTAATGAATAATTAAATGAAAATATGAATAGAGAAATGAGTTTTTTACACACATGAGCGTGGGCCACTGGCGCCAGAATAATTCAAATTCAGCCAATATTACAAAAATAACGTTACTAATTTAAATAACGATAACACATGATATAACAATAGAGTCCTACTTAGCTATTCCGATGTAAGATGTCTTAAGAACTAGTGGTGGCAGTGGAAAGAAAAGGAAAATGTCAAGGTATAGTTTTGTTGTATGTGTGTGTGAAATAGTGCATGTACCTAAATGCCAAGGCATAGGTAGTCTCACTTCAATGTTTGCAGAGCTCTTTATTTTTAAGGTTCCGTACCAAAATGGTAAAAAGGAACCTATAGTGAGATCGTTATTTTATTTTTTCTGAGGCTCTGAGGTTTATTTTATTAATATCAGAATGATTAATTGAATTAACTTTTCTATAATTTAAGTTATTTTAAGTGCACACTTCATTTTACACACCTGATATCAGTAAGCTGCTGTTAAATTGTACACAATTTTAGTATTATGCAGTCAGGTATTCATAGTTATTATTTTAGGTCCGGATCATCATAATCAACCTATTTTGTGAAAAAAATCACGTTAATTTGTCTCCTGTCTTGCCTTGATTGAAAGAAGAAACGAATAAAAACTCTAAGCATGTGGAGACTGAAGAGATTAACATATACATGAGTAATGTAACATAGTGTGCCTTACACAAAAACATTTCTTCTTGGCAATTGAACCAAGCTTTTGACCCGTCAAAGTCGTAAAAAATACCGAAAAAAGACAAGTAAAAAATATCGAAAAATCGAGTGGACAAAAGTGAATCGATACCTTACTACTTTTGTTTACCCCATCACTATTTGGAATTATTTTCCGTTACTCATTCTTGGGCCTCCGCAATGGAAAATTTTGACCATTCATTGTAGACTGTACTTACCTACTTTGTTTTTTTTTTTATTGTAACTAGCTTCTCACGCAATGCGGTGTTAGCTTAAAAGTATTAGAAGTTCATCATTACTACTACAGTACGTATTTAAAAAAACTAATTTTAATGTTAAAATGACATTAGAATTAGTAACTTTTTTTAAATGAGGCTAACTTGGTGAAATTAATGAGAATTTTCCGGAAACATGTTAGGCGGCAGCACTGAAACATTAAGGTCCAAAAATAAAATTTTAAAGTATCTGCTGGATAAAACGACCTGTGTTTGTGTATGTAAATGTATATGTATGTTCCATGCAGGTTCCAAAATGGCTGGAGAGATTTTTAATGATTTTTTCATGAAATCTTCAGATACAGCCTAGGACCTAACCTAGCGGTCCGATCTAGGACAATCAGAGAGAGAGGTAATAAATAATTCGGTATACCCACATAGATATTTTATAAGTATGGTTTGGATACGCGGGTAAGTCGCGGGGAGTAGCTAGTAAGGCTACGTTCAATAAAACCTCAGAAAAACACTTTTTTGACTTTGACAGCTGTCTCAGAATTTAATAAAAGCGCTTTGGCGGCAAAAAAAATGACCAACTTATAAAGAGATCGAAATAAACCATCATACATAATACAATAACGCCAACTTTTTCCTAAAAGACGGAATATTGAGAGCATTGAGCCTTCGCTCCGCTCGGTCAAACGCTGGTAAGTACGGGAAGTACCTATATATTTTTTACGGCGAACGTCCCAAGCTCTATTTTTGAGAAGGGGGAAGGGTGGTTGTTAAATTTTTATTCTTCGCGTCTGCGTGTAAGTCGAAAAAGAGAATCAATATGAAGGAGTCAACCTTTTTGGAATTTAGACTTCGTAAAAGAAATTAGACATAGGTACTTAGCCTTAAACTTCCATACTAAATTACTTTTAAGTTTAAGTGATCTTATAAATTAAAAATCGACTTCTCATCAGAACTGGATTTTGACAATGGGGCCAATCTGTAAGTATAAAAACCGTTCCACCAATTTCGATAAAATTTAATTAATTGCTTAATTAAATTTAAATGGGGCCACATGGGAAGTATACCCGTTAAAACAAAAAAGATTTTTTCAAATCAGTTCAGGCGTCTTCTAGGGGAACATACATAAAAAAGATTCTGACGAATTGAGAATCTCCTGTAGTCAGAGATGTAACCTACAATAGAGGTATGTAACCTATTTATAAAAAACTTAAAGAAAAATCCTGCCAACTCACCAGGAGAACATAAATTCTGAAGCAGAAACTGTAGCTCTCAGAGATTCAAAATTCCAGCAAATTATCATCATCATCAACCATTGTCCTCCCAACTGTTGAGTTCTTTTCAGCGCGCCATTTCTTCCTGTCTACCAATCTCATTACAAAAAATCTCGTCAAAAAAATTGCATTGCAATCGTATTCATCGTTAACCGACTGTGAACGATGAATACGATTGCAACTAAATAAGTAGGTATTCCAATATGTTTAATACGTACCTACGTATAACTATGCTACTTTGTCTTTAATCTTTAACAATATTCTTGACTATGAATGATTTTGAATTTGAATTTGAAGGAGGTGCTTTTGAGCAAACCCGAGAGGCGCGCCAAAGCTGGCCGGTATTAGCCAAAAGAAAACTCAAACGACTGGCCGTAAAAAAAGTAAGGAGCCTGCCCGAGATTCAAGGAATAAAAAAGAAAATATAAAAATGCCATAAAATGGCGCGGTAATAGAAGCGGGCAGGGTAAGGGGGAAAGGGCGGTCGCTAGTAACTGCTATCTAATCTGTCGCCGCCGCATAGTAACTATAATTTAATCTACGGCGGCTGTTTCGAAAATCGATCACTTGGCGCGTGTGTGGACTGTTTTGGATTTCGAATAGAACAGTGATGTGAAAAAGCGGCTACTTTATTATTTGCGATTTTAGATTTCTAATTTAGCATGATAATTAAAATACTGCTATGTAAGTTTATGAGACGAACGTAGTTAAAATTAAAAAAAAATGTAATTTTTAACCGACTTCAAAGAAGGAGGTTCTCAATTCGGCTATAACCTATTTTTTTTTTCAATTACCTACCCAAGTACTTACTTACTTATTTACTTACATTTACTACTTAGTCCCATAATATTCTACTAGGTATTCTGATACTGTCCAAAATAAAACGTTTTCGTAACTACAAATATATAATACTTACTACAATAGGTAAGTAGGTACCTACTACGTCTTATAAAAATATCTAATCCAAAATTCCACTGTAAGCTCATATTTAGAACAACTAAGCATTATTAAAAAAATTTAACGATTTGCGGCAGCTCTATCAAAATCCCTATTCCAATTTCAAAAATTGCCTAACTTTTCCCCCAAGCTGAAATACACTTTAACTCAATGCTGTATAGTCTAAAAAGGCTTGCTTGTGCTATTTCTTTCATAGTGTGAGTTCAAACTTCCCAGTACTAACACAACGAAGTAATCAAAATATTAATGGCGACCATGCGGCAGAATACCGAAATAGATTTTCGTTTGCAAATAGTTTTTTATGGGTTTGTTTCGGCGCTAGGTACCTATGTTTTAAGGTTTGTATAGAATTCAGAACGACAGAGACGGTTGTTCAATAGTTGGACCTACTTTTGAGGACTAGGTAGGTAGGTACTTACACAAACTCGGGTTATCTTTTTAAATCGGAGTTAAGTCTTGCCCACGTAAGTAGTAATAATTATGTAGGTTCCTACTTGGTAGAAACTTGGGGAACGGAACAGTGGCTCTATTCGGAAATTTGAGATTTTCATCTCACCTTTTTTCATCCTTGTTGCTTTCGTTTGAAACGTCATAGGTACCTAGGTGTGAGAGTGACCAAGATAGTGACCTAAAATCTCATCTTATCTCACGCGCAGGAATAGCCCATCTGGTGCTAAGTTCATAGGTAGGTACCTACCATTCTAGCTAGCATTAGGTATTTGTCGAAACCTGCCAACCTACAGTTAAGTAATTAAAAAAGAAAAATAAACTCATACCTACTATTATAGGTACCTAAATGACGTAGATAGGTAGGTAAGTAGGTATTTTTATAGGTAGAATTTTGTTAAATTTTTAAAAATCTCTCTACCCACCAATTTCGTTAAATTTAATTTTCCATTTAATTCGGATGTCTTCGAGTACCTAATCGGTGAACATACAAATATCTACTTAAACAAAAAAAGATTCCGACGAATTGAGGACCTTCTCCTTTTTTGAAGTCGGTCAAAAAAACGGAGGATTTGATAACCTCCTCCTTTTTTTAAAGTCGGTTGTAAAGATCACCAGATCAATCCCGATTCCTGATCGGTGACTGCAAGTAACATTTTGATAACTGACACAGAATAAGTCGGTCATTAGGTCCAATTTTGTCTGACGAAAATCCAAAACTAACCACTCGCCATGACATAACTAGCTAGGTAGGTAGGTACTTAGTGAATATGAATTTACGTTTCGTCAAGGCCATTCGGCAAAGGGCGTTCAAAATAGACCTACTTACACATACACTACTACATGTATATTCTTTATTGGCATAGAAATTACTAAATTGTCTATGCAATACTACCTACCTACCTAACTAAGTACATAAGGAACTGGGAAGCAAAAATTGTCTATGGCCTACAAGAAATGACATTTAAAGTACTAAATCAACCTACTTATAGATAGAGGTAGGTCTAGCGACTAGTTGACCTAAGGCGGTAGTGCTATTAATTATTCTATGCCTAAGGTAACGCATAAGATAGGTAGGAAGGTGCATCTTATAACTAAACAAGTACTTACTTACTATGCGTAGGTAGGTACCCAGGAATGGCGCGAAGGACCTTGTAACTAAATCCCGGGCCCGATCCGTCTACTAATACCTACATAAACTAAAAAAAGTTTTAGATTATCGATCCAAGCCCAATGCTTCAAATTTTATATGTTACATAAACACATACAAACACAATTTTCATCCATACGATAACTACACATACGGGAAGTCACCCACACTACTGTAATTTACATAGAAAAACAGCAGTTCGCTATCTACCTAAGTATAGAAAAAAAACTTCAAAATAGTACTGCTCCGTTCACTTTTCAAACCTTAGCACAGGATTTTGATGAATTAAAATATGAATTATGAATTATCATAAGGTCCATTATGGTTTGCTGAAAATGAAGTACTGTCTCTTTCTCGCAACCGAACGCTTTCGAGTTTTCCCGTCCTCGATCCAACTCAAAATACGCCAAAAATGACGTTGAGCCAACGTTGTTTCGAAAACAGTGTCTCGCGTTTCATTCCACGGTAACCGCGCGCCCGTTCTCTATTTTTTATTTGGAATTTTCCAATCGACTGATTACTACCAGTCGTGAGTTTTACAAACAAATTCGTATCCGTTTCATATTTTTCGCAATTAGCGCCAAATAGGAAAGTCGCAAGTCCTTAAAGTCGAAATTCGTTTAGCTTGCCGAGCTTAACCGATCGAATTAGGAAGCCCGCTCCCGGCCAAAAGATAGTACGAGATTCTGTGATCGCTTCATTCAGGCGGATTATATTCAGAAAATTCTGACAGATCGGGACCGTCACAAGAAAATAATGTCGTTTTTATTACATTTTTTGATAAATTATTATTCTAGTTTCGATTCAGCGGCGTTACGACGGCCTTATCGATTTTCCTATTTAACGCGCTATCGCATTTTGAATTTCGAAAGGCTGAATGCTCGTGTATGCGCTTTCGAAAAATATTTTTGTATTTTGTTAGCGGGGTTCGGACGTCGCGCGGTGCCGAACATAAATTGGTAATAATTTTTGATTGCAGTTTATTAAAGTGTGAATATGGGTTAGTGTCGAGGAAACAGTGACCGCCCAGACTTGTGATGAATTTCTGACAAATTGTGTTGTGTTTTGTTTGTGTTTGGTGCATTCCTGTCGTGAAAGTATTATTTGTTGGTGTGTGTGGATGCCTGGCGCATGTATTTTACATGCACTCAACTTCTAGAGATCTGTCAAATTGTGAGTATAACGTACAGTTTGCTCTATTTGCGGTAATCATCATAGAAACGTAGGCAAAGATTTCCAAAACTACAGCTATGTAGGGATTTTTCTACCTAGATCTTGCATGCAACTTGCACAAAAACGTGTTTTCTAGGCTGTACCTATGCATAAACGGTCATAGGGCCGCGGTTTCACGTGAACTGGTTACAGTAATCGCAGTAAAAAACTTTGTACCTACTTAACTAACATAACCTTTAGCAAAATAAAAACTGAAACAGTAGTTTACAATTAAATATAATTTATTTCTATCTGAACACTGGCCTGAATAAAAATAAAAACTTTTGAAAATTCCCATTTTAACAATTCAGCTAGGGCTTTTGTACTTATTTACTTTTTAATTTATCAGCAAAGCAGCCAGATAAAAGTTAAAACCATACATCCTGTTTTAAATGTCATATATTGACCCATAGAGGTTTTTAAAGGTTTAAAAATAAAATATAACCATTTAGTTTTTTATCCTCAACCTCAAACGTAAGGGGAAAATTGTCCATAACTTTTGTGTAATAATGAGTAACAGATATTAAAATAAATTATTTAACTAGTAGGTAAGTATTAAGTTAAAAACAATTTATTTACAATTAGTTTGGGTATGATACCTACCTATTGTTATTTTATGCTAAACTGTTAGTAAAAGTAACTAATCATAATATTATTATGAAATTCTAGTAACATTAGTCATACCTATACTAGTAACAATACTGCTAAAACCTAAGCTAGTATTTCCAAAATGTATGCAGGGTAAGTACTTACAAAAATAATTATGTACCTATCTTAAGCACAAAGTTTATAGAAGAAAAATATTAACAAACATTTTTTTTTTTTTTTTTTTTTTTTTTTTTTTTAAGTTTTAATCTTGCGATCAGCCCTTCTGGCTATAAGCAGATGTGATGGTGGTGGTTTATGAGTAGGGAGCTACTCCTAGTGGAGTACAGCCCTTTTAATTTTGTAGTCAGTCTGTATGCTGGCTATCCTGGTCAAAGATGTCTCGTCTCTTTTTTAGCCGACGAGTAATTTCTGGGAATGTTAATTGCCCCGCAAGTTGATTTGGATGCTTTAGCAGTCTTGTTTTATAATCTTGGCCATAAGAAGCGACTTCTTCTTTAACTGTTGGCATATCGAGGATTTCGTGAAGCTCTGTTGTTTTGAGAAACCATGGTGCATTTGATGTCTGTCTCAGTATATTGTTCTGCACCCTTTGGATAATCATAAGATTGGTGGTACTTGCAGCGCCCCATAGTTGTATGCCATAGGTCCAGATTGGCTTTAGCATGGTTTTGTAGACAAGAATCTTATTGTCCGTAGCCAGTTTTGAATTTCTTCCCATAAGCCAATGAAGACATTTGTACTTTAGATTAATCTCATCTCTTTTTGTTTTTACATGTTTGTGCCAGGTTAGTCTCCGATCCAAGTGCATACCAAGGTACTTTACGGTGTCTTGATGTGGGAGTTGCACGCCGTTTAAGGTGACAGGTGCACAGTCTTCCTTGCGGAGTGTGAATGTAATGTGTACTGATTTGGTTACACTAACAGCAATTCTCCATTTAGCTAGCCATTTCTCCATTTCATTAAGGCTGTTCTGTAGCATCCAGGATGCTTTAACTGGGCATTTATTTGAGGCCAGGAGAGCAGTATCGTCGGCGAAGGTGGCGATTGTAACATCTGAGCGTTGTGGTAAATCAGATGTGAACAACGTGTACAAGACAGGTCCAAGTACAGAACCCTGTGGCACTCCTGCAGTTATTTCGTGAAACCCTGATGTGGAATCGTCTTCTCTTACTTGAAATATTCTGTTAGAGGTGTAGGACTTTAGGATTCCGTAAAACGTGTGGGGTAATAGGGACTTAATTTTATACAGCAGCCCTTTATGCCATACTCGGTCGAAAGCTTGCTGTATGTCGAGAAAAGCCGATGAGCAGTATTCTTTCATCTCGAATGACTTTCTAATTGTTCTGCATACTCTGTGGACCTGTTCTATGGTGGAGTGTTTTTTCCGAAAGCCAAACTGATGATCAGGGACAATGGATTTTTCCCTTAAGGCACCGCTAAGTCTATATAGTAGACACTTCTCAAAGAGTTTGGACATAATTGGCAGCAAGCTTATCGGTCTATAAGAAGTTACTTCATGCGTAGGTTTACCAGGCTTATGGATCATTATTACCAGGGAAACTTTCCATAGATCGGGGAAGTATCCAACCCTCATGATAGCGTTAAAGAGCATCGTCAGGTACACTATAGCTTTGCGTGGTAGATTTTCAACAACTTTTTTGTCGATGAGGTCAAATCCTGGTGCCTTGTTGTTATCCATAGATTTAACATTTCTAACGATTTCACTGGGCGTCACTAGTCTTAGCGGAGGGTCTAGCTGGAAGTCTTGGTTGAGGACTGACTCAATATCCGATTCGTCTGCAGATACAGCGTTATTTGGTATAAAGACTTGGCTCAGATGTTTCGCAAATACTTCCGCCTTACTCTGTCCGGTTCTAGCCCATTCTCCATCTTGTGTTCGCAGTGGTGGTTTGTGGTGTAATGGTCGATCGAAATTTTTGCATGCTCTCCAAAGTGAGTAATTAGTCGCTTTTGTTGCTGTGAGTCCCTCCAGGTAGGTTTGTAGGGCTATATCATTGGCTTCCGTTATTAGGGTCTTCAATTCTTTAGCAGCTCTGTTGAAGGCAGTTTTATCGCTTGGATGTCTACTGGTATGCCACACTCGTCGTAGTCTCCGTTTGTCCCGAATTTTCAGTCGAATGCTTTCTGAGTAAACTTTGCATTGCGGTGGGCATTCGGTATCTGCCGGCGTGCACTGCCAACAACATTCCTGAATGGTTGTGGTTATTATTTTGGCAGCTTTATCAATGTCTGATTCTGTTTTTAGAGCTATTCGTAGGTCGAGCCTTTGGTGTAACAGCTCCTGAAAGGAGGACCAGTCTGTACGTTTACTATATAGTTTTGTGGGTCTTCTAGTGTTAACTACTGTTGTTCCAATTGTTAGTATTACAGGTACATGGTTAGAGTTCGCCTCCAGGCATGTTTTAACGTTAAAGAAGGGTATTGATAGACCCTTCACGATAAAGAAATCTATAACATCTGGTAGCCTGTTTGGATCGCTAGGCCAATTAGTGGGCTCTGCTGTGGAGATTGGAGTAAGGTTATTCTTGTCTAGACTTTTCTTAAGTTGTCTACCTCTGGTGTTAGTTAGTCTGGAACCCCAGTGGAGGTTCTTAGCATTCCAATCTCCTCCAATTATAAAGCGTAAGCCAAGGGTGTTGAATAGCTCGTCGTATTGCTCCACTACTATTTTGTGTTTCGGAGGGCAGTAAACAGCGGAAATATTGAATGTTCCAATTCGATCTTCTATTGCAATAGTGGCTGCTTGTATGTGAGGTTTCTTAAACTGAGGCTGCTCACTGTGTTTAATATTCGATCTCACTATTATTGCCGCTCCTGCATGCGCAGTTCCATCTGGGTGATTTGTGGCGTAGATTTCATAGTTTCTTATCTTAACACTACTGTTTGCCGTAAAGTGTGTTTCAGATACTAATAGTATATCGATGCTATGCGTGTGCAACAGGATTTCAACATCATCTTTGTTTGGTGATAGCCCATCCAAGTTCCAGGTTGCTATCTTGAGGGAAGTCATTTTGTCATTTTAGAGACTAGGGTTGTTATGAGACTGATTAGTGTACTCATTTGTTGAAGGATTACATCCATTTTTTCGGTTTGTATAGCGAATATCTCTTCGATTGTGTTATTCGAGTTTTGCTTGTCTTCATTTGCATAATTTTTGTTAGCTTTCAAGATATCAGCATATCTCTGTCGTTTGTTGGTATCGGTGTTCACATTCGGTCTAGACCTTTCATTGCTGGTCTGTGGTGGGAGCTGAGTAGTCGGAGTAACATCTGTTTTAGAGTTTCGTCTTTGTTTAGGGTTTATCTGCTTATTTGATTTTCTAGCCAGTATTTCTTTATAAACTTCGCAGCCTTTATAATTTGCTGGATGAGCACCAAGACATAGAGCACATTTAGCTGGGGTGTTACGATCGGTTTTGGGACAATCTGCAGTTTTGTGGGGTTGTGCACATTTCACACAGCGATATGGCCTCATGCAATAGTTTTTGGTGTGACCGTATTGCTGGCATCTTTGACATTGGACTACTGATTTGCGTTTCCGTGGATCTTCTACAATAACTGATTGATGATATATGTATTTTAGGTTTAACAAACATATTACAAAGTTTTTGACAAGTTTTCTTAAAAAAATATGTCAAAACTGTTGCTAGGTATGAGAAATTGTATTTGATGGTTGATATTTGACTTATTATTTTACTAAATTTGTAAAAATTAACTGTCTGACTGTCATACTGTACAGCTGAGCCAAACTTGATGAAATTCTGCAAGAAAGTAAGTGCATCATCAAACTAGACATGCCTATACCATTCAATATTATTTATTGCCAATAAACATTCCTGATATCATAAAAAAATATTTTAAACTTGGTAAAAATTCAAAAACCAGATAGGTAATTACTGCTAAAACTTGTTTTAAAAATAGTATTTTTCATTTTTAACAAACAAATGTTTTTGGTTTTGGTGTCAATATAAATTATTTAAGCCCCAGCCTTATCTTGAATCTAAATCTGCAGTATTTTATAATGCAATAAAGTTGAAATCCAAAATATTCAAAAACTCCAAGTCAAAGACAGCTTTGCTCTTAAATTCTCTAATTTTCTTAAAAATATGCTAAAAAAAGTGTTTTTTGTGTCAAATAAGATTAGATAGATAGATTAGATAAACTGTCTGTGCAGCGTAGCAACTATGCAAAAAAACCCATGAAGAAGAAGAACAGTAATTCCTATGAGTACTTATATGTTTAGAGAGAGTTCCGTACTGTTTATGAACAAAAAGTGACAGGCGTACTTTTTTTACTAGTGTGCGTGACAGGTATGTCTTTAACTAGGGTTGTGACATACATTTTGTTCATTTAGAACCTAACAGTTACTTTTTTTTTTGCTCATGCTATATTTTTTCAGTCCATCTGGACATTTCATTTATCAAAGTCAAAGTCAAAATGTTTTTATTCAATTTAGGTATCAAAGATACACTTATGAACGTCAAAGTTAATTAAATTGACTCGACCGCCTTGTTCGGACAAAAAGCCTCTACTCAGAAGAACAGGCAAGAAACTGAGGGGCATTATTTTTTCAAAGAATAAATAAATTACAGTCTCACAAATTTTGGCTTACAACTAGGTAATATCTATAAATACTAGTGGCTACTTGGCGGAAGTGGAAGGTTCCAGACATCTTTATCTTCTAAATAATTCTTAACCTTATAATATCCTCTTTTCATTAATGTAGTTTTTACATGTGATTTGAATTTTCCCTCGGTGAGCCCTGTTATATTTTTCGGGATTTTATTGTAAAAATTAACGCAGTTGCCTAAAAATGACTTTCTTGACTTAGTCAGTCTAAATCTCTGTACAGCTATCCTATCCTTATTTCTAGTGTTATAATTGTGATAGTCACTGTTCAATTTAAATTTATGTAGATTTTTGCGAACGTGCATAATATTTTCAAAGATATACAAAGAAGGTAAAGTTAATATATTTATTTCTTTAAATAAATCTCTCAATGATTCACGGGGACCCATTCCGTAGATAGCGCGGACCGCTCGCTTTTGCAAAATAAAAATGGCCTCTACTTCAGCAGCTGATCCCCACAGCAAAATGCCATATGACATTATGCTGTGGAAGTAAGCAAAGTAAACCATCCGAGCTGTAGCTATATCCGTCAGTTGCCTAATCTTGCGAACCGCATAAGCAGCAGAACTAAGTCTCCCAGACAGAGCACTAATATGTGGACCCCATTGCAGTTTGGAATCAATGCTTATACCCAGGAACACCGTCGCCTTGTCTATGTTAAGTTTATCGCCCTCAAGCATTACGTTTGGTTCTATATATCTAACATTAGGCATGGAAAACTTTAAACACTTAGTTTTTTTTGCATTTAGTAACAAATTGTTTGCAGCGAACCATCTCGAAATAATAGTCAATACGTTGTTCACATGCACAAGCTCACTATCTTTCCTATCTGTTCTAAAAATAAGAGATGTATCATCAGCAAATAGAACTATGTCTGTAAGGTCCTTAACCATATACGGCAAATCATTTATATACGCTAAAAATAAGAACGGGCCTAAGATAGAACCTTGTGGTACTCCCATTGTAACTAAAGATCCGGAAGATGTGACGCCATTAATTCCCACTTTTTGTTGTCTATCAGTTAAATATGACTCGACAAGATCTAGAGCGATTCCACGAATTCCGTAGTGGTGTAATTTACGGATCAAGGTGCAGTGTTCTACACAATCAAACGCTTTGGAAAGATCACAAAAGACACCGATGGCATCCTGTGAACTCTCCCATGCTTCCATCACATGCGTAACTAATCGAACTCCCGCATCTGTTGTTGATCTACTTTTCGTGAAACCGAACTGATTTTCGTTTAATATACTGTGTATGTTAAAGTGACACAACAGTTGATTAAGTATAATCTTTTCAAATATTTTGCTCAAAGCCGGAAGCACAGAGATGGGTCTGTAATTCGAGGGATCTGACTTACTACCCGATTTGATGATAGGGGTAATTTTGCTGTTTTTCATTAAATCGGGAAATGTGCCTCTGTCAATACACATGTTAAATATGACCATGAGGTGTGGTGCAATAGTTTCTATTAAAGACTCTAACACTTTTACTGATAATCCCCATAAATCTTCACTAGATTTAACTCTTAAGCTTTTGAAAGTTTTGATAATTTCAGAGATGGAAGTGTATCTGAACCGAAAGTCTGGTATATCCCGCGAGAAGTATTCTTTTAGAAAAACACCTGCATCATCTGGAGACGAGTTAAGCGTTTTGGTGGCATCAAAGGGTATGCTAGAGAAGAAATGTTCAAAAGAGTTGGCTACCGATTTTGCATCAGAAACCGGCTGATTCTCAACTACCAGCGTAAATTCTGAATCCCTCGACTTACTTTTTCCCGTCTCTGTGTTGATGGTCTTCCAGACAGCTTTTATTTTATTATCGGATTTTTGAATTTTATCTTTT
The DNA here is from genome assembly GCA_911728515.1 of Peribatodes rhomboidaria. Taxonomy (NCBI): domain Eukaryota; kingdom Metazoa; phylum Arthropoda; class Insecta; order Lepidoptera; family Geometridae; genus Peribatodes; species Peribatodes rhomboidaria. The sequence continues at coordinate 5,588,602 of OU452192.1, read as the reverse complement.
ATAAACAAAGCTTTAGCGCGAATGCAAACCGACTTAAAAGTTTTCGAGTATTTTCTAACATAGTCATGAAAATCCTTACTAGATGTCAGAGATTTCTGGTTATATAAATCATACATAACATCTCTACTTTTTCGTATACCTCTGGTCGCCCAGTCACTAAACTGTATTTTTTGGTTGAATTGAATCTTCTTCTTTGGACAAATTTTATTAAATTCATTGCTAACTATATTAAATAATTTTTCATAACTGTCATGTGGGTTATTGACAGAAAAATCTTTTAAAATAAGTTTCGACTCTATGCAATTATTTAGTCGTTTTAACCTACCTTTCGTTAATGGTCTACACTCAACTAAAGATGGTTTCTTTATTTTATCAATTTCAAATTTAATTGCAAGGCCCTTGTGATCTGACCTGACTCCGTTAAAAAGTGATAAATCTTTTGTTTTACAACTTGAGAAAATATTGTCTATGCAAGTAGATGAGGTCTCCGTTACTCAAGTTGGCTCGCAGAAAAGATAGTTTAAATTAAATGCTTTAAATAAAGAAATTAGATTAATTTTATCCGTAGAATTGACTAAAATATCTATATTGAAGTCTCCGCAAACCAAAATAGATTTATTTGATTTAGTAAGTTTCTTTAGTACGCACTCCATTGTTGACATAAAATGATTGAAGTTAGATGCTGGTGGTCGATAAACACATAATATTATGTGCCTGTCCATTTCCGCACAAGCAATTTCACAGACACGTTCAACAGAATAGCCCCTTATGTCAGAGCGTTCCTTATATTTCATGTTATTTTTAAAAAGAATAATACAGCCTCCTCCTTCAGCGGATACTCTGTTAAACGCACTGGCCACCTGAAAATTTGTAACATTAAATAGCATTTTATCTGATTTTAACCAAGTTTCAGTGAAACATAAGATATCAAAATTATACTTATCTAATAAAAGTTCTATATCTAAAATTTTGCCAGAGAAGCGGTTTATATTTTGATAAAAAAGTGAAATGTCCACACACTTCTCTGTTGTCTCACTTAAAAGTTTAAACTATTGGTCACAGTTATGTTATTAGTACATTTACTAAAAACTGTGACCTTATCTTTATACTTCGTTATATTTCCTATAACTGAATCAATGTATATATAAATATCAAAGAGCAAGTATTAATACAGGGTGTTAATTTAAACAATGGACATATTCTAGGATATCATAGTACTCATTATTAACACTGAAATTGCGAAAACAAAATCAGCTGTAAAATTTAGTTGTGGTTGAATGAAATTTTCTATGGAACAGCTGTTTTTTTAGTGTTTTTACGGTTGGTTCTCAAAGAAAAGGTGGTCAAAATGATAAGTCCAATAATATCCCAGAAATAGAAAATGTCCCTTGTTTAAAGAAAAATACTTAAATTATCTAAACTTTCTGTACCATAAATGTTACCATGATAATTAAAAAAAGAGGTAAAGTGTGTAAGTTTGTATGTAGGGGATAATCTCCAAAACTACTGGTCCAATTAAAAAAAAACACTATTAAAAAGCTACACATTCACTGCCATAGACTATGGAACGCGAGCGACGCGACGCCGCGATCGGATGCTAGTCAGGAAAAATTGCCTATTTATACAGGGTTATCAGGAAAGGGAAAGAGGGCCATTGTTCTCATCAATTTGAACAACTTTTAATATGGGGTCAACCCTGAAATCGAGAAAAAAATTACAGCTGCTCCATACATTTTGTCCACAATAAACTAACTTTATGTATGGAACAGCTTTTTTTATGAGATTTTGGGTTGTCTGAATAGTAAAAGTTGTTTATAATGATGAGTACAATGACCCCCATTTGGCTTAATACACCTATACCAATAACCCTGTAGAAGTAAAATTATGATATTTCTGACAGCTGAAATAATTTTTTATATTTCTATTTATATTTCTATTATTTCTATAAATAATTTTTAAACACTTACTTATCATTGGTGTGATTCTGATGTAACTCATTAATCTTAGAGGACTACAAATAATTGATGTCTCTTTTCAATTCAATACAAGAGAAAGAAATACAAAGAAACCTGTCAAATTTAGTCTAGAATATTGACAAGATATTTGATTTCATTACGTTTTTTTTAAATTGCCAAATATCAAACTTGTTCGTTCTAAGCCTTATTTTAGAATGTCTTTATAAAACATGAAGATCTAAAAAGAATAATAATTTAGTCTCATTACCATAGATAAAGAATCTGATAAAATCTAAAAAATATCTAAATTATCTTTATCTTCATCTGCGTTATGGCTCTCAAAAATAATCTTTTAGCAGAATATATCATTATTTTATGCAAAAAATGCTGTTAGGATACCAAATAAATTTAGATATGTTTGTTCGCCCCTCTTTCTTTCCTATTAGAAAGAGCTATTTAAGTATAAATTTATTTTAAACCTTTTTTCTTTTTTCTCAAAAAAATGTTAGCTATTTACTTTTTCGTCATGTTTCTTTTAAAAGTAATACAAAAACAAATCTAACACAAACTTAACAACAGACATAGCTTTTTAAAAAGGGTGTCTACAAATTTCTTTCCGGGTTGGCAATGTATCAATTGCACCAATAGTTGTAGGTGTCCATAGACGGTGGTTACCATTTACCATCAGGCGGGCTGTTTGCTTGTTTGCCACTTTTCTTTTAAAACATGTGAACATTTTAAAAAGCAAACCAAAAATGCCGGCTGCAAAAATGTACCCTATGTCACTTCCACTATGATTCAAATGACACCTCATATGTTGAAATCCATCTAGCTGTTTAGGCTGTAGGTTGAGCCAAAAAAACCACACACACACATATGTACATATCCACATGCATATTATATACACTCGTAAAACATATCCCTCCTTGTGCAGTTGGGAAAAAAACTTTTAATCTAAGGATTAAATATTAGCTGTGACCTGCGGTTTCATCTACCATCCTGCAGGAAGTGCTAACAAGAAAAGAGAGGTCTCAGAGTCAAATGGGACAAAACAGCATTTGTATGTTGTATTAGGTACTAGCTATTACTACCCACGACTTTGTTTGCGTTTATTCAGAACTAGCTGCCCCCGCGGTAAAAAAGTATCCTATGTGCTATTCTAGACTATAATCTAACTCTGTGCCAAATTTCATCCAGATCAGTTCAGCTGTTCTGGAGTAAAAGAGTAACAAACATCAATTCTTACAAACTTTCGCGTTTATAATATTAGTGGTATAGGGTAGTATCCAAAAACCTCCCTGTTGAAATACTGTAACTAATTATCAAATTTCATCACAATCCGTTCAGCCGTTTAGACTACAATAAAGTTATTGTCCTCATTACTTAGTCAACTTTTGCTATGGAGTCAATACTGAAATCTCAAAAAAAAAAAACCAGCTGTTCCATATAACAAGTTAATTGATTGTTGACAAAATGTATGGAACAGCTGTTTTTATTTTTGTCGATGTCAGAGTGTCAGTAAATCATCCCTTGCAATTTACTACACCCTTTGCTGATAACCTTGTATATTTATTTTATAATAATATACTATTAGTGCCCAGTGATTTTACTAGCTGTTAAAAAGTAGCCGGTGTGTTAATCCAGGGTGTCAGCTACCTCCTTACCAAATTTCATTGAACCAGGTCCAGCCGTTTAAGTGTGAATAAGTAACAAACATAGACACTCACACACTCACAAACTTTCACCTTTAAAATATTAGTTAAAGTTAAAAACAGTTAATTCATTAATTTGGCTAAAAAATAAACTTTTTTTGGCTCTTAAATTTTTTACCTCTGACCCAATACACATATCGTCACGCCTTTCCCCCGAGGGGTTGGCAGAGGTGTAATACAACACCACACTTCGCTGGACGATATTCAGTCCCAAATGTGACAAGGGGCTAGCCTGTCGCTATACACCGGGCTCCAGTCATGTAGCAGATGACATACCCAAAACACAAACTTAATTTTTACTTCGAGAAAGCAACATAATAAGCACTCACCTAAAAAGTTCCATGAAAAATACAAAAAAAAAATACTTAATCATAATTTAAGTAGTAATCAAATACAGACCCCTTATCTTTGAGTTTCAAGTCATTGACCTCTGCAAGGGTGAATACCCTATCCCACAGAATGGTATAGCAGTAGGTACATGCCTGTAATATTCTATTTTTAGAGAAAATGATCTCTTGGTTTGTACTTTGAACCAAGTTTTCAGGTCGTGATAAAAAAATTGTTGTCTGTAAAGTCAGTTTACGGACGATAGTCTAACGTGACAACGTCATAACAAAACATTGATGAAATTGCAATGAGCGTAACGGGACAATGAGTCAGCCTTTTTCGTACGCGCAGGCGGCGTTCATCGATTTTTTTGACGTTGTCATGTAAAAATGCTAAAAAGCGATGGCAGCCTAGTTGGGAGAAGGCCCGCTTCTCAAGCCAGAGGGAGCGGGTTCGAACCCAGCCGACGGCACGCACCAATTTGTTCATTGTGTGAACATATGTACGTATTGACTTGCCTACGCAATTTGAAAAGATCATGTCGTTACCACACGGCTCAGTTAAGTATGCACAGGCCTTAGTTAAGTAGGTATGCACAGTTAAAAGTGTGGTGAAGCTTTTGCGTGTGGTGAACCTATTAGGGACCCTGACTCCCTTTCGTTATAATACTACCTCGTCCCTGTGGCAGAGTCTGAAGACCCATGAAACTAAGTCGAGTAATCGCGTAATGTACCTACCTAATATGCCTTTTAGGGAGAAACTCACACACAACCTTTATAAGTAACAATAGTTAACAAAAAACATTATTAAAAGAAAAACAAAAAACCCGACTGCAAAATGTTGCACCCTATGTCACTTCCACTATCAAGACGATTTAAATGACACCTCACATGTCGAAATACATTAAGCTGTTTTGGCTGTAGGGCGTGCCAAAGAAACCTCATCCATACATACTTACATACATAAATACACTCGAAAATTACCTTCCTTCTTGCGCAGTCTGGTAAAAAGGGAGTTGGTCGACTGGTTAACCCTGGTGTCGGTTTTTAGGCCGCCTGGAGACCTCTGACAGGTCTTGACATTTGTTATATATATATATATATACTTATGTAGCTAAATACATATTCATAATAATCCATACTTACTAATTTATAAAATAAAAAGTTACTCTCTGTCTGTCTATAGAATGGCGAAATCGCTTATTTAGTTAAGACGAAATCTAAAGAAGCTGTTTGCCTTTTTAACCGGCTTCCAAAAACGAGGAGGTTCTCAATTCGATCACCTCTAAAGTATGACCTACCAAACAAAAAAATAATCATCAAAATCAATTCATAATTAGCGGAATGATCACGTAACATACATACAAAAAAACACAGTCAAATTGAGAATCTTCTCCTTTATTGAAGTCGGTTAAAAAGACGGAGCGCAGACGCGAAGGTTCTCGTCTTTTATGAAGGTGCCATGTCTCAGCTCCGTCCGTGTCTCGTCTTCGTCCTACGTCTTGGTCTGTCTGGCCAGCGCCTTACGTCGCTTCTGATATTCAAGTCTTAAAGGTTGATCAAAATTCTCGTAACCTGACCTTTCAAGGAATCAACAGAAGTGCATTCCACATTTCATTGTTAGAAAGAGATAGTTATACACTTCAAGGGCGTTAGTGAGAGACGGATATAGATTAGTCAGTCTTGTGAAATGCTTTCTTTCTGTTTAGGGCTAACTTCCACAAACAAAGGAGTCTAGACATGAGACAAACTGTGTGAGTAACTGAGTATAGAAAGAGACAGAGTTAGTATAAGGCCTGGCGCACACTGACTTTTAATTAAAGGTTTTTAAATATTTACTGGAACTAGGATAGCGTGTAATGCCGGGCCGAATAATTGCTTACTCGTACAAACTTACATACCTAACATAAACACGCAATTACATATATATGTACATGTTATATGTGAATTATATGCATACGACAAAAAAAAAACCGTCATAGCTTAATTGGACGCGACTGACTTATAAGCTGGGAGTCTCAGGTTCGATTCCCGTCCGAGCAAATGTTATTTAGGCTGTTGGGAGTTGGATTAAATGTCTATTTCTGTATTGTGTTCCTTGGTCTCCCTAATTTATTATTAAGTTTTTAAACTTACATCCGAAAACCATTACCCTACTTTGGGCAGTCGGTTAAAACCTGCTGATAAAAAGAAACGAGAGCTCGGCGTGCTCACATTAGCGTCCTGATAAGGAGGAACTTGAAGCTGCCACAGAGTAATAATAGTCTCTATTTGAGAAAAATAAGCGTCTCTGCTTTGACAAAAATGCTTTAGGATATACATAATATATAAATGTATATATGTGCTATTCTAGACTATAATCTATCTCTGTGCCAGATTTCATCCAGATCTGTTCAGCCGTTCTGGCGTGAAAGAGTAACAAGCCTCCATCCATCCATTCTTACAACTTTCGCGTTTATAATATTAGTAGTAGGATAGTAGGATTAAGCACAAATGCCACAAATATCTTTACCTCATACATTTTGCTTTATTTGGCTCTTGCCTGCCGTGTATTCTTGCCTTTGACCTCGAAAACGTGTGACTTTAGCGTTGCAAGTATGAAGTTTACTGGTTCAGCATTTGGTCTCAGAGACTAACAGGTGTGAGGATCGCTCTTTTGCCTTGCAAGCCGCACCTCCGCTCGGCCTTCTACCACGCCGACGCGCGGCTCGGCATTCGGTCTCGCAAATATCACTTTGGCTTGACTACACCCTCACCACGGCGCTTGTAATGCCGAGTGCTGTTATAGCCACCCAATTGTGACATTGACATCGAAACAATTTAAGGAAGAAGCGGCACGATTCTAATCTCTAGTACACAGCGCTTGCTGTGTGTTTGTTTGTGTACAGTCAAGTGACCAGCACCCCTAGCATGCCGGCGCAATAAAATTCTTCCCATCACTTTTTGTCGCGCGAGAACGTGACAAGGCTATGCACACATACGTCTGTCTATCGAGACAGACGTATGTATGCACATTGTCAAAGAGACTAGATATAGAATACACATAGAAAGAAGGTCTACACAAAAAGAGTCGACAAACCTTAGTCCCGTTGCGCATGTCAGGCCTGCAGTGAATTGTGTGCATGAACCTAATTTCTACGGTCCTTTTAAATAATCTATGGGTATTAGGTGGCTATTGTAGTGACAAAAGCCTAATAGTGAAATTCCTATAATATAGTCAAGAACCGGTCGCTCGTGCGTCACTGGCCTAGGTTTACGCAAGCCAGTTAAAAACGCCATGACTTGCTATCCAGGCTGTACACTGCACCGTTCTGCTGCAGAATAGGCAAGAGCAGATGTACTCTTTTTAGTCAACTGCCGAATTAGAGAAACGTATTTCTAACGTATGTATGTAAAATTAACTGTTACTGAAATTTCCTTACAAACGCGCTTGTCAAATTTCTTGGAAACCATTTGTCAGATTATGATGAAACTAGCTGCGCCCCGCGGTTTCACCCGCGGTTAAAAAGTATCCTATATTCTATTCTAGACTGTAATCTATCTCTGTGCCAAATTTCATCCAGATCTGTTCAGCCGTTCTTACGTGAAAGAGTAACAAACATCCATACATCCATTCTTACAAACTTTCGCCTTTATAATATTAGTAGGATAGTAGGATATTAGTAGGATTTAGCATGTACAATTAAATTAACAATATCTCCGCCCCTATGTTCTTGGTTATTTTTTAAAAAACGTCCTCAAGAGAAAATAGAGCTATGAAAAATATCCGCAAATTCCCACGTGGGCAGGACCCGCAATCTGGATCTAGCGCTGCATGTTTCCATAGTATGGTTGGACGACATAAGGAATGTTTTAACGCTGCAGCAAACCTGCAGTCAGTCCACGCGGGCAGGACCCGCTGTCGGCGAGTTGCGTGACATTTTTTGCATGTTTGAACAGTTTCTCTAGTACGTAATATATCTCAATGGGACTTTCGTACGGATCACAGGCTACATATTGCCAGCGGAACTTTTTTTCATTTCCTCATTCGAGAGCACTCAGTCCTCTCTAACTTTATTCTGTGGTGGCCATTTCAAAACATAGATTGGGAACTTCAACCACAGAATAAATAATAGTACTACCTAATTCAACTATTTGATGCCCGTTCATGGCTTACGTCATCATGTTTTTAGCTGACTTCCAAAAAAGAGGAGGTTCTCAATTTTACTGTGTTTTTTATTGTATGCATGTTACGCGATTACTTCGTGAATCGATTTTAAAGATTCTTTTTTGTTTGGTAGATCATACTTTAGAGGTGGTCCCTTACATTTCATCGTAATCGGTCAAGCAGCTTTTAAAATATCAACAAAAGTTTAAAATTTGTTTACATGGATGACAAGAAGTCGATTTTTTAAATTTCGCTTTTAATATTAAGTATTTGGGAATAGTCTTCGATCGATCGATACACGGCTCCTTAGTAAAATCATAAAATTCAGGATTCTAACATTTCCTGGGAGTTACTATCAACTAATAATGACGAATTACAGGATGAAAAGTCGGTTTTATGCAAACCGAATTTCGATGCCCGTTCCCAAATACTTAATTTAACAAAACTTAAAAAACCTAAACAATTTTAAATTACAAACAACAATTTTAAAACTTAAGTTTTAAAATAATTTTAGTATTAATTGAAGTTTAACGTTAATTGTTTTTAAAATATCAACAAAAGTCCAAAAATTGTCTAGGTTTTTTAAGTTTTGCTATTAATAGCAAAATTAATTAATAATTAAGTAATTAATTAATAATTTAAAAAAATTTAAAACTTAAGTTTTAAAATTGTTGTTTGTAATTTAAAATTGATAAAACTTGAGTTTTAAAATTGTTTTTAAGTTTTGCTATTAATAGCAAAACTTAAATTAAACAATTTTTGGACTTTTGTTGATATTTTAAAAACAATTAACGTTAAATTTCAACGATAATTCGATATTCATACTAGACTGTACATTACGGTATTAAAGTAAATCAAACTCATTGAAATGAGAAACGGATGTTAGAAAACGCTCAGTCATGTACTTTCTCATTTTTACTCAAAATGTATGACGAAGCAGTATCGGGTAAAAAGCAGGTATTATAGGTATGCAGGGCTAGGCAGAACTGATATGTATTAAGAAAGAAAGAAAGATACATTTATTTTGACACACAAGACACTACAAAGACGGTGACAATACTTAATACCAATACACAAATTAACGAAAACAGTGCTGTCACTGTAGTGTCCAGTACGTCAAAAAAGGTCAATGCTCAGCTATAATGCTGTTATGTACAGTATTACTGATATGTATTATGACTTAATAATATCACGCCTTTCCCCCAAGCGGCTGGCAGAGACTGCTAAATACAAAAAATAATGCTGCTAGGATCCTAATCTTATACCTTTAAATGAGCAATTCTTGTATATATATATATATATATATAATTGGAATCTCGGAATCGGCTCCAACGATTTTCATACAAATTAGCATATAGGGGGTTTCGGGGGCGATAAATCGATCTAGCTAGGAATCATTTTTAGAAAATATCATTTTATTCGTGTTTTATCGATAATCAATCTCAACTGAAAAATATGACTCTTCCTGACATCTATTGGCGAATAATAATACTACTATTTTTTGTGAGCAACTAATTGCTTTAACGACACAACAGCAGATGGCGTTGTTAAGTAACACGAAGTCAATGAGTGTTTGCTTTGAGGTTAGACTAAAATCAATTGTTTATTATCCAAAAAACACAACCGAGCAAAGCTCGGCCATCCAGGTACTTATATTATAAACGCGAAAGTTTGTAAGAATGGGTGGATGGATGGATGGAAGTTTGTTACTCTTTCACGCCAGAACGGCTGAACAGATCTGGATGAAATTTGGCACAGAGATAGATTATAGTCTAGAATAGCGAATAGGATTAACTTTTTAACCGCTGGTGAAACCGCGGTGCGCAGCTAGTACAAAATAAATTTCGATTTTTTTATTCGCCCTTCTTTCATTTCTATTAGAAAGAGCAATTGAAGGATTTATTTTATCCTTTTTTGCCTTTTTTTCTCTTCAAAAAAAATGTTAGCTATTTATTTTCGAGTCATGTTTATTTTAAAAGTAATACAAAAACAAATCTATCACGCCTTTCCCCCGAGGGGCTGGCAGAGGTGTAATACAACACTATCACTTCGCCGGACGATATTCAGTCCTAAATGTGACAGGGGGCGAGCCTGTCGCCATGGTGTCTGGCGACAGGCTCGCCCCCTGTCTCTAGTTAAGAGCCCCTGGCTCTAGTTAAGTAGCAGATGACATACAATCGCACATAATTATGTTCCCACAATGAACAAACTGGTGCGTGCCGTCGGCTAGGTTTCAAGCCGCTCCCTCTGGCTTGAGAGGCGGGCCTTCTCCAACTAAGCTTTCATCTTTTTATTATAGTTATAAGCCCATCGCAATACACTGAAAACGACTCCGCGCAAGATATTGACTCGTCCCGCGCACTGTTTCGTAACGCGGTACAGAGCGAGAATCGCGTCACCATCAACCAAGACCATTGATCCAAAACCAAATTGAAAATTGATAAAAACCTTGGCTGGTTCTTTTGTCCGGAAAGGTCAGGCCGACTCAGGCCACTCCCTTGGTTACAATTGCTTCGTCATACTTCACAGGTTTTCAGTTCAGTTTGACGTAATTACGTTCTGCAGGGCTGGCACGGGCTGAAGAAAAAGCACCCTTCTTCTTCGGCCCGTGCTAGCAATAAACATAGGTCAAACTATGATTCTAGTTATAAGCCAAAATTTGTGAGACAGTAATTTATTTATTCTTTGAAACAATACTTAACCCTAACCCCTCAGTTTCTTGCCTGTTCTTCTGAGTACTCTTTATCCGAACAAGGCGGTCGAGTCTATTTAAAAAAACTTTGACGTCCATAAGTGTATTTATGATACCTAAATTGAATAAAAACATTTTGACTTTGACTTTGAATTCAAGTATTTGCATTCCGGGAGCAAACACGTAATGACGTCACTCGTCATCGGTCTTTTTCGCACTATTTGTAAATGGCTTATTTCGGTCTTGCTTAAGCATCGATTGACGTCACTACGTGTTGCTGAATGCTATACCTGGCGGAGTATATTATTATACCATGCGTTGTATAGCATCGGAGTAGTTATATAGTTTTACGTCTTTTTAGAGTTCCGTACCCAAAGAGTGAAACGGGACCTTACTACTAAGACCCCGCTTTCCGTCAGTCACCAGGCTGTATATCATGAACTGTGATAGTTAGACAGTTAAATGTTCACAGATTATGAAGTTTTTTCCCCGCTATAACAACAAATACTAAAAAACCGAATAAAATAAATTTTCAAGGGGCTCCCATACAACAGACATGTTCATTTGCTGTTTTGATAGTTGATGGTTCCCATGGTTTTTATGAATAGTGAAACCCCTAGTGCGCGAATCCGACTCGCACTTGACCGGTTTTTATTCCTTCTTAATTTTTAAACTCGATTTATAATAGACAAAAGACTAGGTATTCCGAGGCTATAATTATAACGTATATTGCTGAAGGGGATTGTCATTTCACCGTTTTCATTCGCGCTCAGGTGTGACAAATCTAGAAAACAGATAATGGATATGTTTATCCCTTTCTACCGGGTTAAAAACTGTGGGAAGACAATTTGTACACGGCTCATGCTAGAGCCTGTTGAAGGTTCATCACACTTTAAAGGTCGTCGGACACGGCGGAGTTTTGTCGTCGAACATAGTTCTGCTGTTGAGAAAACTTGCCTTACCTTGACTTACCAAATAACTTTTGAACCACTGAACATCGCAATACATTAAATCGGTTTAATCGAAAAGTACTGAAGTACAGAACTACTGAGGTCCTACCGACATCGACATAAAAAAAAAATGCATTTACCATATCGGTGCTTGTGAGACTTCTAAAGACTTCTGTCGAGGCCAACTTATGCAGTTGGCCACTGAGGCTTCGACAGCGTAGTCATAAAAAAAAAATTGACGGACGACTCTCCGCGTCGGAGATGTCTCGTCCCACCGTCTTGGGCCGCAAAGCAGCTATTACCAGAGTCGGCATCTCCAAGAAAATTCCACCAACCAATCAACAGTTCAGTCTTGTAAAGTCGTGTCGGAAGCTGATAAAAATAAATATGGTGAATCATCGCTACATGCTCGCGCCATATGTCCAGCCGCTCGCCGTAGAATAGTTCATAGTAGCGTATGGTGTAACCAAAGATCCTATGTAATATTGTATTCTGGTAACAAATTGCCAACAACAAATTGACTGCCTCGATGGCTCTGTCGATAGTGAACCTGCCTTCTGAGCTAGGACGCGGGTTCGATTCCCACGACCGCCCCCTGTTACATTTGGGACTGAATATCGTCTTGCGAAGTGAGGGTGTTGTATAACACCTCTGCCAGCCCCCTCGGGGGAAAGGCGTGACGATATGTTAGCTCACCTAGCGTGCTGCAAATCCTACTAATATTATAAACTTGAAAGTTTGCATGGATGGATGGATGGATGTTTGTTACTCTTTCACGCCAGAACGACTGAACAGATCTGGATGAAATTTGGCACAGAGATAGATTATAGTCTAGAATAGCATATAGGATACTTTTTAACCGCGGGTGAAACCGCGGGGCGCAGCTAGTTGGATAATATTTAATAATAAAAATAATAAATAATAAATTCGGGACACTTCCACACACGGTTGCCTGACCCCAAACTAAGCAAAGCTTGTACTATGGCTGCCAGAGACTGATATACATACTCAGATATTTTTAAAACATACTTAAATACATATTAACACCCAGACATAGAACAAACACAAATGTTCATCACATAAATGTTTGCCCTTGGTGGGAATCGAACCCACGCCCCCAAGCTCAGAAGGCAGGTTCACTACCAACTGAGCCACCGAGGCAGTCCGCTTAACACTCATTTACCTACATTACATAGTCGATTTGGTACAGCGTTCACGGAATGCGACCAGTATGTACATAATTACAAAATTTCAAAACTGACGACGCGCAAATCAATCGAAAATACTTGGGTAGTCATGCAAAGCGTTTTCGCGTTTCTAATTATTGCTGTAATTATCAACTTTAGCATTAATATCATTATCGGTAGCAGTCACTTAACATCACTACATAGTATAAAACAAAGTCGCTTTCTCTGTCCCTATGTCCCTTTGTATGCTTAAATCTTTAAAACTACGCAACGGATTTTGATGCGGTTTTTTTTAATAGATAGAGTGATTCAAGAGGAAGGTTTATATGTATAAAAACATCCATTAAATAGTGGAGAAATACTGTTATTTTTGAGGTTTCTAATGTGATGTCGTTAATTATCAATTTTTTTACGCTTACATTGCACCCGTGCGAAGCCGGGGCGGGTCGCTAGTACTGAATATAGGAGGAGACATTTACTCTTGGTAGAGGAAAAACTTTTTTTTGCAACCTAGATAAAGAGATGGCAGCCTAGTTGGAGAAGGCCTGCCTCTCAAGCCAGAGGGAGCGGGTTCGAAGCCTGCCGACGGCACTCACCAATTTGTTCATTGTGTGAACATTTTTTTTTTAAATTTATTTATTTATTATGACTTCGCAATGATAACTACATTAATACTTTTATAATTTAAACTTACGAACTATTTAAACTTAATGTGCTATCTTTTAAAGGAAGCACAGCATGCGTTTTATGATTACATCATTCATTATGTTAAAGAATATTACTAAGTTGAAAAAAACATACATATTACATAAACATATTAGGTTAATAATCAAATAAAATAAATTTTAAACACTTTATCCTATGTCCTGTTGTTATGTGCATATGTGTGTATTGTCATCTGCTACATGACTGGAGCCCGGTGTATGGCGACAGGCTCGCCCCCTGTCGCATTTGGGACTGAATATCGTCCGGCGAAGTGTGGGTGTTGTATTACACCTCTGCCAGCAACTTCGGGGGAAAGGCGTGGCGATATGTTGTTTTTTTTTTAAATTTATATTTGTACTAGCTGTTACGCGAGTTTGTTCGCGTTTGTTCAGAAAATAGTATCCGAACACCTTCCTCGTTGTATACTGTAGCTAATTATCAAATATCACTAAGATCCGTTCAGCCGTTTAGCCGTGAAAAGCCTACAAACAGACATATATCGAGTTATTTTCGATTTTTTAACATTAGTATGCTTGTTAAAACCGACTCAAAATTACTTAAGTATACTTTACATTAGTTTAAGAACTTGGTTATTAAGGTTAAATAAATTATTTTTTGCTATTCAGTTTTTTCGGCGGTTTAAGTTTTTGTTTAAAAGTTTATATCAGTGCGTCATTTTGCTCGGTTCTGTGCTTGTTCTGGGCATAATGTCAGGTTACTACTTTGTCTAATTAATTACCCTATAAGACATGCTTCTACATGGTTGGTTCCTTCCTTGCCGATTTCGGCTACGGGGAACAGTCTCTGCTATGGTAAGGAAGGCTTCGTTTGTGTGCCTTCATGTTCGTGTGCCTGTGGTACCCTATCTTGGCTTTAAAAGTGCGCAAACATATGCTACACGTTAGGGTACCGCTAATAAAATTGTAGACAATACTTGAAGGCGGTCTATTTTTAAGGTCGTTCCGTCTGGAGTCTAGTTCGCGCCTTCTACGAGTATCATCTTCAAAAGAGTAAACATTCTGCTGTAAACATTAAGTAAACATTACCGCTACTCGGCACGATTTTGAGCTAATATTTCCCAGCGAGAAGATTCAATATTGCATCTTTTCAAATGCCGCTTCTGAACAAGCGGAAAGCTTGTTCAGAAGCGAAAAAGCGGTACTAAGTAAAGTAGCGGTAAAAAGGTACTAGGACCTTAAGAATTCGCCACCGCTTTTTCGCTTACCATCACGGAGGTCACAAAACATCTTGGGGTAAAAACGGAAAACACGTTAAAACAAGCTAATCCTAAGTCTAGTGCGAAAACTCAGATTTTGTAGTTGTACTTCTTTTGGCGCGATAGAGAAAAATGATTAGAGTGAATTTTTACGATGCGCGCGCACACCGACACCTAAATTCTACATCGTTGAAGTTAGTTCTAGGTGGCAAGAAAATTGATAACTATGTTCAAGTTGTATATTCTAGTATTTTATATTTAGAACACGTGTTTCGTAAGAGTACAAATAAACAGTGAATAAATAAATATTATTTTGGTGTTTTTATTAAATCAATTTCATATACGACGGAGATAGTATTTACTAATAATTTATTAGTATATCTATATATATTGAATATTAGTGATAAAACTGATTTGAATAAACTGTTTTGAGTGCATTTATAGATTTGAGGTTAAGAAGTATA
This sequence comes from Peribatodes rhomboidaria, assembly GCA_911728515.1. Classification (NCBI taxonomy): domain Eukaryota; kingdom Metazoa; phylum Arthropoda; class Insecta; order Lepidoptera; family Geometridae; genus Peribatodes; species Peribatodes rhomboidaria. The sequence goes on along the minus strand of OU452192.1, from coordinate 5,573,248 downwards.
ACTTCTAACGCGTCTACATAAGTACACACACTTTTTTTTTGGATCAACTATTACTTAGATACCCTAACCCGATCTTCATGTCATTTGACAGGCAAGTAGCACATCTCAAAAGAAATTTAAAATTCGAATATGCGCAAAATCTCTGACGTTTTGAAGACTATACTTAGGGGTAGCGAGGTCACGGTTCGAAGCGAACCACTAGTTTAAGGGTTCCGCGTAGCTCTGAATTTTCCATACAAATGCACTTGTCGAATTTCTTGGAAACTATTTGTCAGATTGTGATGAAATTTAGCAAGCACAATAAAATGAACTATATCTCCTTCTCTAAGTTCTTGATATTTTTAAAAACGTCCACAAAGGTAAATAAAGATATGAAATTATTTTGGTCGTCGTTCTCCTTCTAGACGAAATAGCAATAGAAAACTTTAGCCAATTTGAAGTAAGTCTAAAGTGTTCGCCGGACCCTTAATAAAGCCTTGTGCTATTAGAAAATCTTTTTAAAATCCAACCACAGACTTGCTAGATAAATTGCTCAAGTTTGCGCGACGCAATACATTTTTTGTTATATTCTGAGAAAAATGAAAGTTGGTGCCGCGCGCCGGTCTCATAGGAAATATGTACTTGTTTCGACATTGTTACTGCATTCCGATAGAAAATGTGTGAAAAACACACGATTTTACTTCTACGAAAGCTTGTTTTACTTTGGAATAGACTTTATAAACCATTTATGGCAAGCTTTGAAATAAGATTTAAAAAATCCAAAAAAAAATAGAACTGTCAAGTGACAATCTTTGACAGACTACTTGGAAGTTTGTGGGCCACGCGACGTCCACTCGTAGACCACGCGTGGTTCACTGGCTACCACGCGGCGTCCACCCGTTGACCACCCGTTGACCACCAGTCGAGCCCGAGTCGCTCCAATGAGTGATAACCTTTTAATTCTACTCACGTGGGATCGGTACAGTATGTATGTACGATTTTTACGTTCGTCTCATCGCCATCTCTCTCACTCAAGCTTGTCATGAGTTTTGATAGCTAACGACAACTTTTTTCGTTTTCGTTCGGCTCCATATATTTAGCCTAGTTCCTTAACGTTTTCGCCAGGGGCGCTTTATTGAAATGTATGGAGCCAAACGGAAAAAGTTTTGTATTGATCAAAACTTATAGTAAGCCTCTTGAATTTACTCCCTCCTCATTCATGTCCTCTTTCACGCAGTTCATACATCTTTTTTTTTTTAATGTAGAATAGGTCGTCGTTTGACCACCAACTCGCCTGATGTTAAGCGACGTTGTGGTCTAAGATGGAGCACGACGACCTATAAGGCACTTATTCACTCTAGCCTTGAAGTTTTGTAGAGTGAAGAAGTACAAAGACGGCAGTTGAGTAAGGCGCTACAAGTGCGCTACTGCTCAGACCCGTCTTCGGAACGGTTACACCGGACTACATCCCGAAACACGACTAGGTCATTTCAACTACATACTTTCTTTAGTCATCCTCTATGCAGGGTTATCGGGATAGGGTGGTCTGAACCAAAAGGAGGTCATTGTAGACACTATTATGAACAGATTTTACTATGGAGCAAATCCAAAATCGCGGGGAAAAATATGCTGTTCGATATAAAAGTTAAGTAGTTGATCGTCAACAAAATTTATGGAACAGCTGACTTTTTTGCTCGACTTCAGGGTTGGGCTCGTAGTAAAGTCGTTTATAATGATGAGCATAATGACCCCCTTTCGGCTTAGTACACCCTTTCCTGATAACCCTGTAGGGATGTTCATACTGTACCTACTGGCGCCCTATCTTTGACGCTTGAGACTTGATTATCACTCCTACGACTTTTAAAGCGTGAAAGACAATGACAAACAAGAAAAAACAACAAACAACAACAAAAAATTATTAAAAGAAAAACAAAAAACCCGGCTGCAAAATGTTGTACCCTATGTCAGTTCCACTATCAAGACGATTCAAATGACACCTCACATGTCGAAATACATCAAGCTGTTTAGGCTGTAGGCCGTGCCAAAGAAACCTCATACATACTTACACACATAACTAAACTCAACCCTCCTTGCGCAATCGTGTAAAATTTATCTCAACTTGTACCAATAGTCCTCCTGGACCATTTCCACCATTGGCTGCTTAGGTCCACCCGTCTTCCCTTTTTTCCACCAACAAAATTATATTTCTAAACAAACTAGCCAGATACTACCTTTATCTGTAAAATTATCACTCCCATTACCGAGAAATGGACGTGGAATATTTTTAAAACGGCGTTTTTGACTCGAAAACGATAACGCCCTATCACTGTTGCGTAACATTTTTGAAATGATAAAACGCGGTCAGAGGGTCGCGGCCCTTATCAGCTCTTCACACGCGTGCTGGCCGCAGAATACTGCATAGTTCCACACTCATGCAACATACATACAGCCTTAGAAATTAAGTTTTAATACATGTGTATGTATACACATTGTGTGACACAAAAGCTGAAAAATCAAAATATTTTTGACTTAATCGTTGTGTACAGTTCGTGTACAGATGGTAACAAAATCAAAGGAAAATATACATTGGTTACACACCCTTGTTTAGCGGGTGTGTACGGGTTCAAGATGGCGGATTTCACTGTAACAGCTGATCTTGACTAAGTAACATCATATTATAATACCTATATACTAGCACAGAATAAATAATGGTACTAACTACTATAACACAGAATAAATACTAGTGGCTACTTGGCGGAAGTGAAAGGCTCCAAACATCCAACACATATATTATAACATTACTTACGATTAGGAATTTAGGAAGGATAGGATTAGAGGATACATAAAAACAGATTTTTACCAATAGTCAAAAGATAAACAATTCAAAAATGAAAAAAATTAACAAACAAATAACATTATTGAAAGAACAACAAAAACCTGGCTGCAAAATGTTGTACCCTATGTCACTTCCACTATCAAGACGATTCAAATGACACCTCACATGTCGAAATACATCAAGCTGTTTAGGCTGTAGGGCGTGCCAAAGAAACTTCATACATTTATACCCACATACAGCACATACAGCCTTCATCTGGCGCAATCGGGTAAAAACAATTTGTTTTTTACTAAGTTGTATAATTTTTTATCACATCTAAAAAAACTCATAGTCAAAAACATGTTTATTTGCTTAAGGAAAAAATTGTTTATCAAAATTGCTCAAATTTTTATGTTTAGGTAGTTATATACGTATATATATATTATATATGTAAATATACACAAAGATAAAATTATAGATGTTCTTATCTAGTAGGTAAGTTGGTCTATTTGCTTGTTTGCGGCTATGAAATTTGATATCGGTCACAGTATACTATTAAGTATCTAATTTTGTTTATTTTTTCAACGCAAATACAAATAAAAGCCAATTATTGATAGCACCAATAAGTTTTTAAGATTTTATATTGAACTCAGAAAGTGTCTTATAAATAGAATTACATTTTAAGTTATTATAAAATAAAAAATGTCAACAACTAAGGCCAACAATAGATCTTTATATTTACGTTGTCAGCCTCAACGTTTCTATTGTCATCGAGCCATGTTTCTATATTGGATTGGTCGACTGCGCTTGTAACGGCGAAATAAATATTATGTTAGTTATAGGTCAAAGTTAAAAATTATGCTAAAACATTTACTATAATAATTGTTTGGGCAAAAATTATGCCAACAAAAAAACTCACACTTCCAAAGAAATTTATTTAAACATATTTAAAGTATCAATAACCTCTGGTCGCGTTAAGTTTATTTTTGAAACTAGTCCACTTTTTGAATAATTTGAAAATTAAATCCGTATTCAAACAATAAAATACTCAAAACGTTTAAAGCCAAAACCAAATAAAAAACCTGTTTGCGAAACTCAAAATTTAGTCCGGAACATCAGTCGCAAGTTATTGTCATGATCACAGACCTAAGATTTTTTTTGCTTCGCAAAAGACCAACGAAGCGTGGGACAGAGAAGTCTCCATCGAAATGTAAACTCCACAAGAGAGAAAGAGGTCGCCTACAAATAAAATCTTAGTCAATTTTTCTTTTGTCATTAATGACAGCGCGCCACCTTTGAGCACGCGAAAATTCCTATGATTATTATTTTTTACTAGTATCATTATAAATTGAATGAAAAGAGAGCAATTAAAATTGTATGCAGTTATGCCATCTTGTGCGTTTAGCGATTGTGATGTGAATTCAAGATTCAACCCACAAAATTTGTCGTTTCATGGGTAAATATGAAAATTCCATTGTGATGTTTTTGTCTAAATTTTGTCTAAAACATAACATAAATTGGTTCCAAAAACCGATTTACCAGCGGTATGTTGTTGTCGTTTCTTCGTAACATCTATATTTCCTAGATGAAAGCAGAATTGGTGATGAAATTCAGCATTAAAATATTAGTTAGTTTACGCTCGATTTTCACTAGAGATGGATAAAAAGATGACGTCATTATTATCGATAGTTTTTATCAAAGTTCATTAGGTAGGCGATGGGTGCAATACATAAATAAAGCATACATTTTTGAATCAATGCCATCAAAAGTGAATTGATATTCTTATGAGTTTGTACTGAATGATGAGGCGTAAAACATTTTTGTATTATATATAAGTATGTACCTTCAATTTCTGATCGTCATTTTTAATTCAATTTACACATTTTGGGTGTCTTACATCCAAGTCTAATTTAATTATATTTAATTAAATTAAATAATATATATATGTAAATTATAAATAAATGTACAAAACCAATGAGATAAGTATTATTACTTATCCTAATCCATATACGAGTAAATTTGGTCAAGGGTCACATATCGAAGTGAATTACTAGGATAGTATTATGTTGATCTTATTATTTACTTTTCTTATGTTAATTTAGATACATGGTGACACTGATATCTAACTCTTCCGCCTAGCTTAACACCCGTTTAGTGATTAATATTCATTTTAGCTCAGCAGCGGTGTTATACTTGGAACAAAAAACAACTCAATTGGTATGCGAAATATTATATTTATCGACAAGCACCCGGAGGACCATTTTTGGTCAATCGATAAATTAATAAGTACTTTTCACAACACTAATTTACTCACGCATGCGCAAATGTTTTTTTGTATCACTATCGAATTGTCACTGTCGATCTTTTACATCCTAGATCTGTGGTCATGATAGTAACAGTAAGGTAGCACTCACACTGCTCTGCGACGACGCCTGACTACCGAAGGAATAATGTTCAATCCATGCTTGCTAATATTATAAAATCGAAAGTAACTCAGTCTGTCTGTCTGTCTGTCTGTCTATTTGTCTGTCTGTAGGCTTTTCACGGCTAAATGGCTGAATGGATCTTGATTAAATTTGGTATGGAGATAACTTACATATTTCCTGGATTAACTCAGGGCATTTTTTAACCGTGGGTAAAACCGCGGAGCCCACCTAGTTCTGTATAATTATTGAACTTGCTCACAGAAGTTCACGAGAATCGGTTGATGAATGCGACCTGAAGAGGAAAAAAGACGTCGGCTGCGAAGTCTATAACTCACAGAATTAAGGGTCCGGCAACCACTTTAGACTAACTTTGTATTCTATTGCCATTTCGTCTAGAAGGAGACGACGAGCGAAGAGAGCAAGTAAAGATACTGACGAGCCTCTAAAGTTATCAACAGAGTGACAAAGTGCAATTTCAAAATTTCTATGGTTTCACTTCTCCTATCATTCTTAAATAACTAAAATTTTCTCTTCTATTAAGGATCAATTTAAAAGCTAATGATGTAGACAACCTCCCTATGTATATAGATTTTTGATTGGTTTGGCTATCTATTGAATAAATCAGTAAAAGTGACCCCTTACAAATGCAATTTTCATAGCTCTATTTTTTGATGAGAACGTATTTTGAAAAAAAAAAATAAGAACATAGGCGTGGAGATATAGTTAATTTAATTGTAAATGCCGAATTTCATCATAATCTAATCACTAGTTTCCAAGAAATTTGACAAGCGAGTTTGTATCGAAAATTAAGAGCGTCGCGGAACCCTTAACGAATCTTGATATCATAGAACCGTTCAGTAAAATCAAAGTCAAAATGTTTTTACTCAATTTGGGTATCAAAGAAACACTTATGAACGTCAAAGTTATTTAAATAGACTCGACCGTCTTGTTCGGATAAAGAGCCTCTACTCAGAATAACAGGCAAGAAAGTGAGGGGCATTATTTTTTCAAAGAATAAGTAAATTACTGTCTCACAAATTTTATCTTACAACTAGGTAATATCTATACATTCTAGTATATATACTAGTACTTCAAAGACGCACGATACAATACCTCTACGCGCGGGAGCTCGTGTGGTATCGCGAGCCATGGAGCAATGTGAATAGCCTAAAAAATGCGAACGCGCTAAAAATAAAATTTGAAATTGGAATTTCCGAAAATACTTTTAGAAACAAAAAACGGATGGAGCTATAAAATTATACGATTGCTCAAAATGTAATTGACTGTATAATTAAAGCAACAGGTTTGTTTTTTGGATTGCCACAATATGATACGCTAAAATTGTCTTTATGCTTATAGAGCTAAGGACCAAATTCGAATGAACAATGTTTGTCTAATATTATGCCAATATGTTTCTGAAACTATTGAAGAAATTTTCTACCAGTACCCTACTGATAGAAAATCAGTTCAATAGTTTCCGAGACATTTTGGCATAACTTCGTAAAATTTAGCATAACTTCTAATAAAAATACTTGTTTTATGTATTCGATAGAAAGACAGAATTATAATAAGAAAACTGCAGACATTTAATATACTGCAGTTATTATATATATACATATTATATGTATAATAAACTGCAGTTATTTAATGTTGTGTTGTCCTAATTTATTACGTATGTACCTACTCGTACCTACTAGTTTATTATTTTTATTATATTTGATTTTTTTTTATTTTTCATTTGTATAAATAAACTGCATTTATTTAAATGAATGATTACGAATTGTAAATTATTGACATTTGGACATATAACATTTTGTTATTAATAAATGACTATGACTATGTCCTTTATTCATGCCTGGTACGGGTTCTTTCACGGGTAGTGTCCCTTTTTCAATCGATTTAAAAAAAGGAGGAGCTTCTCAATTCGTTTGACATTTTTTTCTTGTATGAATGTTATGCGATAATTCCGCCAATTGTGAATCCATTTTGATGATTCTATTTTGTTTGGTTTTTGATATTTTGTTGGTCCCTTATAAATCTTATCGAAATCGGTTTTAAAATATCTACAAAAGTCTAAATTTTTTTTACAAAAACCAATTCGGTTAACGGGAAGTCGGTTTTTTAAGCTTTCCTTTCTTTATCATCAAGTCAAAAAAAAAAAGTCAAAAGTCAAAATGTTTTTATTCAATTTAGGTATCAAAGATACACATAATGAACGTAAAAGTTATTTAAATAGACTCGACCGCCTTGTTCGGATAAAGAGCCTCTACTCAGAAGAACAGGCAAGAAATTGAGGGCATTATGTTTTCATATAATAAATTACAGTCTCACAAATTTTATCTTACAACTAGGTAATATCTATACATACTAGTGGCTACTTGGCGGAAGTGGAAGGCTCCAGACATCTTCATCTTCTAAATAATTCTTAACCTTATAATATCCTCTTTTCAGTAATGTAGTTTTTACATGTGATTTGAATTTTCCCTCGGTGAGCCCTGTTATCATTTTTCGGGATTTTATTGTAAAAACTAACGCAGTTGCCTAAAAATGACTTATTTGACTTAGTCAGTTTAAATCTCGGTACAGCTATCGTATCCTTATTTCTAGTGTTATAATTGTGATAGTCACAGTTCAATTTAAATTTATGTAGATTTTTGCGAACGTGCATAATATTTTCAAAGATATACAAAGAAAGGTAAAGTTAATATATTTATTTCTTTAAATAAATCTCTCAATGATTCACGGGGACACATTCCGTAGAACATCTCTATCTTTACCTGTTATCTTCCATCATATTTATACATTTATTCATGAAATCGTGCTAGGTACATATTTTTAACCGACGAAACGGAGGAGGCTTCCAATTCGAGGCGTATATATACATTTTTTGATAGTGCTTTTGCAAGTGTTCCAGTTTTTATTAGAAATCTGTTGCGTTACTTGCTGCTTCCCGTGGCTTTACTTGAATTTTTGACATAGTAAAAAGTACCCTGAGAAATAATCCTCCGGGAATAATTACTACGAGTTTGGATAGCTCAGCAATGGCAGCATAGTTGGGAAAAGGCCCGCCTCTCAAGCCAAAGGGAGCGAGTTCGAAACCAGCCGACGCACGCCCAATTTGTTTCGAGCCGAGGCACGCACCAATTTGTTTCGTGAGCAAATGTGCGTATTGTGTGTCATCTGCTACATGACTAAAGCCCTGTGATGGCGACAGACTCGCCCCCTGTCACATTTGGGACTGAATATCGTCCGGCGAAGTGTGGGTGTTGTATTACACCTCTACGAGCCACCTCGGGGGAAAGGCGTGACAATATTTTTGTTATGTTGGATAGTTCACGAAAACTTTTTGCGTTTTCGTTTGGCTCCATTTAGCCTAGTTCCTAAGCGTTTTCGCCACGGGCGCTTTATTGAAATGTATCGAGCCAAACGAAAACGAAAAAAGTTTTCGTAACCATCAAAACTCATGGTAAGCCCACTAGGCAGTCAGTTAAAAAGCTATTTTTATAATAATTGTTTTATTACTCTATATTTAGCGTCAGAAATAAAATAATTTTTCACGGATTCCGGTTTAATAAGATTTGCGGAGATAAAAATTTTTTGTCCTCATTTTGAACAGGTTTTAAGGTCATAGTTTTTATGTATAAAATGATACTCGTGCTTTGGTTGCTAACGCAATTATAGTTTTTGTATTATAAAAAAATATAGGCAAAGTAGCTAGCCCTGGTGTCAGAGTTTTAAGGACGCCTGAAGGCCTCTGACATTTTTTTTGCCATAGGTGGAGAACAAGCTAACAGGCCGCCTGATGGTAAGCGATCACCGTTGCCTAAACTTGTAATACAAGGAGCATCACAGATATTTTATTATGGAAACTGACGTGGTTTTCACACATTATGATTATGACATTATTCTGACTATAGTTTAAACCGCATTCAGTTCGTCTTCATCAGGGCGAGTGCGATAAAGCATCACAGATACGTTGCTGTCCTTTAAGGACTCTATGGACCGTCCTTTTAAAGAATATCATTAAGCCATGTTAGCTTAACTAGCTTGTTGCTTTAAATATAAAAAAAAAATAACCCCCGACACAGATTTTTATTAAACATAGCAAAGAACACTTCCGAAAGGTGACTTTGAAAAACAAAAAAAAAAACAAAATCGGTTCATCCGTTTGGGAGCTACGATGCCACAAACAAACAGACACACACATAGACACGTCAAACTTATAACACCCCGTCGTTTTGCGTCGGCGGTTAAAAACAAGCAGGCTCTACATATTAACGTGTCATCCGAGTCACGGTAGCGCTCAGTTTTAAAGTGCCACTCACGGTCACCTATCCGAAGACTGGCGGTGACCGGCGAGACCGGCGGTGAAACCGTGAGGAGCAGTACATTTAACAATAATTATAAAAATAAATTTTGAATTCATAGCGGCCATAAACTGTATCAATTATGAAACGAATCGTGTAACATTAAGCTTACAAATAAAGAACGCTTTCGCCTATAATACTAAACGTGACATAAAATTTATGATATTATTAAACCGTGAATAATGATGTACATTTTCTTAAGTACACAATAAATTAACATATACTTGTGTTCTATCCACTAATCGTTATGTATTAAAAACAAATATAAATAGTCTCGGAAACTTCCTGTTTATCATAATTTTATAATTGATATTCTCAAAATGTTTTGAATAACATATTGGACATGAATAAATTTATGTAGAGTTGTGATTCCCTGCTTTATTTAAGTTAGCCACTATCTACTTACCATATATACATAATCTTTATAAAGGTTCTGTTATACACGACAGAACCTTATAATAAGTAAGTAGTTAGCCCAGGTGTCTGAGTTTCTAGGTCGTCAGAAGTCCTTTGAAATTGGTTCTTAGGTTAGTCTTAAAGCTTCTACTTATATAAAAACTACCTGTGCCCGCGGTTTCACCTGCGGTCCCGCAGGAACCGTAGTTTATTTCGGAATAAAAAGTATCCTATGTCCTTTTTCGTACCCCCGACAACATGTATGCAAAATTTCAAGATGATCGGTTGAGTAGTTGAGACGTGAAAGCGTTACAAACAAACAAACTCACTTTCGCATTTATAATATTAATTAGGAAGTTAGGATATGAAATATATATTGATTTAAATTTATACTCACTTAATTGCACATGCCCAATTTCATCACGACCTGATGAATAGTTTCTGAGAAATTCGACATGCGCGTTTGTATGGGATTATCGTCCTTAAAAAGTCGCTAACGTATCCGTGACCCGTTTGCTTGCTTACCACCGATAGCATAAAAAAGTAACCCCAACTTATTCCAAACGCCAGAAAATAAATGACAGTAGAAATACAACAACAACAACAACTCTTTATTAAAAACATAAAATAATTACAATAGTACTTAAATAAGGCTTAACTAAGTTTTTAATGGGCGGCCTTATCGCTCAAAGCGATCTCTTCCAGGCAACCTGAATGGACAGGAACATTTATAAAAGTTGAGGCCTTGAAAATTCTAATACTAATACAATAGTAATAATCTACTTAATACATAATTTTACAAGACGTAAAAAATAATAAGATAAAAATAATAAAAATACACAAAATAAATACTAATAAGTAGACGAAATAAATATAATATAAATACTTTAAAAATGTTTAAAAATAAATGTCACTAATAAATAAATAAATAGTGCGACTTTTGTGACATACATACGAGTATCTCACTATCTTTCAAAACGGCTATTGTTTTGAAAGATAGTGAGCCTTGACACGACTCTTAAAGACGTCAAGCGAAGGAGCACGCTTAACGTCGATAGGTAGGTCATTCCACAAAATAACTGCTTGAAATGTAAAAGAGGAGGAATAAAACTTGGTTCTGTGTGAAGGAATGGCTAACATAAGATTCTCTGCCGATCTTAAGGAAAAAGGATACTTGCTGTGGAGGTACTTGAAACGTTCCTGGAGGTAATGGGGGGAGGAAGGGTGAAATAGCACAGTGTAGAGAAGACACACAATATGAGCATCACGCCGACGACGAATGGGTAGCCACTTGAGTTTGGCTCGAAACTCGGAAACATGGTCATACTTGCGCAAGCCAAATATGAACCTAATACAGAGGTTTTGAAGGCGTTCAAGTTTGTTGAACTGGTCCTGTGTGAGATCAAGATAGCAGACATCACCGTAATCTAGGATAGGGAGTAAGAGGGATTGTGCTAACGCAATTTTAGTGGTAATCGGAAGAAAATTTCGTAATCTACGCAAAGATCCCGCAGAGGCAAAAATCCTTCGGCTAGTTTCTGTAATCTGGGGACCCCAAGTAAAACATCGATCGAATGTTATGCCCAGATTCTTGACAGTATCACTATAAGGGATGTTAACTCCGTCAAAAACCACTTGCGGAAGGGAGTCCCAATTGATTTGGCATATTTGACGAGAACTTCCTACAATAATTACCTGGGTTTTCAAAGGGTTAACCTTAAGGCCGTAGGATTTACTCCACTGAGAGATGTTACGCAGATCCCGGTTCATTTCTTCCACTGCTTCGGCCAACCAACCCAAGGGAGCCTGGCAATATAGCTGCAGATCGTCTGCGTAGAGGTGGTAAGCCGATGTGAGATTGTCAGAGATAGAGTGTATAAAGATTGCGAATAGCAGTGGAGATAAAACGCCACCCTGAGGTACACCAGCAGATGTGTCACACCAAGAAGAAAAGGAATCTTCAAAGCGAACTCTCTGCCGCCGACCGCACAGGTAACTATGAAACCAGTCAATTTCCGTTGATGAAATGTTAATGGAGCGAAGAACAGCTAGGAGAATGTCAAAGTCAACAGAGTTAAAAGCATTGCTAAAGTCCAAAAGTGTCAGAACGGTCAACTGACCACTGTCCATCCCTAGACGAATATCGTCAGTAATTTTGACCAGTGCAGTAACCGTGCTGTGCCCCGAAAAACGTAATAAGCTAATTCTGCTTGGCTGGGAAACCCACAAGGTGGCCCGATGTAGCATGTAAGACAATAGCATGCGCGTGTGACTAAATTCTAATGTCACTGTTTGTCGAGTGAGAACGTGACAAGGCTATGTGGAAATATACGTCTGTCTCGAATTCTAGATGAAACAAGTCGACGGTGCGAGAACGGTATATTGATATGTTAGGCCTGCCGGATAAGCCGCTGGATGCGAGCAGCGCAAGACCGGTCGTTGTGTAGATCATTGTGGGAGGTTTTCGCCCAGCATTGGACGTCTTCCTGGCTGTCATGATGATCAGCTAATCCTTTCTAAGGAAAAATAATGTTCGATATCGCCAATTTTAAATAGTAGGATAGCTAAGTTTAGTTTCCTAAAATTTCGCAATTATCTTGACATGACAAGCAAATACTATGACATACTTTTTTTTATAATTATAGGACTTTTGAGATGTGCGTCGGAAACATTTGTTAAAGCAGACTAGCGGTCTTCTCATTTTGACTGCAAAATCAAACTTCAGTTTGATTTTGAATGCTAAAGTTTTGATGCATGGATTGTTATTCAATCACGCCAGAACGGCTAAACAGATCTGGGTGAAATTTGGCACAGGGTTAGATTATAGTCTAGAATAGCACATACGATACTTTTTAAGCGCGGGGCTAACTAGTAATGTATATATATGTTTGTTGCATACCTACGCCTCGACACATTTGAAAATTCGATTGGAGAAAATTTAAACCTTAAATTTTCAACTTATGTATATCCTAAAAAGACTGGCAATTTTTTATCCTAATAAAACTTATTAAAAAGTCCCTTTAGGAAAGCGGATAAAACCGCGGGGCGCAACTTGTACTAGTAAAAATGTGAAAGTAGTTCTTACAAAGTTTTCTTTACGAAACGAATGATCTTAGATTATAAATTATACATTTTTAATTAGTCTAGATAACCGCCTCTACCTTCTTAATACGAACGGCTATGGACTGGAATCGTTTGCCATCATCTGTTTTTCCGACTAATTATAACCTAGGTATCTTCTTATATGCTTCATCTTAGGCCACAATGTCGCTTCACATCAGGCGAGTTGGTGGGCAAATGTTGACCTATTCTTTATATAAAAAAAATAATGAATTTCTATTTTTTTACAGGTAAAAGTGATCTGCCGCCTCCGGACTACATTCCAGAACGAAATGTTGAAACAAATCTAAAAACAAAATAACCAATCAGATATTAGAGTAGTTAGTGAAATTTTCTATTGAAACTGGAAAGTTCGACCAAAATTTTCTACCAAACTTTAAAATTATGCGAAACTAAATTATGCGTAACTGTTTCCTACCCTGCCTTCTTTATACCAAAGCCTTGTAGTTATAGTGACAAAACACTATTATATTAGTGAAAAATAAAATAAATCTATGAAACAGATCTAATTATTGGTAAATAGTGACTAGGTAAAATCATTTTATGACAAAAACTTGAACAAAGTGTGTAAATGTACTAATTTATTAGAAAACAATTGTTAAACAGTAACAAAATTAACAAATATTTTGAAGAAATCGAACAAAGTGACTAAATGAACCAATTTTTTGGGAAATAGTTGATCAAAGTGACTAAATGAACCAATTTATTGTGAATTAGTTGAACAAAGTGACTAAATGAACCAATTTATTGAGAAATAGTTGAACAAAGTGACTAAATGAACCAATTTATTGGGAAATAGTTGAACAAAGTGACTAGATGAACTCATTTATTGGAGAATAGCTGAAAATGTTGCCCCAGCAGTATTGTCTGCGATGGAAGCACCACCACTCCAATGTGCAGAGTATGTTCGCGCAACTCTTGGAAAAAGGTTAGTAACAAGAAAAAATACTGTACATATATCGTCGTCATGCCTTTCAGCCGTCAAGCGTCGGCCTGTCAACCGAGGGGACTGACACCCACACTTAGCCGAACGATATTCAGTCCCAAATGTGACAGGGGGCGAGCCTGTCGCCATACACCGGGCTCCAGTCATGTAGCAGATGACATACAATACGCACATATGTTCACTGGCTGGGTTCGAACCCGCTCCCTCTGGCTTGAGAGGCGGCCCTTCTCCCAACTAGGCTGCCATCGCTTTAAAAAGAAACTACGGCTTTTAATTTTTTCCCATAGAAATTAAATCGCATTGATTCGAAGTAAAATCGATTTTCTCGCTTTCCTCTGTAGATTACGTTTACCGCCAGAGTAGGCCGTTTGACCGCAGAACGCGTTTTTTTTGACCGAGTGATGCGAAGTGTCCGAGTCTACTGGGACACATTGATATTTCTATGTATTTTCCTTTGTCTGACGATAACTTTTTTTACTGCCTCGGTGGCTCAGTTGGTAGTGAACCTGCCTTCTGAGCTTGGGGCGTGGGTTCGATTCCCACCTAGGGCAAACATTAAAGTGATGAGTATTTATGTTTTTTTTGTCTGGGTGTTAAGTTTATGTCAGTAATGCCTCGAAAAAAAAATCTTTATAATATTATCGAACCTACTCACAAAGTTTCAAGGGAATCTGTTAAGAAATGCGACCTGTACACAAAGACAAAGATCCGGACGAAATTCGGACAGAAATCCGGACAAACGAAAGCATATTTTCTGATTTTAATTCTAAATTTTTTATTATACAAGGTTATAGGTAACTCACCTAAAACCTTTTAAGGGTTCATTCATCAATATGAACAATTTTTAACTTTTATTTCGCGATTTCAGAATTGGTTCCTTAGTAAAAGTTGCTTATATTGATGAGTACAATGAACCCGTAGAGGTTTTTGGCGAGTTACCTATAACCTTGTATTATAAAATTTTAGAATTAAAATCAGAAAATATGCTTTCGTTTGTCCGGACTTCTGTCCGAATTCCGTCCGGATCTTTGTCTTTGTGTACAGGTCGCATTTCTTAACCGACTCCCTTGAAACTTTGTGACTAGATTAGATAATTTTAAAAAAGATTTTGTTTCGTATAAAATAATGTAAATATAGTATATATGTATGTTAAATGCGTTCATGTTAATAAATAAATAAAAAAAAATTGTCGAAGCTGAAGCAGAGACGCTTCGCTTGCAAACGCTCGCTCGGTTAAAAACTTGTGTGCTTGCCGTTCATGCTCCTTCAATTTTAAATTGCAGTATGAATCAAATCAGTCGCTGGGTTTGTAAAGTTACGGGATCTTAAGAGGGCCGCGACGTTCTGAAATTTCCATACAAACGCGCTACTCAAATTTCTTGAAAACCGTTTGTCAGATTATGATGAAATTTTGCATGTACAATTAAATTAACAATATCTTCGCCCCTATGTTCTTGGTTTTTTTTTTTAAAAACGTTCTCAAGAGAAAAATATCCGCATTTTTAAGGGGTCACTTTTGACTGATTTATTAAATAGGTAGACAAAGCAAATCAAAAATTCCATTACATAGGGAGGTTGTCTACATCATTAGCTGTTAAATGAATCAATAATACAAGGGAAATTCTTAGTTATTTAAGAATGATTACAGAAGAGCAAAAGTCATTAAAAAAAAATTGAAATTGCACTCTGTAGGTAACTTTAGAGGCTCGTCAGTATCTCGCTCTCTTCGCTCGTCTTCTTCTTCTAGACGAAATGGCTATAGAATACCTTAAGCCAATGCGAAGATAGTCTAGATCGCCTAGGTCGAAATTAGTTAGGTCGCCGGACTCTTAATCTCTCTCTATCTCTCTTCCACTCGATTGGCCTATAATAATAATAATAATAAGTTTTTTTGATATCTGTACAGAGGTGTATGTAACAACATTTTCTTTTCTTAAAAGTGTGTTAATATGGGTACCATATGAGTCGCTGTACCCTGCACTAGGTCTCGTCAGAGCCTGTATTGCAGGGTACAATTCCTTTTGGCCCTCTGGCCATTTTATATAATAACAATTATAAGCATGCAAACTAATCTATAATTTATTTAAAAATATGAAATACTTAAATAACTTAACTATTTTAGATAAACGTAGGTAGAACGTACGTAGAAACACGTACGTACGTACGTAGAACGTAGAAACACAAACTGGAACAGTATTTGTGTTGTAGTATTTCTTAGTTCTATGCGTCCGAGGAGAAGATTTCATCAATGTGTTGTTATGACGTTGTCAAAACTATCGTCCGTAAACCGACTTTACAGACAACCAATTTTACTATTAACTAGCTGCGCCCCGCGGTTTCACCCGCGGTTAAAAAGTACCCTATGTGCTATTCTAGACTATAATCTATCTCTGTGCCAAATTTCATCCAGATCTGTTCAGCCGTTCTGGCGTGAAAGAGTAACAAACATCCATCCATCCATTCTTACAAACTTTCGCGTTTATGATATTAAATAATATCGTCACGCCTTTCCCCCGAAGGGGCTGGCAGAGGTGTTATGCAAAACCCACACTTCGCCGGACGATATTCAGTACCAAATGTGACAGGGGGCGAGCGTGTCGCCATACATCAGGCCTCATTCATGTAGCAGATGACATACAATACGCAAATATGCTCACACAATGTACAAATTGGTGCGTGCCGTCGGCTGGGTTGAAACCCGCTCCCTCTGGCTCGAGAGGCGGGCCTTCTCCCAACTAGAGAGAGCTGCCTTATATTAGGCGTTTATAACATTAGTAGGATTTATTTGTTTCTCATTTGAAGTGTGCCTTAAAGAGATTTCTCTTAGCTCTTTTAAAAAAAATGTGCTGTCAATTTTTTTTTTTTTCAATAAAATAATTCACATAAATTCTGATCCCAATTTGGATCTAAAATGTAGAAGTAATGCAATAAATTATAACCTCGACAGAGCGTTCAGTTAAAACTTGTTTACTTATAGCCCGGAGCCAGACATAAAGTAACTTTAAATGCACGTTGTAGAAATGTCTGCAGGTAATTTGCCTTCTTTGCTCAGTCCTTATTTATTAGTTTGGTGGTCGGAGATTGTTTAAGGTGAAGAGACTGACATTATTTCGTCGTAATTTTTGACGTGACAACGTCTTATAATTCGATAGAGTCGGCTGAACGCACGAAAAAATGCGGCGTTACCTCGCTCCGAGGCGTTCCATGTAAGGCTTGAAGTGCAAGCGAGAGCGCGGAACGAGCGACAAAGAAGCACAATCGGCCTTTGCGTTCGGCAGCGTTCGACATCCGTCTCTCTCCTACTTGAGTGAGCACCTTGTCACGTTCAACTATCGTCAGTAAGTAAACCGACTTTACAGACAACCAATTTTTTTTTAGGCGATGGCAGTCACATTTGGGACTGAATATCGTCTTGCGAAGTGTGGGTGTTGTATTACACCTCTGCCAACCCCCTCGGGGGAAAGCCGTGACGATATGTATGTATGTATGTAATTTTTTTTTGAACGACTATGCTGTTGGCCACTGAGGCCTCGACCGCGTATCGGGCATTAGGCAAGCGTAGATGGCGCAGGGCCTCAAATATGCTTACAACTATGGGCGACGAGCGCAAGGGCACCTCTAAGGCACGGCCTCGGCTTGGGCTGTCGCCGAGGGAGGGGCGTCGAATTGCCCTGGCAGCCCAGAAGGGGCTTGCTCTAGGGCCCTAATTGGGGCGGTTTAAGTTACAGTTAAAAATAAAATAAAATTATTATCAACAATGACTCGACCGCCTTGTTCGGAAAGAGAGCATTTTTGTCGCAATGTAACGTGTATTCGTGACAGTTCGGGAGCCGCGGTGAAATAGGTAACGCTCGCCGCGAGCACCTTGCAAGGATTTGCAAGGGTTCGCAAACAAAAATCCGGCTGCAAAATGTTGTTCTTATCGTCTTGATAGTGGAAGTGACATACCTTATGTCACTTTCACTATCAAGACGATTCAAATGACACCTCACATGTCGAAATACATCAAGCTGTTTAGGCTGTAGCGCGTACCAAAGAAATCTCTCATACACACATACATATTATGTACTCGAAAAACACAACCTTCCTAAATCGCAACCGGGTAAAACGCCGGGTAAAACCGGACGCTCGCGGCGAGCGGCTCCGAACGTTGGATTGATGTGGCGAAATGTTACGGCAAAACGATACGCGTACTCGACACGTTACGGTTCGGTTTCAGTCAGTCGCCGCCTTTGAGGCGCGAGCAGAGAAGACCCGTTTAAGACCCCGTTTAACTATAACAGCACACTGCATAGAATTTCACTACGTATGTTTGGACGTGTACTGAAATTTCGAATAGCATGTATGTGTCGTAGTCCCACTGCAGAGCAGCAGTGCAACAACGGAACTTTGACAGCTTATAAACTGACGTTTAAACTCGCAAAATCGCGTTTTTATGGTTGAAGGAAATTAACGATTTTATCGCGTTTTTAAAAGCGTCGTCATTATTACGTTTTTTAACCGACTTCCAAAAAGGAGGAGGTTCTCAATTCGACTGCATGGCTCTTGTTTTTTTTTTCGGATGTATGTCCGCCAATAGAGAATCGATTTTTTTTTTTTTTTTGTTTAGTAGATATATATCTTTAGAGGTGGTCCCGTATAAATTTGTCAAGCCGTTTTTCAAATATCAACTAAAGTCTAAATTTTTTTACATGAATGATGAATTACAGGATGGGAAATCGGTTTTGTTTTTTTTTTTTTTCGGTTTGGAAAACTTTTTTATACTGTTCATTTATATTGTACAAGCTTTGCCCCGCGGTTTCACCTGCGGTACAACACTGAACCATTATTTTATTATGGAAACTGACGTGGTATTTACACATAATGATTTATAACACGGGAATTACTCACGTACGATTCAGTCTATTATTCCGACTATAGTTTCAGCCGCATTTGGCGGCCTTCAGTGCTATGCGAGACGCAGCCGCGCGCGCGCACTCGCCTTGATAAAGACCGCCGAATGCGGTTGAAACTATAGTCAGAATAATCGACTGAATCGTACGTGAGTAATTCCCGTGTCATAAATCATACTGAACAATTACTTTTTTTTTCGGGATAAAACTATATAGTATGTCCTTTCCTCTACCCTTTTAATTTTATGATAATCGGTTAAGTAGTTAAAGCGTGAAATCGTAACAAACGAACAAACGCACTTCCAAACTGTTTCTTGAACCACAATCTCTGGTGTAATTTCACTCTTACGTCGCATTAAGTACCTACTCAAAGAATATGAATTTTTTATTCCATCTTGGAATTAATTTAATGAAATCTACTAGAAAACTTTATACAATTTGATATTAAAGCTAATTTAATAAAGAATTTAACAGAACTAATGTAATTAACAACAAAACATTTTTTTTATCAAAAATTAATAAAGTAAACAATAAAAAAAAAATACGATAAAAAAGCAAATAAAAACCGTTATTCTTCGAGTACTTCGCCGACACGTGTTTCGCCTCTCCACGAGGCATCCTCTGGACGTGTTGACTTCCGTTCGCGTTTCTAATATTAGTTAGGATGTTTATCATTACTTACGGTATTCCATATGAAGTTGTCATTTCTAAACGTCAATTTCGATTGTCAAAATTCCGTAATTGCAACTCTAGTCAAAAACACAGCCGACTAGTCTATAAATAACTGAATAACGGTCAGCTCCAAGAAAAAATTTACCGAGTATACCAGAAGGACAACTTTCACTTTTGTGCTGAACTGTGGCTATTTTTAGACAATACGCCTACAAGATAAAATTATACTACATGATAGTTATTTTGGACGCAATAATTAATGGATTAAGGATCAGAATTTGGCGCGTCGCTACGTCGCGCGCTTTGCAACTGATAAACTGAATTAAAAACGGTGACTTTGTTTAGTAAAACTATTTTATTTATAACGAGTTTAAATAACACCGGCAATAATATAATATAACATAATATCGTGACGCCTTTCCGCCGAGGGGGCTGGCAGAAGTGTAATACAACACCCACACTTCGCCGGACGCTATTTAGTCCCAAATGTGAAGGGGGGCGGGTCTGTCGCCGTACACCGGGCTCCAGTCATGTAGCAGATGACTTACAATACGCACATACGTTCACACAATGAACAAATTGGTGCGTGCTGTCGGCTGGGTTCGAACGCACCCTCTGGCTTGAGAGGCGGGACTTGTCAAACCGATTTGAAGTCAAGAAATGACCTAGTCGTGTTTCGGGATGTAGTCCGGTGTAACTGTTCCGAAGACGGGTCTGAGCAGTAGCGCACTTGTAGCGCCTCACTCAACTGCCGTCTTTGTACTCCTTCACTCTACATAACTTCAAGGCTAGAGTGAATAAGTACCTTTTATCGAGGAGTCGTGCTCCATCTTAGACCACAACGTCGCTTAACATCAGGCGAGTTGTTGGTCAAACGCCGACCTATAAACCTAAAAAACGACCTAAAAAAATAATAAAATATATAAATATAAATACTAGCTGTGCCTCGCGGTTTCCCCCGCAGTTAAAAAGTATTCTATGTGTTATTCTAGACTATAATCTATCTCTGTGCCAAATTTCATCCAGATCTGTTCAGCCGTTCTGGCGTGAAACCGTAACAAACATCCATCCATCGATCCATCCTTACAAACTTTCGCGTTTATAATATTAGTAGGAGGGTTAATGCCTTTAAATGAAGTCTAAAGATTTGATTTTCCCCTAAATTGAACAATTTTTGGTCTGAGTTACGTATCAGAGCGCGGTAGTGTCCCCGCCAAGTTGAGCATCGTGCGAAATTTATGCTAAAAATGTTAAGATCTATAAAAATGACAGCTTTCACTTTTATATAATACTGTGGTTATTTTTAGATACGCCAATGTTGAAGCATAAGTAACTAGCAAAGGAACATTTATTAGGCCCAAAATTCAAAAATCGGTTTATGTTTTTCATTTAAGAAAAGAGTTGAGATTTTCATTTAAGAAAAGGTTAAGCTTTTTCTTTAAAAAGTTAAAACATTTCTTTGGGCTAATAACTATTTTACATCCTATATTTAAACTTTAAGCAATTAATAACTAAATAACAATGCGAATTAATTACAAATAACGTAAAATGTATTAACATTAAAGTCATTTAATTAAGTTTGACATACATACATATTTTCACACCTTTCCCCCGAAGGAGCTGGCAGAGGTGTAATACAACACCCACACTTCGCCAGACGATATTCAGTCCCAAAATGTAAAAAGGGGCGAGTCTGTCGCTATACACTGAGCTCCAATCACACAGCAGATGAAATGTAAAACGCAAATATGTTCATGCAATAAACAAATGGGTGCGTGCCATCGGCTAGGTTCGAACCCGCTCCTTCTGGCTTGAGAGGGGGGCCTTCTCGAACTAGGCTATCATCGCTTCCAGCTTAAAAGTTTGACATACAATCCGAATTACGTATCTCAACGATATTGCCATTTGCCAGCGAAGTTCCGTGTTATGCGAAATTTATACAAAAATATTAGATAACTATCAAAAAATAATTATTATATAATAAAATGTAAAAATAAAATACATTTACTTATAACTTGTTTTTTTTATATAAATATATTCTAATGTTTATTTTTTTAAACTATTTTTGAATACAGTATCCAGTTTAGTAAGAATATTAATTGAAGGGCGGTACCGGTAGTGTCTCGCCAAGTTGTGCAGTGTATTTGTTTTTTTTTACTTATTTTGGACATTAACAATAATTCCGTTTCACACAATGTGGCTTTACGGGTCCGGTGTCTACTTTAGACTAACTTCCCATTGGCTAAAGGTTTTCTATTGCCATTTCGTCTAGAAGAAGAGGCCGAGCGAAGAGAGCGAGTAATGATACTGACGAGCCTCTAAAGTTATCCACAGAGTGACAAATTGCAATTTCAATATTTATTTTATGACTTGCACGTCTCTTATCATTCTCCAATAACTAAGAACTTCCCATGTATTATGAATAATTTAAAAGCTAATTATTTATGTAGACAACCTCCCTATGTAAAGGAATTTTTGATTTGCTTTGTCCATCAATTAAGTAAATCAGTCAAAAGTGACCCCTTAAACATGTGGATATTTTTAATAGCTTATTTTTATTCGAGGGCGTTCTTTAAAAAAAAAAAAACAAAGACATAGGGAAGGATAGATAGTGCATTTAATTGTAAATGCCAAATTTCATTACAATCTAACGAATAGTTTCTAAGAAATTCAACAAGCAAGTTTGTATGGACAATTCTGATCTTCGCGGAACCCTTTAAAATTGACTTAGCAAATGTTACTAGTTCTCATTAAAACTTAAAATAATGTTGTGAAATGACTTATCGATAACATCGATGATTTATATCTGACTGACATGCCAAAAAATAAATGACATGCATAAGATATCGATAATTTATTTTACACGAAAAAAAAACAACAACTTCAATCTAGAAACTAAATCGACTAACGTCCTATCACTATCCTAATAATCCTACTAATAGTATTAATGTGAAAGTTTGTATTTTTTATTTTTTTGTAGAATAGGTCGGCGTTTGACCATCAACTCGCCTGATGTTAAGCGATGTTGTGGTCTAAGATGGAGCGCGACGACCTATAAGGTACTTATTCACTCTAGCCTTAAACTTTTGTAGAGTGAAGAAGTACAAAGACGGCAGTTGAGTGAGGTGCTACAAGTGCGCTACTACTCAGACCCTGTCTTCGGAACGGTTACACCGGACTACATCCCGAAACAGGACTAGGTCATTTCACGGCATGGCTTGGTCCGGTGGGTGGTAACTAGCCACGGCCGAAGCTCCCACCAGTGTTTGCTACCCGGTTAGCACTACCCGGGGACCACCTGTAGGGAATCAGAATAGAGTACACTCCTACGGACGGGTAGCTCAGCCCCCAAAAATGTATGTTTAAATTCAGAGGTTCCCAAGCTATTTGCTATGTTTTTCGGTTTTTGGGTAGACCCCCTGCAGCCACACAATTCTTACACATCGAGATCCATAAAGATTACCGATCACATTCAGTAATAACGTAGTTGAAAAGTGTGAGTGTTTTGAATGAAAATTAAAACTAAACCTATTTAAATGAGATCAACTATCGTAGACCCCGTTTATATCCCACAAACCCCAATTTATTTTCCTGCTTAGACCCCTTGTAGGTCGTCGTGACCCCTGGGGGTCGAAATAGACCCGTTTGGGAATCACTGGCTGTAGATGTTTGATCTGTGTATATTTGTAACTAAATCACGCAAAAATAGCTGAAAGGATTTGGATGGAAATGGTTTTGGAAGCAATTTTGTTATGACGGTAGGTTATAGGTACCCTGGATTGACATTGACACTGGCTACATTTTATCCTGAAAAAAAAAAGGGAACTATAACATAACGGGCGAAACCACAAAGCGCAGCTAGTAAAAAAATAAATTACAACCTGACATGTCATATCTCGAAAGACTATCGTACAATCTCGCTTCAAAGCACGTGGCACTTATAGCAGTGAAAAAACGAACCGGTTCCCCCGAATCGCTCGCACTCAGATTCGAATTAATTATATCCAGTTTTGGCAACATTCTATTTTTAAACGCCAATATATTAAGTTTAGCTACAGACCCAGTTACGTTAATTTGATAGTTGGTGAGTTTTTTTTTGGATAATGTTAAGACCTTGCTGTAGCGCGAGGCGAGGGTGTGGCAAGGCGTTTATTTTTGGTCTTTCACCTCGTTTAATGTCAGCTGATTATGTATTGCAATATTTGTAGTGAAATGAGTGGATCGATTATGTTGATTATTTGTTTCTCTTAGCGTTTTTGGTGCTTAGTGGGATTGGTACATCATGTTCATGGAAGCCTATTATTGGAAAAAGTCTTATTTGAAATACATTACGTTATGATTTAAAACACGGGAATTCAGTGCTATGCGAGACGCAGCTGCGCGCGCGCACTCGCCCTGACGAAGACCGCCGAATGCGGTTGAAACTAAAGTCGGAATAATCGACATTACGTTATCATTATTTGTTCTACCTTTTTTTTTAAAAGAAAGTATAATCTTTTAAAATTAAAAAAAAAACTGATTTCCCGTCATCTGAATTGGAATTTAAAAACAGTTTTTAGATTTTGTTATTTTTGTAAAACGCTAATCGCTTCGCTATTTTGATAAAACTTCATGATCCAAAAAACAAGAACTAGTCTTCATGAAGCCAGAACCTGATGACGTCACTCGACATCGTCATCGTCTTGCTTATGCATCGATTGACGTCACTGCGTGTTACTAACGAGACCATTTTTGACTCGGAACACCTGGCGGATTAAAATACATGTTATTATACCATGGGACTACCTGGAAAGTATTTCTTTTGAAACAAAAAAGGAATTTTCCAAATCGATTCAAGCGTCTTCGAGTAACCACGTAACATACAAAAAAAATAAATAAAAAAAAAACAAAAAATACAAATACGAATTGAGATCCTCCCCCTTTTTTTGAAGTCGGTTACATATTAACCTAAATTTCCTTGTCCAATATTTGGTCGCGCGACAATCCGCAAGCTGCATGACACTGCTGGTGGCAGATAGCCGGTGAAGCGACTTAGGCAGCATAGCGTCTTGCTTCCAAAAAATTTCACTCTTGGCTTTCGTTTTTTAACCGACTTCCAAAAAGGAGGAGATGCTATGTCCATCTGTATGTTTTGTTTATTTCTTTTGTGTATGTTCATTGATATTTTCGCCAATTGTGAACCGATTAAAAAAAAATATCTTATAGTTCGAAAGGGTATACTCCCGTGGTGGTCCTATATTTATAAATTTTATCGAAATCGGTCAAGCAGTTTTTTAAAATCCTACTAATATTATAAACGCGAAAGTTTGTAAGAATGGATGGATGGATGGATGGATGTTTGTTACTGTTTCACGCCAGAACGGCTGAACAGATCTGTATGAAATTTGGCACAGAGATAGATTATAGTCTAGAATAGCACATAGGATACTTTTTAACCGCAGGTGAAACCGCGGGGCGCAGCTTGTATCAGCTAAAGTCTATCAGTTTCATGTCGACGGGATGTTCAACGGGAAGTCGGTTTTAAGCTTTACATTTTTTTTTATTATTGTTAGTGTCTATAACTACTATTTCCACATCATGTTTTCTATGACATTAAATTGTGTTAGTAGAGCTATAACATATTAAGTGAAGTACCTGGGATGACCGAGCTTTGCTCGGTATTTTTTTTTTTTAATTGTGTTTTTTGGAAAATAAACAATTGATTTTAGTCTAACCTCAAAGCAAACACTCATTGACTTCGTGTTACTTAACAACGCCATCTGCTGTTGTGTCGTTAAAGCAATTAGTTGCTCACAAAAAATAGTATTATTATTCGCCAATAGATGTCAGGAAGAGTCATATTTTTCAGTTGAGACTACTCAAACGCCTCCTTTTTGTTATTTTTCTTCCAAGTTTATGTTTAAGTTGATTATCGATAAAACACGAATAAAATGACATTTTCTAAAAATGATTCCTAGCTAGATCGATTTATCGCCCCCGAAACCCCCTATATACTAAATTGTATGAAAATCGTTGGAGCCGATTCCGAGATTCCAATTATATATATATATATATATATACAAGAATTGCTCATTTAAAGATATAAGATTTGCTGAAGTATAACTGTTGCTCTTGGTACCCAAATAAATTCAACGATGCTCTCAATTTTGCAAAATAACAACGATATCTTATCAAATCAAATCAAACAGACACTGCATCTGCAGATTACACATAAAAACTCTCTCAAAGATGTTAAAGACAACCTGCTAATTATCGAGTCAAGCCAGACATGTCCCAAATCAGAAGTTCCAATCTAATCCACCATCTCACTCAACATCCACCGCCAAAGTCGTTTAACTCACATTAGCATGAGGCATTTCACTTCATGCAAATGCGACAACCATGACGTTTCTGTAGCCACGAATCTGATGCTTATCTCGGTCGTATACCTGTAAACTATGACAGCTGTTTGACGTATAGCTGACAAATTTAACGGTATTTAGCGGTAGCATTGAGCTGTCAATGCTGTTGGAATGCCATGAAACCTTTAATTACCAGCTGGTTACGCAACTTGAGAAGGGCTACGTGGTGGGCCGACGATTTGCGGCCCTATTCGGAGATTTGAGATTTTCATCTCACCTTTTTTCGTTCTTGTTGCTCTCGTTTGAAATGTCATAGGTGCGTGAGTGACCAAGATAAAATCTAATCTCATCTCACGCGTAGAAATAGCCCTTCTGTGGCCCTATTCGGAGATTTGAGATTTTCATCTTACCGTTTTTCGTCCTTGTTGCTCTCGTTTGAAATGTCATAGGTGTGAGAGTAACCAAGATAAAATCTCATCTCATTACACGCGTAGGAATAGCCCTTCTGGTGCGGGTTGTCGAGCAGCGCAAGACCGGTCGTTGTGGAGATCATTAGGGGAGGCCTTTGGACAAATCCAGCAGTAGACGTCTTCCAGCTGAAATGATGTTAGGAATAGGCCGATTCAAACTTAATGGAAGCTGTGAAGTGCGTCGCAAGCGAGACTGCGTCGTCTTGCCTCTCTGTCGCACGCGTACCTTCGTTTTCGCTACTGCGCAGCGTTTCGCGCCTAACTTCACAGCCGCCATTATGTTTGAATCGGTCTGTAACTGACATTTCAGCTAGCTTTGCCGTATTGCCTTCGATAAATTATTTCCATCACATTCATAACACTATTTACTCATTTTAGCTAGGAATAGCTTAAGCCATAATAGCCTAGTCGGAGAAGGCCCGCCTCTCAAGCCAGAGGAAGCGGGTTCGGACCCAGCCGACGACACGCACCAATTTATTCATTGTGCTGAACATATGTGCGTACTATATGTCATCTGCTACATGACTGGAGCCTGGTGTATGGCGATAGGCTCGCCCCCTGTCACAGTTGGGACTGAATATCGTCCGGCGAAGTGTGGGTGTTGTACACCTCTGCCAGCACCCTCGGGGGAAAGGCGTGACGATATGTTATGCTTTTTATATTATTTATTTCGGAAATACTGATGTAATATGCGTTTGTAATTCTGTATGGTTCTTTTAAATAGTTCTAACAATTTCTGAGTTTCACAGCATATGTTTTGGGAATTCGATCTTTTATTGAACTGGTTTTAAATCATTGATCAGATAAGTTCTGCATTTTTTAAATTTTAATAATCTTATCTTGTTTGACCATCTCTTTGAGAAATGATGTTTATTCAAAATTAACAAGTCCCTCAGTTCAGTAGGTGAATTTAGATTACGAATTGTGTGGCAACATTATTTGAATGTGTTATTTTCAAAGTAGGTACGTACGTAGGTAGGTAGTACGTACTAGGTACGTACCTATATCAAGACTATTTTAAGTACATATAAAGCATTTAAAGAAGTAATTGCAATTACAGCTTTAAAAGCAACTATGTATAAAATTAAAAATTAAAAGAAATATGGGTGTTGTACAACTCTGCCAGCTCCTTCGGGGCAAGGCGTGACGATATGTATGTGTGTGTGTAGTCCAAACAAGTGTATAGAAGCAGTTAGTGAACTATAAAGATATCTGAACATATTATAGCATAGTCTGTTGCGCGCTTAAGGCGCGGTCGTACCACGATTTTTCTTCCGCACACACGTTTACTTAAGCCGCTTCACTTAAAGCTGAAAATCGTCTTATCATTTTTTAATGGTAAAATGAGATCGGCGCTGTTTTTATTGGTATTCATCGTAATAAGAACACAAATAAGAATAAGTTACCCGGTTAAACTTTAGAGAACGAATCTGGCTATTTAACATTGGAAAAAAATGTGTTGTACTCCCTGAAAATTCAGAGAACTACGCGCAAATAGTTTTTTAAAGAAGATACTTATTTTCAAATTTCTACTCCGGATAACTTTTCTGGTTGTTTTTTCTACCAGCTGTCTGTTTTTGCACCTGATCATCACAATTCTTCATATTATACTAAGGTCAAACAAATATTGATTTTCGTTGATTTCGTGATAATACCGGGCCTTAATAGCCCCTGTCGTTTGTGATGCGTAAAAAAACGAATAAGTCACGGCTGACTATCACAAATATTGCACTGGTAACCTCGGTTAGCACTTGATTAATAATGCATATATAGAATAATGTTACCGGTTTCTCACGATTATTAGGAATGCGAAAGTTATGTTACTTAATCAAGGCAGTTTTTAACCGACTTCAAAAAAGGAGGAGGTTCTCAATTCGTCTGTATACTTTTTTGTATGTATGTTACGCGATTACTCCGCAAATTGTGAATCGATTTTAATGATCATTATTTTATTTGGTACCTTGGTCATACTTTAAGAGGTGGTCCCAATTTTTTTTTTCAAAATGGTTCTAGTTTTTCTTAAAATACATATCATAAGATACATAACACATCGTAACGCCTCTCCCCCGAGGGGGCTGGCATAGGTGTAATGCAACACCCACACTTCGCCGGACGATATTCAGTCCCAAATGTGACAGGGGCGAGCCTGTCGCCATGCACCGGGCTCCAGTCATGTAGCAGATGACACGCACATATGTTTAATAACGAACAAATTGGTGCGTGCCGTCGGCTGGGTTTAAACCCGCTCCCTCTGGCTTGAGAGGCGGGGCCTTCTCCAACTAGGCTATCATCGCCTTTTTTCCATGTCATATCATGTATCAACTAAAGCCTAAAAACTGTGTACACGGTTACTGAAAGTCTGTTTTTTAAGGCTTGTTTGTATTGTTAATGAAATCCATTTGAAATAATCTGGGAGTTGTTCATTTTTTACGTTTTTTCATCTTTTTTACTCCCGCCCGACCCCAGCTCGTAAAAATAATGTGAGTAACAAACGAGTCAAGGGACGGCATTGACGCGGTGTGGCCGTTATGGGGAGGGAATAGGGACCAATTTCCGAGGATCGATGCCTTTAGGTAACATATTAAGAAGCTACGTTGCGTAACCCTGGAGCTAGGAACAATACGGCTTTGGTATCTTCTGTCTGTCGTAAGGACCTACTAAAGAGGACTTTTAGGCGCCTATGAGATGAGATGAGATTTTATCCTGGTCACTTTCACAACTATGACGTTTTAAATGAGAGCAACAAGGACGAAAAAAAGTGAGATGGAACTCTCAAATCTCCGAATAGGGTCCCTGGGCCTGGGTCAGATTTGGGGATCAGCAGGACTATTCACAACCATTCGGGAACATTTTTGACTGCCTCGGTGGTTCAGTCGGTAGTGAACCTGCCTTCTGAGCTAGGAAGCATGGGTTCGTTTCCCACCTAGGGCAAACATTCATGTGATGAATATTTGTGTTTGTTCTATGTCTGGGTGTTAATATCTATTTAATATATCAGTCTCTGGCCGCCATAGTACAAGCTTTGCTTAGTTTGGGGTCAGACGACCGCGTGTTCAAGTGTCCCGAATTAAAAATAAAAACCTAATTTCAAAAATTTTTAGTCTAAATTACTTACTCGAATCTGTCTATTTTCATAAGCTTTTAAACGTGATTAATTCTTCCGATCGGATTTATACTTGATTCCCTATTCCAAAATGTATAAAAGTAGACTGAGATTCGAACAATTTGAGTTTGAAATTACCGGGATCCGATCGGAAACGTTTTCATACACGCTCGTCAAAATTATTTGCAAATGAAAAATGTCGCGTCAAAATAAAAAAAATAGCAAAAAAAATGTTATACTGACTTTAAGAGAAGACGTTTCGACTCCTTTCCCCGCTGAGTCTTACGTAATATTACTAAAAGAAATGTAAATGTATTATATTTTAAAAAAAAACGCTTTTTAACCTACCAAACATACTTAATATATTAAAACATTAAACATGGAAAATACCTCATATTTCATACTAAAAGTATTTCACAATATTTTAATAAACACCTCATATTTTATTTTAAAAAATATTTCACAATATTCTATTAAATATCAACTAATCAAGTTGTTTTTTTTACCAGCGAACGTATAAAAGTAAATTTATGAAGTTTTTTTATGTCTTGAAATGGTTACGACATTTAGAAATGCCACCTTTTATAGCTCTGTAGATTCTAAAAAAACAAAACAGTTTATTTATGATTTATGTAATTTATGAAATAAATAAGTTAATAACATAACATATCGTCATATCGTCACAGCTTTACCCCGAGGGGGCTGACAGAGGTGTAATACAACACTCATACTTCGCCATTTCACATATTCAGTCCCAAATGTGACAGGGGGCGAGCCTGTCGCCATACACCGGGCTCCAGTCATGTAGCAGATGACATGCAATACGCACATAAAATGTTCACACAATGAACAAATTGGTGCGTGCTGTCGGCTGGTTTGAACCCGCTCCTGGCTTGAGAGGCGGGCTTCTCCCAACTAGGCTATCATCACTAAGTTTAAGTATAATAAGTTAATAACAAATAATTTTTAACTTATATTTTGTAAAGGAAATTTAACGTTGGGTTCCGCAACGCTAAATTTCCTATGCAAACACTTGTTAAATTTCTTGAAAACCATTTCTCTAATTATGATCAAATTTGACATGTACAATTAGATTAACTACATCTCCGCCCGTTCTTGTTTTTTGGTAATTTGTAAGAGGTCAATTTGATTAATTTATTTAAAAAACAGACAAAGCGAATCTAAAATCTCTTTACATAGGGAGGTTGTCTACATCATTAGCTATTGAATTAATTCATAATACAAGGGATATTTTTAGTTATTTAAGAATAATAAGAGAAGTGCCAAAGTCATAAAAAATGTTTGAAATTGCACGTTGTCCATTATATAAATGTTCCTGTCCATTCAGGTTGCCTGGAAGAGATCGCTTTGAGCGATAAGGCCGCCCATTAAAAACTTAGTTAAGCCTTGTTTTATGTACTATTGTAATTACCTATTTTATGTTTTTAATAAAGAGTTGTTGTTGTTATTGTCGCTCTGCAGACAACTTTAGGGGTTCGTCAGTATCTTTACTTGTTCTCTTCGCTCGTCGTCTTCTTCTAGACGAAATGGCTATAGAAAACCTTTAGCCATTGCGAAGTTAGTCTAAAGTGGTCGCTGGAACTTTAAGGCCAGGCATTTGACGGCAGCTAGCTTATTAAGGCTCGGTCATTCCACAATTATCTATCCACACATACGTCTACGTAAACCGCTTTATTTAGAGTCGAAAATCGTAAATCATATTTGATTGTAAAATGAGATCGGCGCCTAGAAATATATTTTTTGTCGTTTTTATTGGTATAAATCGTAATACGAACACAAATAAGAATAAGTTGTTCGGTTAAACTTTAGAGAACTAATCGGCTATATAATAATCGAAAAAAAATTTGGTGTAATCGCTGAAAATTTAGAGAACTACGTTCCGATAGTTTTTCTAAGAAGATACTTTTTGTGATTATTTTTTTCCAAAATGAAAATCATTTTCAAAATTGTACTTCGGTTAAACTTTAGTTGGCTGTTTCTTCTACCAGCTGTATTTTTTTGCGCCTGATCATCATAATTCTTCATATCAAACTAGGCGCAAAAAACAAACTTGTTTTTGGTGATTTCGTGTAATACGGGACCTTAAGTGACGGTGCGTTAAAGACCAATACTAACTTTAGCTATCTGGATCAGTCAGATATTTTTTTATCGATATTCTCGGATACAATTATTAAATTAATTATTACTCGTGTTTAAAGCAAATAAATGTATCTTTATCTTTATCTTTACAATTTACCTAAACTTCATGGGTAGAGTTTTTAAATTTTTTTTTGACTTTTTGATGAAAGGACACTACTTCATACTAAGTAGTGTCCTTTCATCGTAAAATCTCGCGATTTCGTATCATTGGATTTAGTGCGTTTTTGTTTAGGATTTAGAACACTTACTGCCATAGTATAATATACTCCGCCAGGTATAGCAATCCGAGTCAAAATGGTCACGAGAGCAACACGTAGTGACATCAATCGATGCTTGAGCAAGACGCAATTTTTTTTTTTAATTACACTCCACGGACTCCGGGGACCGTGACCTTTGTTAACAAAAACCTGTCTTATATGTCATCTGCTACATGACTGTAGCCCGGTGTATGACAACAGGCTCGCCCCCGTCACATTTGGGACTGAATATCTTCTGGAGAAGTGTGGGTGTTGTATTACACCTCTGCCAGCCCCCTCGGAAAAAAGGCGTGACGATATGTTATGTTATGTGAGAACGACCCGACACACGACGCCGCCGCAAGAAGGTGCCTTCGATAGTGAGCATGAATGCTCGAGATGTACCCACAATTTCTATAAATCATCATGGTCAGTGATTTGTAAACAAACCTAGTCTAGAATAGTGGAATAGGAAATGGCTCATAACTGTCTTAGAGCTGCTGAAACACCGTTAGTTGCTGAGCGACATATCAGATTACAGGTATCAGGTTTCCGTTCGGTGGTAACTGGTTCCTTATTACATTTAACAATTATTTATATTGAACAAGTATTAATTAAAAATTAAAAAACGCTTGACACGGATTTTGATCAAACACAGCTAAGAATAAGAATTCACGTTTTAAAATAAAAATTGGTTGTCTGTAAAGTCGGTTTACAGACGATAGTTTAACGTGACAACGTCATAACAAAACATTGATGAAATCTTCTTCTCGGACGCATAGGCCAATCGACTGGAAGAGAGATAGATACGGCGCAAGCCGATCGTGCCTTTCGCTCGCTCGTGTTGCACTGACTTTTATACGGCGACCCATTTGCACCACTACTATATATTTAATATCCATACTATGACTATATCACCTCCTCCTCGTTTTGAAGTCGGTTAAAAATGTGTGTTTCTGGCTCTGTTTCCAAGTAGACTTGAGCGATACCGCACTGCAACGTCGAGGGACTCGCGGGCAAGGCTTCGTTCCGCCTCATACCGAGCTGCGGCGCTGACTTGTCTGGGGAGACCCATTTACGTCACTACTATTTAACATCCATACTATGACAATATCACCTCCTTTTTTTTGAAGTTAGTAAAAAAATAGTGGGCTCTGTTTCTAAGGAGATTTGAGCGATGCCGCACCGCAACGTCGCGGGACTCGCGGGCAGGGCTCCGTTCCGCCTCAATCCGAGCTGCGGCGCTGACTTGTCTAGGGCGACCCATTTGCGCTACTACTATGACAATATCACCTTATTTTTTTGAAGTCGGTTCAAAATGCGTGGGCTCTGTTTCTAAGCAGCCTTGAGCGATGCCGCACGGCAACGTCGCGGGACTCGCGTGCAAGGCTCCGTTCCACCTTATACCGAGCCGCGGCGCTGACTTGTCTGGTACAACCCATTTGCGCCACTACTATGACAATATCATCTTCTTTTATGAAGTCGGTTCAAAATTAGTGGTCTCTGTTTCTAAGCAGCCTTGAGCGATGCCGCACGGCGACGTCGCGAGACTCGCGGGCAAGTTTTCGTTCCGCCTCATACCGAGCCGCGGCGCTGACTTGTCTGGGGAGACCCATTTGCGCCACTACTATGACAATATCATCTTCTTTTATGAAGTCGGTTCAAAATGAGTGGGCTCTGTTTCTAAGCCGCCTTGAGCGATGCCGCACGGCGACGTCGCGAGACTCGCGGGCAAGGCTTCGTTCCGCCTCATACCGAGCCGCGGCGCTGACTTGTCTGGTACAACCCATTTGCGCGAATACTATTTAATCCATACTACGATAATATTAATGTAATACGTACATTCACACGCATGCATAAAACAAGTTAACAATTAAAAATTCAGCTCTGGCGGGTCGCTGTCTGGTCTAAAAAAATGTGCAAAAATATATATCCGAAACCAGATTTTGGAATTCCATTAAATTTTAGAAACTGCTATAATGAGTTTTTCGAAACCGCTCGCGGACATTCTATTTTAGGAGTCTGTCTAGTTTTTTATTTCTTATTTTATTGGCACGATTACGGTGTATTAAAATTGCATTTCGAGTTCGGACATTAATGAAATTTGTTATTAGAAATATATGCAAATTTTAACAGCTTTTTAAATAGTTTCGATTTTGCTTTATTTTTTTTTTGTTTTGCAGCTTGGCTTAATGAACCCGAAAATTTATGTAGATTTGAATTGGCAGTTTTTACAACACTCTTTAAAAAAAAAAAAGAAAAAAAGTTGCTACATGCATCTAACAATTTTTTATTTTATTGTTAATAAAATTAATTATTATTTTTACTGTATTTTTTTTGCGTGTATAAAACTAAAAATGAAATCACATATTGTTACTTAAACTAATATCTAGTGTATTTCCGCTTTAACGTCGCATTAAGTACATCAAGGAATATAAGTTTTTTTTATTACATTTTTAATTTTAAATATTTTAAATTAATTTATTGAAATTAGAAAACTTTATACAAATTGAAATTTGAATTTAATTTAAACTTTGTACAATTTGATATTGCAACTAACGAATTTAACAGACATAATTTAATGGAATCTACAAAAAAAAAATTAATAAGGATAAATAAAAAATCATATTCCTTGATGTACTTAATGCGACGTTAAAGCGGAATTACACTAGATATTAGTTCAAGTAACAATTTTGAAGATGAACTTCCGCAAAGTAACGCCTGATTCAATCAACAAAATCACATATGCTGTAAAATATTGATTGAAATAAATGTATTATTACTATTATAAACAAATAATTGTTAAAAGAGAAACAAGAAAATCTAACGGCAAAACGACAACGGTTTATGACACTCCAGTCCGGTTGCAACGACGAACCTAACTACTCCTAGCAATACTAACCAATACAGGGTTAACGGGTGTACTAATCCAAAAGGGGGTCATTGTACTCATCATTATGAACAACTTTTACTATGAAGCCAACCCAAAATTACATTAACAAAATCAGCTGTTCCATATAAAAAGTTCATTGACCGTCGACAAAATGTATGAAACAGCTGTTACTTTTTCTCGATTTCAGGGTTGATCCTAAAGTAAAAGTTGTTCATAATGCCAAGTACAATGGCCCCCTTGCGGCTTAGTACACTCTTTCCTGATAACCCTGTATAAGTGTATAGTCAAGGTATTTGGACGGTTAGAGGTAGAGACAAACATACTTACATACATACATACCTAGGCAGTTGGTTAAAATTACAAGTTAAAAAAAAATGTTATAACGTACTCGAAATAGACATGGTAGTGACCCCAGCCTTTTTTTTCCGGGTTGGCAGCGAACAGCACTGCTAGTATTGCAAGTGTTCTCAGGCGGCTGTTACCGTTTACCATCAGGCTGGCCGTCCGCTTGTTTGCCACTCTTCTTATACAGGGTGATTGGAATCCAGACGGTATCCTTTTAGAGGTGTTTCTACTCATTCTGGGTTTGTTTTTAACGTTACATTGATTCAGAAAGCATTTTTAGTTTTCGAGTTATTTCATATTTTGTCTAATTTTTTGTATTCAATTTTTTACAAAACTGTTCAATAACTCCAAAACCTTGTAAATAAATCTATGCTGAATTAATGTAACGCTTTAAAGGTAGCTCAGGATGAGTGAAAGGATACGTTCTGGATTCCTATCACCCTGTATAAAAAGTTTTCTATTTCTTTTAACTGTTTCTACTTGCAGTAGGTAGTTAACATAACAGAACCAATATTTATGTATCTTTCAAAAATATTTTCAAAATCAAACGGCTTTATTATAATGGACGTATCCAATAAAATGTTATCGACGTTTTCGAATGCATATTAACACGTTCAATGCCAGACCAAACTAGAATGGGGAAATGTTTGTCTTCTTCTCGCGGGATGAAAACGGTATAAAGACAATTTGTCTCCCGTCCGTGCTAAGTCTGTAGTTAGTAAGTCAGCACTGCAGAGCTAGCACAGGTCGGGGACAAAAGTTCTTTTGACTGTTTTTATCTGTGCTTAGATATGACCAAGCTAGAATGCGGGTATGTTTCTCTCCTTCTCGCGGGATAAAAACGGTAGAAAGACAATTTGTCTTTGTCCGGTGCTAGTCCGGCGGACTGGGTTACTGTACTGCCATGTTACTGATACCGTATAATTACCTACGTATAATATACCAGCCTTTATGTTCTAAAGCTGTTCACTTTGACATGAAGAACAATCTCCTTAAATATTACTACACCTGTCTGTAACACATTGTATGTAGGCATCCTTACCAATAATAAAATCGAAAGTAACTCTGTCTGTCTGTCTGTTTGTAGGCTTTTTACTGCTAAACGGCTGAACGTATCTTGATGAAATTTGATAAATATCTGCAGTATATTTTTGGATATTTTTTTCTGAATAAATAAATCTTTTTGTCATGAAATTCTGTAAATTAATAAAAAATAACGCGGCGCTTAACAAATGCGTCAGACAACATCACAGAATAGTACGTAGTTGGTACTAAAATAACAACTGACAACTAAAATTAAAACTCCGCTCAAAATCAGCCAGTATTTTTTTTAATGTTGGACTCTGATCTCTTTGGTAACGGATTATTGTTCATAATATTTTGATAACAAGTTACAGTATATCACGAGGAGGGTTTATGGATACTATTTTCTGCATAAACGCGAACGAATTTGCGGGCAACAGATTCAGAATAAAGTCTTGCAATTATCACCTATCTCTGACGAAATCGCGGTCACACCCGGCCTAGACCTCAAGCGGTTCCCAAAATAGAACCTCTTCTATAATAGGCGAGTTAAAAATATACATTGAAAGTCCTTGGCGCTTTCTAAAAATACAAATTTGGATTGGCTCACCAAAACTGGTCTAAGTGTAGGTTAATGAATATTGAAAACGACGATTATTTTCGAGCGATTTAATATAGTAATCGATTTGAAAATAATCGGTGAAATAAATTATGTGTCGATTAGCTCGAAAAAAATGTTTTTACATATTTTAGGTAGCGTTGGATTTTTGAAAAATTATGTAAAGCTTAGGATTTGGTGCGTCGCTGTCTGGCTTGCGTATTCAATTTTATTTTTTATTTGTTATTTTGTTTATTATATCAGATCACTAATAGTTTATGAAAATCGCAATCGGTCAAGTTATTGTGAATAAGATTACAAACGTTCAGCAAAATTTGTTTTGATTTAAACAGTTTCTGTACCTAAAAAATGGGATTTTATGCGAATTTTAAGTATGGAAAATACGGTAAGTCCGGAGTAAGTACTTTTTTTACTCTGTACTAGCTGCGCCTTGCGGCTAAAAAGTATTCTTTAAGCTATTCTAGACTATACTCTATCTCTGTGCCAAATTTCATACAGATTTGTTCACCTGTTCTGGCGTGAAAGAGTAGGAAACATCCATCCATCCATCCATTCAATTTTTCAAACTTTCGCGTTTATAATATTAGTAGGATGTTTGTCTGTTTCCATGCAGTGTTACCTATATTGAGTTTAAAAAAAAAAACTCTAATTACAATACATTATCTTTATTACACACCAAAAAAAGAAAATAAAACAAACACATACGGGTTAGAAGCATTGTGCCTACATCTTATTAAAAAAAAAAAATTTCGGCAGTACAAGAGCGCAGCGGCCTAATAATTCCTATTTATTTCTTGCTATAAAAAAAATAGAAACAAAAACTACGATGCCACAGATAGACAGACACAAACACACACATACAGACACACAAACACGTCAAACTTATAACACCTCGTCGTTTTGTGCGTGGGGGGTTAAAAAGGAAAAATTCTCACAAATTGAGCGTTTCGTTGTGAAGTCACACATCAGCCTCAGTGTCGCAACATAATATGTATTTAAATAAAATAAACATATACTAAATTACAATAATATATGCAGAAACGAGATCCTTATCCATATCACATTAACATTTCGAGAAAAATACACGCAACCGTCTGACTTTCTATTCTATTAATAGGATTTTCGAATATTTAATTTGGCCGTATTAAAAATCTTGGGCGAGTGATCCAATTTTGGGTATGGTTCAGTAGAGTTGAATAACTTTAATAGAATACAAGTCCTTTTCAAGCTTATTTTAATTATTTTTAACATTTTACACTCAGCTTCTGGCTTGATTCTACTTTTTTTTGATGATAAAAAATATATGCATTTATTTTTAAATGAGGAACTCTTCAATTTTTATTTATGTGTGTGTACTCTACTTAATAGGTGTGAAAAATAATGAGGAATGAAAAACCTATATTTTCATAACAAATTATTTTTTAATATGTAGGTGAACTACCCCTAAAATATGTTAAAACAATTTCAAAATTTTCCCTAGCGATTTTATGAAATGTACATAATTATGCCAAATTTTAGCATAAATATTTCATGTGTTCAGATGGCCAGTTTTTTTTTTTGTGAATGACTATGCTGTTGGCCACTGAAGCCTCAACAGCGTACGCACCGTACCGGACCGGACGTACTGGATGTAAGGCAAGCTTTGAGGGCGCAGGGCCTTGAGAGAGTTTGGTCTTTAAAAATTGAGGGAGACCAGCACAAGGCACCAACAGACATGACACATTTATAAGTGGAAACTATTTCTGAAGGGACGGTATTCAAAACCACCTTAAGGTAAATGTAAACAACTAATACTTCTAATAATCCAAACCATGTACAATATGTAGGCAATTTCAGTATGAATCGAATGGACACCAATGAAAAACACAACGAGATCCGTCCTCTTCCGTGGTCCAGCCAAGAGTGCCGGTTGGGCGGGGCGGGCGACTCAGGCGCTGCTCCTCATTCCTTACGCTACATTCATTCATTCATTCATCCGCTACATTCCTTTGACAGTTTGCTCGCAAAACGTCACACAGCAGACCATAGACTGCATTCTTTTGTATGTGTTGCTAACATAAGACATTCTAGAAGTATGTTTGAACAGAACCCTAAAAATGTACTTAATTTTTTCTATCCCTTTCTCACACATAAAACTTTATATCTTTCTTAAGTAGCGGATAAAACCGGAAAATAAGTATAAATCAAATCGATACTATCAGTGGACGTTTACCTAATTTTTTACTAAGTGACTTTGCCCAATAAAACTGTCAGCGTGATATACAAATTAATCGTAAATGCAAAGTAACTCGACGTTGACGCGTTGCGTGCTGCGTATGCGCATAAAAAGAGCCGCATTAAAAAAAAAACAAATTTTAAAATACAGGGTGTTACAAAAACCGCGATATATCCGCGTGGTGCGCATCCAGTATTGACTGGAGAATGCAGTTATGCTAGTTTAAATTAAATTTTGACTATAAAAAAATGCACACACATCGCGCTCCGTACTCCTAAAAGCGCGAACGCAGCCGCTAATCGCGTCAGTTTCATTTGTAAACTATTCGCGTCGTGTCGCTACTTGCTTAGAATAAAAGCCGCCAACATATGATACAAATTTGTTAACATTTTGTTAAATTTCCTATTTTCCTTGCGTTCTTAAATCGGTCACAACACTTATTTTCAACGTGCATTTTTTTGGAATTTTTGCATGGATACCATAGACAGAGTAAAGACCCCAAATCGGTCAAAAATAATGATTCCAAAAAAAGTAAACCAAACCATTGAAAGTCAACCAATTCACTAGTCAGTCTTCGATGTCATCCAGTAGCGGTTACGTCTCCCCACTAACCAATAAATATGGTGAACTGTTTAGTCCACTCATGCCGAAATTTCAGAATATCCAAAACAGTAAAAAAAGGCAACGTCACATATCATCCGTAAGTCTTAAATATATTTTTATGTGCTCTAAAAAGCTAATAATTGTAATTAATTCTTAATGTCAACAGAGCGAAAAGTTGCTGAAAAAAGTGTTGCCACAAGGTATTTTTATATTTTCCCTTTAATAAACTTTAGGTTTCTTAAGGATCCAGTTTAGCCGATCAGTGGACAAAAATAATTCGACAAAGTAGAAATGAAAATTAGTTAAAACTTCGTCGCCCCTATAACAATTTGCTCTGTGCACCTTCGCAAGAAAGAAATATACGTAACAGTGAAATATCCTGACAAGCAGGCGTCAGTTTTATTTTTATGTAAATGTAATGTAATTTTATTGCAGAAAAAATAACTTAAATGTATGATGTAAATTAAAAAAATTCAAAATTCAAAATCATTTTATTACATGAGAAACCTTACCTGTATTTTGGTGGATAGCCTTCCATCTTAATATATATAAATCTCGTGTCACAATGTTTGTCCTCAATGAACTCCTAAACCACTTAACCGATTATAATAAAATTCGCACACCATGTGCAGTTCGATCCAACTTGAGAGATAGGATAGCTCAAAACGCGAACGAAGTCGCGGAGTGACAGCTAGTTGTGTTATAATTCTATTACATGTACTTACATTATAATTACATCTCGTTTCAAACATATAAAAATAATGATAGTGTGTAAATTTATGTGTAAATAAGATAAAATCAATAGTAATCCCTTTACTATTGATTTTAACGCAAATTCGTACTCTTGATTCTTACTTAAATTCTTACCTTTTACTTACTCTGATTTTAGTTAAGGTTTACAGTTTTATTAGTTTGTAGAATAGTGTCATGAATTGATCTGGGTAAGGCTTTGTGTGTAGTTTAGCTCTGGCCTAAGCTGGCCTAATACTTTGTTTCCGGTCTTGTGATTTCTTTAAACTCTGATCGTTATATAATTTACCCAACTAAATCGGGTAACCTTTTTTAATGGCAAGTTCATCACGTATAGAAAAAAAGGTTTTATATAGGTATATATAGAGTACCAAAATAAATTTGACACGTTTCGAAATCGTGTTTTGTATGAAGACTATCCTTCTGGACCCACGTAATAGAGCATATTCTGTGATGGATACTAATAAGTGTGTGTACGTGGGCTTTAATTATACAACAGGGTTGTATAACATGCTGTATATTTATAAATATATATTTGACTACTAAAGCACGATGACAGTTGCAACAAATATTTTATTGAGGGTAGATGCATGAACAACAATAGAAATATAATTACAAATTGTGTTATTTGTTAATATAAAAATATAAATCGAAAAACAGAAAAAGAAACCACACGGAAAAGATTCAAGATAATACCGTCTGGGTCAAATGTTTGCTTAAAAAAATCTCTAAACTTGAGCGTTTCTATTTACTCTGACTGACCTCTAAAATTGTTTTTTTTTTTTCATAAATTATTTATGTTGAGTTGAGGGGCTCTTATTCTACACTCGAAATTACGCGTAGTTTGCATTTCAACACAACAACACACGTGTAGACAGGGGGCCTACCGTACCAAACTTATTGCCATGATCGTTGCGTTTTGCTTTCGACGCTGAGCGAGCGCGAATCGCATCGCTGCACAATAAGGTTCGTGGTTGCGCACCGTCGAAAAAAAAAACGTAACCATCATGGCAATATGATGTCAGGGTAGTCCCCCTGGTTATTAAGCAGAAAAATATGACATAGCACATTGTCACGCCCACGCCTTTCCCCCGAAGGGGC
Organism: Peribatodes rhomboidaria; assembly: GCA_911728515.1. Lineage (NCBI taxonomy): Eukaryota > Metazoa > Arthropoda > Insecta > Lepidoptera > Geometridae > Peribatodes > Peribatodes rhomboidaria. The sequence goes on along the minus strand of OU452192.1, from coordinate 5,531,776 downwards.
TGGCAGAGGTTTATTGCAACACTCTCACTTCGCCGATACCCAGTTCCAAATGTGACAGGGGGCGAGTCTGTTGCCATACACCGGGCTCCAGTTACGTAGCAGATGATATTAAATACGCACACAATGTTCGCATCATTCTTCTCTATCTCTCTCATCTCTATCGCAATATAGAGAAGAAGCCGTCCCGAAGACGGGTCTGAGCAGTAGCACACTTGTAGCGCCTCACTAAACTGCCGTCTTTGTACTTCGTCACTCTACAAAACTTCAAGGCTAGAGTGAATAAGTACCTTATAGGTCGTCGTGCTCCATCTTAGACCACAACGTCGCTTAACATCAGGCGAGTTGGTGGTTAAACGCCGACCTATTCTGCATAAAAAAAAAAAGCTCGCTTGCCGCGTTTGTCCCTCTCTGTCTGTATATCCGCTAACTCCTAAACCACTCAACGGATTTTGATGCGGCTTTCACTATCAGTTAGATAACTTTTCACGGAAGGTTTTAGGTAACGTGCGAAGTTTGGGCGGATCGCTAGTAATAAACAAAGTGGTACGTGTCTTGGGCTGGGATAGAACCCGCTTCCTCTGGCTTAAGAGGTGAGCCTGCTCCAACTAGGCTATCATTGCTAAGTGATTAAACAAAAACAAAACCTACCTTTCTAATATTTAACCGTATTCTAAAAAGGAGGAGGTGCTTATGAGGTGGTGCTCTGCTGTATGAGGTTTCTTTGGCACTCCCTGCAGCCTAAACAGCTTGATGTGCTCGTATTTCGACATGTGAGGTGTCATTTGAATCGTCTTGTGATAGTGAAAGTGACATAAGGTACAACATTTAGCAACCAGTTTTTTTTTGTTTTTCTTTTAATTGTTTTTTTTATTTTAATGCAAGAAAAAAAAAAAACCTATGTCAATGCGAAGTTAGTCTAAAGTGGTCGCCGGACTCTTAAACACATGTATGAGTTGCTAAGTTAGGAGCTCGTAATAAACACATAAAGGCTGCAAGTTGAATAGATGATTCATAAAGACAGATGTAGAAAATAAATAAATGGTTATGTTTCATGAGTTTATGATACACGATCGGCGTCTCCTTCGGTGAGAGATTGGTGTTGGCGAACTTGGCTTGGTGCTTGGCAGGCCGTGCCAAAGAAACCTCACACATACATACATACATACTCACATACATACTTCCACTCGAAAAACATAACCCTCCTTCTTGCGTAGTCGGGTAAAATGATTTTTTTTTAAACTTGGCTTTAAGGATAATTACTAGGATAACTCACTTGACAGAATTGCGACTTTCAAATAAAAAATTGTACTTTGAAAGTTTTGATTCTTAAAAATATAGCTCGCAGGCAATCATCATCATTTTCAGCCTACAGCTTTTGTTTGTCTGTATAGCAGATAAACTAAGCGTGGTAATAATGACTTTTGTGCCTACAGTTTCCATCCAGTCCAGGGACTTGCACGTTCAAAGTCAAAGTCATCATGTTTTTATTCAATTTGGGTATCCCAAGATACACTTATGAACTTCAAAGTTTTTTTAAATAGACTCGACCGCCTTGTTCGAGCCACTGCTCATAAGAACAGGCAAGAAACTGAGGGGCATAATTTTTTTCAAAGAAATATTATAAACGCGATAGTTTGTAAGAATGGATGGATGGATGTTTGTTACTCTTTTACGCCAAAATGGCTGAACAGATCTGGATGAAATTTGGCACAGAGATAGATTATAGTCTAGCATAGCACATAGGATACTTTGTAACCGCCGGTGAAACCGAGGGGCGCAGCTTGTATATAATATACTGTCTCACAAATTTGGACTTACAAGCTTACAACTAGGTAATATCTATACATATACTAGTGGCTACTTGGCGAAAGTGGAAGGCTCCAGACATTTTTGTCGTCTAAATAATTCTTAATCTTATAATACCCTCTTTTCATTAATGTAGTTTTTACATGTGATTTGAATTCGCCTTCAGTGAGCCCTGTTATATGTTCAACTTTTTTTAAATTTATTTATTTGTCGAGTATTTATACCTTAGAGTTATTTATACCCCCGAGTAACGTCCAGGATTATATTAAACAGGAATCTCTTATTCTACTACATACAATTTTAATACTAGTTTCTTATTCTAGTGACTTATTCTACATAATTATGTATGTATATGTTCAACTTGCAAGCTACCACTGGACAAGTGCAAACGCACCATTTACCACTCCATCTCACCAACTGCATCCTTAATCCTTTAAGTGCGAAAGAGACAGCAACACATGTACCACTTCCACTTAAAACTTTTATCTACAAAATTTTCCTAAGCAAGTCTTCTCCTATTGGCCAAAATTCGCACACGTCTTTTCGAAAGGCATTTATAATTTTACGTATTTACGATCTCTTTGTACCTATTTTATTCATGCTTTATTACTGAGACTTAAGATTAAAATTGCAACATAACTCATCCTGAAAAGGTCAAATTTGTGTCATTGGTGGATTTTTTTTGAGGTCAAAATGTGCTAGCCAATAGCATTCGTGCAATCATAGACACTTCATAAAACTTTTGTTATTTGTCTTTCTAAAAAGTAATTTATAAGCTTTGCGAAAACCTGTTTATGTGCAACGGTGTTTAAAGCTAATAAATTTAACTACTCTATTATTATATCACACTAGCTGTGCCTTGCGGATTCACCCGCGTTCCACAGGAACCGTTATTTTTTTCGGGATAATATCTTAATTTTTTCTTTCATAAGATCTTTCTCTTGGCAATAATAAACACAACAAAAAAAATCACGAAAATGTTCCATGTGTTCACGCGTGATGCGATGACCAAGGGAAATAGTGATTCATTTTTATATAACGAGACTAGCTGTCACCCCGCGACTTCGTTCGCGTTTATTATTTATATATATTTATATATATATTTAAACTATCCTATCTCTCAAGTTGGATCGAACTGCACATGGTGTGCGAATTTTATTATAATCGGTTAAGTGGTTTAGGAGTTCATTGAGGACAAACATTGTGACACGAGATTTATATATATTAAGATATATTAAGATTAAGATTTAGGATAGGAGCATATTGTACAGGGTTATCAGGAAAGGGTGTACTGAGCGGAAAGGGGTTGTTGTACTCATTATTATGAACAACTTTTACCATGGAGCCAACTCTGAAATCAAGAAAAAATTAGCTGTTCCATACATTTTGGGCCAAACAATAAAGTTTTTATGTTGAACAGCTGATTTTTTTCGCGATTTCGGCATTGACGACCTTTTCCTGATAACCCTGTATGATAATATTTTAGTAGCGCCCCACGGCTGGACCCGGTGCAATAGTTATAAAGTTTGTAGAGGCTGTTTTTGGAATTTTTTCAGAATGTTTCAATAGAATCGATTAATTTTCGTAATTTCGCGCTACCAAAAGGTCGAAAATGACATGGGCGCTCGAGAGGTAGCAAACAACTAAGTAAAGTGTGGCCGGATGGCTGCACTTGACTTGAACGGAACATAATAGTCATGTGCGTCTTCTCTAAATATATTGACTGCCTCCGCGGCTTAGTTGGTAGTGAACCTGCCTTCTGAGCTAGTGGGTGGGTGGGCGTGGGTTCGATTTCCACCTAGGGCAAACATTCATGTCATGAATATTTGTGTTTGTTCTATGTCTGGGTGTTAATTATCTATTTATGTATGTATTTAAAAATATATATGTATGTATATCTATCAGTCTCTGGCCGCCATAGTACAAGCTTTGCTTAGTTTGGGGTCAGACGACCGTGTGTACAAGTGTCCCGAACATTATTATTATTATTATTATATAACTCAATAGTAGAACCACTTTACGCTAGACAAAAAAAAAACTAAGAACGGCTGTAGATAGCTGTTACGTTATTTTTAGAACAGGTTAGGTTAAAGTCCAGACGCACAAAAAAACTTAACGCTAACACATTACACAATTATATGAGGAAGTCAAAAAACGAGTTTAATCTCGCGAGATGATTCAGCCGTTGTTTCTATATTTAGAAGCGAGTATTTTTATCGCAATTAAGATAACTCGAGATACCGTCGAAATCAGGGATTCCCAAAGTTTTTCAGTTTCGGGGCGCTTACGGGCTTATCCTCTTACTTATAAACGACTAGCTGTTGGCCGCAACTTCGTTCGCGTTTATTCAGAAAATGTATTACGAGCCTTCCTTGTGGTATAATACTGTACTGTAACTAATTATCTAATTGTGAATAATAATCCGTTACCAGAAAGATCAGAGTACAACATCCAAAAAAAAAAAAATTGGCTGGTTTTGAGCGATGTTTTAATTTTAGTTGACAGTTGTTATTTTAGTACCAACTACGTACTATTATGTGATGTTGTCTAACGCATTTGGTAAGCGGCGCGTTACTTTTTATAAATTCACAGAATTTCATGGCAAAAAGATTTATTTATTCAGAAAAAAGTATCCAAAAACCTTCCTTGTGACATACTGCAACTATTTATCAAATTTCATCAAGATACGTTGAGCCGTTTAGCCGTGAAAAGCCTACAAACAGACAGACAGACAGGGTTACTTTCGATTTTATAATTAGTAAGGATAAGGATGTACAGCCTCGGAATAGCTATACAGTGTTTTGTCTTTACTTTCTTTTGAATTTTTAACTCGATTGAAATAGTGATAACAGTGATTAGCCATTCCGAGGCTCGAAAATGGAATACTACGAGGCATATATAAAATGTATTTATGGTAGGATGTTAGGTAGTAGGTGCATAAAAATATATTTATTACTATCTGCGCCTCGCGGGTCCCTCAGTTACCCGCGATTAAAAGGATTTTTTGTTTAAAGAAATTTTTGGAAAAAAAGACAAACCACAATGGTAATTTAGTTCATGTGAGCGAGCTTCGTGTTCTCAACACACAGGAGCGCCCTACGCACGACGCCCCTTCTTTAGTCTCTGCGGCGCACCTGGGCCCCGCGGCGCTCACTTTGGGAACTACCGGTGTAAATAATTATACAGAATATTACAGATAGGAAACTTGAAATAAATAAAAGTTTATTTTAAACTATGTAGTTGTTCCGTGACCTAAATACCACGCGACTCTCGCTAATCGGTCTTTGCATATTTCGAAATGGCAAAATTTTGATTTTTCAACGTTTTTAACCTCTCTAATATCTCCATACAATTTAGAAAAAAAACCATGAAACAAAATCAACCAAAAAAACAATTAATAATTGAACCTACTCACAAAGTTTCAAGAAAATCGGTTGAGTAATGCGAACTGTGTAGGCAGGAGAACAGCCGGACATTCAGATTCTGCACATACGAAAGCATTTCTGTCGAAACTGAAACGGAGACGCTTTGCGCTCGCTCGGTCAAATACTCTGCCACAGTGTGTGTGACACTTATAATCTGAGTGTCTCGAGTGAATCGGTTTCTTCTAGGCAAGCGTGCTTCATCGTAGGCCGCATCACTGCTTATCATCAGGCATGCTGGCGGCCAAACGCAAGCGTATTAAGCAATAAATAAAAAAAAGTAAATTTGAACGTCCCCCGACAATCATAGCTAAAAATAAGAACTCTCGATCAGATTACCTTCCAAACAATAAACTAAAACCTCAATCAAGAAGATATTAAGACCCAGACAGTTTTTTAGGGAACAACTAGCTAAAATTACTCTGTCCACGCAAACTTATAATTATCGTCTGTCCTTCAAAACTGTTCCATTTGTGAGAGTCATCTTTGAAAAAACTGTTTTGACGATCGTTATTTTGATCAATTACGCATTTCTATGTTATGAAAGAGCTGTTTTTGGAACTTGCGCTGATACGACGTAGATTGTTGCCCTCTCATAGTTATTGCGCGTTAATTTCATTTTTGTTTACTACGTATATACTCGTAATAATAATATATTTCAGAAAGCAATGACTTGAGTCAAATTTGATATTTTTATACGATGATAGACTTGAGTTTGACTGGCCTTGCTTGAATAGTTTAAAACTCATGCTTAGCTAGCATGTAGTTAGCCAGTATAGCTAGGGACGCCCTCTCTCTTTTCTAACTCTGTATTCCACTTAGTGTTCTGGTCAGCCTTGCTACTTTTCTCGTACATTTTACTCTATTCTGGACATCGTCTGAAACCTCATTCTCCCACATGTTTTTAGCACTACATTTTCCCATTTTGCCTTACTTTGGTTCGGTACATTCTATTTTAATAATAAGAGGAAAAAACAGTTCAATAATAAAAATAGTGTAGTTTCAAGTAATTAAGCAAAACAACAGGTTTTTTATAATCGTAACTCAAGTAACCTTTTGACCTTGCTTAAGCCTTTGACTCGGTAGTACGTCTCTAAAACGCACCAAATCTTACCGTTCTTGTCTTTTCTTTCCAGAAAGGTTCTGCGATGTCACTCTGTACTGTTCGACCTTGCTCAAGCCTTTGACTCGGTTGTACGTCTCTAAAACGCACCAAATCTTACCGTTCTTGTCTCTTCTTTCCAGAAAGGTTCTGCGATGTCACCTTGTACTGTTCGCCGAGCTTCGCGACGCAAATCCAGAGCAAGGACAACGTCGAGCCGCAGCACATACGAGGGGTCTCCCTCAGGGCGCACAGGTGGGACCGCTACTGTTTAATGTATACTACAACTAGCTACGGCCCGCGGTGTTATCCGTGGCTAATAAGTACCCTATGTTCTTTTCTGCACCTTTAACAAAGTTTACGACCTTATCGCCTAAAGCGATTTCTTCCAGGTAACCTTTGGATGGACAGGAACTTATGGAAATACGAAAATACGGGACGCAGCTAGTTGAGCATAAAATTTCTATTGCATCATCCCTAAATTCTAAATCAAACCTAAAACTATTCTACTTTTATCTATAAACGAGTACGTTTTGAAATGTTCTTATCTTTCTAAACTTTAAACAATGTTTACAGTTCTTATCGCCTTATAGACTCTGTTTTGAAGTTACGCGTTTTGAGTCCGATGCTGTTATTATTTCTAACTAATCACTCGATTTGTCAGTTATTTACTCGCCATATCGTCTGTTTTAGAAAACATGCTCTTAAGGGTCAACGTTTCCCTTATGGTAAAATTTAAATTTTAATCATTTTATTTTGTTTTTGTAGCTAGACTGGGTAACTGTTGTACATGATAATATATTTTGCGGTTATTTTAGACTATTTCTCTTGATATTTATCGGTCTGCGTAGGAAGGAGGGTTATGTTTTACGAGTATGATGTATGTCTGAGGTTTCTTTGGCACGCCCTACAGCCTAAACAGCTTTATGGATTTCGACATGTGAGGTGTCATTTGAATCGTCTTGATAGTGGAAGTGTCGTAGTGTACAACATTTTGCAGCCGGGTTCTTTGTTTTTATTTTAATAATGTTATTTGTTTGCAGACGTATTTTACAATTGTGTATCAAATTACTCAAACTGGTAATTAACAACTTCAATCGTCAGCTTATCGCTTAAATGACCTATTAGGGCAATGTAGTGCATTACTGCTTACTATTCCTGCAAAATATCATATCATATAACTTAATCAGTTATACAGTCTAGCGCCAAAAAAAAAACGGTTTGAAATTTAAATTTCTCGCGATTTCGAAACGTTTCACCTTAACTGAAATATGAGTAGGTATTGTAGATAAAAAGTAAGCATGTTTAGACCGAGTGGTTAGGCCCTGCGGCCCTATTCTGGTCATTGTCTCTCTGGTTTGAAAAGACATCAGAGTGAATGATCAAGATAACATCTCACGCGTCAGAGTAGGGGCTAGGCTCGTACCGTGACATCTTAGTGCGGTCATTGTTAGGTTTAGACGCCGACGTTGCGCGACCATGAACCTTATTGCGCAGCGATACGATTCCCAGCAACCGGCTGCTTCTAATAATCATCGCTATAAGCACGTCACGGTACGGGCCCTGAGTGCTTAGTGTGAGTTGCTCAAAGTAAATCGAATAACTTTACTACAGCGTAAACGAGTTTACGTCACACGGATCGACAATCGAAAACGAGCGAGTGTGAATGCCAATCGAGCTTGTCACTCGATTCGCGTAAATTCACCGTGAAAAAGTAAATTTTTCATGTCAATGTTAGCAGTATACAAAAAACTCGCACTCACGATTGCGGTTTCTCATTACTCCCACTAGGTGGCGCTTTTTAATTTTCATACAAATTGGAGTTACTTTTACGCGATCGAAAAGTAAGAAAAACTCACACTAAGCACTCTGGTATCAGTTTTTACGACGCTTGGAAGCCTCTGACATGGCGTGGTGATTTTATAAACCAAACCATCAGGGCTTATATCTTAACGTGTCTACAAGCCACGGTAGCGCTAACAGTTCGAAACTTGCGAGTTCTCCATACCTTCCCCATTTGATTCGTTTTGTGTTTTAATTTAACCTTGATATGAAAAATCAAAAGAAATGATTTCATTTGATTTGATAGCTTAAGCAAAATGCTCATCTCTAAATAGGCAGTTGGTGGACGAACAAATACTGACATGACCAATGCTTCCTTTTTTGGTACATTTAAAACCGTTCGGCAACCCAGAACAGTTCAAAATCGTGCAAATCAATCATCGAAAAATGTGTTTTCAAGCAAGAACACACGTCATCTTCCAGTTTTTACCCGACTACGGAAGCAAAAATAAGGGTTACATTTTCGCCTTTCTTCTAAATAATCGTTTGTGACAGTAGTCTGCTTTTGTTCGTCAGCTACTTAGATGAGCTGTGGGGATCATCCTGTCTTTAACTAACGTGTCCTACTCTGAATTGTTCAACCGTAGTTTAAGGGCTACGCGACGCTCTGAATTTTCCATACAAACGCGCTTGATACATTTCTTGGAAACTATTTGTCAGATTATGAGGACATTTTGCATGTATAATAAAATGAACTATACCTTCGCCCCTATGTTATTGTTTTTTTTTTTTTTTTAAAGAAAACGTCCTCTAGAAAAAAAGAGCACTCACTTTTCATTGATTTATTTAATAGATAGGCAAAGCAAATCAAAAATCGCATACATAGGAAGGTTATCTACATCATTAGCTTTTAAATTAATCCATAATACAAGATTTTTTTTAGTTATTTAAGAATCATTAGAGAAGTGCAGAACTTTAAAAAAATATTAAAATTGCACTTTGTCACTCTGTAGATAACTAGTCTCGTCAGTTTCCTTTTTTGCTCTCTTCGCTCGTCGTCTTTTTCTAGATAAAATGGCAATAGAAAACCTTTAGCCAATGCGAAGTTAGTCAAAAGTGGTCGCCGGAACCATAACTTAAATAGTTACCCGCGCTTTTACTAAGATGCTCAACTCTGATAATTAACCAGCGAGAAATCCCCACAGTTCGTTTCCTCGCCTGATTTTCTTCTAAACCCCACATGTATCGTGCAGGGTGGTGCTGGCAGCATGTTCGGAGCTGCTCGGCACTTTGCTCGGCGCGCACGAGGCTCAAGGCGAGCCTGTGCTCGTCATCGACGGCGCGGAGCCGGCGCATCTGAAGGCGCTACTGGACTACATGTACACGGGAGAGATGAACGTGCACCATGTGAGTATACCATGCAGTAGGTAGAATTATGTGGAGCAGTGAAGCATTACGAGAAGAGTGGCAGCACTGCACCATGTGAGTATACCATGCAGTAGGTAGAATTATGTGGAGCAGTGAAGCATTACGAGAAGAGTGGCAGCACTGCACCATGTGAGTATACTATGTAATAGGGAGAATTAGGTGGAGTATACCCACACTTCGCCGTACGATATTCAGTTCCAAATGTGACAGTGAGGCGAGCCTGTCGTCATACACCGGGCTCCAATCATGTAGCAGATGACTTACAACACGCACATATGTTCACACAATGAACAAATTGGTGCGTGCCGACGGCTGGGTTCGAACCCGCTCCCTCTGGCTCGAGAGGCGGGCCTTCTCCCAACTAGGCTCTCATCGCTTTTACACGGTACTACACGGTCTAAAGCAGACGAGACTAAACGAGATTAAATAAAGAAATTAACTAGATTAACCACATTTAACTAGATGAGATTAAATTATCACCAAAGGCTACATTTCTATAAAAAAATCTTTACTCAAATTAAAGATTTTTTATAACTGATAGACGCTGACTTCTCGCACCTCCGCACTCGAGAGTCTGTGAGTAATCAGATCATCTCAGGGCCTCTGATAATGATGTGTTTAATTGTCATTTATACGTTTTTTTTTTTAAATTCCAGTCTCAACTAGCGAGCCTACTGAAGACAGCAGAAGAGCTACGTATAAAGGGGCTGACGGATATACGGTGGAACAACAAGGATGAGCCTCCCGATTGCACTACAGGTAAGCTTACGACATAACTCTAGCTAATTTGATCAAAAATTAAATAATTATACAATAGAAACCCTTATTCTTCGAACACTTCGACGAATTGCTAATATAAATTTCATAACATTAGTTCTGTTAAATTCTTTATTAAATTAGCTTCAAATATCATATTGTATAAAGTTTTCTAGGAGATTTTGTTAAAATTAGGTCTGTTCAATTCATAAATTTCATCAAGACCGAAATAAGTCATTTACAAATAGTGCGAAAGAGACGGATGACGACGAGTGACGTCATACGGGTTTACTCCTGGAATACTAGACCTTGTTTTTTTTTTGGAATTGTTCGAACCTGACTGTCAATACGTCGATCAATGTCGCATATGTTTTGACTGGCCTATGTATGCTGTTGTTTTAACATAAATATTGTGTTGCACATCATTGCGAGTAACCATTTTTGTTGTCAAATGAGGATAAAAACGCAAGCCCATTGTCGAACAAAACAATAATACTATGTGTAATAATAATAATAATTCCTATGCGTTCTACAAGCGACATTGTGACGCGACGCGATCACTCGACGCGACAACGTGACGCGACAACATAAACTGTAGGGATTTGTCTTAGGTGTCGCGTTACGGAAAGTCTTAGGTTACGGAAAGTCTTAATGACAGATCTCGGAACAGAAAAAGAGAACGTAGAGAACAGATCCATACAAACAAGTCATATCTTTAATATGAAAAAAATCTTCTTCTTCTTCAGTACTTTTCCATCATTTATAATAACACAACTAATTCCCTCTTAACTTACTCTGATTAACTTTCGATAACTGTTCATTTTCACACCTTTCACTTTTTTCCTTCAGGAGCAGTCACAACAGTACCCAAAACGGAGACCCATCGACCCGAAGCAAGGAAGCCAACTCCCCCGAAGCATCCATCCCCAACTCCAAAGCAACCATCCCCCACCCCGAAGCAAGTCTACCCGAAACAAGCGTCCCCGAAGCAAGCTTCCCCTAAGCAAACATCCCCGAAGCAATCACCGATCCCGCTACTCGTGACCGATCTGCAGATCTCTGACCCGAGGAGTTTGTTAAAGCGGGAACCTGATGAAGGAGAGACCAGGATAAATATTAACGGTGAGTGAACTGACCGACTGAAACGTACCTTTTTTTTAATGCCATAGATGGCAAATAAGTTAACCGGCCGCCTGATGGTAAGCGATCACCATTGCCTATGGATACCTGTAATACCAGGGGCATCACAGATACGTTCCCGACCTTTAAGGACTCCATTGACAGACCTTTTGAAGAAAGGCCTTAACAGGTACTCCGTTCTGTTACCCCGTTGTAGTACCAGTGTAGAACCGACAGCTGATGGGGTAGAGAGGTTCTTGAGTGGCGACCACGAACTGAACTGATGAACTGCTGAACTGCGGACGAACTAGCATGAGAAGGCCTGCCACAAGGTGGACTGATGATCTCTTGAGGGTCGCGGTAAGCCGCTGACCGGTCGTTGTGGATGTCATTGGGGGAGGCCTTTGTCCAGCAGTGGACGTCTTCCAGCCTGACATGACGATAAACTGACCAAAGGATAAGGCTGCTGATCCACCACAGATTGAGAGGAAGATGAGCGCTATGTCAAGAAAAAATCCATCAATGTCACTTCATTTACGGCCTAGTGATCATATTGGTGTTTTTTTTTCCTTACGCACGTTTAATTTTCCTTAGGTGGATACGTAGCCTAACCTTTATCATTATGATCTTATCCAGAAGAAACGCAATTACTGTTTCTACTAGAAATTAGTGTCTCTGTGAGACGAAACCTCGCGAAATAATAATAATAATATATTTATTGACAATAATGAAAGTATACATACAAAAACACAATATTCAAATACATGACACTTAACACTCAGTTCGAGTTCGAAATGGCTGAAATATGAGTTTTTTTTGCGTTTCCAACCCCTTTTTCTCCGCCATTTTGAAAAATTTCCATAAACTGAGTAAAAAAACATTTAATTAATGAACCTGCTCACAAAATTTCGCGAGAAGCGGTTGAGAAATGCGGCTTGCAGAGGACATCCGGACAACTGGACATACGAATACATTTTTGCTCAAACTGAATTGAAGACGCTTCGCGCTGGCTCGGTCAGCATCATCTCCAATTAGCATTTTCTAACGCGGATTTAGGATAGTGGTCCTAAATACACCTCTAGACAAATATTATAACTAATTGAACCTAAACACGTGACATGTGTTTAATCCTACTAATATTTTAAACGCGAAAGTTTGTAAGAATGGATGGATGTTTGTTACTCTTTCACGCCAGAACGGCTGAACAGATCTGGATGAAATTTGGCACTGAGATAGATTATAGTCTAGAATAGCACATAGGGTACTTTTAAACCGCGGGTGAAACCGCTGGGCGCAGTTAGTGAAATATTTAAATATGTATTGTTTTTTTTCAGGAGGTCCTCCACCGTTAATAAAAATACCAGTAAAAGAAAGGCTTCCAATGAAAAGGGAAAACTCAGATTCGTAAGTGTTTTTTTCTAATGGTCACTTGCACTAAATATAAGAATTGCCTAACTAATTCCATTAAGAGTCCGGCGACCACTTTAGACTAACTTCGCATTGGCTTAAGGTATTGTATAGCCATTTCGTCTAGAAGAAGAAGACGAGCGAAGAGAGCGAGTAATGATACTGACGAGCCTCTAAAGTTACCTACAGAGTGCAATTTCAAATTTTTTTTAATGACTTTTGCTCTTCTGTAATCATTCTTAAATAACTAAGAATTTCCCTTGTATTATGGATTCATTTAAAAGCTAATGATGTAGATAACCTCCCTATGTAAAGGGATTTTTGATTTGCTTTGTCTATCTATTGAATAAATCAGTCAAAAGTGACCCCTTACAAATGCGTATATTTTTATAGCTCTATTTCTCTTGAGGACGTTATTTAAAAAAACCAAGAACATAGGGGCGAAGATATAGTTCATTTAATTGTACATGCTAAATTACATCATAATCTGAAAAATGGTTCCAAGAAATTTGATAAACGCGTTTGTATGGAAATTTCAGAGCGTCACTATCTCTATGTTTTTAATATTTGTAATTTCTTTTGCCAGAGAACACAGCCCCAGTCCAAAACGAACGAGGATACCGAGCGGGACGGAGAATACTGACGACGAGTCCGTAAGCGGAATGAAATCGTACGTCTCACTCACTCATTACTTTAAATACAAACATATCAGATAAACATAGATTTTAAGTCTTAAAAATCAGACTTCCATATTGGCATCGCATCGACACTAAACGTTCTATTAGAAATATTCAAATACAGATAACTTCATTTGAATCTAAACCTTATCATTCCGCAATAACGTTGATGGCATTTTGCATGTGTTTTAGCACATTTAGACGTCGTGACACCGACGCGATCACAGAGCGACTGACAGCGAAACAAGGCTTACACTTGATCTGAGCCTTGTTTTCAAGGCGCCATTTTTCATGTTGAGACTTGACATCTATGTACATACATATCTGATGGACGTTATCCAGGGCTACTTTTAATTTACCTAAAACCTGTGCGTGTGTGTGTGCGTGGGTGTGTGTGTGTGTGTGTGTGTGTGTGTGTGTGTGTGTGAGTGTGTGTGTGTGTGTGTGTGTGTGTGTGTGTGTGGCATCGTAGCTCCCGAACTTTTTTTTTTTCAATTAATTTATTTAAAAGGTGAATTAGCAGCGTCTTAGCTAGTCAGTGGAAATTTTTATTTTTTTATTTTTTCTTGAATTTGAATTTGAATGTAAAGGTTTGGAAAATTTCATGTTTTTGAATGTGTCCACTTTCATTGTTTCTGAAAATAAACATTATGAGGAATTTTTAAAACCGGGATATAATATTTAATAGAAAATGCTTTATTTGGTTACAGAGAACGAGAAAATGACTGGCAACACGGGAACCTGGTGAGTATTTTACCACACTAACATTACTAGTAACCCCTATGGCTAATGTCAAAGAAAAAAAAACAATTATAGAACCTGCTCACAAAATTTTACGAAATAAGGTTGAGAAATTCGAATTTGATGCGACCCATATATTTGTCTATTCTGAGCATAAATAAATATTAACTCTTAGGGCCTTAGGTCATAAATCTCGATTTAAAACTGGTTTTACCATACATTAAATCAGTTTTTAATTGATTCACGAATGAGCGTCGTTTTAGCACGCGGCCCTTAACAAACACAAATGTTCGTCATATGAACGTTTGCCCTAAGTGGGAATCGAACCCGCGCCCCCAATCTCAGATGGCAGGTTCACTACCAACTGAACCACCGAGGCAGTCAATTCAGTCAACGACTCACCTTTTAAGAGAGCCGCGACGCTCTGATATTTCCATACAAACGCGATTCTCAAATTTCTTGAAAACCATTTGTCAGATGATCAATTTAGCATGTACAATTAAATTAACAATATCTCCGCCCCTATGTTCTCGTTTTATTTTTTTTTAAAAAACGTTCTCAAGCTAAAATAGAGCTATGAAAAATATCCGCATTTTTAAGGGATCACTTTTGACTGATTTATTCAATAGGTAGACAAAGCAAATCAAAAATTCCTTTACATAGGGAGGTTGTCTACATCATTAGCTTTTAAATGAATCCATAACGCAAGATAAATTCTGAGTTATTGAAGAATGATTACAGAAGTGCAAAAGTAATAAAAAAATTGAAATTGCACATTTTCACTCTGTAGGTAACTTTAGAGGCTCGTCAGTATCATTACTCGCTCTTTTCGCTCGTCTTCTTCTTCTAGACGAAATGGCTATACTCGTAGAATACCTTTGGACTAACCATCACTTTAGAATAACTTCGCATTGGCTAAAGATTTTCTGATTTAGTCAAGTAACCTAAAACAGTGACTCTGTGAGTTGTAGACCTCACGGTCGACGTGTGTGACTACAGGTCGCATTTCTCAACCGATTCTTTTGAAATTTTATGAGGAGGTTCGAAAATTATGTCGATTTTTTTTGTTGATTGGAAAGTTTGCAAAATGGCGAGAGATACAATGTTTTATTATAATATCTTTTTAAGATAAAAAATCCATCTTCCATAACGTCCATGATCGAAAACAAGGTCGAGCATTCAGCAAACGCGTAATGACGTCATCGTTATCCGTCTCTTTCGTACTTGTTGTAAATTACTTATTTCGGTCTTGCTTAAGCATCGATTGACGTCACTACTGTTGCTCCATCGAAAAGCGCGCCAAACGGATAATTAACAATGACTCGTTGGTTGAATCTAAGCTTCAGAGCTTGTCTGACCGACGTGGAGCCAGTCTGTCGGTATTCTACAGAATACACTACGGCGAGTGTGCACAAGAACTGCACGACCTGATCCAGCCATCGCCGTTCTTTTATAATTGTACCTGGCGCACCAGTAAGAGACACCCTATTATGGTGGAAATTCCGCCAAAAAGCAATAAGCGTTTCAAGTCAACTTTTCTTGTAAGAACTGCAGAGGTGTGGAACTCGTTGCCTGCGTCTGTCTTTCCACCTAAATACAATCCGGGGTGTTCAAGAGTAAAGTGAATAGGTATCTCCTAGGCAAGCGTGTTACACCTTCGATCGCGTCGACGCTTCCCATCAGGCGAGTCAATGGTCAAAGGCATACCTAGTATGTTGTAAAAAAAAAAACTACACCTTGCGGAGTATATATTTATAGCATATATTTATAGCATGTATTTGTCGCTTGTCGTAGGACATAACAGCGGAGCGAGTCGTGGGCTGGGGCGTGGGTCAGTCGCGCGACTCGTCGGACGACGAGTGGGCCGACGCGCCGGCCGACATCGGCTCCTTCCTGCACACCAGGCTGCAAGTCGACGGGGATAACAGCAACGGTAACAACTCATACACCAACTAATCTTAATAAATATAAATTACGTGTCACGTTGTTTGTCCGCTATAGACTCCTAAACTACTTAACCGATTTCAATCAAATTTGCACACCGTGTGCAGTTCGATCTAACTTAACAGATAGGATAGCTCACATATATATATATATATATATATATATATATATATAAATAATAAACGCGAACGAAGTCGCGGGGTGACAGCTAGTATAACATAGTTTTGAACGATTTCCAAAAAAGGTTTTTCAGCGATCTGATTGAAGCTAATTGAACGGCACCGTTTAGAAAAAAGGCTAAGCTGTTAACTGAACGGCAAGGTGGCTGCAACATATAGGGTCAACTGGGGCAAATTCGTCTGTGGGGCAATTGCGTCTTTCGAGAATTACTGACAAACCCTTGACAAATTAGGGCGCCACCTACATCTGTTTTTAATCTTTAGTTGCAACAACCTGTACAAGATGGCGTTAGTTGGCCAATTTGTGAAGGGTTTTTCAGTGACTCTCGAAAGACGCAATTGCCTCAGAGACGCATTTGCCCCAGTTGACCACAAATTAAGCGTCACTTACATCTGTTTTTAATCTTTAGTTGCAACAACCTGTACAAGATGGCGTTAGTTACCTAATTTCTGAAGGGTTTTTCAGTGACTCTCGAAAGACGCAATTGCCTCACAGACGCATTTGCCCCAGTTGACTACACAAAAAACAGAAACTTGATCCCGAATCTTGTCTCCAGATGAAGAGTCAAACGACAGCAACAACATCCCAGCGCCTGTCTCGGGCGGCACCGCTGTCTCCATACCCATAGTGCCGGCTGAGCCGATCAAACTGGACCTACTCACGCAGCTGGCGGCTAAACGTATGTTTTATTCACTCACTTATGTAATGTATGTAGCAATACACTGGCTCATGCAAGCATAACACTCTCGTCTAATTATACAACTTTGAATAGCTCATCAAGCAAATAACCCGTAATCTTCATCCCCCAGCGACGATAGGTCCCAAGTCGGGTCCCACAGACCCCCGGTTCACGGACGTGGTGAAGCTGAGCGAGTATCTGCAGCACGGGAGGAGGCCGCAGTTCTGGGAGGAGCATTATGTCAAAAGGGTGAGTGGGGTCTTTTAGACCTAAATTGGCTGGTTGAACCCATGCTGGTGGTCTAATAAACTTGTTAGTAAGAAGTAGTAGTGAGTGTAGTGGATGGTCTCTTGGACCCATAGTGGTGGGCTGGTTGAATCCGCAAGTTGGTCTTCACGTCTCTTGGTGATCATAGACCCTGTACGTTGGTCTTGTAGACCCCAACTGTAAAATCTGGTAGTGAGTGTAGTGGTCTATTTGATTCATGGTGGGAGTGGTTAGCAGATCCCGCCACACCTCTCGTGGTGGCCTTTTAGACCCTGACTGGAAATCGCTTGGGTCTCTCCGGTTGACCTCTACGATAGGGAGCCAATACGACATTGCTGTGATTTAAGGGTCATTTCATATGTTTTTAGGCCGCCTGAATGCCTCTGACATGGCTTGACAGTTGCTGATGATTCAAATGCGATTTCGATGTTCAGGTAATGGAAGCAGTGAGACTCAAAGAGCTGGAAATGAAACAAGCGGCGGAGATCCTCGGAGTCAGCTACGGAACCTTGTACGGGCGGTATCGAGACGTGTATGGGTGCATTAACAGGCCTTACAGGTGAGTGGGAAGACTTATTGGTCAGGAGGAGGACTTGTGGGGATTAGAAGGACTTGAAGAAAAGTGGAAGGACTTGTGGGAGATTGGAAATATTTATTTATTTATTAAGGTAAGCCACAGCGCACATATTAAACATACAATAAATGTTCTAATGGTTTCTTTCTATTTCTGATTTGTGGGAGAGTAGGACTTGTGGGTGAGTGGGAGGGCTTGTGGGAGAGAGAGATGACTGGTAGAAGCGTAGGGGTGCTTGTGGTAGAGTGGTAGGACTTGCTGAAAAGTAGCAGGACTTAGAAGAGTGACATAACGTAAAGGAGGGATGGTGGGGGGGGATGGTACATACTTGGATAGATTTGAAGGACAGGAAGAAATTATAAGGAAAAAATGGTTGGATTGGGGAATGACTATTAGAAAAGTGGCAGGACATACAGGTCTTTGTAAAACATTCAACCTTGCCATTTTTTACTCAACTGCGCAAGAAGGAGGGTTATGTTTTTCGAGTGTATGTGTGTATGTAATTATATAGGTACTAGCTGCGCCCCGTGGTTTAACCCGTGGTTAAAAAGTATGCTATGTGCTATTCTAGACTATAATCTATATCTGTGCCAAAGTTCATCTAGATCTGCTCAACTGTTCTGCCGTGAAAGAGTAATAAACATCCATCCATCCATTCTTACAAACTTTCGCGTTTATAATATTATAGTAGGATGTACGAGTATGAATGTGTGAGGTTTCTTTAGCACGCCCTACAGCCTAAACCTAGGGATGTTAACCAAGGAACAGATATTAGTTTAAAAATATTTTTAGTTTAAGAGTTCATCACTGGTTTCTTAAGTTTAATTTCATTGTAATCTAGATCTGAATAAAAGGCTATATTATTATTATTATTACAGCCTAAACAGCTTGATGTATTTCGACATGTGAGGTGTCATTTGAATCGTCTTGACAGTGGAAGTGACATAGGGTACAACATTTTTGCAGCTGGGTTTTATGTTTTTCTTTCAAATCAAATCAAATCGTTTATTTGCTTAATACATCACATATACATAAAGGTCTTAAAATTATTGTAGTATAAAATATTCTGTCTGCATGAAACGTGCAAATATTTGATGTTGTAAACTATTTTTTCTTATATTTTTATTTTAACGCCAAAATTTATAAATTCCTTAATGCTATAAAAGCAGTTATGGTGAAGCCACTCAGTCAATGAATTTTTGAAATCGAGTCCATTTCACATTTTTAAATCATTTGGAATTAACCTACTTAATATTATAAACGCGAAAGTTTGTAAGAATGGTTGGATGGATGGATGGATGTTTGTTACTCTTTCACGCCAGAACGGCTGAACAGATCTGGATGAAATTTGGCACAAAGATAGATTATAGTCTAAAATAGCATATAGGATACTTTTTAACCACAGGTGAAACCGCGGGGCGTAGCTAGTATTGTTATAAATTGAAATGCACATATTATACACATTGCGTTTTTATACATCTTTTTTGACGGGTCAAAACTTGGCTGCGTTTCTTAAAATAGTTGGGATGTTCTTTCGCGAATATGCAAATGGCTTTAAATACTTGCAAGGCAGAGGAAGTATTTTATTTGCTTTAAGAGGGCCGCGACGCTCTGAAATTTTCTATACAAACGCGCTACTCAAATTTCTTGAAAACCATTTGTCAGATTATGATGAAATTTAGCATATACAATTAAATGAACGATATCTCCGCCCCTATGTTCTTGGTTTTTCTAAAAACGTTCTCAAGCTAAAATAGAGCTATGAAAAATATCCGCATTTTTAAGGGGTCACTATTGACTGATTTATTCAATAGGTAGTCAAAGCAAATCAAAAATTCCATTGCATAGGGAGGTTGTCTACATCATTAGCTGTTAAATGAATCTATAATACAAGGGAAATTCTTAGTTACTTAAGAATGATTACAGAAGTGCAAAAGTCATAAAAAAAATTGGTTGCCTGTAAAGTCGGTATACGGGCGAAAGTTTTACGTGACAACGACTTTTTATGTCTGTCTCTCTCGCTCTTAGGCGGGCTAACCATGCCCGAGTGGAAGGGACGCGTGCCTCTCACTCGCTCTCATTGTGAGCGCATAACGTGAGCGGAGCGTAACGCAGTTTCTTGAAGTGTCACCCGGCAAACCAATTTATAAGACGTTGTCACGTCAAAAAAATTGAAATTGCACTTTGGCACTCTGTAGGTAACTTTAGAGGCTCGTCAGTATCATTACTCGCTCTCTTCGCTCGTCTTTTTCTTCTAGACGAAATGGTTATAGAATACCTTGAGCCAATGCGAAGTTAGTCTAGGTCGCCTAGGTCGAAGTTAGTTATGTCTCCGGACTCTTAATAACGTTACTTGTTCTCTCTAGAGCCGTCCGCGACTTCTGGCAAGTAAAGGGTCCGTCCGAAGTGCTGGAGCGCTTGCAGCGAGGCGAGATATCGCTGGACGCGGCCGCCAGCGCTCTCGGCGTCAGTGTCGCCAACCTCGCTGCGCACGTCGCTGACTTTGGACCCGGTGAGTTGGCAGCATTGAGAACAGCGCCATCTATCGCTCGATAGCATACCCAGGACTGCCTCGGTGGCTTAGTTGGTAGTGAACCTGCCTTCTGAGCGTGGGGGCGTGGGTTCGATTCCCACTCAGAGCAAATATTCATGTGATGAACATTAGTGTTTGTTCTATGTCTGGGTGTTAATATCTATTTGAGTATGTATTTAAAAATATCTAAGTATGTATATCAGTCTCTGGCAGCCATAGTACAAAATTTGCTTAGTTTGGGGTCAGGCGACCGTGTGTGGAAGTGTCCCGAATTTATTTATATTATTTATACATCGTCATGACTTTTTTTTTTCATAGAATGGGTTAGGGTTTTAACTCTTAAACTTCGCCGGGCGATGTTTTGTCCCAAATGTGAGAAGGGGCTGTCGCCATGTATGGCTCTAGTAATGTTAGCCGCGGTTAAAAAGTAGCATTGGTGCTATTCCAGACTACAATCTATCTCTGTGCCAAATTTCATCCAGATCTGTTTAGCCGTTCTGGCGTGAAAGAGTAACAAACATCCATCCATCCATTCTTACAAACTTTCGCGTTTATAATATTAGTAGGATAGGATTATGCTGTTTAATTGACAGCGCTGATCTTCCGATGGAGCCCTCAGTTGAATCACGCACAAATCTAAAGTATGTCTGTACTAGCTGGGCCTCGCGGTTTCACCCGCGGTTAAAAAGTATTCTAAGTGCTATTCTAGACTATAATCTAGTTAACAGCCGGCATTATGCTGAGTTAGGGCCGTTTTGTGACCTTGTAGATTGTACAATTGCCTTAATGTTTTTAAATTTAAAAGGTCACAAATAAACTTTTTTTCTTTCGATAATCCATCTCTGTGCCAAATTTCATTTAGATCTGTTCAGCCGTTCTGGCGCGAAAGAGTAACAAACATCCGTCCATCCATTCATTCTTACAAACTTTCGTGTTGATAATATTAGTAAGATATCTGATCGAAGAAAATGTACCGTATTCCAGCGAGCGACTTCGATCCCATCCCTATAGAAGTGGACGCTTCTCTCCGCAACCGATCGTACAGCGCAGGTTCCGCGGGGAAGCCCGCCGCGCCCAGGAAACACGCCGCGCAGGATAATAAGGTAACAACTACAGAGAAGACGCTTCTCTCTGCAACCGATCGTACAGGCGGGCCCCGCGAGGAAACACCGCGCAGAATAATAAGGTAACAACTACAGAGAGGACACTTCTCTCCGCTTATTTTTACGTAATCAGCTTAAGCAGCGGATTTTATTTTGACATTTTTTAAATTAATACTTATGTGTCTGTACTTGCCCATTCATTATCCAACGGTGATTTTGTAACTCCCTGTATATTTCAGTTAAAAAATTACGTGCATGGCACAGAAAACTTCCTTATTGCAAAGGTCTGTGGTACAGACTAATTCAAACTTAATGGCGGCCATTAGCCACTTAGAGGCGACTTAGAGGCCACTCAGAAGCCTCAGTGGCTACCAGCATTAGTCATTCACAAAAAAATACTATCAGGTTTTGTAACTCATACCTAGAGGCCTCAGTGGCTACCAGCATTAGTCATTCACAAAAAATACTATCAGTTTTTTTAAATCATGCCTAGAGGCCTCAGTGGCTACCAGCATTAGTCATTCACAAAAAAAATACTATCAGTTTTTTTAACTCATGCCTAGAGGCCTCAGTGGCTACCAGCATTAGTCATTCACAAAAAAATACTATCAGTTTTTTTAACTCATGCCTAGAGGCCTCAGTGGCTACCAGCATTAGTCATTCACAAAAAAATACTATCAGTTTTTTTAACTCATGCCTAGAGGCCTCAGTGGCTACCAGCATTAGTCATTCACAAAAAAATACTATCAGTTTTTTTAACTCATGCCTAGAGGCCTCAGTGGCTACCAGCATTAGTCATTCACAAAAAATACTATCAGTTCTTTTAACTCATGCCTAGAGGCCTCAGTGGCTACCAGCATTAGTCATTCACAAAAAATACTATCAGTTTTTTTAACTCATGCTTAGAGGCCTCAGTGGCTACCAGCATTAGTCATTCACAAAAAAATACTATCAGTTTTTTTAACTCATGCCTAGAGGCCTCAGTGGCTACCAGCATTAGTCATTCACAAAAAAAACTAGTTTTTTTTAACTCATGCCTAGATCTTTCTTCAGCAGGCTTCGAAGAAGGTAGTAGTTGGCAGCAGTAACGATGAGGAGTGTATCCCGGTCTCCATCATCACGACTCAGGAGGGCAAGAGTCCAACTTCCATCAGTGGCCCGGCTACCAGATCAACGTGTAAGTATACAATATTGTATTTAATTGTATACAGCGTTATAGGTACCTAATCAAAAACCTCTTTAGGGTTCATTGTACTCATCAATATGAACAACTTTTACTATGGGGCGAACTCCGAAATCGCGAAAAAAAAAACAGCTGTTCCATACATTTTGTTTTAGGTGATTGAACTTTTTGTATGGAACAGCTGTTTTTTTTTTCACGAGTACAGGATTAGCTTCATAGTAAAAGTTGTTCGTATTGATGAGTACAATGAACCCTTAAGAGGTTTTTGATTAGATACCTATAACCCTGTATATACACACTCAATTAATTGTGTGTATTGTTTGACTGCCTCGGTGGCTCAGTTGGTAGTGAACCTGCCTTCTGAGCTTGGGGCCGTGGGTTCGATTCCCACCTAGGGCAAACATTCATGTGTTGAACATTTGTGTTTGTTCTATGCCTTGGTGTTTATTATCTATTTATTTAAGTATGTATTTAAAAATATATTTTAATGGAAATCAGACTGGCAGCCATAGTACAAGCTTTGCTTAGTTTGGGGTCAGGCGAGAGTGTGTGGAAATATCCCAAATTTATGTATTTTATTTAATCCCATAACGCTCAAACGGCTGGACCAATTTTGATGAAATTTGGAATGGAGGTTGCTGACAACCTGGATTGGCTACTTTTTAACCGCGGGTAAAACCGTGTAGCTCAACTAGTTACATTGTAATTGTCTGTATACAGGGTTATCAGGAAAGGGTGTACTAAGCCAAGAGGGGGTCATCGTCATGAACAACTTTTCCTGGCTTTTCTTGTGTTTAATAGTGATTGACTATTTGACTAGTAACATTAATTCAGTAGTAAATTTAACAACATTAAGTTAGAATAGTATAGGTTTAAAAAAACAAAAAATTTAAAAAAAAAAACATTTTTTAAAAAAAAAAACATTTTTTTTAAACTATACTCAAAAAAAAATCACTTTACTTTTAAGTAAGGTAACTTTTTTTTCGGTTGCATTTTTTTCAACCAAGCATTTCTTTCAACTCCTTCTAATGCATAACAAAATGACAATTTTTTTTATGCTTTTTTAACTTACGTAAAATTTATTTCTTTTAGCACCCCCATTCTCCATTCCAGCCGGGAAATGGCCAGCCATTCGCGTCGCCAATATAGACTCGCTGCGCTCAGAACAAGCCTCGCCGTCACAACTGATGCGCACGCGCCCCGACTTAACCATCGTGGCCGCCAAGAAACACGACGATAATGACGACACGTGATGCAATGTTGAAACACCAAAACTGTAGCCTAGAGAAAATCTGGAGAAAGATAGACAGAAAGTGTGATTGGCAACCAAATTGTCTAGAAGTGTAGACAACAGATCGGCAACCAATTCGTCTAAAAGTGTAAACTAAAAGTGTAGACAACAGATCGGCAACCAAATTGTCTAAAAGTGTAAAATAATAGCAAACTAAAAGTGTAAACAATAGATTGGCAAACTTTGTCTCAAAGTGTAGATAACAGATCGGCAACCAACTTGTCTAAAAGTGTAGACAACAGATCGACAACCATATCGTCTAAAAGTGTAACAATAAATGACAACCAATTTGTTTAAAAGTGTAGACTCTGTAGACAATCTGCAACCAACTTCTCTAAAAGTGTTGACAACAGAACAGCAACCAACCTCTAACTAATCACTTTCAACACTTAAAAGTTATTAACAACCAGTATGTCTACAAGTGTAAAATACATCACTGCAAAGACTTCACGATTCGCGTATCTCCACAACCCCTTGCCCTGTTAGGCCCATGCTGAACTTAGAAAACGTGTTAACACAAACTACTTGCCTGCAAAATTGCACGAAAAACGGATCAACGGTACTTAAGCTATCGTCGGACAAATGTATAATAAAAATATGTAACAAAAAAGTCGGAAAAAAATATAATACATACTAATACCGAGTTGTCCAGTAGACTACGCTCGGTTAGTTAAAAATAGAAGACAAAAGAACCACATTTCCATAGAACGTAGAAAAAGTATTATTCTTTTAAAAGAAAATAAGGAACCTATAACTTTTGTAAAGTAGATTATAGACTAAATGTAATATTGTTTGTAATATATGATATAAGAAAATATATAGTATTTAGATATATTTGTATGGTCACGTCGAATCTATGAAAACCATCGTAATATTAAAGAAAATGTATTGCAAAAAATATATACGAGTATCATCCAAAATATTAATTAAATAAAATATTAAAAATATTATTTAAATATTAATTGGTTGGTTGGTGAGAAATTACTAACCAGCTATACGTTTTAGTTTCAAGAGATTGTAACTAGATGGCTCTATTCTCAATTTTCTGTAGTTAGAACGCCTCCACACAAAATACTACGATTTGTGCAACATGGATTTTTGCAGTGAACATTATTGCAAAATAAATATAATTTGTGTGATAGATGCTTACAAACCTGATCAGACGGTTGACTGGTCAATTAACTTTTGTCCCAATCCACAGTAAGGCCCAAATTGGCCCAATAAAGCATGGCACAAAGGTCAATGAACTCTTTCCTCCATCCATCTGACACGACTATAGTTATAAACAAATTTATATTTTGGATGATAAATATTTGCATAAATCGCTATTAAATTGTAGATAACTAATAAAGAATAGAATAAGCAATTTTGTTCCTTAAATCTTGCTGAATATTAAGTTTAAATAAAGTGTTCACTCTTAAATAAATAAAAATGAGAAAAATGGATAATATAGTTAATATATTATTGATATATTGTTATATAAACGAGTTAGAAATATCATGAAATCTCTTTTTAGAATTATTTAAATGATTAGTTTTATTCACCATTGATTGCTCGTGGTCTTATTTCATAGTCCCGTTGGTAGTACAAGGGTAATTCAGTTTTTCAATGGTACTACTAATAAAATGCATTACTACTGAATCAAGTTAGTCTAATAAAGACATTTGCAATAAATTTCCCGTGAACCAGCAGGGCTATTCACAACTATTCGGAAACGTTTCCGTTCGGATTTAAAAAAATTTAAGCCTAAAAATTATTCGAATCTCTGTCTATATGTATAAGTTTTTAAACGTGATTCATTCTTCCTATCGGATGTATACTTGATTCCCTATAGCAAAATGTATAAAAGTAGACTGAGAATCGAACAATTTGCGTTTGAAATTTCTGAGATCCGATCGGAAACGTTTCGGAATGGTTGTGAATAGCCCTGCAGTAGTACTATGGTAGGGTTGGCAGGCAATAAATATTATTTTCAGATTTTATTTACCCCACCGTTATGTCTTAGTGGGGTAAAGTCATCTATAATGTTTTCAAAATTTCACCATGCTCTTCCAAACTCCGAAAAATACAGGGTTACGGGTATTAAGGATACTAAGACGAAAACAGACGTAGTCACCATTCTGAATAGCTTTTACTATGTTTTTTTATGGATGATACTATGCTGTTTGCCACTGAGGCCTCGACAACGTACCGGGCATTAGGCAAGCGCAGATGGCGCAGGGCCTTCTTACAAACTATGGGCGACGAGCGCAAGGGCACCTCTGAGGCACGGCCTCGGCCTGGGCTGTCGCCGAGGGAGGGGCGTCAAATTGCTCTTTTACTATGATGTGACCTATGAGTACTCATATGCCTAGAGAGAGTTCCGTACTGCTTATGAGCGAATAGTGACATCCCAACTTTTTTATTCTAGTGTGCGTGACAGATACGTCTTCTACTAGGGTTGCGTCATACATTTTGTTCATTTAGAACCTAACAGTTGGCTGTTGTTTCTTTTGGCCCGTTAAAATTATTTTTCAGTCCATCTGACATTTCATTTATCAAATGATTGGACTAATCCTGATATTGCGAACAAAAACAGCTGTACCATTTTGATAAGTATCAATGACATTTTTCTATGGAACAGCTGGTTTTTGGCGATTTCAGGTATGTTGAGTAGTATAAGTTATTCAAAAATATGTGTACTTACACCTGTTTTCGACTTAGAACCCTCAACTACATTAACTGCAACGTTGTTTTTGCGAGTGTGGTAAAAAACTATTAAAAAATGACGCAAAAAATAACCTATGTGTTTTTAACAGGTGTTAATACCCGTAACCCTGTATGACCCTAATCCCCTTTTGAGGGGAGCTGGTAAAAAGTCAACTTTTAATTTTATCTGTTACTATTTTCATTGTAGGATGGTGCGGTAACATTAGACAAATCGTTCCTTCTAGTATTCACTCTTGAAAGTTGCAAGTTGCGCGTATACAGATAATATGATACAGAAGAGTCTAAGAACCTAAGAGAGACCCTAAAAGTCGTACCCCCCCCCCCCCCCCTTGACTTGACTTAAGTGGAAGTAAGCTTTTTCATGGTAGATAAGATTTTAGGCTTGACTTAGTTGAGCGTAACCTTCATCAAGGTTTAATTACGAAAGCAATTAAAAAGTAGGTACTTTTGGTTGGAGGGGGAGGACTTGAGTTCCTTTGCGGCCTAGATCCGCTAGTAAGCGTAAATATTTGTCTGCATGTCACCAGCACCATACGTAACAGTAAATATGTAAATGGTTTGTTTTTCCGCCATTTTGGAGGAAGTTTCCTAAAAAGTTAGCTAGTATAAAGTTCTGTTGATAATCCTTATGTACTCGAGAACAGTTAAATCTACATGATTATTTTTATATGTTACGCTGTATTGTCGTGTACTAACGTTAGGCGTCCGCTAAAAATCGCTCGTGCGTCCGTTAATCGTAAAACATAATAACATAAAAGAAAATGAACACATAAACTATGCTACTTTGTTATTATGCTACTATGTGTGCTTACTGCTATTTAATTCCAAACAAATGTATGGAAGCGACTGGAAATCTTCAATCAGATATACATAGATGTAAAGTCTCAATACGAAAATAGCACCTTGAAAACAAGGCTTAGATCAAGTGTAAGCCTTGTTTCGCTGTCAGTCGCTCAGTGATCGCGTCGGTGTCAAGACGCCTAAATGTGCTTAAAACACTTTAGCAAATTAATCAACGTTATTGCGCAATGATAAGGCTTAAATTTAAATGAATTAATATGTACTTATTTGATTATTTTAATAGAACGCTAAGTGTCGATCGATGCCATTATAGAACCCTGATTTTTTAAAGAGATATGACATCTATATAAATCTGATCGAAGTTGGTGATATAAATCATGATATCATGATATAAAATGGTTATACCTCGCCCCAAATGGATATAATTTGTATGATAAACGTTACAACTCCCGATAAGATGGCAAGGAATCAATAAATTTAATAAAGTCAATGGTCTTTTGTCTCAAATAGTCTCAATCCACGTTAAGGTCTCTAATTGGCTATAAGTAAGACGGACAATACAACATTACAAGTTTAAATTGGTTTTTAAAGTGATACTTGCTACTTGTTTCAATTCAGACAGGCGGAGCGGACATCCGCGCGAGTTTAGCGGACGTTCGCGTGAGTTTAGCGGACGTCCGCGTGAGTTTAGCGGACGTCCGCACGAGTTTAGCGGACTGCCTCGCGAGTTTAGCGGACGTCCGCGCGAGTTTAGCGGACGTCCGCGCGAGTTTAGCGGACGTCCGCGCGTGTTTAGCGGATGTCGGCGCGAGTTTAGCGGACGCTCTAAAGTCCACTATCGTAATGCGTTACAAGTGTGGTCGCATCACTATATTGTTATACCCACCACTTCCGTTTTGTATTAGGCACAAAGGAATTAAAACATGGAAATTGTATCTAGTACATTCACGGAACGCATCCGAAGTTTACGGGTGTTGCTAGACGGACTATATTTTTTTACTACAATACTGGCCGCTTACGCGCTTGTCAAGTATTTGTGACATTGGCGTTCAAATGGTTAAACATTCATACAAATTACTAGTTGTCAAAATAGACTCTGAGGCCCGTATGCTAAAACGACCCTCCGTCATGAATCTCGATTTAAAACTGGTTTACTATACATAAAAACGGCTTTAAATCGGCGTCGTTTTTAAATACGGTCCTAAGACCTAGCTACGATCAAATGGCAACAAATGAATGGTTTTTTTGTCTTTGTATATGATATTCCTCCTTTTTGTGTCGATGGTTTTTTTTGTTTGCTATTGGTGTTTTTTAGCGCTGATTCAATTTCCATGGTGTTAATACCTTTGGTATTAGATATATCTTTTTCTATGTTAAAAAAAACTGTCCAAACTAAATTGGATGTCTCGTACCAAATTGTAAATAAAAATTCTCCTTTATAAGATTTTTTACTCATATTTTATAATTTATGTTATTTATACTTTTTAGGGTTATATTTTTTTAATGAATTTTTGAAATTGTTATTAGAGTAAGTTAGGCCTGTCTGTTGGAGGGGCTGATATTTAAGGGGAGGTTGTCCGCGTTGGTTTCGTTATTAAAGACAAAGATGGCGCACCATTTAAGGCGCGGTACCTGTCTTGCTCGCTCGTGACACTATTTTAATAGATATAAAATTATAGAATGTATTTTTGATAAATTTGCCTCTATCAATGCATTGAAAACATTATTACAAAGTATTTAGAATAATTTTCATGTTGATATATTATATAATATAAACGATATGAAATATATAAAATATGCGGCAACCGCAGCGTAGGACGTCCACCCACAAGGTGGACAGATGACCTTGTCAAGACCGCAGGATCGCGCTGGATGCAGGCCGCTACCAACCGGTCTTGTTGGAGATCTATGGGGGAGGCCTATGTCCAGCAGTGGACGTCCTATGGCTGATGGATGGATGATATATATATAATGAGTGCTCAGAGAAACGTAAACACGTACCAATTAACAAGTAAATATTAATATAAATATGAACATGAAAATTATTCTGAATACTTTGTAATATTGTTTTCAATGCATTGATAGAGGCAAATTTATCAAAAATACATTCCATAATTTTATATTTAATATAATAGTGTCGCGAGCGAGGGAGACAGCTGCCGTGCCTTACCATACACCTTAAGGAGCTAAACCGGAAAAAAAATAGTTTTGTTATTTCAAAAGATTTGAAATCATATTTCTTTGAGAAATTGTGTTTTTGGTGATTTTGCTCTTAACACTTTGTTAGAGCGGAAACCGTAAGACTTAAATCTCTACATTTCTAAACAAATTTGTTTAAGAAACAGTTCTGAAAAAATACTTGTTTTACTCACATTTTTGAACATTACTGTTGAAAAAATTACTATATTACAGTTATTATTATTGTAATAATCATTAGTTTTAGCATCGCTTTTGGTTTATTTACTACTTTCTTATAATATGCAAATATCCGATTTTTTAAATAGCGCGCTACATCTATCTCTTTTCATCTTCAAGCGGAGTGTATACAGCTATCCTTTTCCCGATTCAGGCCGCCGTACAGATAGGTCGGTCGACCTTGAATGAAAACTCACTAGGTTATGTTACGTTAATATTAGATTTCTTATTGTTTGTCATCAAAAGACGAGGCAGGTATGTTATAAAATTTCGAGTAAAATATATATGAAAATAAGTTGAACATTGTTTTATTTTTTTACTAGCTGCTATCCCCCTTCTACAAGCATAGCTTATATCCTACTCATATTATAAACGCGAAAGTTTGCAAGGATGGATGGATGTTTGTTACTCTTTCACGCCAGAACGGCTGAACGGATCTGGATGAAATTTGGCAGAGATAGATTATAGACTAGAATAGCATATAGGATACTGTACACATTAACAGCCTTAGAAATAAAGTTTTAAAACATGTGTACACACATTTTGTGTAACACAAAAGCTGAAAAATAAAAATATTTTTGAATTAAACGTTGTGTACAGTTCGTGTACAGATGTAACAAAATCAAAGGAAAATAAACATTCGTTACACGGCCGGGTACCCTTGTTTAGCGCGTGTGTACGGGGTCAAGATGGCGGATTTCACTATAACAGCTGATCTAGACTCAGTAACTATGATAGAAACTGTGTAATGTTTTCTAAGGGTGTGTCCACATCTGGCGAATGTGCCGCGAATGCGCAGCTCGCGAGCCGTTTGCGACCTGCCCGCGAGCTGCGCGCGAGCATTTTTGTTCGTGGGCCGCTCCTGCGCCGCTCGTGCGCAGTTCGCGCGCGACCTAAGCGCCGTACGCGATCAGCGCGCGGGCGGCGCGCCAGCGGCTCGCGTCTTTCTCCCGCCCGCGCGCCCCGCTCAGTTCATTTTTCTCTTTTTTTTCCTTTTTATCAGTAATATAATAGCTAATGATGCAGCAATTATCTTAAAAGCACTAGTGTCGTCCGACATCTTCGAAAGTATTGAGCCTTCTGGCTCAGTACGGAACTGTAGTATTGAATGCGCGCAGATCGCGCGCCGTGCGCGCGCCTTATACGAGCCTTGCATGAATTGCGCTAAAGAGGCGCACCACACTATTGCCGTGACTACACGCGCGCAGCTCGCGGGCAGCTCGCAAACGGCTCGCGAGCTGCGCATTCGCGGCACATTCGCCAGATGTGGACACACCCTAATGTCAAATTATAAACGTTTGTAGTTGGTAGTGCGACACTCGTAGACGGAGAAACCAATGGACTCAAGTACTGTGTAACCGGACATGAGATAGCGATATTTTCTAACAGTGTTGCTACTTAAGGATGGTTCCCTAAAAGTTAGGGAAGTTAGGGTAGATTTTTAACAGTAAATAAAATAGTAGACTTCAGATTATTTTTCTATATTTTATTCATTTTTAAACAAAATCAGCTTACTGTATACATTTCTTACTCTTTCGTTTGGTTCAGATGCACGCTTAGCTAAGTAATGTAGTCTCACCTTTAAATACTCCCATATAATGGCTTTTGTGAGCTGAAGTTCGTGGTTATCTAAAGGTGAACAATCGAATATATCGCCATGGCATTGAAAGAAATGTTTATGGCTACATATTTTAAAACTTTCGTGTAAAAAATATTGTCTCGCATTCTTTCGTGTAATTAAGTTGGTTACGATTCTCTTAAGAATTTTGCGTTGGTCTCCAATCAAATCTACCACATGCTTGTATCCAAATCTCTACAAGTTTAGCACTCGATGGAAATCTGTAAGGAAATATTAAGATATGTAGGGTAAATTCTGTATTCTGTATTAGTACAACCAAAAAATTATAATATTGAACCATTTTCCATTTTTAAAAAAACGCTATTGTACAAAACCGATAATACGTGGCGTCCAATCTGGGCGGATAAAATAAATTTGTCAAATCCAATACGTCACCCAAAAACATTTAGGCCCGTCTGCCTACGTCCTTGCTTAACTAGCTTCATTAAACTACTCCTAGCATAAAAAAAAATCTTGAATGAATCTTGAGCCATTTCTTAGGACTTTTAACTTTATGTGCCCGATAAGGGAATATTTCGCTAGGAGTAGATTAAACTAGTTAAACAAGGACTGCTTAAGCAATTCTTATGTTCAGTGCAAACGGGTGTTAGAAAACTAGGGTAAAATTGAAAGCTAGATTATGGCAACCCTAATTCAATATCTTGGAGGTTAGGTTTTACTTTGCTTTTGCATGATTTAGCATTTTGCAGTAAACCTTTACATCCAAATAAGTGGTTCCTGCATCGATCCACTTTAATTAATATTTGTATTGATTTTAGAAGACATACAGCCTTAGAAATAAAGTTTTAAAACATGTGTACACAAATTGTGTAACACAAAAGCTGAAAAATAAAAATATTTTTGAGTTAAACGTTGTGTACAGTTCGTGTACAGATGTAACAAAATCAAAGGAAAATGAACATTCGTTAAACGGCCGGGTACCCTTGTTTAGCGCGTGTGTACGGGGTCAAGATGGCGGATTTCACTATAACAGCTGATCTAGACTCAGTAACTATGATAGAAACTGTGTAATGTTTTTGAAAACGTTTCGTGTGACATTAAACACATTGTAGTGTTGACATTGATTGTTCCGTTCAGAAATTTGTTGTTAGTCTCCCAACTATAACCAAAAGAAAATGTTTTCCTCTAAAATAGTTTATTTCGACGAATTTTGGACAAGAGATTCAAAAAACAACATAGTTTGATTAATATTCCTTTCCTAAAACGTAAATTGTACGTGCAATATTAAAAATTAGGGAGCTTTCTTAAAAAATAATAATTAAAAAACTATTTGGACGAAAAAGTTTCTAAACGAATTTACCAAAAATTGCCAGACGAAAAAGAAAAAAGTGTTAAGCATCTGTGTAAATACCCAATGCCGATTCCCACTTTATTGCTCAAATAATAGATACACGTTTGTGTAGCGCTATTTACTTGCTACTCAATGTCTAACTGAACATTGGTTTAGCAGATGTTTATGCATTTTTTTATTTCTAAGGCTGTTATTGTTTAGAGCAATGGCCAGTACCAACCTGTGAAATGTAACATCACTTAAACCTTGTTTTGTTCTATTCTGACAACCCAAAATACAGCACTGCACCATCCTGACGATGTCCAAAACACTTCACCATGCGATGATAACAATTAGATTTGATTTTAGATGATATATTTTCGAAAAAACACAACAATCTCTCGGTCACGGTAATGTTTGACACCAAGCTGTCAAATATTGCTTGGAGTCAACCGGTTACAGCGACAGAGAGAAAAAAAGTATTAATCTTTCTCTTTCAAGCATGCTATTTTTTCATATGGCTGTTTCGCTGCGGAGTAAAAGAGACAGAAATGTGACTACGTCCATTGGTTTCTCCGTCTACGGCGACACTAGACACATTGTAGTATTGACGTTGATTGTTCCGTTCAGAAATTTGTTGTTAGTCTCCCACTATAACCAAAAGAAAATATTTTCCTATAAAATAGTTTATATCGACGAATTTTGGACAAGAGATTCAAAAAACAACATAGTTTATTAATATTCCATTCCTAAAACGTAAATTATACGTGCAATATTATAAATTAGGGAGCTTTCTTAAAAAATGATTACTAAAGAACTAACTATTTGGACGAAAAAGTTTCTAAACGAATTTACCAAAAATTGCCAGACGAAAAAGAAAAAAGTGTTAAGCATGTGTGTAAATACCCAATGCCGATTCACACTTTATTGCTCAAACAATAGTTACACGTTTGTGTAGCGCTATTTACTGACTACTCAATGTCTAACTGAACATTGGTTTAGCAGATGTTTATGCATTTTTTTATGTTTTTTGTGTTTATTTTTATGTTTATGCAACTGTACCTATGACATCAAACTGTGACATATAACTGTAACTGTGACATGTAACTTTTACATGTAACTAACTATGACATGTAACTGTGACGAGTAACTGTATTAGTGACACGTCACTGTAACTGTTGTCACTGTTACTTGTAAGTGTAACATGTAACTGTAACATGTAACTGTAACTGTGACATGTAACGGTAACTGTGACGTGTAACTTTGACATGTAACTGTACACTGTGACATTTAACTGTAACGAGTAACAGTATTTAGTTTAGTTGCATTTGGGTTGCATTTGAGTTGCATTGGAGTTGTATTGCCGTTGCATTTGAGTTGCATTTAAATTGCCTTTGAGTTGCATTTGAGTTGCATTGGAGTTGCATTTGAATTGCATTTGACTTGCATTTGAGTTGCATTTTAGTTGCATTTGAGTTGCATTTGAGCAAACGCAATTCAGATGAATTGCGTTTGCTTTGGCCATATGACCATATTTCAAAGATTGCGTATCAAACTGGTGAACTGGTAACTGTAACTGGAACATGTAACTGTAACTGTGACATGTAACTGTAACTGTGACATATAACTGTGACATGTAACAATGACATGTAACTGTGACATGTTACTGTAACTGTGACGAGTAACTGTATTTGTGTTTCTATAACTGTTGTTACAGTAACTGTATTTGTGACTGTAACTGTGACGTGTAACTCACTATGTACCCATAACTGTTGTAACAGTAACATGTAACTGTGATATGTAACTGTAACTGTGACATGTAACTGTAACTGTGGCATGTAACTGTGTCTGTGACAGGTAACTTTGACATGTAACTGTAGCTATAACATGTAACTGTACCTATAACTGTTGCATACGTCTGTTTAATGCATAAAATGTCCTTCTGTAGTATCATGACATTTTTTCAAAGTCTCGTAACATCGACATGATCCCAGCAAATAGGGGGTAGTTTGTTCAAATTTTTTGCAACAAAAATTGGAAATTCGTCAGGTTCCATTTCTTTAAATAGCTTCATTATATCTTCCAGATCACGATTTATTTTTCCTTCCTTTTTTCTATGTATTTTACATTTCGCTGATTTCACACAGTCAAACAGCAAATTTTTTGCTTCAACAATGTCTTGCTCGGTGAATGAGCTAGCACAAATCCTCACCATACTAATTTCGTCCATGACTTCTAGCTTATTTTGTATAAAAGCCAGCATTTCCGAAATTACCACATTGCAACTTTCGCACTTATCAGTCGAAGCCACTGTTACTAAGTACTACACTGCAATCCGAACGCGCGACGCGTGCGCCTCCAAGGTCGCGCGGACGCAGACTGACAGTACTGTACAGTTAGTACTACTGTACAGTTACATTACAACAGTTATAGGTACATTTACATTACAACAGTTATAGGTACAGTTACATGTTACTGTGACAACAGGTATAGATGCAGTTACATGTCAAAGTTACAGTTATATGTTACAGTTACAGTTACATGTTACTGTGACAACCGTTATAGGTACAGTTACATGTCATAGCTACAGTTATATGTCAAAGTTACATGACACAGTTACAGTTCATGTCACAGTTACAGTGACAACCGTTATAGCTACAGTTACATGTCATAGCTACAGTTACATGACACAGTTACAGTTACATGTCACAGTTACAGTTACTGTGACAACCGTTATAGGTACAGTTACATGTTATAGTTACATGTCATAGCTACAGTTACATATCAAAGTTACATGTCACAGTTTCACATACATGTTACTATGAAAATAGTTATAGGTTCAGTTACATGTTACAGTTACATGTCATAGCTACAGTTACATATCAAAGTTACATGTCACAGTTACAGTTGCATGTTACTGCGACAATAGTTATAGGTACAGTTACATGTTACAGTAACATGTCACAGTTACAGTTACATGTCACAGTTACAGTTACATAGCACAGTTACATGTTACTGCGACAATAGTTATAGGTACAGTTACATGTTACAGTAACATGTCACAGTTACAGTTACATGTCACAGTTACAGTTACATGTCACAGTTACAGTTACATAGCACAGTTACATGTTATAGTTACATGTCAAAAATACAATTACATGTTACTGTGATAACAGTTACAGTTATATGTTACATGTCATAGCTACAGTTACATTTCAAAGTTACATGTCACAGTTACAGTTACATGTTACTGTGACAACTGTGACAATAGTTATAGGGACAGTTACATGTTACAGTTACATGTCATAGCTACAGTTACATGTCAAAATTACATGTCACAGTTACAGTTACATGTCACAGTTACAGTCACATGTTACTGTGACAACCGTTATAGGTACAGTCACATGTTACAGTTACATGTCATAGCTACAGTAAACAGACAGTTACACGTCACAGTTACAGTCACAAATACAGTTACTGTGACAACAGTTATAGAAACACAAATACAGTTACTCGTCACAGTTACAGTAACATGTCACAGTTACAGTTACAACTCACAGTTACAGTTACATGTCACAGTTACACCTATATGTTCCAGTTACAGTTACCAGTTCACCAGTTTGTTACGCAATCTTTGAAATATGGCCATATTAAAACAACGCAAACGCAATTGAAATGCAACGGCAATACAACTCCAATGCAACTCAAATGCAACGCAAATGCAACAAAACTGAATACTATTACTCGTTACAGTTACATGTCACAGTTACAGTTACATGTTACTGTGACAATTATAGGTGCAGTTACATGTCAAAGTTACATGTCACAGTGTTACATGTTACTGTGCCAATAGTTATAGGTACAGTTACAAGTTACAGTTACATGTCATAGCTACAGTTACATTTCAAAATTACATGTCACAGTTACAGGTACATGTTACAGTTACACGTCATAAATACTGTTACGCGTTACAGTTACATGTTACAGTTACATGTCATAGCTACAGTTACATGTCACAGTTATAGATTACATGACATGTAACTGTAACTGTGTCATGTATCTTTGACATGTAACTGCACCTATACCTGTTGTCACAGTAACATGTACCTGTACCTGTAACTGTGACAGGTAACTGTAACTGTTATCACAGTAACATATAATTGTAACTTTGACATGTAACTATAACATGTAACTGTGCTATGTAACTGTAACTGTGACATGTTACTGTAACTGTGACGAGTCTTTGTGTTTCTATAACTGTTGTCACAGTAACTGTATTTGTGACTGTATTTGTGACTGTAACTGTGACGTGTAACTGTCTATGTTTACTGTAGCTATGACATGTAACTGTAACATGTAACTGTACCTATAACGGTTGTCACAGTAACATGTAACTGTAACTGTGACATGTAATTTTACATGTAACTGTAGCTATGACATGTAACTGTAAGTGTGACATGTAACTTTGAAATGTAACTGTATTTATGACGTGTAACATGTAACTGTAACATGTAACTGTGACATGTAACTTTGAAATGTAACTGTAACTGTGACATGTGACATTGAAATGTAACTGTTACTGTAACTGTATTGTGTACCTGTACCTGTAACTGTTGTCACAATAACATGTAACTGTAACTGTAACATGTATTTGTGACATGTAACTGTGACATGTAACTTTGAAATGTAACTGTAACTATGACATGTAACTGTATTTGTGACTGTAACTGTGACCTGTACCTGCACCTGTAACTGTGACTGTAACTGTGACATGTAACTATGACATGTAACTGTGACATGTCACTGTAACTGTGACGCGTAACTGTATTTGTGTACCTGTAACATTTTACTGTAACTGTACCTATAACTGTTTTCACCGTAACAGGTAACTGTATGTATGACGTGTAACTGTAACATGCAACTGTGACTGTAACTATAACTGTTGTCAAAATAACATAAAACTGTAACAGGTAACTGTAACTATGACATGTAACTGTAACATGTAACTGTATTTGTGACTGTAACATGTAACTGTATTTGTGACTGTAACTGTGACTTGTATCTGTACCTGTAACTGTGACTGTTATTGTGACATGTAACTATAACATGTAACTGTAACATGTAACTGTAACTATGACATGCAACTGTGACATGTTACTGTAACTGTGACGAGTAACTGTATTTGTGTACCTGTAACATGTAACTGTGACTGTACCTATAACTGTTGTCACAGTAACATGTAACTGTATTTGTGACTGTAATTGTGACGTGTCACTGTAATGTCATGTAACTTTGAGATTTAAAATTTAAAAATTTACTATTATTTCTGTCGACAGCCAGTGTTTCACAGTGGGCTATAGATATTGAGGAGACGCAAGTAGCTGCATTGGAGCAGGAGGCAGAGGCACCAGCAGCGACCCTGCAGGCCAGAGCAGTAATGCAGAGGGCGGCACCTGGAAAAATTAACCTAGAGCTAGCACTCACAGTCACAATTCTATTCTATTGTTAGTCTTAACCAACACTAATGCGAGAAACCTTCACTATTAAACCAGTTTGAGAATAAACTACAGCTCTAATATGCTACCATTCTCAGATTAATCTAGAGAATAAGATGGCGCACGGCGTGTGATTTAGGTGAAGCCAAAAACCATCCAAAAACTACGCTACTTCGTATATACACTACTACTTTTTATGAACATCTAAAAAAAATTTGGGGGTATCAGTACACGATACTAAACATATATATGCAATAAAAAGTTAATAAATCAATATCCTAAAATTATCCCTTAAAAATTGAAATAATTGGTTATTCTAATCCATTAGACTCCAACTACAGCTGTTTTGCGTAAACAAGACCGTAGGTACTTATCACCATTCATAATTTCTCAGGCGGCTACCGCCCAAAGGAAAGCAAACTCGCGTCAAAGCTCAAGCCACGCCCCTCTCCCCGTGCGCCCCTTTCGGGGGTGCACGACAAGTCCGGCCCGGCCAGTGCCAAAAATGACCGCGGCGCGTGTCATCTCGATTTTTCGGATCATTTCGATTTTTTCGGTTGTTTTCGTGTCGCGATGGCCTACCAGTTCTCGTCTCGAGAGTACGTG
Source organism: Peribatodes rhomboidaria (assembly GCA_911728515.1). NCBI lineage: Eukaryota > Metazoa > Arthropoda > Insecta > Lepidoptera > Geometridae > Peribatodes > Peribatodes rhomboidaria. Next base: position 5,492,847 of record OU452192.1, on the reverse strand, counting down.
GCTATGCTGCGTGCGTACTTTTTGTGTGGTGAAAATGAGAGTGCTGCATTACGCATGTACAGAGAATTGTATCCAACCAGTCGACAGCCAAACGCTCATACAGTGGTAAATGCATATCAGCGTTTACTAGAGTACGGTACACCCATGGATTTCTTCTTATGGAGTGAGATTAAGCGGCGAGTGTACATAAGTGAGCCAGATAGTGTACAATTATTGAAACAGCGCATAATGGACGCTTTTGACGAAGTTAAACAGCAGAGAAGCGTGCTTCTCTCTTTAAAAACAATTTGGTGAAACGTGCACGTCTTTGCATTGCCAATGGAGGTGGACATTTTGGAGGACAATTAAAATACGTATAAATTTTTAAAATTTTGTAAATAATGTAGGTAATTATTGTAATTATCATGATTCTAACTTTTTAAATACGCCAACAATACTTTTCTTGTTTTTGAATGTTAAATTGAAATTGTTTTATTCAGTTTTTTTACAGTTAGGTACCTATTTACCTATTTTACCAAAAGAAAAGTATTTTTGCCGGTCCTAAGCCCGGGTAAAGTATGAAGGGAAGGTTAGAATATTAGAATAAAATAATTTGTAATTTTACAGATGTATTTTAATGTCACTTCTCCTTGATTTTTTTTTTTAATTATTTGCTAGCCATGTTGCAAGACTTGTAGGTAATAAAATTGTGGGCGGGCTTTTGCGAGCGAGAGAGCTAGCAAAGGGAATGAATGCAATAGCGATACATGAATGAAATTGACATTAGGTGCATAATATTAGTCTAATTTTCGGATAAAATAAAACCTAAATAACTAGGCTACCTAAGATCTTTTTTAAATTTTAACTGTACACATATGTTTTACATCGTGTACTGATACCTACATTTTTTTAGATGTTCATAAAAAGTAGTGGTGTATACTGTCGTATACACAAATCGCACACATTGACGCAAAAAAACTACGCTACTCGCTTGGTCATTCTTATTGCATTGTTTTATGATATAATTTCGTGTACATAAACATACATAGTGCATTATAAAAATGTGGCAGGACTACATTTTGAGGTTCTTTTAAAAAACTGTGCAGTTACAAGTCAATTTTGAAAAAGTCGTAGCATTAAATGTTTGCAATTGTAAATGTTTTTCATGGCAGCATTACCACGCGCACACGTTTAAAAATAAGTGGCTTCAGCGAGATACCTATAACGCAATGTTCCATCTTTTCATCTTGGTTGATCTGAGGCTACCATCATATACGAGTACATTGTCGGATGTAGGTACAGAATTGTATTTGTAATGTTGTATCCTAACTAATAATATAAATTAAAGGCAGAATACGAGGAGGCCGAGCTAAAAGCTAACAAAAATAGCCCAAAAAAGCTTTGGAGATCAATTAGGAATATTTGCGCTCTGACTAGTGTTAATAAACAACCTACCGAATTACTATCGCTACCAGGTTGTCAATCATTGCAGCAGTCTATAGATACGACCAATATCCATTTCTCTACTGTTGGCCTAAAGTTAGCAGACCAAATCTTGTTAAATACTAATAAAAATGAAGAAGATCTTGCAAAATTAGTTCAAGTCTATAATTCTCCAACTGATTCACTTTTTATGAGTCCTACAGATAACGAAGAAGTTGAGGGCATGATAATGCACTTACAAAATGGTAAAGCTCCTGGAATAGATGGTTTAGGAAATTCTCTCATAAAAAACATTAAAAACGAAATGGTTTCTCCACTAACGTACATTCTAAATTTAAGTCTCTTAAATGGTGTATTCCCTTGTGAATGGAAAATTGCATCAGTTACACCGATATTTAAAAGTGGATCAAAAGACTCTGTTGATAACTACCGACCGATTTCTCTTTTAGGAACTTTCTCTAAATTGCTTGAAAAATTGGTCAATAAACGTCTAGTTGCCTTCTTAGATTCTCACATGTTACTTTCTTCAAACCAATTCGTATTCCGTAAATCGAAAAGCACGGAAGACGCAATATGTTTACTTACAACTACGGTGTCTTCTCATCTCGATAGTAATCAAAGTTGTATTGGCATTTTCCTGGATCTGGCAAAAGCATTCGACACTGTTTCCATCCCTATACTCCTGAATAAACTAGAAGGTATGGGAATAAGAGGAATTGCCCTAGACTGGTTTAGAAGCTACTTAACGGAACGGAAACAGTGTGTTAGAATTGGTCAGTCTACTAGTAGTTTACAATCTATTAAATTTGGTGTACCACAGGGTAGTATCCTCGGTCCCACACTATTTCTTATCTATATTAATGATATCCACAACGTTCATATTAAAAACGCTGACATACTGTGTTATGCTGATGATACCGCAATTATTTTCCACGGACCTACATGGCCTGAAGTAAGTTCATCAGCTGAAAAAGGTATGGCTTTAATTTATAAATGGCTGCAGCAAAACCTTCTTACGCTAAACACGAAGAAGACCATGTACTTATGTTTTCACAAGACTGCTGCCTCTGCTCCTAGCATAAATACAGAAATTAAAATACACAATGAACTGTGCATAAACACACGGCTTTGTTCATGTGAAGCTCTGACACGCACAAAAGGTATGAAATATCTTGGAGTCCATATTGACGAAAATCTTAGATTTGATTTGCATATTAAGGCTCTTTCAGCGAGGATTAGAAAGGTTATTTGTGTAATGCGTAATCTGCAGCATGTGGCATCTATAGACATACTTAAATCTGTTTATTACGCATTATGTCAGTCCCTGGTAGTATATTGCATAACATGCTGGGGCAGTGCAGCCAAAACGTTTGTTATCCGAGCTGAGAGAGCACAGCGTTCAGTTCTGAAGGTTATGCTTCGAAAGCCATACAGATATCCTACCACGAGTTTATATCAAGAGGCTCAAGTGCTCAGTGTGCGTCAGCTCTTCATTTTGAAAACGTCTGTTGCAGTTCATAAATTAGTTTTATTATCTTCTGAACACGAGTTTTTAAAAAGTCGTAAAATCTATCGCCTGAACACTCCATCAGTTAACACGAAGTTCGCACATCGCTTTGGTAGTTTTGTTGGGGCCTACGTATATAACATGGTTGTCAAAAGTTGTAATATTCAAAATAAAAGTGTGATGGAGGCAAAATCCGTAATATATAAATGGATAGCTTCATTAACATACGACGAAACAGAGTTTTTATTGAAAGTTATATGTTAAATTTAGAGAATTATTGTAATTATTATGTATGGGTATGTTAATCCAACATTTTATGTTGTCAAATGTATGTTTCAACTTTTATGCTATATTTATAATTTGTAATACCATTCGTTCATAAATCACTTTCATTATTATAGTTTCTTATGCACTCATTGTTATTATAGGATATACATATATTTATATTTATTAATTTGTAACTTGTCTATGTTAGCTTTTTTCCTTTTTTTGTAATCATCTTTATGTCGACAGAGGATCATTATATGTATAAAAACTTTTTGCTAACAGGATTCCTCGACACAGGCTTTGCCTAGTGAGGAAACTGTTGTTTATTTACCTCTTTTTTTTTAAAACTCCTCTGCATGTTATGTTACTACCAAGTTTTATAATTTATGTGTATTTTTCTTAGGTGTAGTATGTATATTGCAGCTAATAAACATTTTCATTTTCATTTTCATTTTCAAATGCGAAACTGAATTTGTTTGTTTGTTTGTAACACTTTCACGCCCTAACCAATCAACCGATCATCATGAAATTTTGCGTACACGTTGTCTGAGATATAGAAAAGTACTTTTTGTCCCGAAAAAATTAACGGTTTTTATGGGACCGCCGGTGAAACCGCGGGGCGCAGTTAGTTTCTAATAAAAATATGGATGTTTTTCACTTTTCTATTTTGATTGCATATTCTACATGGTCATTGTTTTTCTGCCTTAGACCTCGTAATAATATAAGGAGTTAGTTGAAATACAAACAAGAATGAATGTGAAAGCAATATTTTATTCTGCTGATCAATTATTGCCACAGAGAAGAACAAGCAAGAATTTCAATGGAGTCCTTTTTTCTTGATAAAAACAAGCTTAACATACAACAGTAGGTAAATAGTAATAATTAACAACATTCCTATTTAATTCCTATACCAAAATGCCTGGTAAAATGAATGTATGATTCAAATTTTGAAAATAGCTTCTTTATAACAGTTTAAATCTAACAAAGTTGTAAAAAGATATCTTCTGATAGCTATCAAAAACAAATACCTATACCTAACTAAAGATAAGGTATGAACATCAATTTACACAATATGAACACTCAAATGCAGTACAATTTAAAACATATCGTCAGGCCTTTTCTCAAAAGGGGCTGGCAGAGGTGTAATACAACACCCACACTTCGCCGGACGATATTCAGTCCTAAATGTGACGGGGCGAGCCTGTCGCCATACACCGGGCTTCAGTCATGTAGCAGATACAATACAATACGCACACAATAATGCTCACACAATGAACAATTTTTAAGAAATGTTAACCCCTATACTAAAAATTGAATGTATTCATACAAGTAATATTACGCAGCTGTTGCCTTCAACTTCGTACGCGTGGATAAAAACAAATTGTACCGTTAGTTTCTTGTGTTTGTCTTTCACAGGCTCCGCTCCACATCTGCGCACCCATCTTTCTACCATCATCATATTCCCAAGTCGCTGGTTCGGGCAACAGTTAGCTAGTTAGTATTTACACTGTGCGAATGTCACAAACACTACACTTAAGTCAAAAAATTACACTTAATGGGTATACAGGTAGAGTGGGGTTAGTTGTCAAGTCTTAATCTAAGATTAGGTTAAAGGTAATCAGATTTACTTATTGCATTGTGAGTACACCACGAGCAGACCAGCGACCCGCAAGCAGCACCCGATCACGAGTATGACGCATGTGCCAGCCATCGCTCTCCTCAACCATATTTGAGGGAAGAGAACGACCCGACACACGACGCCGCTGCTAGAAAGTGCCTTCGATAGTGAGCATGAATGCTAGTAAATCTTCACATCATGGCCTCCTCCCGTCCCAGAGCCTCAACCGCCGGGTTGCGATCTCTGATGGCGAATGTCTTAACACGGTTGAATCTTCACTCGTGCATGGGTGTCTATGGCAGGGGTAGTGGGTACGCCGTCAGATTATATACGCGAACTCGGCCTCCATCAGTGAATTGACTTCAGAACGCGTCCACCGGATGTTCAGGCGGTGATTCTGTAGCCTCCAAGCTGCAAGGACTCCACTCAGCTCTACGCTGCCTACTTGCCGGACTTGCCGGAAGTCCAGGCGGTGGTGAAGCATTTCATGCCGCCAATATCCTGGTTCTGTAATAAAAATAATTTTCAGAGAAACAATACAAGCATGATGATTCATAAATTTGGAAATTAAACCTACATTTCAGCTCAATCCCGCACCGGGATTTCAGATAGCAAGAATTAATTATGGACAGACTAGGACAGATGAAACTAAATAACATAACATCATGTTATATTATGTTATCATGGTTCGATTCCCACCGAGAGCAAACATTTATGTGATGAACATTTGTGTTTGTTGTATGTCTGGGTGTTATTATCTATATATTTATGTATGTATATCAGTCTCTGGCCGCCACGGCAGTAGGTATAAGCTTTGCTTAGTTTGGGGTCAGGCGACCGTGTGTGACAATGTCCCGAATTTATTTATTTAATTACCAACATACCCTTTCCCCGAAAGAGCTGTCAGAGGTGTACCACACTTCGCCGAACAATGTTCAGTACCAAATGAAAAAGAGGGAATCCTGTCACCATACACCGGACTCCAGTTATGTAGCAAATGGCATTAAATATGCACTTAGGTGTTGTGATCACACAATGAACACGTTGGTTACAAAATCTTGCTTACAAGATTTTTATTAATATACATAATAGAGGTATTATGAAATTGGAAGTAAGTAAAAGCTAGTAAAAATGATAATTTGTAAATTAGGTAAGTAAATATTTACCATTCAAAGATCCTTTCTACAGAATGAGTTGTGCTTCTTCTTAAACTTTTTTTGGATGAAAATGCAGTAGTGGCAGCCAAAACCACACAAATTCAACAACTCGGAGGGAGCTCACGCGAGTTTAAGAAGCTGAAATATTAAAGAAAAGTCTCAGTATCTTGATTACAGGTGCTAAATTATTCAAGCATACAATTATTCTCTGGATTAGACATCAAAATTATAAAAGAAAGAAGCGGTATGAGACTAAATAGAAATTAGTCTCATTCCGCTTCCTCCTTTTACGTACACGGCACGTGGACCAAATACAACCACAAGCTAACTGACATTACACAGTTCCGTGGAAAGTATTATGTTACTTCTATCAATAATAAAGATAGAGAGACGTACAAGAGACTATAGCGAGAACGAGACAACGATAATTATCACTGTTGCGACTTATTGCGTTTGTTTGTGACAACGGTGAATTGTGTGCATGCACGTAATCTATTCGGTCCATGACTAGGTTTTTGTACGATCCATAGATCCATAGATATGATCAACGGGTTAAGAGCATAGTATGAAACTTCATAAATTTATTTAATTTATGATGGTCAAGGGCTTGTTGCCTGCTATGGCTTCTTTGGAGAAGCAAAACCAATAGAACAACCCCAAAAATGCTTGCCGTCTTTGTACTTCTTCACTCTACAAATCTTCAAGGCTAGAGTGAATAAGTAGGTACCTTATAGGTCGTCGTGCTCCATCTTAGACCACAACGTCGCTTAACATTAGGCGAGTTGGTGGTCAGACGCCGACCTATTCTACATAAAAAAATAGAAATAAATGATGTCCACCAACTTATTAAATTCAAGGTTAGGTTTCTGCGAAAATAATTAGAACGAAATCTCGCTGTACCTTGTACTTTGGTCGTCTAATAACTCTCCTCCCGTTCTGCAGCGTGGCGGGAAAGCAAAAGAATACTCCTCTAACACAGGGAAAGCTTATTCTTCTAATCTCCACAAGTCTGCTCCCTGAGCTGATTCCATTATCTGACTTCCACCACAGGTCATCGAGGCAGACATTCCATCAATATATCGTCAGCTTTAACAAAGTCGAAGCGCTTTCAAACTTCTTTATAAGAACTGCCAAGGAGTAGAACGCACTTCCTGCCTCGGTGTTCTCCTGCAACAGATACAAGCTGGGTCTCTTCAAGACAAGAGTGAATAGCCACCTCATGGGCAAGCGTGCTCCATCTTAGACCGCATCGTCACTTTCCATCAGGTGTGTTGTGGTCAAACTTAGGCCCATTCAATCATAAAAAAAAGTCTACACAAAATATTTATACATGAACCTCCAGCAATAATCGTTGTATACTCGTATAGCCTCGGAATCGGAATTATTGTACAGTATTGTTGTAAGATAATATTTCCTTTTTTAAAAAAAAAAACCTGAAAGTGATTCAAACAAAAAAAAACGGCCTGTAGAGAAAGACAGAGATCCGGTCAGAACTCGGACATACGAAAGCAGTTTTGTCAAAGCTGAAGCACAGACGCTTCGCTCGCTAAGTCGATAAGACTTACTGCTATATAAAATTGAGTACGAAGCTCGTAACTAAATGTTTCTTCAATGGTGGTACAGCTTCCTAGCAGCATTGATGACATGGAATACGGACTGATTATTTAAACGGCGGATCGTCAGCGAGATCGTCAACTCAACCCGTAACTTAAATTATCATGTTTAGAGAGTAAGCACGCAGCGTATTTTAAACGCGCGTTTTCGGCGCCCTAGATGCTGATTGTTGCGTTACAAGGTGGGTCCGAATCTCATCTGAAGCGCGTTTAACATACGCCGTGTGCTTACGGCCTCAAGGTTACCCAAGTCTTCTTCCGTCCTTACCCAAGTCTTGTGAAAAAAGCTTGAATGTTTTGTTTGTGTATTGCTTCTTCCAGGTCTGCCGGGCACTTGCGCAGCAGCAATGATGATTTCGTGGAACCGTTGATTGGAGCAAGTACGCCGTACTGATATCACTCGGCAACAGGGGCCAACATGGTTCAAAGCTCCCCGTTGCATAGTGATATCGACGGCATCCTCTATAGTCGTAAGTGTCTTCACTGAGTGTTCCTTGATAGTTATAGTGTGTGTCTTCAAGTCTTGAATGCTTCGGTTTTGCCTTCTTTCGCGATATAACACTACTTTTCAAATGCCCAATCAGTAACGAGATGCTAAAACATGTGACAGAAATCTTTAAAACCGTACAAACGTGCAAAATATCACAGAAATTAAAAAAATAACCACTAAAACAGTCTTTTTTTCAATTTCACACTCATCAGGAAAAACATCTAAGCCTCAGCAAACTAAAAAAAAAGTCAATGTAAGCGAAACTCGCGAAACTACACTTCTACGAATAACAATAGATTCACAACTGAATTGGCAGACACGTTAAAAAAAAAATCAAAGATGTCTCAATTTACATATGCTTTACCTAGTCTTAAATCAAACACTAATACAAAAACAGCTATGAGCGCCTTACGGGATAATAATACGGGATCATAATATGGGGCAATAGTACAAGTATGAATAGTAGAATGGGACATTCAAGACTTATTTACTATGCAGAAGAAATGCATGTGAATTATGATGAATATACGCCCACATTACCTAGTTTGTAAATTCTTGAAGCACCAATATTCGTTAAAAAACTACTAAATCAGTTTTCAATCCGTAGAAAGACAGAATTATAGCATCAGAACCAAAATTAGAAATTGTAAATCGACAACAAATTAAGACAAGAGACTATAGACACAACATTCTACAAAAAAATTAAAAGAGATATTCACAAAAAAAAATGTCATTACAAAGTCAAATGTTCCATAAAGGTTAAACATTTCAATTTTGCCTAATAGTACATTACTACCGCGGTCTTTAATGACTACTTTGCTGGTCGCGCTAATGATGGCCGACAGCGCAGCTCCAGGCCGACACAGCGCGGTCAGCGTGCAGCACTTGATGGACGAGCTGAGATAAAGGCCGAGGCCGTAGGTCGAGGCCTTTACAGCGAGGACAGCAAGGGCTGCAATGATGGCCAAGCTGTAAGGTCTAGAGCGTAGCTAGGCTAGCTCGAGGCAATCATAGCGTGACTAGCGAAGCAGTCATTGTGGGCCAAGGCTTGTATAGTGCTTTACTCAAAAATGCAAGTACCTAACCTAAATAAAACGAGCAAGTAATTTAAATTAAATATTTATTAATTAACTAGAAATTTTATTAAAATAACAATTATGAAAAGTACAGTTATTAAAATTCAACACCGACTTTCCCGCGCTTTTGTTACTTCTTTGTTTTTTTTAGCAATGGTAGTTGAAACTATACAGCCAAATATGGAATAAATCTTTGTGTACCTATCTCTTTATATACAAACAGCTATATTTTAAATAAAATCTTTGTGCATTTAGTTTTTTTATAACGTTGAAACGTCAAAATAGCCGCCGGCAATGTTTTGCCGGCCTGTTAGAGCGACCAGCAAATCTTTGCCGGCCGCTCCTTGAAACAGAACGGCAAAGTCGACTTTGCTCAAACAAGGTGGTCAAAATAATGACTACATTACATGCATTTTTGAGTAAATTTTAATGTTATTACCTAGAAATTGTAACTTTTTTAGTTTTAAGAGTTATAAGCTTGAATTACATATAAACATAATTAATTACATTTACGTTACAAGTCTTAGATTACATTCAGTTATATAATGCGACACCCTTACAGTGTATACGTATCCAGTAATAGTTACATATAAGGCATTTACAAATAAAGAAAGCTTAAGCACAGGGCCGTATTTTAAACGCGCGTTTTCGGCGCCCGATATCCTGATTGTTGCTTTACAAGGTGGGTCCGAATCTCGTCTGAAGCGCGTTTAACATACGCCGTGTGCTTACGGCCCTAAGGTTACCCAAGTCTTCTTACGTCCTTGCCCAAGTCTTATGAAATCTTTTCGTAAAGTCGGCGCTTGAATGTTTTGTTCTTTCAGGTCAGCCGGGCACTTGCGCAGCAGCAATAATGATTTCGTGGAACCGTTGATTGGAGCAAGTACGCCGTACTGATATCACTCGGCAACAGGGGTCAACATGGTTCAAAACTCCCCGTTGCTTAGTGATATCGACGGCATCCTCTATAGTCGTAAGTGTCTTCACTGAGTGTTCCTTGATAGTTGTAGTGTGTGACTTCAAGTCTTGAGTGCTTCGGTTTCGCTTAGGCAAGCGTGCTGCATCGTAGACCGCGTTATCGCTTTACTTCAGGCGAGATGGCGGCCAAGCGCAAGCCTATTGCAGAGAGGCCGGGCCGTGGCGGGGCATGACGGGGTAGGGCAGACTAGGACGGGGTATGGTAGAGGAGTGGAATAGACCGGAGTAGAGTAGTAAAGTTAAGTGGAGTGGACAAATAATATACTGCAAAAAAGGCTCGTTTTCATTATTAATAAAAAAATATTTATATTTCGAAGAAAACATGTTTACCACACCACCACACTCGTCCAGGACAAGCACAGGCGGAGACCGTCTTCCGGCCTTCGGTCGCAAGTCGCGGTCCCTTGTCTTGTCCGCGCATGCGAACTGTGGCACATACAATGAGGCGTTTTCATTAAGAAAAAAATTAGTTCGAGGCATTTTAATTATTGCGTTGGAGAGCACGAAAAAAGGTCTGTCAAATCCATAAAGTAACTATGGTGACCTATCAATAGATAAGAATTATAAATTTCAATGTCTTAGATTAAATTCAGTTTTGTAATGCGACGCCCTTACAGAGTATACGTATCTAGTAAAAGTTACTTGCAAGGTATTTACAAATCAAAAATGGAGCGTAAGAAGCGGGCGTATTTTAAACGCGCGTTTTCGGCGCCCAATATCCTAATTTTGCGTTGCAAGGTTCCGAATCTCGTCTGAAGCTCGTGTATGCGAGTCATCTGCGCGTTTTAAATACGCCGTGTACTTACGCCTTAAGGTAACTCAAGTCGTCTTACGTCCTTGCCCAAGCCTTATGTAATCGTTTCGTAAAATCTGAGCTTGAACGTTTTGTTTGTGAATTGCTTGTTTTAGGTCTGCCGGGCACTTGTGCAGCTGTATGGTTGATTTCGAGGAACCGTTGACTCGTAAATTCACATTTTGAATTTTGAGTGTTGATGAGATACAAGTACGCCGTACTGATATCACTCGGCAACAGGGGCCAACATGGTTCAAAACTCCCTGTTGCTTAGTGATATCGACGGCATCCTCTATAGTCGTAAGTGTCTTCACTGAGTGTTCCTTGATAGTTGTAGTGTGTGTCTTCAAGTCTTGAGAGTTTCAGTTTCGCCTTCTTTCGCGATATAACACTTAGCGAGGCAATAGTACGGACATTGAAGACTTATTTACTATGCAGAAAAAAAAATTGAATTAAGTATGACGAATATACGCCCATTGTACATCGCACTATGAAGAACAAAAATTATTAACATTAGGTCCCTAGTTTGTAAATTCTTGAAGCAGCAATATTCCGTAAAAAAACACCTAAAACAGTTTTTAATAGGTATGTACAAATCCTCAGCAACACGACAGAATAATAGCACCAGAATCAAAATTAGAAATTGTAAAAAGGAGTTCAGAATACATGCTTATCAAAATATACAGCAAATTACATATTGATTTTTGACAAGAAACTAAAGAAACAACATTCTACAGAAAATCAAAACATATACTTAATACAAAAAAAATGTTAGTACAATACAATACAATACAATATATCTTTATTGCACACCAAAAACTACATGAAAAACTTAAAAACTAAAATACATTTTTCGGCAGTACAAGGGCGACCTTATCGCCTAAAGCGATTTCTTCCAGGTAACCTTTGGATGGACAGGAACTTACAGAAATACGAAAAGGGTAGGTGGTGTACATAAAACTAAATTAAAATTAAAAGATAAAAATAAGTAATATTAATAATAAGTACCTACTTAAATAAATAACCAAAAATAAATATAATTTAAATGAATAATTATAAATATTATAAATAAATATTATAAATAAATATTATAAATAAATATAATAAAATATCAATACATATATATAAATTAGTATTATGCGTACCGAATTAGCAAAGAGCTAAATAATAGTTAAAAACGAGATTTTTAAAAATGGTACAAAGTTAAATATAACCTAAAGGATAAACATTTCAATCTCGCCTAAATTTTATTGTAATTACTTAGAAATTGTAACTGATTTATAATAGAATAGAATAATTCGTTTTAAATTAGTTAAGACTTGTAAGATTTAATGTCTATTCTATATCTATGTTACCGGAAATGTATGTAATCCGTCATTGTATACAATTCCTAGGAAATGTATGTAATTCCTAAAGTCGCTCGGAAATGTGTTAAACAAATTATATTTGACACATTTCCTTGGAAAATATTTTACATTTCCTAAATAGCAATCGGAAATGTAAAATATTTGAGATATCAATGGGTCTTCTTAATGCAGGGGAATTACCGAGTACGGAGATGGCACTACGGTCAGTTGCTAACCTACAATCCGCTGGAACCGGTCAGGGATTTAAAAAGAAGCAAAGAAAAACCTTTGCAAGAAAAACTGTACTACAGCAAGATGTCTTTGCTATAAAAATAAATGATTGACCTGCAGATGGCCATCAGAGATCGGAACGCGGTGGTGATGGAAGCTCTGAGTCGGGAGGAGGCCATGATGTTATGTTAATAAGATTTGTAATAATTTCAAGTTTTATAGAAATTGTGAGTCCATCTCGAGCATTCATGCTCACTATCGAAGGCACCTCCTTGCGACGGCGTCGTGTGTCGGATCGTTCTCTTCTCTCAAATATGGTTGAGGAGAGCGATGGCTGGCACATGCGTCATACTCGTGATCGGGTGCTGCTTGCGGGTCGCTGGTCTGCTCGTGGTGTACTCACAATGCAATAAGTAAATCTGATAACCTTTAACCTAACTTTAGATTAAGACTTAATAACTAACCCCCCTCTACCTGAATTCCCCTTAAATAATAATAAAAGATTTATGTTAACAAAACTCACGGTCCCCGGAGTCCGTGGAGTGTAATTTTTAAATAAAAATGATGAATTATAAATGATTGTGTACTTCCAAGTGCCATTCCAGCTTACCCTGCAAAAATAAATAGCCATTTGGACTGACTAGTTTACATTTAACATAGTATCTTAATACAAAGATTAACTTTAATATTGTAACATTTATAATAACTTAAATAACAGACTGATTACCTACCAAAAACATAATATTATAAAAAAAACAATAAAAAAAAATATTATTCTCATTTGAACAACGCGTTTCAGTACAGAAAGCATTATATTTATACATTTCCTAATCCGATTTTGGAATGTTATACAATTTCTAGGAACTTTACACATTTCCTAGGACATTTGTGTATTAAATAGTTTTGAAACAATATTTTATACATTTCCTAAATAGCTTCGGAATTGTTTACATTTCCTAGGATTTGTATACAATTCCTATATTTCATACATTTCCGGTAACATCTATACATATAAATTCAGTAATATAATGCCCTTACAGGGTATTTGTATCTATTAATAGTTACATAAAAGGCATTCACAAATAAATAAATAGAGAAAGCGTAAGCAAAGGGTGTAATTTAAACGCGCGTTTTCGGCGCCCGATATCCTGATTGTTGCGTTACAATACAAGGTGGGTCCGAATCTCGTCTGAAGCGCGTTTAACATACGCCGTGTGCTTACGGCCTTAACGTTACCCAAGTCTTCTTACGTCCTTGCCCAAGTCTTATGAAATCTTTTCGTAAAGTCGGAGCTTGAATGTTTTGTTTATGTATTGCTTCTTTCAGGTCTGCCGGGCACTTGAGCAGCAGCAATGATGATTTCGTGGAACCGTTGATTGGAGCAAGTATGCCGTACTGATATCACTCGGCAACAGGGGCCAACATGGTTCAAAACTCCCTGTTGCTTAGTGATATCGACGGCATCCTCTATAGTCGTAAGTGTCTTCACTGAGTGTTCCTTGATAGTTGTAGTGTGTGTCTTCAAGTCTTGAGTGCTTCGGTTAAACGGTTGGTAAAAAACGCAATTGCTTGAAATTTTAAAACAAAAAACGCAGTTTTTTAGTATGTCTAGTAAATCACGTATTTCTTAGTTGTAATGATAACCACGTGATTTCAAGAGAAATCACTTCCCTATCAAATGGAATTTTGAAGAGAATACAAAAGTCACGCTTCGCAATGTTTGTACTATGTGCCCACACTCGTGTACGTTAACAATCTGATAAAAGTTATAAATCCAACAATAATAATGCACTTTAATACTAGAAGAATTACAAGTTTTAGAAAATAATATCTACAAATATACCTACAAAGTCACGACGCTTCCTTTTTGTTTCCAGCCAAATCTCTAAAAAACCGTGTTTGATGTATTATAAATTTTCTCAGTTCCTTTTATTGCTTCGCAAAAGGTGTGAAATGCAGAGTATTTACCTCAGGGATTAAGCAGTGTCTTCATCTTGGGCGGCTTGAACCGCTCGCTTCACTCAGGACTCTACATAACGCCCTTGCTTCGTTCGGGCGTTCTTCGAAGGGCTTAGAGTCCTTCGTTACGCTCAGGATTCAATAAACCGCCGGTGACGTAAGACACTGCTAACTCCCTCGGTGCATAATCTACTATTTCAATCCGTACCAATTCTCGGCAACATGACAGAATTATAGCACCAGAACCAAAATTAGAAGTTGTAAAAAGGAGTTCAGAATACATTCTTATCAAAATCTACGACAAATTACCTATTGATTTAAGACAAGAGACTAAAGACACAACATTCTACAGGAAACTTAAAGAGATATTCATAAAACATTTTTATTACAAAGCTAAATATTATATTACCTACTTTGAGGATAAACATTTAAATCTCGCATAAATTTTATTGTTATTACTTAGAAATTGTAACTTTTTAGTTAAGAATTATAATATTGAATGTCTTAGATTACATTCAGTTTTATAATGCGACGCCCTTACAGAGTATACGTATCTAGTAAAAGTTACATATAAGGTATTTACAAATAAATAGTGGAGCGTAAGAACAAGGCGTATTTTAAACGCGCGTTTTCGGCGCCCAATATGCTGATTTTGCGTTGCAAGGTTCCGAATCTCGTCTGAAGCTCGTGTATGCGAGTCATCTGCGCGTTTTAAATTTGCCGTGTACTTACGGCCTTAAGGTAACTCAAGTCTTCTTACGTCCTTGCCCAAGTCTTATGTAATCGTTTCGTAAAGTCTGAGCTTGAACGTTTTGTTTGTGTATTGCTTCTTTCAGGTCTGCCGGGCACTTGCGCAGCAGCATGGTTGATTTCGAGGAACCGTTGATTTTAAATTCACATTTTGAATTTTGAGTGTGGATGAGATACAAGTACGCCGTACTGATATCACTCGGCAACAGGGGCCAACATGGTTCAAAACTCCCCGTTGCTTAGTGATATCGACGGCATCCCCTATAGTCGTGTTTTCACTGAGTGTTCCTTGATAGTTCCTTGACACACACTATGTGTCTTCAAGTCTTGAGAGTTTCAGTTTCGCCTTCTTTCGCGATATAACACTACTTTTCAAATGCCCAACTAGTGACGAGATGCTAAAACATGTGACAGAAATCTTTAAAACCGTACAAACGTGGATAATATCACAAAACTTGGAAATAAACACTAATAAAACAAAAAATATTCAATTTCACCCTCACCAGAAAATCTCTAATCCTCAGTAAACACAAAGAAAGGTCAATGAAAGCGAAACGCGCGAAACTACACTTCTAGGAATAACAATAGATTCACAACTGAATTAGCAGGGACAAGTTAAAAAATTACATCAATGATGTCTCAATTCACAAATGCTTTATCCATTCTTAAATCAAACACTAATACAAAAACAGCTATGAGCACCTTTTACGCAATAATAATACGGGATCTTAATATGGGGCAATAGTACGGACATTGAAGACTTATTCATTATGCAGAAAAAAATGTAAATGAATTAGATTTGATGAATATACGCCCACGCACCTATTGCACACCGCACTATGAAGAACAAAAAATATTAACATTACTTGTTTTGTAAATTCTTGAAGCAGCAATATTCCATAAAAAATACACCCAAAAACAGTTTTCAATACGTGCAAATCCTCGGCAACATGACAGGAAAATAGAACCAACATAAGATATTGTAAAAAAGAGTTCAGAATACATGCTTATCAAAATCTACAGCAAATTACATATTGATTTGTGACAAGAGACTAAAGAAACAACATTCTACATATTCTACAATTAAAAGATATAATAATAAAAATATGTTGGTACAAAGTTAAATATAACATAGAGAATAAACATTTCAATCTTGCCTAAATTTATTGTTATTACTAGAAATTGTAACTTATTTTGAATAGAATATAATAAACTAATTCGTTTTAAATTAGTTAAGAGTAGTAAGATTTTATGTAAAACATATAAATTCAGTTATATAATGCCCTTACAGGGTATTTGTATCTAGTAATAGTTACATATAGGTAGAGTATTCAGTACAAATAAATGAACAGAGAAAGCGTAAGCACAAGACGTATTTTAAACGCGCGTTTTCGGCGCCCGATATCCTGATTGTTGCGTTACAAGGTGAGTCAGAATCTCGTCTGAAGCGCGTTTAAAATACGCTGTGTGCTTACGGCCTCAACGTTACCCAAGTCTTCTTACGTACTTGCCCAAGTCTTATGAAATCGTTTCGTAAAGTCGGAGCTTGAATGTTTTGTTTGTGTATTGCTTCTTCCAGGTCTGCCGGGCACTTGAGCAGCAACAATGATGATTTCGTGGAACCGTTGATTGGAGCAAGTATGCCGTACTGATATCACTCGGCAACAGGGGCCAACATGGTTCAAAACTCCCTGTTGCTTAGTGATATCGACGGCATCCTCTATAGTCGTGTCTTCACTGAGTGTTCCTTATAGTTATAGTGTGTATCTTCAAGTCTTGAGTGCTTCGGTTTCGCCTAGGTAAGCGTGCTGCATCGTAGACCGCGTTATCGCTTTACTTTAGGCGAGATGGCGGCCAAGCGCAAGCCTATTGCGCTTTTTAAAAAGTCTTTTTCTTTTAATAAACCGTTTTGCACATTTTCAACAAAATCAAAGAAATTAAAATTACTTACTAAACGGAAAACGCGTTTACAAACGCATTTATTAGTTTCACACCGATCTCACACTGTTCCAACAATGGAACAAGACAAATATAAAATTTACTTCACCTAATTAACTACTGCCTTAGTGAGCTCTATCCCTCGCGGCTGACGTCTGTCTTCCACTGTCTGTCTAAAGGTCGCATTCCTTAACCGATTCTCGTGAAATATTGTGAGCAGGTTCGACAAGTAGTTATCCCGAACCAATCCTAATTATTGAATCTTCTCACATTTTTTTCCCTTTCTCTTAAAACTCAATGTCAGCGAAAGTACGCTTCTAGGAATAACAAAAGATTCACAACTGAATTTCCAGGGACTCCTTAACAATAATTACATCATAGATGTCTTTATTTACATATGCTTTATCTATTCTTAAATCAAAGACTCAAAACAAATCAAGCACAAATATATTTTATTTATTAAATTTATTAATTTCATTTATTTACATCGACATCGACATCGACATACACATAATGATCTCTCACCCGCGTGCACACACACACACACAAACACACACCATCTGATTTACCAGGCACTTAACAAACTTAGATTTATTAATGGGAGTAGCCACTGCCTACTAAAACACAGTTTTTACTAGTTCAGTCAGTGGATTCATATCATATGTTGTACTTATTGTTCGTGCCAAATTAAAAATATTTGATTTGATTTGACAAATACAAAAACAGCTGTGAGCGCCTTTTACGGGATCATAATATAAGGCAATGGCACGGACTTTAAATACTATGCTGAAAATAATGTGTGAATTAGTTGTGATGAACCCATGCGCCTATTGTACACCGCACTATAAAGAACAAAAAATATTAACATTAACTAGTTTGTAAATTCTTGAAGCAGCAATATTCCTTGAAAACACACCTAAGTATAACGGTTTTCACACCACCTGCTCGACAATGACCAGTTACATATCACGTAGACTCAACGTAAAGCAAGTCATTACCTCCCAAGGGAGATAATGTTGTGTGAGACTCCCATGGGAGTTTTCGATCAAAGATGTTAAAATTGAGTAAAAACCCAGCAAAGGGACGAGTTATTTAAAAATCTAACTGGGCACCACAAAAAAAGGAACGCAATTGCTTGAAATTTTAAAACAAAAACTATTTCTTCTAATTTTTGACGCCGCATGTCGTGTACATTTGCCAGTGTCTAGTAAATTACGTATTTCTTAATTGTAATGATAACAAAGATACGAGTAAATCACTTCCCCTATCAAATGGAATTTTGAAGAGAATACAAAAGTCGCCCTTTGCAATATTTGTACTATGTGCCCACACTCGTGTACGTTATCAAAGTGATAAAAGTTATAAATCCAACAATAATAATGTACTTTAATACTAGAAGAATCAAAAGTTATAGAAAATAATATCTATAAATATACCTACAAAATCACGACGCTTCCTTTTTTGTTTCCAGCCAAATCTCTAAAAAAACAGTGTATGATGTATTACATATTTCACAGTTCCTTTTAATTGCCTCGCAAAAGGTGTGAAATGTAGAGTATTTACCTCAGGGATTAAGCAGTGCCTTTGTCTTGGGCGGCTTGAACCACTCGCTTCACTCAGGACTCTACAAAACTTCCTCGCTTTGTTCGGGCGCTATATTAACTCTTAGAGTCCATCTTTACGCTCAGGATTCAATAAACCGCCCGTGACGTATGACACTGCTTAACTCCCTCGGTGCATAATGTACTATTTCAATCCAAAAATAAAGACACAACATTCTACAGGAAACTTAATGAGATATTTATAAAACATTTTCATCACAAAGCTAAATATTACCTACTAGAAAGATAAACATTTCAATCTCGCCTAAATTTTATTGTTATTACATAAATTGTAACTCAAAATTGTCAAAATTTATAATATTAAATTTAATTACATTCAGTTTTATAATGCGACGCCCTTACAGAGTATACGTATCTAGTAAAAGTTACCTATAAGGTATTTACAAATAACTAATAGAGCTTAAGCACAGGGAGTATTATAAACGCGCATTTGCGGTGCCCAATATGCTGATTACGTTGCGTTGCGTTGCAAGGTTCCGAATCTCGTCTGAAACTCGTGTATGCGAGTCATCATACGCCGTGTACTTACGGCCTTAAGGTAACTCAAGTCGTCTCACGTCCTTGCCCAAGTCTTATGTAATCGTTTCGTAAAGTCTGAGCTTGAACGTTTTGTTTGTGTATTGCTTGTTTCAGGTCTGCCGGGCACTTGCGCAGCAGCATGGTTGATTTCGAGGAACCGTTGATTCGTAAATTCACATTTTGAATTTTGAGTGTTGATGAGATTGGAGCAAGTATGCCGTACTGATATCACTCGGCAACAGGGGTCAACATGGTTCAAAACTCCCCGTTGCTTAGTGATATCGACGGCATCCTCTATAGTCGTAAGTGTCTTCACTGAGTGTTCCTTGATAGTTGTAGTGTGTGACTTCAAGTCTTGAGTGCTTCGGTTTCGCTTAGGCAAGCGTGCTGCATCGTAGACCGCGTTATCGCTTTACTTCGGGCGAGATGGCGGCCAAGCGCAAGCCTATTGCAGAGAGGCTGGGCCGTGGCGGGGCAAGGCGGGGTGGGGAAGACTGGGACGGGGTATAGTAGATAGGGGGCTGGCAGAGATGTAATACAACACCCACATTTTGCCGGACGATATTCAGTCCCAAAATGTGACAGGGGGCGAGCCTGTCGCCATACACCGGGCTCCAGTCATGAAGCAGATGACATACAATGCGCACATATGTTCACACAATGAACAAATTGGTGCGTGCCGTCGACTGAGTTCGAACCCGCTCCCTCTAATGATAGTGAGGGCTAAACTATTATTTTTAACTAGGTATTACTATTATAGAGGAAAACATTTTCATTTGGTTATAGTGGGAGACTAACAACAAATTTCTGAGCGGAACAGTCAAATGTCTATCTACGAACACTACAATGTCACACTAACTACAAACGTTTTTATTTTGACAAGAAACATATTACACAGATTCAATTATAGGTACTGAGTCTAGATCAGTTGTTATAGTGAAATCCGCCATCTTGACCCCGTACACACCCGCTAAACAAGGGTACCCGGCCGTGTAACGAATGTTTATTTTCCTTTGATTTTGTTACATCTGTACACGAA
This sequence comes from Peribatodes rhomboidaria, assembly GCA_911728515.1. Lineage (NCBI taxonomy): Eukaryota > Metazoa > Arthropoda > Insecta > Lepidoptera > Geometridae > Peribatodes > Peribatodes rhomboidaria. Next base: position 5,472,522 of record OU452192.1, on the reverse strand, counting down.
CTGTACACAACGTTTTGCATATCTGTAATCATTCTTAAATACCTAAGAATTTCCCTTGTATTATGGACTCATTTAAAAGCTAATGATGTAGACAACCTCCCTATCTAAAGGGATTTTTGATTTGCTTTGTCTATCTATTGAATAAACAAATGCGGATATTTTTCATAGCTCTATTTTCTCTTGAGAACGTTATTTTTAAAAAAAAAAACAAGAACATAGGGGCGGAGATGTAGTTCATTTAATTGTTCATATTAAATTTCATCATAACCTGATAAATGGTTTCCAAGAAATTTGATAAGCGCCTTTGTATGGAAATTTCAGAGCGTCGCGGGACTCTTAAGTCGAAAACATTTTTATTTTTCAGCTTTTGTGTTACATAATGTGTATACACATGTATTAAAACTTAATTTTTACTGCTGTGAGTATGTAACATAGGTTTATGTGCAACATATAGTTTGTTGTATTTTCTAGATACAATATCATTCGAACATTCGATTGATGGCCGGCTGCATAAAAACACTTCAAAACGTCGAATTTGATTAATAGGGTCCATCCAACCCTCATAACTCCGTTCGGCCTGAGTTTGGAGGTATACCATATACATAGACATATTAAAACATAATGTTTGTTCTGTTGTCTAGAAACGATACTTCAACGTTAGGTTAGGTGAAAAGAGGGTATTATAAGGTTAAGAATTATTTAGAAGACAAAGATATCTGGAGCCTTCCACTTCCGCCAATTAAGTAGCCATTAGTATTTATAGGTATTACCTAGTTGTAAGCCAAAATTTGTGAGACTGTAATTTATTTATTGAAAAAAAAAATGTCCCTCAGTTTCTTGCATATTCTTCTGAGTAGAGACTCATTATCCGAACAAGGCGGTCGAGTCTATTTAAATAACTTTGACGTTCATAAGTGTATCTTTGATACCCAAATTGAATTAACATTATGACTTTGACTTTGGTAACCGGCCGCTACGAAAAAAAAATGTCGGAGTCTGTTTTCTCAAAATATTCCAACTCTCATACTTACCTAACTTCGTTCGGTCTGAGTTGGGAGGTAAACGTGTTTATGCTTGGAGTTATAGGTACGTGTTTATAAAATGTAGTTTTGTGGTGACGCCTCCTTAATCATAGGCATTAGGTAATCTTAATAAGACACGAGTCAGCAATGCTACATCACCAATGGTAGAACAACTAATAGGTTAAGTACTTATCAGGCTATGTACATGCAAGTTGGTTTGAAGAACAACTATATAACATACTTATCTAATTGATCTTGAGCGTAACCAAGACGGTGGGAATCGCGCCATGACTCCCAAGCAATACCAGAAGGGCCAAGACCTGAGATAGGAAACCAGCAGGCACATCCTGCCCGATCAGCTGATCACCCGACCGGCATGAAATATGCCATCCTCCCGACTATCTCCCGATCTTTGCATTCAGTTTATCCTCACAGAGGACCCAGGATAATTGGGGTTTCCCCCCGACAGGCCTCCTCACACCCCTTTTAGCCTGCCCGATACCTCCACGACAGGCCGCGATTCCTGTGCGAGAAGGTCCATACATCATGTAGCATTGACCTTCTCCCAAACTCGGTCTAAGGTCTGCCCCTTGACCTTGTGATGTCTTCACACCATCATGACAGCTAGCGCATCCCAGGCCCTCAGATCAACCTAGAGGTAAAGATGGAACACTGCGTTTTAACTCACTGAAGCCACTTCTTTTTGAACTTGTGTGCGTAGTAATGTTGCCATGAAAAACATTTACAATTGCACGAAAACTAATATTCATTCCCAAAATCTACGTTTGCCATTTCCGTTCCAATATACAACCTTAGTAGATTTAATATTCTAAAACTGCACATATTTGTAAGAGTTTAATGTTATGGCTTTTTTTTTAATTGACTTGTTAAAAAACTTCACAGTTATTAAAAAGAACCTCAAAATTTACACCTGGTCACACTTTTATAATGCACTATGTATATTTATGTACACGAAATTACACCTTAAACCAATGCACATACTGTCGAGGTATGAATGACCAAGCGAGTAGGTACTGTAGTTTTTTTGCGTCAATGTGTGCGTGTTGTGTACATATATGACAGTAGAGTAGTTTTTGGATGGTTTTTGGCTTCATCTAAATCATACGCCGTGCGCCATCTTATTCTCTAGTTTGATCTGAGCCCAGGACAGCGCCTGGCTGGCTCTCGGAACGCGCGCCCCACGAATGCAACATGCTACTACTTTCTATTAACTAACTCATGGGCCCAATTCAAGTTAATAATGGTCGCGATCAACCCCCTGTATTGGCTCACACACGATCATTTGTTATTATCAAGTTCTATGGTTAACTCACCAATTTCCTACGTAGGTACATAAAAAAAGATCAAATTTGCAAATTTTCATAAAAACGCGCTTGTCAAATTTCTTGGAAACCATTTGTCAGATTATGATGAAATTTAGCATGTACAATTAAATGAACTTTACTCGTATCACCGCCACCATGTTCTTGGTGTTTTTAAAAAAACGTCTTCTAGATAAAATAGAGCTATGAAAAATATTCGCATTTTTAAGGGGTCACTTTTGACTGATTTATTTATTAGATAGGCAAAGCAAATCAAAATATCTTTACATAGGGAGGTTCTTTACATCATTAGCTATCCATAATACAGGGGAAATTCTTAGTTATTTAAGAATGATTACAGAAGTGCAAAAGTCATAAAAAAAACTGAAATTGTACTTTGTCACTCTGTAGGTAACTCTTGAGGCTTGTCAGTATCATTACTTGCTCTCTTCGCTCGTAGTCTTCTTCTAGACGAAATGGCTATAGAATACCTTAAGCCAATGTGAAGTTAGTCTAAAGTGGTCGCCGGACGCCCGTACCGTCCTTACGTATTTAAATTGCATCGCATTTCCTTGCTAATTCAATTTTTTTATGAAATGTAATTTTTCTGTAATGTGTTCGTCTAATTATTATTTTGGAAACGGTTTGACATTTTTAATTATTGTTTTACTAGATTTTTTAAAAATTAATTTATACCTAGACAACTTAATATGGACTTAAGCCCGCATGCTAAAACAACGTTCAGTCATGATTCTCGATGTAAAGCTGTTTTTATGTATTGTAAAACCGCCATCGGGATTCATGACTGAGTGTCGTTTTAGTATGCTGCCTTAGACTTAGATACACCTAGACTTTGTACAGAGCATTCTGCCAATCGTTTTACACCTGCAGCCTATGGGTCAAACACACTAGAAAATCATACGATGCCATGCGCATCCAATACAACAACGCTTTCAGGGGGGCTATTCCTGCGAGTGAGATGAGATTTTATCTTGGTCAATCTCACACGTATGACGTTTCAAACCTGAGCAACAAGGACGAAAAAGGTGAGATGAAAATCTCAAATCTCCGAATAGGGCCACTGGGCGCTGTTGAGGCCGCCATCTTATTGTAGCGCGTCAGGGATGTTTGCGGACGTGCACGTTGATGGCTTCGCAGCGATCGTACGCAAACGAGTCGCGTCCCTGCAGCGCCGCGTACAGGGCAGCGCCAACAGCTACCTCCAGCTGTTTGCCTCTAGGATGGATCTAGACTGCCCAATACTGCAGCACTGGACTAGGCTGCATGTTGAGCACTCTGGATCCTAACCTAGATTTAGACTGCGCTACGATTATAATTTTGTTTTGTTCCATTTTTATTTTATTTTACTATTTTCATTGATTTTAATTTTGATTATTTATGATATGATTATGTACACGACTATGGACTGGTTCCGAAATAAATGCTTTTTAAATTAGTTAGTCTGGAAAAAAGAATTATTTGTCGGCTCGTCCAACCTCCAAATGACCTTAGCCAGGAATTCTTACTTAACCCAAAGAGTCTCGAAACCATTTTTATAATAACTTGTTGTTGTTATCTTCGCGAATTAATTTTATCGAGCTAAGACATTTTTCTCCCTTCTATTAATACTGTAACGTTTTTTCTAACCAGAGTTGCCAGTTTTTAATATAAGTATGCTTACCGTTAGATCGCGCTTGCGATACGTCACGACAAGTTTGTTGTTGTCTAGAAACGATACCGCAACGTTTGATGTATAGTCGCTGCTTAAAAACAAAAAAAAAAAACAGAATCTGTTTTCTTATCGGACTGAGCTTGGAGGTATGTACATATGTACGTGTATATTATGTACGTGTTATAACATTTAGTTTGCTATGTTGTCTAGAAACGATACCTCAACGATACCTGAGTTTGGTAAATGGCCGCTGCGTAAAAACATTTCGGTTTCTATTTCCTCAAAAGATTTGAATTAATACACAACATTTTAAATATAAATTTGGGACATTTACAAGCAAATAACACGTTATAACATTTATACCCCTAGGCTCAGTCCGAACTGAGTTATAAGGGTTGGATAGTATTAAAAAAAACAGATTCCAACATAAAAATAAAACAACAAAAAATCTAAATAAAAAAATATAATTGAAAAAATAAGTTGACAAAATTTCATATATTTACAGATACCAACCATTTTTCACAAATATACCAATAAATTAGAGATTTAACACAAATAAAAAAATAACATACAAAATCAATCTGAAACTGAAAACTATGAAGGTGGCGGTATTTAAAAAAAACTGTCTACGACCGACTACAGACATTCGAAAACTTTCTAAGCTCCATGTTATAAATATATACTCCGCCAGGTATAGCGTTTAGAGACAAAAATGGTCACGTGGATGACACGCAGTGACGTATTCAATGCATAAAAGGGGCTCTCAGACAGACGCGGTCTGCGGTGGCGGTCAATGAGATTGAACATTGCTATTGACTTCGCATTGGCGGTCCATTGGCCTCGTCTCTCTGTGAGACACTTAAGCAAGACCGGAATAAGTAATTTACAACAAGTTCGAGAGAGATCATGACGATGACGAGTGACGTAGTCGGGTGTCAACTACTGGAGCGCTAGACTTTGTTTTTTTCGCTGTACCCTGTGAAACTTGTGAGAATTTATTTTCCAAAAGCTACTAGTGGGACAAATGGGAAATATTTGTCGCATTCGATCCGTGAACAGGAAAGACAGAAGATTAAAAAAAAAATCGTATTTTTTTCGATTATGAGCGACTATCCCCTGGTACATTTTATTTTTTGGCCAATTTGCGATCACTTGTCATTTTGCGCTTTGGACGTGTTGCGTCTAAGCCTAGCGTAAATTCAGCACAACACGGAATCTTTCTCATGTCTGCGCCGACCTAATTATATGTGAAAATCTAATATCTCGGCTAACGACAAAATGTTTATCCTAAAACCCTATCTGTTAGTTTGCCGCATCCAGACATCTAAGACACAAGCCGGAGCACATATTCGCCAACAGCGTCCACATATTCGTCAACAGCGTCCCGCAACGGAGCAGCGGAATTTTTGACAAAACTTGTCCTCGTAATTGCTTTCATTTTGACATTTGGAGCGTTTAATTCTACTTTGTGTTTCGAAAACGAAGCCGATTTTAATCACCAGATATTTTTAGGTAATAACGCCGTGAGTACTCATCAAATTGTAATATTGAGAAAGTGCTAAGTATGGATGCACAAATCCGCAATTGATGCTGATTTGGCGCGCGGGGCGTGCGTTTCGATTGCCAGCCCCCCCCCCCCCCCCCCTATCTTCCTAGGTGCGGCCCTGCGTCTTAATACACGGTTTAGCGACATTTGTGACTACATCTTTATAGATAGTACAATACACGAGACAGAGACACCCTACCTCTCTCTAGTTTAGTGCAATAGTGCAACATCGATATACAGAGGTATATAACGTACCAACTAGTATTACGCACTAGAACCGACGCCGCGGTACATTGCTACGTCCTATGGCATAAATAACAATTTATGTTATTTTTATTTTATTTATTATTTAGTCCCTTCCGGCGTTCTTTGCAATTCAAAAATCTTCCCAATTTCTTTATTAATTATTTATTCTATTTTATAAATCATTAAATACGCCAGGAATGTAACGTACACACCTGATATAATTATACGAAAAACACGTCAGCTCACGACGAGGTCCAGCGAGTGACTGAGCGAGCTGCAGCCAAACAGCTGCAATTGAATGGGACATGACACTGTAGCGGCGTCTTTTCTAGTATGTAATACACATTAACATTTCAAATGAGTGCATCGACTAGTGTGCAAGCTTTAACGTTACACATTAACTTTATAGCGATAAACACACTTAATTACACCCTTTCGTTGAAAGTGATTAGAAGGGTGACGTAGTCGTGAATTGTATGGTCCGGCTTATATCTTGAGAAATTGCAGACCACAGACTGGTTCAAACTTTATGGCGGCTGTGAAGTGCGCCGCAAGCGAGACCAGTGTTGCCGTTCAGGTAAAAAAAGTCGCTAGATTTATGAAAAAATCTAGCTAGATGTCGCTAAATATTTTTTTCAAGATGTTGCATGATTTAAAGACGATTAATTGTCCGAGCGAAGCCGCTCTGGCAAAAAACCGCTAAGCTGGCATCAAAAAGTCGCTAGACGTCACTAAATACATACAAGAGCAGTCCAAGAAGTTGATGATCCTGTTTCTGTACTGTTTAAAAAGATTTTTGAGATTTAAGCCAATTTCTAATGTTAAAGCAAGATGGTAGTATTTCGCATTTAGTACTAAATAAACGTTGAATGGAGACCAAGTAACTATTTAGTCAATTGAAAAAGTAGCTAGATTTATTTTTGGGGTCCAAAATGAAAAAAGTCGCTGAAGACTTTAAAAATCAGCTAGATCTTTTTTTTTTATGTAGAAATAGGTCGGCGTTTGACCGCCAAGTCGCCTGATGTTAAGCGACGTTGTGGTCTAAGATGTAGCACGACGACCTATAAGGTACTTATTCACTTTAGCCTTGAAGTTTTGTAGAGTGAAGAAGTACAAAGACGGCAGTTGAGTGAGGCGTTACAAGTGTGCTACTGCTCAGACCCGTCTTCAAAGACGCTAAAACGGCATAACTGAGCGAGACTGCGGCGTCTTGCCTCTGTCGCCCGCGTACCTTCGTCTTCGCTACTGCACAGCGTTTCGCGCCTAACTTCACAGCCGTCTCTAAGTTTGAATCGGCCTGTACCTAGTCCGTTCGTTCGCTGTAACTTGTCCTATGTCAAAATATCATTGTCCCTGTCAGACGATGTTCAGTCCCAAATGAGACAGGACGAGCCTATCGCCATACACCGGGCTCCAGTTTGTAACAGATGACATTAATTGGTGCGCGCCTTCGGCTGGGATCGAACCCGCTCCCTCTGGTTTGAGAGGCGAGCTTCTCCAACTAGTCTATCGTATTTCTTTAGACTCGCTTCATCCGGACAATATCTCTCAAAACATTCACCGGTCCCTATCTAAATTAACAGTGCATTTTTGAATCTACATTTTGAATCACCACGACATTTCGTAAACACATGAAACAATAAATCTATCTACCTTATCCACCTCACAACATCAAAAATGGTCCAGTGCTTCCTAAATTTATTCTAAACTTTTACCGTGCTTTGTTTATCGTTATTTTCATTTGTTGTCTGTGGTCCTATCATACTACTACTGGTAGTATCATGTTTTTTTTAACCGACGAATCGGAGGTCAACACGTATATTTTTTTTAATGTATGATCACGAATTATTAAATCTGTGGCTCAATTAGTCCGAGTCCACAAGTACATTATATCGGTAGTAACACCAGTAACAATTACTACCAGTAAGACCAAGTAGGACCACAAGCTACCAATGAATATTTTTTGTTTTTTATTACAAAATTTAACACTTATTTAATATAACATACAACCATCTATTGTACATATTAGGTAAAAACTATAGCGCCCAAAAATAGTAAGTATATATTTAAATTTAACAGGTTATTTCTCATTTAAAGTTATTAGAATTCTCTAAAGGCTTTATCTACAAAATAAGCACAATAAATATAGCTGTTTACATTATATATATATTTTTGAGCCGGTTTCAACTATACAGGGTTATCAGGAAAGGGTGTACTTAGCCGAAAGGGGATCATTGCACTCACTTATACTAGAACCACTATAGGACCTACTTTGAGACCATGAAAAAAAAAACAATCATTTTCTTTGTTTGAAACAGTTTTTTTTACGCGATTTCAGTGTTGGTTCCATAGTAAAAGTTGTTTATAATGACGAATACGAGGAAAGAGTGTACTAAACCGAAAGGGGGTCATTTCGGCTTAGTATACCCTTTTCTGATAACCCTGTACAGCATACAACAATTTTACAAATGTTTCAAAACCATATATTATACAACAATAGTTTTAGAAGCTGCAGCGCGAGAGGCAGTCTGTTGGCATTACGCGTCATATTTGACAGATGTCACTGACAGATCGCCACGACATCTAGTTTACATGGAAAAAACTCATCGTAATGACGTGAGCTGTCAAAAGAGAATAAGATACATTATTTCACTAAAATACACCGTCATAACAAGATTTCTTTACACAAATACACATTCGTTGTATTTTCTAGGACCTGTAATAAAAATGAACGCTCACAACAAAATCAAAACGAAAGCCCTGTTACTATAGTTATCTCTTTCTAACACCTTACGAGAAAATGTGACAGCACCAAGTTTCATTTTGTCGAAAAAAAAATTAGGTTTTATGAAATATATTATGTAAGCAACCATACAACACGAAACAAGATCAACTTAAAAATATTGTACTTTTAGAGTCACCATTTAAACATAGAAAAACACTGAAAAGGGGGCTTAAAAAGGGACAAAAAAACATTAAATTCCACCCTCAATTTAACGGAAGGAAATATATATTACACCCTTAATTCGTCCCTCCGTCCACCCCCAAAATAATTCTTAGCTACGTCATTGCTTATAGTCAGAAATAGTCAAAATTATTTTGTTATATATTTTTAAGATATTTCTTCTCTTAATATATGTATTTTGTGCCATAAATATTCTATAGGTAAGTTTTACATACATAGTCAGTTTTTTTTTAAAATGGCCAAAGATATTTAAAACTATGGATTTAGGGTCTGTGCTAAAAAATGTCCGAATTAAGGCAGACTAAAGCTTTTTCAGTGATATTTGTTTTTTTTTTCTTTTTTGTCCCGGACACAGTATACATAGTTTTAAATACATTTTAAGCCTTGACCAAAATTTCACCCCCAAACTTGGGAGGGGTATAACTTTTCATTATATGTTCACACAATGAACATATCGGTGCGTGCCTTCGGCTGGGATCGAACCCGCTCCCTCTGGCTTGAGAGGCGAGCCTTCTCCAACTAGGCTATCATCGCATATTTTGTTTGAGAATAAAGAGGTTAGTGTACAGTTTTCGCTACCGCTTCTCAAGTATTGGTGACGTTAGCTGTCAAAAGGTTAAATACCCCTCCCTTCAATCACTTACATGCATTACCTTGGAATGAAAGATTTACAGTTCAACAAAGATCTAACTGAATCCGATCTCAGATTAAACCTCATTCAGTCAGACTCTTGTCGGAATGTTCAGGGTTTTTAAAAAAAGGAAGAAAATCTTTTTTCTTTATAAATAAATTTAAAACTGTCAAATTATTGTTGGTTACCTTTTTTGTTGTAGATTTTAAGATTTGATTATCACTTTCGCGCGTCAAGGTACAAGCTTTTGTGTTGGTTTTTTTTTTTAATTAATTAATTTTATTTATTATTATTATTAAATCATTTATGCTTAACAACCCCCTAAACTATAACTAAATAATAATTATCATTTTATTTAAAATTAACCATTTTGTAACTATCAGATGAGATGTTTAAGCATAGTTTCATTTTGAGTAAAATATTTTAAAAAATAATTATGTTTCGTCTCATTCTAGTCACAAGTGTGAGTGAGACAACGCATATAGCTATCGCAGATTTTCTTTTTAATAAAATTTAAATTAGAGGTTTTTTTTTAATAAAATGTAATGGTTCGTTTTGAAGGACGGATTGTAAGCTCTCTAGCATAGGCCATGCAGTAACAACATTGCTACCAAATTACAATGTTGCTATGAAATTACAATTTTACTATGAAATTGCATCGTTGTTTGAACTACAATTTTAGTATTGTAATTGCATTGTTTGTCTGAAATTGCAACTCAACTATGAAATTGCATAGAAACTATAAAATTACAACATTGCTCCATTTGCAATTAAACCGTAACTGTGAAACTACACGTCTACTCCAAAATAGCATTTTTGCCAGAAAATTACAACTTGGCTATGAATTTACAACGTTGCTTTAAAAATTACAACGTCCTTAATACATCATTGATTGATACATGCACTACATTATATTCCGCTAAGACATCTCATCTCACCACCTCACCGTCGCCGCCATCTTGAAAGTGGCCGCCATCTTGTTAAGGGCAGTCTGCCATCTAGTTAAGGGGCGACATGTACGTGATGTCGTCCCACGGGTGGCGGTACAGAGGCTGCTTCATCCTCTTCTGGTCGAGATAGTGTCCGACCAGACCGATGGTTCGACCGAGGACGAACAGAGCGTTGATCGTGCCCATGCTTATGTAGCTGTTGCCTTCCTCTCTGCGAAAGAAATAGGTACATAAGAGAGGAGAGAGGAGAGAGGAGAGAGAGAGAGAGAGAGAGAGAGAGAGAGAGAGAGAGAGAGAGAGAGAGAGAGAGTGAGACGGAGATTCTATTGGCTTACACAATATGCTGGCTTTCGGTGTAGGAAAACTTAAGGGTTGTTGTTCTTAACTTTTAGAATACAAGTTTGCGAAATTCGAGGAAAAAAAATTTAAATCTTCATCCATAATTGATGACCTAACTAGTTATTTTGTATGAACACTTTTATATTTTTTTCGAATTTTGGAAAGCAATGTACTGAAAGTTGTTTACTTTGACGGGCATAACAACACTCTGAAGTATTACTACAACCAAAACCAACACCTTGAAAAGCAGATGACATTAACAAAAGCAGTGGGACAAACCTATTGTTTTCCTAAATTAGTATCCTATAATATTATATTCGGGACACTTGAACACACGGTCGTCTGACTCCAAACTAAGCAAAGCTTGTACTATGGCGGCCAGAGACTGATATACATACTTAGATAGATAATTAACACCCAGACATAGAACAAACACAAATGTGCATGACATGAATGTTTGCCCTACGTGGGAATCGAACCCACGCCCCCTAGCTCAGAAGGCAGGTTTACTACCGACTGAGCCACCGATGTAGTCACAGCAAATGCAGTGCTATTGATCTACCAAATGAATCCTATTGTTCAACTTAATTATTGCTTAACTAGCTGCGCTTCGCAGTGTTACCCGCGGATAAAAACCTATGTGCTATTCCAGACTATAATCTATCACTGTGCCAAATTTCATCCAAATCAGCTCAGTTGTTTAGGCATTACTGAGTAACAAACATTTATACAAAAATCAAAAATTCAACCATCCATCCAAACTTTCGCATTTATGATATTAGTGTGACTATATTTGTTCGACTTACTACTCTATATTTATTCTGGTGTATGGCGACAGGCTCGCTCCTCATTTGGGACTGAATAACGTCCGGCGAAGTGTGGGTGTTGTGTATTACACCCCTGCCAGACCCCTCGGGGGAAAGGCGTGACGATATGTGTGGAGCGTATTTCCATAATATATACTAGCTGTCACCCCGCGACTTCGTTCGCGTTTTGAGCTATCCTATCTCTCAAGTTGGATCGAACTGCACATGGTGTGCGAATTTTATTATAATCGGTTAAGTGGTTTAGGAGTTCATTGAGGACAAACATTGTGACACGAGATTTATATATATTAAGATAATATATTTTTCTTTACTACTAATCTACTAATTTGTTATTCTTCTTAGTGTTTGCGTGTTCTTCTTATCTAAAGTGTATCTATTCGTGAGAACCTATTATTGGCTATCCATAGTTCATTTTATTTGTATCTTATATCTTTAAATGAGCAATTCTTGTATATATATATATATGTAATTGGAATCTCGGAATCGGCTCCAACGATTTTCATACAATTTAGTATATAGGGGGTTTCGGGGGCGATAAATCGATCTAGCTAGGAATCATTTTTAGAAAATGTCATTTTATTCGTGTTTTATCGATAATCAATCTCAACTGAAAAATATGACTCTTCCTGACATCTATTGGCGAACAATAATACAATTTTTTGTGAACAACTACGAGTAATTGCTTTAACGACACAACAGCAGATGGCGTTGTTAAGTAACACGAAGTCAATGAGTGTTTGCTTTGAGGTTAGACTAAAATCAATTGTTTATTATCCAAAAAACACAATTAAAAAATAAAAAAAATACCGAGCAAAGCTCGGCCATCCAGGTACTATTTTTAATGTAAGTAGCTGTTGGTTCTCCTATAAATAAATAAATAAATAGATATGTTATGTTATACTTGTTCGACTAAATAGAAACGGGACTCAAATTAGTTCCGACTCAACACTCACTGCGTGAACAGCTGGCAGTGTCGGAACAAGTCGACCATCGCCGCAGCGACGATCCCGTCGACGTTGAGGATCAAGTTGGGCTTCTTGCGGGTCGTGATGGCTTCCACGTCCAGAGCGTACCGCGTCACGGGCCACGCGGGCCAGCGTGACGTCACGTACGCTTTCAGTTCGCGCACGCGCGAGTCGGGGTTGTTTATCGATTTCACTCTGGAATTCAAAATTCAAAATCGTTTATTTCAAAATAGTACATTATTTTTAATTCGGCACTAACCAACAAACTGCGCACACAAAACAAACACTTAGACATACTCAAGACAACACACGCCAACACGCACACAAATCACACTCTTAAACAACACATACTCACTGACATCACTCGCAAAGCAACCTGTCAGAAAAAGTCCTAAGCTTATTGCTTGTTTTAGTAAATGTTTGTTTGGCTTAACTAATATTACAATTAAACTTTTAACTAGTTCTAGCTTTAAATATCTGCTCTTTATTGATCCATGAAGGTATACAGAAACCTGCAACACAAGCTCTGCTTAGTGTAGGTTCTGTGGACCAACCTACTCGTTACCATAAGCCGAAAATGTACTTTAAAACTTTAATGTACATATGTACAACAAGCTACCTTCATAAAGAGTATTATTGTATCGTAGGTAATTTTTATTTTTCCTATGTATAATTGGCTTGTATCTATGCAATAAAGATTATTATTATTACTGGGTGTTGAAAAACCCGTGTCTTGGTAGTTAGTCCTTCCAATTGTCTTAATACTGAGTTCTGTACCATACTTGTATTTTACTTTGAAAAATTTATAACTCAATGAGTAATTAATTTTATAGAATTTTGTAAATTATTGGAATAATAAATTTAGTAAAAATTAAAATTATAGATTAATAGTGTTAGAAGCAAATAATTTCCGTATTGTCATAGTCAAACTTTAGACTTAGAAAATATGCAATGTGAGTGTAGTATTACAGGAACAAGTCACCTATTCTTGAATTTTAAATAATTGTTCTGTTTCAAAATAACAGAGGGTTTTGAGCCAATTCACCAAAGTTCGTTTACAATTATTTAGATTAAGTGGGTATATACATTATACATATCGATTCGGCAATAACGTTGTATAGATACGAAATAACAGCCTCGAAATGACGACGTGCCAGTGCAGTTCGTTGTTTTTCAATTTTACACACTCTATCTTTTCTTCGTTTGTTATCCTGAAACGTACTGTCAAAAACTAGAGTTTTATGTCTACGAAGAACCACTTGCAAGATAAAGAGTTGGCGCACGGAGAGCACAGAACTCTCCCTGTATAATTCGGCGGTCGGATACCTAAACGGTTTACCATACATGACCTTCAGAACATTGACGAGGGTTCAAGTTTAATGGGGTACTTGATAGTGTAGTTCAAGCAGAGATGTTTATGAAGGAAAATGTGAAGAGTCGTCTAAAGAAGGACGAGAATCACAAAACAAAAGTTGTTATATTTAAAATAAAAGTGTGATGGAGGCAAAATCCGTAATTTACAGGGTTATTTGTACCTAATCAAAAACCTCTTAAGGGTTCATTGTACTCATCAGTACGAACAACTTTTACTATAGGGCGAACTCCGAAATCGCGAAAAAAAAACAGCTGTTCCATACAAAAAGTTCAATCACATTTGACAAAATGTATGGAACAGCTGTTTTTTTTTTTCGCGATTTCAGAGTTCGCCCTATAGTAAAAGTTGTTCATATTGATGAGTACAATGAACCCTTAAGAGGTTTCTGGTAAGTTACAAATACCCATGTATAAATGGATAGCTTCATGAACATACGACGAAACAGAGTTTTTATTGAAAGTTATATGTTAAATTTAGAGAATTATTGTAATTATTATGTATAAGTATGTTAATCCAACATTTTATGTTGTCAAATGTATGTTTCAACTTTTATGTTTTATATTTTTAATTTGTAATATTTATAATTTGTAATACCATTCGTTCATAAATCACTTTTATTATCATAGTTTCTTATGCACTCATTGTTATAATAGGATATATATATATTTATTAATTTGTAACTAGTCTCTGTTAGCTTTTTTCCTTTTTTTTGTAACATCTTTATGTCGACAGAGGATCATTTTATGTATAAAAACTTTTTGGTAACAGGATTCCTCGACACAGGCTTTGTCTAGTGAGGAAACTGTTGTTAATTTACCTCATTTTCAAAAACTCCTGTTTGTTATATTACTACCAAGTTTTATAATTTATGTGTATTTTTTTTATCCATATTTGTAGTATGTATATTGCAGCTAATAAACATTTTTAATTTTTCATTTCATTTTTTCTACGATCAAAAGCGTTTCTACGATCCCTCAAAGAAACGCTTTTGAACGCTTTAGTGTCTGTGTGTGTTTGAGAGAGTTTGTGTCTTGTGACGGGCCAAGCAGACCAGCGTGACGTCTCGTACGCTTTGAGCTCAAATTTTTTTAGATCAGTGTGATTACACTGTGTTCAGGTGTGTGAGGATTTGTGTGTGTGTGTATGTCGGAGATGTGAGTGTGTTCGTGTGTACGTACGCATGTTACCTGTGTCCAATCCCCATGATGAGTTCTCCCTTGGCCCTCTTCTCGTTGACGAACTCCTGCGGGTGTTGTCCCTTGTCGTACGCCGCGCAGAAGTCAGCCGCCGCGCGGTCCAACGCACCGCCGAACCTGTCACCCTGTATGGAAATGAGGATAGTATCAATTGGATACCCACTAAATATAATCTATACTAATATTATAAGAATGATTTGTATTTTTGTATGTTTGTAACGAATAAACTCAAAAACTAAGGGACCGATTTCAAAAATTCTTTCACTTTATTTGGATACTTTTCTCTAAATAAACGCAAACAAAGTCGTGGGTTGTTACCCACAACGTGGCAACGTCGGTGGGTCGTGGTTGTGTTGATTTAGTTGTTACTAAATCATAAAATTAAGGGGGTGAGGGGAGAGTCGCAGTGCGGGGTAAGTGCAAATGAGAATTTAGGAAGTTAAGGGAAGGTTGAGAAATTTTATAACTTTGACGTTCATAAGTGTATCCTCGATACACAATTGAATAGAGACATTTTGACTTTGACTTTGAATGATAAGAGGTTTAGGGGGTGGATGGAAGGTTTAGGGGGATGATAAGAGGTTTAAGGAGGTGATAGAAGGTTTAGGGGGTAGATAGAAGGTTTAGGGGGATGATAAGAGGTTTAAGGAGGTGATAGAAGGTTTAGGGGGTAGATAGAAGGTTTAGAGGGGTGAAAGAAGGTTTAGGGGTGTGATAAGAGGTTTAGGGGGGTGATAGAAGGTGTACGGGGGATGATAGGAGGGTCAGAGGCCGCTGGCTGCGGAGGCCTGCGGAGGCCACTCACGATGGTGAGCAGGCCGCTGACGACGCTGGAGATGAGGTCCTTGCCGGCGCGCGCGGTGACCATGGTGTTGTGCGCGCCGGAGACCGCCGGCCCGTGGTCCGCCGTCACTATCAGCACCAGCTCGAAGAACCGGCACGCCCACTCGGGGAGCTCGCGCTGGAACCTGGGGGAAATATATACATGATTTTTACATTCACATAACATAACATATCGTCACGCCTTTCCCCCGATGGGGCTAGCAGAGGTGTAATTTTAACACCCACACTTCGACGGACGATATTCAGTCCCAAATGTGACAGGGAGCGAGCCTGTCGCCATACACCGGGCTCCAGTCATGTAGCAGATGACATACACTACGCACATATGTTCACATAACGAACAAATTGGTGCGTGCCGTCGGCTGGGTTCGAACCCGCTCCCTCTGGCTTGAGAGGCGGGCCTTCTCCCAACTACGCTGCCATCGCTTTTTTTTACATTCACGGTCCTGAGCAAAGCTTGAACTATGGCTGCCAGAGACTGATATACATATAACGATGATGACTGATTTACAATATCTATAAAATCAATAATTTACAATATATATATATCTTTAAATGAGCAATTCTTGTAAATATATATATAATTGGAATCTCGGAATCGGCTCCAACGATTTTCATACAATTTAGTATATAGGGGGTTTCGGGGCCGATAAATCGATCTAGCTAGGAATCATTTTTAGAAAATGTTATTTTATTCGTGTTTTATCGATAATCAACTTAAACATAAACTTGGAAGAAAAATAACAAAAAGGAGGCGTTTGTAGTCTCAACTGAAAAATATGACTCTTCCTGACATCTATTGGCGAATAATAATACTATATTAGTAATTCGTACTTAAATATAATTTCCAAAAAACACAATTAAGTAAAAAAAAAAATACCGAGCAAAGCTCGGTCATCCAGGTACTTTATAAAATATACGATGTATATTTTAAACAAGTATTTCATTATTTAGATATTAAAACCCACATATACAATAAACACAAATGTTCATCACATCAATGTTTGCCCTAGGTGGGAATCGAACCCACGTCCCCAAGCTAAGAAGGCAGGTTCACTACCAACAGAGCCACTGAAACAGTCAAGACAAATACCGAGACGTAATACATCATATTAATATTATAAACGCGAAAGAGAGTTTGTTCGTTTGTTTGTTATGCTTTTACGCCTTAACCGACCATTATGAAATTTTGCATGAACGTTGTCAGGATTACAGAAAAGGACATAAGGTACCATTCATTCAAAAAAAAACGGTTATTGTGGGACTTTGGGTGAAACTGCGGACTGTGTCCAGTCAGTAGACGTATCTGACCACAGCAGGCTGATGGTTCCTCCGACGCCCAGCCCTCTCTTATCTTACATCCCGAGAGTTTGGCTAAGGACATTTCCATGGTTCCTGTGGGACCGTGGGTGAAACTGCGGACTGTGTTCAGTCAGTAGACTCACCACAGCAAGCTGATGGTTCCTCCGACGCCCAGCCCCCTCTTATCTTACATCCCGAGAGTTTGGCTGAGGACATTTCCACGGTTCCTGTGGGACCGTGGATGAAACTGCGGACTGTGTCCAGTCAGTAGACTCACCACAGCAAGCTGATGGTTCCTCCGACGCCCAGCCCCCTCTTATCTTACATCCCGAGAGTTTGGCTGAGGACATTTCCACGGTTCCTGTGGGACCGTGGATGAAACTGCGGACTGTGTCCAGTCAATAGACTCACTACAGCAAGCTGATGGTTCCTCCGACGCCCAGCCCTCTCTTATCTTACATCCCGAGAGTTTGGCTGAGGACATTTCCACGGTTCCTGTGGGACCGTGGGTGAAACTGCGGACTGCATCCAGTCAGTAGACTTACCACAGCAAGCTGATGGTTCCTCCGACGCCCAGCGCTCTCTTATCTTACATCCCGAGAGTTTGGCTAAGGACATTCCCACGGTTCCTGTGGAACCATGGGTGAAACTGCGGACTGCATCCAGTCAGTAGACTTACCACAGCAAGCTGATGGTTCCTCCGACGCCCAGCCCCCTCTCCAGCACTTGGCTGATGGGCACGCCGCAGTAGCTCAGCTCCTGGCCGCGCTCGTCGCAGATGGTGCTGATGAAGGCCGCTGGCTTGCGGATTAGGCCTAGTTTCTGGAAGGAAAAGGGCGGTTAATGAGAGAGAGAGAGAGAGAGAGAGCGAGAGAGAGAGAGAGAGAGCGAGAGCGAGAGAGAGAGCGATTGCCATTGCAAACCGTGTATCTCTAGACGACGGACATATCCTAGGATATCATTGTACTTATTAACCGACTGCCAAAAAGAAGGAGGTTCTCAATTCGACTCTGGTTTTATTTTTTTGTATGTATGTATGTTACGCGATTATTCGCGCCTTTTGTGAATCGATTTTAATGATTCTTTTTTTGTTTGGTATACCATACCTTAGAGGTAGTCCCACTTAAATTTCATCGAAATCTGTCAAGCAGTTTTTAACATGGATAAAGAATTACAGGGCGGGAAGTTTAAAAACCGACTTCCCGCCCTGTAAATGTAAATGTATCTAAGCATAAAATTAAATAGCGTAACTACAACGCGCCAAGTTTTGAGATAAACGCGATTTTTCTAATCTATTCTCTTTTTCATTTTTGCTAATACTGCGAGGTCGCTGTACGTAGCAAACTCGATAAAAATAGATAAGTTTTAAAAGTCGTTGAAATAAAGTGTGACTTACCCTGGCCCAGTCGTAGTCCATGGGTACTTTGGGTGGTTCCACCTCTTCTTTGACGATTATCTTTCCTTCCTTCACCAGCCTCTCGTACACCTGGGAAATAAAAAAAAAACACTTTAGATCTAATAATAATAATAATCCCAATTGATGACCAACCACCAATGAAGATTACCAATATATTAAACCAATGAAGAATCCTACTAATATTATAAACGCGAAAGTTTGTAAGAATGGATGGATGGATGTTTGTTACTCTTTCACGCCAGAACGGCTGAACAGATCTGGATGAAATTTGGCACAGAGATAGATTATAGTTTAGAATAGCACATAGGATGCACTTTTCAACCGCGGGGCGCAGCTAGTATGTAATAAAATTAAAAAATAAACATTACAGAAAAATGTAAAAAATTGCTCTGACTTTTTAAATGATATATGAACCTATTTACAGTAAAAGGCGTTTTATATATAAAAAACGATTTCCACAAATTGTAGTCGCTAACGTTATGTAGATTTGTGCTAAATTTGAAGTCGCTAGCTTTCACAATTTCTGAGATAATCACACTTGTTTGCGCTGAAGGGAAAGTCGAGTGTGATTTTTGAGAATAGTGAAAATGTTGGTCGGATCTGAAAGTCAAAGTCAAAGTATTTATTGCACATTATGGTAGTTGTTGCATAATTATGTAACAATCACCATATTGATCCACCAGTTGCTGTTCTGTGAACGGTGCAGCGTGGCGGAGATATACCTTCACCCCCTGGGAGCGCCTGGAAGGTTTTCGAGCATAGGTAGTCGCGTAAGAACACACAGACTAAGGTAAAAATGTTTTCTACCACAAAACAGCTGCGCACCGCAGTTAAGTATATTTCCAACTGTTGGGATGCGATGATAGCCTAGTTGGAGGAGGCCCGCCTCTCAAGCCAGAGGGATTCAAACCCAGCCGACGGCACGCACGAATTTGTTCATTGTGTGAACATATGTGCGTATTGTATGTCATCTACTACATGACTGGAGCCCGGTGTATGGCGACAGGCTCGCCCCCTGTCACATTGGGATTGACAAACCCCCAGCGCCACCATCCACCACCATCAGCGCTGGTTAGCCACCATTAGCCAGCATTATGCTGAGTTGGAGCCGGTTTGTGGCAGGAAACCTGTTTTTCTGTCTTTATTTTTTGTTGTGATTTTTTTTTGTTTCCTGTTGCAAATAAAGTATATTCTATTCTATTCTGAATATCGTCCGGCGAAGTGCGAGTGTCGTATTTACACCTCTGCCAGCCCCTTCGGTGAAATTCGTGGCTATATGTATGTATGTATGGGATTATACGACCGGTGTGTGGTATACCTTCTTGACGCTGTCTCCCAGTCCATCGAAGGAGCTCGGTACAGTGACTCCATAGTCCGCGAGTCCTCTGTTCTTGGCGGCCGCCTTTTCAACCTGCGAGCCGGCGAGCGAACCCGCGTGACCGAACTGCACCTCTGACGTGAACATGTCTGAAGAGAAAATTGAGGTATTATTTTTTTTTAATGTAGAATAGGTCGTCGTTTGACCACCAACTCGCCTGATGTTAAGCGACGTTTTGGCCCAAGATGGAGCACGACGACCTATAAGGTACTTTCACTCTAGCCTTGAAGTTTTGCAGAGTGAAGAAGTACAAAGACGGCAGTTGAGTGAGGCGCTACAAGTGCGCTACTGCTCAGACCCGTCATCGGAACGGTTACACCGGACTACATCCCGAAACACGACTAGGTCATTTCGCGGCATGGCTTGGTCCGGTGGGTGGTAACTAGCCACGGCCGAAGCCTCCCACCAGAGTTTGCTACTCGGTTAACACTACCCGGGGACCACGTGTAGAGAATCAGAATAGAGTACACTCCTACGGACGTGGGTAGAATCAACGAAAACATACATTTTGTTTGTGCCTAGTTTAATATAAAAGAAGAAGGGGAAGGGGTCTTCTTGTGGGAAGAAGTTTGTCTGTATGTGTGTTTGTTTTAGAATCCCACGAGCAGAAATCTTACTTACACATTTTACATACACAATAATTTATTTTAAACTAGCTGACCCACTTCCTACCGCCTTACAGTCGATTCTTTAATTTTTG
Source organism: Peribatodes rhomboidaria (assembly GCA_911728515.1). Lineage (NCBI taxonomy): Eukaryota > Metazoa > Arthropoda > Insecta > Lepidoptera > Geometridae > Peribatodes > Peribatodes rhomboidaria. Next base: position 5,451,826 of record OU452192.1, on the reverse strand, counting down.
TTTGGCATTTAAAAAAGTTCTCTGCGTAAGTACCATCCTCGTACTTCAAGGCATATTTTACAAAAAGAATTCGGGAAATCGATTCAGCTGTTCCCGAGATTTGCGCTTGGCAACACATTCAGCGATTCATCTACACCAGTGGTCAGCAACCCGCGGCCCGCGGGCCACATACGGCTCTTGGCCCCCTCCTTGCGGCCCGCGAGTGTTTTGTAAATTAAAAAAAAATCGGGACATTTTGCTCACACGGTCGTCAGGCCCCAAACTAAGCAAGGCTTTTACTATAGCTGCCAGAGACATATATATTGATTTTTAGAGATCAGATAATACCTACATATATAAATAGATACCTATGGTAAAATATGTATACCTATAGTAAAATTTTTGAACAAGTGCGGCCCGTCACTTGCTTATTTTGGCACTGTGCGGCCCTTGTCTGCCAAAAGGTTGCCGACCGCTGAATTCTATACTAATATTATAAAGAGGAAAGATTTGTATGTAAGTATGTTTGCAACAAAATAACTCAAAAACTCCTAGTCCGATTTTAAAAATTCTTTCACCATTAGATAGCTACATTATTCCTGATTGACATAGGCTATAAAACGTGAGCGAAGCCGCGGGCAAAACAGCTAGTTATAAATATTTTTAAAATACATACTTGAACTAAATTTAAACACAGACACAGAACAAACACATCACATCACACGAACGTTTGCTCTAAGTGGAAATCGCTACGCGTTTCAAGTCAACTTTTCTTGTAAGAACTGCAGAGGTGTGGAACTCGTTGCCTGCGTCTGTCTTTCCACCTAAGTAAATACAATCCGGGGGTGCTTAAGAGTAAAGTGAATAGGTATCTCCTAGGCAAGCGTGTTACACCTTCGATCACGTCGACGCTTCCCATCAGGCGAGTCAGTGGTCAAACGCATGCCTAGTTTGTTGTAAAAAAAATGGAACCCACACCCCCAAGCTAACCAAAACACAGTCAGAGAGAGTACAGAGGGTACAGTCGACAAGACAGTACCTGAGCAAGTCCCGATGCACCAGGCCACCATGGGCTTCTTGATCATCCCGTCTCGTATCGCGCGACACACGTGGTACTCCTCCACTCCTCCCACCTCACCCAGGAGGACCAGCATCTTCACGTTGGGATCGGCTTCGAATCTGGACGAGGGACAATAATTGATATAATGTAATTGGTACAAACATCTTCACGTTGGGATCAGCTACGAATCTGGACGAGGGAAAATAATTGATATAGTGTAAATGGTACAAGCATCTTCACGTTGGGATCAGCTACGAATCTGGACGAGGGAAAATAATTGATATGGTGTAATTGGTACAACCATCTTCACGTTGGGATCAGCTAATCTGGACGAGGGAAAATAATGTATATAGTGTAATTGGTACAAGCATCTTCACGTTGGAATCGTCTTCGAATCTGGATGAGGGAAAATAACTGATAAAGTGTAATTGGTATAAGCATCTTCACGTTGGAATCGTCTTCGAATCTGGACGAGGGAAAAATAACATAGTCTCATTAGTACAAGCATCTTCACATTGGGATCAGCTTTGAATCTGGACGATAGAAAAAATCACACAAATATTATAAAGTCGAAAGTTTGTGAGTGTGTTATGTGTGTTACTTCTTCACGCTCAAACGGATGGACGGATTTTAATGAAATTTGGTACGAAGGTAGCTTATACCCTGGATTAACACATAGGCTTTTTTTAATAATAACGACGGGGTGTTATAAGTTTGACGTGTCTGTGTGTGTGTGTGAGGGTCTGTTGTGTGTGTGTGTGTCTGTGGCATCGTAGCTGCCGAACAGATGAACCGATTCGGATTTTGTTTTTTTTTGTTTGAAAGGTGAATTAGTCCTGAATTAGTTCTTGACAATGTTTGATGAAAATTTGTGTCGGAGATTTTTATTTTTTTTATTTTTTTCGGTTTTAACCCAGCCAACGGCACCCACAAATTTGCTCATTGTGTGAACATAATGTGATTGTATGTCATGACTGCTACATGACTGGAGCCCGGTGTATGGCGACAGGCTCGCCCCCTGTCACTTTTGGGACTAAATCCCAAATATGACAGGGGGCGAGCCTGTCGCTGGCGAAATGTGGGTGTTGTACACCTCTGCCAACCCCTTCGGGGAAATGCGTGACGATATGTTATGTTACTTCACTAACCTTAGCAGATGGTCGATGAACGTGGTGCCGGGGTACCTGTCGCCGCCTATCGCGACACCCTCCGACACCCCGTCGGCGTATTTGCACAGGATGTTGTTCAGCTCGTTGCTCATGCCGCCGGAGCGGGACACGTAAGCAACGCTGCAACGAGAGAGAGGGAGACGAATGATAAATTAATGTTCGGGACATTTTTGTGCACACGGTCACGCGACCCCATACTAAGCTAAGAATGAACTCAGACACTGATATGCATATATATTACAGTATACGCATATTTTAAATACATGCATAAATGATGATGGGCTGAGCTACCCACGTCCGTAGGAGTGTACTCTATTCTGATTCCCTACACGTGGTCCCCGGGTAGTGCTAACCGGGTAGCAAACTCTGGTGGGAGGCTTCGGCCGTGGCTAGTTACCACCCACCGGACCAAGCCATGCCGTGAAATGACCTAGTCGTGTTTCGGGATGTAGTCCGGTGTAACCGTTCCGAAGACGGGTCTGAGCAGTAGCGCACTTGTAGCGCCTCACTCAACTGCCGTCTTTGTACTTTTTCACTCTACAAAACTTCAAGGAGTGAAAGTGAAACCTTATTGGTCGTCGTGCTCCATCTTAGACCACAACGTCGCTTAACATCAGGCGAGTTGGTGGTCAAACGCCGACCTATCCTACATAAAAAAAAAACATACTTATACAAGTAACTGGTTCTAACGCATTACACTTTCTTACCCATCTAACTTCTAACGTTATAAAATTTCAAAATACGATTGTAATAATTTAATAATTCATGTGTTAATTATATTATGTGTAGTATAGTGTCCAAATGATGTAGAATTGCAAATATAGTGCAAACAACTGAAAGAGTACTAGCTACCACAACACAGGGTATCCTACCGTGGTAGCTAGGGGCTATCAAACACTGTACTACCCTTTTCGTATTTCCATAAGTTCCTGTCCATCCAAAGGTTACCTGGAAGAAATCGCTTTAGGCGATAAGGTCGCCCTTGTACTGCCGAAAAATGTATTTTAGTTTTTAAAATTTTCATGTAGTTTTTGGTGTGCAATAAAGTAATATTGTATTGTATTGTACTAAATTTTTTCGTGTCAAATAAATTTTATATTATTATTATTACAAGGTGCTGCATACATAATTGATCACGTGACTAGTTATTTTCGGTTCTTTCCCGTGGTTCACCTATTTTGTCCACCTGGTGGACCACGGGTAAACATAATTCTTCCGTGGTCCACCTTAAACTCTCGTAAATTATTTTTATTGAAATATATTGCCTATTGTCCACCTCTTTTCATTGGCTAGATTAAATCTATGCAACATTGATCCCGACAAATTAAGAAGTATACCGAATGAAATTTTTATTTAAATTCATTTATTGAAATAATTTACTTCAATTAAAATGATGATTACTTAAAACTAAAATTGCTCTCAACGTAGTTTCTCCAATGCGAAATTGATTGGAATTTCACCATTTATTAACTGTAATTGTATCCCCAGAATATCATCGTCGTTATCTATATATATTTTTCTTCTCTTCGATGTTGTCTAGAAACTTGATGTTTCTAGTTTTGTTAAACCTTTTAATAGATTTATTACCGTTGCATTTCTTTTATTTACTTCTTTATTCAATTTCGAATGATAAGACTCTGCACTATAATTGGTGCGGTGTCTTTCACCAAATACGCACAAAATTTCACTGAATTTATTAGTCAGCCAAAAACTTTCAACGTACTTTAAGAAGAGTAACATTTTTTTGCTATCACTGCTTTCAGATTTAACATACTCCAATCCTTCTTTGATGCTTTCATTGGGTATCAAAGGTAGAGCAGCAATTAATGCAGCGATCCGCTTTTCTCCTTTCGATTTTAAGCCTAACTTTTTGACCTTCTTCCAAATCGCCCTCTTCCAATGATAAAAACAACCGCGCAATGTTACATGTGGAAAAGCGCATAAAATAGCATTTATTGCGGCTTTCTCGAAATCATGATGCATTGTTTTAGGATTGAAATTTGGTAACTTTGATTTAATTAAATCGAACACAATCGAATATGATTCCTGTTTTTTGTTCGGCATCAATACGTATATCAGCGGTACAACTTTTGTAGTCGTTATAGTACTTCCGATATCTCCATGTAATATGTACAATTGTTGGAATGGTTTCGGACAACAAGAAAAAGTGGCATCACCGAAATATTCAGTAACATCAGCAATGATCTCTCTAGCTCTTTTTGAACAAAAGACAATGATTCGCGATCCTTCATAAAAATAGTTTGCCAAAATCAAGTGTGCAAATTTGATGGGAACTTCCACTTCTTCAAAATTGCTATAAATAGTTTTTTTAACTCCTAAAGATTTATTTCTTATTGTATATAAGTTGTGTTGTATGCTCGAAAACGACGGTATTTGCGTAACCATGTTCAATCCTTTACTTTCTAAAATATCAACACTATCCTTATAAAGTTGTGTTAAAGGCAAATCAGGGTTTTTGACTTTTTGACTTTAAAGATTCAATTACAGTGAAGCACGTCAACGAAAGACCAAAAAGATTGTGTGCTCAAGGGTGGACCACGGTTAAATAATAATTTCCTATGGTTCACCTTAGTTCACCTGGTGGACCACGGAAGAATATGTTTACCCGTGGTCCACCAGGTGGACAAAATAGGTGAACCACGGGAAAGAACCGGTTATTTTGTATAGACAATATTGGAGATTTGTTTTTTTTTTTTCAATTTTGAATACAAGGTGCTGTTTCCACTCAACATTTACAACGTCTCATCCACTTTCTTCCTACAGTTTTTACAATATCGTCCGACCATCAAGCTAAAGTTCTGAAAGCTATTCTTATAAGTCGAATTTTTTTTTGTCATTGTCTCTCTCATTTCAAAAGTCATAAGAGCGAAAGTGACCATGAAACATCTCACGCGTAAAGTATGGGGCCTGTTTGGGAACTAACTAACGAGTAAAAACATTTTTTGTTTCAGCCGCGGCCTTGCCGTCAAATTTTATAACCCGAGTTAATGATATTTTTCATCAATCTATTGTAGTTACTGACTTCTATTGTGTTTTTACTTGGCAATAAATATATTTTCATTTCACTCTTGGTGTTTTTTTCAGTATCACCGTTCTGCGTAACCCCGCTGTGTAACCTTGCTCACCTGCCGGGCCTGTAGAGCTTGCTCTCAATAATGTTGTCGATCATGCCGGCTGTGTTACCAATCTTGAACCCGCCAGGCCGGATTCCGCCGACTGTCGCCGGTCCGATTATGTTCACCTGACGGACAGACGGACATAATACATTTAAAATTAAGAAGTATATTTAGTTATAGTACCTAAATTATAATTATAAATTTGGGACTTTTTCACACACGGTCGCCTGACCCCAAACTAAGCAATAAATAATAAATAAATAAATTCGGGACACTTCCACACACGGTCGCCTGACCCCAAACTAAGCAAAGCTTGTACTATGGTTGCCAGATACTGATAGACATACTTAGATGTTTTTTAATACATAAATAAATACATATTAACACCCAGACATAGAACAAACACAAATGTTCATCACATAAATGTTTGCTCTAGGTGGGAATCGAACCCACGCCCCCAAGCTCAGAAGGCAGGTTCACTACCAACTGAGCCACCGAGGCAGTCAAATTAAGAAGTATATTGAGTTATAGTACCTAAATTATAATTATAAATTTGGGACTTTTTCACACACGGTCGCCTGACCCCAAACTAAGCAATGCTTGTACCATGGCTGCCAGATACTGATGTACATCTTAATATATATAAATTACGTGTCACGTTGTTTGTCCGCTGTAGGCTCCAAAGTACTTAACCGATTTCAATCAAATTTGCACACCGTGTGCAGTTCGATCTAACTTAACAGATAGGATAGCTCACATGTATATATATATATATATATAAATAATAAACGCGAACGAAGTCGCGGGGTGGCAGCTAGTAATAATATATTTTAAACACATATTTAGGTAGATATTAACACCCAGATGTAGAACAAACACAACTTTTCATCACAAAAATGATTGCCCTAGGTGGGAATCGAATTCACACCCCTACGCTTCGAAAGCAGGGTCACTACCATCTGAGCCACCGCGGCAGTAATTTTTTAATTAAGTAAGCGACGATAGCCATGTTAGAGAAGGCTTGCCTCTCAAGCCAGAGGGAGCGGGTTCAAAAATTCAAACAATTCAAATTAACCTAGAACATACAAAGTGAACTTCTAAAAAGTTTATAACAATAATAATAATGTCATTTATTTCAGATTTAAGTCCATATCAGCATTAATAAAGATTTAAAATTACACAATAAATGAGAAAAAATAAAATAAATTTACATTAAAATTCAAAGATAAATCAAATACTTATATTAAATTAAATAAAAAATACCACAAAAATTAATAATAATGCAAAATTATAAAACTAATAATAATATAATAATTATAAAACTGTAAGTAGAAATACTCACGCCTCTCGCGTCAGCCAGTTTGATGATCTTCCTCGTCATATTCTCGGGAATACCCTCGGCGATGATCACTATGGTGTTGATTTGGGGATGCTGCATCGCCTGAAATATTCAAATAATAACTATATAACGTTCCACACTCATAGCTCCCCCGTTTTCCACTAGGTTTCCCTGTTTTGTGTGTGCCATGGCACACAGACGGAAACATGGACCACTAACACCCAAATTACATTTGATCATTGGAATATCTGCCGAATTGGAAATCGAAACAGGGACCTCATGCTTATACCTGTCCATAGCTAAATTCACCAGCATAGTTCTAAATTCACCTGCCCACAGCTAAATTCCCCTGCCCGGAGCTAAATTCACCTGCCTAGAGCTAAATTTACCTGCCTAGAGCTAAATTCACCTGCCCACAGCTAAATGCACTTGCCCACAGCTAAATGCACTTGCCCACAGCTAAATTCAACTGCCCGGAGCTAAATTCATCTGCCCAGTGACCCTATTCGGAGATTTGAGATTTCTCACCTTTTTTCGTCCTTGTTGCTCTCGTTTGAAACGTCATAGGTGTGAGAATGACCAAGATAAAATCTCATCTCATCTCACGCGCAGGAATAACCCCCAGAGCTAAATTTACCAGCCCAGAGCTAAAATTACCTCCCTTGAGCTATATTTATTCTATTTATTAAGTATTTTTATTTTTAAACAATTGTTGTATTATTTTATCACTGAATTATGCAAATGCGCCTATGAAGGTGTTCATATCAGCTCCATGTATTTAGCAGTTTAATTATGAAGGTGTAATATGATCACTGTTGACGTATCTTTATAAATAAATTATTATTTACCTGCATAGAGCTGTCGTAGGCGGACCGTAGCGAGGCGAAATTGACGAGCACTGTCGCTTCCTGGTGCTTGCGCATCGCTACGTCCATATCGGAGAAAACTGCGGACAAATAAAGAACAGTTAGTGATAAGGCCGTTACTTGTGCGCACTAGTTTGTGAGACTATCCTTTTTTTAAATGTCATATGGAGAAAATTCGTTTTTAAGGCGCCGTCATAGCTTGATATTTCACCTAACGCATGGCTGCATTAATAGTTGTTTTTTGTCGCGAGTACTTTTATTAAAACCTGAGCGAAGCGAGGGTTGGAAAACTACGAGACGCCGAATAACTCTACTGCCGAGTAAAACACACAACTTTTCACCTCACTACAGCGAGGAAATTTATGTTTTTTTTTCTTCCTACAGTCGTGCTGGCCAGTGCAATTATTCTAAGGTTCGAATTATTACCCCGACGCCAAAACAACAGGGTAATAAGTTTGACGTATCTGTGTGTTTGTGTATATTTGTCTGTTGCATCGTAGATCCCGAACGGATAAACCGGTTTCGATTTTATTTATTATCTGTTTAGAAGGTGAATTAGTGGGGAGTGTTCTTAGCTTAAGAGGGCCGCGACGTTCTGAAATTTCCATACAAACGCGCTACTCAAATTTCTTGAAAACCGTTTGTCAGATTATGATGAAATTTAGCATGTACAATAAAATTAACAATATCTTCGCCCCTATGTTCTTGGTTTTTTTAAAAAACGTTCTCAAGCGTAAATAGAGTTACGAAAAATATCCGCATTTTAAGAGGTCACTTGACTGATTTATTCAATAGGTAGACAAAGCAAATCAAAAATTCCATTACATAGGGAGATTGTCTACGTCATTAGCTGTTAAATGAATCCATAATACAAGGGAAATCTTAGTCACTTAAGAATCATTACAGACGTGCAAGTCATAAAAAAAATTGAAATTGCACTTTGTCACTCTGTAGGTAAGTTTAGAGGCTCGTCTGTATCTTTACTCGCTCTCTTCACTCGTCTTCTTCTAGACGAAATGGCGATAGAATACCTTAAGCCAATGCGAAGTTAGTCTAGGTCGCCTAGGTCGAAATTAGTTAGGTCGCCGGACTCTTAACGGGGGTTTTTAATTTTTTTAATTTATTTAGTTTTATGAAAACTATTTCCACGCTAGCGGATAAAATGCACTTTTGCACTCAGGTTTCGACAAACAGAATCTTTCCGAGCTTGTCAGGTGAAATAACGATTTATCTAATAAAAATCTGCACAATCGCCGAGTAGCAACAAATTTTGTTTACCTTTCATTGCCACTCCGTATTGCTGAAAAAACCGTTTTGAAAGCTTTGACAGTTATATGGTTTCACCAGATAAAAAATGTGACGAAAACTAAGTATCCTGTGTTTATAGCTGAATTTTTAAAAATTTTGCACTTATTTGGTTCTGCCAGAATTCCCTCGAAATACGTACCGGGTATGAAGACTTCCTTGTTCCCGAAGTAGTATTTCTGCTTGTGGTCAGCCGTGAAGGGGTACACTATAGCCACGACGGACGGCTCGGGCCGCCGACTAATGTAGTCGAAATCTAGCATTCCCTGTAAATAAAACAGTTATAAGTACATATACTACAGACTGATTTAAATTTAATGGCGGCTGTGAAGTGCGCCGCAAGCAAGACTGCGTCGTCTTGCCTCTCTGTCGCACGCGTACCTTCGTTTTCGCTACTGCACAGCGTTTCGCGCCTAACTTCACAGCCGTCTCTAAGTTTGAATCGGTCTGTACTAATTTACGGATAATTCTACTAATACTATGTGGTAATGGATAATACTATGTGATAATGGCTACTTTTTTTAAAATGTAGAACTAGCTGCGCCCCGCGGTTAAAAGGAAACATTTGTGCTATTCTAGACTATAATCTATCTCTGTGCCAAATTTCATCCAGATCTGTTCAGCCGTTCTGGCGTGAACGAGTAACAAACATCCATCCATCCATTCTTACAAACTTTCGCGTTTATAATATTAAGTAGGATAGGTCGGCGTGTGACCACCAACTCGCCTGATGTTAAGCGACGTTGTGGCCCAAGATGGAGCACGACGATCTATAAGGTACTAATTCACTCTAGCCTTGAAGTTTTGTAGAGTGAAGAAGTACAAAGACGGCAATTATCAGGCAACATTTTTCAATTGCCAACTCAGCCATTATTTATTTTCAAAAATGTTGAATTGTGCGAGCGAGATAGCAATAGCGCCGGTTAAACTCTCTTAAGAGGTTTTTGACGAGTTAACTATAACCCTGTATATTACCTAGCTAGTCCAAGATTCAAGATATTTTATTTGCAACCATATTTTATTTGTCCCATAATGTACTGTATCTCACCTGTATAGCCCTGTTCTGCATGCCCCAAATGATAGCCTTGGTCTTTTCGCTGAACAGCTGCATGACGGTGGTGGAGGCTGTTCCGAGGTCCAGCTTGGTCGGGGCCTGCGAGCAGACCAGGTCCAGCAGCTTGTGGCTCAGCTGGGGGATCTCCAGCTTGGGTTTGGGCTGGAACAAAGGATTTTTATTTAATTTCAAACATTTTCAACTATTTTTTAGCACTAAAAAACACAATCACACAATTTTACTTTTTTTTTTTTTATGTATAATAGGTCGGCGTTTGACCACCAACTCGCCTGATGTTAAGCGACGTTGTGGTCTAAGATGGAGCACGACGACCTATAAGGTACTTATTCACTCTAGCCTTGAAGTTTACTAGAGTGAAGAAGTACAAAGACGGCAGTTGAGTGAGGCGCTACAAGTGCGCTACTGCTCAGACCCGTCTTCGGAACGGTTACACCGGACTACATCCCGAAACACGACTAGGTCATTTCACGGCATGGCTTGGTCCGGTGGGTGGTAACTAGCCACGGCCGAAGCCTCCCACCAGAGTTTGCTACCCGGTTAGCACTACCCGGGGACCACGTGTAGGGAATCAGAATAGAGTACACTCCTACGGACGTGGGTAGCTCAGCCCCCTATGAAACTACTATGGAAACTGACGTTGTTTTCACACATTATGATTTATAAAACGGGAATTATCCACGAACAATTTAGTCGATTTTTCCGACTATACAATACAATACAATATTGCACGCCAAAAATACAAAGTAAAACATACATAAAGAAAATATTAAACAATAAAATATCATTCGGCAGTACAAGGGCGGCCTTATCGCCTAAAGCTATATCTATAAAGACTATATATAGTTTTAACCGCATTCGGCGCTATGCGAGACGCAGTTGCGCGCGCTCGCCTTGATAAAGACCGCCGAATGCGGTTGAAACTAAGGTCGGAATAATCGACTGAATCGTACGTGAGTAATTCCTGTTTTATTTTTTCAGAGGACTGGCGGCTTAGGAAATTACTAAAGAGAAAGGTTCGAATTTTAAAAACTCTTTCCATGCTAGCGAATAAAATTCACTATGCACTCAGATTTCGAAAGATTAACAGAACTATGATAAAAAAAAACAAGGTTCAGCAAACACATAATGACGTCATCGTCTTTTATCTCTTTCGAACTTGTAAATTACTTGTTTCGATCTTGCTTAAGCATCGATTAACGTCACTACGTGTTTCTGAATGCTATACCTAGCGGAGTATATTATTATACCATGAACAGAATCTTTTCAAGTTTGTGAGGTGAAAATATTTTATTCACATCTCATACTCGGAAAGTAGTGTTGTTTTCATCTGATTATTGGGTGGAAAATGCTGCTTCCCTCCATGAGAGGGAAAAACTCATACAAATTACTTCCCACCTAAGGGCCGGAATGAACTTTAAAATAGAACTGCTGTCAGCTGTAAAGAGTTTTATTACAAAAAAAAAATGCTGCGGCCATGTGACTTTCTAAACAGCCACTGTGAACTTAGCGCAAACTTCTTTGAGCGGAATAAGCTACAATTACAATACAATTACGCGGTGAGTTCCATTTTTAAAATTTAATTAGTCGACATAAATTAGCGGGATACTAGTCTGTTATGCATCTGTGACGGAATTTAAAAAAATGGTAATAATCTTTAAATAAGATAATTTATTTCCAAAAATACGAATTATTTACATTTTCACAGTTTATACAAAAATTAAAAATCCCTGAAAATAACAAGACAATTCCCAGGTATACCTGCGGTCCCACACTAGGCTCAAGGCCCCTAACGTGGAAACCAAGAGGTCGAAAATTGACTAAATTAAAGAGGTGTCCTAGCGAATATCTACAGTTATCAAAAGTTTGAATTTGAGTTTTAGTAATTTAAGTTTAAAAGTACAATTTTCCTAAGAAGTGTGTTGAGTGTGTGTGTGTTTGTTAGTGTGTGTGTGTATGTGCGCGTGAGTTTGAAATTGTGTAAAGGAGTGTTTAAAATCAGGTACGCTCACTGCTCCGTACGAACACGGGTAATTAAGTTTTCGGTGTCTTCGTAGGACAAATTTACTAACCATTCAAGGACTGCCCTCTTCACTTTCGACGACCTTTCGTTTTTCAATGTAGGGAAAACTTTAAGAGCTGCGTTGTATAGACGTGGAAGGAGGTAGGAATAGGTACTACTTATCAATAAATAGTTTAGATGAACAACTACTTACTACTACAACAAATAGCTTAGAGATTGGCTTCTAAAACTGTCTCGTGGAGAGACCGAGGACCTTATCCATAGTATATACCGCGATTAGCATTGCAAGCAATCAAGTCACGCACGCACACACACTCACACACACACACACACACACACACATTCACTCTCACACACTTACACATTACACACCATAACTTTACACACTCACACACACATTTTTCTTATTAGTGTTAACGACGGAACACGCATAGAAACCCATTTTGTCTCGCACCCGAGCCCCAAGTTACAAGCCTCGAGCTTAGTTTGGGGCTCACCGTACAGCAGTTCCGTGTCTTTCACAGTCACTATAGTTTTGTTGTCCCATGTACTTGTACATTGTACTTTTTGTATTTAAGTTCCTGTGTAAGTGTCTTTCGTTAATTAAATTATCTTTATCTTTATCTCTTTATTTGTAACTAGTTTTATTTTCCTCATATTCGAAATGAAGGTAGAGTGTTGAACACGGGTATATGTAATCAATCCCTACTCGGACTGTAGCCGTCTAAATACCTCGGGAATTTATTCTTTCGACCCTCGGTTAACAATCAATTCTATACTCACAGCAGCCTGCGGTTTCGGTAGTTGGTGCGGTGCGTAGTCCAGCCTGTGCTCCTGGGGTATGGCCACCTGTCCTAACGCCAGCCCCACGATGGACGTCATGTTGGCCTCGGGGCCGAACACGTAGAGCGGGATGCGGAGACGGTGTCCGACCTCGCGCATTTGTCTGAGGGAGACAGAAATAAAATGCTTTAAACAAATGACGTTACTGAAATATTGTTTATCTCTGAAAAGTAACGTTGTTAAAAGAAAAACCATAAATAAATAAATTCGGGACACTTCCACACACGGTCGCCTGACCCCAAACTAAGCAAAGCTTGTACTATGGCTGCCAAAGACTGATTTACATACTTAGATATTTTTAAACACATACTTAAATAGATATTTACACCCAGACATAGATCAAACACAAATGTTCATCACATAAACAAATGACGTTACTGAAATATTGTTTATCTCTGAAAAAATAACGTTTTCAGAAGATGAACAAAAAATAGCCGACTGTATGTTGTACCCTATGTCACTTCCACTATCAGGATGATTTAAATGACACTTTACATGTCAATTCAATTCAATTGCTTTATTTGCTCGTCAATGGGTTACAATGATCTTAATTTAGGTTTGAACAGCCAATAACTACCTCACATTAGGTGTGCAAATTAATAATGCCAATAAAATGTTATAAAATTAAATGAAATGTCAAATATAAACGTATTCAAACACTTATAAAAAAAAATGAAATAATGAGAATGTTGGCAAAAAAACTTAATATTTATCGTGTTAATATGGTGTCGAAATACATTAAGCTGTTTAGGCTGTAGGGCGTGCCAAAGAAACCTCATACATACACATTTTTTTTTATTACATAATAGGCTTGCGTTTGGCCGCCAACACGCCTGATGATAAGCAGTGATGCGGCCTACGATGGAGCACGCTTGCCTAGAAGAAACCGATTCACTCGAGACTTGAAGATACCCAGATTATAAGTGTCACCCAGATTATAAGTGTCAGGGAACACGCACCCTGGCAGAGTATTCCACACTCTAGCGGTCCGTATGAGAAATGAGGAACCAAAGCGTTTCGTGCGTGTTGTTGGTATCACGACTATAAAACGTAACCCTCCCTTTTGCACAGACGGACAAAGAGGCCAGGTCAGGAGTACCCGTAACCGACGAGCATGTATGAAGGGACTCATGGAAGTAGAAGAAGCGAAAGATGTATGCCAGCATCGTAGCAAGTGGAGAGAAGTGGTCTACCCGGACGGGAAAAAGGCGTGACTATAATGTATGTAAGTATCTCTTCTTCTCTACATATGTATTTCTGTCATATATGGATCTTTTTGTCCGAATAGTATTTTCTTTCCAAAAAAACTTTTACAAAAAAAACTGATTCGACAAAAATAATTTTAATTATCGAACCTACTCACAAAACATCACGAGAATCGATTGAGGTACCTGTGGAGGACAGGCGCCGATCGCGAGGTCTCCAGCTCAGATAGCCACTACTTTTTAAGGCCCCGTATTACACGAAATCACCAAAAACAAGTATTTTGTTTGCGCCTAGTTTGATATGAAGAATTATAATGATCAGGTACAAAAAATAGAGCTGGTAGAAGAAACAACCAACTAAAGTTGAACCGAAGAACAATTTAGAAAATCATTCTCATTTTGGAAAAAAATCACAAAAAAATCTTCTTTAAAAAACGATTGGAACGTAGTTTTCTAAATTTTCAACGATTGCACCACATTTTATTCCGATTATTAAATAACCAGATTAACTCTCTAAAGTTTAACCGAGCAACTTATTCTTATTTGTGTCCTTGTTACGATTAATACCATTAAAAACGACAAAAAAATGAAATTTTACGCACCGATCTCATTTTACCATCAAATATGATAAACGATTTTCAACTCTAAATGAAGCAGCGTAAGTAAACGTGTGTGTAGATAAAAAATCGTGCTATGACGGCGCCTTAAGTTAGGTAGCAAGTTAGGATAGGATTAAACGTAATATCTTTCAAAATGAAACATACCTCAGACCCTCCTGATAGTTCGGGCCTCCGCGCCTCACGAATATAGTCACATTGTACTGGATGAGAGCGTCCTTGTACGTCTCAATGGCGGTGATGATCCCGCGGAAAGTGTCCGCTACGTTCGTGAAGTTTGCTATACCGCCACCGATAATCAGGACCTGAGAAATGATGAGAAAAACTTGTATTAACAAGTAACATTACAATACAACAACTCTTTTTTAAAAACAAAATAATTACAATAGTACTTAAATAAGGTTTAACTACGTTTTTAATGGGCGGCCTTATCGCTCAAAGCGATCTCTTCCAGGCAACCTGAATGGACAGGAACATTTATAAAAAAAATAGAGGCCTTGATAATCATAAAACATAATTTTACAAGACGTAAAAAATAATAAGATAAAAATAATTAATATATTTATATATACTTTTAATAAAAATAATAATAAATACTATTAAGTAGACGAAATAAATATACTTAATATAAATACTTTTAAAAAGTTTAAAAAATAAATGTCACTGACATACTTATAAATAAATACATAGTGCAACTTTTGTGACATACAAATCTTACTATGTTTCGAAACGGCTATTGTTTTGAAAGTGAGCCTTGACACGACTCTTAAACATTATAAAAACAAAAAGAAAAACCCGGCTGCAAAACGCTGTACCCTATGTCACTTCTACTATCAAGACGATTCAAATGACACCTCACATGTCGAAATACATTAAGCTGTTTGGGCTGGAGGGCGTGCCAAAGAAACCTCATACATACACTCGAAAAACATAACCCTCTTTGCACATACGGATAAAAAGATGCCATCCATCGTTTAATCAGCTGTGACTTTAGTTCAAAACTTACTTATTTCACCTTGATATAGCCCAAGCAACCTAGCTACCAGATCGTGTAACGAAATTCAGAATAACGCCATCTATCGGCCGATCTCCCGCAACTATAACTCAAAATGTGATTATCTTTTCGTTGAGGTGTTTCTCCCTACACATGAGGCTGAAGATAGTCTTGGCATAGTCCGCGGTCTGAGTCTCGGTGGGTGCGCCAGAGTACTCCCCGTAGTTGGCTAGTTCAGCCCCTTCACAGATTGCGTCAACAATAATTGAGAACAGCGCCATCTAACTTTCGCTCAAAACACTCACCTTGCCATTTGGATAAAATTCATTTATCTCACTTTCCCGTTGGGGTGTTTGTACCAACACATGAGCCTGAAGATAGTCGTGGCATAGTCCGCGGTCTGAGTCTCAGTGGGTGCTCGAGATTATTCCCCGTAGTTTGCTAGTTCAGCCCCTTCACAGTTTGTATCAACGAAAATTGATAACAGCGCCATCTATCGGCCGATAAGTGGCAAATTTAGCTCAAAATTAACGTTTCTCACCTTTCCGTTAGGGTGTTTCTCCCTACACATGAGGCTGAAGATAGTCTTGGCATAGTCCGCGGTCTGAGTCTCGGTGGGTGCGCCAGAGTACTCCCCGTAGTTTGCTAACTCCGCTGCTCCGCCCAGTTCGCAGATCGTGTCTGTGTAGACCACAGAAGCGCCACCGCCCGCCACCATCGTCCAAATGCGACCGGATTTGTTGAGGATCGTTAGCTGTTGGACAGAAAATTTAAGTATTAAGATATGTATGGTATTAGTAGATTATACACCGAGGGAATAAAGACACTGCGTTATCTTAGATGTGATTACTCTACTTTTCCCACTTTCTGCGAGGCAATAAAAAGGAACTGTGAAAATATGTTACACCAAACACTGTCTTTTATTTTAAAATTCGTACGGATCATGATATTAAAATACAAGGTCTAGCATTCCTGGAGCCAACACGTAATGAAATCACTCGTCATCGTCTCTTTCGAACTACTTGTCAATGACTTATTTCGGTCTTGCTTAAGCATCGATTGACGTTACTACGTATTGCTCACGTGACCATTCCATGACTCGGAATGCTATACCTATCAAAGTATATTATTATACCATGGAGCATCCCATGCTGCAGCGGTCTTTTCTTATTTTTGGTGGCCAGTTTAATTTTCGATCTTACAGTGCCCGTATGCTTAATTATCATTCAATTTTAACCTCTTTGCTCGGAAACTCTCTTGAGGTTTTCATACAACTTTCTCTCCCTAGGGAGGCAATACCTTGCTTTAAGTTGAGACTACGTAATATGTAATTGGTAATTGTCGAGCAGGTGGTGTGAAATAAATATTATGGACTGGCTGCGTCCGGCGGTGCTACTACATATCGCCACGCGCAACGCCTTTTCCCCGAAGGGGCTGGCAGAGATGTATTCAACACCCACACTTCGCCGTACGATATTCAGTCCCAAATGTTATTAGCCGGTAAAAATTAGCCTAAGTATCAAACTCAAAGTAATATCGTCTCGTCCAAACGGCGGCGGGAAAGCGATATCTCCCCAGTTCTTGGCGCAAATAAACTCGCCGGTCTGATCCAGTTAGATTCTTTTACTATGGTCTATGAGTGACACTTTGTGGAGCCAATATAAGTTTAAAAAATGTGTAATTTTTTTTCCACCGTTTTTACCTCTTTCTATTACCCGCCCCCTTTAACCTTGTTCCCTTAATATTGTCCCCCATTTTTAAATTTCACCAGTTTTAATTTTATTCCCATTTGCTCCTTTTTAACATACCTTAAAATGTGAAATTTTGTTTTCCGCCTTTTCACCCCTTCCCGCCCCCTTTAACCTTGTTTTCTTATTTTTTTTCCCATCTGCCCCCGTCAACATACCTTAAGTCAGCTATATTTATTTTTCCCATCTGCCCCCTTCAACATACCTTAAGACTAGCCCCGCTCTTCGCGTCCAAATCAGCTATATGCGCCTCCTCCGGATACGCGTCTCGTCCAAACGGCGGCGGGAAAGCGATATCTCCCCAGTTCTTGGCGCATATGAACTCGGCGGTCTGATCCAGTTTCGCGGCCAAGTCGAGGAGGTAGATCCTCTCGTTCGTTACGACGATGGGGTTGATTTCCATGTACGTGAAGTAGAGGTCGATGTACACGCGGTAGAGGGAGAGGATGAATGTTGTCAGTATTCTGTGGGAGAGAGAAAGAACGCTATGAGAAATTGAACGAGCGAAAGAGAGGTTTCAAAGACTACTGGGAAAAACTGGCATTTGTTTATCAGACGAAAACTCGAGTTTAATGAAATTTTGTAGGCAAGTAGTTCGTGCAAATACAATTTTTAAATACAACGTGTTGATTTTGGGTGTAGTAATGCTAAAGGGTGTTATTCTACCCACTTTTATAACGTAAGTTTTTAAAATTCGAGTCTCCATACAAAATAACTAGTCACGTGATCAATTTTGTATAAAGACTTTAATAATTTTTTTCTCGAATTTTGCAAACTGATATTCTTTCTACCTGTCAAAGTTGTTCACTTTGACAGGTAGAACATCACTCTTAAGTATTACTACACGCAAAACCAGCACCCTGTATGAATACGAGCAAAATTGGTCTATCGTGATTGATAAAAGCGATGACAGCCTAGCTGGAGAAGGCCTGCCTCTCAAGCCGGGAGCGGGTTGGAACCAAGTCGAAGGCACGCACCAATTTGTTCATTGTGTGAACATTTGTGCGTATTGTATGTCATCTGCTACATGACTGGAGCCCGGTGTATGGCGACAGGCTCACATTTGGAACTGAATATCGTCCGGTGAAGTGTGGGTGTTGTATTACACCTCTGCCAGCCCCTTCGAGGGAAAGGCGTGACGATTTGTTATGATTGATACATACCTCCTAGTGGTGGCACTTTTGATGTTTTTCAGTAGAGTCCTGTCTACATCTTCGCCAGTAGGGTATGTGTCTACGGGAATCTGAAGAATAAAAAAAACATTTTCGATGACATCAAATAATTATTTAATTCATTTTTTAACCCCCGACACAAAAGCGACGGGGTGTCGCTTGTGGTGGTCGCTTGGGGTGTGTGTAAGTTTGACGTTTGTGTGTGCATGTTTGTGTGTGTGTGTGTGTGTGTGTGTGTGTGTGTGTGTGTGTGTGTGTGTGTGTGTGTGTGTGTGTGTGGCATCATAGCACCCGAACGGACGAACCAATTTTTTTTTTTTTGTTTTAAAGGTAATTATTAGTCGGGAGTGTTCTTAGCTTCTCGTTTGATAAAAATCGGTGTTGGTGTTGATGAAATTCGGTGTCGGTGAATGGTGTCCGGGGTTTATAAAGTTTTTAATTTATACTTGTAATCATTCATTTACAAATCAAATCATTGATTAATTTTACGCATTTTTAATAATATACGTAATATAGGTTCTACATTATAAAGTTCCGCTGAAATTTGATTTGGATCCAAGAATGACAAGTTAATATCAGAGTACATCTAAGTAGAGTCTGTGAGAGGTGTCTGACTGTCTGTAGATAGTGGTGAATGGTGATGTAGAAAATGGTGATGGAGGAAGGCGGTGGTGAAGACAGTAGCTGGGGTTGTCTATAAAATGGTGATAGTGAATGGTCCAGGGTAGTTACCTCGACCCTAAGCGCAACAGCGTCCACGTCTCCAACATCCACTCCCCTCTGGTAGTGGAGCAGGATGGTGATGGTGGTTCTGAGGTGACGGTGATGATGTTGAAATTGGCGATGTAGGTAGGTGGTGGTGATGCCAGTAGGTAGGGGTGTCTCAAGGTGTTAGTGAAAAATGCTGCTGAAAGGTGGTGATTGTGATGATGCAGGGTAGTTACCTCAAGCTTAAGCGCAACAGCGTCCACGTTTTCAACATCCCGTCCCCTGTGGTAGTGGAACAGGATGGTGATGGTGGGGATAGTAGATGGCGTGGTGTGGTGTGGTGATGCTGGAAAGTGGTGCTGAAGACAGTAGGTGGGGAGTCTAAAGAATGGTGATAGTGAATGGTGCAGGTGGAAGTTGGTGTTTGCGCTGACGATGGATGTTGGAGATGGTAGTGTATGGAGAATGGTGATGGTTAAGACAGTAGGTAGGGGTGTTCTGTTCAAATAAGGATGTTAGTGAATGGTAGTGGTGCTGGTAAGATGATGATGCAGCAGGGTTCCTAGTTACCTCGAGCCTGAGTGCGACCGCGTCCACGTCTCCAACGTCCACTCCTCCCTGGTGGTGGAACAGGATGGTGTCGGAGCGCCGCCCGGACTGGATGCACAGGTACATTTCCTCGTTCTGGAAGAAGAATGATACAGGTAAGTCAAGGAGAGATTTTTCAGTATCTAATCCATGGTAAAACGGCAATGTTAGTACGGTCTAGTTTAATAAGAACGTTAAATGTTATTTGGGGGTTTTAAATTTAATGATTAACAATGATTACGTCATGCCACTTCTTAGCGGTATTAAATTATTTGGATGAACTTGGAACTCCATTGAAAGAAATAGCAGCCGATTTTGTTTGAGAGCCTTTATTCCTATTCGCGTTCAGAGCGACATTCAACGGGCGTCAGCATGTGAATAGGCTGCTTATGGTCGCGTTCGCGCTCTTGCTCGTGAATGTCGCCGATCGGGCCGACTGTCACACGCGCTCGGTCGCTCGCGGAGAGCTTACAATGGCTTGCACTACTGGCGCGCCCTAGTGCGTGTGAACAGTTTGCTTGGAGCGCCGCATGCGCCAAGGCTGCATGCCCGGCTGCTTCCTGGGCTGCACGCCGCGCGTCTGAACACAGCATTAAGGTGGCAACTTTTGAGCGATACCGTTTGGTTTCCCAAATTTATTTCAGTCATATTATTTCATAGGGTTCACATACAACAAATTTTTGCACTTCTTGCCGCTGTTATTTTACTAGATTTTACTATAAATGACTTACGAAAGTCTTATTACTGTCTTATTATTGTTGTGACCTTTGATTCACAATAACAATAAGACAAAACCAAGCGACAGTCAGCAAGATACGAAACCAGGACCTCCAGATCGCCAATCCATAGCTCCACGACTGAGCCACGTCCGCTCCCACTCCACCCTTCTAAAATAAGCATGACTTACCGCGTCATGCTTCACAAATGGCTCGACGACGAAATGCCTGAGCTTGCCAACAGCGGCGCCGACTTGCTGCTCCTTGCCCATGTGTTCGGAGAGCCACCGCCGCACCTCGGCCGCTGTCTTGTTCACTCCGACCAGACCGAGCTTGCCTCGCCTCTTGATCAGCTGGTCGGGTTTTACTACTAATTGCTGGAAAGAAAGAAAAACTATTTAGATTAACTCGTCTTTAGGTATTTACGTGACTCTAGGGTGCGCGAGAAACGTTTTTCACAAATGCAAATCGAGCGCGCGTGTTTTGGAATTCTTGCAATTTTTATTTATTATAGGCAGACTAGGCATACTACGCATACTAGGCATACTACTAGGCATACTACTACGACAGACTCGCCTGATGGAAAGCGACGACGTGATCGAAGGTGTAACGCGCTTGCCTAGGAGATACCTATTCACTTTTATCTTGAACATCCTTGGATTATACTTGGGTGAAAAGATAGACGCAGGCAACGTGTTCCACACCCCTGCAGTTCTTATAAGAGAAGTGGAATTTGACACGCTTAATGCGCTTAGACGGATTTTCCACCATGAAAGGCTGTCTCTGATTGGTGAGCGGTACAATTGTATTAGAACGGTGATGGCTAGATAAGGTCGAACGACGAATGGAACAATCACCTCACTCATATGGAAGGATTCCTAAAAGCCTGCGAGACCTTACCTCTTTGCAAAGCCATGGGTTCTTCCCAATTTCGTCCTCCCAAACGGTGCTCTGCTCGAATGTGGCGAAACGGCACGGCACCAGCGCTGTGCCTGGCGCTATGTGCCTGAAAAGAAAAAAAAATTAAGTAACGCTTCATGTGCAATAGCTCTCTTTTATTCTATTTGAACCGCTCAAGAGTTCGGCGACCACTTTAGACTAACTTCGCATTGGCTTAAGGTTTTCCATAGCCATTTCGTCTAAAAGAAGATGACGAGCGAAGAGAGCAAGTAAAGATACTGTGACGAGCCTTTAAAGTTACCTACAGAGTGACTAAGTGCAATTTAATTTTTTTTATGACTTTCGCACTTCTTTAATCATTCTTAAATAACTAAGAATTTCCCTTGTATTATGGATTCGTTTGAAAGTTAATGATGTAGACAACCTCCCTATGTAAAGGGATTTTTGATTTGATTTGTGTATCTATTGAATAAATCAGTCAAAAGTGACCTTTTACAAATTCGGATATTTTTCATAGCTCTATTTTCTCTTGAGGACGTTTTTTATAAAACCAAGAACATAGGGGGGGGGGGGGGGGGGGAGATATTGTTAATTTAATTGTACATGCAAAATTTCATCATAATCTTTCAAATGGTTTCCAGAAATTGGCCAAGCGCGTTTGTATGGAAATTTCAGAGCGTCGTCGCGGGACTCTTAAGGTGATACGTCTCGCTCATGGCGAAGCGAGAAATTTAAATTTTAAACAGTTTTATTTTTGTTTTGGAGCTAGACTGAGTAACTATTGTACGTGATAATGGAATTTGCGGTTATTTTAGACTATTCTTCTCGACTTTACACATTTGGCAAATATGTATGCACCTGATTACTCATGTAAGCAAGGCTCGTAAGTTTGTCGGTTAATTTGTTTATTTGGCTATCTGCTGCATTACTGTTCAATATCTCTACAAAATATCGTAAGGTTAATTTAGAAAGAAAGAAAGATACATTTATTTCGACACATAAAACACTACAAAGACGGTGACTATACTTAAGAGTCCTGCTACCACTTTAGACTAACTTCGCATTGGCTTAAGGTTTTCTATTGCCATTTCGTCTAGAAGAAGACGTTTTTAAAAAAAAAACCAAGAATATAGGGGCGGAGATATGGTTCATTTAATTGTACATGCTAAATTTCATCATAATCTCATAAATGGTTTTCAAGAAATTTGACAAGCTCGTTTGTACGGAAATTTCAGAGCGTCGCGGAACCCTTAATACCAATACACAAACTAAAGAAAACAGTGCTATCACAGTAGAGTCCAGTGCGTCAAAAAGGTCAATGCTCAGCTATAATGCTGAAAAAATATTCTCAGCGCTGATTTTCAGCATTATTACTAAACTAGCAGCGTCACATGGCTTTACCTGCGTTTAAAAAAGTAACCTATGTCCATCCAGGGTTTAAGCTATTTCCGTACCAAATTTCATCAGAATCCGTCCATACGTTTGAGCGTGAAGGAGTAACAAATATACACACTAACAAACTTTCGCCTTTATAATTTTAGTAGTGTGATGATTCATCATACTACTAAAATTAATACATACATACATTATAGTCACGCCTGTTTCTCATAGCGGTAGGCAGAGACCACTTCTCTCCACTTGCTACGACTCTGGCATACATCTTTCGCTTCTTCTACTTCCATGAGTCTTTTCATACACGCTCGTCGGTTACGTGGCCTTTCTTTAAAACGTCTTCGACTTGGTCAAGATTACGTTCGCCTTTCTTTTTCCGTCGTGGAATGCCTTTACACATCCCCGTTACGCCCCAGGAAAGGCGGAGCGGGGTATGTCGGACTCGGTGCCAGAAGGGCACCCATACCGACTAAACCCCCACGGGGTCCCTCGTCGCCGGCAAAAGATACGTTCGCCTAGGTCGACCCTTACCAACTTGGCCGTTCACACTCGCCTTGTAGATCTGTTTCGTCAATCTCCTTTCATCCATTCTCTCAATGTGTCCAAATCATCTAAGCATTCCTTTTTCAATCCTTAACACTACATCACTTTCACCCCACTACGTTTTCTAAAAATTAAAAATAATGAATTTAGCTACGGTCTGGCGCCATAAACAAAAAAAAAAACTGTTTGAAAATTAAATTTCTCGCCAAGAGCGAAACGTTGAGCCTTAACACACACCAAAGTCACCAACCCACAACACCAAAGACACACCAAAGTCGCCAACCCGCCGAGAGAACGTATTTAGTCTGATTACATCCTACTAATATTATAAACGCGAAAGTTTGTAAGAATGAATGGATGGATGTTTGTTACTCTTTCACGCCAGAACGGCTGAACAGATCTGGATGAAATTTGGCACAGAGATAGATTATAGTCTAGAATAGCACATAGGATACTTTTTAACCGCGGGTGAAACCGCGGGGCTCAGCTAGTTTGAAATAAGACCGCCAACTTTAAGAATAGCCGCCTACATCATATAACATATCGTCACGCCTTTCCCCCCGAGAGGGCTGGCAGAGGTGTAATACAACACCCACACTTCGCCCGACGATATTCAGTCCCAAATGTGACAGGGGCGAGCCTGTCGCCATACACCGGGCTCCAGTCATATAGCAGATAATATACAATACGCACATATGCTCACAATGAACAAATTGGTGCGTGCCGTCGGCTGGGTTCGAACCCGCTCCCTCTGGCTTGAGAGGCAGGCCTTCTCCAACTAGGCTGTCTGTTGACAGCCTAGTTCCGACATCATATCGGCGACTAATAGTGTGTAGGTTCTCTGAACGAGTCCTAGCTCGCACGGTAAAAGGACGTGGAGTATAGGGAGTGAAGTAGGAGCGGGTGGCAAGAGGCCTTTTGCCTACATGAACAATTGTTACCAATACCCAGAATTAACAGATATTTAAATCCACGATTCCAACGTCATTCAGAAATCCCTTAAAAAGCCGACATTATACCACCGGATGCTTTGTTGGTCAGTTTTAAGAATATTTGTATTTTTCAGGGTACAATAATGACGTATAGTGAATATTTAATACATTAAGACAAGAATCCGGAAAACCCCTCTTGCGGTTTCTTGGTCAAACGGATATTTCATACGAATTACTATTAAGGCGCCTTAAGAGCGTTTAACGGGCATTATTGCTCTCTCGCTTGCACAATTCAGCGTTTTTAATAATTTATTTATTTATTTGCCAGTACTGTATAGTGCTTAGACTAATTACAAGTACAAAGACTCTGTAAGGGCGCTGCAAAATAGGTTTAGAAAGAAAGAAAGAAAGAAAAAAAGTTTATTTGTGACCTTTTGAAATTAAACACATTATGGGAATTTAACAATTTACAAGGTCACAAAACGGCCCCAACTCAGCATAATGCCGGCTGTTAACCGGCGCTAGTCTTCCGTTGGAACCGCTTGGTGTTGTCACGGTACAAGCACATACACAGTACACACTACAAAATGATAATATAAAATACACAAAGATAATAACAAAAACTATCAATAAACTACAACAATAATAATAATAACACAAAAATAAACTACAAAAATTCAAATGGACACTAAAGGTAAGTACATACTCGTATGTATAATTTGCAAAAATTATTGCGATTAGCTAGTTAGTTTAAGTATTTATAATCTAACAAATAGTATAACAATAAAATAAAATAATATAATAAAACAATAGTTGGTGTGCGTCTCTTAGACGGAGACATCGAACATCTAAGCTAAATATAACGGTTATCAGAGAGCATTTTTCAATTGCAAGCCCAGTAATTTTCTTATTATTAAAAGCGATGGCAGCCTAGTTGGGAGAGGGTCCGCCTCTCAAGCCAGAGGGAGCGGGTTCGAACCCAGCCAACGGCACGCACCAATTTGTTCATTGTGTGAACATATGTGCGTATTGTATGTCATCTGCTACATGACAGGAGCCCGGTGTATGGCGACGAGCTGTCACATTTGGGACTGAATATCGTCCGGCGAGATGTGGGTGGAAGGCTTCCTCGGGGGAAAGGCGTGACGATATGTATGTATGTTATGTTATGTTAAAAACGCTAAATTGTGCGAGCGAGACAGCAACAACGCCCGTTAAACGCTCTTAAGAGGGCCGCGACGTTCTGAAATTTCCATACAAACGCGCTACTAAAATTTCTTGAAAACCGTTTGTCAGATTATGATGAAATTTAGCATGTACAATTAAATTAACAAAATCTTCGCCCCTATGTTCTTGTTTTTGTTTAAAAACGTTCTCAAGCTAAAATAGAGCTATGAAAAATATCCGCATTTTAAGGGGTCACTTTTGACTGATTTATTCAATAGATGGACAAAGCAAATCAAAAATTCCATTACATAGGGAGGTTGTCTACATCATTAGCTGTTAAATGAATCAATAATACAAAGGAAATTCTTAGTTACTTAAGAATGATTACAGTAGTGCAAAGGTCATAAAAAAAATTAAAATTGCACTTTGTCACTCTGTAGGCAAGTTTAGAGGCTCGTCAGTATCATTACTCGCTCTCTTCACTCGTCTTCTTATTCTAGACGAAATGGCGATAGAATACCTTAAGCCAATGCGAAGTTAGTCTAGTTCGCCTAGGTCGAAATTAGTTAGGTCGCCGGAATCTTAAGCTAATAAGAAATTAACCGACACTAAAAAAACAGTGGCCGCTATGATCGACCGAGCGAGCGTTAGCGAGCGTCAACGAATAATATCAATAAAAAAAATTGAAAAACCCCCGACACCGATTTACACCAGACATAGCTAAGAACACTCCCGAGTAATTCACCTTTCAAACAAAAAAAAACAATCAATATCGGTTCATCTGTTCACGGACACACACACACACACACACACGTCGTTTTCGCGTCGTGGGTTAAAAAGAAGCAAAAGCTTGAAAACAGTCAATTGCCATTTAGTTTATTGTTTATTAGACATTTCGGTCCGAAGTAATTAGACTGACTTTTGGTCATTTGTCAGTAAACTGACTTTTGGTCATATGTCAGTAAACTAACTTGTGGCCAAATGTCAGTAAACTGACTTTTGGTCATATGTCAGTCTAATGACTTCGAGACCGAAATGTCTACTAAACATTAAACAAACTTTTAGTGACTTATACTGACTTTTACTGACTTTTAGCCATATGTCAGTTCAGTTGATCGTTTTCTATCTTCCGCACGGTGTTACAAACAATTTTGAACTCTGTTACCTGTTGATAAGGTCCTTGCCGGACGCTTCGTATATGGCTTTGGACGACATGTTTGTGTATAGCTGATTTTAACTGCCTCTATTCACGTCATATGGCTGGAGGGTTTTATCTGTAACAAGGAAAAATAAATTAAGCTTAGTTTTTACTATGGATTTTTTAAAATCTATTTTAATAGGTGTAATACAACACCTAACGATGATAGTCTGGTTGGGAGCGGGTTCAAATCCAGCCGACGGCACGCACCATTTGTTCATTGTGTGAACATATCATATGTCCGACTATGTCAGGAGCCGACGTGCACAAGTTTGTGCAGAACCGACTGGGAGTAGAGGCGCCGGTGGTAGCGATGCAGCGCCTGGAGTCAACTGTACGTGAGACTTATTTCAAGTCTTACTTACTACGGGTTCCAGCGAAACACAAGGCAGCTCTACTCTCGCCTGAGTTCTGGCCAAAAGGGCTAGTGTTCCGGCGCTACTGGGAGGCCGCACAGGGAGCAAAAGCCCAGAAGATTTAGTTAATTTTATTGATGTTATTTAATGTACTTATGTTAGTCTGTAAGGTATTTATTTTCTATGGGCCTCTGTAACTTGCATTGTATGCAAGTTATATTGCCTGAAATAAATGGATTATTATTATTATTATTATATGTGCGTATTTTTGTTAAACTTGTTTTAACTATTTGAGGAAGAATTTAGGCAGTTGTTATATTTAGTACAAGTGACCATTAAATGTATTAAGTAAATTGCAATTGTACATTTTTATATACGTCAAAAAATTAAGGAAAACCACAGAAAAAAAACGAACGCTAATGAATAACTTTTCTGTCATAATGATTCTTACGTCAAAAAAAGCAAAAATCACATCGTAAACAAAAGGCGCGCGAGGTCTTAGCGAGCCTATGCAGTAATTTGCCAGCTGAGAGCCGGCCCCTGATTGGCTGGACGCGCATGGCACGGTGTGGCGTGATCGGCTCTCTTTAGCGCGAAAACCTGACGTTGGCGCTGTTTATTTTTTTTTGGCTATTGGTTTTGGATATAGGATCATAGTGACTATTGTATAATCTGTTAGATTTTTTAAGTTTTTTTTTCTCGTTTTTTATTCTATGGATTTTGATAATAGAAACGTAGTAAGTACCTATTATGTTATCTGTTGTTTGAGTGTCTTGGCGAGTCATAAAATATTTTTTTGTTTTTTTGCTACTTTTAGGTTTTTTTTTTTTTCATTTATGTTATCTACCGAGATGTGACACTTTTTTTTTATTTACTAAGTTCTTTTTAATTCTCATTTGAATATTAACTAAATATTAAAATTAAATAAATTCCAATAAAAAAAAACCCCGATCTTTAACTACTTAAATACTTTATGTTAATAATATTAAGTACATCTAAGTCAGTAAAATAAGTCATAATTATATCTTACAAGCTGCGCCCCGCGGTTTCACCCGCGGTTAAAAAGTATCCGATGTGGTATTCTGGACTGTGCCAAATTTCATCCATATCTGTTCAGCCGTTCTGGCGTGAAAGAGTAACAAACATTCATCCATCCATACATCCAAACTTTCGTGTTTATAATATTAGTAGGATAGGAAGTAGGATGAGAAACGTGGATTTAGTCGAGTTCAAACACCAGCTTATCGATCAATAAAGTTCTTTGCAGCTGTGTAGGTTTATGGTGATTCAACATTCTTACATAACTAAAAATGCAATGAAAACATATTATATTGTCATAGCTGTCAGCGTGGCGCGATGACCCGTGACTCATGTTAAATATAGGTAGGTGTCTTATCAACGAAATATGGTTGCTATTAGTCTGCTGTATTCTCTGATAACGTTTTATGAATGAGTACTGCACAACATAATTATAATGTCTTTGACTGCCTCGGTGGCTCAGTTGATAGTTAACCTGCCTTCTGAGAGTGGAGGCGTGGGTTCGATTCCCTCCTAGGGCTAACATTCATGTGATGAACTTTGTGTTGGTTCTATGTCTGGGTGTTAATATCTATTTAAGTATGGCATGGCAGCCTAGTTGGGAGAAGGTCCGCCTCTCAAGCCAGAGGGAGCGGGTTCGAACCCAGCCGACGGCACGCACCAATTTGTTCATTGTGGGAACATATGTGCGTATTGTCGTCGTGCGTATAGTATCTGCTACATGACTGGAGCCCGGTGTATGGCGGCATGCTCGACTCCTGTCACATTTGGGACTGAATATCGTCCGGCGAAATGTTGGTGTTGCCACCTCTGCCAGCCCCCTCGGGGTGTTTAGTCTGATTACATTTGAAATAAGACCGCCAACTTTAAGAATGATAGCCGCCGACATCATATAACATATTGTCACGCTTTCCCCGAAGGGGCTGGCAGAGCTGTATTACAACACCCACACTTCGCCGGGCGATATTCAGTCCCAAATGTGACAGGGGCGAGTATCAGGTACGTAGCAGATGACATTAAATACGCACTTGACTTTTTTTTTTAGTTGTAATGAACAAATTGGTGCGTGCCTTCGGCTGGAATCGAGCTCGCTCCCTCAGGCTTGAGAGGCGAAATTGACATTATTGCAAAATTAATATAATTTGTGTAAAAATACTAACAATAATAAATAAATAAATTCGGGACACTTCCACACACGGTCACCTGACCCCAAACTAAGCAAAGCTTGTACTATGGCTGCCAGAGACTGATATACATACTTAGATATTTTTAAATACATACATATTAACACCCAGACATAGAACAAACACAAATGTTCATCACATTAATGTTTGCTCTAGGTGGGAATCGAACCCACGCCCCCAAGCTCAGAAGGTAGGTTCACTACCAACTCGGCCACCGAGGCAGTCAATCGTCGACAATGGTCGTTTTTCCACTTGCCGGCACAGAAATATTGTTTTAACGACCACCACTGGTGGCTGTTTTGGTGGTCGTTGGGAATAAGCCCTAAAATTGGATAGTGTTATAGCTGTTATTAGACAATTAGCAATCAATTTTTTTTAATCGCACGGGCTTAGCCACGTTAAGAGTCCGGCGACCACTTTAGACTAACTTCGCATTGGCTTAAGTTTTCCATAACCATTTCGTCTAGAAGAAGATGACGAGCGAAGAGAGCAAGTAAAGATACTGACGAGCCTTTAAAGTTACCTACAGAGTGACAAACTGGATTTTATTTTATGACTTTTGCACTTTTCTAATCATTCTTAAATAACTAAGAATGTCCCTTGTATTATGGATTCATTTAAAAGCTAATGATGTAGACAACCTCCCTATGTAAAGGGATTTTTAATTTGCTTTGTCGATCTATTGAATAAATCAGTCAAAAGTGACCACTTACAAATGCGAATATTTCTCATAGCTCTATTTTCGCTTGAGAACGTTTTTTTAAAAAAAACCAAAGAACATAGGAACGAAGATATTGTTAATTTAATTGTACATGTTAAATTTCATCATAATCTGACAAATGGTTATCAAAGAAATGTGAGAAGCGCGTTTGTATGGAAATTTCAGAGCGTCGCGGCCCTCTTAAGTTAGCATACTGAAAATTGCATAGTGTAACTTTTTACCTTTGCTTATGTGACCTTTGCCGTAAAAGCTATTTTTTGATAATTCATTAAAAAAAATACCTATTTCATTGATAAACATCTGAGAACCACGCGTAAAATAATGATTACTGTCATTATACCGTATCTTTCTGTTGTTACCTGGTGGAATTATGATAATGCAAAGATAATAGGATTAAATCTCAGTCTGTCACTAAATGATATTTAATCTGTGAACGCGTTGGTTGCGCTCTTCTGTTAGCAACACATACAAAAAATGCAGTCTGTGCTCTGCTGTGTGACGTTTTCCGAGCGAACTGTCAAAGGAATGTCAGTGGGGGAGCGCCTGAGTCGCCCGCCCCGCCAACCGGCACTTTTGGCTGGACCACGGAAGAGGACGAACGTCGTATTTGGTGCCTTTCTGTCGTATTGATCTTGGTGTCCATTCGATTCATACTAAAATTACCCACATAATGAAGGTACATGGTTTGGATTATTACAAGTATAGTAGTTTACATTTACATTAAGGTGGTTTTGAATACCGTCCCTTCAGAATTAGTTTACACTTCCAAGCGTTATTTTGCGAGTATATAGGAAACTAGCTGTTACCCGCGAATTCGTTCGCGTTCAGAAATTTCGCTTGAGAACGTTTTAAAAAAAAACCAAGAACATAGGGGCGGAGATATTGTTAATTTAATTGTACATGCTAAATTTCATCATAATCTGACAAATGGTTTTCAAGAAATTTGAGAAGCGGGTTTGTATGGAAATTTCAGAACGTCGCGGCCCTCTTAACTACTCAATCAATCATCATAAAATCAAGGGTACAGAAAAGGACATAGGGTACCGTTCATTCGAACAAAAATAACGGTTTCTGTGGGACCGCGGGTGAAACCGCGGGGCGCCACTAGTCATTTACTTACTAATATTATAAAATCGAAAGTTACTCTGTCTGTGTGTTCACGCTTAAACGGCTGAAGAGATCTTGGTGAAATTTGATAATTAGTTCCAGTAAATTACGAGGAATTTTTGGATACTATTTTCTGAATAAACGCAAACGAAGTTGTGGGCAACAGCTAGTATAATAATAATATAAGTAGCTTCCGTGACAACTGTTAAGACCAATTTAAAGTAATGCTTGTTTTAATGTTTCTTTGTACTTACTACATTTTTACACAATTGATCCAGTTTTGGTCAATGTAAGAACATAAATAATTATTTTTGAGCTCAATTAAAAGTACAGTAGACCAGTTTCACTTTCTCCGTCTTTCACTCGACTTTCATGCGCACACGCAACTAGGACGCCCCTTTCATTTCGCTTGGAAACAAACGAGACGGCATCATCGTTACGTCAATCTGTAACTTACATCATTTACGGTTACAATAGTTGATGACTCGAGCACGACACGTACTCGTCATTAGTGCATCTGGGCCTCAAGTCTGCTATTACAATTGATTAAAAAAAATTATGGAAACTGACTTGGACACACATAATCCAACTAATATTATAAACGTGAAAGTTTGTATGTATGGATGGATGGATGGATGAATGGATGTTTGTTACTCTTTCACGCCAGAACGGATGAACAGATTTGAATGAAATTTGGCACAGAGATAGATTATAGTCTAGAATAGCACATAGGATACTTTTTAACCGCGAGTGAAACAAATAAAGTGTAAAAAATAAATACATACTTATGTATTAGTTTTATTTTTTATTTTTGTTTATTTTTACACAGCCATGTCCCATATTCTTTCATACGTATCCTCTCCATCCTAAGGTTGCCTGGAAGAGATCGCTCTTAGTAATGAGGCCGCCAGTTGTTACACTACCGTTTAAGTTTTTTCTGCTCTTTTGCTTTGGTATTTCTGGTGTGAACAATAAAGTGTTTATCAATCAATCAATCTACATACATACACCCGAAAAACATAACCCTCCTTCTTGCGCAGTCGGGCAAAATTGGAGCAATTGAACGGTTGAACCTGATACTACCGCTTCGCTATCAGATACGACCTTGATCTTGATTGGTGTTACCGTTTTCCTGTCACAACGACCTTTCAAGGTTAGAACGAGGCGGACGTGTAATGTGTATTGCATTTATTATACTCTATAGGATTCAGAAACACGTAGTGACGTCAATCGATGCTTCAGCAAGACCGAAATACGTCATTTACAACTAGTTCGAAAGAGACAGACGACGATGACGTCATTATGTGTTTGCTGAGTGCTAGACCTGGTTTTTTTGGATCATGGTTATACGTATTTGAAGACAAGTAACATTATTAAAAGAAAAACCCGGCTTCATAATGTTGTACCTGTACTTTTTGTCACTTCCACTATCAAGACGATTCAAATGACACCTCACATGTCGAAATACATCAAGCTGTTTGAGCCTGTGGGCCGTGTCAAAGAAACCTCATAAATACATACCCACATACATACATAAAAACTCTAAATACATAACCCTCCTTGCACAGTCAGGTAATAACACATTGCCCCCTACAAATAACCAACCACCAAGACCAAGAGAGCGAGCTTCGAAAAAATGCTTTATGTATGTATGTCCGGATTTCTGTCCGATTTCTGTCTGGATTTCTGTCTTCGACTACAGGTAGCATTTCTTAACCGATTCTTTTGAAATTTTGTGAGTAGGTTCAATAATTATTTAGATTTTTATTGTCGAGCCAATGAAAAAAAAAACATATCTTAACAATTTTGAGGAAAGCGATGATGATGGAGGAGAACAGACGTCTACCTTACTAACTACAACTCACAGAGCTAGTTAGTAAGGTGCACAATACTAAGAGTAATCGTCAATTTCCCGAAACATACCAGGAAACCCTGAAAAATTAGTGACTTTTGAAAGATAGCTGTGGAAAATAAGTAAGGTGCACAATACTAAGAGTAATCGTCAATTTCCCGAAACATACCAGGAAACCCTGAAAAAGTAGTGAATTTTGAAAGATAGCTGTGGAAAACCTGTAAAGTTTGGTATCCACACTATCAATATGGGGTTTTAAAGGCCACACAACACACAGTGCACACAGGAACACAGTGAAAGTTCAAAACTGTGACTCCAATCAATCTCTAGTGTACTTTCGCTCTAACGTCACATTAAGTACGCCAAGGAATATGGGTTCCATTACTATTAAGGTAACCTAAGTAATTTTCTATTTAATTTGGAATATTTTGAACTAATTTAACTAAACTTACTAGAAAACTTTTACAATTTAATATTTGAAGCTAATTTAAACTTTATACAATTTGACATTTAAAGCTAATTTCATAAAGAATTTAATGAAACTCACGAATTTAACATAACTAACTTAATGAAATTTACTAGAAAACTTTATACAATTTGATATTTGAAGCTAATTAAAACTTTACACAACTTGATGTTTAAAACTAATTTAGTAAAGAATTTTAATAATTAAATTAAATAAAATTTTAACTAATTTAACGAAATTTACAACAATTTTTTGATCAAAATTTAAATACAATGAATGAATACAGTTTTTCTTACATTCAAGACCAATAATTGAATGCAATAAATTGCATGCTATAATTTACTTCCAAGAGTTGTCAGCAACAGGCGAAAAACTTGTAGAGTGTAAATCGAACAAAATAATAGGCTTAACCGGTCAGTAATAGGCTTGCGATTAAAAAAACATTTTTTATTTTTAAATACTTCGTCAATTAGCGTAGTCCTTTTCAAATTCGGTGACACATTGTCAATAAGGGTCAGCTCACACCGGCGGATGGTGTAAGGCTTAGCACGCACTGTGATTAAACGCGAGCGGTTTAGGAATAGCTGAAAACGCAAAAACGCACATCAACACGCACTGCGGCTAGCGTTTTGCTTAAATTTATTTCATTTCAAACCGCGCGTTTTCAAACCGCGGTAAAAACGTAACAAGTTGCGTTTTTAAAATCAGTCACTGAAAATAGTCACTAATGCGCGCGCTTGTATAGAAAGCTATGTGTTACATTTTTTTTGCGGTTTCAGACCTGCGGTTAATTAAACGCGGACGTTTAATCGCA
This sequence comes from Peribatodes rhomboidaria, assembly GCA_911728515.1. NCBI lineage: Eukaryota > Metazoa > Arthropoda > Insecta > Lepidoptera > Geometridae > Peribatodes > Peribatodes rhomboidaria. The sequence continues at coordinate 5,417,615 of OU452192.1, read as the reverse complement.
GTGCGTGCCAAGCCTATGACCGAGTTTTAAATTTATCAATGAATATTTTATCTTATATTGACGCACTGCGATGAATTTTTAAAAACTCCGAGATAGGCCTTCGAGTTTTAAAAATACACCTTATTTCGACTAAATAAGATACGATATTCATTGATCAATTTAAATTCCCGTCCCAGCCGTCCGCTGGTGTGTGCTGAATTGTCCTTTTTGGATTTAGGAGCCCACATACCTATTATTTTACTCTCGCACTTTCCTCGTAGTCCTTCTCGCTCGGATACCCAAGAGGGACTGACTGTTAGAAATTTCAGATCTGGCTTTTATACCCCAAAAAACAAGATAGTGTTGATTATTTCACAATGTTTCTGCATTGGTGCCGTGTCTTTCTTGAAGTTATTATAATGTTTTATCGAAGATAGTGCATTATCAGTTTTATTTGTTTTTGTAGAAATGATTTAATGATGCTTATCAGTGATTGCGAGAGCTAATAGCGTTCATGTGTCCCTGGTAGCCGTCTTTTTTTAAGAGACTTCAAAAACGGAGAAGGCTCTCAATTCGGTTGTATTTTGAAAGGAGAACGCTCTCAAATCTCAATTCGGTTGTATTTTTAAACGATTTTTAGCTTCACTTATGTTTTTTTTTTTTTAACACAAATTTGTTTTAAATCTTTGTTCAAATTCAAAGTTTTTCCATCTACTTCTGCCAAACCGATTCTCCTACTTTTAGATTAGTCCTGTGGTCCTGTTTTTATTATAATTCAGTTCTGATGATGGGAAGCAGGTTTCAATTTTATTTCAATACTGTTAGAATCGCAATAAAAAAAAACCCCAGAGGAAAAAAATACACCAAAAACCCCAAAAAGAACTTTGAACTGGCTGTTAAAATTCTAGTACATTTTTTTTTATATTTCAGCGTGTGTAGCATCAAAACAGTCAGTGACATGTGACTGTCAGTTTACTGCTTCTTAACTTATAAACGACAGTGTTGGACGGACCAAGAATTGCGTCAGTTGTCTATGCCAGAACCCGAATTTTGAAGTTTGAACTTTAAAATGCACTTTTTATCAATAGATTAAATAAATTGGCATATCAAAAGTTGCGATGAGTACAGGCTTACTGTGATTTTTTTAGACATACGTACGTAAGCTTTGGTCGATTATTCAGACTATGTTTAGTTTAAACCTTTTTTGAAGTGAAATTTTTAATGTGACTTCCTACAAGGTTGCGTTAAACGTTTAACGCTCCTCGGAAGGGGAAATAGAAAGAGACAGAGCGAGAGTGAATGCGTGGCACTCGAACGCATGCGCGTAGTATACCTGTTACAGGCCAGCGCGAGCGTTAGCAACGAGTAGCGTCCAATATTACAACGCAAGAGGGAGAGAGAAAGAAAGATACACAGAAGTTTCACTTCTTTCGCGCGGAGGGATTCCACGCACATTTTTTTTTTAATGACTATGCAATGCTGTTGGCCACTGAGGCCTCGACAGCGTACCGGGCACTAGGCAAGCGCAGACAGCGCAGGGCCTCAAATATGCTTACAACTATGGGCGACTAACACAAGGGCACCTCTACGGTAAGGCCTCGGTTGCCATTTAAACCGCATTCGGCGATCTTTATCAAGGCGACTGCGCGCGCGCTGCTGCGTCTCCCATAGCCCACATGCATACATATAAAATAAACGCAGCGCGCGCACTCGCCTTGATAAAGATCGTCGAATGCGGTTGAAACTATAGTCAAAATAATGGACTAAATCGTCCGTGAGTAATTCCCGTTTCATAAAATTAGTACCTGGATGACCGAGCTGTGCTTGGTATTTTTTTTTTTTGTTATTTTTCTTCCAAGTTTATGTTTAAGTTGATTATCGATAAAACACGAATAAAATGACATTTTCTAAAAATGATTCCTAGCTAGATCGATTTATCGGCCCCGAAACCCCCTATATACTAAATTGTATGAAAATCGTTGGAGCCGATTCCGAGATTCCAATTATATATATACAAGAATTGCTCATTTAAAGATATAAGATAAGATAATGTGTTAAAACCACGTCAGTTTCCATTATAAAAAAACATACGATACTTAAGCTTTTTTATTGTATTAGAACATCGGCACTAATAACGTAAATCATAAAAAAATTACAAAGTCCACCTCTCTCTATACTGTTGTAAAAGTACAATACTCTGCGCAATAATTAAAAAGTAGCACAAAAAAAAAGAAGCAAGATTAGAGATGATTCAAAAAACATCATTCGATTGCGATAAGACATCGTGTGAAAAATGATATCATTTGTTTGATAAACAAAAATATTTATCGATTGTAATCGATAAGTGAAACAAAGCTAAGGTTTTTCCTCAGGATTTGCCCGAGTAGACTTTGTCTTTTAATCACAGCACACTGACGTCAGCTAGCTATAATAATAATAATATTCAGGACACTTGCACACACGGTCGTCTGACTCCAAACTAAGCAAAGCTTGTACTATGGCGGGCAGAAACTAATACACATCCTACTAATATTATAAACGTGAAAGTTTGTACTCGTATGTATGGATGGATGGATGGATGTTTGTTACTCTTTCACGCCAGAACGGCTGAACAGATCTGGATGAAATTTGGCACAGAGATAGATTATAGTCTAGAATAGCACATAGGATACTTTTAACCGCGGGTGAAACCACGGGGAGCAGCTAGTACATATATATTTTTAAATACATACTTAAATAGATAATTAACACCCAGACAGAACAAACACAAATGTTCATCACATTAATGTTTGCCCTAGGTAGGAATCGAACCCACGCCCCCAAGCTCAGAAGGCAGGTTCACTACCGACTGAGCCACCGAGGCAGTCAATTGAATTTGACATTGTATCTGACCTATGTGTATGTATGTCGTATAAGCTTTCTGGTAACTATTAAACGGCAAAACCGATATAGATGAAAGTTATGTCGTCGGATGAGTCTTTATTGCGAGAGTGTCGTCTAGGCTACATTTCGCAGAGGCTTTTATATCTGTCGGTTTGTATTTATTTTAACTCCCGACGCAAAAAACTACGGAGCGTTTTAAGTTTGACATGTGTGTATGTGTGTGTGTGTGTGTGTGTGGTGTGTGTGTGTGCCTGTGGCATCGTAGCAGTGTTTTTAGCTGTTTGATGAAAATCGTTATGGAGTATTTTTTTTTGTTTTTTTTTATTACCTAAATAACATTTCGCTATATTTCGTTTCTAATAATACTTACTCGTATTAGATAACGTACGTCAAAAGAAGCCGATTCAATCTTTTCGAAAAAAATAACCTAATCGATTCTCGAATAACTGCAAACGGGACTATTGACCTTAGTAAACAAGTTTGACCATAAGACCAACCAGTTCTTCATAATTACGAGTGTACTAGCGGCCTCACCCGTTATCCCTCAGAAATCGACAAATTTTAAGTAAAACCAGTAACATTATTAAAAGAAAAACAAAGAAACGCGGAAGCAAAATGTTGTACTCTATGTCACGTCCACTATCAAGACGATTCAAATGACACCTCACATGTCGAAATACATCAAGCTGTAGGGCGTGCCAAAGACACCTCATACATACATACCCACACACTAATACTTACATACTCGTACATACGTATAGGCCCTACAGCCTAAACAGCTTCATGTATTTCGACATGTGAGGTGTCACTTGAATCGTCTTGATAGTAGAAGTGACATAGGGTACAACATTTTGCAGTCGGGTTTTTGATTTTCTTATAATAATGTTACTTGTTGTTTTGTTTGGTAGACGATTGTAAATTACCTCATGTATCAACAAATTGATGGCATTTGATGGCATGAAAGCGATGGCAGCCTAGTTGGGAGTAGGTCTACCTCTCAAGCCAGAGGGAACGGGTTTATACCCAGCCGACGGCACGCACCTATTTGTTCATTGTGTGACCATATGTGCGTATTGTATGTCATCTGCTACATGTCATACTGGAGCCTGGTGTATGGCGACAGGCTCGCCCCCTGTCACATTTGGGACTGAATATCGTCCGGCGAAGTGTGGGTGTTGTATTACACCTCTACCAGCCCCCTCGGGGGAAAGGTGTGACGATATGTTATGTTATGTTCAAAAAGAGGTCCTCCATTCGACTTTGTTTTTTTTTGTGTGTTTGTTACGCGATCATTCCGGAAATTATGAATCGATTTTTACGATTCTTTTTTTGCTTGGTAGATGATGCTTTAGAGGTGGTCCCGTATATTAAAATATTAACAATGTCTCAAAATTGTTCACATGGATGACCGCCTGACGAGAAGTCGATTTTTAAGTTTTGTACGTTTGTTTGGTAGACCATTGTAAATAACCTCATGTAACAAGAAATTAACAGACAGACATGGTTTAATATTACATACATACAAGAGACAAAGTACAAAACTTACTAATTGCCAAGATTATAGTACAAAACCGGTGATTAGACGAGCTGACGACCATGATAATTAGATAACAGAGTTTCAGGAAACAACGCTATCATAACAGATACGTACTTATTATTCATTTCGTTACTTGGAATGTGAGAAATGTAATAAATGGAGAATGTGAAAATGAAATGCCTTCTGAGCGTGGGGCGTGGGTTCAATTCCCACCTAGGACAAACATTCATGTGATGAAAATTAGTGTTTGTTCTATGTCTGGGTGTTAATATCTATTTAAGTATGTACTCGTATTTAAAAATATCTAAGTGTGTATATCAGTCTCCGGCAGCCATAGTACAAGCTTTGCTTAGTTTGGTGTCAGGCGACTGTGTGTGGAAGTGTCCCTATTTTTTTTGTTTTTTTTTTTTATTATGCTCCTGTGTGTGAGCGAAAGGTAATGGACAGAGCGAGCGTTGGCGAGCGAAGCTGCTTCAGCTTTGACAAAATGCTTTCGTATATTCGAATTCTGTCTGGATCTCTGTCAGGATTTCTGTCAGGATCTCTGTCCTCTATAGATCGCATTTCAAAACCGTTCTCTTGAATTCTTGACAGTAGCTTCGATAATCATATAAAATTTTCTTGTCGGGTCAATTTTTGTATTTTTTTTTCAAAACGGAGGAGATATGACTTTTATTTCTAAAAAAAATCATATCACCACAATTTTGAGAATATTCCAAAAATTGACTCTGCAAAAAAATTGTATAATTATTGAACCAGCTCACAAAATTTTTCGAGAATCGGATGAGGGATGCGACATGTAGAGTAGGACAAATGTCAGTCGTGAGGTCTACAGGTACAGCTCACAGAGTCACTAGGACCATAAAATTAAAGTCAAAGTCAAAATGTTTTTATTCAATTTAGGTATCAAAGATACACTTATGAACGTCAAAGTTATTTAGTTAAAAAAATGATCTTCTCATTATCAGCAGGGCTAGCACGGCAAAGCAAAGCTAAAAAAAACCGACATCCCGTCTCCCATTAAAACAATTTTTAGACTTGTGTTACTATTTTTAAAACTGCTTGACTAATTTCGATAACATTCATATGGGACCACCTCTAAAGTATGATCTACCAAACAAAAAAAGAATACAAATTAAAATCGATTCACAATTGGCTGAATAACCGCGTAACATACACACAAACGAAATGATAACCTCCTCCTTTTTGAAAGTCGATTAAAAAAACCAAACAGACGAAATGAGAACCTCCTCATTTTTTTAAAGTCGGTTAAAAATGCAATCGTTTAATCAGTGCTTTCGAATCCTTTTTTATCTTTTTTTTATCAGATATTTAAGGATAAACGATTCCCATACAAATGTATTTTACCATTCATGAGCGAAGAGAGTTTTATTTGACTTTGTAATGACTTAAGTTGGCTTGGGTCTGGGTCTTTATTTGCGGTACATTATATATCGTTGAAAAAAACAACATATTAGTAGCAAAAATTACATTGTAATTTTAGTTAATTTTTGTCAATGTGCGCATGAACACAGATAGTGTCGTACGCTTACATTTAGTTATGTTGGTAGCAGCACAGAATACGTAATAGTAATATTAACGGCGACAACGCGCGACGTTGCCAGCTTGTGGCATACGCAGGTCAAGCGCTGTTGCCGCTCTTCTCTCTGTTATCATTTCGCTCGCATCGTTCAGGTCAAAAATCAAATATTGAAGAATTAGACAAACGTATTGCCAGTATTTGAACGAAGGTAACTAAGAGTGAAAATTATACCTACCTTGTATTGTATTGTATTGTATTGTACTTAGTCACTATTTTCTAAATATAATCGTTTTAACTAAATCAAAAATGTTCGTTGGTAAGCGCATCATATGGGAACGGCTGTACCGATTTGGATTTTTTGGTAATGCTAGGTTTTGTGAATAAAAGATTGGAAAAATTGCCCAGAAAAATCGGAATGTAAAGTGACTTGTTAGTACATAATAAATACGTGAGAAGAGTGTGGAAGTATTTCCATGAAAGTTTTGCTTATTAAAATAAACCATAATCAATTACAAAAAAATACATAATAATACATTTACTCATATAGCTTTACATGTATATGTATAATTATGAGTAAGTAAATGAGTAGTAGGAGAAGGAAAATATTATTTGAAAGTACGATAATTTTCATGGAAAACATAATTTCAACTCTTGGAGTTGGTAACACTAATTGCGATTTCTTTGCTTGCGCGCGCCGGCCGCAAATCTCAATTTACCCACATTGACATTTCAGTGGGCTGCATTGACATTCCATTCGGTCGATGATTTTTCTCGACGTCTTGTGGTTTTCTTGTTTATAACAAAGAGTGTCTTTCTTAGTTTCTATTATACGGTGTTCATTTATAAGGCATTTATCCTAAATAAACCATGGAACCACGTACTTCTCAAAAAGATTATAGAAACCACCACTACTCTGGTCCCAAGAAAAATCTGAAACGAGTTCGTGTAAAAATCTGAAAAGAGACGATTCCAGTGTTGCTTTAAATTCTGCGTGAGTAAAACTTCAACCTATAAATATAAATGTTGAAATAATTTCTATTGGTCTTGATCACATTAATTTTGGGTTCACATCTTTTCAGTATTTTCAAAGTCCCTTTGAAAAAACCCAGATGTGCAAGACCCAGGGTTGGTACTGAACTTGTTTTGTCCTTCCTGCTTGGAAAACAAGTATTCACCCAACTATCATATCACTTTCTGATTTAGCTAAAATGTGTATTGTCTATAAATTTACACCTAAGTATATTTTCTTCAGACCCTGTGAAAACATACAGTGAAAACAAAAAGAAGAATCACATAGAAGCCAATTATACACAATATGAGCCGGAAAAGTCTAAGGCAAAGCCCACAACATCAGAACCTCTGGATATAAATTGGCCACTAATCAATCCTACTGTCAACAATCATGAGTCAGAAATGTTATTTTGTGGGCTTTATTTCTCCAACTCAGGACATCACCGTATTTGAAATAGAGCGCGACGAAGTTTTCATATCCAATATGCTATCGAAGCTGGTGAAATGTGCATTGTGATGTGCAAATGGCAGCGTTCGCAGCTAGAAAGTAAAAAAAATCTTCGAATTAGTTGGCTGAATTTCATCCAGATCCGTTCAGCCTTACTAGCGTGATTGAGTAACAAACATCCGTCTATCTATCCAAACGTAATCATTCATTCAATCATTATTAGGATAATAATTAAATCAACTTCAGCAGTTATTGATTGTTTTTTATTTTTACCTGAAATAAGGACATACGAACACATTTCCACTTTTCAGTCATAATATGCCCTCCGGCCACTTAGATCCACCGCCAGGTTCCACCGGTGTAGATAAAGGGCAGGGCATAATTCGAATCATGAAAACATTTAGGAATATAATCGATCAGACCGTTCTCAAATGATGCGCTCACTAATGAATAGCATTTGATTTTTACTTACGAACAAAAAACAAATGCAAAAAGAAACATGGTTTGCAAGAATCGAACAGGGTTACGTAAAATACCTAGTCCCGGAACTTTAGCCACTGGGCCAAGTTGTAAGATATCAGATACGTCGAAATTATCCCATAGTTGCAACCACGTTCGAATTCAACCAAAGCCTTGTTTGTATGCGTGAGTAGTCTACCGCCGCCCGCGATATTGCCTAGCACATATGCAAGTACTTTACAACTAAAATACACCTGAGATAAACCTAAGAAAATAGCAAATAATTCATTATTAGCGGTAAATATATTATCATGAAATAAAATGCGCATTTTCATTTATAAAAAAATAAAATACGTCAAATTGCAGCATCAACGCCATCTATTGGCGCAGGTGTTCCTAGCTAACCGCATCGTTTCGCCTTAATGTTTAATATCTTATCCTTATTATCGTTTATCTATTGTTATGTGAATAAAGTAATTAAGAATTGATTTATTAACAAGTAGCTCGCCTCGAACTGCGACGGGCGTAGGGAGACGCCCATATCTCCACAGCCCCTGGATCGACTTAGCTCATTTTCAAATTTGAAAATTATACTTAAAAATCCGATTTTCTCATTCGAATCTATGACCATACTTTTCACACCTTCTGCGAGGCAATAAGAAGGAACTAAAAATATGTTACACAAAAACACCGTCTTTTGTTTTAAATTTCGTTTTTTTTTTGTGGTAGCCAGTTCAATTTTCGAATATTAGTCCAGTTCAACCAAAGTTGAAGAAAATAAAATTCCACCCATTACGATTTTTTTGATAAACTTGATAGTATAACTCTGCAAATATTTATCCTAGCGTAAAAATGATCATGACCAAACTTGTGAGAAATTAAATTTCCCACAACTTTGGTTACTGCCATTTTTGCTCTAAAGTTGAAAATTAACGAGTTATTTCAGAAAAACGAAAAGATTGAACTTTAAAACGCGATGGTAGTGAATCCTTTACCGGGATTAGTTAGAAAATCAAGATTTATACTTCCAACCAACCAACGTTTAACAAAAAAATCGCTCCCCGGATTTTTTTCTGTTTCAGGCTAGTTTTATGTCTGCCCCGACTGGACTAAAAACTTTCATTATATTTTAACCTCATTGCTCGAAAACTCTTTCGGGATTTTCATACAACTTTATCTCACTATGGAGGCAATGCCTTGCTTTACGTTGAGACATACGTAATTGGTCATTGTCGAACAGGTAGTGTGAAAAGCGCCTTTGTTTCATACTATGTAGAGAAGAGATAGAGAGGAAATATTAAATATTTGTAGCGGTAGCACCCTGCCAAGTCCGGGAAACAGTCTGACGTCGAGATGACATTGACACATGTCACTTCACCCATTCATTCACAATTACAATCGTCGAAAAAGTACGAAATCCGTTCATAACGGAGCGAGTAGTAAATTAAAAAAAAAAACCTCATGAATAATCAATTAGAGTGTAACAATGAACTTCATCGAACGATACTCGTAAATTCCTTGAATAATTTAAAAAGAAATCGAAGGGCAAAATCGGAACAATAATGTACCTATTTGTGAAAAAATTATTCGCATTGTGTTCGAACATGCTTATATCAGACAGGGACCGCGGAAGTACTACATGACGAAAGGGGCAAACTTCTTTAACCACCCCCTTCTTTTATGCTTTGGCCCCGTTTTAGAAAGACCAGCACCTATATCTTATACCTTTAAATGAGCAATTCTTGTATATATATATATATATATATATATAATTGGAATCTCGGAATCGGCTCCAACGATTTTCATACAAATTAGTATATAGGGGGTTTCGGGGGCGATAAATCGATCTAGCTAGAAATCATTTTTAGAAAATGTCATTTTATTCGTGTTTTATCGATAATCAATCTCAACTGAAAAATATGACTCTTCCTGACATCTATTGGCGAATAATAATACTACTATTTTTTGTGAGCAACTAATTGCTTTAACGACACAACAGCAGATGGCGTTGTTAAGTAACACGAAGTCAATGAGTGTTTGCTTTGAGGTTAGACTAAAATCAATTGTTTATTATCCAAAAAACACAATTAAAAAAATAAAAAAAAATACCGAGCAAAGCTCGGCCATCCAGGTACTTCATAATCATTCGGAAACATTTCCGGTCGGATTCCAAAAAATTTTAAACTGAATTTTTTTTAATCTCAGTCTGCATCCATAAGTTTATAAACGTAATCAATTTTTCCGATCGGATTTATACTTGAATTCCGATTCCAAAATTCATAAAAGCAGACTGACATTCGCACAATTTGAGTTTAAAATGTTTTAAAACCCTGATCGGTAACGTTTCCAAGTGATTGTCAATATGGGTGCTGAATGCTGATAGTGAAATTGGAGATTCTCAAGTTCAGTCTCAGTTTCTTGCCTGTTCTTCTAGGCAGTGGATCTTTTTCCGAACAAGGTGAGTCATTTTTAAAACTTTGGCGTTAATACCCAATTGGATAAAGACATTTGATTTTGACTTAGAGGGGGCGCGGCACCAGCGTTTTAAGGGGGCAACCGGCTCCCTCTGCCCTTTACTTCCGTGGCCCCTGGCGTCGGAGATAGACAAAAACCTTTTTAATCTGAATCTACATTGATTACCCGTTGTCTTATTGCTTACAGTAGTCGCATATTGTCAAATATTATGATACATGCGTCTGGTACAGTCACGGAGAAAAAAAATCAGTGGCTTTCTGGCGGCCTAGTAAATCTGACATCAGGGCTAGCAACTCGGTCTATACGAGCTTGCTTGCTTGCTCTTACCACTAGGAGTAAAAAAGTAAGCTCTCCGTCCTCTTACAACCTCAGCGCCTGACCAGGTGGTCGGGCGCTGAGGTTGTATTCATGCTGTATTAATGAAAAATTAACCTTAAACAGCTTGAGACATAAAGTTCTTTTTGGATGAGCCGAACTCACCGCGGTTGGCCTGCGCGCAGCCGTTCTAAAAACGACTTTACGGCACATATTATTAAGTCAACTTTTCATTTACCCTATTGCGAGGCGGCCGCTGAGTTTGCAAATAGACTGAGACCTGTAGAACAGCAGGAAATCAATATATTTTTCATATGAACCAGCGATGGCAGCCTAGTTGGGAGAAGGCCTGTCTCTCAAGCCAGAGGGAGCGGGTTCGAACCCAGCGGACCGACGGCACGCACCAATTTGTTTATTTTGTGAGCATATGTGCGTATTGTATGTCATCTGCTACATGACTGGAGCCCGGTGTATGGCGACAGGCTCGCCTCCTATCACATTTGGGACTGAATATCGTCCGGCTAAGTGTGGATGTTGTATTACACTTCTGCCAACCCCCACGGGGGAAAGGCGTGACGATATGTATGCATGAACCAACCCTCGTGGACCGTCCTTCAACGGATAAAACAAAGACATGAAAACATGATGACTTCGCAACCTTCCTGACAGCGACCACCGGCTGTCAGAACTGGGGCAGTGACAGCATGACGTTAGCATTCCGAACTCTACAAGCGCCGCTAATGTATTCGAGGCACGTTAGAAACACGCGGTGCCGTACGTCAGTGTCAAAGGTCGCAGCGAGCGTACTGTTTGAGTTACGCAGTAAATGGTTAACACTTGAGCATAATTTGCTATTAAGTTTAACTAAACAGATGAACATTCAACTGACTTCTTCAAAAGAAACGGGCAAAGAAAGAGTAGCGAATGAAAAAAGTCGCACGGAGGTGTAATATTTCTTACATACGCGCTTGTCGATTTTATCGGAAAATAGTCTTTAGTGAATCGGTTTCTCCTAAGCGTGCTCCATTGTAAGCCGCGTCATGCCTATCCTACTAATATTATAAACGCGAAAGTTTGTATGTATGGATGGATGAATGGATGGATGGATGTTTGTTACTCTTTCACGCCAGAACGGCTGAACAGATCTGGATGAAATTTGGCACAGAGATAGATTGTAGTCTATAACACATAGGATACTTTTTAACCGCGGGTGAAACCGCGGGGCGCTGCTAGTTCTTAATAAATCCTTCATCATAAGGAAATTCTAGTTAAATCGGCAACAGGAAATCTAGACGAAAAGATTTTGTAAAGTTTAACTTCTATGCGACTTCCAACAAGGTTGCGTTAAACGTTTAACGCTCCTGGGGAAGGGGAACAGAAAGAGACAGAGCGAAAGTCAATGAGAGGCACTCGAACGCAGGCGCGTAGTAAGTATACCTGTTACAGGCCAGCGCGAGCGTTAGCAACGAGTAGCGTCCTATATTCCAAGCAATGACTATGAAACCTGATTCCAACGCAACACAGGGAGAGAGAAAGAAAGATACATAGAAGTTTCACTTCTTCCGCGCGGAGGGACTCCACGCACTATTTTTTTTACTGTATTTTGTTTCAATCATAAGGCAATTAGCGAATGTCTGTCACTCACTAGGGACACGATTACTAAGCTCTAACATAACTAGTACTTCGTGCCGTACTGAGACTTTACGACCTACTATGACCCCAGTTCATAAAGAACAACTGATCATAATCAGAGACAAATATTCACCCAAGCGAACTAACCCATGGACAACCTTGAACAAACTAGCAACTCGATTCTTAATCAAACAATACATGTACTCGTACCGATTACCGTGACCACATCGATTCGATGTCGTCTCGATCGTTCTGATAATTTCTTACACAAATAACCTGTCTGCGTAAATCTCGCAAGATTAGATAAATAATAGCACATTGACGTAAACTTTTGACGTTGACATGTGACAGTTTAAACTCATAGCTCTTCACCAGGACAGGGATGTGTCGAGGATGGCATGGAACACGTAGATAAATATAAGTAAATAAATTTTAAGATGTTTTTGCAAACACGGTCATCTGACCCTAAACTAAGCAAAGGTTGAAAAATGGCTGTCAGTGATTGAAATATTAATACATTCTTACTTAAATATAACTTTAATTAAAGCGATGGGATGTTGGAAGCGAAGATAGCCTAGTCGGAGAAGACTCGCCTCTCAAACCAGAGGGAGCGGGTTCAAACCCAGCCGACGGCTCGCACCAATTTGTTCATTGTGTGAGCATATTTGCGCATAGTATGTCATCTGCTACATGACTGGAGCCCGGTGTATGGCGACAGGCTCGCCCCCTGTCACATTTGGGACTGAATATCGTCCGGCGAAGTGTGGGTGTTGTATTACACCTCTGCCAGCCCCGTCGAGGAAAAAGGCGTGACGATATGTTATGTTCTTTTAATTTACTTCCCAAGAGGAGAAAAGTTTTTCGGTTTGACCGATTTTGGATGAAATTAATTTAATATCCAAAGTGTCAAGCAGTGACCCAAATTTTTAAAAACTCCGAACACCTATCACTGGATAACAACGTAACATGTATTATGTACTAGCTGCGCCCCGCGGTTTCACCCGCGGTAAAAAAGTATCCTATGTGCTATTCTAGACTATAATCTATCTCTGTGCCAAATTTCATCCAGATCTGTTCAGCCGTTCTGGCGTGAAAGAGTAACAAACATCCATCCATCCATACATACAAACTTTCGCGTTTATAATATTAGTAGGATAAGATATACTGTACTGTTTGGACGTAGTGAAAAAAACCGCACGACTGATTTCGATAAGATTTAAATGGGACCAACTGGGAAGTCTGTATACTCTTTGAAACAAAAAAAAAAGGAATTTTACAAATGGGTTCAGGCGTCTTCGACATATATAAAAATAAAGATTCCGACGAACTGAGAACCTCCTCCAGAAGTCGTTTAAAAAAAATTGGTCAAACTTGGCAGAAGCACATCTGTAGACTTGGCAGTAGCACATCCGTGTTTCTCGATACGAATTAAAACATAACTATGTATTTCCCCAATCGACAAGCGTGTTAAAAACAAAGGCAAAAAAACCTATAGTACATCTACTTCTCTATATAATTAACATGTTTGAATTCTATTACGGTTTTGCAAAGAAAAACTTGTGACGTAAGCAGCGGCAGCTAATAATAGGTATCAATCGATACTGGGTTCCGGTATTCTTGCTTGAGCCGGTCCTCGTTCTAGGGACGGAAGTTTGACGCGAGCAACAGTGACTTAGCGAATCTGTTACTAAGCAGTGAAGGGTCCAAAAGTATTTAAAAAAATTGGTGGGAGTTTTTGGCGGGAACCGAAAAGATGTCGTGATTTTGTATTATTTTCTAAAACTTGTGATTCTTCGAGTGTTAAAGAGTAATAATGGTGGATTATTAACCTTTATCGGTTCGTCAACGTGCACGAGTGTGGGCAAATGGTACAAATATTGCGAAACGCGACTTTTTGTGTTCTCTGCAAAACTTTACTTAAAGTTTCAGTAAAGTATCCATAACTTTACTGGAATGGGGAAAGGGGAGGGATTCATCATCTTCATCATCCCTTCATATGTGAAAACGAATGATTAGTACTTGACACTGGCAAATGCACATGACGTGCGACGCCAAACTCCCCTGAATGGGGGAGAAAGAAAAAAATAAATTGGTTGTCTGTAAAGTCTGTTTACGCATGGTATGATAATATACTCCGCCAGGTATATCACTCGGCAACACGTAGTGACGTCATTAGGGTCCGGCGACCACTTTAGGCTAACTTCGCATTGCTAAAGGTTTTCTATTGCCATTTCGTCTAGAAGAAGAAGACGAGCGAAGAGAGCGAGTAATGATACTGACGAGCCTCTAAAGTTACCTACAGTGTGACAAAGTGCAATTTTTATATTTTTTTATGACTTTTGCACTTCTGTAATCAAGCTTAAATAACTAAAGAGTTCCCTTGTATTATGGATTAACTTTTAAAGTATCAGTCAAAAGTGACCCCTTACAAATGCGGATATTTTGCATCGGGAATTAAAAACAGGTGAATATCAAAAAAGAAAAGTGGATTCTAACACTCGTTCTCCTTACGTTCTGTCAATTCATCGGGCCTGGCCTCTCAGAGCTGCCACTGTACTGAGAAGCGTTTTGAAGAACCCTCAGTCCTACTTCAAGACGTACCCGATTCAGGTCAAGTGCAGTCAAGTACCTGCCTTCGCCAGATCAAGGAGGGTCGTCAGTTGACAATAGCGATTACGATTGTAGATACGAAGTCGTGAAGGCCGCCCGCTTCTGACCCGACCATTAATAATAATAATAAATTTGGGACATTTCCTCACACGGTCGCCTGACCCCAAACTAAGCAAAGCTTGTACTACGGCTGCCAGAGACTGATATACATACTTAGATATTTTTAAATACATACATAAATAGATATTTAACACCCAGACATAGAACAAACACAAATTTTCACCACAGAAATGTTTGTCCTAGGTGGGAATCGAACCCACGCCCCTAAGCTCAGAAGGCAGGGTCACTACCTACTGAGCCACCGAGGCAGGCATTGTCGGGTCATGCTGGATGGATGCATGGATCAATTTTGTGGATTCATTCCACCTTGAAATACAAACGCCGAATTGCGCCAGTATACTCGTGGAGTCTGGGAACTCGCTTGGCTTGATCAATACAAGTAGCCGAGGTCGGACTCAGCTGACCCGAGTATTGTTGGATTATCGTACATTCGGATTTGGGTTCCGTATCTCGATTGATAACGATATCATTCTATCACCATAACATATAGGTAAAGTTAAAAGCATGGTATAATAATATACTGTGCACGGTACAGTACAACATTTAGCAACACGTAGTGACGTCAATCGATGCTTAAGCAGGACCGATGTAAGTCAGTTACAACTAGTTCGAAAGAGACGGATAACAATGACGTAATTACGTGTTTGCTGAATACTAGACCTTGTATCATTGGATCATGGTAAAAAGTATGTTTTGAGCGAACGCAAGGTCTAAGGGCCCGTTTCCTATCATGCGGATTTCTGTTTGCGCGTGGGCTGCCCGCATCCTATCATTTCATACACATTTTCCCATCATGCGGACAACACGCGCGTGGAACGCAGATTGGCTGCCGGCGTGCAGTCCGCGTGCGTGATTACCGGAGCGGGCGCGTTCTTCTGCCTTCAGTGCTGTTTTTACTGTGACGCGGGTCCCACGCATGGTCATAGTACGCCGACAAACTAGTCACTGGTGACACGCACGACACAGCAGCGAAAAACCGAACCTCTGTCCTGCGTGTAGCCAGGAGCGTGCTATCATTCGCAATGCGGACCAGATCTGCGCGCAGGCGGAAATCTGCATGACAGGAAAAGGGCCCTAATATAACGTGAATATTCCTACAGGCAAATTGTTCCCGTTCACTTAAGCATCTTTACTAGAGAACGAGCGGTCGTAAAAAAGGTTGGTGTTTTCTGATGATTAAGAAAACTACTCGTATGTATTTTGTGTCCATGATTTTGTGAGTACGAACAAATGATGTTAATTAGATGGTAAATCGTTTAATTGTGTGTGTGAGATGTAATCTGGTCACTTTCTGTCCTATACCTTTTCAAATGAGAGAGACAAAGACCAAAAAGTATCTCGAATTAGAAGAATAGCCTTTCTGTACCCTTCTTATGTGTACATCACACTAATAGCAAACGCCAATGCCCATCATCGCGTGATTTATTCTAATAATTTAACGCGTGGCTACACTTGAACGGTCTACGTCAACGCCCATTAATGTCAAACGTCAATGTTAATGCCGATGTAAAATGAACGCGACAAGTCGTCGCCACACTAACGTTCAACGCCCATCATAGCCATTATATAAAAGGCGTTTCGCGGTAATGCGGGCGCCATCAGTCTGCTGTGGTCCAATCAATAAAGTGTATGTAGTGTGCAAGCAGGAACGTAAGAGATTCTTTCAGAAACTTGTTCAGGGTACCTACTTAGGAAGTTAAAAAGCTACAAATCTCCATTTCTAGGAGGTGAGTCGGGGGTAGGCAAAGGTCTGTTTTGATGTTTTCCCCAATATCTCGAATATTTAGTTAGTTTCTTTGGCCCCGGTACCAGCTCACTAGCTACGAGAAGATTGTCAAAGACTGACACGATGCTATTCGCGGTCAGCGACTTAGCGAGCGTCATCAAGTCAGCGGATCAACCTTACAATCATCGCAATAAGCACATCACGGTACGGCCTCTGGCCAACAATGGCAAGGTCACGCCCTAGAGTGCGACTCGGTGAACTTAAAAATATGTATGAAACAAGTAACATTATTAGAAGAAAAATATAAAATCCGCCTGCAAAATGTTGTACCCTATGTCACTTCCACTATCAAGACGGTTCAAATGACACCTCACGTGTCGAAATACATCAAGCTGTTTAGGCTGTAGAGCGTGCCAAAGAAACCTCATACACACATACCCACATACATACATACACTCGAAAAACAACCCTCCTTGCACAGTCAGGCAATGATATGCGCTGATCCGCACGCTGGCGGAAATCCGGAACACAGGAAAAGAGCCCTTATCCGCTACCGGGTGCTCCAGCCCGCTGTTCCAACTCTTACTAGGTCGGTAAGATCGATCCCTCGCATCTAGGTCATAAGCATTCTAGTTTTGCCCTGCGCGAATACCTAGAATGGCTAGCATTTCGCGACGAATATTGGCATCTCAGTTATACGCTTATTACATTCCAATACCTCATGCCAGAAGCCAAAGATCGAGAGGCTTGCGAGCTAAGCTGTATTCTCTTTACTTCAGCATGGGGGTAACAGCCATTTTTATAAAGTTTATTATAAAAATTATTAAGACACGACTCTTAATTATTATTAAGAGTCGTGTCAAGGCTCACTATCTTTCAAAACAATAGCCGTTTTGAAAGATAGTAAGATACTCGTATGTATGTCACAAAAGTCGCACTATGTATGTAATTATTTATATATTAGTGACATTTATTTTTAAACATTTTTAAAGTATTTATATTATATTTATTTCGTCTACTTATTAGTATTTATTTGTGTATTTTTATCTTATTATTTTTTACGTCTTGTAAAATTATGTATTAGATTATTACTATTGTATTAGTATTAGAACTTTCAAGGCCTCAACTTATATAAATGTTCCTATCCATTCAGGTTGCCTGGAAGAGATCGCTTTGAGCGATAAGGCCGCCCATTAAAAACTTAGTTAAGCCTTATTTAAGTACTATTGTAATTATTTTATGTTTTTAATAAAGAGTTGTTGTTGTTGTTGTTGCTGAATTTAATAACATAACGTAACATATCGTCACGCCTTTCCCCGTAGGGGCCGTAGTTCGCCGGATGATATTCAGTCTCAATGTGACAGGGGGCGTGCCTATCGTCATACACTGAGGTCCAGTTATGAAGCAGATGACGTTGATGTGCAGTAACGTCATATTGTGTTGTATATTGCATTTTGTATTGTACATATAAACATAACATAACGTCACGCCTTTCCCCGAAGGGGCTGGCAAAGGTGTAAAACACCCACACATCGCCTGACGATATTCAGTATCAATGAGACAGGGGCGAAACTATCGCCATACAGGGCTCCAGTTACGTAGCAGATGACATTAAATACGGACATATACGTATGTTCACAAAATGAACAAATTGGTGCGTGCCGTGAACTAGGTTTGAACCCGCTCCCTCTGGCTTGAGAGGCGGGCCTTCTCCAACTAAGCTATCATCGCTTTTGTATTGTTTAAGCATGAACATTGAATAAAATCTTAAGTTTGATCACATATTGTCCAAAAACTCTTTGTCAATGATATTATTGTGTTTATCTTAAGTTTCCCGCGGCTCAACAATTGAAGAGATAGCAAGAGCGTGATAGATAACTTGTGTCTCTGGGCAAAGTATTCAATATTTATAATTTTTGAGTAATATTTAGATTGTTTTTAACCCTCGACATTGTATTAAAAGTTTGACATGTCTGTGTGTGTGTGTGTGCGCGTGTGCGCACGCGCGCGCCCGTGTGTGTGTGTGTGTTTGTATGTTTGTTTGTATTTTTTTTTTGTTTGAAAGGTTAATTAGTAGGGAGTGTTCTTAGCTATGTTTGATGGAAATCGTGTCGGGGTTTTTTAGGACAACTAGTAGCTGAAGACCTCGGAGTCCGTCTTTGCAAATTTCGAAATGACTGAAATTTGATTTCACTAGCTGTTACCGGTGACTTCGTTCGCGTTTATTCAGAAAATAGTGACCAAAAACCAGCCTCGTGAAATACTGTAAGTGTCTATCAAATTTCATCAATATCGGTTCAGCAAATGGCTAAAAACGGGCCGTGAAAAGCCTACAAACAGAGAAACAGTCAGACAGTTACTTTTAATTTTATAATATTACTCGTAGTTACAGTAAGTATATTATATGAGTAGGTACTTACTATACTATTTATATAGTTATAGTAAGGATATACGTTTTCAAAGTTCAGTTTCATATCTCGGTCTTTTTGAAAAAAAAAAAAAACAAAAAATTTAATAGACAACAAGTAACATCCATAAAAGAAAAACAAAAAACCCGACTGCAAAATGTTGTACCTACATATGTCACTTCCACTATCAAGACGATTCAAATGATAACTCACGATTCGAAATCCATCAAGCTGTTTAGCCTGTAGGGCGTGCCAAAGAAACCTCATACATACCCAAATACATGCATACATACATACTCCTTGCGCAGTCGGGTAAAAAGCAATCCACATATAATAATAAGCCTTAATAATATTATATAAGATTAATTGTACACTTTTTAGGAAATAAATATTATTATTATTATATTATTATTACATAATTATCGAACCTGCTCACAAAATATCACGAGAATCGGTTGAGAAATGCAAACAGTAAAGGAGAACCACTCCAAGAAAACCCCTGGGCACGGCACGGCAGCCATGGACGTATAAATGTATGAAAGAAAATATAAAGCACACTTTTCCACTTACCAGCGACGGCGCCGTGCGGGGCCGGGCTGAGAAGTTGGAAAACGGGCTTACTCCCAACGACCACCACCAAAACTGCCCCCAGTGCTGATCGTTAGAACAATATTTGAAGTTTCGACCCAACTGTCGCCAGTGGGGCTCGTTCGGACATAAAATTATTTTTTGTGCCAACGACCATCACCAAACTGCCACTAGTGGTGAAAACTACAGCCAAACCGGCAGAACTCTAACATGGAAAACCAATTTTTGATCATTTTTACACTAACACAGCTGAACTAAATATTTACTCGTATATTTTAATGACAAAACGCTAAAAATATTATTATTTTTTATGCCCAACGAGCCCCACCGGCGGCAGTTGGGAATAAATTACACTTTGTTCTAACGACCACCAAGGGTGGCCTGTTTTGGTGGTGGTCGTTGGGAGCAAGCCGAAAACGGGCAAGGAGGTCAAGTATACCACTTCTTTTCGTCATAATCCGCAAATTATATTTTAGAAGAGGTGGAAAAACGGCTTATAGGTCAAGTATTCTACCTTTTCTTTTCTTCATATTCAGCAAATTAAACTTTAGAGGAGGTTGAAAAATGGCTTGTATGCATGGCAAGTATTCTACCTTTTATTTTCTTAATTGTCAGCAAATTAAGTCTTAGAAGAGATTGAAAATGGTTTATGGGTCAAGTATTCTACCTTTTTATTTTCTTAATTGTCAGCAAATTCAATCTTAGAGGAAGCTAAAAAATGGCTTATAGATCAAGTATTCTACCTTTTATTTTCTTGATTGTCAGCAAATTAAATCTTAGAAGACGCTAAAAAATGGCTTATAGATCAAGTATTCTACCTTTTATTTTCTTGATTGTCAGCAAATTAAATCTTAGAAGACGCTAAAAAATGGCTTATAGATCAAGTATTCTACCTTTTATTTTCTTAATTGTCAGCAAATTCAACCTTAGAGGAGGCTGAAAAATGGCTTATAGGTCAAGTATTCTACCTTTTATTTTCTTGATTGTCAGCAAATTAAATCTTAGAAGAGGCTAAAAATGGCTTATAGATCAAGTATTCTACCTTTATTTTTTTAATTGTCAGCAAATTAAATCTTAGGAGATTGAAAAATGGCTTATAGGTCAAGTAATCTACCTTTTATTTTCTTGATTGTCAGCAAATTCAATCTTATAGGAAGTGAAACACGTATAATTTTTAAAAAAGCCCAACAACTATTTTCATCACTAGACGTCATATAGACTGCCTCGGTGGCCGAGTTGGTAGTGAACCTACCTTCTAAGCTTGGGGGCTTGGGTTCGATTCCCACCCAGAGCAAACATTAATGTGATGAACATTTGTGTTTGTTCTATGTCTGGGTGTTAATATGTGTTTATATATGTATTTAAAAATATCTAAGTATGTATATCAGTCTCTGGCAGCCATAGTACAAGCTTTGCTTAGTTTGGGGTCAGGCGACCGTGTGTGGAAGTGTCCCGAATTTATTTATTATTTATTTTATTTTATTTATCAAACATAGCTAAGAACACTCCCGACTAATTCACCTTTCCAACAAAAAAAAAAAAATACACACACAAACAGAAACGTCAAACTTATAACACCCCGTCGTTTTGGCGTCGGGGGTTAAAAACGGATATTTTCGTTTTAAGTCTATATAATTAAAAAAAACATATTCGTTTATGTATTTTATACGCGTATGTTTATTTATTTTACTACTTTCTTTCTCTATCTTTTTTAACAGTCCTGTGCGTTTCAGAAGGTTGGTGCTGAAAATCAGCGCTGCTAAGAAATTAGCAGCACCATGCTGAGCACTCAGATCAACTAGAATATCAGATGGCGCACGGCGTTTGATTTAGGTGAAGCCAAGAACCATCCAAAAACTACGCTACTGTCGTATATGTACACAACACTCACACATTGACGCAAAAAAACTACGCTACTCGCTTTGTCAGTACTAACCTGGACGTCACGCTGAGAACATACAAAAAAATTCTGGAATGATGCCGTCATGTGCTGTGAAACACTGCACTAACTACACGAAAGTGAAAAAGAATTGTTAATAACATCTCATTATATAGTAAACAGCATTGTTTTAGGTTATAATTTCGGATACCTATTATTTACATAGTGCTTTTTATTTTATTTTATTGGCAACTAGATACAAAGTCCATAATGCCATTTTAGGACTTGACAATGACATTACATGAATTTGTGAAATGTCATGCAGTGTTGTCATAATCGCATTTTTTTTCTCCAAAATATTATTTTAAATCCTAAGACTTTTTTAGGTTCCCAATTAAGATTGAAAAAGCGACATTAAAAGAATGGGTGGTTGCCATACAAAAAAGTTGAAATGATAAAAAATGGCAACCATCAAAAAGAGATGTTGTCTGTTCAGATCATTTTAATGAAAGTGACTTTTACCTGACCAAGCTTGGCCTTCGCCGTCTGAAAAGGACTGCGTATCCCATCAGGGTAAGTTTTAATTTTTTACCAACGAAAAGTGGTTTTCAATTCAACGCGTACTTATAATTTTTTTTTTTCTGTTTACGTATTATGGTTCCATACTCAAGGGGTGCTACCAGAACCCTAATACTAAGTCTACTATATTGCCTTCCGTTGAGTAATTTAAAAAAATCTTTATTTCAAAACTGTCGTCCAGTTTAGGTATTATGATTAAGGTATGATGATGATTTTTTGGCAATTGATATTTGGCAAACATTTGATTAATTAACCTGGGAACTATTACATGAATTCAGTGGAATGCGGATACATACGTTGGAAAACTACAATACTCAGGGTAATTTTTTTTTTCATGGCAACACTTCCACAGCACACATGTAACAAGAAGTGGCTTCACCTACATCATACGCCGTGCGCCATCTGATATTCTAGTTGATCTGAGGCTGAGCACTGACCTTTTTTGTCGCATTGGACATTGCAGCGGCAACTGAAACTTTAATCGTATAAATATTTGTTTTATGTCTTCATGTCAATATTTAATTTATTATATTATTGTCTGTTACTGTTTTATTGTGTATTCCGTTTTTTGTTGTTATAGTGTTTTGTGCGATCAAATAAATAAATTGTTTCTTTCTTTTCTATATGTATGTCAAGTATTCTACCTTTTCTTCTCGTCATAATCAGCCAATTAAATCTTAAAAAGACGAAGGACAATAAAATTAATACATTCGTCACGGTGATTACAAAACGATCCACTATTAATGAAACTTAATAGCCTTTTACTAAAACATATTACTGA
Organism: Peribatodes rhomboidaria; assembly: GCA_911728515.1. Classification (NCBI taxonomy): domain Eukaryota; kingdom Metazoa; phylum Arthropoda; class Insecta; order Lepidoptera; family Geometridae; genus Peribatodes; species Peribatodes rhomboidaria. The sequence goes on along the minus strand of OU452192.1, from coordinate 5,394,642 downwards.
AGTGTAAGTAGGTATGTAATAATGATTATTAGAGTGATTTAATTAATAACTTCTAAGTTACTGATAGTGGATGAGATTAAGAGTCCGGCGACCTAACTAACTTCGACCTAGGCGACCTAGACTAACTTCGCATTGGCTTAAGGTATTCTATAGCCAATTCGTCTAGAAGAAGAAGACGAACGGAGAGAGCGAGTAATGATACTGACGAGCCTCTAAAGTTACCTACAGAGTGACAAAGCGCAATTTCAATTTTTTTTATGACTTTTGCACTTCTGTAATCTTTCTTAAGTAACTAAGAATTTCCCTTATATTATGGATTCATTTAACAGCCAATTATGTAGACAACCTCCCTATGTAATGGAATTTATGATTAGCTTTGTCTATCTATTGAATAAATCAGTAAAAAGACCCCTTAAAAATGCGGATATTTTTCATAGCTCTATTTTCGTCTAGGCTCGTCTAGGCTCGTCAGTATCATTACTCGCTCTCTTCGCTTGTCTTCATCTTCTTCACGAAATGGCTATAGAATACCTTAAGCCAATGCGAAGTTAGTCTAGGTCGCCTAGGTCGAAGTTAGTTAGGTCGCCGGACTCTTAAACTTATCGTCACGGGGCGAGACTGTCGCCATACACCAGGCTCCAGTCATGTAGCAGATGACATTAAGGCGCCGTCATAGCACGATTTTGCAGCCACACACACGTTTACTTAAGTCGCTTCATTTAGAGTTGTAAAACGTAGATCATAATTGATGGTAAAATGAGATCGGTGCGTAAAATTACATTTTTTGCCTTTTTTAACGGTATTAATCGTAACAAGGACGCAATAAGAATAAGTTGTTTGGATAAACTTTAGATAACTAATCTGGCTATTTAATAATCGAAAAAAATGTGGTGTAATCGCTAAAAATTTAGAGAACTACGTTCCGATAGTTTTTTTAAGAAGATACTTTTTGTGATTTTTTTTTCAAATTCGAGAATGATTATCAAAATTGTTCTTCGGTTGAACTTTAGTTGGTTGTTTTTACTACCAGCTGTTTTTTTAGAACCTGACGTAATACGGGGCTTTAAATACGCACATTAGTTGGCATTAACAAATTGGTGCGTGCCTTCGGCTGGGATCGAACCCGCTCCCTCCACCAAAAAACAAACCAACCAACCGTAAGTTTGCTTTTACCAAAATATTTCTCAAAATATTGATCAAAACCTGTTCGCGGCCAGGCCTCACGACACCACACTTTCGCTTAGCGACAACGATTTACAATTCAAATATAACACACTTCCTACTATGTACATACTACATACTTTCAAACAGTAAAAACTTAAAATCACTTACGTTAAAAAATTCTTGCGGCACAGCGAATAAAAAACCACAATCCAAAATGAGATCACTGAAAACACGCGAAAAAATCCACGCGATTCTCTATTAAATACAATAACGACGAGACGTCCGCTCTCCGTGCCGGCCAACGGCTCACTGATTAAAAATTCAAGCTGGACAGTGAATCGCGGATCGATGGCGACGCGAGTACCTTCCGGCTAGGTATGATAAAAAATTGCGACCGATTTCGCGAGGCCAGCAAGCGACACGTGCGTTCCACAAGACGTCTGGCGAAAGACTGATAAAAATGCCGGCGAATCGGATCAATACATTGGCGTCGCGATTCGGTGCGCATGCGCTGGTCACAGCGACAGATTGACTAGTGTGTGGTGTTCTCTAGAGACTGTGGACCTCGTGAAGTAACGGTGATATATGCATGGGCCATTATCGGTAAAGGTTTTGACCAAAATATGAGGTGACCGTCTACAATCACGCGCGGGGTCAGAAATATGATTTCAAATGTTAAGAGGGCCGCGACGCTCTGAAATTTCCGTACAAACGCGCTACTTAAATTTCTTGAAAAACATTCGTCAGATTATGATGAAATTTAGCATGTACAATTAAATTAACAATATCTCCGCCCCTATGTTCTTGGTTTTTTAAAAAACGTTCTCAAGCGATAATAGAGGTATGAAAAAATCCGCATTTTTAAGGGGTCACTTTTGACTGATTTATTTTATAGATAGACAAAACAAATCATAAATTCCATTACATAGGGAGGTTGTCTACATCATTAGCTGATAAGTGAATCCATAATACAAGGGAAATTTTTAGTTACTTAAGAATGATTACAGAAGTGCAAAATTGAAATTGCACTTTGTCTGTAGGTAAGTTTAGAGGCTCGTCAGTATCATTACTCGCTCTCTTCGCTCGTCTTCTTCTTCTAGACGAAATGGCTATAGAATACCTTAAGCCAATGCGAAGTTAGTCTAGATCGCCGGACTCTTAAACAAACCTAATGAATTTATATAGCACCTGTCATTGTGCTATTATTAGTCTTAAAGCGGCCATTATTCTCTCCAATTTGCAGTTTGTTAACTTAGCGTGACCTTGTCCGTGCAATAGAAAAAAATATATATATTCGGGACACTTGCACACACGGTCGTCTGACCCTAAACTGAGCAAAGTTTGTACTATGTCGGCCAGAGATTAATATACAAACATAAATATTTATAAATACATACTTAAGTAGATAATTAACACCCAGATATAGAACAAACACAAATATTCATCACATGAATGTTTGCCCTCGGTGGGAATCGAACCCCCTAGCTCAGAAGGCAGGTTCACTACCGACTGAGCCGAGGCTATCAAAAATCGATTGCTAACCGTCTAACAGTCATTACACTATCCAATTTTAGCACGCTAGCTCAGCTAGCTTACTGCAAATTGGAATATTTAATGACTGCTTTAGCAATAAACGTTGTATATAGCCTCGAAATAGTTATACAGTGTGATGTCTTTTTCGAACGAGTTCTAAAATTTAAAACATAACATTAACATATCGTTACGCCGTTCCCTCAAAGGGGCTTGCAGAGGTGTTATACGACACCCACATTTCGCCAGACGATATTCAGTACTAAATGTGACAGGGGGCGAGCCTGTCGCCATGCACCGGGCTCCAATCATGTAGCAGATGACACTAAATACGCACATATGCTCACACAGAAAAAAGTATCAAAAAACCTTCCTTGTGACATATTGCAACTATTTATCAAATTTCATCAAGATACGTTTAGCCGTTTAGATCGTGAGAAGTCTAGAAACAGACAGACCGACAGAGTTACTTTCGATTTTATAATGAGTAAGGATGACCCATGATCCAAAAAAACAAGATTTAGCATTCAGCAAACACACAATGACGTCATCGTCACCTGTCTCTTTCGATCTTGCTGTAAATGACGTCTTTCCGTCTTGCTCAAGCATCGATTGACGTCACCACGTGTTGCTGAATGCTATACCTGGCGGAGCATATTATTGTACCACGACCTAGTTCTCGATAGAAGTTATGCTGGGGTTACTCCGTTCGCGAATCGTGAACGATATCACAATGTCCTGTTACGAAACGAGCACACACTAGACCTAGTTAACTATATTGCGAAACAATTAATTAATGTGTCCATTGTTTCGTCACGCTACACGAAAAAGAAAGAATCGCATTTGTAATGGCAGTTCGCGGCAAAATAAGACTTCGCGTTGAACCCAAAAAAATAGACAAAAGTTTTAAAAAAAAAATTGGTTGTCTGTAAAGCCTGTTTACGCATGGTATTAATTAATGAAAAGAGGGTGTTATAAGGTTAAGACTTATTTAGAAGACAAGGATGTCTGGAGCCTTCCACTTCCGCCAAGTAGCCACTAGTATGTATAGATATTACCTAGTTGTAAACCAAAATTTGTGAGACTGTAATTTATTTATTCTTTGAAAAAATAATGCTCCTCAGTTTCTTGCCTGTTCTTCTGAGTAGAGGCTCTTTATCCGAGCAAGGCGGTCTGTTTAAAAGACTTTTAACGTTCATAAGTGTATCTTTGATACCCAAATTAGATAAAATCATTTCGACTTTGACTTTCATATACCTACTATAGGTTCTTCTTTTTTTAACTTATTCTTTTACTGTAAGTGTAGTATGTTATTTGTGATAGTGTAATATGGCTCCCTGAGTCTGAAATAAAGTTATATTATATTATTATTCAAGATATTTATTATTCTTCCTAATTTCTAAGTTTTTTACAATAAATGAATATAAAAACAAATACTATAAAAAGTGCAGGGTCCATTGGACTATGTACTCATATTTTTAACATCTTGTACTGTATGGTTGCAAATAAAATATCTTGAATCTTGAAAACTAGGGTGCCGCTAGCAGCGGGGCGAGGCCCAAGCTACCGGTGGTTAGGGCTGCAGACTGGGGAACCTCCTGACAATACGGCACGTGTCTAGGATCACTGCCGCCTGTATCTGGCCCTTGATCCAACCGTCTAACGAGAGCCTCTTGAGATGATGGTCGAGGCTCTTCGCTATGAGACCGTTTACCGTGACGTCTATCGGGACAATGATCGTCGAGTCAACATCCCACATGGCGGTTACCTCGTGAGCCAAGTCAAGGTACTTGCTGAGTTATTATTATTATTATTATATACTCCGGCAGGTATAGCACTCAGCAACACGTAGTGACGTCAATCGACGCTCAAGCAATATCGAAAGAAGTCACAATTATCTAGTACCATAGGCTATAAAATGCGAGCGTAGCCGCGGGCCAAGATGAACTGTTTATTTAACAGAAGTGGATTTAAGGTTGCATTGAAGAAGCTACTGTTACAAGGAATGACGTAATAAAACATTAAATTGTCAACAAACTGCTTTACAATACATAGTATTAAGGTTTTAAACTCTCGCAGTCAACTTCATTCTTAACATGTTAAAGTTATTATTATTATTTTTAAGTTATTGGTTTTTGACAAACTCATTCGTATGTAACCTCATGATGCTTCGTTGTACCCACAATATAATGTAAATATGAAATGAGAGTATATTTCTGCCTACAAACTGCTACGCAGTTTGACAGAGTTGTATTTTAATGCATATGTATGTTATTAACTTAGATAAATAAATAAATAAAAAATAAACTAGTGTAGTTTAAAATTTTTTTTGGCCGTGCAATGTTATATCATATAAATCAAAGACTAGCTGCGCCCTGCGTTTTCACCCGCGGTTAAAAAGTATCCTATGTACTATTCTAGACTATAATCTATCTCTCTGCCAAATTTCATCCAGATCTGTTCAGCCATTCTGGCGTGAAAGAGTAACAAACATCCATTCATCCATCCATCCATTCTTACAAACTTTCGTGTTTATAATATTAGTAGGATAGGATAGTAGGAAGTAGGATATTCCTATGGAATTTTCAATTCAATTCTTCAATATTGTTTTCACACTCATGACAATAGAAAAGATGAAGTTATTTAAATCAGTTTAGTTACTATTGTTTTTATTTTATAACGCGTAAGCCTATATTTGACTGCCTCGGTGGCTTAGTTGGTAGTGAACCTGCCTTCTGAGCTTGGGGGCGTGGGTTCGATTCCCACCTAGGGCAAACATTTATGCGATGAACTTTGTGTTTGTTCGATGTCTGGGTGTTAATATCTATTTGAGTATGCATTTAAAATATATATATACCTATGTGTGTATTTCAGTCTCTGGCCGCCATAGTACAAGCTTTGCTTAGTTTGAGGTTAGACGACAGAGTGTGCAAGTGTCCCGAATACTATTATTATTTACTAGCTGCACCCCGCGGTTTCACCCGCGGTTAAAAAGTATCCTATGTTACTTCCAGTACCTCCCAGAATATGTGTACAAAGTTTCATGATGATTAGTCAAGTAGTTTTTGACGTTTGAAAGCGTAACAAACTTCCACGCTTTCACATTTATAATATTAGTAAGGATGTCAAAGCTGAAGCATAGACGCTTCGCACGCTTACGCTCGCTAGGTCGATTAGCTTGATCTACAAATGATATAGATTCAAGATTTAAGATATTTTATATGCATACATACATGTTAGACTGAGACCTCGCTCGCGGCCCGTTACGCAGGTCCGTAATGTCAATGTAATGTCATAATAGAATGATAACGGGCGGTGACATTCGCGCTGGCTGGAGGTCGTTTGTAAGCTCAATCGTTAGAAGGGAGCGGACGTGACAAAGTTACGTTTGCAGTCAGGTTGCCGTCTTTTCAGCAGAGCTATTCACAACCATTCGGAAACGTTTCCGTTCGGATTAAAAAAAAATTGAAACCAAAATTATTCGAATCTCACGTCTACGTTCATAAGTTTTTAAACGATAATAAAATAAAGTGATTAATTCTTCCGATCGGATTTATACTTGATTCCCTTTTCCAAAATGTTTAAAATAGACTGAGATTCGAACAATTTGAGTTTGAAATATTTGGGATCCGATCGAAAACGTTTCCGAATTATTGTGAACCAGCTGCGTCCCACGGTTTCACCCGCGGTTGAAAAGTATCCTATGTGCTATTCTAGACTATAATCTATCTTTGTTGCAAAATTTCATGCAAATCTGTTCAGCCGTTCTGGCGTGAAAGAGTAACATCCATCCATCCATCCATCCATTCTTACAAACTTTCGCGTTTATAATATTAGTAGGAAGTAGGATATGATACCACCGCAGGTCACTTGGTTAACACGTACCGGCTGATTTTTAGGGTTCCGTACCCAAAGGGTAAAATGGGACCTGTCACCGGCTGTGAAATGTCTGTTTCTACTAAGATCCTATTTGATGCCGGTCGATAATCCTCAGAAATCAGAGAAATCAGAAATCACAATTCATTAATAACTCTAACAGTTACACGTCACAAGGCCTCTTAAGGTCTAACAGCCAAAATTATTTTCAAAATTCGAACATGAAATTATCTGATGGTGAGAACCGCATCAAATTCCGTTGCGTGATTTATTTTATTTTTACATTTCAGGTCAACCAACAACCTTACAATAACAGAGTAGTAAATTTAATATATTTACTAAAAAGTCATTTACAGGGAGACACTTCTAAGAAATATAATAGAAAAAAAAGGAATTGACGCACAAATAGAATGATTAAATAAATAGAATTTAAGTAGAAGTAACAAAAAAAAAAATTGAATTTGAAATAAGAATGCACTAAAAAAAATTAAATATAAATAAAAAGATAGATAGATAGATAAAGCATAGTATCAGTACTCACTAACAAAAAAAAATACAAGAAATTTATTTGTACCACAGATGAAATGTATCGTAAAAATTGTCGCTTAATCGCTTCCTAATAGTAGATTTAGATGGAGTTAGCGGATATACAGACAAACAGACGCGGAAGCGACTTTGTTCCTATAATTTCTGACACAAAAACAAGGGGCTGTTTTAAGTCTGACGTGTCTGTGTATTTGTCTGTGGCATTGTAACTCCCGAACGGATAAACCGATTTTGATTTTGTTTTTTCTGTTTGAAAGCTGAATTCGTCGGGAGTGTTCTAAGCTATGTTTGATGGAAATCGGTGTCGGGGGTTTTAAAAAAAAAAAAATGTATTATTTGCCAAAACCTATGAGTTAAAAACACATTAAAGTACTTATATCATTACAGCTAAACTAAGTATAATTTAAAAATTTATATAAATTTATTTGGCAATTGGAGTAGGCTCAGCACTGTTCTGAGTAGACGAGTTAAATGTTTCATTTATATATTACTAGCTGCGCCCCGCAGTTTCACCCGCGGGCCTGCAGGAACCGTAATTTTTTTCTGGATAAAAAGTACCCTATGTCCTTTTCTGTACCTCAGACAACGTGTATGCAAAATTTCAAGTCGATCGGTTAAGAGGGCCGCGACGTGCTGAAATTTCCATACAAATGCGCTACTCAAATTTCTTGAAAACCGTTTGCCAGATTATGATGAAATTTAGCATGTACAATTAAATTAACAATATCTTCGCCCCTATGTTCTTGGTTTTTTTAAAAACGTTCTCAAGCGAAGATAGAGCTATGAAAAATATCCGCATTTTAAAGGGGTCACTTTTGACTGATTTATTCAATAGGTAGACAAAGCAAATCAAAAATTCCATTACATAGGGAGGTTGTCTACATCATTAGCTGTTAAATGAATCAATAATACAAGGGAAATTCTTAGTAACTTAAGAATGATTACGATAGTGCAAAAGTCATAAAAAAAATTGAAATTGCACTTTGTCACTCTGTAGGTAAGTTTAGAGGCTCGTCAGTATCATTACTCGCCCTCTTCACTCGTCTTCTTCTTCTAGACGAAATGGCGATAGAATACCTTAAGCCAACCCGAAGTTAGTCTAGATCGCCTACGTCGAAATTAGTTAGGTCGCCGGACTCTTAAGTAGTTGAGACGTGAAAGCGTTACAAACAAACAAACGAACAAACTCACTTTCGCATTTATAATATTAGTTAGGATTCCCAAGTCTTTGCTAGGACATACATCACATTAGTTAGGATGTAGAGAGGAGATAGAGAACTAACGGAGTTCCATACAGTTCATATTTTTCAGTACATTCAGTTAGGATGTAGAGAGGAGATAGAGAAATGACGGAGTTCCGATTTAGGCGCAAAACACACTGCACCAGGCTCCGCTCCGGTGTGCGGTGATGCGGATTTTGACTTTGACTGTAAAATCTCGATTTCTATACAAAAACCGCAGGGTTTAACACACTGACACCGCGTCTCCGTACGGATGCGAATTACGTTGCTCCGCACACCGCAGCGGGACGAGGCTAGTGTGATATCGGCCTCAACAAACATTTAAAAAAAAAACGAATTATGAACCTCTTCCTCTTTCTGAAGTCGGTTAAAAGCTCTACAATATATATTGTATAACCTTTGTGATATCACACGCAAAGTTAACTTTGTAAATCACGCGCACGTGAAACTATTATTTATTCTATCTCACGAGTTAGATTCCTAGCAAGTATGTCAAGACAAACACAGCCTTTCTATGGATAAAAATAGATACACTGTAACTAAACTAATTTCATTTACTTCATTTGAAGACAAGGTCACTCGAGATTTGAAAGCTAATAATTCCAGTTCAAGATTAACCACCCTATTGTGACGCTGAACTGGTAACATTATTGCAAGAAATCAAAAAACTCGGCTGCAAAATCTTGTACCCTATGTCACTTCCACTATCGAGACGATTCAAATGACACCTCACATGTGGAAATCCATCAAGCTGTTTAGGCTGTAGGGCGTGCCAAAGAAACCTCATACATACATACATACCTACAGACACATACATACACTCGAAAAACATAACATGTGATACATGTGACAAACTCGATATTTTTCACCTAACTTTGAAACATCTAAAAAAAAATCTTCTTAGTACAAATATTTAAGTAGTTGACGTTAAATCAAGAAAATATGAGTTATCTCAACAACACTGTGTACATTGTTTGGATTAGCAAATTTATAATGTTGTTTACAAATTATTTTATCTAAGTTTTTATGTGTAGTTTGTTAATTATTTTTGTACCTTAACCAATGAAAATAAAAAATAACGCTCTTTCTTGGGCAGTCGGGTAAAAACCGGAAAATCGTAGCAAATTTAAAGTTAATTTGACAAGGTTTTATAGTGTAATGTTTAAAGTTCGTAACCTTGACTTTCGTATGCGAGACACAGTATACGCAATACTTAGTATGGGATAAGATTTGGTAAATTACTATTTCATAATTTATTATACGTTGCTAAGCTACTAAATAAATAGAAGTACAATTATTAGTTTTTTAAGTTTTTCTGTTATTATATGTTGTGTTTTGTGGTAAAAAAAAAGCGATGAGTGCCTAGTTGTAGGAGGCCGGCGTCTCAAGCCAGAGGCACCAATTTGTTAAGTGCATGAACATATGTGCGTATTGTATGTCATCTGCTACATGACTGGAGCCCGGTGTATGGCGACAGGCTCGCCCCCTGTCACATTTGGGACTCATTATTGTCCTGCAAAGTGTGGTTGTTGTATTACACCTTTGCCAGTCTCCTTGGAGGAAAGGAGTGTGATACAATCAACAAATTGATGCGTGCCGTCGGCTGGGTTCAAATCCGCTCCCTCTGGCTTGAGAGGCGGGCCTTCTCTCAACTAGGCTGCCATCGCATTCTATCCTGATATAAATAGGAGTGTATAAATCTATCACCATCCATCCATCTTATTCTATTATGTAGTATATTGTACCAGTAGATATAGTTTTAGTAAATACATAATTAGTAATATTAAGAATTCCGTTCAGAATCCTTGAGTTCAGTCTCATGACACATTTGCCTATGTATAATTTTTGGTTTTTCTGTACACACTATTTTTGGATGACAATCCAGTTCAAAACTTAGATGTATGTATTGTGTTGGTATATCGATTGTTATTTGTTTGTGTGTCTAATAAATAAAATAAAAATAAATAAATAATAGGAGTATATAAATAGTAATGTATAAATAATGTCTCTAGTCTAGGTTCGTATAACGATGCTTGGACGATTTTAAACTGCTGTTACTTAATGATTTTGAGTCTGTCCGTATCCTATCTCAATGTCTGTGATGAAGAGTGATACATGTCAATAAAGTAAAGATAGTGATGAGAAAAGCACGCTTCCTGATACAGTCGTGAGCGCTGACCTGCAGGTTATCAGCCCAATGTCGCGTGAATGTCGCCCCGTCCGCAGTGACCTGCTGACTGAGCTTATCACTTGATGCAAGAAGAAACTTTCAAGGTGACCAATGACAATTCATCGTCAACTCAGTCGAAGGACAACTGCTTAACAAGGGTGTCCAACTACACTTAACGCAAATAGGGCGACAAGGGGCGACAGACGCACCCCTGTCACATTTAGGACTGAATATCGTGCAGCGATGTGTAGGTCATTACATTTCTGCCAGTCCCTTCCAGGAAAAGATGTGACAATATGTTTACGCAGATCCCTAATGAAATTAAAGGTGAATTATTTAATGCTAGACAAAAAGCTACTAAGATTATGAAGACCTAGATTACTAAGTTTAGGAATTTAAAAAAATATATTTAACTTAGTTTAAAAAAAATCTAAATTGGTTCATAGATGACGGAATTCTGACATAACAATGTAAAAAAAAATAACCTCATAGAGAATGTCCACCATTTCTTAAGTCGGTTAAAAACTGTATACAAATCTAGAATAATAAAAAAAAACTGGAAATATGTATTTGAGTAATGACCGGTCTTACGGTGCCCGCTTCCGGCAAATTCCAGTGACCTTCACCAGATACTTGGTCCACTTTGTAGGTGATTTGTTAATTAAGAAAAATAACAGATTTTCCCCTCTCACCCCATAGGTTTCCTCAATATAGGACAACCAATAGCAATACCGTATGCTAACTTCCGTTCGGGGTGCGCCTTCTAATACATGCTTCACAACAAAGCTGAGAACTTGGTTACTAGATAATATGTATTATGACATTGAAGCTTATCTTAAAATAAGAGATTTTTGAACTATTATTATTTTGCTATACATAATATATAATTCCTTTTACTTAGTTGTTTAATGACATTAATTAATTATTTTTATAATTGCAATAATTATCAATTATTATTGTTCTGACATTTATTATCTTTAATTATTTTTTCAATTTCAATTATAAATATTCAACTGGGACGTGTAACTATGGGAGTTATCAACAAATTCTAAATTCCGATTTCAATTTCAAAGACAAGTGCCCACCACCAACCGATACTAAGCCAGCGTGGATAAAGGCTCAATCTCCCTATAGGTAGGTTGGTATCAAATATTAGTCAAAAATGAAGTGAAAACTATTCTTCATCTCCATCTCTGCGTAGTATACCTCAAACAAAGGCGCTTTTCATGTCTGTCTGTCTCTCTCTCTCTCTCTCTGTATATCTGCCAACTACTCCTAGCCTAACCAAGATTTGTACGTACTCTGTGAAGCTGGGGTGTGTCAGTAGTAGCTTACATAACTGAAAGCTGTGTTTATTTGTAAGGCCCTCAAATTAAGTATGATATTGTATATATTTACATACTGAACCTTTAATCATTGATTTAAAAAAAAATGTACTCAACAGCTGCAAGTCAATTTCTAGAGATTTTAAGCCCTCATTAAGTTATTTGTGCGTAATTATATATGTAGTGTTTTAGCAATTGAAGTGTTTAAAGTATTATACACCTACGATACGTTCGTATAAGCAGCAATATTACAAAATGGTGAAGAAGGTAAAAATCAATTCTAACCGGACTAAATTAGCCTAGGTATGCTAGTAAAAATGCCGCAGTGCTTGTGACTCGGTATTTTTAAATAAATCATTAAAATAGACAACTGAACGTGCTATATATTCATTGTAGCGCTATCACGGCACAAATACGAGTACAATAACGGCCTGCTAATCCGATCATTACGAATAAATCTGCATTTTAATACGTAGATAACAAGTTATCAGACAAATCAATTATAAACAATGTATTTATGATTGCTGTGAATTACTCACTGGTATAAGCCGGCACGATGTCCGTAGAGATCTTAGCGGCACAAATTATCACTGATAATGCACGAACGAAAAGATAATTTCCAGTCATCCAGTCGATCAATAAATACGACTACTCGACAAGCCGACAGTGTTGCAAAACCAGGAATCTGTTTTCGGTAGGTTTGCCAGTTAAAAATCGGTGAAACTCGGTAGATTTTATTTGTAATCTTAACCTTTGAATAAACCGAGCATTTACTTACGCCTCTTATAAGATTATTTTCGATTGTTATTTCTAATCTAATTGTAAATAAAAATACTAACGCCTTTTATAAGATTATTCTATTGTTATTTCTAATCTAATTGGAACTAAAAAAACTTTAATTATAGAGGTAGGTAGGTAGTTTAAGTTTTGACGTGACAACGTCTAAATCAATATACGCAGACTGCACACTCGAAAAAGGATGATGCATTGTCCCGTTACGCTTGGTCGATCAGAGCGAGAGCGCTACATGAGCGAGTGCACGGCACGATCGGCTTGAGCGTTCGTCTTGCGCTGCATCTATCTCTCTTTCACTCAATTGGCCTATTGCGTCTGAGGAGAAGATTTCATCAATGTTTTGCTATGACGTTGTCCTGTTAAACTGTCGTCTGTAAACCGACTTTACAGACAGCCAATTTTTAACAATGACATTACTTATCTTCATAATTTTTTTAGAAAACTTATAAAACTCTAAAGAGAAAATCAAAATCAAGAAACACGCTTCGTAATTCCCGTTATACATGTTTTAATTTACTGTCTTTTATTTACTGTCAGTTACTGTCTTAAGAGCCCTACAGCGAGTACGCCTTAAAACTCAATTTGTATGGTTAAATATTTGTTATGGGTTAGCTGCAAGCATTTAAGTCCTCGTATTGGTATGGTAAAATGCGTGTCCTACTGTAAAGAGCCAGAACATAAGCTACAACAATTACCGTATCTCTTGGGAAAGTAATGTTCGAAATATAAAACTGGGAGATTCATGGCCACTTGCACTGAAAATAAGAATTTACTAAGTCCTAGCGTAACTAGTTTTAAACTACATGTGGTAACATGCAGAAACTCCTTGTAGTTTCTGCCGATAAACCTGCATGTCATATATAATAAGTCACTCTGAAGTATAATATTATTTAATTGTATTTTGCTGATTAAAACCGTTATTTTAAAGGTTTTATCTTATTTATCACTACACCTAACAAAATACTTGCTTATCGGGCACATAAAATTAAAATTCTCCTAAAGAATGGCTTAAGGTTCATGCACAAAAAAATAGGTAAGAGCTAGGAGTAGATTAAACTAAATACGCAAGAATTTAGGCAATTCTTATTTTAGTGTAAGTGGCTCAAACCATGAATCGGTATTTTGGTAAATCAACCTCAAATTTGGTAGATCTACCGAAAATCGGTAAGTTTTGCAACACTGCAAGCCGATGTCAACCCAGACTGAATGACGTCTGCAAGGAACAAGGAAGCAGCCATTTTAAATTACGCTTCGTTCCAAAACTTCAAATCTGACCCATCCTTACCTACCACTTTTGACCACACTTCTTTACTTTTTACTTTGAGTTTTGGCGGGAAACCGAAAAGGTGGTGTCGTGATTCTAAATTGATTTCTAAAACTTGTGAGTCTTCGAGTATTAAATAATAGCTCAGACTTTTGTTATGGGTGGCAGAGGAAATGTACTTACCTAGTTTTTTTTGTAAAACCTAGATTTTTAATCATGAGTTAGGTGGTCCAAGGTGATGTAGATGTCCCAACCATCTTGGCCTATCTTGAGTGTGGGGAAACGGTACAAAGATTACGAAACACGAAACACGACTTTTCATGTTCACTGCAAAACTCCACGTAAAGTTCAGTGAAGTATCCACTACCTTAATAAGCTAACGAAACGCATGATGTACTCGACACTGGCAAATGCTCAAGACGTGCAGCGCCAATCCCACAAATAAGAAAACAAAACAAATAGAATTATCATTGTCATTTTTGACATTGACATATATGTGACATTTTTTACTCTAATTTCTGATAGCTAAGTCTGAAATTTCGTAGAATGAATTAAAAATATCAAAAAAAATGTTTTCTTTGCAAATTACTATCTTCTAAAATTCTAAATATTATGTCCTACACATTCTACTTATAAGGTTCTTCGTAAGAATAAACCTATGCAATGGAAATGACCGACAAATATGTAAACAACGATTTAGCGAAACTGGAAAAAAACCTTGTTCCGAACATATGTCGCGCGTGTATGGCTCGGAGCAATAACATGAAATGTGTGTCAACCACCGAGGGAAGCAAAATCATTGAAGAATTAGAATTTTGTACCGGCATACTAGTAAGTTTTACAAACGTACTAAAAGCAAAATTCGACCTCACTCTCCTCATTCCCTATATAATTGCAACGCCTCTACCGATTCTACTCAAAATCAAGCTCTAGACTTTTAAATTAATCAGTTACTTGCCCACAAAACTTCGTGAAGATCGGATCAACCGTAGATAAGTTATGGTCGACAAACATCTGGTCAGTCAAATGCTTTGTTCAGTAGTGAGTTTAAGTAAACCCTGTTAGGCTGAATCTGAAACCAGTTTGTTAGCTTTGTACATAGTATGATGAGACTCTTACTAATGTTTTATTTTTGCATTACTATCAATATTCATTTAACTTTTTTAGTACCTAAAGTTACCCAAACAATCATACAATCATTCGGATATGTTTCCGATCAGATCACAAGATTTTCAAACTCGAATTCTTTAATTCTCAGCCCGCTTTCATAAATTATGGAATAGGAATCCTATCCTAGCTAATATTATAAATGTGAAAGTGAGTTTCTTTGTTTGTTACGCTTTCACACCATAACCACTCAACTAATCATCATGAAATGATGTATTTACAAAGTCAAGGGTACAGAAAAAGATATAGGGTCCTTTTTATCCCGAAAAAATTAATGGTTCTTGTGGGACCACAGGTGATAAAGGAACAGGACAGGAAGAATTAATCACATTTAAAAACTAAGTACATGGATGACCGAGCTTTGCTCGGAATTTTTTATTTTTTTAAATTGTGTTTTTTGGAAAATAAACAATTGATTTTAGTCTAACCTCAAAGCAAACACTCATTGACTTCGTGTTACTTAACAACGCCATCTGCTGTTGTGTCGTTAAAGCAATTAGTTGCTCACAAAAAAATAGTATTATTATTCGCCAATAGATGTCAGGAAGAGTCATATTTTTCAGTTGAGACTACTCAAACGCCTCCTGTTTGTTATTTATCTTCCAAGTTTATGTTTAAGTTGATTATCGATAAAACACAAATAAAATGACATTTTCTAAAAATTATTCCTAGCTAGATCGATTTATCGCCTCCGAAACCCCCTATATACTAAATTGTATGAAAATCGTTGGAGCCGATTCCGAGATTCCAATTATATATATATATATATACAAGAATTGCTCATTTAAAGATATAAGATTAATAATGTAGAATAGTCTGCCAGAGTGTGTGTTCCCTGGCACTTATAATCTGGGTGTCTTCAAGTCTTCAGTGAATCGGTTTCTTCTAGGCAAGTGTGCTCCATTGTAGGCTGCATCACTGCTTATCATCAGGCATATTATGCAGCCATGCGCAAGCCTATTAAGTAATAAAATAAAAAAAAAGAATGAGGAGTGAGATTGGATGAATTTGAATATAAATTTTTTGGAATGTGATTATAAATGTTTCCATATCATTGAGAATATGAAGGCTGGTTTCTGATACAAAAAGTAAACAAAAAAAAATAAGGCAAAAACACAATATTTTTAGTATGTACTGCGCCCCGCGGTTTTACCTGCGATTAATAAGTATCCTATGTGCTATTCTAGACTATAATCTATCTCTGTGCCAAATTTCATCCAGATCAGTTCAGTCGTTCTGGCGTGAAAGAGTAACAAACATCCATCCATCCATTATTACAAGCTTTCATGTTTATAATATGAGTAGGATATAATATATATTAAAGTATGTATTATTGACGTTACAGATAAACAAGGAAGATGGCCTGCCCACAAAGTTTTGCAAATTATGCCTTACTTCCCTGGCTATTGCATCCAAATTCAAGAAGACATGCTTGCGGTCTGACAACATCTTGCGGAATGTCATCAAGAAACCAAAAATACCACAAGATAAGATAAAGATTGAAAAGGAAGAGGTAAACTAACCAGCAGCTACATTAAATATAGGACTTGCTTAACTAGTTTTAAACTACTCCTAGCGAAATATTCAGTTATCGGGTGCATTAAGTTAACATCCTCCTATCGAATGGCTTGAAGCTACTTCTTCACTACTTTTCACAAAGCGATGGCAGCCTAGTTGGGAGAAGGCCCGCCTCTCAAGTCAGAGGGAGCGGGTTCGAACTCGGCCGACAGCACGCACCAGTTTGTTCAGTACGAACGACCAAACGAATAAAAGCACCATTAAAATCGGTTCACAATTGGCGGAGTTATCGCGTAACATACATACATACAAAAGATAAACAGACAAATTTAGAACCTCCTCCTTTTTTGAAGTCGGTTAAAAAATAAAAGGTGGCGGGTGGATATTGCACAAAGGTTCTAAGCCTTTAACATGCTAGGTGTTAGAAAAAGACTATTAAGTAAGAGTACAAATAAAAAATATCGTCCGGTGAAGTGTGGGTGTTGTATTACACCTCTGCCAGCTCCCTCGGGGGAAAGGCGTGACGATATAAATACAAAACCCACAGAATGAAGTACATCGAAAAAAGCAACAGTGCAAGTAAAAAAATACTAATAAAAAAAAAATTGGTTGCCTGTAAAGTCGGTATACGGGCGAAAGTTTTACGTGACAACGACTTAAAAAGTGAAAGGCACGCGTCCCTTCCACTTTTTATGTCTGTCTCTCTCGCTCTTAGGCGGGCTAACCATGCCCGAGTGGAAGGGACGCGTGCCTCTCACTCGCTCTCATTGTGAGCGCATAACGTGAGCGGAGCGTAACGCAGTTTCTTGAAGTGTCACCCGGCAAACCAATTTATAAGACGTTCATATTATCACGTCAATATTAAAGGCTTATTTGTCTGTTTTCAGGTGATACAGATAGACGAAAACAGTTTTGAATACCAAGAGTTAGCGAAACAGGAGATTGCCAGCGAAGAAGATGATGGGATGTACCTCGACAATGATGATCTATTGTGAGTATTAACCTCAGATAAACCTAGAGGAAAAGATGGAACACTGCGTTATATCTTGCTGAAGGCACTTCTTTTTCAATGTGTGTGCGTGGTAATGTTGCCATGAAAAACATTTACAATTGCACGAAAACTAGTTTTAATTCCTAAACTCTATGTTAGCCATTTCCGTTCCAATATACAACCTTAGTAGATTTAATATTTTAAAACTGCACAGTTTTTAAAAAGAACTTCAAAGTGTAGTCCTGCCCACATTTTAAAAAGCATTATGCATAGTTATGTACACGAAATTATACCCTAGACTAATGTACATAATGTCGAGGTAAGAATGACCAAGCGAGTAGCGTAGTTTTTTTGCGTCAATGTGTGCGTGTTGTGTACATATACGACAGTAGCGTAGTTTTTGGATGGGTTTTGGCTTCACCTAAATCATACGCCGTGCGCTATCTTATTCTCTAAGTTGATCTGAGGTATTAACTAAGTCACTAATGCCCTCATTAGTTAGTTTTATTTATTATTAGTTCACACGGGTGACTAAAGCTGCACGATTTTTGCCGCGCGATGTAAATTTACCGTCTAAATGGCAATTCGGCTAGGTCGCTAGTGACTAAAGCGAGCCCCAAAGTTGAGTAGCATCCGACTTTGGCCGCGCGGCGACCGGCCTGCGTCTGGTGACAAAAATCGACCGTGTAAACCAGCGGTCGGCAACCTTTTGGCAGGCAAGGGCCGCACAGTGCCAAAATAAGCAAGTGACGGGCCGCACTTGTTCAAAAATTTTACTATGGGTTTCTAAATATACATATTTTACCATAGGTATCTATTTATTTATGTAGGTACTAGCTGCGCACCGCGGTTTCACGCGCGGTTAAAAAATAGCCTATTTGCTATTCTAGAGTAAAATCTATCTCTGAGCCAAATTTCATCCAGATTTATTCAGCAGTGTAAGATTCTGGCGTGAAAGAGTAACAAACATCTATCCATCCTACCATTCTTACAAATTTTCGCGTTTATAATATTAGTAGGAATATCTGATCTCTAAAAATCAATGTTTATCAGTCTCTGGCAGCTATAGTAAACGCCTTGCTTAGTTTGGGGCCAGACGACCATGTGAGCAAAATGTCCCGATTTTTATTTATTTACAAAACACTCGCGGGCCGCAAGGAGGGGGCTGAGGGCCACATGTGGCCAGCGGGCCGCGGTTTGCCGGCCGCTGGTGTAAACGATCAGTTGCAGGCGATCGCACACCGCATGAAGAAGTATTTCGCGCGAGCCAACGAGCCGCGTGCGATTTTAGTCACCTGTGTAAATGGCTAGCGACGCGGCTTGGTGAGGCGATTTGTGAAGCGAGTAGCCGCACGGCGTAAATCGACCCGTGTAAACCCCACATAAGAAAGAACAAGACAAACTGAAATTCCTGGCGAACAATGATCTTTTAAAATGGTTACTTGAACTAATATCTAGTGTAAATCCGCTTTAACGTCGCATTAAGTACATCAAGGAATGTGATTTTTTTATTCTATATTTAAATTCTATTTTCCCGGCCACGCGCTCGGAGAGTCAACACGTCCTGAGGATGCCTCGTGTAGAGGCGAAACACGGGTCGACGTGCTAGAAGAATAGGAGTTTAATTGTATAATTTTTAGAAAAAAAAAATTGTTGCAAATATCATGACATTATTTCTGTTAAATTCCTTATTGAATTAGCTTCATACAGGGAGTTAGTGGACCCCTCTCGAAAACGAAAACTGGGAATAGTGGTGGGGATTACTAATACAAAGCGACTAAAAAAAACGCGAAAAAAAGACTTTTTTTTTAAACTTAAAATCTGATATTTTAACATCGACACAAGTTATACAAGCTTTAAAAAGCTAGTTTAAACACCGATTACCAAAAAAAAAAAAAAGTACCCTAACGGCAGTCTAATACTAAATGCCTAACAGCTGACGCTACGAGTAGAGGTGAACGCCCGCACACAGCTGCGCGCGGTCGCGACCTAGGTGCCGCGCCGCCCGCGCCCTCCGCTGTCTCGGCGCGCGCGCGGCCCGCGGCGGCGCGTCGTCGCACTTTCCGTAGGTACTGGCGCCGACCATTGACCCAATCATCAAAATTGATCAAATTGTATAAAGTTTTTTAGTAGGTTTTATTAAATTATTAAATTCGTATATTATTATTATTCGTATATTATTATCGTACTTATTAAATTCGTTAGTTCAGATATCAATTTGTAAAAAAAATTTCAAAATTAAAAATCGAAAAAAAAAGTCATGTTCCTTGATGTACTTAATGCGACGTTAAAGCGGAAATACACTAGATATTAGTCCAAGTAAAAATTTTGAAGATGAACTTCCGGAAAGTAACGCCTGATTCAATCAACAATGATCTTTTCTCCTTAAGCCGGCGACTAACTCAAAATCATTCATCGTCAAAATCATTTGCTCGATGCGAATATTCGTGTTGAGATATTGTTTGTTGTGAGCAAATACTCATGACACAGTATTTGCAACAAGTATATGCTCAACTAGACTCCTTGAGCCGTATTGACCGAGTGCGATAGACCAGGCTTTCCGATCCGGAAGTCGTCGGTTCGATCCTGGCCGTGTACCACTGAACTTTCCTTTCGTAGAAAAGTGTTAATGTAAATAAATTTGACACGTGCTCTTACGGTGAAGGAAAACATCGTGAGCAAACCGACATGCCCTAGAAGAATAATTCGAAAGACACGTGACTCCACCAATCCGCACTGAGCCAAATTAGTTGATATAGTCTCAATCACCTTCGATGCAGGGTAGGTCAGTGTCTCTGCAGTGGGATGTTAAAGACTGTAATGATCATGATAAAAAAAAACAAGGTCTGGTATTCCGGGAGCAAACACGCAATGACGTCACTCGTCATCGTCACCCGATGCAGTGAAGTTGAAGCGATGATAGCCTAGTTGGAGAAGGTCCGCCTCTTAAACCAAGAGGGAGCGGGTTCAAACCCAGCCGACGATACGCACGAATTTGTTCAATGTGTGAATATATGTGCGTATTGTATGTCATCTGCTACATGACTGGAGCCCGGTGTATGGCGACAGGCTCGCCCCTGTCACATTTGGGACTGAATATCGTCCAGCGAAGTGTGAGTGTTGAATTACAACTCTGTCAACCCCCTAGGGGGAAAGGCGTGACGATATGTGACAGACAACAATGTGCAGAGAATGCATGGAAGCAGAGGTAACGGCACGTGCTTATGGAGAGCAGGAGTGTGGCAGATCATTGGACTCGAAGTGTGGGTGTTGTATTACGCCTCTGCCAGCTCCCTCGGGGCAAGGCGTAACGATATGGTCTTCGACATCCGTCTCTTTCGAACTATTTGTAAATGACATCATTCGGTCTTGCTTAAGCATCGATTGACGTCACTACGTGTTGCCCACGTGACCGGTATGCTATACCTGGCGGAGTATATTATTATACCATGGGAAGGGCGTGACAATGTTAGGTTTTTTGTATCCATCTTTACACCAAAATTGTATTTATTCAGTAAGTTGTCGTGGAGAGAGAGCAGAATGTCGGTCGGGTCTCGTCAATGCTCGACACAGCTTGTGACTGAGCGGCATTATTCAGCTGCCTTTAGAGGCAGCTTCCGTTACGCCGCGTCCAAGTGCTGGAACAATGTCCCGCCGCCAATAAGGAACCTGCATAGTATAAAAGCTTTTAGATTTAAACTGAAGAAATTTATTTTTGAACACCAAAAAGGCGAAGAACAGCTTAGAACGGACACCAGTGCTTTTTAGGTCCATGTTACCCCCTACATTATTGTTACCTATATTATTATTACTTATAACCTCATTTTTATTTATGTATGTATATATATTTAAAATGTTATTCATTATTTTTGTTCTTAGTCTAATTAATAATATGTATTTAGTTGTACCGTGTCTGACTTGATCCGTGGGTGACGTCACAGCCGGTTCCAACGAAAGACCAGCGCTGGCTGCTACAGCCGGCATTATGCTGAGTTGGAACCGGTTTGTGGCAAATAACATTGTTTGTACCTATAGTTTTTAATTTTTATTGTTATTTTTCGTTTATATTTGTTTTTTTTTGTAAACTTACTTGTTTTTTGCTCACAAATAAAAATTGTCTATTGTCTATATTGTCTATTATTGTAAGTACTTACTATATATTTACATTGTGTTCTTTTTTCAGCGAAATCAAACTGCCAAGCACGAAGCAGAAAACTAGAAGCAGACTAAAAAACAGCAGCAAAAAGAAAATGAGAACGATTACAATCAACATTAGCGGAAAGAAAACGGAAACGAAAAGTTCTAGAAGAAAAATGAACAGGGCTCAAGGAAAAGGGACCGTTGCAAAAGAAATTAATTCCGGAGCCAGTCTGGACTCAAGTGAGCAGGGGTTGGATATTTTGAGCTGTCATGCTTGTGATTTGACGTTTGCAAGCATTGAGGAACAGATGGAACACAAGGCGAACCTGCACGGGAACTGTGTGTGGATATGTGAGGTAACTCATTAGCCTATTATCTGCTAATATCACTATTTAAAACCATTGCATCTGAGTAAGACTAGTGAGAGACAGTCGGTAGTGAACCTGCCTTCGTGGTTTCGATTTCCACCTAGGGCAAACTTACATGTGGTGGACATTTGTGTTCTATGTCTGGGTGTTAACTATCTATTTAAGTTTGTATTTAAAAATATATATGTGACGGCGCGAGATATCATTGGATAAAGAAAATCAGTTTGAGAGTTGTTAATCGATAGTTTTAATCTGTGGTTTATGACGATTAATCGATTTGTTTATGGTCATTTAGAGCGGTTAACACCGAATGGAGTTGCGTTTGGGATTTCGGGCGAACGTCATGTCTGTCAGTCAGTGGTTGACAGGACTGGGCTGAAAGCGGTCGCACGCAATGGTCATTCGTAAACCCATTACTCTAAATCGCCAATTATCTTTGTGATCATTCATTAACTAAGTAGTCTGGGTGACTGTATAATTAAAATGGTGAAAAGTCTACATTGCTGTCCCCTTATTTCAACGTTCCTGAAGTTTGACGCCCACCATAGATACCCGTGACGGCGAGTTCACGGATCAGAAATCAGATACAACACCTCGGCCTACTAGATTCTACCCGTCATCAAAAGTGGAAGGTCACAGCGCGGCGGCCTTTCCTATGTTTCTCCGACATCAGAAGTGGGATGAGATGCGACGGCGCGGCCTTCCCTACATTACCCCGATATCAGATGTGGGATCGGGATGTGAAAGCTTGGCTCCTTTCTCTACATTTCCCCGATATATGTATTATATCAGTCTCTGGCAGCCATAGTTCAAGCTTTGCTTAGTTTGGGGTCAGACGACCATGTGTGCAAGAGTCCCGAATATTATTGTTATTCAAGAAAATGATTTTACTTAAGTTTTATACAATAAATTAATATAAAATAAATATTATAAAAACTTAAAAACTAGGGTGCCGCAGGCAGCGGGGCGAGGCCCAAGCTACCGGTGGTTAGGGCTGCAGAGTGAGGAACCTCCTGACAATACGGCACGTGTCTAGGATCACTGCCGACTGTATCTGGCCCTTGATCCAACCGTCTAACGAGAGCCTCTTAAGATGTTGGTCGAGGCTCTTCGCTATGAGACCGTTTACCGTGACAACTATCGGGACAATGATCGTCGAGTCAACATCCCACATGGCGGTTACCTCGTGAGCCAAGTCAAGGTACTTGCTGAGTTTGTCCTTCTCGGCCTTCACGAGGTTCTCGTCATGTGGGATGGTGATGTCGACGAGCACTGCCCGGCGCTAGGGCCGGTCGACCAGCACGATATCAGGCTTATTGGCAACAATAGTCCTGTCTGTGATGATAGAGCGGTCCCAGTATATTATTCCAACTAGCCCAGGTCCTCCCAGAAGGTTAGCAGCCTTTTCAGGCTGCCGCAAGCCTTTGGGAGTGACGATGGGAATTGGAGGATCCGAGTCCAATGAACTGCCACACTCCTGGTCTCCATAAGCACGTGTCGTTACCTCTGCTTCCATGCATTCTCTGCACATTGTTGTCTGTCACATATCGTCACGCCTTTCCTCTGAAGGGGCTGGCAGAGGTGTAATTCAACACCCATATTTCGCCGGACGATATTCAGTTCCAAATGTGACAGGGGCGAGCCTGTCGCCATACACCGGGCTCCAGTCATGTAGCAGATGACATACAATACGCACATATGTTCACAAATTGGTGCGTGCCGTCGGCTGGGTTCGAACCCGCTCCCTCTGGCTTGAGAGGCGGGCCTTCTCCCAACTAGGCTGCCATCGCTTTAGCATTTCTAGTGTAAACCAAAGAAATATACCCATCTCCCTCAGATATGCGGGAAGACGTTCAAGCATCGCTCGTCGCACTACTCGCACGTGCGCTCGCACCTGCCGCCGACGCACCAGTGTGACCGCTGCGACTACCGCACCTGGCACAAGGCGGACTTGAACAAACACCTGCGCATGCACAACGGTGAGACATGACAATAAGAATAGCTTAAGAGTCCGGCGACCACTTTACACTAACTTCGCATTGGCTTAAGGTATTCTATAGCCATGTCGTCTAGAAGAAGACGAGCGAAGAGAGCGAGTGATGATACTGACGAGCCTCCAAAGTTATCTACAGGGTGACAAAGTGCATTTTGCAATTTTTTTATGACTTTTGCACTTCTGTAATCATTCTTAAATAACTAATAATTTCCCTTGTATTATGAATTCCTCGCGTTGTATTATGAGAACCTCCCTATGTAATGAAATTTTTGATTTGCTTTGTCTACCTATTGAATAAATCAGTCAAAAGTGACCCCTTAAAAATGCGGATATCTTTCATAGCTCTATTTTCGCTTGAGAACGTTTTTTAAAAAAAACCAAGAACATAGGGGCGGAGATATTGTTAATTTAATTGTACATGCTAAATTTCATCATAATCTGACAAATGGTTTTCAAGAAATTTGAGTAGCGCGTTTGTGTGGAAATTTCAGAGCGTCGCGGCCCTTTTAAGGCACCGTATTAGGTACACGAAATCACCAAAAACATTTTTTTTTGTTCCTAGTTTGGTATGAAAGATTATGATGATCAGGTACAAAAATACAGCTGATAGAAGAAACAACCAACTCAAGTTTAACAGAGGAACAATTTGGAAAATCATTCTCGTTTTGGAAAAAAAAAATCACAAAAGCATCTTCTTAAAAAAACTATCGGAACGTAGTTCTCTGAATTTACAGCGATTACACCACTTTTTTTCCGATTATCAAATAGCCAGATTAGTTCTCTAAAGTTTAACCGAGCAACTTATTCTTATTTGTGTCCTTGTTATGATTAAAACCATTAAAAACGGCAAAAAAATATTTTTTACGTAATTTTACGCGTCGATCTCATTTTACCATCAATTATGATAAACGATTTTCAACTCTTGTCAAACAAGATGTCTTAATTCTGTATCATTTTCTATTTTTTTTAAATAAAATATTAACAATCACATCCCTATATATATTTGAAATCTGCAAATTCGTAAGAAAACACCCAGAATTCTTTAAAAAATTTAGCGACACAACTCGAAAATACCCACCACGATTCCAATTTAAACTAACAGTCCCGAAATCTAGACTGAAAATACATAGGTCTGGCCCAAATGCAATGGCCATAGTAATATATAAGAAACTAGCTGTCACCCCTCGACTTCGTTCGCGTTTATTATTTATTATATATATATATATATATTTATTTAAACTATCCTATCTCTCAAGTTGGATCGAACTGCACATGGTGTGCGAATTTTATTATAATCGGTTAAGTGGTTTAGGAGTTCATTGAGGACAAACATTGTGACACGAGATTTATATATATTAAGATTGCCAGATAAATTAAAAGAAATAAATAAAGAAAACTGTTTCGAAAAAAATTAAAATGTCAAAATACAAAAATGCTATTATAAATTAGAAGAACATCTCAAAGATAAAAACTTAATTATTAAAGAATAAGGCGGCTCACTCCACATGACATTGCAATACCCTAATAGGGTCCATTATGAGATACTTATGTATATTATAACTTTAAGATCTTGTGAACTTATGTAACAATCACCATAATGCGCAATAAATACTTTGACTTTGACTTTAAATCTTGTGATTATTCGAGTGTTAAAGTGTAATGATGGATTATTAACCTTTATCGGTTCGTTCACATACACGATTGTGAGCAAATGTGACGAAATTATATGTACATGTATCACTTTCCAGGCATCAAAAACTTCGTCTGCGAGTATTGCACGAAGGGCTTCCACAACTCCTCAAACCTGCGCGGCCACATTCGACGGAACCACACCATCGTTCAAAAGAATCACGCTTGTCCTCGTTGCGATCGCACTTTCTACGCGCCCGACAAACTTCGACGGCATTTGGATACACACGACAATATTAAACGGTAAGTTTTATTTGACTGCCTTGGTGAGTAGGTGTAAGTATGTATGTGTGTATGTTGGTATGTGTGTATGTGGGTATGTATGTATGTATGTGTGTATGAGGGTATGTGTAAATGGGGGTATGTGTGTATGTGGGTATGTGTGTATGACCAATTAACGACGCCAGCACACCGTCTCGTCAACTCGAAGAGGTCAGTATATATTTTGTGGATATGTGTGTATGTGGGTATGTATGTACGTGTGTATGTGGGTATGTGGGTATGTGTGTATGACCAACTGATGACGCCATCACACCGTCTCGTTAAGTCGAAGAGGTCAGTATATATTTTAGGGCCCGCAATCTACATGGTTATTTGTAACTTACCAGAAACCTCTTAAGGGTTCATTGTACTCATCAATATGAACAACTTTTACTATGGGGCGAACTTAGAAATCGCGAAAAAAAAATCAGCTATTCCATACATTTTGTCTCAGGTGATTGAACTTTTTGTATGGAACAGCTGTTACTACCAGCTGAGCCACCGAGGCAGTCGAATTATATTTATTTATTTACTTTTCCTCAGATTCGAATGTGAGGTCTGCCACGACCGATTCACGCGCCGCTGTCAGTGGAAGACGCATCTCACGAAAATGCACGACATTAGTATACCGAAGTTGAGACCTGGACGACGGAAAACTAACGTCCTAGTAGGAGTTAAGGAGCCTCCCGCCAGCGCCAGCGTCGGAGAACAGAACTGTGTTAATGATTAAGGAAATAAAGTGTTAAGGTGTGTGGTGAGGCGTGCAGCTGTCTCGCTCGCTCGCGACACTAATATGTTTGATTTAAAATTATAGAATTTTATTTTACATAAACATGTATAAATACTTATATTTTTTTTTAATAAAAAATAGGTCGGCGTTTGACCACCAACTCGCCTGATGTTAGGCGACGGTGTGGTCTAAGATGGAGCACGACGACCTATAAGGTACTTATTCACTTTAGCCTTGAAGTTTTGTAGAGTGAAGAAGTACAAAGACGGCAGTTGAGTGAGGCGCTACAAGTGCGCTACTGCTCAGACCCGTCTTCGGAACGGTTACACCGGACTACATCCCGAAACACGACTAGGTCATTTCACGGCATATGGTCACGCCTTTCCCCCGAGGGGGCTGGCAGAGGTGTAATACAACACCCACACTTCGCCGGACGATATTCAGTCCCAAATGTGACAGGGGGCGAGCCTGTCGCCATACACCGGGCTCTGGTCATGTAGCAGATGACATACAAAACGCACATATGTTACACAATGAACAAATTGGTGCGTGCGTTTATTTTATTGTATTTATTTATGAAGGATTACCAGCAGTATACAATATATTAAAATATTAAACAATTTAAGTTGTCTTACAGCTACTAGGTACAGTTCTAATATGTATATCCATAATAGGTATTCACAACATTCGCAATGAGGAAGATGGTGAGAATGTTTAGAAAACTGTATTAATGATGAATTTAAATAAATAAATATTAGTGACACTAGCACACACGATCGTCTGACCCCAAAACTAAGCAAATATGGTGCAATGGCTGCCAGAGACTGATATACAAACATTATATTTTATAAACAAACCACTGATATTATAAACGCGAAATGTTTGTGAGAATGGATGGATGGATGTTTGTTACTCTTTCACGCCAGAACGGCTGAACAGATCTGGATGAAATTTGGCACAGAGATAGATTATAGTCTAGAATAGCACGTTTTAACGGGTGAAACCGCGGGGAGCAGCTAGTACTTAAATAGATAATTAACAGACAGACCAAACACAAATGGTCATCTCATAAATGTTTGCCCTAGGTGGAGATCTAACCCACACCCCCAAGCTTAGAAGGCAGAATCACTACCAACTGAGCCAAAGAGGCAGTCAATTTGCCTCTATCAATGCATTTGAAACAGTATTACAAGGTATTTAGAATAATGTTCATGTTGATATTAACAATCAGTGCTCAGAGAAACGTAAACACTAATTATGAAAAACTATAATAAACATGAAAATTATTCTGAATACTTTGTAAAACTGTTTTCAATATATTGGCAGAGGCAAACTTATCAAAAAACATTCTATAATTTATCACTACATAGTATAAAACAAAGTCGCTTTTTCTGTCCCTTTTTATGCTTAAATCTTTAAAACTACGCAACGGATTTTGATGCGGTTTTTTTTAATAGATAGAGTGATTCAAGAGGAAGGTTTATATGTAAAATAACATCCATTAAATAGTGGAGAAATACTGTTATTTTTGAGGTTTCTAATGTGATGTCGTTAATTATCATTTTTTTTCCGCTTACATTGCAAACGCAGGCTGAACCCTACGAGATTTATCAAAATAACGTACTAATTATTTGTACACATTGAAAAGATCTACAGAAAACTCCGCGATGGTTTATGTCTATCTCTGGATATCCCACAGTAACATTGTTTTGTTTAAACCCGTGCGAAGCCAGAGTGGGCCGCTATGTTTTTATGTACAACGTTCACGGTTTTTCTGTAGTGTATTTAGTACCAGCATTGCACCCGTGCGAAGCCGGGGCGGGTCGCTAGTTAATAATATAATAGTGTCGCGAGCGAGTGAGACAGCTGCCGCTCAAAAAAAATTACTTATTTAAGGTAAAAATAAAATATTACTTATTTAAGGTGTATGGTAAACCATACACCTTAAATAAGTAATATTTTTCTAATTTAAAACATGATTTTTGTTATTAGTCTCTCCTATTGGTTGATGAAAACATGATCAAAAAAAACAAAGGTTACGGGAAAGGAAACGGGAAAACGTTACGGGAATTGACACCCGGCTACGTCACTCGTCATCGTCTCTCTTTATACAAGGTGTTAGAAAAACCCTGGTGTATCCTCGAGGTGCGCATCCAGTATCGACTGTCTGTAATTACTAGCTGCAGCCCGCGGTTATAAAGTATCCTATGTGCTATTCTAGACTTTAATCTATCTCTGTGCCAAATTTCATCCAGATCTGTTTAGCCGTTCTGGCGTGAAAGAGTAATCAACATCCATCCATCCATCCTTACAAACTTTCGCGTTTATAATATTAGGAGGATCTTAACATTTATATCTTTACAAAATCTACAAATTAGACTCCGTCATAATCTTGGAGACTAAGTTCACAAATAAACAATGATTAAACGACGATGTCTACAATGCAAGCATCACAAACACGTAAGTTTTCGAGTTGGAAGTAGTAGCAATAACTTGTTACATAACTAGGTATCCCGTCGAAAGTCGACAAGGACCGGAGCGGCGCTGCAAGCAGAGCACGAGTTGACCAAAAGCTGGCAATCGCCAGTTTAGCCCTGACTCCTAGAGTACAACTATGAGACACGACGCAGGCATGCCGGACCCACCATACCACTGGTCATACCTCTGGTGGTATGGTGGGTCTTTTCTCAGTATTTTCTCGGTGGTATAGTTTTAGACCCACCATACCTCCAGGGGTATGGCCAGTGGTATGGTGGGTCCGGCATGCGACGCAGAGACGGAGTCGTGAAGCATGGCTGGGTGTAGTGATTGTATGTTCTCGCCAGGATGAGCCGGGGTGCAGATTCATTCTACGTTCACAAGATGCCTCATGTCTCTAGTAATCCACATTTATCGGATTTAGGTTGAATATCTCATCCACTGCCACTGTGATTTTCTTAATTCCTTCTGAGGAGCCAACCAATATTATTTTGGACTCGCCAAGCGAGTCGCCGGCACTGCATACTAATTTAAATGGACTCGCTAGGCGAGTTCACTGGCATAATATAGCTACAGCCTAGTTTACACAGTGCCGAGTAGCTGCACTGCAGTGACTCGCACTGCTTGGACGTCGCTTACGAGTAATTCGCACGTGCGAGTTGCACAGTAGCTAGCGAGTTACTTCAAGATTTTTTGTTTTCACTCGCATACTCGCCTGACAGCAACTCGTACATGACAGCAGCTCGGCCGTCGCTCGCATCGTTTAGACGCGTTCGGCAGTACCTCGCCTTTACTTTTGCTCCTTTTTTTTGAAGTTTTTTATGTCCATTTTCCAATTCTTGACATAATATTGTTGTCAGAGCGTATCACAGATTTTTTTTTTATTTTAACACGTTCACTCGACATCGCGGTACTCGCAAGACTGGACAGCAGCTACTACTGTCGTGTAAACAGCAAAGGCCAGCCGAGCTATTGGCGTACGAGTAGACAAGCCGAGTAGCTGTCTACTGTCTGGTCAGCAGCTCGCACTGTGTAAACTAGGCATAGAGGTAAACTTAATGATTTGTTATTATTGTGGCCGTCGCAGTCTCTACAAAGTTTCTATTGGTAGCAAAAATAGTTTGGCAGTGTTTAGTGTATTTCCACGTATAAAATGGCTGAAAACCCAACAAATAAAAAAAGAGGTAAGTATTTTACGTAATTTATGCAGGGATTGTAAATCTTTGGATAAAATTCTAGTTATTCTAAAACTAAATTCTAGTATTCTAAAACTAAAGTTGTAGATCATTACATTTCCTACAACTTTGGTTAATAATTACATTTCCTACAACTTCTATTGATTTTTTTGAGTTTTGAAAGAAAAGGTTAAGGACCTGCGTCAGTGAACTCGCCTAGCAAGTTTAAGGCATTGTTGAATGCATTTTTTTCTTAAATTATAAAACTAGTCATGTATTCGAGCCACAGTGTAAACGTTCATATTAGCGGTTATTTAGTATACATTTTGATTTTCAGTATAAAATATGGACGCATTTTAGAAATATTGGCGAAAAACATTGACTCGCCAAGCGTGTCGCCGGCACATGAACGAAATTTAAGTCGACTCGCTTGGCGAGTCGTCGGCACTGAAAGTGATATCTGGCAAATAAAACTCTGGTCTTTGTAAGGGCGTACTGAGTCTGAGTCTAGAGCTTGTTAGTCTTTCTTTTCTTTGTTCGGAAACTGAAACAATTTTAAAAATAAATACTCAGCACTCGACACGAGAGAGGGCTTTGTACGACATCGACAATATTCAATTTTCTGCAACACTCTTCCTGCTGCACATTAATGATTTGTTTTAAAATGTGTTAAATTTTTAAACTGTTAAAATCAATAATTTCTTTCGCGTTGGAGGATGTTGGGAAACTTCCCATCTGAGCTGGCAACACTTTTTTTACCCTAATGTTGGCAGTCTGTAAAATATGTCGTTCGTTCCGAATTGTTAATAATAGTATTGCGCTTAAAATAAATAACTTGACTGTGGCAAGATAGTTTTATTTAAACTAAAAAGAATCTGCCGAGACCTCAGGCTAGGTTTCGTTACACTGCTGATTATGAATAACTTTTCGATTGTGCCGATATTCGTAGCTTTAGTAAGCGTTTACCAATTATATCTTAGAAACAATTCTTATTATAACATTGTCCTTATTAATACTAGTGTGAGGAAGGTTTAACATAGACGTGACTTTCGTGCCTGCCGCTAGATGGCGCACAGAAGGGAGGAATTTAAAAATGGCGCACTTCATTCTTAGTTGAAACACATTTAACCGGAAGGCGCTACTTGTCAACAAAACTCCAACTTCACTTTCTTGAGTAATAGTCGCCAAATCTATTCGGACAAGGGAGGGAACATCCGTTTCGGTCGACCAATCGTGGCAAGGCACCGGGGTGTGCTTTGAAAACGTAGACAAGGCAAGGCGCGCCACTTTTTGCGCGCGCTCCTCACTTTGCTTCGAGACATCGCATCGGCAGCATCGGGATAAAACTATGTAGTGTAATATAATAAGCCGGATAGGCATAGAAGTTCTAAAGTGAATCTATCTGAACTAGTGAATCTAAAAGCTAAGTACTAATATCTAATAAGTTAAGTAATAGTGTGTATGTTTATAAACGAGATTTCATAAGATCACTGCACGGCAACACTGCCTGCTACAGTAAACATTAGCTCTTGACATTTTTTATAATATATATTCTAAATTACCGAGATTTACTACAAAAGTTATTCACAAGTGAAGTTCCACGCAAAATACATCATCAGCATTGTTTTTTTGTAGACATTTTATTGTCCTCGACCAGAAAGTAAATGAAGATAAGTGCGGAATTGTTTACCTCCAATTTTTCACCAACAGCCGAAGTACCTACTTGTTGTGTTTTTTGTGTTATCTAAGTTGTCAAAATCGACTGACAGATAGCATTTTGGTTCTGATAAGTCCGTCAAATTCAATTGACAGCTACCATTTCGACTTTGACAAGTCGTGTGTTGCCATAACTATAAAGTTTATCCAGAATTGGCTATATTACACGATGTCTGTGTGTGCTATATGCAACAAGAGTATAAAACCGTCCGATATCAAAAGCTGCTCTAAGTGCAAAGCTACTTTTCACTATCAGTGTTTAGGCATAGTTGCCGACAACTTTGCAAAAGAATCCAAAGGCCACAAAGCATCCTGGAAGTGCAGTGAATGTAAAGCAGCGGATAAATACAGAGGCAGCCCGAACATTCAATCCCAGCAAAGCGCAGTCGCCGCACAGAGCTCTGAGTGCTTAGGTGTATATACCATTGAAGACCTTAAGCAATACTTCGATAAAAAACTCGAGGGCTCGTTAGCACAACTCCACAAAGATATTAGGCGAGACTTTACTGTTGACAACTCCGACACGCGTACCGCAATCCAAGAACTTACGGAGAGTATTAATTATATGTCGGCTAAATACGACCAACTCAAAGAAGCGCTTGATTTAAAAAACCAGGCTATACACGATCTTCAGGACGAGAACAAGACTCTGCATTCCCATCTAGGCGCCTTGCGCTCCGAAGTCAGCAGTCTCAATATACGACTCAACCAATTTGAGCAGCAGTCACGCGATTGCAATTTGGAAATCCAGTGTGTACCTGAGCACTCGTCGGAAAACCTCAAAACTATAGTACGACAACTGGCAACGACTGTGGGTTACAGTCTTCCTGAGAACGAATTGGTGAATTACCATCGTGTAGCAAAACTGAATAAGGAGTCTAACCGACCCCGCTCAATCGTGGTCAAATTGTCCTCCCCATTAGTGCGAGACTCACTTATTGCTGCGACGAAGACATACAACAGAACCCACCAAAACGACAAGCTGAATTGCTCACATTTGGGTATAGCTGACAAGGAGAAGAAACCAGTGTTCGTGAGTGAACACCTGAGTCCTGCCAACAAGCAATTACACGCAGCCGCTAGGAAAACAGCAAAAGACAAGAAATTTGATTTCGTGTGGGTTCGGAACGGCAGAATCTTTATGAGAAAGGACGTCAACTCCAAAAGCTTTGTAGTTAGAGATCTAGTCTCTCTCAATTCAGTTTAAGATTAGGTTTAAGTATTCTTTATTTATGTGCTTAGTGTCTACCACCAACCCATCATGTCATTGTAATTTAACTCTATACTACCAGAATGTAAGAGGTCTTAGGACCAAAACTGATGTTTTGTTGACCAACGTATTGAAACAAGAAACTGATATTATAATATTCACAGAATCTAATCTAAATGATTCCATGTATGACCATGAGCTTTTCGACAATAGATATATAGTTTTCAGACGTGACCGCTCCTCATCTTTAAGCGCAAAACAGGATGGGGGTGGGGTTTTAATTGCCGTGCTGAAAAAACACGAACCTAACCGTAAACAAAAGTGGGAGTCCGAGGACGAAGTTATCTGGATCGTCCTTAAATCGAAACATGGCAATTCCACGAGGCATCTCAGTGTTTGTGCAGTATACAGCCCCTCTCCGGCCACACATGAGCGCACGGAACGTATTACTTCAAATATAGCAAATGTAATTCAACACAAATTACCTCAAAACTCAGACCTTTTGCTGGCTGGTGACTTTAATCTTACATACCTGAACTGGCAGCCAGATGTTGCCAGTACGCATCTAACTCTCTCTTGCATGCCTAACTCTGGTACCGAGGAACTCCTGGTCGATTTCCTTTCATTTAACAATTTACATCAAATCAACCCAGTGACAAACTCCAACGGTCGTACACTTGATCTAATAATCACCAACAATCCTAGCATTTTCTCAGTTAAAGAATGTAATAATCCGCTAGTCAAATTGGATGCCGCGCACCATCCAGCCCTTCTGGTCGATATGAAACATTACCCCCGAAAAATTGTTAAAAGTAGGAGATCTCCTAGCCTAAATTTCTCGAGAGCCGATTATAAGAGCATCACTGAAGAGTTAGACAGAATCAATTGGAACGATCATTTGTTCTCACTTTACTCTATAGATGAAACTGTTGATGTCTTTTATGATCTAGTTACTCCAGTTATCAATAAGCACACACCAACAGTTCTAAGAAATGGTACTAAATACCCTTGTTGGTTCAGTCGTTCCTTAGTAAGAACTCTTAAAGAGAAAGCTAAATTTCACAATCGTTTCAATAAGTACCGTAATCCCCGGGATCAATTAACTTATAGAATGCTACGCAGCCGTTGTGATAAACTGATCGTGGAGTGCTTATCCAGATTCAGATCAGATGCCCCGACTTACATTAAAAAGGCTCCCAAATATTTCTGGTCGTACATGAAATCATTGAGATGTAATAGTAGCGATATACCAGACGAAATGTTTTTGGGTGAGAACAACATATCTGGGGGACAACAGATCAGTAACTTATTCTCGGAATATTTTCATTCAATTTACAAAACTGAATCGGAGACAACATCCGTACTTAGCACCTTCAATAGCTACCACTTATCTCTTAACACTTGTTACTTTTCTAAAACGGAAGTTTTAAAAGCACTAGAGCAGTTGGATGTAAATAAGGGTCCTGGACCGGATACAATACCACCTGTATTTCTTAAAACCTGTGCCTCACAGCTGGCGGAGCCGCTGCAAATCATCTTTAACAGATCACTTAAAAACGGTAAATTTCCTACAAGGTGGAAAATTGGGTACATAACACCGATTCATAAAGCTGGAGATCGTAATGACATAGCCAACTATAGGCCAATCTCAATCTTGTCAGCGGTAGGGAAATTATTTGAGTCGATGGTCCAGAAAGTACTATATTCCCACTTCAAACCTCTGTTTGATTCCCATCAACACGGATTCTTACCAGGACGGTCCACAGCATCTAATCTATTTGGATATGTGAATGACATAATTGACGCTGTTGAGAGAGGTGGTGAAGTCCATGCAATATACACTGATTTTTCCAAAGCGTTTGATATTGTCAACCACAAAGCTTTAATCCAAAAAATTGGACATGCTGGTATTTGCGGTTCATTACTACGATGGTGCGAGTCTTACCTAAATAATCGCTCACAACTGGTCATCGTCCGCGGCTTTATGTCCCCAATAAATAAAATTCCTTCGGGCGTGCCACAGGGATCGCATCTTGGCCCCTTGTTCTTCCTCCTCTTTATAAATGATCTCTGTTCTACAATAAGTTCCAGCTATAAAATGTTCGCTGATGACTTGAAAATTTACAGAGTAGTATGCTCCAGAGCTGACATTATTAGCTTGCAAAACGATCTCGACCTCATAAATCAGTGGTGTCATAAAAATATGATGATCTTGAACCCGTCAAAGTGTCACCACATAAAATTTAGTCGAAAAAAAAACCCGCTCTTTGCCACATATCATATTAACGGAGAGCTACTTAAAGAAGTGACATCAACTCGAGACCTGGGAGTTATTGTTGATCGAAAGTTAGATTTTAGAGAGCATATCGATCATATCGTTAAAAAGGGGTCGAGACTGGCAGGCTTTGTATTAAGACAAACAAAATCATTCAAAAACCCTGAAATCCCTATTATCCTATTTAACTGTTACGTTCGCAGCCTTGTGGAATATTGTAGTCCGATCTGGAACCCCTTTTACGCTGTCCATGACAAAAGGATAGAAACCCTCCAAAAGAGATTTTTCTATCATCTCACGTACGCCAACAATAAATGTCTTAATCTCAAAAGTTATGAATCTAGACTTGATCACTATAGAGCCACTCCGCTTAGCCTCAGGCGCAAGTCAGCTGACATAGTTTTTCTTTATAAGCTCATCCACGGCAAAATTGATAGCCCCGATTCACTTACAAAGATCAACTTTACCATTCCTCGTACTGTTAACCCGCGCCGCGATGGGAAATCGCTGACCAAGTATATTTGTCGTACCAGGTATGCTCAAAACTCACCCATAAACCGCTTGTGCAATACTTACAACAGCGTTTGCCACAAACTTGACATTTTCAATACGTCAGTCAACAAAATAAAGAAACATATGTTTGTCAAATCGGATCAGTCAAGTCAACCTTCACATTTGTAATTATTAAATATTAGTTATTTGTCTTAGCCTTCTTTAGTATTAGCTAAATTTTTTTTTTTTAATTTTTAGTTTATTCATAATGTTAAGTGTAATATTTGTGTACATGCTGTGTTTGCACTTAGAAGGCTGTTCAGCCACATGGTTATAGTTGTATGTGTCAGTATTTTTATTTTAATGGGCTGTTGCAGCCAGTTTGCAAACCAATAAAAAAAAAAAAAAAAAAAAAAAAAAAAAAACGAGAATTGCTCATAGCGGTTGCTACGATAGTGTTCACAGTTGATTCCTTGTGAGTTTACACGTTTTTCGTTACAATATGTTTAAAGTTTTGCTAGTATTAAATGCGTACTGCGTGTGCGTATACCCACTTGCCGCGCGCGAGCGCGGGCGTGTCAGCCGCCGCCACAGAGTGTATGTATGTACTATGTATGTATGTTACCGGCGGGTTGTATCCGCGCGGCCCGCTTGCCGCGCGCGGGCGCTACCACAGTGTATGTATGTACTATGTATGTATTTATGTTACCGTCGGGTTGTCCGCGCGGCCCACTTGCCGCGCGCGGGCGCTACCACAGTGTATGTATGTACTATGTATGTATGTATGTTACCGGCGGGTTGTATCCGCGCGGCCCGCTTGCCGCGCGCGGGCGCTACCACAGTGTATGTATGTACTATGTATGTATTTATGTTACCGTCGGGTTGTCCGCGCGGCCCACTTGCCGCGCGCGGGCGCTACCACAGTGTATGTATGTACTATGTATGTATGTATGTTACCGGCGGGTTGTATCCGCGCGGCCCGCTCGCCGAGCGCGGGCGCTACCACAGTGTATGTATGTACTATGTATGTATGTATGTTACCGTCGGGTTGTCCGCGCGGCCCACTTGCCGCGCGCGGGCGCTACCACAGTGTATGTATGTACTATGTATGTATTTATGTTACCGTCGGGTTGTCCGCGCGGCCCACTTGCCGCGCGCGGGCGCTACCACAGTGTATGTATGTACTATGTATGTATGTATGTTACCGTCGGGTTGTCCGCGCGGCCCACTTGCCGCGCGCGGGCGCTACCACAGTGTATGTATGTACTATGTATGTATTTATGTTACCGTCGGGTTGTCCGCGCGGCCCACTTGCCGCGCGCGGGCGCTACCACAGTGTATGTATGTACTATGTATGTATTTATGTTACCGTCGGGTTGTCCGCGCGGCCCACTTGCCGCGCGCGGGCGCTACCACAGTGTAT
This sequence comes from Peribatodes rhomboidaria, assembly GCA_911728515.1. Taxonomy (NCBI): domain Eukaryota; kingdom Metazoa; phylum Arthropoda; class Insecta; order Lepidoptera; family Geometridae; genus Peribatodes; species Peribatodes rhomboidaria. The sequence continues at coordinate 5,357,102 of OU452192.1, read as the reverse complement.
GTATGTACTATGTATGTATGTATGTTACCGGCGGGTTGTATCCGCGCGGCCCGCTTGCCGCGCGCGGGCGCTACCACAGTGTATGTATGTACTATGTATGTATTTATGTTACCGTCGGGTTGTCCGCGCGGCCCACTTGCCGCGCGCGGGCGCTACCACAGTGTATGTATGTACTATGTATGTATGTATGTTACCGGCGGGTTGTATCCGCGCGGCCCGCTCGCCGCGCGCGGGCGCTACCACAGTGTATGTATGTACTATGTATGTATGTATGTTACCGTCGGGTTGTCCGCGCGGCCCACTTGCCGCGCGCGGGCGCTACCACAGTGTATGTATGTACTATGTATGTATTTATGTTACCGTCGGGTTGTCCGCGCGGCCCACTTGCCGCGCGCGGGCGCTACCACAGTGTATGTATGTACTATGTATGTATGTATGTTACCGTCGGGTTGTCCGCGCGGCCCACTTGCCGCGCGCGGGCGCTACCACAGTGTATGTATGTACTATGTATGTATGTATGTTACCGTCGGGTTGTGTCCGCGCGGCCCACTTGCCGCGCGTGGGCGCTACCACAGTGTATGTATGTACTATGTATGTATGTATGTTACCGTCGGGTTGTCCGCGCGGCCCACTTGCCGCGCGCGGGCGCTACCACAGTGTATGTATGTACTATGTACATATGTATGTATGTTACCGTCGGGTTGTGTCCGCGCGGCCCACTTGCCGCGCGCAGGCGCTACCACAGTGTATGTATGTACTATGTATGTATGTATGTTACCGTCGGGTTGTCCGCGCGGCCCACTTGCCGCGCGCGGGCGCTACCAGTGTAGGTATGTATGTACTATGTATGTATGTATGTTACCGGCGGGTTGTATCCGCGCGGCCCGCTTGCCGCGTGCGGGCGCTACTATAGTGTATGTATGTACTATGTATGTATGTATGTTACCGTCGGGTTGTGTCCGCGCGGCCCACTTGCCGCGCGCGGGCGCTACCACAGTGTATGTATGTACTATGTATGTATGTATGTTACCGGCGGGTTGTATCCGCGCGGCCCGCTTGCCGCGCGCGGGCGCTACTATAGTGTATGTATGTACTATGTATGTATGTATGTTACCGTCGGGTTGTGTCCGCGCGGCCCACTTGCCGCGCGCGGGCGCTACCACAGTGTATGTATGTACTATGTATGTATGTATGTATGTTACCGTCGGGTTGTGTCCGCGAGGCCCACTTGCCGCGCGCGGGCGCTACCACACAGTGTATGTATGTACTATGTATGTATGTATGTTACCGTCGGGTTGTGTCCGCGCGGCCCGCTTGCCGTGCGCAGGCGCTACCACAGAGAGTATGTATGTACTATGTATGTATGTATGTTACCGTCGGGTTGTGTCCGCGCGGCCTACTTGCCGCGCGCGGGCGCTACCACAGAGTGTATGTATGTACTATGTATGTATGTATGTTACCTTCGGGTTGTGTCCGCGCGGCCCACTTGCCGCGCGCGGGCGCTACCACAGAGTATGTATGTACTATGTATGTATGTATGTTACCGTCGGGTTGTGTCCGCGCGGCCTACTTGCCGCGCGCGGACGCTACCACAGAGTGTATGTATGTATGTATGTATGTATGTATGTATGTTACCGTCGGGTTGTGTCCGCGCGGCCCACTTGCCGCGCGCGGGCGCTACCACAGAGTGTATGTATGTAGTATGTATGTATGTTACCGGCGGGTTGTACCCGTGCGGCCCACTTGCCACGAGCGGGTGGCGCGGGCGCGGGCGTGTCGGCCGCCGTCACAGAGTGTATGTAGTATGTATGTATGTATGTTACCGTCGGGTTGTGTCCGCGCGGCCCACTTGCCGCGCGCGGGCGCTACCACAGAGTGTATGTATGTACTATGTATGTATGTATGTTACCGGCGGCTTATATCCGCGCGGCCCGCTTGCCGCGCGCGGGCGCTACCAAAGAGTGTATGTATGTACTATGTATGTATATTACCGTCGGGTTGTGTCCGCGCGGCCAACTTGCCGCGCGCGGGCGGCGCGAGCGCGGGCGTGTCGGCCGCCGCCACAGAGTGTATGAATGTATGTAGTATGTATGTATGCTACTGGCGGGTTGTATCCGTGCGGCCCACTTGCCACGAGCGGGTGGCGCGTGCGCGGGCGTGTCGGCCGCCGCCACAGAGTGTATGTAGTATGTATGTATGAATGTTTGTTACCGGCGGGTTGTATCCGCGCGGCACACTTGCCGCGTGCGGGCGAGTCGGCCGCCGCCACAGTGTATGTATGTAGTATTTTATTTTTATGTAGAATAGGTCGGCGTTTGCCCACCAACTCGCCTGATGTTAAGCGACGTTGTGGTGATGGAGCACGACGACCTATAAGGTACTTATTCACTCTAGCCTTGAAGTATTATATGTATGAATGTATGTTACCGTCGTGTTGTGTCCGCGCGGCCCACTTGCCGCGCGCGGGCGCTACCACAGTGTATGGATGTACTATGTATGTATGTATGTTACCGTCGGGTTGTGTCCGCCCGGCCCACTTGCCGCGCGCGGGCGCTACCACAGAGTGTATGTATGTACTATGTATGTTACCGTCGGGTTGTGTCCGCCCGGCCCACTTGCCGCGCGCGGGCGCTACCACAGAGTGTATGTATGTACTATGTATGTATCTATGTTACCGGTGGGTTGTATCCGCGCGGCCCACTTGCCGCGCGCGGGCGCTACCACTGAGTGTATGTATGTACTATGTATGTATGTATGTATGTTAGTATGTTACCGTCGGGTTGTGTCCGCCCGGCCCACTTGCCGCGCGCGGGCGCTACCACAGAGTGTATGTATGTACTATGTATGTTACCGTGGGGTTGTGTCCGCGCGGCCCACTTGCCGCGCGCGGTCGCTACCAGTGTATGGATGTACTATGTATGTATGTATGTTACCGTCGGGTTGTGTCCGCCCGGCCCACTTGCCGCGCGCGGGCGCTACCACAGAGTGTATGTATGTACTATGTATGTATCTATGTTACCGGCGGGTTGTATCCGCGCGGCCCACTTGCCGCGCGCGGGCGCTACCACTGAGTGTATGTATGTATTATGTATGTATGTATGTTACCGGCGGGTTGTATCCGCGCGGCACGCTTGCCGCGCGCGGGCGCTACCACAGTGTATGTATGTACTATGTATGTATGTACTTACCGGCGGGTTGTATCCGCGCGGCCCACTTGCCGCGCGCGGGCGCTACCACTGAGTGTATGTATGTACTATGTATGTATGTATGTTACCGTCGGGTTGTGTCCGCGTGGTCCACTTGCCGCGCTCGGGCGCTACCACAGAGTGTATGTATGTACTATGTATGTATGTATGTTACCGGCGGGTTGTATCCGCGCGGCACGCTTGCCGCGCGCGGGCGCTACCACAGAGTGTATGTATGTACTATGTATGTATGTATGTTACCGGCGGGTTGTATCCGCGTGGCCCACTTGCCGCGCGCGGGCGCTACCACTGAGTGTATGTATGTACTATGTATGTATGTATGTTACCGTCGGGTTGTGTCCGCGTGGTCCACTTGCCGCGCTCGGGCGCTACCACAGAGTGTATGTATGTACTATGTATGTATGTATGTTACCGGCGGGTTGTATTTGCGCGGCGCGCCCGGTATGTATGTTACCGGCGCTACCACAGAGTGTATGTATGTACTATGTATGTATGTATGTTACCGGCGGGTTGTATCCGCGTGGCCCACTTGCCGCGCGCGGGCGCTACCACTGAGTGTATGTATGTACTATGTATGTATGTATGTTACCGTCGGGTTGTGTCCGCGTGGTCCACTTGCCGCGCTCGGGCGCTACTATAGTGTATGTATGTACTATGTATGTATGTATGTTACCGTCGGGTTGTGTCCGCGCGGCCCACTTGCCGCGCGCGGGCGCTACCACAGTGTATGTATGTACTATGTATGTATGTATGTATGTTACCGTCGGGTTGTGTCCGCGAGGCCCACTTGCCGCGCGCGGGCGCTACCACACAGTGTATGTATGTACTATGTATGTATGTATGTTACCGTCGGGTTGTGTCCGCGCGGCCCGCTTGCCGTGCGCAGGCGCTACCACAGAGAGTATGTATGTACTATGTATGTATGTATGTTACCGTCGGGTTGTGTCCGCGCGGCCTACTTGCCGCGCGCGGGCGCTACCACAGAGTGTATGTATGTACTATGTATGTATGTATGTTACCTTCGGGTTGTGTCCGCGCGGCCCACTTGCCGCGCGCGGGCGCTACCACAGAGTATGTATGTACTATGTATGTATGTATGTTACCGTCGGGTTGTGTCCGCGCGGCCTACTTGCCGCGCGCGGACGCTACCACAGAGTGTATGTATGTATGTATGTATGTATGTATGTATGTTACCGTCGGGTTGTGTCCGCGCGGCCCACTTGCCGCGCGCGGGCGCTACCACAGAGTGTATGTATGTAGTATGTATGTATGTTACCGGCGGGTTGTACCCGTGCGGCCCACTTGCCACGAGCGGGTGGCGCGGGCGCGGGCGTGTCGGCCGCCGTCACAGAGTGTATGTAGTATGTATGTATGTATGTTACCGTCGGGTTGTGTCCGCGCGGCCCACTTGCCGCGCGCGGGCGCTACCACAGAGTGTATGTATGTACTATGTATGTATGTATGTTACCGGCGGCTTATATCCGCGCGGCCCGCTTGCCGCGCGCGGGCGCTACCAAAGAGTGTATGTATGTACTATGTATGTATATTACCGTCGGGTTGTGTCCGCGCGGCCAACTTGCCGCGCGCGGGCGGCGCGAGCGCGGGCGTGTCGGCCGCCGCCACAGAGTGTATGAATGTATGTAGTATGTATGTATGCTACTGGCGGGTTGTATCCGTGCGGCCCACTTGCCACGAGCGGGTGGCGCGTGCGCGGGCGTGTCGGCCGCCGCCACAGAGTGTATGTAGTATGTATGTATGAATGTTTGTTACCGGCGGGTTGTATCCGCGCGGCACACTTGCCGCGTGCGGGCGAGTCGGCCGCCGCCACAGTGTATGTATGTAGTATTTTATTTTTATGTAGAATAGGTCGGCGTTTGCCCACCAACTCGCCTGATGTTAAGCGACGTTGTGGTGATGGAGCACGACGACCTATAAGGTACTTATTCACTCTAGCCTTGAAGTATTATATGTATGAATGTATGTTACCGTCGTGTTGTGTCCGCGCGGCCCACTTGCCGCGCGCGGGCGCTACCACAGTGTATGGATGTACTATGTATGTATGTATGTTACCGTCGGGTTGTGTCCGCCCGGCCCACTTGCCGCGCGCGGGCGCTACCACAGAGTGTATGTATGTACTATGTATGTTACCGTCGGGTTGTGTCCGCGCGGCCCACTTGCCGCGCGCGGTCGCTACCAGTGTATGGATGTACTATGTATGTATGTATGTATGTTACCGTTGGGTTGTGTCCGCCCGGCCCACTTGCCGCGCGCGGGCGCTACCACAGAGTGTATGTATGTACTATGTATGTATCTATGTTACCGGTGGGTTGTATCCGCGCGGCCCACTTGCCGCGCGCGGGCGCTACCACTGAGTGTATGTATGTACTATGTATGTATGTATGTATGTTAGTATGTTACCGTCGGGTTGTGTCCGCCCGGCCCACTTGCCGCGCGCGGGCGCTACCACAGAGTGTATGTATGTACTATGTATGTTACCGTGGGGTTGTGTCCGCGCGGCCCACTTGCCGCGCGCGGTCGCTACCAGTGTATGGATGTACTATGTATGTATGTATGTTACCGTCGGGTTGTGTCCGCCCGGCCCACTTGCCGCGCGCGGGCGCTACCACAGAGTGTATGTATGTACTATGTATGTATCTATGTTACCGGCGGGTTGTATCCGCGCGGCCCACTTGCCGCGCGCGGGCGCTACCACTGAGTGTATGTATGTATTATGTATGTATGTATGTTACCGGCGGGTTGTATCCGCGCGGCACGCTTGCCGCGCGCGGGCGCTACCACAGTGTATGTATGTACTATGTATGTATGTACTTACCGGCGGGTTGTATCCGCGCGGCCCACTTGCCGCGCGCGGGCGCTACCACTGAGTGTATGTATGTACTATGTATGTATGTATGTTACCGTCGGGTTGTGTCCGCGTGGTCCACTTGCCGCGCTCGGGCGCTACCACAGAGTGTATGTATGTACTATGTATGTATGTATGTTACCGGCGGGTTGTATCCGCGCGGCACGCTTGCCGCGCGCGGGCGCTACCACAGAGTGTATGTATGTACTATGTATGTATGTATGTTACCGGCGGGTTGTATCCGCGTGGCCCACTTGCCGCGCGCGGGCGCTACCACTGAGTGTATGTATGTACTATGTATGTATGTATGTTACCGTCGGGTTGTGTCCGCGTGGTCCACTTGCCGCGCTCGGGCGCTACCACAGAGTGTATGTATGTACTATGTATGTATGTATGTTACCGGCGGGTTGTATTTGCGCGGCGCGCCCGGTATGTATGTTACCGGCGCTACCACAGAGTGTATGTATGTACTATGTATGTATGTATGTTACCGGCGGGTTGTATCCGCGTGGCCCACTTGCCGCGCGCGGGCGCTACCACTGAGTGTATGTATGTACTATGTATGTATGTATGTTACCGTCGGGTTGTGTCCGCGTGGTCCACTTGCCGCGCTCGGGCGCTACCACTGAGTGTATGTATGTACTATGTATGTATGTATGTTACCGTCGGGTTGTGTCCGCGCGGCCCACTTGCCGCGCGCGGGCGCTACCACAGTGTATGGATGTACTATGTATGTATGTATGTATGTTACCGTCGGGTTGTGTCCGCCCGGCCCACTTGCCGCGCGCGGGCGCTACCACAGAGTGTATGTATGTACTATGTATGTTACCGTCGGGTTGTGTCCGCGCGGCCCACTTGCCGCGCGCGGTCGCTACCAGTGTATGGATGTACTATGTATGTATGTATGTTACCGTTGGGTTGTGTCCGCCCGGCCCACTTGCCGCGCGCGGGCGCTACCACTGAATGTATGTATGTATGTACTATGTATGTATGTTACCGTCGGGTTGTGTCCGCGCGGACCACTTGCCGCGCGCGAGCGCTACCACAGAGTGTATGTATGTAGTATGTATGTATGCTACTGGCGGGTTGTATCCGTGCGGCCCACTTGCCACGAGCGGGTGGCGCGTGCGCGGGCGTGTCGGCCGCCGCCACAGAGTGTATGTAGTATGTATGTATGAATGTTTGTTACCGGCGGGTTGTATCCGCGCGGCACACTTGCCGCGTGCGGGCGAGTCGGCCGCCGCCACAGTGTATGTATGTAGTATTTTATTTTTATGTAGAATATGTCGGCGTTTGCCCACCAACTCGCCTGATGTTAAGCGACGTTGTGGTGATGGAGCACGACGACCTATAAGGTACTTATTCACTCTAGCCTTGAAGTATTATATGTATGAATGTATGTTACCGTCGTGTTGTGTCCGCGCGGCCCACTTGCCGCGCGCGGGCGCTACCACAGTGTATGGATGTACTATGTATGTATGTATGTTACCGTCGGGTTGTGTCCGCCCGGCCCACTTGCCGCGCGCGGGCGCTACCACAGAGTGTATGTATGTACTATGTATGTTACCGTCGGGTTGTGTCCGCGCGGCCCACTTGCCGCGCGCGGTCGCTACCAGTGTATGGATGTACTATGTATGTATGTATGTATGTTACCGTTGGGTTGTGTCCGCCCGGCCCACTTGCCGCGCGCGGGCGCTACCACAGAGTGTATGTATGTACTATGTATGTATCTATGTTACCGGTGGGTTGTATCCGCGCGGCCCACTTGCCGCGCGCGGGCGCTACCACTGAGTGTATGTATGTACTATGTATGTATGTATGTATGTTAGTATGTTACCGTCGGGTTGTGTCCGCCCGGCCCACTTGCCGCGCGCGGGCGCTACCACAGAGTGTATGTATGTACTATGTATGTTACCGTGGGGTTGTGTCCGCGCGGCCCACTTGCCGCGCGCGGTCGCTACCAGTGTATGGATGTACTATGTATGTATGTATGTTACCGTCGGGTTGTGTCCGCCCGGCCCACTTGCCGCGCGCGGGCGCTACCACAGAGTGTATGTATGTACTATGTATGTATCTATGTTACCGGCGGGTTGTATCCGCGCGGCCCACTTGCCGCGCGCGGGCGCTACCACTGAGTGTATGTATGTATTATGTATGTATGTATGTTACCGGCGGGTTGTATCCGCGCGGCACGCTTGCCGCGCGCGGGCGCTACCACAGTGTATGTATGTACTATGTATGTATGTACTTACCGGCGGGTTGTATCCGCGCGGCCTACTTGCCGCGCGCGGGCGCTACCACTGAGTGTATGTATGTACTATGTATGTATGTATGTTACCGTCGGGTTGTGTCCGCGTGGTCCACTTGCCGCGCTCGGGCGCTACCACAGAGTGTATGTATGTACTATGTATGTATGTATGTTACCGGCGGGTTGTATCCGCGCGGCACGCTTGCCGCGCGCGGGCGCTACCACAGAGTGTATGTATGTACTATGTATGTATGTATGTTACCGGCGGGTTGTATCCGCGTGGCCCACTTGCCGCGCGCGGGCGCTACCACTGAGTGTATGTATGTACTATGTATGTATGTATGTTACCGTCGGGTTGTGTCCGCGTGGTCCACTTGCCGCGCTCGGGCGCTACCACAGAGTGTATGTATGTACTATGTATGTATGTATGTTACCGGCGGGTTGTATTTGCGCGGCCCGCCCGGTATGTATGTTACCGGCGCTACCACAGAGTGTATGTATGTACTATGTATGTATGTATGTTACCGGCGGGTTGTATCCGCGTGGCCCACTTGCCGCGCGCGGGCGCTACCACTGAGTGTATGTATGTACTATGTATGTATGTATGTTACCGTCGGGTTGTGTCCGCGTGGTCCACTTGCCGCGCTCGGGCGCTACCACTGAGTGTATGTATGTACTATGTATGTATGTATGTTACCGTCGGGTTGTGTCCGCGCGGCCCACTTGCCGCGCGCGGGCGCTACCACAGTGTATGGATGTACTATGTATGTATGTATGTATGTTACCGTCGGGTTGTGTCCGCCCGGCCCACTTGCCGCGCGCGGGCGCTACCACAGAGTGTATGTATGTACTATGTATGTTACCGTCGGGTTGTGTCCGCGCGGCCCACTTGCCGCGCGCGGTCGCTACCAGTGTATGGATGTACTATGTATGTATGTATGTATGTTACCGTTGGGTTGTGTCCGCCCGGCCCACTTGCCGTGCGCGGGCGCTACCACTGAATGTATGTATGTATGTACTATGTATGTATGTTACCGTCGGGTTGTGTCCGCGCGGACCACTTGCCGCGCGCGAGCGCTACCACAGAGTGTATGTATGTAGTATGTATGTATGCTACTGGCGGGTTGTATCCGTGCGGCCCACTTGCCACGAGCGGGTGGCGCGTGCGCGGGCGTGTCGGCCGCCGCCACAGAGTGTATGTAGTATGTATGTATGAATGTTTGTTACCGGCGGGTTGTATCCGCGCGGCACACTTGCCGCGTGCGGGCGAGTCGGCCGCCGCCACAGTGTATGTATGTAGTATTTTATTTTTATGTAGAATAGGTCGGCGTTTGCCCACCAACTCGCCTGATGTTAAGCGACGTTGTGGTGATGGAGCACGACGACCTATAAGGTACTTATTCACTCTAGCCTTGAAGTATTATATGTATGAATGTATGTTACCGTCGTGTTGTGTCCGCGCGGCCCACTTGCCGCGCGCGGGCGCTACCACAGAGTGTATGTATGTACTATGTATGTATGTTACCGTCGGGTTGTGTCCGCGCGGACCACTTGCCGCGCGCGAGCGCTACCACAGAGTGTATGTATGTACTATGTATGTATGTTACCGTCGGGTTGTGTCCGCGCGGCCCACTTGCGCGCGCGGGCGCTACCTCTGAGTGTATGTATGTACTATTTATGTATGTTACCGGCGGGTTGTATCCGCGCGGCCCGCTTGCCGCGCGCGGGCGCTACCACAGTGTATGGATGTACTATGTATGTATGTATGTTACCGGCGGGTTGTATCCGCGCGGCCCGCTTGCCGCGCGCGGGCGCTACCACAGAGTGTATGTATGTACTATGTATGTATGTATGTTACCGTCGGGTTGTGTCCGCGTGGCCCACTAGCCGAGCGCGGGCGCTACCACTGAGTGTATGTATGTACTATGTATGTATGTATGTTTCCGGCGGGTTGTATCCGCGCAGCGCTCTTGCCGCGCGCGGGTGTCGCGGGCGCGGGCGAGCCGGCCGCCGCCACAGTGTATGTATGTATGTAGTAAGTACGTATGTATGTTACCGGCGGGTTGTATCCGCGCGGCCCACTTGCCGCGCGCGAGCGCTACCACAGTGTGTATGTATATACTATGTATGTATGTTACCGGCGGGTTGTTATCCGCGCGCTCCGCTTGCCGCGCGCGGGCGAGTCGGGCGCCGCCACAGTGTATGTATGTGTCGGCGCTAGGCCAGCAGGACTGAGGCACCTTCGGTACCACCGCCGTAGCAACTACGGCGGATACTATGGCACAGCGGTACCGGAGGCACCACAGCCAAACCAAGCGCCGACAGCGGGGATCGGGTCTTGATTAATACTCGAGGTGGATCACTAAGATCGCTTTCGGGTCACCTGAGTGTATTGAGTCGGAGAGCGAGCTCGACTGCCTTTCGTTCAAAAATGTTCGCTTTAAGGGCTGACAATCCCGCCCGCACTTAGCTCACTATTTGCGCAGCGCGCTTGAGGCGTTCGGCCAATGAGCGACGCGGCGCGTGCGTGCGGGACCGTCCGATCTATCCCTCTCTCTCGCTCAATTTTCCACTCAGCCAATCCTAGAGCTTGTTTATTTCGATTCCATTTTTACAGAGTCCAAAGTCCAACGGACAAGTCGTAACATGTTTCTGGGGTTTTTTGCCCGCATTAAAATGTTCTTTAACGTTATACATTTTAAGTTAAATTTTACATAATCCAGCTAAAACTTAGTAAAACGGTTCAAATCTAGTCTCGTTAGTACAAATTAAAGTTAACAGTTCAAGTCTTATTCTAAGCTTACGTTAATGATTTACTTATGAATCTATTTACATTAATTTAGCTTATATACAATTAATTCTAAAGCTCGCCCGTCGCTAACAGTATGGATGTAATGATCGCAACGTGCCTTCAAGGCTACCTATGTATACACCACGAAGATCTACCAGCTGACGCGGTCCGAGAATCTTCAGAGACTCCGGACTTGTCTCATAGGCGAAGCAAGAGACACCGTGGCGGCGCTACTGTATTCGGCCAGCGAACCAGAGACCATCATGAAGGCACTGGAGCAGTGTTTTGGCCGACCCGAAATTATCATCGACAGAGCCATGGACGACCTGAGGAAGCTACCGAAGCCTGCTTCTACAGCGACGGACCTGAACAACAAGATCAAGCGATCGGGATCAAGCTTCAGAACGTTGTCTACGTGTTCCGGAACCTCGGCCGGCATGGGACCTCTTCAATCCCTTGCTGGCCCGGGAGGCTTTGGACAAATTGAGTCCACATCAAGTCAAGATGGTGCGACTACGCCAACGACCACGAGGGAACAGGGGATCCTGAGATCGTCGTGTTCTTCATGCGAGAAGCCGACCGTGCATTGAAGTACAGCTACGCGCCGTCAACGAGTGCTGCCTCTACCGTACTGAAGCGCCCTAACAACGTCTTTGGGAACAAAAAGAAAACTGGAGCTGTGTATACCGTCACCGAAGAGCAACACCAAGAGCAATGCCCGAGCTGCGGAAAGGCACACAAATTGCCAGAATGCTCCAAGTTCCAAGCATTATCGTCCGATCAACGATGGGAGCTAGTACGAGAGAACAAGTTTTGCTTCAAATGCATCACTAAACGGCACCAACAACTCTACTGCAAAGCGAAGCCATGCGGTGTGAACAAGTGCACGCGCTCACATCACCCGACCTTACATCAAGACGGCAAGCTCGAAGAACGACAAGACGCACCGAGAGCTCCGACGCAAGTTTCAGCCGAGTCAGTACTGACAGTTGCAACCCCGACCGTCACAAGATATCAATCATGGGCGTACCCAGGGGGGGGCAGGGGAGGGCAGCTGCCCCCCCTTGAAAATCTCGCAGGACATGTATGAACTCCCCTAATTACTAATTAAAGTGTAAACGAGTTATGCTCTAACTTTTAAATAAACCGCGCAATAGACACTGACAAAATGCACGCTGCAATAGGGAACTTGCATCAAAATTTTAATGACAAATTAGGTTAATGATTCACTTAAGAATATAGTAAAATGTACTACTGTGACAGGATTGTAAAATTTTATTTATTTAACTACCTATATAACAGGATCATTTGCGGGTGTTTGCCCTACACACTACACTACATACATCTAATGACTCATGTAGGTGTGTTGTGTAGTGTGTATGACAAAACAGCCGCGGACGATCCGACCTAAAAAATCTGACTTGCCCCCTCCTACGCCAGAAGCTGGGTACGCCCATGATATCAATGGACGAGTTTTTTTTATCCACCTGTACGAAGTTGGGAGCAACAGCTAGTTCATAATATTGCTTGGATGTATACATTAGATTTTTAGTATGGGGTTAAGATATCTTATGAATTGTACTGTATTGTGTAAATTGTTGTTCCATAATCTTTAGCTGTTATATTATTGTTCTTGATAGCTATCAGTAGATATCATTTTACAACTTTGTATAATAGATTTCAATTGTAAGAAAGCTATTTTCTAAAATTGAATTAATGTAATTTTACCAGACATTTTGTTAAGTATAGGAATGTTGTTAATTATTACTATTTACCTACTGTTGTATGTTAAGCTTGGTTTAATCAAGAAATAAAGACTCCATTGAGTTTCTTGCCAGTTCTTCTCTGTCGCAATAATTGAATCAATAAAACATACATTCTTGTTTTATTTCAACAAACTTCTTAAGTATATTATTATGGGTATAGATAGGGCAGAAAAACAATGACGATGTAGAATATAAAATCAACATAGATAAGTACTTATTTATTTGTATGTACTCGCACAAAACATTCGTAATGATTGGAATAAACTAATACAATTCTATACATTCAACAATGTATAATAGTAGCATAATAGAACAGCAGTTTATTCTCAAACTGATTTGATAGTGAAGGTTTCTCGCATTAGTGTTGGTTAAGACTCGCAATAGAATGTAGGTAATTGTGACTATGCATGCTAGCTTTGGGTTAATTCTTCCAGTCGCACCATCTGCATTACTGCTCTGGCCTGCAGGGTTGCTGCTAGTGCCACTGCTTGCTGCTCCTATGCAACTAGTTGCCTCTTCTCAATATCCAGAGCCCAATATGGCCCACTGGCTGTGGACAGATATCAAAATTAATTACAAAACATGAAGGAACCTCTTTTCAAATTTCTTAATTCCATCCACCTGTTTGAGCGTGAAGCAATAACAAACACAAATATTCGCCTTTTTAATTTGGTAGGATTGCTGGTCATGTAATATTTAGCTGTAGTTCCTTAAAGAAAGCAGTATTGGTGCCAAGAAATTACATAAAATTATAGTTATTGGTGCTTTTTAAAAAACTTACATCTCTCCATTTAACGAGTCTTCGCTACACCTGCACCTTACGCATTTAGGCGTTAGTCGGTTCATCCCAAAGCTGGTGGGCCTGTAATTTTGCTAACGGGCCATTGTTACACAGCTGGGCTACCGCTCTGAGTCTGTCTGTTCTCCTCGAGGTAATCCAGGAAAACCTCTGTAACCTCTGAAAGTCCCACTGGCTGTCCATCTACCTGCGTTGGTGCTGGTGATAATCATATCAAAATCTTGGTTTCAACACATTACACTTTGATGTTTTCTTCAACTTCATCTGTTGGTCTAGGGCTCTTAAGAAACTCCCCCGCGGGTTCCCGCCTTGTCGTGGCGGGGGGGGGGGGGGCTCAGTAGCCGTGGCTTCGGCAACCACGGTGAATCCAAGAGGAATCCGAGGTGGGGCCGCTTCCTGGGGCTTTTAGCCCAAAGCCCACATGGAAGCGGCCTAAGTAGGGTGTGGGTCTGTATGGGCAGACCCACAACTGAGGCGGGGTGCAGTGTCGCTTGTGCGACACTGCAACCGAAGGCTGGGGGCCGCGGCGGGAGAGGACTGTTGGTGTGTCGTTGCCACTTTCCCTACCTTCCGCGGCCCAAGCGGGGTCGCCACCGTTTTGATGGCGGACGCGGTGGGGCCGCAGAGGAAGAGGCGTGTCGGTGTATCGTTGCCGCTCTCCCTATCCTCTGCGGCCGAAGTGGCAGGCGGCGGGGCCACTCATCTGACCCGTCGCATGGGGACCATGGGCGCTTAGGCACGGGTGCTGGTTGGCGCCCACGGGCAAAATTGGTCCCCGAGGAGGTGGATGATGACGATGTGTCTGGTGTTCGACACATCGTCATCGAGAGGGAGAGAGCGCAAGCTCGGGGTGGTGCCCGAAGGGGCTGGCGCTGTCGGGGCTGCGGAGGAGTCCGAAAGCGTACCCGTTGCCCCGACATTTTGCGCCGAGGTGGAACACCCTTGGGTTTTTAGTGGGTAGGCCGTCAGTGGCGGGATTCCCACATAACCACTCTGTACCCGCACCCGGGGCTGTTGGTGGTATCCATAAAGGATTTTCCCAAGGTAAAAAAAAAAAAAAAAAAAAGGGCTCTTAAGAAGACACTATCTTCTCAACTCCGCCAAAGTCACGTAGCCGTAGAATAGGCCATCAAATGCAGAGAACTTGTACGGTTTAAAACTATTTATTTTGTCTTTCTAGTATTAATCGCTGATCATTGACATTATTTTGTTTACAAATTTTCTAGTTCAGAAAACGTGCTAAAATCGAAATTAAGTCCAAATGTCAAGTTACACGTCACAGTTGAATATCTATGTAAAACTGTAAGACGTAAACATAGAATAACTATCTAAGTAGTTGGCAAAATTGCCCCAAAACCCTAAGGGGCAGAGGCCACTATATAAAAAAAAAAACTATGTAACTACATAGTTTTTTTTACACGTCACAGATGAATATTTATATTTAAAAACTAATGTCAGAACATTAACAATAATCAACATCAAATAATAATAACAATCAGAATTTATTGGTAACTCCTAAGTTATCAATAAATTCTGATTTCTGATTTGTGATTTCTGATTTCCCTCTCGAGGGAAAGGCGTGACGATATGTTACGAATTACCAGGATTAATCATGATAATTTTGAAAAAACAGTCATTAAACAAATAATTAATATCTACTTGCCTACTAATCTGAATCATAAAATTGCTAAAATAATCATTTTGAGCCGGGACTGACTTTTCTATTTTGAAATAAAATTACAGATATTATTAATAATATTATATTTTATTCAAAACATAATGATTACCTATAATATTATTCTTAAGTCAAAAACAAATCTTATAGCTAAGCTAGATCGGTTAGTTCTTATTAAAAAAAACATAGCCATAGAAAGGTGTTGGTTTTAATTATGTATGTAGTCCTAATTTTAAACTAATCTAGAGAAAGCTTTAAATTGTTTTGTCATTTTCTATTTTGCAGACTGTCAATTTAGTTTGTATAAGTCATGATCCAAAAAAACAAGGTCTAGCACTCAGCAAACACGTAATAACGTCATCGTCATCCGTCTCTTTCGAACTTGCTGTAAATTGCTTATTTAGGTCTCGCTTAAGCATGGATTGACGTCACTACGTGTTGCTGAACGCTATGCCTGACGAGTATACTATTATGCCATGGTGTAGGCCAAGTTGTGGCCCTTGTATATAGATTTAGACCAATTAATAATAATAATAAATAATTTCGGGACACTTCCACACTTGACACTTTAGTTTGGGGTCAGGCGACACACACGGTCGCCTGACCCCAAACTAAGCAAAGCTTGTACTATGGCTGCCAAGGACTGATATACATACTTAGATATTTTTAAATACATACTTAAATACAATTATAAGTGTTAGCGACTGGCTGGAGGTCGGCCTTCTTCCACTAGTTGTAGAACGGCCTCCTTTATATTTCTTATGTAATATATTGTTTTAAAAGGCAGATGTCAGTTTTAGCTTTTGTTTTTTACTAGTGTTCTGTTCGTTGTCTGTCACAAAAAAGCCCTGTTATACTTATTTTGTATAATAAAATTTGAATTTACCACCATCGTTTCATTTCATAAAAGTAATTACTTAAACAGTCCACACGTCCTCAATAATAAGCAAGATACCGTTTTGATACGTCTAAATCATAAATCGCAGATAAGAAAAAAGTAAAAGTACAGGCAAAATTCCTAAAAGCTATCAAGAGCCATGACAGCTATCAAGTTATTTGACAGATGTCTAGTTGACGTAGACCAAGCTCTCAGCGTATTGGTCCCCGTGTTCGTTGACGGCGCGGCAGCCGTAGTAACCGTTGTCTGTCTTCTGAACGTTCTTGATAGTGATTCCATCGTCGTTGGTGGTAATCCTCTCGTTGGTGGTGAGTGGCTTGCCGTTGAATGTGTAGGTCACTCTAGAATGGGACAAAATGATTGATTAATTGGCTTACTCGCATCGGCCACCAATGGTGGTGGCTGGGACAAAAGTTTGACAGAGGGAAAGCAAGGTCTACCGGGTTATAATCGGTATTTTTGTTTGGCCGATATTGCGATGTTGTCCGACGATAGCTTGAGTACCGTTGATTGGATCTTCGTGAAATTTTGCAAGCAAGTTGTTCATGAAACTACAATTTTTAAGTCCAGGTATAAGTGTTGAAACATTTAATTAATCTAACATGATTTGTACACCTCACTTAGTTAGCATCGAAACCAAATCGATCATTTTAGTTCATAAGTTCTATAATAGATGGCGCTAGTAAAATCAGTTAAAACTCTTAACACGCGGTGACGAAATTCTCCACAAATCCAACTAAGCCAACGGTGGCGGCTGTTGTTAAGTCAATAAACATTCTTAGGCTGTTGACATGTTAATGACATTGACATTGTTATTATCATTATTTATTATTTTTCCAAGATATTTATTTTTGTTCTTAATTTCTAAGTTTTTTACAATACATGAATAACAAAACAAATACTATAAAAAACTTAAAAACTAGGTTGCCGCCGGCAGCGGGGCGAGGTCCAAGCTACCGGTGGTTAGGGCTGCAGAGTGAGGAACCTCCTGACAATACGGCACGTGTCTAGGATCACTGCCGACTGTATCTGGCCCTTGATCCAACCGTCTAACGAGAGCCTCTTGAGATGTTGGTATTATTATTCTTTATTATTTTTATTGTTATTATCGCGTGACATAAATGTAATTGTGTAATGTAAATGTGTCAATACATAATTTGAATTTGAGTTTACACTACCTTAAGAATCCCACCCCTAGGCTTTTGAAACCAGTACGCTCTTTAGGATAAGCGTATTCAATAAGCAAAATTGTAAGTGGTTGTGGAGACTGGGGGTTACGAGTTCTCAATACGAGGCGAAATAACAGTCCTACCAATATTATTAATGTAAAAGTTTGTATGTTTGGATGTTTGTTTGTTACTCAAACATGCAAAAAAAGCTAAACGGATTTTATTTAGAATAAATCAGCGGTTCTTAATGGAGAGGTGGATTTACCACCGCTGACTAGGCTGGAGCCTACGGTGGCAGATATTAGGCGCGAAAAGTACCACTATATTTCACGCTAAGACAAGTTGTAGTATGTTACCATAATTTAAGAATGCCAAGCTATTAAGATCAATAAGCTATGTCTAAATTTGATTAGCCTATTGGCGTCAAATGTGTAAATCCGCCACTGTAGGGCAGCAAATGAAACCGGGGGTGCAGCGCAGCTAGTCTATGTTTACACTATACTAACTAAATTATAAATGTGAAAAATTTAAAAAAGTGAGTCTGTTTGTTTGTAACGCTTTCACGTCTTATCTACTCTGCAATTTTGCATACATGTTGTCTGGGGTACAGAAAGGGACATATTATACTTTTTATCCCGAAAAAATAATGCTTCCTGTGGGACCGCGGGTAATATTCGAAAGAGGGAAGATAAACTCAAAAACTTACTGGTCCGGTTTCAAAAATTCTTGCACCACTAGAAAGCTAGATTATTCCTGAGTGATATACGAGTAGGCTATGAAAAGCGAGCGAAGCCGCGGGCAAAAGAGCTAGTAACTCATATAGTAAAAATCATACTTACTTAGGAGCGGGTTTTCCAATGAACTTGCAAGCAATGTAGACGTCCTCGCCAGCCTTGCGAAGCACACGCTGCTCGGGTTTCAGAGCGAAGAATGGAGCGCCTGAAGGAGGGTGTGATTAGAGTTGTTTATATTTTACTAATTTTATTTTATTTAACTTAATGGGTAAAACAAAAATGGTGGTTGGTATGTTGTTTGACGGGTAAAATTGTTGCACAAGTCACTCTGGGAGCTGAAGACCCGCATCTGTCCTTCTCTACAGGTCCCATTTCTCAACCGGTTCTCTTGAAATGTAGTGAGCACGTCCGATAATTATACAGAGCACGACAGCTGAACAGACAGATAGGCAGACAGACAGTCAGAACCCGGCCATGCAAAAGCATGTTAGCAGATGCTTTGGACGCTAGCACTCGGTCGATATTCTTTTTTTTTTATGTAGAATAAGTCTGCGTTTGACCACCAACTCGCCTGATGTTAAGCGACGTTGTGGTCTAAGATGGAGCACGACGACGTATAAGGTACTTATTCACTCTAGCCTTGAAGTTTTGTAGAGTGAAAATGTACAAAGACGGCAGTTGAGTGAGGCGCTACAAGTGCGCTACTGCTCAGATCCGAATTCAGAACGGTTACACCGGACTACATCCCGAAACACGACTAGGTCATTTCACGGCATGGCTTGGTCCGGTGGGTGGTAACTAGCCACGGTCGAAGCCTCCCACCAGTTTGCTACCCGATTAGCACTACCCGGGGACCACGTGTAGGGAATCAGATTAGAGTACACTCCTACGGACGTGGGTAGCTCAGCCCCCATTTGTTACACATGTAGCCAGTGCTACACAGGTAATAATTGTTACATAGATTAACTGTTACACAGGCAATAATTGTTACACCGATAATAATTGTTAAACAAGTATTCATTGTTTCACAAGCAAAATTCGATACTCACTAACAACAGTAACTTTAATGTCGTGCTCCGCGGGCTTGCCAACAGCATTGTTGGCGACACACTTGTAGTTGCCTTCGTCTTCAAGCACAGTGTGCTTGATGAGCAGTCGGCGGCCGGAGGTGCGGTTGTGACGCGTCACGCGGTCCGAAGGCTTGCCGTTCACGTCCTTGCCGTCTTTGAACCAATCTGGGTGGGCTAGGGGACTGAAAAAAAGTTAAAAAAATTGGTTGTCTGTAAAGTCGGTTTACTGACGATAGTTGAACGTGACAACGTGCTCACTCAAGTAGGAGAGAGACGGATGTCGAACGCTGCCGAACGCAAAGGCCGATTGTGCTTCTTTGTCGCTCGTTCCGCGCTCTCGCTTGCACTTCAAGACGCCTCAGAGCGAGGTAACGCCGCATGAGTCATGTTTTTTCGTGCGTGCAGCCGGCTCTATCGAATTATAAGACGTTGTCACGTCAAAAAAATCTTGAGTCTAAAAGGTTATTGTGGAGAAATCCGTAGTCCTCGTTCCTGAGAAATTCGGGTCAAGAAAAGTGGAGAAGTCGAGATTTATATCGTAATAGCTGTCACCCCGCGACTTCGTTTGCGTTTATTATTTATATATATGTGAGCTATCCTGTCTGTTAAGTTAGATCGAACTGCACACGGTATGCAAATTTGATTGAAATCGGTTAAGTAGTTTAGGAGTTTATAGCGGATTTATGTTAAGATAATATTAACCTGTGTACCTGACATAAGTTGAGTATAGACTTTCACTTATGGGGGAATATGGGAATAATATTGATGGGTGATTAAAGGTTTAAAAAAAATTACACTGCTTCAAGGTGTTAAGTATCATAGTCTTATTCCATCTTCAAATTTTGATTATTAAAAAAAAATTATTGATAGTCCTACTAATATTATAAACGCGAAAGTTTGTAAGAATGGATGGATGGATGGATGTTTGTTACTCTTTCACGCCAAAACGGCTGAACAGATCTGGATGAAATTTGGCACAGAGATAGATTATAGTCTAGAATAGCACATAGGATAGGACACTTTTCAACCGCGAGTGAAACCGCGGGGCGCAGCTTGTTATTAATAAATTAATTGGGCAGCACCAAACTCCAAAAAACATTTGGACAATACCATACCAATCTACCAAAAACCCGGCAAAGTCATCGCGTTAATTTTCCTATTTTTTATATAAAAATATAAATGATTGATTATTCTAGTCAAGTTTTTATTTTTCCTGTTCAATTTAGGTTTAATCTATTTTTTAAAGTAAGTATCAAAAAAATCGACTGGACTTCTTCACACTCAAACGGCTGCACGAATTCGAATGATGTTTGGTAAGTATGGATTTATCTTCAACACATTTAGGCTACTTTTTATCCCTAAAAATAAACAGTTACTGTAAGACAGTGGGTGAAACCGCGGGGCGCAGCTAGTAATTCAACTCGTACATCTTACCGTGGAAAACAAGACTGATTAATTAGTTAGGTAAGTCAAGTGTAGGCATTTCAAATGACATACTACTTACTACTTAGGGTCAACTGGGGCAAATGCGTCTGGGGGCCAATTGCGTCTTTCGAGAATTACTGACAAACCCTTCACAAATTAGGCAACTAACGCCATCTTGTTCAGATTATTGCAACTAAAGATAAAATTAAGATGAAGGTGGCGCCAAATTTGTGGAGGATTTGTCAGTAATTCTCGAAAGACGCAATGGTCTTACAGACGCATTTGCCCCGGTTGACTCTATAAACTTTCATTACTGTTTACAAATACTTATCTTAAGTATAAGTTATTTGTAAACAGGAATAAAAAGTATGTAATAAAATGCTATCATAAAGTCGTTAAAATGAATAATTAGACTATTATGTACATAAATGAAGATTACTTAACTTTATAGGTACTAATAATAATGTTATTATTTATTCTGTAGGTATATAACCACAATCATATTACTCTGTAAGTATAGTTACCATATTTTATCTTCAAAGCCTCGAATTGTTACAAACTAAGTAAGTAAGTAAGTAATGTATGAAGTGTAATTTTTAACTCATAACGCAACATAGGGTTTTTTTTTTTTTTTTATGTAGAATAGGTCGGCGTTTGACCACCAACTCGCCTGATGTTAAGCGACGTTGTGGTCTAAGATGGAGCACGACGACCTATAAGGTACTTATTCACTATAGCCTTGAAGTTTTGTAGAGTGAAGAAGTACAAAGACGGCAGTTGAGTGAGGTGCTACAAGTGCGCTACTGCTCAGACCCGTCTTCGGAACGGTTACACCGGACTACATCCCGAAACACGACTAAGTCATTTCACGGCATGGCTTGGTCCGGTGGGTGGTAACTAGCCACGGCCGAAGCCTCCCACCAGAGTTTGCTACCCGGTTAGCACTACCCGGGGACCACGTGTAGGGAATCAGAATAGAGTACACTCCTACGGACGTGGGTAGCTCAGCCCCCAAAAATAAGTACTGTAAGCTTTACCTACGTGCGTAAAATTTATCTGTGGCATCGTAGCTCAAAAACAGATAAACTGATTTTAGTATATTTTGTTTTAAAAGTGGTTTCATGGAAAGTGTTTAAAAAACGAACGCCTCGCTAAATACAAGAAGATTTTAAATGAGAGCAAGAATGTTGACTCGAAAATAGCATAAAAAAGTCAGACCAAAAAAAACAGGCAAGATTAGTTTAACTTCGGAGATGTTACTAAAAAAATCAAATATTAAATAACCACTAAGGTAGCTTTGAAAATACTCACGTTCCTCCATATATGCACCAAATCATTGTTACATCGGTCGCTTTAGCAGTGAAATCGTTACTCAGATACTGCGGCACCATGTCTCCGTTGTTGGCCTTACTATCCTTCTCCAGTGTCTTAATGTAATGCTCGGCTAAGACCACTTCTTCTTCGAACGCTGGTGACTTGGCAACGCAAATGTATTTAGACTTGGGGTTGGCGTCTTCTTGAGTGACGTTTGAGAACCAGAGCGTGCCGTCGGGAGACGGGGTGATGCGTCTGTAATAGCAAATAACTTCTTACAACTAATCTTACAACTGAAACTATGATTTATTTATTTATTTGTCCATTAACATCGTGTACACCAAAACATTACCAAATTCAATAAAATATTACTTAAAAAAAAACTAAATGTCACAATAATTATAAATGGAGACAGCATGCATAGGACTTAAGAGCGAAAAAAATTATTATTAATTAAAATATACAAAAAATTAAATTGAATTTAAATAAAATAATGAAAAATTACAAAATAGCAACAAAACAAAATATAACTAATAACAACAACGAATCTAAGCGATCAACAAGAACTAAAAACAATTGGTCCAACAACTAAAAACAATTACCTAGTCTAACACCTAAAAGCGCTTCTAGATGGGCAATATTTTTAATGCAATACTGGCCCGGTAATATTTAATATTTATGTATATTATATTTATTTATTTATATACTGGTAATATTTCTTTTGTTACTGTAGTCCGGCCATCATCAGTCATGCTAGAAATGTATGATTATATGGCTGGGCCACATTCAAAATATTGTCACAATATTGTCGAGCCAGAATTGCAGAAAAAATTTGACCCGTCTTCGTGCGCCGATATATGTTACGTTTGAAGTGAATTAAACTAGATGGCGTTTTTCATTACTCTCTACACATTTAGAACATCTCCGCATCTCTACGTAAAATAGTCTATGTATGTATAGTTTACAAGGTGCAGGGACCCTATTCGGAGATTTGAGATTTTCATCTCACTTTTTTTCGTCCTTGTTACTCTCGTTTGAAACGTCTTAGGTGTGAGAGTGACCAAGATAAAATCTCATCTCATCTCACGCGCAGGAATAGCCCCCCTGGTTATGTGTGTAGTAATACTTAAGGGTGTTCTTTTACCTGTCCAAGAAAACAACTTTTAGAACACAAGCTTGCAAAGTTTGAGAATAAAAAATTCAAATCCTCATACAAAATTGATCAAAAATAACTAAATCTCCATACAAAATATTGTATGGAGATTTAGTTATTTTTCTTTCGAATTTTAAAAACTTATGTTCTAAAAGTCGTTCACTTTGACGTTTAGGACCACACCCTAAGAATTACAACACCCAAAATCAGCACCTTGTATTTATATGTTTGTACCTGTTCAGGTAAGGCTCTTGTTTATCAGACCCATCTTCTTGTGTTTTCCACGAAACGACAGGCTTGGGGTATCCTTCTGGCGCCGCGCAGTCCAGCTTGAACGGACGACCTTCGACTGCCTTGTGTTCTTGGACCTTTATGGTAAAATGTTTTAGGTAAGTCATAATATAATGGTAATCTACGTATTGTATGTCATCTGCTACATGACTGAAGCCCCCTGTCACATTTGGGACTGAATATCGTCCGGCGAAATGTGGGTGTTGTATTACACCTCTGCTAGCCCCCTCGGGGGAAAGGCGTGACGATATGTATGTATATGTTTTAGGTAAGGTTGGTGTGAGTATATTTTTTTCTAAGTTGAACAATTTTTAAACATTACAAAATAATTATATCGTTACGGCTTTCCCCCGAAGGAGCTGTCAGAGGTGTATTATTAGGTGTACACTCACACTTGGCCTGACGATATTTTGTCCTAAATATGAAAAGGGTCAGTTGCCACCGGGCTCCAGATATTTAGCAGATAACATGACAAATTTTAACCATGCTTAAAATAATAATACAAAAGTAGGTTCGTAGATACAGGTTAAGCGGCATGCCCTGGTGGTAGAGCTTTTAGGCCGCCTGAAGGCCTTTGACATAATATGACGGGACAAACATATCGAAAATCGAAGTCCTTCACTAAATAGCGTACCAGGGGCTTACCGCCAGTTTTGATAGTCAACGAATTTTTTTTTTTCGTTATCGTATACGTTTCCACCAGGTACGCTTTATTGAAATGTATGGAGCCAAACGAAAACGAAAAAAGTTTTCGTAACTATTAAAACTCATGATAAAAAGGGTGCAGGGCGGGAATAAAATTGCACATTTCGCTCCAGAGAAAACAGCTTTTTTCTGTTCAATTGTGGTATGTCATCAACGAGTCATTAAAAAAGAAACTACTCTTCTCGTTTAAAATAGGTCATATTAGCATCTTGTATAATAATGTCAATTTTTTTAAACATACCTTTGGCTTAGGCACCGGCTTCAGATACGCCCGCTTGAACGCTATGACTCGAGACGTCGCGACCCCATGCTCGGTCTCAGCGGAGCACTGGTAGGAACCCTCGTCGGTGGACTTGGGCTTACTGAACTCTAGGGAACCCTCATTTTTGCGTTGAGTCACGTCGGAGCGGAGGGTGAATGGCTTACCGTCCTTTAGCCAGGAGTATCTAGAAAAAAAAAAAAAACAATTTTACAGTTAAACTGTGACTGTAAAAAAAACATTGAATTATTAAATTAATCAGACACTAAACAACTAAAAACGCTGCGTGAACGTAGGGGAAAACCTCGATCGGGGCAGTTTCTCGCCCAGCGTATCTCCCTGGCGATACAGCGGGGAAATGCCGCCAGCTTAATGGACACTTTTGGAAGAGGCTTTCGGGATGGGAGCTAAAATTTTAGTGACTAAAGTCCATTGGATATAATTTAATGTTTTGAAATATGTAATGACATAAAATTAAAAATTGTTTTGGAAACGTTTCTCTCTTATCTAACTGATAGTGAAAACCGGCTTGTTCCAACAACCACCAACAAAAAGGCCACCAGTGGTGGCGGTTGGGACAAATGTTTAGTTATTGTCCCAACTGCCGGCAGTGGGGGTCGTTGGGAAATACAAAATAATTATTTTACTTAGTGTTTTGTCATTACAATCTTTCTCAATCAATGCTCGTTACATTTAGTGGGCGGATTCCATATCTTTATACCTACTTATTACCTACTCTTAAATTTTGTTTGTCGATTTTTTTTAAAAGGCGGAGATATTATTTTTAATCTTATTTTCTTCAGGTCTTCAGCTCACCCAGCCACTAGTGTTAGTTGGAAAGGCTGTCCATGTGTAGGGTCAACCGAGGCAATTGCGTCTGTGGGGCAATTGCGTCTTTCGAGAATTACTGACAAACCCTTCACAAATTAGGCAACTAACGCCATCTTGTACAGATTATTCCAACTAAAGAAAGAAAAAAGATGTAGGTGGCGCCTATTTTGTAAAGGGTTTGTCAGTTATTCTCGAAAGACGCAATTGCCCCACATATGCACTTGCCCCAGTCGGCCTTACCTGTGAAGTGGACTCAAAGAACTCACTTGACATTCCTCTCGTCTCCTTCCACGACGCACTCCAGAACTCCCTTCGTGTCCGTGAACAGCACCTCCAGAGGCTGCTCTTTTAACACCGGCAGACTCTGCTGGATGGGCTGTGCAACGCCTGAAGAGGGAATTAGATTAATAACGCTCGAAGGGCCGATTACACCAGTGAATATAAACGCGATTAGCTCATTTTAAACTTGGTTTACGTGAAAATCTGAGGTTAAACAGTCATTTTGCATATCACTAAACTTAGTTTAATAAATCTCGATTAGTAGCATAAATGGTGAATTCGGCCCTAAGTCACAATCAAATAAAAAAGTGTTTTTTTTTTAAAGCCGATGACAACATGTAGCTGTCACTCGCGTATTAAAGACCAATCTAACGACATTCACCAAAATCTCCGAGTTCCCGTCATCTAAACTGAATTTTGTAAAAATAAGGTTCCGACGAATTTTTAAGTTGGTTAAAAATCGATTCAGCCGTTTAATAGTTACACGTGGTCCCCGGGTAGTGCTAACCGGCTAGCAAACTCTGGTGGGAGGCTTCGGCCGTGGCTAGTTACCACCCACCGGACCAAGCCATGCCGTGAAATGACCTAGTCGTGTTTCGGGATGTAGTCCGGTGTAACCGTTCCGAAGACGGGTCTGAGCAGTAGCGCACTTGTAGCGCTTCACTCTACAAAACTTCAAGGCTAGAGTGAATAAGTACTTTATAGGTTGTCGTGCTCCATCTTAGACCACAACGTCGCTTAACATCAGGCGAGTTGGAGGTCAAACGCCGACCTATTCTACTTAAAAAAAAAAAACGAGGGAACATAGGGACGGACCTTTATACACAAGTTTACAGGCCTCCTTTTTTAGCTTCGCCACAGTCGGTTTAAAATAATATTATATTAAGCTCTTGTTAGCCAACTAATAAAATTAAATTAACGGTTCCTGTAGCGTAGCGGGAGCGCATTTAAAAACCCGACTGCATAAAATGTAGCTTATTTTTGCTATGACTTAGAGACGAATGTAACAAAACTTTGCACCTAGTTAGGTTTTCGCTTAATTAGGTACTTACACAGAGCGATGAAGCCGGCTAAAGCGAGGTAACACTTGGACGCCATGGTTCACCTGAACAAAATTAACTTTATTTAATAAAAATAAATAAATATGTAGTTTTAAAACAGACTACAAGCGAAAAAAAATAAGCAGGTATAATAATATTTTTCATTTCTTATTCTCTCACTCGAACTTTTTAATAGTAATAAACCTTCTTTCTTGATGAAGGCATCGAAACTTTTTTCAAATAAAAAATATGGAATGATTTGTGAACGCACCCGTAACAAGTTCTCCGTTGGCGAAAAAATTGTCACTGTGCAGGTTGCGGGAAATGCGGTTGGTTTTATAACGTGAGAATTATTCATCGTACCTAATGTACGTGTATGAGTTAATCTTTAGAACTTTATTTACTAGCTGACTACTTGTGGCTTGGCTTGCGTCAATAAGTTTTTCTTACCTCGTGTTCATAAAAGGGGCGAGCGACTTTACTAAGGTCTTTGAAAAAGTTTTTATATTGTTTGAATTTGGAAGTTTTAATTTTTTAGACAGTGATTTTTAGGTACTTACCTACTATTTATATTTCATTAGACTATATCATTGATTTATTTAAAATGAAAACTTAAACTTTAACAATTGGGATGAATTATATATATTTATTACCTTAAGATCCATCTGTTTGCATTATCTTCACAGGAAAGTTCAAACTAATCAATAAAATACATAATTATCACTGACTAAATACATTATAATGGTTTGGACAGTTTTTAATACTTAGCTATATCTTATTTGTGTATGACACAATCACATTAGACTTGGCGTATTTAAATTCTAGGTAACTATGTCTTATATTAATAAATAAATGTTAGGGACACAGTTTACATACTTTACTCAATGAGCCTAGTTAGAGAAGGCTCGCCTCTCAAGCCAGAGGCAGCGGGTTCGATTCCAGCCCAAGGCACGAACCAATTTGTTCATAGTGTGAACAAACTGCCTCGGTGGCTTAGTTAGTAGTAAACCTGCCTTCTGAGCTTGGGGGCGTGGGTTCGATTCCCACCTAGGGCAAACATTCATATGATGAACATTTTGTGTTTGTTCTATGTCTGGGTGTTAATATGTATTTATTTAAAAATACATATAAGTATGTGTACATATATCAGCCAAAGTACAAGCTTTGCGTAGTTTGGGGTTAGGCGACCGTGTGTGAAAATGTATCGAATTTATTATTATTATCATTTTATGTTTCTATTTAAAAAAAAAAAATGCAGGTAATCTACTGCTGATCTACTTTAAAAAAAACAAAGAGGTTTTGAAAACGTGTTATTTGTTTGCATAGCTGAATGCATTTTCCTTAAAGCTTACATAATTGTAGGTATGCATTTTCCAGTAGAAACCTCCCTACTAAAATGTAGGCTATCGGCGGTACTTTACACGCACATATACTTACCTACGTATGTGTTGTCATAGTTTAGGATTATCTGTTTCTACAATGTACCTACTTTACATACTTACATGACATACCTTCGCTGCATACAATATTAATATCTATTTAGGTATGTATTTACAAATATTTATGTGTGTATATCAGTTTCTGGCAGCCATAGTACAAACTTTGCTTAGTTTGGATCAGACGACATATTTTTTTTGTTTGCTCCCCCATACAAAGGAATTTGGCCTCACACGTCTTTGTGCATTTGAAAATCGGTCATTTCCATACAAATTTGTATGGACATTACATTAGGCGATTTGAAACGTCAGTTTAAATGTCCATGCTCGCACCATCGCATCCCCAACCTGTGCTTGAATTCAGGGATTACTAGTAATTTTTTGAGCTGTAGACCTCGCGGCCGACGTCTGTCCTCATAAACAGGTCGCATTCCTCAACCGATTCTCCAGAAATTTTGTAAGCAGGTTCGACAATTCTACAGTTTTTTTTACGATCTATTTTTGTTTTTTTTTTTCAAAATAGCGGAGATCAAAATAGAAAAAAAGTCATCTCCGCCATTTTGCAAAAAAACCCAAAAACTACAAAAAAATAACTTAATAATTAACGAACCTACTCACAAAGTTTCAAGAGAATCGGTTAATAAATGCAACCTGTAGAAGAAGACAGAGAACCGATACGAAAGCATTTTGTCGAAGTTGAAGCAGAGACGCTTCGGTCGCTTAGCCCCCATAGATCTGCTAGTGCCTGAAGTAATTACTAACTAGGTACATAGTTATCATTGCGATCATTGAGGTAATTTGAAAGACTATGTACTATTCTCCCGTCTCCAGTCTGGGATTCACCGACGTACAAAAATAAGGAAAACAGTCTTGTTTCTTCTAAGACAGTAAATAGGTCGTTTTCCTGCACGTTTTTATTGTTTCAATTATTTTTTCCTCCATGGCGTCTTACTTACAACTAGCTGTTGCCTGCAACTTCGTTCGCGTTTATTCAGAAAATAGTATCCACATACCCTCCTCGTGATATACTGTAACTAATTTTCAAATTATGAATAATAAATAGTTACCAAAGAGATCAGAGTCCAACATTAAAAAAAATACTGGCTGGTTTTGAGCGGAGTTTTAATTTTAGTTGTCAGTTGTTATTTTAGTACCAACTACGTACTATTCTGTGATGTTGTCTGACGCATTAGTTAAGCGGCGCATTATTTTTTATTAATTTACAGAATTTCATGACAAAAAGATTTATTTATTCAGAAAAAAGTATACAAAAACCTTCCTTGTGATATACTGCAACTATTTATCAAATGTCATCAAGAAACGTTCAGCCGTTTAGCCGTGAAAAGCCTACGAACAGACAGGCAGACAGAGTTACTTTCGATTTAAAATTGGTAAGGATAAATGGTTGTGATTTGTTTCCGACGCTGCGCGACCTCGAACCTTATCGACGCGCAATAAGGTTCATGGTCGCGCAGGAACATTATGGCTAAAAGATGTGGTCCCCTGAACCACATTCAATTAATATTCAGTACAGTATACTTATCTGTTTTACTTCTGTCATAAAAAATATGATGAAGGTATGAAGTCGGGTCAAAATTATTTGATTTGTTGAGAGAAGGTCTTTCATACATACAAATGTCTGTCATACATACAAACCTGCATACTTGCATACATACACTCGAAATTGAGTTGTTGAAAGACCTTCTTTCAACAAATCCTACTAATATTATAAACGCGAAAGTTTGTATGTATGGATGGATGGATGGATGGATGGATGGATGGATGTTTGTTACTCTTTCACGCCAGAACGGCTGGACAGATCTGGATGAAATTTGGCACAGATATAGATTATAGTCTAAAATAGCACATAGGATACTTTTTAACCGCGGGTAAAACCGCGGGGCGCAGCTTGTAAATAATAAATAAATAAATTCGGGACACTTCCACACACGGTCGGCTGACCCCAAACTAAGCGAAGCTTGTACTATGGCTGCCAGGGACTGATATACATACATACTTAGAAAAATCAATGAATCTTGACCCGACTGCGAAAGAAGAAGAGTTATGTTTTTCAAGTGTATGTATAAATGAATGTATGTTTCAAGTATGCAGGTTTGTATGTATGTGGGTATGTATGTATGTATGGATGTATGTATGTTTGAGGTTTCTTTCGTACGCTCTACAGACTAAACAGCTTGATGTATTTCGACATGTGAGGTGTCATTTGAATCGTCTTGATAGTGGAAGTGACATAGGATACAACATTGTGCAGCCGGGTTTTTTCTTCTTTTAATAATGTTACTTGTTCGATTATCGCATTGCATTTGGCCGCCATTTTTTTACCGACTTCAGGAATGGAGGAGGGTCTCAATTTATCGGAATCTTTTACCTGCTACGGGTTTTGATTCATTCGAGATTTACTTTCCATTTTTTTCAATTTTAGCCCGTCACGTTTCATTGGTGCCGATTATCAACCGACACAGTAGCCAGGTACAGATTTATTAACCGACTTCCAAAAAAGAGGAGATTCTATGCTTGTTTGTGTGTTACGCTTTCACGTCTCAACTACTCAACTAAACGTCTTGAAATTTTTGCATGCAAAATTTCGTTGTCTGAGGTACAGAAAAGAACATAGGGTACTTTTTATCCCGAAAAAATAAGGGGCCTGTGGGACCGCGGGTGAAACCGCGGGGCGCAGCTTACAAGCTATTTTTCTATCTTATAATATTACAATATTATAAGATAGAAAAAAAGTAACTCTGTTTGTCTGTCTGTCTGTCTGTTTGTAAGCTTTTCACGGCTAAACAGCTGAACGGGTATTCATAAAATTGCCTAATTAGTTACAGTATTTCACGGGGAAGGTTTTTGAAGTTATACTTCTTTTGGCGCGATAGAGAAAAATGATTTTTACTATGCGCGCGCACACCGACACCTAAATTCTACATCGTGAAGTTAACTTAGTTCTAGGTGGCATGAAAATTGATAACTATGGTCAAGTTGTATATTCTAGTATTTTTATATTTAGAACACGTGTTTCGTAAGAGTACAATTAAACAGTGAATAAATAAATATTATTTTTCCATACGCCAAAGAAGTATAACTTCTAACGCGTGCACATTCAAATTCAAATTCAAATTCAAATTCTTTATTTGCTCATGTAGGACACTTGTTTTTTGGAGCGCTAATCCCCAAACTAGGTAAAATTAACCACCTGTATCTTGGGGATTAGTTCTTCCAGTTATTACTACATTTACTACAATGAGTTTCGTCATGCTTAAGTACATTAAATATTTAACATTTATAATTAATTAATTACTACTAATAAAATCAAAATTTAAATTACTATTTACTAATGTGTACTCGTATCATGTTAAAAATTACAAATTACAAATTTTATTTAATACATAAAATTTACGTTCTATAGATTTATTTTATTTTATTTACATGTTAAATTTTTAGATTAATTTATTTTAATTAGTTAGTTTCAATTTAATACATTTACATTCATTTAGGTCTGTAAGTTCTAGTAAGTACATGGATAAAATTCACTTTGTTGGATTACTCTATTTTTTTAAACAAATCTTCTGTTTCGTCATACGTCAAATCTTTTAGCCATGATTCGATAGTTTTTTTTACATTTTGCGAGCGTTAATCTATGGATGTTGAGGAATTTGTTAACTCTATTGTAAAGAAGGGAACTAATACCATTAAAGTGCCGGTTTGCGAGAGCTGTCCTCCTTGTCGACGCAGTTTCACAGACTGAGTGCACTCTTCGCTTATTGTTTTGGCTGTACGGTGTTAGTGAGTGTTTCCATAAGTACACACACTCTTTTTTATTTTTGGATACTATTTTCTGATTGGGATTTTTCTAATTGGAATCTCGGAATCGGCTCCAACGATTTTCATACAATTTAGTATATAGGGGGTTTCGGGTTTCGGGTTATAATCAACTTAAACATAAACTTGGAAGAAAAATAACAAAAATATGACTCTTCCTGACATCTATTAGCGAATAATAATACTATTTTTTGTGAGCAACTAATTACTTTAACGACACAACAGCAGATGGCGTTGTTAAGTAACACGAAGTCAATGAGTGTTTGCTTTGAGGTTAGACTAAAATCAATTGTTTATTTTCCAAAAAACACAATAAAAAAAAAAACCGAGCAAAGCCTACTAAACATCCAGGTACTACCTCCAATATGAGACAATATGGCATCTCACGTGTCTTGCTTACAAACAACAGAATGATTCAGTTACTGAGAATTACTTACAAAAGGATTTACCTGAGTCAATACACAGTCCACAGCAAGTACCGATAATGATGTTCACAGGTGTTTTGCAATGTCAATTAAGTGTACTTACTTACTTACTTTTATTAAATTTTGTTTTATTTAATAAAAGTACCAACTTGGTCGCCTCGGTGGCTCAGTTGGTAGTGAACCTGCCTTTTGAGCGTGGGGGCGTGGGTTCGATTCCCACCTAGGGCAAACATTCATGTGATGAACATTGGTGTTTGTTCTATGTCTGGGTGTTAATATCTAATTAAGTATGTATTTAAAAATATCTAAGTACGTTTATCAGTCTCTGGCAGCCATAGTACAAACTTTGCTTAGTTTGGAGTCAGGCGACCGTGTGTGCAAGTGTCCCGAATTATTATTTCACTCAGTTCAAGTTAATTCAATTTCATTTGATTTTATTTATTCCATTTATTAAATTTTGTTTTATTTTATCCAATTTATTCAATTTTATTTAATTCGATTCTTGTTTTATAATTTACTAGCTGCGCTCCGCGGTTTCACACGCGGTTAAAAAGTATCCTATCTCTCAAGTTGGATCGAACTGCACATGGTGTGCGAATTTTATTATAATCGGTTAAGTGGTTTAGGAGTTCATTGAGGACAAACATTGTGACACGAGATTTATATATATTAAGATTTATGACTACTGTATTTTAATTTTAATGATTGGATAATGATTGTGTTTTAATAATTAAGTAATTTTGAAATAATTTGATGGATGCAAATCTGGAAATAAACAGTTTCATTTCATAGCTAATTCCTATTCCTATGATACTTTGTAAAGACAAAACAAGTAAGATTATTAAATGAAAACCAAAAGACCCGGCTGCAAAATGTTGTACCCTATGTCACTTCTACTATCAAGACTTTTCAAATGACACCTCATAATGCTCTAGGGCGTGCCAAAGAAACCTCATACATACATACGTACTTACATACACACACTCGAAATACATAACCCACCTTCTTGCGCAGTCGGGTAAAAATATAAAAGGTCTGTGTCTGTGTGTTTGTTACTTTTGCACGCTGAAACCGATAGACAAATTTTGATGAAATTTGGTATGGACGTAGCTTATACCCAGAAATAAGAAAAGTATAGCAGGTAAGTTTAGTATAGTTTGCGCCAAATGAATTAAAACACAAGTACATTGACAGCTTTATCCGCGTTCGGGTTAGGTTCGGAATAAAATTTAACCATTTTTGTTTTTCCTAAAAAAATACCTAAATGATGGTGAAAATTGCATAAAAATCCGTTCGAGGAGTAAGCGGGTATACAAACGGAGAGACAGACACATAAATCGAGATAGAGAAGAAAACATAGAAAAGAAGACGCGAAAAGAGACTTTTCACCTCACAAGCTCGGAATGGTTCTAGTTATCATTCGAAATTTGAGTGCAAAAGTGCTTTTTATTCGCTAGCATAAAAAGAGTTTTAAAATTCGAACCTTTCGCTTCACTATTTATCTAAACGGCCAATCCGTATAAAATGCATTTTATGTCAGTGCGCCAACCTCATTGGAAAAATATTACTGGCCAGCATGACGAATGCATCTAAAAAACCTTTTTAATCTTTTTCCTCGTTGTAGTGTGAGATGAACATAGTTCTACCCTAGAATCCTTAGCTTCGCTTGCTCGGATTTCAATATAGTATTCGCACATACATATGTATAGTATTCGCTAGTTATACAGCGTTATTGGTACCTAATCAAAAACCTCTTAATGGTTCATTGTACTCATCAATATGAACAACTTTTACTATGGGGCGAACTCCGAAATCGCGAAAAAAAATCAGCTGTTCCATACATTTTGTCTCAGGTGATTGAACTTTTTGTATGGAACAGCTGTGTTTTTTTTTCGCGATTACATGATTGGTTTCATAGTAAAAGTTGTTCGTATTGATGAGTACAATGAACCCTTAAGAGGTTTTTGATTAGGTACCTATAACCCTGTATAGTACTCGCGCCATAAAACAACTTTGCAGCCTTGCCTAACAAATAACTATTGTTTTACACTATGTATGAGAACAGAAGATTTAGACTTAGGGTCAACTGGGGCAAATGCGACTGTGGGGCATTTGCGTCTTTCGAGAATTACTGACAAACGCTTAACAAATTAGGCGTCACCTACATTTTTTTTATAGTTGGAATAGTCCTTTGTCAGTAATTCTAGAAAGACGCAATTGCCCCACAGACACATTTGCCCCGTCCCAGTTGACCCTATATGTTTCATTGAGCCCTCATTGGTCAATCAAAATTAAATATACGATTCATAAATGAGATATGTTAGAGTAGGTAGGTAGGTAATTAATAAAATAAAAATTACAAAGCCTTTTTATTTCCTGTCAATTTACCTTTCTTACAATCTATGCATGTGTTAGTTTTGTTTATTTTATGTAATCTTAATATATATAAATCTCGTGTCACAATGTTTGTCCTCAATGAACTCCTAAACCACTTAACCGATTATAATAAAATTCGCACACCATGTGCAGTTCGATCCAACTTGAGAGATAGGATACTTTTTAACCGCGTGTGAAACCGCGGAGCGCAGCTAGTAACTTTATAAATTAATATTAAAAATTATTAATAAAATTATTTATATATAATTATTTCTTGCTTAATATAAATTTATCTGTTTCTAAACTATTAATAATTTTTAATATTAATTTATAAAGTTATTACATAAAAACATTAAACAAAACTAACACATGCATATTGTAAGAAAGGTAAATTCATAGGAAATAAAAAGGCTTTGTTATTATTTTTTTTTTTTTTTAAATTTTTTTTTATTTAATTCACCGGAACCACAGAATGGGTAAAGGCCTCCTCCAGTGAAGCCCATTTGACTCTGTCTTGTTTAATATCATCTTCCCATCTTGTAATAGGTCTACCCTTAGTTCGTTTGCCTGTTGGGCCGTTCCAGAATGTTACTTTTTTGGTCCATCTAAGATCAATTAGCCACGCAACATGTCCTGGGACCCTATTCGGAGATTTGAGATTCTCATCTCACCATTTTGCGTCTTTGTTGCTCTAGTTTAAAATGTCATAGGTGTGAGAGTGACCAAGATAAAATCTCATCTCATCTCACGCGCAGGAATAGCCCCCCTGCCCAATTCCATTTAATTTCATCACCCATTTCATCCATTTAAAATTAATTAGACCAGGTAATTAATAAAATACGTAAAAGGAGACGTTTTAATAAAAATATTTTGTCCGACGTCACATTAATACACGTCACACACAGTGAGATAATTCAAAACATACAATACATTTTACAGAAATATCGTAAAACAGTGATCTTTAAAAAAGATTAAAAAATTACACAAAAATGTTGACCTGCATCCGTTAGAGCGCACACTAGCGATCTGCGAGCGATTTTAAAGCGAGACGCCATTACACTACGAAATCGCCGCTTACTCGTACAAGCGTGCGGCGATAACGCCGCAGCCGTATGCCTCAGGTTACTATAAAGTTACTACGTCGTAGCATCTAGTAAAATCGCAATGTCATTATCGCGCCGATCACGCTGCGCAATCGCCTCTCTTTGAAATCGCTCGCAAATCGCTAGGTGATTAACACAAACTATTTTTTTTTATGCTCATGATCAATTAGCCCTTAGTACAAAAACTATTTATAATATGTACCTACATATTATGATAGTTTCCGTTTATGCCCGACAGGGGCGCTATTCTAATATTTTAGGCGCTTTTATTCATCGAATCCGTTTAAAATACTTCTAGGTACCAAGGTGAGTACTACGAATGTATGTACTTGGCAATAGTTTTTGTACTAAAAAACACACCCTCTTAATAAACGCTGTATAGCTTCAGAATATAAACTTGCCGTGTTTTGTCTTTTTCAACAAAAGTTTTAAAAAGTTAAAAATTTCAAATAAAGAAAAAGACAAAACACCTTAAAACTTTACTGAGGCTGTCCAAAGGAGATTGAACACACACTCATAATTTTAAGAAAACATTTTCCCGCTATTTGCGTCGATAAAATATGAACGCGACACTAAATAAGTAACTGCCGCCATTGGTGCAAGTAGCAAGCGGTTCAAATTTGAGACGTCATTCACGCGTGCCGATTGGTCAGTCATTTTGCGGTTAGACAATGCTGATTCGTCCATTTTTGGCGCGTTTTCAAACTTCATAGACAATTTTTCTCCTTTGTTGACAGTTTCTTTTAAAAATAAATCTTGGTTCGGATCGATGTATTTATACGAGCCTTCAGCTGTGCAAGTTCTAGGGCTGTCCAATTCGATGAGATCGTCGATTTCTATCTCAGTTCGATTAGGTTTGCAGATATTTCTTTTAGTTAATGGCGAATATTCGTTGTGCACTAAAAATAAAAAAATATCTAAATGACTGTTGGGACATCATATCGGTTTCTTTTACACTGCGTACAGACCAAAGCAAACGAAGGCCAACGATATGCTGCGTCTCGTTTTATTTTATTGAAACGAAACGGGACGCAGCGCATTCTGGCATTCGTTGGCTTGATGTGTACGCAGCATCAGGCAACTTTGATAAATGATATGTCTAGCTAGACTGAAAAAACATTGCACATGCTGAATAAATAGCGGCAAATATAAACTTAGAAGTATGATGCAACGCTAGTGTAATTCACCATCCTGCCTAACAGTCCGGTATGCAGGAATGCCTCTTCATGCAGGGTGATAAATGTTGTCGCAACCTGCATCGCGTCCGGAGTCACGTGCAGGATGTACACACAGGATGCTAGGCAAGATGGTGTGTGAGCTACATCCTGCTTCGCAGCCCTGCACGGCAGACTGCGAGGCAGGATGGTGAATGTTACCTTTTAGACGTACTGTTACGCACACTACATAATAATACCTGTCATTTTTTATTCTTACAATACTAAACTCTAGAGAACTTTTATGAACTCATAGCGTGCTATTTACGCAAAGATGCCCTGCGTCATCTGCCCTTGCTTAACGTCCAGTACGCTAAACTCCCTTTCCGTACAAACCGGTAGAGTCATTGTAAAAATCGAACTTTAACTGTAACTTGAACCGTCCCAATTAGGGCCCTAGAGCAATCCTTCTGAGCTGCCAGGAAAATTCGACTCCCTTCCCTCAGAGACAACCCAAGCCGAGGCCGTACCTTAGAGGTGGCCTTGAGCTAGTCGCCCATAGCTTTAAGCATTATTAGGGCCTTCCGCCATCTGTCCTTGCCTAAACGTCCAGTACGCTAGAGGCCTCAGTGGCCAACGACATTAGTTATTTAGAAAAAAAACAGCGTAAAGGTCGCATCAGGTTTAGACTAGATGGCGGCCAGACGCAAGCTGATGCTAAAATGACGCTCGGTCTTGAATCTCGATTTAAAACTAGTTTTACAGTGCTTTACACCAGTTTTAAATCGAGACTTATGACTGATCGTCGTTTTAACATAGTCATATTTAATTATCATCTCATAATTAATATATCAGTAATATTTAACCTTAGTCTCCAAGACTCTCCACCCGCATTTCATCTTTTTTTGGCTCTCCACGGCCTCCGGGGACCGTGACATTTGCTAACTTATTTCTAAATTATTATTTAAGGGAATACAGGTAGAGGGGGGGTTAGTTGTTAAGTCTTAATCTAAGGTTAGGTTATCACTTATTGTTACTTAGTACACTACGAGCAGACCAGCGACCCGCAAGCAGCACGCGATCAGAGGGGCTATTCCTGCGCGTGAGATGAGATAAAATCTCATCTCACGCGCAGGAATAGTTACTCTCACACCTATGACGTTTCAAACCAGAGCAACAAGGACAAAAAAAATGAGATAAAAATGTCAAATCTCCGAATAGGGTCCCAGAAGTAATATTTCTCGCGATAAGATTTTTTGTTTCCTCATTGGGTTTCGGCAAAATTCTGGCTTTAACAGCATTAACAACCATTAATAACCTTAGTTCTCATCGCACGCGGCCGCCCCGATCTTTTATGGTCTTCAACAGAGGAAGTGTCGGTATATCTGTCGATACTACGATATACGAACATCGGCTGATACCAAGATTTTGAAGAGTCTTGAAAATGACCGACGGTTCCATACCCACTTTGTGCAACGCAATCACTGCAATCCTGTTTGTTTTCTTTAACACCCCATTCCATGTTGTAAATTTAATAATAACACGAAAAATATATTATGTTAAATGGCGGGAAATTGATTGTAGTTTTCAACACGCATTCCAAATTTAAATGCAGAAAAAAAGTAAACGAAGGAGTTTGTATTGTAACAATATTTATGGCCAGACTAGTTATAAGTATGCATAATAACGCGAAAATACACACATACATATCGTTACGCCTTTCCCCCGAAGGGGCTGGCAGAGGTGTCGGGTAAAAACGTCTGCCCGTATTGAAACTGCAATGACCAGTAGTAGTACGGGTAAAAAAAGATTTCCATGTTACCACTGGTAGTAAGCTTGGTAATAACACGGGTAGAAAACTAATACAACACCCACACTTCGCCGGACGATATTCAGTCCCAAATGTGACAGGGGGCGAGCCTGTCGCCATACACCGGGCTCCAGCCATGTAGCAGATGACGTACAATACGCACATAAGTTTGTTTACACAAAAAACAAATTGGTGCGTGCCGTCGGCTGGGTTTGAACCCGCTCTGTCTGGCTTGAGAGGCGGACCTTCTCCAACAGCTAAGCTCTCATCGCTCAATAAAATATGACGCGAAAATAGTCTAAGATAATTCAAATTCCATTATCTATTTCCACCTGTTCTTTATAAGTAAGTCATCATTTATCCAACTAAAGGTACAAATATCAGAACCTAACTGCATTTCTAGGTAATTTCCCTGAGTTTTCCTGTTTTGTTTTTGCCGTATGATATGACAAACAAAATAAATTGCTCAAATGCAAACTTAATCTACGCAAACTATAAATTACAATGTTTACGGTAAACTAATAGCCTTAAATGTCCTCGTAACCATAGGTATTTAGCAAACACGTAATGACGCTACCGTCATTCGTCTCTTTCGATCTTGTTGTGAATGCCTTATTTCGGTCTTGCTTGCATCGATTGACGTCACTACGTGTTGCTGAATGCTATATACCTGTAGGGCTATTCTGAAGGAGTGAGATTCAATCTCACCATTTTTCGTCCTTGTTGCTCTCGTTTGAATGGTCATAGGTGTGAGAGTGATCAAGATAAAATGTCATCTCATCTCACGCGTAGGAATAGCCCCACTGGTGGAGTATTAATATTATAATACCATACTCGTAACTAGATTATTGTCATGAAAATGATAATTATGAATTAATAGGTAGATATGGTTTACTATGTATACATCTAAAATGTAATTTAAGTGTGTTATTTGTAAACTTTGTGTTAGAAGCGGAAAATCGTCGCAAGGATCGTCAAAAAACGCGAATGGTTTTTACCCGACTGCGCAAGAATGAGGGTTATGTTTTTCGAGTGTATGTATGATGTATGTGTTACGGGCAACTTGTTAACCCGGCAGTATTAATATGGACCGCTCATTATAAAAAGTCATCTCGTCACGCCTTTCCTCCCAAGGAACCAAGCCATGCCGTGAAATGACCTAGTCGTGTTTCGGGATGTAGTCCGCTGTAACCGTTCCGAAGACGGGTCTGAGCAGTAGCGCACTTGTAGCGCCTCACTCAACTGCCGTCTTTGTACTTCTGCACTCTACAAAACTTCAAGGCTAGAGTGAATAAGTACGTTATAGGTCGTCGTGCTACATCTTAGACCACAACGTCGCTTAACATCAGTGGGGCTATTCCTGCGGGTGAGATGAGATGAGATTTTATCTTGGTCACTTTCACACCTATGACGTTTCAAACGAGAGCAACAAGGACGAAACAAAGTGAGATGCAAATCTCAAATCTCCGAATAGGGCCCCAGGCGAGTTGGTGGTCAAATGCCGACCTATTCTACATAAAAAAAAGGGGCTGGCAGAGGTGCACAAAAACACCCACACTTCGCCGTTATCCTTATTATTACCAATTATAAAGTCTAAAGTAAATCTGTCTGTCTGTCTGTTAGTAGGCTAAACGGCTGAACGTATCTTGATAAACGTAAATATTTGTAGTATTTCACAAGGAAGGCTTTAGGATTCTTTTTTCTGAATAAATAAATCTTTTTGTCATGAAATTCTGTAAATTAATAAAAGGATAACGCTAGTGTTTCTGAAAGCTGTACCTAGACCTCACGGCCGACGTATGTCCGCTTCTACAGGTTGCAATTCCCAAACGATTCTCGAGAAATTTTGGATTCGAGTTCGAGTAGAGTCAAGAAATTCAAGATTTTTTTCAACATGACGGAGATCAAATCATATTTTGAAAAAAATACAAAAAATGATAAAAAATACAATCTGTTGAGGAAGACAGAGATCCGGTCAGAATTCGGACATACTAAAACAATTTGCAGAAGTTGAAGCATAGACGCTTCGCTCGAGTCGAGAAAAACATCAGCTTGTTTTTAGATGGTTTATTTTCGCTATTTATCACTTGTAGTTTATTTAACAAACATTCTTCATCATACTATCGTTTAAGCCAGTTACTAAATACGAAAATAAGGGTTCAGTCGCTTGATGTAGATGTTGTGAGAACGAGGATGCAGTGTCGTTCAAAATACAGATCTAAATGTTTGACTTTAGATTCCAAAATTGAT
This sequence comes from Peribatodes rhomboidaria, assembly GCA_911728515.1. Taxonomy (NCBI): domain Eukaryota; kingdom Metazoa; phylum Arthropoda; class Insecta; order Lepidoptera; family Geometridae; genus Peribatodes; species Peribatodes rhomboidaria. The sequence goes on along the minus strand of OU452192.1, from coordinate 5,316,195 downwards.
GTATCAGATTGACGCTTCAAACTGAATGTCATTCTCGAGAATTGTATGGGATTGATCGCTTCCGTGGTACTAATCATATAAGGAAGCGATAGTACTCTAGACAGCGTTGTGACTTGAGGGTTCAAGATTATAGTCACATTTTCGAAAACAGTTTCTGGCGTGATCGCGCCAAACTTTGGGCAATTTGAATCCTTAGGTTGGGGCGCAGGTGGGCACGGACCAGGATACGGCGGTGGAATGCACTGTGGAGGCGGCGGCGGGCAAAACCTTGGCGGTGGGGGCGCCGGAGGAGGGCAGGTAACGCAAGGCGGTCTGCACGGCAATGGTGGGCACCCGGGGCACGGAATAGGGGGTGGGGCATTCGCGACACAAGGTGGCACCGGGTAACACGGCGGTACCCTGCAAGGGTCGGGCATAGGACACCCTGGAAACACTGGCGTGGTCCGTGTCGGGCAGGGCGGTGGGAGAACTTTAGGGCGCTTGAATGGAGGCTTCGCGCATTTAGGTGGACATGGCTTTGGTGGGCAAACGGGAGTTTTAGGAGGAGGACATGGTGGGGGACAAGGCCCTATAGGAACGGGACAAGGAGGAGGGCAAGGAGGTGGAGGGCATGGTGGCGGGCATTGAGGCGGAGGGGGACAATTGCATGGGGGTGTCGGGATTTTAGGGGCTGGTGGTGGACAGGGGCCGCACGGTTTACAGCAGGGCGGTCGGGGAGGGGGTGGGGGGCAGAGTGGCGGTGGGCAGTACGGTTTTGGACATGACCTGGGGCAAGGAGGCTTTGCTGGGCAAGTTGGGGATGCCGGTGGTGGCTTGAACCGTTTTAACGGGCCACATGGACCCTTCGGTACTATTTTTACAGCTACAGTTTCATCCTTAAGCTCCTCTTTCTGCGTGCATTCCTGGCATTTCTCATCGTGATATTCTCTTTTTCTCTTGAGCTGTTCAGGTGATTGTATTTCCTCTTCTTTGGTCTTGGGTAAAATAGGACTAAGAACAGTCGCTGAAACGTCCATGTCTAGTGTGACGTTTTTTACATTTTCTAAAGAATCTGACTGAATTTTTTCAGTACCAGTTGGCTTTTTAGATTTGTTTCTGGCTTCGTCTTGGTAACTCAGAGGGCTCAATACACATTGTGTTTGAATTTGATTATTTACATTTGTAGAACTTGGTTTTTTGGGTTTACCCTTTTTCGTAGTGGATTTTGGGTCCACCTTCTGTAAAATATCTTCACTTTTTGGTTCCGAGTTTTGTTCTTTGGGGTCTGTATTCGTTAGTGTATATAAAGTATTTTGAACCTGTTTCAAAAACCCTGGTTCTGGGGTTTTAGTTGGTTCGCTTGGACTTGATTCTTTAGCTTCAGTGGCTTGTGGTTTCTCAAAATCTCTATGACCTATTATACTTTGATAAATTTTGTCTAAGAGACTCAACGATTGGGGCACTGTTTCAAGTTTTTCCTTATCATGCGTATCTATATCCGGTTCTTGTTTAGTTTGTAGAGACAGTTGAGTAAATTTATCTGCTCGTTCTAACGCATCAATATTTGAAATATCACGTAAACGTTGCGAACAAACTGGTTGTGTCGCTTGTCTGGCGAGTGTACGTTGGTCTGAAGCAGTACCTTCAGGTGTGCTAGGTTGTATTACTTGCTCAGTGACAGCTAGGCGTGTGATAGACCGGTGGGTTTGCTTAATCTTTTCGGATGGAACGTCTGTTTTTGGGTCTGAAGCGGGAGATTTCACAGCTTCATTGGGATTTGCTTGAATAAGAGCAAATCGACTTTTGTTTAGTGTTTCATTATTTTCTGTTGATCTCATAGCTTTTAGTTCAGCCATAGAAGTAGCGTTAGATAAAATTTTAGCATCAGATAGAGCTGCGCCACCTTCAGGTATATTAGATTGTTCTGGTTGCTCCGTGACAGTACTTGGGCCTTCGATAGAATTTGAGTTTTGATTAATCTTTTCAACATGTGTATCTGTTTCTAGAACGGGTGTTTTTGTTTCTTTAGGATTTGTTTCAGTATTAGTGGCATACTCGTACAGTATTTCTTTATATTCAGTTGATTCTACAGGTTTTAGATCTGACATACGGAAAGCGTGAGGCAGCTTTGTATTGGGCAGAGTTGGACCACCCTGAGATATGCTAGGTTGTTCCGCTTCGTCAGCGACGGTAACTGAGCCAGCTATAGGCTGGAAGGTATGGTCAGTCTTTCTGGATTGAAAGGATGCACTTTCTAGGTTATTAGGTGTTCTTTGAGAATTAGGGCAAAGTTTGTAATGAGTATTTTTATTTCCAGTTGATTCAATATTTCTTGGTTCGGCTATAGGAACAGCGTTTAAAACTTTTACAGCATCAGGTACGGTCCTATCACCATCATGTTCAGATGTGGCATCTAACGGTTGAATAGTAGGTTTATGCCTTAGTATATGCATGTTTTTAACGTCTGCAATCAATTTTTCGAGTTCTTCGACTGGTTCATTTTTAGCTGGATCATGTACCAAAGCTTCATTAGGCATTCGGTACTTTGTTTGGCAAAACAACAAATTTCGCTCAGCTGCTGTGTTGGTCGGCTGAATAGGAGATTGAACAGCATTGTTTCTAATAGTTATCATAGGTTTATGAATAGGACGTGTCAGCCTTTTATTTTGATATGGCTTGAACTTAGGTTGACCTTGCAAGGTCTTCGCTTTCGTTACTTTTGATTTCAACATATTTAATGCATACTGCTCTCGTGTTTTTAATTGTAAATAAGGCCTTGTGTTGCTGGAATTGTCTCTTTCTGGTGCAAAAACTTGTCCTTCAAGTTCTAAAGCTGTTTTTAATTTTGGATCTTGGCTACCAGTGCTAGAAGGATCAGAGTTGAAAGTACTACTTGCGGCTAATACATGAGATCGATCTAATGAATCTTGTAATTGATTTAATTTTTCATCCAATGGTTTATCAGAAGCTGGAGTTCCTTTAGATTGTAGAGGATACAACTTCAGCCTTTTATCGATGATGTTTCGAACAGTTTGCTGCTTAAGTATCTTGTTATATAATTCGACATGTTCATCATATAATGCATTTCGTTCTTTCAAAATCTGAACGATGTTTGATACTAGTTCCGCTTGCTTGGGGACATCTTGCGCACTAGGAGAATCTAGTGGTAAAGCTTGTGCTAAAGGTATTTTAACGTTTGGCGGTTGATTTGCAACAGGCTGTTTAGCAACATTATCTGAAGCAGTTTCGTCAGCTGTTTGTTTATGAACATGAATTAATATTTCTTCATCCTTTCCAAAGTTCTCCATAGGACTATAATATCTGACCCCTATATGCTCTGGTCCTGGTTGCTCTGATGACTGGTTGCTATTATTCGCTATAATGTCTGGTTGATCCGATGATTGGTTACTATTTGGTGAAATTATATATTCTACTTGTTTATTTTTACCACTAGCATATGCCAATGGCTCTTTGAAATGTGGTCGATCGATTTTATTAATTTTGTCATCAGATTTTCCTGATAACGCCATTCCAGTGAGAACTGTAAGGAAAACACTCCGCCGAGGCGAAGCGTCGTAATGTTAATTAACAAATAGGATTGCACAAAATTGGTGAGGTCATCAATTTCGAGTGATTTTATTGGTCTGTTTAACCGTTTAGCCCGGTGCCCATCTAAGTAACGAAGTAAACCTAGCGTGTTTCTTATCAAAACCAAGTTCATGGAGATGTGGAAACTTGCGTCACGTTGCTTAGATGGTTATCGGACTTTAGGATGACACTTCACCAAAGCGGAGCAGTGCAATGCGAACCAAATTACGTCTTCTTTATTTTCTTTCAGTTTTTTTTTTGAATTTATGGCAATCAACCGCTCCGCTTAGGTAGACCTTATGTTGGGGTTAGCACCTGAGATATCTTTGTTGGTATGTGACGAAGAATCCTTAGAGCCTGGAGTCCCAGTTGGTGGCTGAGGTGGATTCGGTGATACAATCAACGATTGTAGTAACTGACTCGTTTTGTCAGGTGTTGTTCGATTAAAAGCTTGTGAATTACTTTGCTTTGTAGGAAATTTCATAGTCGCGTCTGTTGATAACAAGATGGCAGTGGGATATTTTTTGACTTTTTCAGGAAAATTTTCTGAATCGTATTTCTCCGGCTTAGTCTGCCGTAGTCCCGTTGGGCTAGTTTTCTCTGGAAGTAGGGAGTTGCGAACTGGCTGTTCCCGAATTGGCAGTGAATAAAATGTTTCTTGGGCCTGTACTATTGGAATAGGCTTTGAGGGCAAGGAATATGACGGAGGTTTTCTCTTCCTAAAATATAGTTTGGTTTTTGATTTTCCTGTTTTTGTTGTAAGGTCTCTTGTATATGGTACCGCATACAAATACTTTTGGGGTAGCACAATTGAAACTGGTTCCGTTGTTTCGACAACTGATGTTTTTTTCGCTGTGAACTCTTGAGTTTTTTTTTCTGCTGCCATGTTTCTTGCAGTTTGTGGTTGAAATTTAAACACATCTATTTGAGCATCGACTAACTCGCGTGGACGAAACTGTGAGTCAGCTCCCTTTCCTATATATTTAGTGTCTTTGCCAGATAGCTTGCGATTCTGAATTACCAGAGGTTGATTGACTTCAGTGAGCCCTTTTCCGGATGCAAAAGTATTGTTTGACGTTTCAGAATTATTTTTTGATCCAAAACACGCCTGTACTGGATTAGCTTCTATGGACTGAATCTTTTTATAGTATTCGCTGGCCAATAACACTGTCTTATTTAATTTGGTTTCTACTTCAAAACGGTTTCCCTTGGCGTCTTTTTCAAAACTGTTTAAATCAGTGTCTTCTTCTAAACTATTTACGTCGGTATCAACTTTGTCAGCGTTTTCCATGCAAACTTGGTCAACTTTTTCAAGTTCTTTGTTCCAAGCTCTTGACTTCTCAACTTCCTCTTCGTCACGATGTTCTGGCATATTGTTATCAGAAGGGTTAACTAATAGTTTATTCGAATCATGGAGTGGTCTCAAATTACAACTGTGGCATTCATTTTCATCAGCCTCATTTGTCTCTTCGTGTGTTAAAGGTTTTTTATCAAGCTCGTATAGTTGTATCCTTTCTATTTTAGCAAAATCTTCAGGCGTTTCCTCTATGATGCATCTTGGGCCAAACGGCTCTCTGAACGAAGATTCCCAATAGTGAGGTGCGTCATCTAAATTTTGTGCATCATCCACTTGGTATATACTTCTCTTTCTCATGTTCAGTCGTTTCCAGTTGTTACGTGATTGGGCTGGCAGCATGTCGCGTTTTTCCATTATCTCCATCAGGCGATCATCGATTTGTTCAGGCGGAGCATCCATGCATTGTTTGGCTATCGAATCCAAATGCTCCTTTTCTAGTGAATTATTTTCTTCCTTTTCATCATCACTCCGTGTTGATACATCTGTAGCAAAGTAATTTGGTTTGGTATTTGCATCTTATATCTTAAACTCATTTGGGTTAGGACTTTCCTCATCAATTTGTGAATAACTTTCTATACGGATGGAAAGCTTCTATAATATATGTCTGAGATTGATTCCAGATGTGGAATCATTATTTCGTTAGTTGTATGTTGCCCGACTTTCTCTGAGACTAGTTATGAGATTTACTTGCAATTATCACCGAAGCACTTAAGTTTAAGTAAGTAGGTAGGTGGGTAGGTAGGTTAGGTTAGTTTTTAAATGCAAATATAAAGATCTTTTTCGAGCGTTCTAGAACGCGCGAAATGAACGATTGGAATTTAGTGCGTTAAATAGTCAACGTTAGATATTGTAGCACAAAATTTTAAGCGTCGTCCTCATTAAGCAAATTATGAGCGGTTGACTGTCCGCTGGCTCATTTACGAGTAAGTCGCGTGCTGGGCAAACTCAATGTTAGAACAAGCGGCGTACTTTAACAAACAAAAGCGAATCAGCCGTGTATCAGCAAGCGATACGCCTCTAAAGGCGCCGGCCCACTGCGGCGCACGTTTGGCACGGCTACGCGGCGCATTTTAGCTGCGTGTCTTCGTTTGTTAGACAATGTAGGTCTACGTATCCACCGCAGCACACGCTATCAACCCGCGACTTTGTACAACTGTAGCACAGCAGTTTAAAATCATTTGCCAGGTGAAGCTACGCCGCTTTCGTGTACCGCGTGCGTAGCGTGGACAGCGTTCAGGGACCCTATTCGGAGATTTGAGATTCTCATCTCACTTTTTTTCGTCCTTGTTGCTCTCGTTTGAAACGTCATAGGTGTGAGAGTGACCACGATGAAATCTCATCTCATCTCACGAGCAGGAATAGCCCCCCAGCTGCGTGGGTGCCATAATCGAACAAGCCACGCGTGTAGCAATGGCGTCATTAATCTCATATTCATGCGTAGCGTGTCTGTGGGTTGCGGTGGATACTATGGCATACATTTTCTTGCAAAGCGAAGCTAGGCAAACGTGCGTAGCTTCTCCGTGCGCCGCGGTGGGCCAGTGCTTTAACTGAGTGCACGCGTACTCAATACGCACTGATCGGGATGTATAGTGTGGTGAACTGGAGGCAAACAGTCAGGCGCTCACAGTTTGTAAAGTTCGGATAAAGCCTTAAGAAATTGCATAAGTACTCTATTTTAACCATAACTTAATCTATGAAAAGAATGGTGAAAGAAGAATGATGAAGCGTGGTGAAAAGAAGGTTTGGTGTACCAAACACCACACACACTCGAGTACACAAAAAAATAACCATATGCCTGGGTGTACCACACACCACACACATTTCAGTACACCAAAAAATCCTAATCCTAATATCCTATTCCTACCTACTAATACATATATTATTATAAACGCGAAAGTTTGTAAGAATGGGTGGATGGACGGACGAATGTTTGTTACTCTGTCACGCCAGAACGGCTGAACGGATCTGGATGAAATTTGGCACAGAGATAGATTATAGTCTAAAATAACCTATAGGCACTTTTTAACCGCGGGTGAAACCGTGGGGCGCAGCTTGTATCCCATATTCCTTGGCGTACTTACTACGACGCTGAAGCGGAAATATGTACACAAGAAATTTGTTTTAATAACAGTTTTGATATTAGTTAGGGTCAGGATTTAGATAATAAATCGCATATGAACGGCAAAGGGTCAAATAGTTTCGTACTGCATTTTGCTTGGCTAATTCACACGCAGCGAAGTAACACTAAAAAGGGACTGTTTACTACTGATATACTTACATAGGTAACGTAACATTTGGCATAGTATGCATTCCCCCGAAATGCCCGATGAGCAAAGGTGTATTACAACCACAGACCAAAATTTTTTGATTACAATACCCACGTTTTGCCGGACGATATTGATTCCCAAATGTGACTGAGCCTGTCGTATAAATATCGTCCCAAATGTGACTGAGCCTGTCGTGTAAATGTCGTCCCAAATGTGACTGAGCCTGTCGTGTAAATGTCGTCCCAAATGTGACTGAGCCTGTCGTGTAAATGTCGTCCCAAATGTGACTGAGCCTGTCGTGTAAATGTCGTCCCAAATGTGACTGAGCTTGTCGTGTAAATGTCGTCATAAACCGGGCTGTGGCAAATTACATCACATGTTCACACCATGAACAAATTGGTGCGTGCCTTCGGCTGGGATCGAACCTGCTCCAACTAGGCTATAATTGCTGTACCTCTGTTTCGAATGGTACCATTGTTGTACCAGTGAGACTAGTGTAATTAATTCAAACGGTGTTGAGTACCCCTCGCCATAATTTCCCACAGACACACGTAGTCACAATAATAGGTTAAAACTAGAATAATTTTTGAAAACTAACTTTTAAGAGTCCCGCGACGCTCTGAAATTTCCATATACACGCACTTCTCAAATTTCTTGAAAACCATTAGTCAGATTATGATGAAATTTAGCATGTACAATTAAATTAACAATATCTCCGCCCCTATGTTCTTGGTTTTTTTAAAAACGTTCTCAAGCTAAAATAGAGCTATGAAAAATATCCGCATTTGTAAGGGGTCACTCTGACTGATTTATTCAATAGATAGACAAAGCAATTCAAAAATCCCTTTACATACGGAGATTGTCTACATCATTAGCTTTTAAAAGAATCCATAATACAAGGAACATTCTTAGTTATTTGAGAATGATTAGAGAAACAAGTCATTAAAAAATTAAATTGCACTTTGTCACTCTGTAAGTAACTTTCAAAGCTCGTCAGTATCTTTACTTGCTCTCTTCGCTCGTAGTCTTCTTCTAGACGAAATTGGCTATGGAAAACCTTAAGCCAATGCGAAGTTAGTCTAAAGTGGTCGCCGGATTCTTAAATTATTTTGTTTTGTTGTTGTATATTGTTTTTGTATTGTATATTGTTTTATAATTCTCATCATCATCAGAACAGAACATCATTTGCTTATTTATCGAACTTACATAAGTAAGCATGCCGAACAGCTCAACCAGGAGCTTGAAAAATGGTTTGCAAATTTTTAACAACCAACTTTGCAAAAGAGTATCTTTTAAATTTCTCTAGTATAAGTCCTTGAAGTATTTAAATACGATAGGCTGACTACACAACGAACGATCTTCTGCTCCTTGTGGTTCTACTGAACCCTAAAAATCAAAACCCTATGTTACCTCGGTGCCTCGGTACCTGACTGCCTCGGTGGCTCAGCTTGAACCTACCGGGCGTGGGTTCCATTCCCACCTAGGGCAAACATTCATGTGATGAACATTAGTGTATGTTCTATGTCTGTGTGTTAATATCTATTTAAGTATGTATTAAAAAAATATCTAAGTATGTATATCAGTCTCTGGCAGCTATAGTACAAGCTTTGCTTAGTTTGGGATCAGGTGACCGTGTGTGGAAGTGTCCCGAATTTATTTATTTATTTATTACCTTTCATTGGGCAATGCATAAAAACGCTTTGGGATTCCCAGAAACCCCTTACTTATGAATTAATCCAAAGGTTCTACGAAGGTAGGTATAGGTAGGCTATATGTAGGTAGTTAGGTACCTACTATGTATTTAAATATTTTCTAACTAGGAACGGAAATAAAATAAACAGTGGATAGTGGAATTTTAGTTTCATTTCGCTGATTATTAGTGCAACAGTATTATTAGGAGCTTTTTACGTATGTCATAATTTAACTGTTTCTGTACTTGTTTGGAAAACTTTTGCAAGGTTTCGTCGGTTGGCATGGTGGCGAACACGGATCTCCATATCTGTGGGGTGGGGGTTGCGGGCAGCCTTCTTTGGGACAGACGAATGCCTTCTTCACTTGCTTTCTTGGAGCAGGCCAACATGGAACTGGAACCCAGGGTTCGAAACTCCTTGCGAAAATTAGAGTCACTAGCTTCTGATAGTGCCGGCCCCAGTCTGAACCAAACGTTGTGAACCAATTGTCTCTGAATATTTGATGAGTTGCACCATCATTCGTTGTAACAGCATTCGGGGCACATTCTGCTGATTGCGCAAAACAGCAACTATCTAGAGGTCTTCTGCGAATAAGTATTGAACACCCAAAATCCCAAAACATGGTAAAAATGTTATACAATGTGTCTCCTAAAGATATAGCTATGAATTTGCAGGATGGGCATTTTGGGCACGGTGCTGGGCAGCCTGGCGTTGTTGGTATGCAGGGAGGTGGGCATTTAGGCTTGCAAGGCTTAGGGCAAGCGGCAGGCGGTGGTGGGGGTCGAGGGGGTGGGGTAGGTACCGCTTTGGGGCAAACCGGTGGAGTCGGCGGACATGGCGGCCGCTCCCTTCCACATTTCCCTAATGTAGGATCCACGTGTCTCCATAATGCTATCAACTCCTGGCGACTACGTTTTCTGACCCTCTTCAGTATCTCTGAAAGCGGTACATTTTTTTCTTTCGGCACTGGAACCTCCGGTAGAGGTTCCGGTAGAGGACTGATTGTTCCTGGCCAATCAACTTCTGCTTTTTCACTCGGCATAGATTCTTTTTTTTGTAAAGGTTTCGACTTCGTTGCGGCTTTCCATTTTTTTTGTGGCAGTGAAATAAAGGCCACTGATGGTCCAGCTGGTGGTTGTAACTGTTGGTCTTCTACGTCTTTTAAGATAGGTCTCAACTCTGTAGCTTGACTACTTGTCTTCTGATCAGGAGATAGACCGATTTCTTCCTCTGATGATTCAGGTGCCTGTTGGTTGGAGGGTTGGAACTGTTGTCGATTTAGACCTGGAATTTGCCCTGGAAATCCTTGCTGATTTCGCCATAAGTTTTGATCGAAAGGAGTTTGTACAAAATATGACGTAACGCTTTGATAGTAAAAATGTGGGGTTTGTGCAACAAAGCTTGCCGGCAGCTGAAATTGTTGGAAACTTGGGTTGGATTGAAACATGGCTTGTTGTGGTCTAGATTGTAATTCTTGCGTTTGGTCAACCGACGGTTGGTCTGCTGTGTCCTTTGCTACATTTTGTTGATTTGGGTGATTTTCATAATGAGTTCCTCGATCTGGGAGAGGGCTGTGGACATTATGTGATCTATCTGTATTCTCCACAGGGACCATAAAACCAGGCTGATAAGTACTTAGTGAATTCAGCTGATTTTGAGAAGACGGGCTTAGAGGAAATGTAAATTGATTCCAAGGATTAAATGGCTGAGCAAATCTTGGAAAACCTGGTTGAACATTTCCCGATTGGCTTTTATTAGAGTCAGTCATATAAAGAGTTGTCTGTACTTGTTCTAGTTGACTTGCTCTTGCACCGGGAGAGTTTTGATATTGTTCATTCCATCTAGAGTCATTAGAAACTTCTTCGTTAGAAGGATCTCCTGTATTTTTATCCAAATTTTTATCTGCGGCTGTATTTTCATTAGATGTTTGACCCTGTTGCTGTTGAAAATTCGAGTAAAGCGTCTGTGATGTTTCAGATTGTAACTGTGGCATTTTCCCAGTGCGCGGTAGGAGTGCAGTCTCTATTACTATAGTTTGATTTGGAAAACTTCCGCAATAGCTCCCATGCTCTGGAAGGAGCTTGTGGGCATCATATGGAGGTCTTTTTTCTGTATTCATAGAATCAGGCAGACTAGTCTCTTGTGACTCTTGCTGATTTTCAGAAGACGATTCTTGAGGATACGTATATTGATTCCGACGATTGAATGGGGCAGGAAATCCCGGCAATCCTTGAAAACCTTGCTGGAAATTTTCTGGTTGGCTTTTATTAGGGTCAGCCGTTGTCGGAGTTATCTGTAACTGTTGGATGTAGTTAGCTATTGCACCAGGTGTGTTTGAGTATCGTTGATTCATCCTGGGATAATTAGAATCTTGTTCATACGATGGATTTCTTGTATGCTGATTTAGGTGAACGTGTTCTGGATTTTCTTCTGCGGGAATGATTTCATTAGATGCTTCACCCTGCTGCTGTTGAAAATGCGAATATTGATTCATCCAAGGATTCTGTTCATGAGGGAAGTTCGAAGATTCTAAATGCTGATAAACTATAACATTGGATGATTGCTCTTTAGTGTCAGCTGCGGCAACAGAACCGTCTTGTGTTTCTTCCACAGAACCAGCATTTGCACCTGTATTTGCAATGTTTTTGGCTGCTTCTATTGGATCTAACTTTGACTTATCTGTTACTACAGCATCAGTATATTTATCAATCACCACATGACTCGGGCTCTCTTGCTGAGATGCATTTGAGTCAAAATTAACTGGTGCGATTTCGTGGTCATGAGACGATTCTTTTTGGCAAGTTTCGTGTCCTTGATCTTGAGTCGTTGTCGGGTTTTGATATTGATTCGAGTATTGGTTAGAAGACAAATGATTTTGATGGCAATCGTAGTAATATGGCATATCCCTGTTGAGGTCCATTTTATCAATGGCTGGATCTAATTGATCTGTTGCTTGACCGTCAGTATTTTTATTGGTGAACGTAAGACTTGGGCTTGTTTGCTGAGATGCATTTTCGTTATATTCAGCAGGTGCGTCTTCATGGCTATGAGAAGATTCTTGATGCCGTGGTTCTTGTTGATTTCTTGTTGCGTTTTGGTACTGATTCAAATATTGGTTCCAGTATAAACAATTTTGATGGTAATCGTAATAATATGGCATGTCCCTGTTAAGCTCTGTTTGAATGTCAGCTGGATCTGATTGTTTAAACTTTGAGTTCATATCTGTTGCTGGGGCGTCAGTTTGAAACGGCAAATCTTGATTTGTTGTAGTATTTTGATTTATTGATCGATTGTTCTGATTATAATATTGGTTTGAGTATAAATAATTTTGATGGCAATCGTAATAATACGGCATTTCCCTGTTTAGGTACATGCCTTGATATGCTACTCCAGGATGTGTCTCTGGTGTTAGATTAGGTACATATGGTAGGTCTGAAGGTTTGTCAGGGATTTGTTCAGTCTTGTTTTGATCTGACATATTTACGATCGAGCTTGTAAAGGGTTCGTAGCCTTCATGGCTTTTATTGTCTGAAGCGATGTTTTTCTTATTCTGTGAATCAGGAGTTTTGTTGGGATCATTTGGTAGTCTTTTATCTGACATATAACGACTTAAATGATTTAGCAGATTCGAGATTGACTGATCTTGTAAAGTTGGAATTTTAGTTGACCAGGCACTTATCGGGAGAGGTAAATGTAAAGGTTGTGATGCAGATTTTGGTAACTGGTCTTTAGACTCAAACATATGTAAATTTGCCAATTTTTGTTGATCTTCACTTTCCTTATCAGTTTTCTTGTTGTGAGATTGTAAGGCAGGCTTTTGTGAATCCAGGGAAGATCTGCTTTTTGATCTGGTTTCTTTTTTATCCTTTTTTTCCTCGATATTAGGCATTTTTTGTTCAATGTATCGAATTCCTTCTTCATTGAGTTTTGACACAAAGCCAGTCTTAGGACTCTTTTGGGTTTTTAATGATCTGATATGAATATTTTTTGCCAAACTGTCCTTTAGATCTTCCTGAGTAGCATTAGGTGATTCCTGATCGAATTTTCGTGCTTCTAATTCAAGCTGTTCAGCGTTGGGTTTCCAAGGTTTTTTAGACGCGCCCATTTGAACATTTACCGAAGAGTTTTTTGTACCATGTGGAATACCTAACTGTTGCATTTCGTTTATCATACGGTTGTCTAATTCATTATTTGGAGTTTTGAGAATTTGTTCAGCGATGGAAACGTATTCATCTCGCTTTTTTCTTCCTCCTGATTGGTCATCAGACTTCCCTTCTGATTGGTCACCAGACTTCCCACCTTCATTAGAACCATCGCTAGAAAAATTTGCTACACTATACGTGATTGGTGTAACTTTGCTTAAAATTTCAGAGTTTTCTAGACTTTGAACCATTTGTGTGATTTTTTGCACATTTTCTCTTAACTGAACCATATCTCCATCAGTACCTTGTGAGTGATTTAAATTATTGCCTAATACTCTTGGAAGCGTATTAAATCCTTCTAACTTAGGTTTCTCAGCTTCAACCAAGGGCGTTTCGTTGATTAGTTCGACTTTTTGTGCTAATTGTTCTTCAGTTTGCTTAGCAGTGGTCGACAATACTGTCATAACTTGTTCTGTAGGTGCATTGGAGCTGGAAACTCTGGCAGAATCGAGGATTTTTTTCTCATGAAAGATTGCATCCAACAGTTTGTCACATTTTTCGGATTGAGCTTGATGAAGAGAGATTATACATTCTGGCTTATGCGGCTGTTCCTCTTCTTTTTGCTCATTGATGGCGCTCTGTAGTCTTCTAATGTCACTGATTATGATGCTCTGGATCCTTCTGATTTCCTCATCAGTCCTGAGAGGGCTAAGTAGGTAATCAATGATCTGTTTACATTTCCATTTATTATCCTTGTCTGAATTTGTGGATTTCTGTGCCGTCCTCACCGTCATTACTGAAAAATAGCGAATAGAGCCATGAGTATTGCTAAGCTTATGTTTGAAAATGTATGAACACGACGTAGCACAGGTTTCCATGGCTTTGTTCGCCATTTTTCTAGTTATACTTAGGGAGGTAGTTACGTAGATATAAAGCCTTGATACGCAGGTTAAGGTTTTGTAGTAATGGCAAGTATTACTTTTTATCGAATCTATGACATTTAAATAAAAAGGTGGCAAACAGGTAACGGTTCAACTAATAGTAAGTGATCATCAACCGGCCTATTATGTTCAAACGACTTCCACTGGCGGCAGTTAGGACAAAAACTAAAACTTTGTCCTACCACCTACCTTTGTCCACTGGGAATCGTTTTGGTGGTGATTGAGGGAGTGAGCCCCCAAATCTAAGGTAATGTCAGCGCGTTGCCTTCCTTAATTATTTTTCTTAATTTTTAATTTATAAATTACACTCCACGGACTCCGGGGACCGTGACCTTTGTTAACTGAGGGGCCATGCAACTAAGATCAGCCGAAGCTTAACGGACCGGGAACGGCTCAGTATCACTTATGTCTAACAAACGTACCAGCTAGCCTACCGGTGACACGTTTGTGAAATGTTAGTGATACTGAGCGTTCCCCGTCCGATTTTTTATAACAAACGCAACTTCAACGTTTCAGTTGCATCGGCTGAGCTTCACTGAATTGCCCCCTGGTATCTTAATTATTATTATAATTATTATTATTTAAGGGACATGAAGAGTGGGGTTAGTTGTTAAGTCTTAATCCAAGGTTAGGTTAAAGGTTACTTATTGCTAAATTGTGAGTACACGACGAGCAGACCAGCGACCCACAAGCAGCACTTGATCACGAGTATGACGCATGTGCCAGCCATCGCTCTCCTCCACCATATTTGAGGGAAGAGTACGACCTGATACACGACGCCACCGCAAGAAGGCGCCTTCGATAGTGAACATGAACGATCCTTAATTAATTCCTAGTCAAGTGTTCAGTGCTCAGGTTGCTCACTATCACGATGATAGAGCCGTTTGATTTTTGAAGTGCTGTAGATATTCACAAAGCCTTGTAGAATGTTCTTGTTGAATCGAATATCGTATGTATAATGAATTACGAGAATGACGACATGAATGATAAAGGGAGTAGATTCAGAAATGACAGGTGACAGAGACGAATGAACAAAAGAAACATACCATAACGACTCTACATAAGTGATATAAGGATAGTTAAATGAGGTTCCTAGATATTTACAAACATTGCCAAACTCCCTTCGCTAGCCAGAGAGTCTAGCCTAGTCAAGGGCAATATCTAAATAGTAAATACGGAGAATGGAAGATGCTCTTGGTGTACTTGTATATTGTACCTAGGTGTACTTGTATATTGGAACGAAACCCAGGCGAAGCCAGCCAGGTTCTTCTAAGTTAAGTACTGTGCTCTAACAAGAAATACTAAAAAAAAAACAAAATAGAGAATTTCAGATTTTTTTCGCTGATTATCAGTGTTACATTAAAATTAACAGGCTTTTACTTGAAACAAATATTAAAGTTTCCGGTACTTATTTGAGAACCCTTGACAAGGGCTTGTGGGGTTGCACGTGGATCGCCGTATTTGTAAGGAGGAGCTTTCTTTGGGGCTGACAAGCTTCTTCTTCTCATCTTTTTTTGGGATAGGCCAAGAAGGAACTGGAAGCCAAGGTCCAGAATTCCTTGCAAGAGCCAGAGTCACTAATTTTCGATAGTATATTGTGTACCAACTATTCCCCAAAAATTGTAGTTTAGTTGCGATATCATCAGACGTAATAGCACTTGTGGCACATTCTCCAGATTCTGTTAAACATAAACTACCAACAGGTGTTATATGAATGAGTAATGAACACCCAAACTCCCAGATCATTGTAAGAATGTTGTACAAAACATCTCCTAAAGATAAAGCCACAAATTTACAAGCTGGACATTTTGGGGTAGGGCAGGACGGTGCAGGTGGTGGGCACCCCCGCTTTGGTCTTGGACAAGAAGAATTAGGTCTGCAGGGCCTGGGGCAGTTCGGACAAGGGTATGGAACACATGGGGCAGGTTCAACGGGAGGGCACACCGGTGTTGGTGGTGGACAAGGTGGATTTTTCTTTCCACATTTTCCTTCAATAGGATCCACTTGTTCCCATAGCGCTATTAATTCCTCTTGACTTCGACGTCTCACCCTCCTCAGTATCTCAGAAAGAGGTATACTGTCATCCTTCGGTAACGTTAAATCAATCTTTGGCAGAGTATTGCTTGTTTCCGGTAAATTAATTTGGAATTCTTCTTCGGGCAGAGCATCTTTATTGGGCGAAGGATTCAATGTAGTTAAATCCACTGGTACTTCTTTACCCGGCTGTGATTTTTTTCTGTGCGAAGGTCTTAATGTCTTTAAATTAAGTGGCAGTTCTTCATTGGATAAAGATTCTTCATTAGGGGAAGGTCCCAGTGATGTTGATTCAATTTGCATTTCTTCTTCGGGGAGAGATTCTTCTTTAAGTGAAGGTTTGAAAGTAGTTGCGTTTGTCCAATCCACTTTTGGTAGTGAAATAAATGCCGCCGACGGTCCCGCTGGTGGTTGAATTTTTGAATCATGACTGTCTTTTAAGATAGGTCTTAACTTTTTAGCTTGACTACTTGTCTTCTGATCGGAAGAAAGACCAACTCCTTGATTAGATGTTTCAGAAGGATGTTGTTTCGAGGGGACAAACTGTTGTTGACATTTTTGTTGATACTCTGACATGATCCCTTGAAACTGGTTTCCCCAAAAGTTTTGTTGGAAAGGAAATTGCCCTATATATGACGTAAAAGTTTGTTGATAAAATCGTGGGGCTTGCGCAACAAAGCCCTCTGGCTGCTGAAATGGGGAGATATTTGGATAAAACGTCTGTTGTGTTACAATAGATTGTAATTTTGGTGTTCGAATAGGGCATGGTTGGACTGCAGTATCTGTCACTTCATTTTCTTGATCTGGAATATTCGTATAATGGCTCCCATGGTCTGCAAGTGGCTTGTGGCCATCATGTGGTGGTCTTCTATCACTAGTTATAGAGTCAGGGACATTAGTATCTTGTGACTCTTGCTTAGTTTCAGAAGACGGGTTTTGTGGGTGCAGAAATTGATTCAAAGGGTTTAAGGGATAAGGAAATCCTGAAAAACCTGGCTGGAAACTTCCCGGTTGGCCTTTATCTGGATTTTCATCTTCGGCAATGTTTTCATCAGATGCTTGTATCTGCTGCTGTTGAAAGTACGAGTATTGATTCATCCAAGGATTTTGTTCTTGAAGGAAATCTGAAGATTCCGTATTCTGGTAAACTATTTCATTTAATTGTTGTCCTTTGCTGTCAGCCGCAGCCATAAGAGCGTCTTGTAATTCTCTCACAGAAATAGAATTTGCGCTTGTATTTTGAATGTCGTTGGCTGGCTCTGTTGGATCAAACTTAGACTTCATACCTGTTGCTGGAACGTCGTTATATTTATTCATAAAGGGATTATTTGCTTCTAATTGTGCAGAGGTATTTTCGATAAATTCAGCAGGTGCATCTTCATGGTCATGAGAAGATTTTTGTTGGCATGTTTCTTGTGATTGATCTTCAGGTGTTGTGTCGTTTTGGCTAAAACATACGCTATTGTTATCATTGTAGTGATATGGTATGTCCCTGTTTTGATTCATTCCTTGGTACGTTCCTTCGGGATTCGATTCTGTGGTTGGACTAGGTAATAAGTTTGCAGGTTTCTCTGGTCCTTGAATGTAAGATTTTTGGTTGGTTTTATTTTGCCCTGTGACATTTGCTATATGGTACGTAAGAGGTTCATAGCCATAAGTTTCGGTATCAGAAGCAATGGTTTTCTTATCATATGGATCTATAATGGATTTATGAGGATCATATGGTGGTCTTTCATCCGTCAAATGAGCATCCGAATGATTTGACTTTAATTTTTTTGTCAACTCACTGGTAATTTGTGCCATATCTTGAAAATATGGGTGGTTATATGACCAGGGACTTGTTTGTTCAGGTAGTTTTAAAATCTGTAATTCCGTTGTTGGTGGTTGTTCTTTTGATTTGACTATGTTTAAAGCCACCTTCTGTTGATTCACAATTTCCTTATACGTTTTCTGCTCACAAGGTTCTAAGATAGGGTTATATAAATCAAGCGGTGGTGTATTCTCTGTGTCGTTTTCTTTTCCTTCTTTTTTGACCTCAAAACTTGGCGTTGTTTGTTCAGTATATCGAATTCCTTCTTCAAGGAGACTTGACACAACGCTAGGTTTAGAACTCTTCTTGGGTCGTAATGTTTTGATGCCAATATTTAAATCTTCTTCAGAAGGAGCAGGTGATTCCTGTTCACATTTTCGTGATTCTGATTCAATCAGTTTCGCGTTGGGTTTCCTAGGTTTTTTAGACGCGCCCATTTTGACATTTATTGAAGAGTTTCCTGAACTGTGTGGAACACTTAACTGTTGCATTTCTTTTATTAAACTACTTTCCAAAGATATTTTTGTTGTTTTGGGATCTCGTTTAGCGAGGGACTCGTTCTCATTTTGCATATTTCCACCTGACTTGTCACCAGACTTTCCACCTTGTTTAGAACCAATGGCAGAAAAACTTGCTACACCATACGCAATTGGTGTAACTTTACTTAACATTTCCGAGTTTTCTACACTACGAATCATTTTTTTAAATTCAATTTGTGCGTTATTTCTGATATGAACTGTTTCTGAATCTTCCGTTTTAATATTTAGTGAATGTTTGAAATCCTTTCCTAATACACTTGAATGATTTTTAAAACTTTCAATTTCTTGTTTTACAGATTCAACCACAGGTGTTACATTGATCAGTTCAACCTTTTGAGTTAATTCTTCTTCAGCTTGCTTAGCAGTAGTTGACAATACTGTTGCGACTTCTCCTACGGGTACTTTTTCAACAGGTGCGTCTTCTACAGGAGTTTTAAGGTATGAAACTTTATCATAATCTAGAGACTTTTTCTCGCCAAAAATATAGGCTATTATTTTGGCACATCTTTCGCATCGAACATGAGACGGGATACATTCAGGGTTTTGTTCATCTTTATGCTTGCTGATGGCTCGCTGCAGTCTTTTAATGTCACTTAGAATTATGCCCTGGATTCTCCTCATTTCGTCGTGAGTTCTGAGAGGGCTAAATAGGTAATCAATGATCTGTTTACATTTCCATTGATTATCCTTGTCTGTATTTGTGGATTTCTGTGCCGTCCTCACCGTCATTACTGAAAAATAGCGAATAGAGCCATGAGTATTGCTAAGCTTATGTTTCAAAATATAATATCACGAATTGCACGGGTTTTCAGGGCTATGTTCGCCATTTTTCTTTTCACAAAAATCTAGTGGGTAGTTATAAAATATGAAGCCTTCTTAGGTACGTTAAGGTCACTTGTGCTATGGCAAAATTATTTACAATCGAATCTACGACATTTTTTGTAAACAAATTAAGCAGCAAATGGTAAGTGTTATATATGACACCTTCAAATCCCGAGACAATGTCATTGCGCAGTTTACGGTCTACCACGTCGGTCGGAAGCACGTGAGCAGCGCAACCTAGTGTATATAGGATAGCTCTAACTCTCGAAGCATCACGACGATCTTCATCATCATATATCACGACGGCCGTACCACCTCGCCACAATACTGGTACCAATGACTATGAAACCTACAGTTTCCCCTCGAAAATTAGCAGTTGAAATCCAATTCAAATTCAAATTCAAAATTATTTATTTTTGAAAAGTACATTATGTTCTTGTTGGCACTAACAACCAAACTGGGTGTAAGAAACCCGTGTTTTGGTTAATTCTAGTTCTTCGAGTTAGTCCTTCCATAGAGTACCTAAATGCTAAAAGATATGTACATTTTTGTTTGTCTTAGAAGTGTAAAATTGTATAGTTGGGTAAATTGATGAAAAAATTTAAATTATTAATACAGTATGTATCAGTAAAAATAAAATTGTAAGTTCATTTATAGTTGTACATGTCAAAAACAGTTGGTTCAAATTGGTCACAGTTAAATTAAAAGTACATAAATATTTCAATTTTTAAAATTTGTAGGATATTCAAAAAGTCTCTGTCACGTTTTTATACAAATGCAATGTTTGCAAATGCAAATGCAATGCAAATTTTATACAATGCTAGCTACTGAGAGTATGTCAGTTTGGTTTTGGATTTCGGCGGAGAAGTTGCGGAAGAAAGCAAGCAAAAAAATATCTAAAAATGAGTTACTGTGCAGTCAAACTTTTTGGAAAGCATAGTAAGACATCCGGCTGTGGAAAGGAAGGCATATCGTTCCACAAGGAAGTTATTTTCTTACAGTAATTAAAGAAAACTTAGTAATTTAATTTCGGAATTAAAAACGAACATTAAAAAAAAAAACAAAAAGGAACCCGTTTGTCTTTCGTTTCATCCTGTTCTGTCAGGTGTTCTCTTGTATCACTCTGTCTCATTTTACCCCTCTAGTTTTAATGACGTCATTGTCATTCGCTTCTTTCGAACTTTTGGTAAATGACTTATTTCGGATGTGTTGTTGAATGATATATCTGGCGGAGTAAATTATTATACCATGTTTTAGCTTAAGTAATGGATGTAACTTTAGAAATACTGTTGTAATACACCTCTCCAAGCCCCCTCTGGGAAAAAGCGTGATGATATTATGTTATCAACTAATATTATCTGGGACCCTATTCGGAGATTTGAGATTTTCATCTCACCGTTTTTCATCCTTGTTGCTCTCTTTTGAAACGTCATAGGTGTGAGAGTGACCAAGATAAAATCTCATCTCATTTCACGCGTAGGAATAGCCCCACTGTAGACCTCGCGGCCGACGTCTGTTCTCCCCAGGTCGCATTCCTCAACCGATTCTCGTGAAATTTCGATAATTATACAGTGTGATTGGGTTCTAACTAGCGATATTTGAAAGGCCTAAGGAACTTTTGTACTTATTTATATTTTTATTTTATTCTTTAAGTACTTATTTATATTATTACATAATATGGCATATTTAAGCTAAATAAGGGTGAGAACTGTTTGTCCTAGACAAACCACATTGGTTTTATGGGCATGTTTAGTTTAAGCTGTACTTGTATTTAGGTTAACAATAATAAAAAAAAAAAAAAAAAAAACAGTAAATTTCATCGACAAATCACCCCTAACAGGATTCCCAACCCTACCGTTTTGGAATGACCACTATTTTTATTTTTTTCGTTTTTTGTTTTGTTCAGTTAGAAAAAGCTCTAACTTTTTTATGTAGTAGCTCTACATACATGAAAAAATCTACATCGAAGGGATTTACTATTGTCTACGTATAAAAATAAGAATCAGTGTTATTTTTACCTAAAACGTTAAAAAAAAATCAAACAAAAATTAGCTAAAATAGGTAATCTTTTCCAATTTATCGTAAACGGTATGTTTTAAAAAAAAGTTTATAAAAATAAAATATGCACAATTTTATTTACTACAATAATGCTCTCAATATTTTTTTGCCCTAAAGTGCATAGTTTCCGAGACATTGACCAAAACGGCTATTTTTACTGGCTTAATAGGAGTGCGGGTGAGATATATCTCACGCGTCAAAATAGGCTGGGGGGCTATTACTGCGCGTGAGATGAGATGAGATTTTATCTTGGTCACTCTCACGCCTATGACGTTTCAAACGGGAGCAACAAGGACGAAAAATGGTGAGATGAAAATCTCAAATCTCCGAATAGGGCCACTGAAGGGCTATTCCTACGCGTGAGATGATATGAGATTTTATCTTGGTAACTCTCATACCTATGACGTTTCAAACGAGAGCAACAAGCACAAAAAAAAGTGAGATGAAAATCTCAAATCTCCGAATAGGGCCACTGATGCTAGGCAATGACGCGGCCTACGATGGAGCACGCTTGCCTAGAAGAAACCGATTCCCAAGGGCCCTATTCGTAGATTTGAGATTTTCATCTCACCCTTTTTCGTCCTTGTTGCTCTGGTTCGAAACGTCATAGGTGGGAGAATGACCAAGACAAAATCTCATCTCATCTCACGCGTAGGAATAGCCTGACACGTGAGACATATCTTAGTCTTTGTCTCTCTCGTTTAAAAAGTCATAAGAGCGAGAGTGACCAAGATTTCCCACGCGTCAAAATAGAATAATAATTATAATAGGGTCTCAGATTATACCTAGCGCTGTACTGAAGGTCGGAATACTTATAAAAGTCAGGGGCGGTTTAGTATGAAAATCATTTTACCTGGGGGGCTATTCCTGGGACCCTATTCGGAGATTTGAGATTTTCATCTCACTTTTTTTCATCCTCGTTGCTCTCGTTTGAAACGTCATAGGTGTGAGAGTGACCAAGATAAAATCTCATCTCATCTCACGCGCAGGAATAGCCCCCCTGCGCGTGAGATGAGATGAGATTTTATCTTGGTCACTCTCACAGCTATGACGTTTCAAACGAGAGCAACAACGATGAAAAAACGGTGAGATTGAATCTCACTCCGTAAGAATAGCCCTACTGATGTCTATGAGGTTACGGTCGATTGTTCCTTCAACATACTTTGGCTTGCAAAATTTTTGGACAAATTTCATTACTTACAAACAAACAAAACCTGTAGGCCTAAGAGTTTTGCTTTTGCTAAATATAACTTTTCTCTTTTTCGTTTGGCTTCACACATTAAACTTAGTTCCTTAACGTTTCCGCTAGAGGTGCTTTATTGTGTTACATGGAGCCAAAACAAAACGAAAAATTTTACGTAGTTTTACCATCAACACAGAGACGGGAAAAAGTAAGTCGAGGGATTCAGAATTTACGCTGGTAGTTGAGAATCAGCCGGTTTCTGATGCAAAATCGGTAGCCAACTCTTTTGAACATTTCTTCTCTAGCATACCCTTTGATGCCACCAAAACGCTTAACTCGTCTCCAGATGATGCAGGTGCTTTTCTAAAAGAACACTTCTCGCGGGATATACCAGACTTTCGGTTCAGATACACTTCCATCTCTGAAATTATCAAAACTTTCAAAAGCTTAAGAGTTAAATCTAGTGAAGATTTATGGGGATTATCAGTAAAAGTGTTAGAGTCTTTAATAGAAACTATTGCACCACACCTCATGGTCATATTTAACATGTGTATTGACAGAGGCACATTTCCCGATTTAATGAAAAACAGCAAAATTACCCCTATCTTCAAATCGGGTAGTATGTCAGATCCCTCGAATTACAGACCCATCTCTGTGCTTCCGGCTTTGAGTAAAATATTTGAAAAGATTATACTTAATCAACTGTTGTGTCACTTTAACATACACAGTATATTAAACGAAAATCAGTTCGGTTTCACGAAAAGTAGATCAACAACAGATGCGGGAGTACGCATGTGATGGAAGCTTGGGAGAGTTCACAGGATGCCATCGGTGTCTTTTGTGATCTTTCCAAAGCGTTTGATTGTGTAGAACACCGCACCTTGATCCGTAAATTACACCACTACGGAATTCGTGGAATCGCTCTAGATCTTGTCGAGTCATATTTAACTGATAGACAACAAAAAGTGGGAATTAATGGCGTCACATCTTCCGGATCTTTAGTTACAATGGGAGTACCACAAGGTTCTATCTTAGGCCCGTTCTTATTTTTGGCGTATATAAATGATTTGCCGTATATGGTTAAGGACCTTACAGACATAGTTCTATTTGCTGATGATACATCTCTTATTTTTAGAACAGATAGGAAAGATAGTGAACTTGTGCATGTGAACAACGTACTGACTATTATTTCGAGATGGTTCGCTGCGAACAATTTGTTACTAAATGCAAAAAAAACTAAGTGTTTAAAGTTTTCCATGCCTAATGTTAGATATATAGAACCAAACGTAATGCTTGAGGGCGATAAACTTAACATAGACAAGGCGACGGTGTTCCTGGGTATAAGCATTGATTCCAAACTGCAATGGGGTCCACATATTAGTGCTCTGTCTGGGAGACATAGTTCTGCTGCTTATGCGGTTCGCAAGATTAGGCAACTGACGGATATAGCTACAGCTCGGATGGTTTACTTTGCTTACTTCCACAGCATAATGTCATATGGCATTTTGCTGTGGGGATCAGCTGCTGAAGTGGAGGCCATTTTTATTTTGCAAAAGCGAGCGGTCCGCGCTATCTACGGAATGGGTCCCCGTGAATCATTGAGAGATTTATTTAAAGAAATAAATATTTTAACTTTACCTTCTTTATATATCTTTGAAAATATTATGCACGTTCGCAAAAATCTACATAAATTTAAATTGAACAGTGACTATCACAATTATAACACTAGAAATAAGGATAGGATAGCTGTACAGAGATTTAGACTGACTAAGTCAAGAAAGTCATTTTTAGGCAACTGCGTTAGTTTTTACAATAAAATCTCGAAAAATATAACAGGGCTCACCGAGGGAAAATTCAAATCACATGTAAAAACTACATTAATGAAAAGAGGATATTATAAGGTTAAGAATTATTTAGAAGATAAAGATGTCTGGAGCCTTCCACTTCCGCCAAGTAGCCACTAATATTTATAGATATTACCTAGTTGTAAGACAAAATTTGTGAGACTAATTTATTTATTATTTGAAAAAAATAATGCCCCTCAGTTTCTTGCCTGTTCTTCTGAGTAGAGGCTTTTTATCCGAACAAGGCGGTCGAGTCTATTTAAATAACTTTGACGTTCATAAGTGTATCTTTGATACCTAAATTGAATAAAAACATTTTGACTTTGACTTTGACTTTGTAGGGTAACCATCGAAATATATTTGATCGGTCTAGGTAACTATCAAAACTCATACTAAGCCTACTGTTAACTAAACTACTGAAATTTCCACTGAAGAAGCAGTAATTGTATTACAGGCCTATGCTCTACAGCTAAAGATTTAGATGTGGACGTTCACTTACATCTGTGGAATCTTCCTGGAAACCTTGCATCTCCCCGGTATCGCAAAGCTAGCGACCATGTTCTTTTGAGTTTTAACATTGCTACTCTCAGCATCTTGATGCATCAATAATCTGTTACAATGATAACCAGCGAAAATAAAACAACATTTTTGTGCGTTCGATCCTATTTCACGAAAAATTTAATCTTTTTGGATGGTTTTTTTGACATTGTCAGTTATTTCACGTAGTTCATTTTATAGTGCAAATCTTCTGCTTCCTTTTCTGCCAGTAGCTTTTGATTTTTAAAATTATAATTTTAACGAACGCAGCAAAATACATTTCAAACATTTGCGACGTTCCATTCCACCGTAAAAATTGTAGAATAAAAGTCCAGACTGCAGTCCGCCGCGATTTTATAAACACGGCCACCGTTGGTTGGCCGCTTTCTCAGTCAGTCGCATTAAAAAAAAGTATTATCAGAATGCCTCAGAAACGATAGAAAATGGATAATATTTGTCAGGTCCATTAAGTTTACTTTTTGTATATCAGTTTGCCAAAAAAGAAAATGGTTCAGTGTATTATTTTGGAGTCATCATAGTTCTCCATGTTGCGGCTAGCGCTATTGATAAATTTCGGACAGTGCCCTTTGTCCTGGCAATTGTCATATTTCGTTTAAAGGAACGACATTTCAAATGCGACGAGAAAATAACAAAGATGGCTGAAGAACAGGTGAGCACCAAAATATTGTGTTTTTTACATAATTTTAACTGAATTTAACCAATTTCTCACTATAAATCTATGCGCCGAAGCAGTTTCTTCTACATCAAAACAATTATTTCTGGTTACCATCTCAGTAAACTTGGGTTTTTCTAAATAATTACATGTGTGAAGTCGGGACCTCACAGTGCGAACTAATGTTCCAATTTTCGTTTGTTTCTTTATTTGCTATACTTCCTCTTGTAATAATACAATATGTTGTGCAATACGAGACTAGTTATTTTTCTATAATTTTACCGGCGCTTTGGTTATGACTCGGGATTTCTTGTTGACATCCATGTAGCCTTGAAAATATTATCAAAAGACATGATTCCAAATAAACCCAGGGGGTATTTAAGTATGTCTGTCTTCATTGCTATATAATCTCTAATCACTGAAACATTCTGTCCGTATAAGCGATAACAGAAGCTTATTTCCTATTTTGTTTGTAGAAAGCTAAAAACATAAACTTTGGCAATGCAATGTTCATTGCTTTTACAAAATACATATAATTACAGACTGGAAGCTTAGTTTAGGGCTCACTGCCAAAGTTGATTAGATTTGTAAACAATTTACTTATTGAATAGAATTAAGTTCTGTTTAGTAGTTACTTGTTTCTTGGCAGTGAATAATTTTATGTTATCTTTCTTTGGCTCTAAACTCTAAACTCTCCATATTATTACTGCAATATTGTTAATTATTAGAAAGAAAGACAGAAAGAAAAAAAGTTTATTATGTTATTGCTTCACCTTCATCAGCCATGCTAAAATGTGTGTTTAGACGGCCGAGCAACATTCAGAATGTTGTTGTATACTACCTATGTTGAATACTATATTTCCCTTTGGCATACCTGGTTGTCCTATGGGGAATAAAACATTCCCAAAGGTACAACTGGTTGTGCCAAGCATTTGTGCCAAGGAGAAGTCTGGACTCTGTGATTAGCATGTAATGTGTGCCTATATGGCTGGGCCTCATGTAAAATATAGTCATATATGTCGCTGTCAAGCCAGAGCAAGCGAGATATGATCCAGCCAAAGGCACACATCGATTTGTTCATTCCGAGAACATATGTGTGTTTTGTACGTCATCTGCTATATAACTGGAGCCCGGCGTACGGCGACAGGCTTGCCCCCTGTCACATTCGAGACTGAACATCATCGGGCTAAGTGTAGGTGTTGTACACCTCTGCCAGCTCTTTTGGGGGAAAGGCGTGATAACGATGTAAATTGCTCACTCTGGCTGTGATTGTCAACAATATTGCAGTAACAATATAGCCCATTTGGACCCATCTTGATGTTTTTGCATTAGCAAGTTTTCCGAATAGCTTACAAATTGTTCTGTTTATTTGACAGGAGGTGATTCAAATAGAGCTGCTGTGTAAACAGCTGTACGAGTCTCAGGACCCGGCCATCAGGGAGCAGGCGGAGAAAGCTGTAGTCGCTTTTCAGGTTAGTAAAATGATGTGCTAGTATGTTATAACAATTATAATAATGATTTAGCCTTTTATTCCATTTTAATAAAAATTTACATTTCAAATGTTACATTAGTTTTTCCTATGGATCCCTTTCTGGGTAGAGGCCTCTTCCAAATTTGGCCATGTTTTTCTATCTCTGCCCAATTTCCACCAATCTTTCCCCGCTATTTCCGTGAGATCATCGGCCCACCGTTTAGGTCTTCCAACCCCCCTCTTTCCTGTAGGCCTTATCCATTTAGTTGCGAGTAATGTCCAGCGATTGTCTGTGTAACGTGAAATATGTTACATATTCGTAGTATGTTATTTAAACTCTATTAGAAAAAAGATATTTTTAACTATCAGCTACCCGTGACTTCGTTCACATTTATTCAGAAAATAGCATCCAGAAATCTTCCTCGTCATATACTGTAACTAATTATCAAATTTCATCAAGATCCATTCAGCCATTAAGATGTGAAAAGCCTACAAACAGGCAGAGAGACTTACTTTCAATTTTGTAATAAGTAAGCAAAAGACCACCAACACTTCCCAAACTCGGAGGGAGTTGGTAAAATGTTGTTCTCACCTCTAGGCTGTACCCTCGGATCAATCTAGAGGAAAAGATGGAACACTGCATTATATCTCGCCGAAGCCACTTCTTTTTCAATGTGTGTGCGTGGTAATGTTGCCATGAAAAACATTTACAATTGCACGAAAACTAATATTAATTCCCAATCTCTATGTTAGCCATTTCCATTCCAATATACAACCTTAGGACATTTCATATTTTAAAACTGCACATATTTGCAAGAGTTTAATGTTACATCTTTTTCAAAATTGACTAGTACAAAAACTGCACAGTTTTTAAAACGAACCTCAAAATGTAGTCCTGGCCACACTTTTATAATGCACTATGTATATTTAAGTACAAGAAATTATACCATAAACCAATGTGCATAATGTCGAGTTAAGAATGACCAAGCGAGTAGCGTAGTTTTTTTGCGTCAATGTATGAGTGTTGTGTACCTATACGGCAGTAGCGTAGTTTTTGGATGGTTTTTGGCTTCAATTAGATCATATGCCGTGCGCCATCTTATTGTCTAGGTCGATCTGAGGCTGTACCATGTCATATTGCGATGATTGTTGTAAGGCCGCCGACGCTGCGCGACCATGAACCTTATTGCGCGCCGTTCGATTTGCGGTCGCGCAGCGGCGGCGGCTGAACCTAACAATTATGGCAAATAGATGGTATGGGACTGCCATGAGATCAGAATAAAAGTTTATAAAAGCTGGCTAGTCCAATTTAAGAAGAAATGAGGACCTATTCAGCTCATAACTAGCTACTCTAACTAAGCTAAGGTATATAACTGTCTTCGTCACTACTTCATATTAGACAAGGACATCAATATTTTTAACTAGCTTAGATTTAGCCCACTTGAAGCGATAATAGCCTAGTTGGAGAAGACCCGCCTCTCAAGCCAGAGGGAGCGGGTTCAAACTCAGTCGACAGCATGCACCAATTTGTTCATTGGGTGCACATATGTGCATATTGTATGTCACCTGCTACATCGCTCCCTGTCACAATTGGGACTGAATATCGTCCGGCGAAGTGTGGGTGTTGTATTACACCTCTGCCAGCCCCCTCTGGGGAAAGGCGTGACGATATGTATGTAGATTTAGCAATTTATCAATTTGAATAGGGCCTTTAGGTTGACAAAGCCACAAATTTGTCCTAATAATTTTCTAGGATAACCAACAAAAGTATGTATTCTTGTTTGATAATACATAATTTATAGATTGTCATAACTTGAGCATCACTTTGATAACAATTTGATAAGCACGAAATTTATGCAGAAGAATAAGTACTCCATTAAAATACTGTTGATTTTGTATGTCAGCCAAATTAGTCGAAGGGTTATGAAAGTATGGGAGTCAAGGCACGGGGAAGGTAAGGACAGGAAAGAAAGAAGACAGGAGGAGCTGCTAGCTAATTAATTAGTAGCTGTTACCCGCGACTTTGTTTGTGTTTATTCAGAAAATAGAATTATAAAACCTTTCTCATAGTATATTGTAACTAAAGTGGTCACTACACTATACAATTTGCAGTATGCTAACTTAGCGTGGCTAAGCCCGTGCAATAGAAAAAAGGGTTGTTAACTGTCCTACAGACATTACACTATCCAATTTTAGCACGCTAGCTTACCTAGCATACTGCACATTGGAATTTGTAACAACTGCTTCATTATCAAATTTTATTAAGATCCATTCAGCTATGAAAAGCATACAAACAGACAGACAGAGTTACTGTCGGTTTTTTAATATTAGTGTGGGTTAGCCAGCACTCGGCCTAAATTACTATCTTTCATATTACAGGAGGCTCCGGACACGCTGACAAAATGCCAAGCGTTGTTGGAGCGAGCAGACTCGAGCTACTCACAGCTGCTCGCAGCCACTACCCTGGGGAAGCTCATCAGCAGGTAATCATACCTTTTTCTATTCATCTCTCTGACTCAAGTAAAAAGCAGGTAGGTGTAAAGTCAAAGTGTTTTTATTCAATTTGGGTATCAAAGATAACCTTATGAACGTCAAAGTTTTTTTAAATAGAGTTTTCCTTTTTCATTTTTTTTAACCACCTTGTTCGGATAGAGACTCAGAAGAACAGGCAAGAAACGGAGGGGTGTTATTTTTTTCAAAGAATAAATAAATTACTGTCTCACAAATTTTGGCTTACAACTAGGTAATATCTATACATACCTACTAGTGGCGACTTGGCGGAAGTGGAAGGCTCCAGACATCTTTGTCTTCTAAATAAGTCTCAACCTTATAAAACCCTCATTTTACTAATGTAGTTTTTACATGTGATTTGAATTTTCCGTCAGTGAGCCCTGTTATATTTTTCGGGATTTTATTGTAAAAACGAACGCAGTTGCCTAAAAATTACGTATTTGACTTCGTCAGTCTCTCTAATCTCGGTACAGCTATCCTATCCGTATAAGAAGGTAT
The DNA here is from genome assembly GCA_911728515.1 of Peribatodes rhomboidaria. Taxonomy (NCBI): domain Eukaryota; kingdom Metazoa; phylum Arthropoda; class Insecta; order Lepidoptera; family Geometridae; genus Peribatodes; species Peribatodes rhomboidaria. The sequence goes on along the minus strand of OU452192.1, from coordinate 5,286,250 downwards.
CCCCTAAAACTTTGTATAGACTAAGCATTCCTATATCTGTATCTAATACCTACAACCAAACCACATTGTGTAAACTGGGGGCCATGGACAGTCCACTGTGACTTCATGATGTGACAATGATTTTCAAAATTGTTCTTCGGTTAAACTTTAGTTGGTTGTTTTTTCTACCAGCTGTATTTTTTTTGCATAATTCTCATATCAAACTAGGCGCAAAAAATATTTCTTTTTTGTGATTTAATGTAATACGGGGCCTGAAAGTGTTCCAATGTACGTGTAGTCAATTATACGTACACTTGAACGCTAGTAGGCGAAGTGTGGGTGTTGTATTACACCTCTGCCAGCCTCCTCGGGGGAATGGCGTGACGATATGTATTATACAAAATCAACGAAAACAAGTATTTTGTTTGCACCTCGTTTGATATGAAGAATTGTGATGATCAGGTGCAAAAAAATACAGCTGGTAGAAGAAAACAACCAAAAACAGTTTGGCAGGAGTAGAATTTTGTAAATCGTTCTGATTTTGGATAAAAAAAGCAATAATAATAATAATATAATAATAAATTCGGGACACTTCCAAACACGGTCGCCTGACACCAAACTAAGCAAGGCTTGTACTATGGCTGCCAGAGAATGATATGCATACTTAGATATTTTTAAAATACATACTTAAAAAGATATTAACACCCAGACATAGAACAAACACTAATGTTCATCACATGAATGTTTGCCCTAGGTGGGAATCGAACCCACGCCCCCACGCTCAGAAGGCAGATTCACTACCAACTGAGCCACCGAGGCAGTCGAAGTCACAAAAAGTGTCTTCTTAAAAAAACTGTTTGAACTGTTTCTTAAAATTATCAGCGAAAACAACACAGTTTTTTCTTCGATTATGAACTAGCCAGATTAGTTCTCTAAAGTTTAACCGAGTAACTTATCTTTATTTGTGTTCTTATCATGATTAATACCAATAAAAACGGTCGGACGATATTCAGTTCCAAATGTGACAGGGGGCGAGCCTGTCGCCATACACCGGGCTCCAGTCATGTAGCAGATGACATACAATACGCACATATAAATAAATAAATAATAAATAAATTCGGGACACTTGCACACACGGTCGCCTGACCCCAAACTAAGCAAAGCTTGTACTATGGCTGCCAGGGACTGATATACATACTTAGATATTTTTAAATACATACTTAAATAGATATTAACACCCAGACATAGAACAAACACAAATGTTCATGACATAAACGTTTGCCCTAGGTGGGAATCGAACCCACGCCCCCCAGCTCAGAAGGCAGGTTCTCTACCAACTGAGCCACCGAGGCAGTCTATATATGCTCACACAATGAACAAATTGGTGCGTGCGGGCCTGATATTTTGTTTTCATATTTTGTAGATCTACTGGCAGCCTGTCGACCCAGCAGCGGTTGGACATCAGAAACTATGTGCTCAACTACCTCGCTACGCGACCCAAGTTGGCCAACTTCGTTGTTCAGGTAAGGAAGGGTCCGGCGACCGTTTTAGACTAACTTTGCATCGGCTAAAGGGTTTCTATTGCCATTTCGTCTAGAAGGAGACGACGAGCGAAGAGAGCGAGTAATGATACTGACGAGCCTCCAAAGTTATCTACAGAGTGACAAAGTGCAATTTCAATTTTTTTTATGACTTATGCACTTCTGTAATCATTCTTAAATAACTAAGAATTTCCCTTGTATTATGGATTCATTTAACATCTAATAATGTAGACAACCTCCCTATGTAATGGAATTTTTGATTTGCTTTGTCTACCTATTGAATAAATCAGTCAAAACTGACCCCTTAAAAATGCGGATATTTTTTATAGCTCTATTTTAGCTTGAGAACGTTTTTTAAAAAAACCAAGAACATAGGGGCGGAGATTTTGTTAATTTAATTGTATATACGCTAAATTTCATCATAATCTGACAAATGGTTTTCAAGAAATTTGAGAAGCGCGTTTGTATGGAACTTTCAGAGCGTCGCGGCCCTCTTAAGACATAGGCTACATTTTGACCGCGGGCAAGACCGCGGGTTCTAGCTAGTTCTTAAATAACTAAAATTTTCCTTTGTATTATGGATTAATTTAGAAGCTAATGATGTAGACAACCTCCTTATTTATAGGGATTTTTGATTTGCTTTGCCTCTATCAAATTAATCAGCCAAAAGTGACCCCTTACAAATGCAGATGTTTTTCATAGCTCATATCTTTTCTAGGACGTTTTTAAAGAAAACTAAGGACATAGGGTCGGAGATACGAGTATAGTTCATTTAGTTGTACATGCCAAATCCTACTAATTAATAAACGCGAAAGTTTGCTAAAACGAATGGATGGATGGATGTTTGTCACTCTTTCACGCCAGAACGGCTGAACAGATCTGGATAAAATTTGGCACAGAGATAGATTATAGTCTAGAATAGAGCTAGACTTTTTATACTAGATATACTATTTTTATTTTAGACTACACTCATACTTTTTAACCGCGGGTGAAACCGCGGGGCGCAGTTAGTTTCATCATAATCTGACAAAATGGTTTCCAAAAAATTTGACAAGCGCGTTTGTATGGAACATTCAGAGAGCGTTAGTGAGCGCAGCGTCTGTGCTACAACTTCGACAAAAATGCTTTCTTATGTCCGGATCGGTATTATTATTTTGCCGTAAAAAAAAGGAGGAGATTTTCAATTCGTCTGTATGTTTTAGTTTTGGATGTATGTTAAGCGATAATTCCGCCAATTATATGAATCGATTTTGGTGATAATTTTTTTATTTGGTAGATCATACTTTAGAGGTCTTTGTACTTACTTCTTCACTCTACAAAACTTCAAGGCTAGAGTGAATAAGTACCTTATAGGTCGTCGTGCTCCATCTTAGACCACAACGTCGCTTAACATCAGGCGAGTTGGTGGTCAAACGCCGACCTATTCTACGTAAAAAAAAAAAATAATGTGGTCACATAATTTATTTTTATCGAATTCGGTCAAGCGATTTTTTAATATCAACAATTCTAAAAATTGTTTACAAAATCCATTTTGGACGACGGGAAGTCGGATTTTTTATATTATAACTAGCTGCGTCCCGCGGTTTCACCCGCGGTTAAAAAGTATTCTATGTGCTATTCTAGACTATAATCTATCTCTGTGCCAAATTTCATCCAGATCTGTTCAGCCGTTCTGGCGTGAAAGAGTAACAAACATCCATCCATCCATACATACAAACTTTCGCGTTTATAATATTAGTAGGACAAGTAAGTTCAGATTTTTTATTAAATAAAAATGTATACACTGCCTAGTGCTCCTGCGTGAATGATGGCCATTCGTCAATTTGTGTTCGCGATAGCAACTCTATATTTGTTTCTCAATGCAAGATTAATTGCATTCTTGCAACAAACATGTGCTGTAAGCAAAACTGAGAGTTGGTGTGACGAAGTAGAGTTTAAATTAGTTTGTCAAACCGACGAACTTCTTGCATGTCGCGTTAGTTTCGCACGAGTTAGAACGCGATGACAGTACTATGATGTGGAAGTTTAACGTGAGCTAGAACGAGATGACAATAATTTGTAGATAGATTGCGCACTATGGTCGTTCACTTGAATTAGAGTGAGACGACGGTACATTGTTATGGTAGTTTTACGTGACTTAGAACGAGATGACAGAACTATGATGTGGTAGTTTAACGTTAGTCAGAACGAGATGACAATAATTTGTTGATAGATTGCGCACTATGGTCGTTCACTTAAATTAGAACGAGACATTACATTGTTATATTAGTTTTACGTGAGTTAGAACGAGATGACAATAGTTTGTTGATTGCAGGCGCTGGTGGCACTCTTCGCTCGCATCACCAAGCTCAGCTGGTTCGACATGGTGAAGGAGGAATACGTGTTCCAGAACGTTGTCAATGACGTCACCAACTTCTTACGAGTAAGTACATTGGACAATACTGGAGCCAGGGACGGCGGAAGTACTCTATGTTAGAGAGGGGGGGGGGGGAGCAACCCCCCCGGTCATCCGGTCACCCCCTTCTTACAATCTCTTACTTACGACCGAGCGAGGGTTTTTTTTACACACATTGTCGTCTGACCCCAAACTAAGCAAAGCTTGTACTACGGCTGCCAGAGACTTATATGTATACATAAAATATTTTTAACATACATATCGTCACGCCTTTCCCCCGAAGGTGCTGGCAGAGATGTACAACACCCTCTCTTCGCCGGAATATTTTTAAATACATACTTAAATACATATTAACACCCAGACACAGAACAAACACAAATGTTCATCTTCCATAGTAAATTTTCGAACCCTTTTATACCTTTTTTTTTATCTGTCCAGAGTCCAGAGCTATGCACGATCGGAGTCCAGCTCCTGTCGCAGCTGGTGGTGGAAATGAACCAGGTGTCTGAGGCGGACGCGAACAGATCGCTCGCCAAGTACAGGAAGATAGCTTCATCGTTCAGGTGAGCTTCATTATCAGGCTTCCAGGGTACAAAACTGCAGCGATGTCACCATGATATATAGTAGTTTATGTAGGTGTATAGGTATAATTCTCAATGTTTTGTTGTTTCTTTGTCTTATGTTTATTTTAGTTATTTTTGCACACCCTGTCCCATACTCATTTGTCGTTTGTCATTGTCATCTTCGCCATCCTAAGGTTGCCTGGAAGAGATCGCTTTTAGTGATAAGGCCGCCAGTTGTTACACTATTTAATAAGTTTTATCATTATTTTTCTCTTCTTGTTTTGTTATCTGTGGTGTGAACAATAAATAGTTTATCTATCTATCTATCTATCATGATGGCAGATCACAGCCAGCTATTACCGCTTTGACGTCTGTTGCTTTGCTGTCTGTCTGTAACTACCTTCAAGGAACTTATACAGAGTGCTTGAGGTGGAACTTGCGATCTTTGAAAGGCGTATAGAACAGTCATGTGCATCGACAAATAATTTGGAAATTGCTGCCATTTTATTTTTAGAGTTTTTTTTTCGGAGACTTCAGTTGCAAAAAGCTGTTAGTTTTTATGTAGAGGCTCTAAACAAGCATATCGTCACGGCTTAACCCCGAAGGGGCTGAAGAGGTTTAAATCCCACACGTCGCCGGACGATATTCAGTCCTAAATGTGACAGGGGGCGAGTCTATCGCCGAGGCTCTACATACATAAAAAATTCTCAATCGAAGGCATACTAATAGTCTACTAATGGAGCTGGTCTGATGATGGAGTCCGCTCACGGTACTGCTACTAACTGCATCATCATCATTGGTCAGGTGTGCATTGCCTAAAGGCTTTTGAGAAAGACTTTTTCTAGAAAAGACTTACTTTTTTTGTTTTTTCTTTTTACAGAGATACAATGCTGTTTGAGGTGTTCCGTCTCTCTTGCTCGCTGCTGGGCACAGTGAGAGGCAAGACTATGGAGCTGAACGATGAGAGACAGCATGCACTCATTGCTGCTCTACTGAAGCTGGCTCACAACTGTCTGACATTCGACTTTATTGGGACCACCAGCGATGAGTCTTCGGATGACCTTTGTACGGTGCAGGTGAGTTTTGAGACATGATGATGGTAGAGGTTTTCCGTCTCTCTTGTTCGCTACTGGGGAAAGTGAGAGGCAAGACTATGGAGCTGAACGATGAGAGACAGCATGCACTCATTGCTGCTCTACTGAAGCTGGCTCACAACTGTCTGACATTCGACTTTATTGGGACCACCAGCGATGAGTCTTCGGATGACCTTTGTACGGTGCAGGTGAGTTTTGAGACATGATGATGGTAGAGGTTTTCCGTCTCTCTTGTTCGCTACTGGGGAAAGTGAGAGGCAAGACTATGGAGCTGAACGATGAGAGACAGCATGCACTCATTGCTGCTCTACTGAAGCTGGCTCTCAACTATCTGACGTTCGACTTCATTGGGACCACCAGCGATGAGTCTTCAGATGACCTTGGTACGGTGCAGGTGAGTTTTGAAATATGATGCTTGTAGAGGTGTTCCGTCTTTTTTGTTTGCTACTGGGGACGGTGAGAGGCAAGACTATGGAGCTGAATGATAAGAGACAGCATGCACTCATCGCTGCTCTACTGAAGCTGGCTCAAAACTGTCTGACATTCAACTTTATTGGGACCAGATGTGTCATTGGATATGGTGCAGGTCAGTTTTGAGATACAATGATTTTTAAGGTTGGTTAACAGGGACACAGTTCGAGCTGTTCTCTCTCTTTTGCTCGCTACTGGGCTTGGTGAGATGGTACTACTTTAACTTCAAGCTTCGTTCAAACTGACTCGAATCGCACGCGGGTCGCGATTCGCTTAATTTGTGTGGACGAGCTGAGATGCCACTATACACATCAATTTGAACACACCAATACAGGTTAGTTGACTTGGGTTGCCACGTCGGCACGAACGAATCGTGACCCGCGGGGGATTCGCGACAGTATAAACAAAGCTTAGAATGGTCTTTACTAGGAGTAGGGTTATGTTTTTTGAGTGTATGTATGTATGTATGAGGTTTCTTTAGCTCGCCCTACAGCCTAAACAGCTTAATGGATTTCGACATGTGAGGTGTCTTTTGAATCTTCTCGATAGTGGCAGTGATACAGGGTACAACTTTTTAATTATGTCAAGACTACATTATGTTTTCTTTTTTGTAATTTTCATCTTGCGACCAGCTCTGTTGGCTATAAACAGATGTGATGGTGGTGGTTTTTGGGTAGGGAGCTACTCCCGGTGGAGTACAGCCCTCTTAATTGTGTAGTCAGTCTGTATGCTGGCTATCCTGGTCAATAGGGGTCTCGTCTCTTTTTTAACTGACGAATAATTATTAGGATTGCTAATTGCCCCGCAAGTTGGTTTTGATGCTTTGTAATTGTAGTAATGCTCGCGCAGAGTAAAACACAAGGTATTTTTTTTTTTTTAATGTAAAATAGGTCGACGTTTGACCACCAACTCGCCTGATGTTAAGCGACATTGTGGTCTAAGATGGAGCACGACGACCTATTAGGTACTTATACACTCTAGTCTTGAAGTTTTGTAGAGTGCAGAAGTACAAAGACGGCAGTTGAGTGAGGTGCTACAAGTGCGCTACTGCTCAGACCCGTCTTTGGAACGGTTACACCGGACTACATCCCGAAACACGACTAGGTCATTTCACGGCATGGCTTGGTCCGGTGGGTGGTAACTAGCCACGGCCGAAGCCTCCCACCTGAGTTTGCTACCCGGTTAGCACTACCCGGGGACCACGTGTAGGGAATCAAGGTAGAGTACACTCCTACGGACGTGGGTAGCTCAGCCCCCAAAAAATTACTCAATATTGATGCATTTATTGATGCTTGAATGGTTTATAGAACCCCCAATTCGTCCGTCTATCGAGACGTCTATATTGCAAGAGAGCGTTCAAGTCAACAAAATGAATGAAGGTTGCTTGACAGCTTGATCGATTGAACACCAACCTGACAGGTCAACTGATGCTGATAGCATAATATTGATGTGACATTCGACTAATTTTGGCCATAAGAAACAAATTCTACTTCAACTGTTGGCTTATCGGAGATTTCGTGAAGCTCTGTTGTTTTGAGAAACCATGGTGCATTTGATGTGTCTTAGTATATTACAATACAATACAATATATCTTTATTGCACACCAAGAACTACATGAAAATCTTAAAAACTAAAATACATTTATCGGCAGTACAAGGGCGACCTTATCGCCTAAAGCGATTTCTTCCAGCTAACCTTTGGATGGACAGGAACTTACAGAAATACGAAAAGATATATTGTTCTGGTTTTTAGTTTTTCTTTTAATAATGTCACTTGTTTTATTAGTTAATAACTTGTTCGTATCTCCCAGATCCCGACCTCCTGGCGGCCCACGTTCCTGGAGCCGGCCACGCTGGACCTGTTCTTCGAGCTGTACCACGCGCTGGGCGGCGGCCTGGCCAGCCTCGCGCTCTCGTGCCTCGTGCAGCTCGCCTCGGTGCGCCGCTCGCTGTTCAGCAACAACGAGCGCGCCAAGTTCCTCAACAGGCTCGCCAGCGGGGTGCATCGGATCCTGATGCACACTGAGGTGAGTCGGTGTTCGTGCTTGGTGTGGGTCCGTATTCGTGGACACCTCCTACTTCAATCCTATAGTAAGAATGGCCCGTCAGTTTAATGATTTATTAAAAAATAATTACGAAGTAGATATTTTTGATCGCAAGTATTTCAGTTATGTTAAAACCATTAAAGGTATCCTCCATCTATAACCCATCTTATTCTATTAGTCTATTATGTAGTATATTGTACCAGTAGATATAGTTTTACCCAACTAGCAAAGTTGTCTTATAATATGAAGCCTATATAGCATTTGGTCATATAGAGGTCATATAGTTGTAACTCAAATTACCCTTAATCGTGTTACAAAATATTATACGAACGATTAGTCGTATAATATTTTAGTCTTTTAAATTAGTCCTGTCAACGTTTACACGACCAAATTATATGACCATCTTATAAAGGTCATAGCTGTGACCTTTAAAATACATTCCCACGTTTATTTGTCTCGTTTACGACCACTTTACGACTTCTTGATGTAATATAAAAGTAATTTATATGACAATCATATTCTGGTTATATTGACGACCTTATCACTATTTTTTGTGAGTAATAAGATTTCTACATGATAATCATATAAAGTCCATAAATTTAACTCATATAAAACGTACAGCTGTATACACGTTTCTTATATGATTTTTTGACTATATTTACACGACTTTTATATAATGTTTAAAATCCCACTATTCAGATGTATAAGCCTTAAATAACTTATTGGTTTGAAATGCTTATATAAGTTACTGTTATAAACTTTTTGATTATTTAATGACTTCACGTGGTACTCTTTTACGGACTGAACTTGTATATTTTCCGTTGTTGTGACTTTACCTATATAAGCTTTTTGTTAAATAGCTCGATTTTTCTCGGTTTCTGTTAATCTTGGCTTTTACTCGTATCATCACAACAGTTGAAATAATCGATTTAAAACAGTGGAAGAAATTTAAATCCAGCGGTAATTTCAGGCGCAAAGTAAGAAAAACCTACTTAAAACTCAACAAAAGTTTTAGACAAGGCAGCGTCAAAGAATCGAAAGATGGTTCCGTAGTAAGAAATAGTAATTATGAAAAAGTATGTTCATGTAAGTACATGTTTTTATTTAGGTTTGTATTTATACAAATTGAACTTAATGTTAACTAGGTAGCTTATCATAATAATATCTAACACCTGTCAATTATCATGTATATTTTTGTCTTAAAATTTAGTAAAATTTAAGAGAAGTAATCCACAAATATAATCATCGCAGATTTGCAAAATGATGATGAAAATAATGAACATTTGTTTGAAAGCCAAGACGATGATGATGAAAACAGTAGTGAAAATGAGAATTTAACAACAAGAAAATGCATGGAAAAACATGGAAAATCGATTACCAATCATAACAAATTAAAAAGAAGAAAAACATATTACAGTGAATGTCCGTGCTTTTATTTGTGACTCGCCAGCTAGGGCTCTAATTAAAGACAGGTATTTTGATTACGCATTTGAATGCTCTTACTTAAACTTACAATATTATCTTATTGTCTAAATCTGCTAACTCTTTATTGTTTAATAATGTTTCTATTCATCCAGGTACATGCAATTTTAATGGGAAGCATGGGTGTTTGAAGTGCACAGTTGTCGGTGAATACTCTCAAACTTCACACACTGTAACGTTTCTCAAAACGGATTACCCAAGGAAAACTGACGAAGACTTCCGCTTATAAAAATATGGCCAGCGTCATAAATACGATTCTCCCACTTGTTTATCCCACAGGTTTTCACTTCTTTACGGTACCCTGAAAATGGTGGACGACAAAATAATTAAATCGTAGTACATGACTTATAGTCATAAGATATCATATAATAGGTATCATCACTACCTAAAATCGTATAATTGTAAAAGTACTAGAAATCTTAAATAAAATGAAATTAAATAATATTATTTTGCAATAATTCGAAGGGGGCATTAAAAATTTGTGAAAAATTGTACATACAATCGTCAAGAAATTTAATTTCCCTTAGAAAAGTAGATACTGTTACCCACTAACGCCAACTACATTATAAATAAAATATAAAATAATAAATATGGCAGACATAAATCTTACCAGATGGTGACAATTGATATCGTATGTTTTTTGTTGTATCACTTCTTACTCTCACTTCTACTAAACTGTGATTTAATAACAAGCATCCGCGTAAAGGCTATGCTAATGACTACTTCTCAATGTTTATTATGTTATACGACGTCTATGGGATCACTACACGACAAGATGGTTATAATATTAACCACTTTCACGACTGCTATGCGAATATTTATCGTATATCTGATATTAATATGACTGTTACCTTACTAGCAGCCACTAATACGACCTTGACACGATCGCTATACGAATAAAAGTTTTATAATTTCCGCCTATTTCGCGTCATATATACGTTAATACGACAGCTATATAACCAAAACGGTCCGACCTAAAGTTGTGACGAAAACGTTGTCCCGAAAACTATACGACTAAATTTTGTTAGTTGGGTAGTAAATACATAATTAGTAATATTAAGAATTCCGTTCAGAATCCTTGAGTTCAGTCTCATGACACATTTGCCTATGTATAATTTTTGGTTTTTCTGTACACACTATTTTTGGATGACAATCCAGTTCAAAACTTAGATGTATGTATTGTGTTGGTATATCGATTGTTATTTGTTTGTGTGTCTAATAAATAAAATAAAATACTTAGGGTGATACGATCTGGCAGGGAAACTCCGAGCACAGTCCTCTCCTTTGCTCTTTGGGTGACCTGGGGTCTTCTTATGAGGCCCATCGTAAGCGACCACGTCTCTGATCCATCTTGCCAAGTAATGGCAAGTATGGAAGTCAAAATTCTTCGACCAGTGTGGGTTGCCTCACCGGCCGAAGAACGAAGACTTTTGACTTGAGACACTGCGGTATTTGGGCATTTTGCATGCGGGCAGCGCAAGACTGGTCTTTGTGGATATCATTAGGGGAAGCCTTTGTCCAGCAGTGGATGTCTACCAGGCTGACATGATGACTGAGGGTGGCATCTGTCTCGCTCGCTCGCGTCACAATTTGATCACGCTATCCATCCATATTACTAAAATATCTATATTATCTGTAGACTTTTCACGGCTTGACGACTGACCGGATCTTGAGGAAATTTGATTATTAGTTTAAAGTAACGCCTGATTCAATCAACTAAAAACAAGCTAATTTTCTGATCCCCAGGGCCTCTCCGACCCAACGAATTACCACGAGTTCTGTCGTCTCCTCGCGCGCCTCAAGTCGAACTACCAGCTAGGAGAGCTGGTGATGGTCGATAACTACCCGCGACTCATCGCAGCCATCGCCAAGTTCACCGTGCAGAGCCTGCAGGTATGTACACCTCAGCTACATGACACAATTGATGTTCTAATTACAAAATGATGATAGCCTAGTTGGAGAAGGCCCGTCTCTCAAGCCAGAGGGAGTGGGTTCGATTTCAGCCGACGGCACGCACCAATTTGTTCATTGTGTGAACATATGTGCGTATTGTATGTCATCTGTTACACGAATGGAGCCTGGTGTATGGCGAAAGGCTTACCCCCTGTCACATTTGGAACTGAATATCGTCCGGTGAAGCGTGGAAATTGTATATTATATTATACTTTGCCATTATGTTATGTTAATTACTAAATTCTGTCTATTATGTCTACATTTAGGCCGACCTGTATTTGCCTTACCTAATAATACGCGGAAAGTTTAATTGATTTATATCAAAGCTTCGAAATGTTGCAAAGGTGACAAGTGAAACGCTCGAATTCCAGATTACAACTGTCTATATTAGGAGAGTAACAATATATTTTAATCGTAGTCTATGTACCTACTTACTATATCTCAATGTCTTTAAAAGAGAACTAAGAATGTAGTGAAGCTTTTATAAGCCAACTAGCTACTACTGGCTAAATTTACAGCATTTGTAAGAAAATCCTTGCTTTGCGAAAGGCAAAGAAGTACCGTAATACTAACCGTTGCAACTAAAATACAAACCATATCGATCAGTGGCAGATCCAGGAGTTTGATTCGAGGGGGATGTAGACTTAGCTGAGGGTAAATAAATAAATAAATTTGGGACACTTTCACACACGGTCGCCTTACCCCGAACTAAGCAAAGCTTGTACTATGGCTGCCAGAGACTAATAAATAAATAAATTCGACACACTTCCACACACGGTCGCCTGACCCCAAACTAAGCAAAGCTTGTACTATGGCTGCCAGAGACTGATATACAAACTTAGATATTTTTTAATACAAACTTAAATAGATATTAAAACCCAGACATGGAACAAACACAAATGCTCGTCACATAAATATTTGCCCTAGATGGGAATCGAACCCATGCCCCCCAGCTCAGAAGGCAGGTTCACTACCAACTGAGCCACCGAGGCAGTCAATTACACATACATAGATATGTATATTGATAGATATACTGATATGGATAGACTGGTATACATACATAGATATTTTAACCACTAAAACCGGAGAGGGGGGGGGGGGGGGAGGCCCTGGAGCTTCTTAGCTCCCTCCCCCTTTGAATTCGCTAATCATTACGATCGGTAGCATGCCTAAAATATTAAATATTTTGTCGCGTGGCATTGCTACTCCATCCCTGATGTAAGAATTGTTCCATTCCAGATGTGGCAGTTCGCTCCCAACTCGGTGCACTACCTACTTTCCCTCTGGCAGCGCATGGTGTCCTCCGTGCCCTACGTGAAGGCCACGGAGCCACATCTGCTGGAGACGTACGCGCCGGGAGTCACCAACGCTTACATCAGCTCGAGGCTGGACTCCGTCGCTTGCGTTGTCAGGTATGTTTTTTTTTATAACAAGCATAGCAAGCTTGCTATGGCTGCCAGAGACTAAATATACACACTTAAAATATAAAATAAAATAAATAAAAATAGCCTTTATTCACTGATTTTTAGTTTTTTTTTTACAAATTTCTGTTGTTACAAAAAATAAAATAAAATAAAAATACTTAATCTATAATTTCAAATAACACCAGCTTCAGAATCAGGTTGTCCTTTCTGGACATAGGCCTCCTCTAGATGTCGCCACTCCTCTCTATCTCTGGCTATTCTGCGCCATCCTTTTGGCAGATCGTCCTCCCACCTTCTCTGTGGTCGTCCCCTTGATCTTTTCCCATTTCTGGGGTACCAGGACATGGGCGTACCCAGGGGGGGGGCAGGGGAGGGCAGCTGCCCCCCCTTGGAAATCTCGCAGAACATGTATGAACTCCCCTAATTACTAATTAAAGTGTAAACGAGTTATACTCTAACTTTTAAATAAACCGCGCAGTAGACACTGACAAAATGCACGATGCAATAGGAACCTTGCATCAAAATTTTAATGACAAATTAGGTTAATGATTCATTAAGAATATAGTAAAATGTACTACTGTGACAGGATTGTAAAATTTTATTTATTTAACTACCTATAAAACAGGATCATTTGCGGGTGTTTGCCCTACACACTACACTACAGTATACAGTATATACAGTAGTTTTGTCATACAGTGTGTATGACAAAACAGCCGCGGACGATCCGACCTAAAAAATCTGACTTGCCCCCTCCTACGCCAGAAGCTGGGTACGCCCATGTACCAGGACATGACCTCTTTGGTCCATTTTTCCTTAGAGGATCTGATCACATGTCCCGTCCACCGCCATTTTAGTCTTTTGATCTTCCTTGAGACATCTGTTACTCCTGTCGCCTTTCTAATTTTGGTCAGTCTCCACTTATCCTTCAGCTTAATGTGTAACATGCTTCTCTCCATCCCTTGTTGGCATATATAATATACACACTTAGATATTTTTAAATACATACATAAATAGATATTAACACCCAGACATAGAACAAAAACAAATGTTCATCATATGTTTGCCCTAGGTGGGAATCGAAACCACGCCCTCAAGCTCAGAAGGCATGATTCAGGTAGTTGATGAGTACAAAGAACCCTTAAGAAGTTTTTGGTGAGTTACCTATAACCCTGTATATGTGTACAGAGACGGCGTGGAGGATCCTCTAGACGACACGAGCACAGTGCAGCAGGAGTTGGAGAAACTGTCTGTGGTGGGCCGCTGTGAGTACGGGAACACTTGCCAACTGCTGGTGGCGCATTTCGACCGAGCGGCGCACGCTTACAGCATCGAGACGGACCCGAGACAGCGCCTCGTGTTGCAAGGTACACACGCCACGCCACGACACACTACACTACACTACACACACCATACTATATCACACTGGCTGCGAGCAGGTACGAAACACACGCCATCTACTAAATACTTTGACAAATGGATTGAGACGAAAATGGCCGTTACTAATTACGTATCATCGTCACGCCTTTCCCTCGAAGGGGCTGCCACACTTCGCCGGACGATGGTCAGTCCTAAATATGACAGGGGGCGAGCCTGTCGCCATACACTGGGTTGTAGTCATGTAGCAGATGACATACAATACGCACATATTATATGTTCACACGTGACATAACGTGTGATAAATGCTTCCAGCTCGTGATCAGATGGCCGAGGGGTCAATGACTTTTAGTCTCACAAACCACGAACAACACACACACAAAACACAAAACGTTCGTGTATACGTAATATAACTAACCACTATATCGTGATCTTTAACATCGATAGTTTTTCTTCTTCCCACAGGCCAGCTAACCTGGCAGTTTTACTAAAAGGGATAGTGACATACTCCAACCAACAACCACTATTTAGTGACCTCTAACACTGACTATTCTGTTTTTCCCCACAGGTCAGCTAACCTGGCTGGTGTACATAATAGGCGCGGCTATAGGTGGGCGCGCTTCCCTGAATGCTTGCGATGAGAACGACGCGATGGACGGAGAGCTAGTGTGTAGGGTTCTGCAGCTCATGGATCTCACGGATAGCAGACTGGCGCAGGTAATTGGCCTAGATGTTGCCTACTTTGTCTGTAGGTTGACAACTTTGCCTAGAGGCTGACAACTTTGTCTAGAGGCTGACCACTTTGCCCATCGGAAGATAATTTTGTACACAGGTGGATAATTTTGCCCAGCAGGCTGGTTATTTTGCTTTTAAATTTGCCTATAGTTTGACAACTTTGCCTATAGGTTGCCAACTTTGCCTAAGGGCTGACAACATTGCCCATTGGTATATAATTTTATCTGTAGGCGGATAACTTTGCTTATCAGGCTGGCTATTTTGCTTTTAGGTTGACATATTTGCTCAAAGATTGAGAACTTCGCTTCCAAATTAGCAACTTTGCCTACAGCTTTCCCTTGTTGCAACTTTTCCTGCAGATTTAAAAACTTTGCCCCTAGACTGTCAACTTTTGCACGCATTTGTATTTATTTTTTTTAGCAGTTTTTAACATAACGTCACGCCTTTTCCCCGATGGGGCTGGCAGATGTGTAATACAACACCCACACTTCGCCGGACGATATTCAGTCCCAAATATGACAGGGGGCGAACTTGTCGCCAAACACCGGGCTCCAGTTACGTAGCAGATGATATTAATTTTTTAACCGACGAAATGGAGGAGATTTTCAAGTCGACGCGTAAATACAGGGTTATAGGTACCTTACCAAAAACTTCTTAAGGGTTCATTGTACTTATCAAAATGAAAAACTTTTACTATGAAGCCAATCCTGTAATCGCGAAAAAAAAAAACAGCTGTTCCATACAAACAGTACAATCACCTGAGACAAAATGTATGGAACAGCTGATTTTCTTTTCGCGATTTCAGTGTTCGCCCCATAGTAAAAGTTGTTCATATTGATGAGTACAATGTACCCTTGAGAGGTTTTTGGTGAGGTACCTATAACCCTGTATAAATATAAAAAGATATTTATGCATGATGCATGACTTTTTACAGAGTAATCCGATATAATAATTCTTCTTATTTTGTCATGCAACATAATTGTTTTTGACATAATTTTTTTAAAGTCTATTGTGTTTAATTCTCTCTTATTCTTCTACAGGGTGGATGTGAAAGACTGGAACTGGCAATGATGTCGTTCTTCGAGCAATTCCGTAAGATCTACGTGGGCGAGCAAGTCCAGAAGAATAGTAAGGTTTACCGGCGGCTGAGCGATGTGCTCGGGCTGAGCGACGAGAGCAGACTGCTGAGCGTGCTCATGAGGAAGATGTGAGTATGAGCGAAGCGAGCGAAAATAAAGTTTGCTTTTTAAACCGTATAAGAAAAACAATAACAGGAAATGTTTTTATATAATCACACAACTAGCTGTTACCCGCGACTTCGTTTGAGTTTATTCAGGAAATAGTGTCCATAAACCTTCCTCGTATACTGTAACTAATTATCAAACTTCATCAAGATCCGTTCAGCCGTTTAGCCGTGAAAAACTTACAAACGGACACAGCTACATTCGATTTAACATATTAGGACAGATGCGAAAGTTTGGATGGATGTTTGTTACTCAATCACGCCAGAACGGATTTTTTTTACAACAGACTAGGCATGCGTTTGACCACTGACTCGCCTGATGGGAAGCGTCGACGTGATCGAAGGTGTAACACGCTTGCCTAGGAGATACCTATTCACTTTACTCTTAAGCACCCCCGGATTGTATTTAGGTGGAAAGACAGACGCAGGCAACTAGTTCCACACCTCTGCAGTTCTTACAAGAAAAGTTGACTTGAAACGCTTAGTGCGTTTTAGCGGAATTTCCACCATAAGAGGGTGTCTTTTACTGCGACTGAACGGCTTGGGATTAAATTTGGGACATAGATAGATTATAGCGTGCAATAGCATATGGCTACTTTATAACCACGGGTATCACCGCGGGGCGCAGCTAGTACAAATTTAAAATGTTAATGAAAAAGCGAAGAGAGCAAAAAAAAATTTGACACTTTGAAAACGTCTCAGTAGAAGTGTCTGTGATAGTAAAATTTGTAGGAAATCCTCTATATTTTTTTGTAAAAACATAACATATCGACACGCTTTTCCCCGAGGGGGCTGGCAGAGGTGTAATACAACACCCACACTTCGCCGGACGATATTCAGTCCTAAATGTGACAGGGGGCCAGCCTGTCGCCATACACCGGGCTCCAGTCATGTAACAGATGACATACAATACGCACATACAATACACACAATGAACAAATCGGTGCGTACCGTCGGCTGGGTTCGAACCCGCTCTCTCTGGCTTGAGAGGCGGGCCTTCTCCAACTAGGCTATCAGCGCTATATTTTTGTTTGTAAAAAAAAGAAGCGAAATGAGAGATTTCAAAATATTAGTGTAACATTGTTTTTTGTTTTCAGAATCACAAATCTGAAATACTGGGGCGGGTCTGAGCAGATAATCTCTAAAACGCTCGGCTTGCTGAGCGATCTGAGCGGCGGGTACTCCTGTGTGCGGAAACTAGTCAAACTGGAAGAGGTGCAGTTTATGCTGACGCACCATACGGTAAGTTCAATTTTACGCTCGCTTCGCTCACCCCGTACATTTAGTTATCCGTTGTCACTGATTTTTTTGAGATAACCATTCGAAATTAAATTTAAATACTTCGTAAACTAGCAAATATTTAAAACTTTATTACCATAAGCAGGTAAAAATTTTGTACACAGTGTTATTGTCCAAGATATAAGTAGACAGATTATTTTAATTGTAATTATGTGACCGAAGTAATTTATGATTTTAATCATCATTAGTAAAAAAGTTGACTATTGTTGTTTTGTAGGCCTTTTAAAACTTAGTTGCTGAACTCAAATGTTAGGTAGGTTAACAATTCTTTGTAAATCGTATTTGCGGGTAGTTAACAAAAACATGGCCAAGAATTTACATACTAATAGGCTATTTCGTATGTTTATGACATTACAAGAGGATTATAAAAATAACTGTAAAACCATGCATTCCGGGAGCCAACACCTGATGACGTCACTCGTCAGCCGTCTCTTTCGAACTTGTTGTAAATGACTTATTTCGGTCTTGCTTAAGCATCGATTGACGTCACTACGTGTTACCCACGTGACTGGAATGCTATACCTGGCGGAGTATATTATTATACCATGCATATAGCTACTGTGTCATCTGCTACATAACTGGAGCCCGGTGTATAGCGACAGACTCGCCCCCTGTCACATTTCTGTCACATGACTGCCTCGGTGGCTCAGTTGGTAGTGAACCTGCCTTCTGAGCTTGGGGGCGTGGGTTCGATTCCCACCTAGGGCAAACATTAATGTGATGAACATTTGTGTTTGTTCTATGTCTGGGTGTTAATATGTATTTAAGTATGTATTTAAAAATATCTAAGTATGTATATCAGTCCCTGGCAGCCATAGTACAAGCTTTGCTTAGTTTGGGGTCAGGCGACCGTGTGTGGAAGTGTCCCGAATTTATTATTATTATTATTATTTGGGACTGAATATCGTCCGGCAAAGTGTGGGTGTTGTTCACCTCCGCCAGAACCTTCGGGGGAAAGGCGTGGCGATATGTCGGACTTTCCTGTACTTTTTGCTGTTCTGTATCGTGTCAGAATTACACTTATCTATCCGACCTGGCTGTCTTTGCTTTGCAACTGTAGTGACATATGTGACATACGATACGACCGATTGTCTGGATGCCTCCCTCCACCAGTAGTCGTCTCGGAACCGTGACCCGCGTCGCCCGGTGTCATTATTAAATTACAAATAAATTGTCATATAGTACCAGTGCAGTTTCCATGACCTTCACTCCGAACTCTCCTATATTGTGATTGGCCCTTTACCATAGTTCGCCAACATTGGTGAAGTGAGCGAACACAACCATCTTCGCTTGCTACAAGATAGGAGATTATTTAATATTGGAGAAGACTGGGAGCTTTTTTCCACAAACACACCCATCATCTACTCCATAAATAGCACCGCTGATGTGTGTAACTGTGTGTTTTGTCGTCCAGGCGGAACACTTCCCGTTCCTGGGTATATCTGGCGTTGGCGCGTGCGAGATGCGTTGCCGCACCATGCTGTACACAGCGCTGGGGAGACTCCTCATGGTGGAGCTGGGGGAGGATGAGGACCGGTTCCACGCGTTCATGATGCCGCTCACTGGTGAGTAGGAGCTGGGGGAGGATGAGGACCGGTTCCACGCGTTCATGATGCCGCTCACTGGTGAGTAGGAGCTGGGGGAGGATGAGGACCGGTTCCACGCGTTCATGATGCCGCTCACTGGTGAGTAGGAGCTGGGGGAGGATGAGGACCGGTTCCACGCGTTCATGATGCCGCTCACTGGTGAGGAGGAGCTGGGGGAGGATGAGGACCGGTTCCACGCGTTCATGATGCCGCTCACTGGTGAGTAGGAGCTGGGGGAGGATGAGGACCGGTTCCACGCGTTCATGATGCCGCTCACTGGTGAGTAGGAGCTGGGGGAGGATGAGAACTGGTTCAACGCGTTCATGATCCCGCTCACTGGTGAGTAGGAGCTGGGGGAGGATGAGGACCGGTTCCACGTGTTCATGATGCCGCTCACTGGTGAGTAGGAGCTGGGGGAGGATGAGGAACGGTTCCACGCGTTCATGATGCCGCTCACTGGTGAGTAGGAGCTGGGGGAGGATGAGGACCGGTTCCACGCGTTCATGATGCCGCTCACTGGTGAGTAGGAGCTGGGGGAGGATGAGGACCGGTTCCACGCGTTCATGATGCCGCTCACTGGTGAGTAGGAGCTGGGGGAGGATGAGGACCGGTTCCACGCGTTCATGATACCGCTCACTGGTGAGTAGGAGCTGGGGGAGGATGAGGACCGGATCGACGCGTTTATGATGCCACTCACTGGTGAGTAGGAGCTGGGGGAGGATGAGAACTGGTTCTACGCGCTCATGATGCCGCTCGCTGGTGAGTAGGGGCTGGGGAGGTTCCGGTCAGATATACATAAAAAACGATATACATATTAGGACATGTAAAGTCCCAATACGCAAAATGGCATCTTGAAAACAAGGCTTATAAGCCTCCAGGCCTCCCACGTGCATGTATC
Organism: Peribatodes rhomboidaria; assembly: GCA_911728515.1. Lineage (NCBI taxonomy): Eukaryota > Metazoa > Arthropoda > Insecta > Lepidoptera > Geometridae > Peribatodes > Peribatodes rhomboidaria. The sequence continues at coordinate 5,266,169 of OU452192.1, read as the reverse complement.
ACCACACTTTTAACTGCTCCGGTCAGGGACTCCTAGCGTGTGGTTGGTACAACTGTACACCGCGCCAACCGAACGGCGTGGCGGCCGCGACTTACGTAGGCAAGTCGAAAAGGTCGCATCATTACCGCACGGGTCAGTTAAGTATTACTAAGTACTTAAAGTACTTAGTGCGTGCGTGCGTGCCTCAGTTAGGCACGCACAGTTAAAAGTGTGGTAAAGCTTGTGCGTGCGGTAAGCAAGCATAGCCTGGGTCCCGCCTTAGTCTTCTAACCTAACCAACCTCGGTGGCTCAGTTGGTAGTGAACCTGCCTTCTGAGCTTGGGGGCGTGGGTTCGATTCCCACCTAGGGCAAACATTTATGTGGTGAACATTTGTGTTTGTTCTATGTCTGGGTGTTATTATCTATTTAAGTATGTATTTAAAAATATCTAAGTATGTATATCAGTCTCTGGCAGCCATAGTACAAGCTTTGCTTAGTTTGGGGTCAGACGACCGTGTGTGACAATGTCCCGAATTTATTTATTATTTATTAACCCAAGTCGAATTTGCCCGGTTAAAGGAGTCGGACAGAAAAGTTTTTAGGTTATTTATAATTTCATGTTTACCAGAATTGCGGTTCGTTTCACAGATTTACGGATTTTAATTTTTTATCATAAATTAACTCAAAACACATTTCTTAAGTTAAAAATAGTTAGTATGTATGAATATACCTATTGTATGAATGGCCCGACCATCATTCAGCCGGCTTATTAAATGTTGTATTAGACACTACGGCTTAATGACATTCGGGAAACCAGTTGAACAGCGCCATTTAGTAAAATGGCTAGGCTGTTAATTGAACGGCTGATGAAGGAAGTTGGCTGCGACATGTAAATCAGTTTCTGGCAGAGTAAAATATTTCTATCTTTAGTGTTTAATTACAATATTTCTTTTTCAGCGGCGTTCGAGAGTATAATAGGCCTCCTGGGGCCTCCAGAAGGCCCCCTGTTCGCGACCGAAGAGGCTAAGAAGACACTAATAGGCCTCGCGCGAGACTTGAGAGGCCTCGCGTTCGCTTTTAATACGAAAACAACCTATATGATGCTATTCGATTGGATGTAAGTACTTGGAAAATATTCGTTGGTTGAAGGTTTTTAATTCGACAAAAAAAGAGTTTTTTCGCTAATTTTGGTCGCCATCTTGGATTGTATTTTGATATCCATATTGGATTTTGGGGGCTGAGCTACCCATATCCGTAGGAGTGTACTCTATTCTGATTCCCTACACGTGGTCCCCGGGTAGTGCTAACCGGGTAGCAAACTGTGGTGGGAGGCTTCGGCCGTGGCTAGTTACCACCCACCGGACCAAGCCATGCCGTGAAATGACCTAGTCGTGTTTCGGGATGTAGTCCGGTGTAACCGTTCCGAAGACGGGTCTGAACCGTAGCGCACTTGTAGCGCCTCACTCAACTGCCGTCTTTGTACTTGTTCACTCTACAAAACTTCAAGGCTAGAGTGAATAAGTACTTTATAGGTCGTCGTGCTCCATCTCAGACCACAACGTCGCTTAACATCAGGCCAGTTGGTGGTCAAACGCCGACCTATTCTACATAAAAAAAAAAAAAAAAGTATATCTTGCTGATTTTATATCTACTAGCTCTTGCCTACAACTTCGGTCACGTTTATTCAGAAAATAGTATCCATAAACCCTCCTCGTGACATACTGTAACTAATTATCAAATTATAAATAACTAGCTGCGCCCCGCGGTTTCACCCGCGGTTAAAAGTATCCTATGTGCTGTTCTAGACTATAATCTAACTCTGTGTCAAATTTCATCCAGATCTGTTCAGCCGTTCTGGCGTGAAAGAGTAACAAACATCCATCAATCCATCCATTCTTACAAACTTTCGCGTTTATAATATTAGTAGGATAGGATAATTCGTTACCAAAGAGATCAGAGTCCAACATTAAAAAAAATACTGTCTGGTTTTGAGCGGAGTTTTAATTTTAGTTGTCAGTTGTTATTTTAGTACCAACTACGTACTATTCTGTGATGTTGTCTGACGCATTTGGTAAGCGGCGCGTTATTTTTTAATTATTTCCAGAATTTAATGATAAAAAGATTTGTTTATTTAGAAAAAGGGATCCAGAAATCTTCCTCGTGATATACTGTAACTATTTATCTAATTTTATCAAGATACGTTCAGCCGTTTAGCCGTGGAAAGCCTACAAACGGACAGACAGACAGAGTCACTTTCGATTTTATTATTGATAAGGATTTGGTGTCAATAAAGAGTTTTTGACAGCCTAGTTGGGAGAAGGTCCGCCACTCAAGCCAGAGGGAGCGGGTTCGAACCCAGCCGACGGCACGCACCAATTTGTTCATTGTGTGAGCATATGTGCGTATTGTATGTCATCTGCTACATGACTGGAGCCCGGTGTATGGCGAAAGGCTCGCCCCCTGTCACATTTGGGACTGAATATCGTCCGGCGAAGTGTGGGTGTTGTATTACACTTCTGCCAGCCCCCTCGGGGGAAAGGCGTGACGATATGTATGTATGTTATGCTATTGTTTTATTATGTTGCTGATTGACAACCAGCGCTGGTTGGTATCTATTTGTGGTTTTTGTCTGATCGCCATTGTTTTTCTTCGACTTCCAGCTACCCAGTGTACATGAAGGTGTTGCTCCGCGGCATCGAGCTGTGGTTCTCGGAGCCGAGCGTGTCGACGCCGGTGCTGAAGCTGACCGCGGAGCTGGCGCAGAACAGGAACCAGCGTCTGCACTTCGACGTGTCATCGCCCAACGGGATACTGCTGTTCAGGGAGCTCTCCAATATTATATGCGCTTACGGTAATATATGTCGGAGAAAGTAGGAAAGGCCGCCGCGCTGTGACATCCCACTTCTGATATCGGGGAAATGTAGGGAAGGAGCCACGCCGTCGCATCTGATCCCACTTCTGATATCGGGGAAATGCAGGAAAGGAGCCACGCCGTCGCATCTGATCCCACTTCTGATATCAGGGAAATGTAGGGAAGGAGCCACGCCGTCGCATCTGATCCCACTTCTGATATCGGGGAAATGTAGGGAAGGAGCCACGCCGTCGCATCTGATCCCACTTCTGATATCGGGGAAATGTAGGGAAGGAGCCACGCCGTCGCATCTGATCCCACTTCTGATATCGGGGAAATGTAGGGAAGGAGCCACGCCGTCGCATCTGATCCCACTTCTGATATCGGGGAAATGTAGGGAAGGAGCCACGCCGTCGCATCTGATCCCACTTCTGATATCGGGGAAATGTAGGGAAGGAGCCACACCGTCGCATCTGATCCCACTTCTGATATCGGGGAAATGTAGGGAAGGAGCCACACCGTCGCATCTGATCCCACTTCTGATATCGGGGAAATGTAGGGAAGGAGCCACGCCGTCGCATCTGATCCCACTTCTGATATCGGGGAAATGTAGGGAAGGAGCCACGCCGTCGCATCTGATCCCACTTCTGATATCGGGGAAATGTAGGGAAAGAGCCACGCCGTCGCATCTGATCCCACTTCTGATGTCGGAGAAATGCAGGAAAGGGAGCCGAGCCGTCACAATTGATCCCACTTCTGATATCGGGGAAATGTAGGGAAGGAGCCACGCCGTCGCATCTGATCCCACTTCTGATATCGGGGAAATGTAGGGAAGGAGCCACGCCGTCGCATCTGATCCCACTTCTGATATCGGGGAAATGTAGGGAAGGAGCCACGCCGTCGCATCTGATCCCACTTCTGATGTCGGAGAAAGCGGGAAAGGCCGCCGCGCTGTGACCTCCCACTTTTGATGACGGGGTAAATCTAGTAGGCCGAGGTGTTGTATCTGATTTCTGATCCATGAACTCGCTATCACGGGCATCTATGGTCGGCGTCAAACTTCAGGAACGTTGAAATAAAGGGACAGCAGTGAAGGCTTTTCACTATTTTAATTATACAGTCACTTAGGCTACTTATATAGTGAAGATAATTGGCGATTTAGAGTAATGGGTTTACGAATGACCATTGCGTGCGACCGCTTTCAGCCCAGTCCTGTAAATAAAGTAAATAAAAATAAAGTAAACTTAACAGATAGGATAGCTCACATATATATATATATGACGGCGCGAGATATCATTGGATAAAGAAAATCAGTTTATTTTGAGAGTTGTTAATCGATGATATTATTGTTCTGTTATTTTTGACGATTAATCGATTTGTTTATGGTCATTTAGAGCGGTTAACACCGAATGGAGTTGCGTTTGGGATTTCGGGCGAACGTCATGTCTGTCAGTCAGTGGTTGACAGGACTGGGCTGAAAGCGGTCGCTCGCAATGGTCATTCGTAAACCCATTACTCTAAATCGCCAATTACCTTTGTGATCATTCATTAACCAAGTAGTCTGAGTGACTGTATAATTAAAATAGTGAAAAGCCTACATTGCTGTCCCCTTATTTCAACGTTCCTGAAGTTTGACGCCGACCATAAATGATAGCGAGTTCATGGCTGAGAAATTAGACACGACACCGCGGCCTACTAGATTTTCCCCGTCATCAAAAGTGGAAGGTCACAGCGCAGCGGCCTTTCCTATGTTTCTCCGACATCAATGGGATCAGATGCGACGGCGTGGCTCCTCTTTCCTACATTTCCCCGACATCAGAAGTCAGATGTGAAAACTCGGCTTCCTATTTCTCTATGTTTCCCCGACATCAGAAGTGGGATAAGACTAATGCCCACAGTTAACAAGATGAGTGCTGAAGATGATGACGAGGACCACCGCTCTCTTTCCCCGATATCAAAATTGGGATAAGAATAACGTCCACAGCAACAAGATATGGCTCCGTCTTTGGCTACAATTCTACAATGATCTGGAAGCGAAGTGGCATAGCAACAGATGGCTGATAGGGTCGCCCCTACACTGAGAAAACTGTGTACGTGCTATTATTGTCGAGTGTGCGGCCTGTTTTTTCGTGGTGCATAAAGTGCAGCAGAGCGGCAATGAGAGAGTGAGCATCGAGTAGACGTCTGCATTATCTCGACGGCGTTTGATTACACCTAGTCTATGCTATGTGACGCAACTAACAAACAACGAGAGACGAAGGATAGCAGTGTACCGAACAAAACGTCGACGCCTACGTGTTACTACGGCAACGAGGTTACATCGCCACTCGTTGATCGAAAAAGGGCACCAAAATTAGCAGCAGCAACGTGCGAGATCGGGTCAATGCCTGGAGGGCTATTCTTACAACTCAAAATACCATCTTATCTCAAAAAAAATCCTAAATTCGAGATGCCTTATTCAAATTGCTCGAGATCGAGATAATCTCGATGACTGGGGCGCGAGATGTCTCGAGTAGTCGGAGGCAGTCGAGACTTCCAGTGAGGCTATTCCTACGCGTGAGATGAGATGAGATTTTACCTCTGTCACTTTCACACCTATGACGTTTTAAACGAGAGCAATAAAGACGAAAAAAAGGTGAGATGAAAATCTCAAATCTCCGAATAGGGCCAACGGAATCGAGATCGTGATGACATGAAAATCTCCTATCTCCGAATTGGGCCCCTGCACTATGAAGCAGCCATTGATCACCTACGAGTAGCAATTGAATCCGGTGAGAAGTTTTCATTTTGTTTGATATTCGTAAACGATGTATGTCAGAGTGCTATTTTCTATTGGAGTTGCTTTAGAGTTTGAAAATACCCACAAACAGTTTAGTCATAGTGACGCTTACGGCACACACAGACGAGTCATGCAGTCAATAGATAACTTATTTAGTGTCAATGCTTTTGATAAAACTAAGCCTGAGGGGCAGTAGCCGGTAGGACAGTAGCCTGTGTAATAATAGCCTGTGTGGCAATAGCCTGTGTGGCAATAGCCTGTGTGGCACTCGCCTGTGTGGCAACAGCCTGTGTGGCAATACTCTGTGTGGCAATAGCCTGTGTGGCAATAGCCTGTGTGGCAATAGCCTGTGTGGCAATAGCCTGTGTGGCACTCGCCTGTGTGGCAATGGCCTGTGTGGCACTAATCTACATGGTACTGTCTTATGTGGCTCCAGCCTGTGTGGCAAGCTTGTGTGGCAAGCCTGTGTGGCAAGCCTGTGTGGCAAGTCTGTGTGGCAAGTCTTTGATAACCTTACTTTTGTTGCATTATAGTCTGAGTGACGATACCTAGCCTGTGTGGTAAGCCTATGTAGTAAACTCCGCCCGGTGTAACATTAAAGTACGAGTAAAATTTAAAAAAAAAACTCGTAAAATGTTGACTTTCGTACTATTTAAAGTTATAGTTGCACTACACAAATCCCTATTAGCACATCTCCATACAGTTGTGTTGTTATTGTTAAATTTCATGAAATTGTATTCGTACTCATTACATAACAAACAGTCTTTCCCTTTTTGTGATTTTATGAAATTCATTATTATTTAATGAAAGAAATCAACACTATTTGCATTTTAGGATTGTCAAGCTGACATACTTTAAATATGCCAGTAAGACCTAGGAGTTTAAGAACGCAATAGCACCTTTATCATAGAGTTTCAATGAGGCAATTGAGAAAGTAGCATTTCGAGAAAAGTTAAGTGCACTACATGTGTGATGTGATATGAATTGTTTGTTAGTTTGTTGATATACTACACACTAATGAAGTGGTACAAAGGACAAAAACGAATGAAAGTACAGTCTGCAGCAGTTATTTAAAAAAGAGTCGAGAATACGCGTTGTCGTTTCAGGAAGATCTCAATTTTGGCGGTTGTCAATTTAGGTAGATGACGATTTAGGATGTTGTCACTTTCGAAAGTTGTCGTTTTCGGAAGTTGTCAATCTGGGAAGTTTCACCCTGGGAAGTTGTCGTTGTCACCCTGAGGGACCTAGCCTGTGTGGCAAGTCTAAGTGACAACTTTAATGGCATGTTATTCGGTTGAAATTGGACAGCAGTTTTCATAAGTCCAAACCGCGTATGTGTTATCCATCATTGGATTTTCAATGTGGCTTGATTAAATTCTTGGAACATTGGATGTATGATTAATAATGTAGTTTTAGCCTCGATTATTCGATTGGTCCCAATACAATTTATTTCACTAAAAGTCAAGTTGCTTATTTCAATTATCATGACAATTTATGGGGATAGGTAACGAATATGAAGTTACTGTTGGAAGAGTCGATTATACTCTGGTACGATGTTTATGGTTGGTAGAATTGGGTTTAACTGTGTTTTGTGTTATCCCAAAACTGTGTTCGCTTTCTGTGAAATTGTGGAGGTAGATTTGAGACGGTCAGAATGACCGAGCGTTAAGTGGTTACTTGAGCTCTTTTATGATTGTCCACAGATGATGAGATGAACTTTACTATTCACCCGAGGACGTGTGAAAATGCAGGATGGCCGTGACGGCGCGAGATATCATTGGATAAAGAAAATCAGTTTATTTTGAGAGTTGTTAATCGATGATATTATTGTTCTGTTATTTTTGACGATTAATCGATTTGTTTATGGTCATTTAGAGCGGTTAACACCGAATGGAGTTGCGTTTGGGATTTCGGGCGAACGTCATGTCTGTCAGTCAGTGGTTGACAGGACTGGGCTGAAAGCGGTCGCTCGCAATGGTCATTCGTAAACCCATTACTCTAAATCGCCAATTACCTTTGTGATCATTCATTAACCAAGTAGTCTGAGTGACTGTATAATTAAAATAGTGAAAAGCCTACATTGCTGTCCCCTTATTTCAACGTTCCTGAAGTTTGACGCCGACCATAAATGATAGCGAGTTCATGGCTGAGAAATTAGACACGACACCGCGGCCTACTAGATTTTCCCCGTCATCAAAAGTGGAAGGTCACAGCGCAGCGGCCTTTCCTATGTTTCTCCGACATCAATGGGATCAGATGCGACGGCGTGGCTCCTCTTTCCTACATTTCCCCGACATCAGAAGTCAGATGTGAAAACTCGGCTTCCTATTTCTCTATGTTTCCCCGACATATATATATATATATATATATATATATATATATATTTTTAGATAATAAAACCGTGAATATTTAAAAAAAGATATAATTGAAACAAAATAAAAGTACACTTCTCAATAATTAAGAATTCTAACAAGATGTGGGCAACTAATAATGAACACGCGAGTACGCAACGTCCGTCTATTCCTGAAGCCGCGAGCCAAGCGGGCGAGCGAAGTGAAGATCCTCCTTGCCCGCGTCCTACCACTCTGAAGTTCGCTGCTACGTGAAGTTAGGTTCTTATGTGTCTATGCTAAGACGGCCTCTCCTGACGACGGCGCGTCCTCGCCCGTACTTTGTTCAGAGTGGGAGACTGGATTTGATTGCAGATCTTCAGAAGCTGGACCATTTTCAACCATGTCGCCAACTTGACGCTCGTCACTGCATGATGAGTTCTGATACAAGTCATCAGTCTCATGAGCTGAAAGTCATATTGATTTCATTAGTCCAACAGCAAAATGCAAACAAGCTGAAAGTAAGAGCGACTCGATTACTTTCAGAACGTTCGGACAGAGCCCTCAGGAATATCCAAGATGAATACGTTCTCACCTTCCTAAGAATGTGGCAGAGCCCTCAGGATGCCCACTATGCATTGCCCTCAGGATACACAGTAGAAGAGTACTGATCAGGTACTCCCCGTGTACTGGAGCAGAACACTCACTGCACACCATACTTCAGTAAAGGCTTACCATCCAGGATGGCCTTCACTCACGCAACACCGAACAGAGCCGGATTGTTCGATGTTACAACTAGTAGTGTCTGTAGAGCAGAGCCCTCAGGATGCTCGCTGTATGAGTGCAGAGCCCTCGGGTTGCACAGATACATTACAACACTAACCAACAACACCATAGGAATAGGTAACACAGTGTCTGTAGAGCAGAGCCCTCAGGATGCTCGCTGTATGAGTGCAGAGCCCTCGGGATGCACAGATACATTACAACACTATCAACAAACACCATAGGAATAGGTAACACACAGTGACTGTAGAGCAGAGCCCGCAGGATGCTCGCTGTATCAGTGCAGAGCCCTCGGGATGCACAGATACATTACAACACTATCAACAAACACCATAGGAATAGGTAACACACAGTGACTGTAGAGCAGAGCCCGCAGGATGCTCGCTGTATCAGTGCAGAGCCCTCGGGATGCAGAGATACATTACAACACTATCAACCAACAACATAGGAATAGGTAACACACAGTGACTGTAGAGCAGAGCCCTCGGGATGCTCGCTGTATCAGTGCAGAGCCCTTGGGATGCAGAGATACATTACAACACTATCAACCAACACCATAGGAATAGGTAACACATAGTGACTGTAGAGCAGAGCCCGCAGGATGCTCGCTGTATCAGTGCAGAGCCCTCGGGATGCACAGATACATTACAACACTATCAACCAACACCATAGAAATAGGTAACACACAGTGACTGTAGAGCAGAGCCCGCAGGATGCTCGCTGTATCAGTGCAGAGCCCTCGGGATGCACAGATACATTACAACACTGAACAGAGCACAGGTCTAAATACAAGTCCCGACACTCACCTTCAAATCATGCAGTACATACGTTGGGCTTTCCCCGCGTCAGAGTGTGATAAACTCTCTGCGGCTTGAGTGATTTTTCCAAGAGAACCCGTTACCAATCTGAGTTCATATCGACCATGTGGCGGCGCTCGGGTGATCGTAAATGACCACGCAAGCCGGAGTCCAACTTGCCCGTAGCTTGGCTCATTTTAAGTACAAATACCAGATCCCTTTTTTGAAAGGAGCGCGCCATCTTGCACCGCTCGTTGACTTAAGCATTCTGGCGAGTCTGGTTCTGGTCCAGCAACTCTGAAGATTGTTGTCGGACAAGCTCGCGTAATGCTTCACGATTGGGAATCGATGCCTCCAGAGCCACATCGCGTATCAGGGATCATATGACTGGCGTTGCACCATCGCTGCCAATTAACAAATACAAAAGTGAACATTTGGTAGATTTCTGCACAGTACTGTTCAAGGTGAGCTGCAATTTATATAAAATGTCAGAACAACGTTCTTGTCTGAAGTTATACTCAATGCGAATCATTTTTATAACAATTCGGCAGTACCGCTCAATTTGACCATTACTCTGGTGCATTTCAGGAGTTATACAATGTACATCACAACCCAATTCTTTGACCCAGTTAACAAAATTAGTACTTTCATGCATTCGGGCTCTATCTGCAACTATTAATTTCGGAGTGCCAAAAAGAGACAGCCATTTCAAAAGTCTTTTTCAATTCAGTTGCGTCTTGTTTGCATGGGACACAGAAGACAATACTTGGTGAACACTTCTACTATGAGAATGACGTATCTGATCTATTCTGAATCCATGAGAATCTGGAAGTGACCCCAGTACATAGTCTCAAATGGCGTAGTAGATTTGTGCTAAGATTATGCCAAATTAGCTGCAAAGCTTATCGAGATATTTTTTTTTTTTAATGAGAAAAACACACAATGCAGCTTTGTATGTACTTCCGCACAAACTGCCTTAATTTCAGAATCCAAAAATACTTGTAAAACAATTTTAATTGTTTTATTAATTGTTTTGTCTGTACCTGATGTGCCGATGTTCATCGTGACAAACACGAAGTAAGCTAAAGTGATGAGCCCTTAGCACATAGCGCAGCAAACATGGCTGTTCACTTTGTGCTCGCTCGGTCTAACCTGATTATTATTTATCGCTCTACCCAAATACTCTTATCTCTCTTGACAGAAACATACACTTTTTTTTTTAAACTTCTTCGGCACGTATACCTATAACACAAAAAGATGGTGTTTGAGTGCATAAGAAATGTTTTGCCATAGATCTAGCCACCAAAGTAAAAGTTGATCTGCGGTCTATAAGGATATCTACTGGCACGCCTTAAATCAACGCGGTAGTGATATCATGCGATTACCATTTCATGACAAAAATTGACGTTAGACTTGCCGCGAGACTGCGCGTTGTTTGGCGTAGCAATTTTCTACTTCATGTCCTATCTTTTTGCAAAAAGAACACGGGTCAGGCCGCGGTAGCTGTCCAGTTGGATTAGTAGTAGTAGTGCTTACAGACTGAGTTTCAGCACCTGACCTATCTAACCTCGCATGCTTGGTACACGATTTCTGTTTATGGCCAAAACCACCACATGAAAAACATTTGATTTTTATATCGCTATGCTCTCGTTTCCACAATTCAGTTCTTTGCATGTTACCGCGAGGGTGAACTGGTTTAATGAGGGTAGGTTTCACATAAATTGACAAAAAGGTAACTAAATCATCGGGTAGTAGCTTGGCGTTTGTTGCCGCAGCTCTGATCTGAGCGTCTGTGATACCACGAATCACTATCGCCGCAACTAACTCATCGCTCATCCCGTTTACAATGCGTAACCGTAAAAGCGAACGCCTAGCATATTCTGCGTATGTAGGGTAGTTATCTGAGTCGGTTTTCATTACGTCAAACAAGATGTTCGCAATGTCCAAACGATTGGGACACAAAGTTTTGAATTCACGCTTGAAGTTCGACCAGCTACGGTCATTGCTGACCCACTCGTTTAACCATAATTTTGCGTCACCTCTAAGACAATGACCCACCCGCGCTAAACACTCGCGATCATCCCACGTATTTAAACTTTTCACATGATCCACTTCACTACACCACGAATCAAAATGATGTAACGATGGATCAAAATTGGATATGAAAACATGGTTAGGTTTTACCGGTATTGTCCTGATTGCAGTCAAAAGCTTCTCCATTACCTCGTTCGCAACCATGTCCGTACCGGCGAGCGTGGCGCTCGAGCACGGCACAGACAAGTCTATACTTGCACCGCACGACGGCACGACCAGGATGGCTACCGGCGGCGGCGGCGGCGGCTCGCTCGGCGGCGGGGCCGTCGTCGGCGCTGCGGTACAATCGCCATGCACAGGCCGCGCACTCGGCGTTGTTGTACCACCCTCACCAACATTGCGAAACCTGGAACTTTCTTCCAAAGTTGTCAAACGATCTAAAACCGTTTGAAGTTGCTGCTGCAATCCAGGGATAGGCGTACGATCACGTTTTCGACTCTTATGTTTACTTATTTCCGACATTTTTGCAACTTCACAATCACAAAGCTGTTATCTAACCACTGATTTAAAATTCGAACAAGAAAAAATCAAAGATAGCCAAAGCAGACAGCGGAATAGGAATCCCACTTCTGATTTTAGATAATAAAACCGTGAATATTTAAAAAAAGATATAATTGAAACAAAATAAAAGTACACTTCTCAATAATTAAGAATTCTAACAAGATGTGGGCAACTAATAATGAACACGCGAGTACGCAACGTCCGTCTATTCCTGAAGCCGCGAGCCAAGCGGGCGAGCGAAGTGAAGATCCTCCTTGCCCGCGTCCTACCACTCTGAAGTTCGCTGCTACGTGAAGTTAGGTTCTTATGTGTCTATGCTAAGAATATATATATATGTATATATAAATAATGAACGCGAACGAAGTCGCGGGGTGACAGCTAGTATTAGTATAGATTTGTAGTATTTAAGAGGTCGGAGTTCGTAGCCTCTTTTAAGAAAGAAGCTGTTCGTCTTTTATTTTTAGTTTTGACAGTGGTTGAGTTTTGGTTTTACAATAAAAATGCTTTTATAATATTTTAAAAGAATGTTTAAATACCTATTACAAACACAATGAGATTTAAAAAAAAAATTGCAAACACGGTCGTTTGACCCCAACCTAAGCATACATAAGTAAATATTTTTACTTACTTATTTTACATACGTTTTACTTAAGTTGAAACGAAACGTTGAGCGTTAAACAGATATTAACACCCAGACATAGAACAAACACAAATGTCAGCCCTAGGTGGGAATCGAACCAACGCCCCCAAGCTCAGAAGGCAGGCTCACTACCAGCTAAGCCACCGAGACAGTCTCCACATAAACTTTTCATACAAATCGTCACGCCAAACCCAGAGGGGGCTGGCAGAGGTGTAATACAACACCCACATTTCGCAGGACGATATAAACTTTTCTAGGATAAAATTCATTCATGATTAGTATTACTTTCTAATGTTAATAATATCAATATTGTTACAGGCAGCAGAATATTAACGGTGGAAGTGAACAAGAAACAGATGTACGCACTCAAATTGAAGGGCATCTCGCTCTGCTTCTCGATACTGAAGGCGGCTCTGTGTGGGAACTACGCCAACTTCGGAGTGTTTAGGTAAATATACAACGCGTATCAAACGATGGACTTTGATTACTATTTGATTATTTGATTTTGATAGACGAGATTTTGGGGGCTGAGCTACCCACGTCCGTAGAAGTGTACTCTATTCTGATTCCCTACACGTGGTCCCCGGGTAGTGCTAACCGGGTAGCAAACTCTGGTGGGAGGCTTCGGCCGTGGCTAGTTACCACCCACCGGACCAAGCCATGCCGTGAAATGACCTAGTCGTGTTTCGGGATGTAGTCCGGTGTAACCGTTCCGAAGACGGGTCTGAGCAGTAGCGCACTTGTAGCGCCTCACTCATCTGCCGTCTTTGTACTTCTTCACTCAACAAAACTTCAAGGCTAGAGTGAATAAGTGCCTTATAGGTCGTCGTGCTCCATCTTAGACCACAACGTCGCTTAACATCAGGCGAGTTGGTGGTCAAACGCTCACGCTCAAACGGTAGACATACTCTAGGACAGGTATTCCCAATATATATATAGGGGATATAGTCCTTGTGATCGATATTGGTTTCCTAGGAGTCGACATAAACGAAAACTGATTTTGGGGGTCGACAAAGTCTAAAAATCGACCCCTATTAAAAATCACCGCTGTACCGCATACATACATACTTACATACATTCTAAAAACATAACCCTCGTTCTTGAGTAGTCGGGGAATTAGAAAAATTTCGTTTAAGAATGATTTAAACGTAATATTTTAATAAAAAGCGATGGCAGCCTAGTTGGGAGAAGACCCGCCTCTCAAACCGGGGGAGCGCGTTCGAACCCAGCCGGCACGCACCAATTTGTTCATTGTGTGAACATATGTGCGTATTGTATGTCGTCTGATACATGACTGGAGCCCGGTGTATGGCGACAGGCTCGCCCCCTGTCACATTTTGGACTGAATATCTTCCGCCGAAATGTGGGTGTTGTATTACACCTCTGCCAGCCCCCTCGGGGGGAAAGGCGTGACGATATGTTTATGTATGTAATACTAGCTGCGCCCCGCGGTTTCACCCGCGGTTAAAAAGTATCCTATGTGCTATTCTAAACTATAATCTATCTCTGTGCCAAATTTCATCCAGATCTATTCAGCCGTTATGGCGTGAAAGAGTAACAAACATCCATCCATCCATCCATTCTTACAAACTTTCGCGTTTATAATATTAGTAGGATTTTAAATAGTAATAATTATTTCTTGTCCTCAGGCTATACGGCGATGAGGCTCTCGACAACGCGCTCAACATGTTCGTCAAGCTGTTATTGAGCATACCGCAGAGCGATCTCTTGGTAAGTTTACTGATTAAGAGGGCCGCGACGTTCTGAAATTTCCATAGAAACGCGCTACTCAAATCTCTTGAAAACCGTTTGTCAGATTGTGATGAAATTTAGCATGTACAATTAAATTAACAATTTCTCCGCCCCTATGTTCTTGTTTTTTTTGAAAAACGTTCTCAAGCGAAAATAGAGTTATGAAAGATATCCGCATTTTTAAGGGGTCACTTTTGTCTGATTTATTCAATAGGTAGACAAAGCAAATTAAAAGTTCTGTTACATAGGGAGGTTGTCTACATCATTAGCTGTTAAATGAATCCATAATACAAGGGAAATTCTTAGTTAGAAGTGCAAAAGTCATAAAAAAAATTGAAATTGCACTTTGTCACTCTGTAGGTAAGTTTAGAGGCTCGTCAGTATCATTACTCGCTCTCTTCGCTCGTCTTCTTCTTCTAGACGAAATGGCTATAGAATACCTTAAGCCAATGCGAAGTTAGTCTAGGCCGCCTAGGTCGAAGTTAGTTAGGTCGCCGGACTCTTAAGCGATACGAGGTGTCAGTCTGGACTAACTCGGTATATACTTGAGATGTCAGTCACTACTGGGCATTTACTTGTCCGAAGATTAGTTGAGCAAAGTTGTTGCAATATTTATGAAATTTTGCTGGCAAGTAGTAATGCTATTGTTACCAGGCGTTGTTACGTGAGATGAGATAAGATTTTATCTTGGTCACTCTCACACGTATGACGTTTGAAACGAGAGCAACAAGGACGATGAAAATCTCAAATCTCCGAATGGGGCCACTGTTGTGCGTAAGTTAAGTGTAGGGATGTAATTGAGATTTTTTTTCCCAGACTTTTTTTAAACCCGAATATTTATTGCTTATCTGTCCAATCAGTAGAGATTCCCCTGACTCAAAGTATCCGGTTTCACGTGAACACAACCACTTCCGGACGTCTACCGGGACGTCTACCCTCGAAACTAGGATGTATTGAGGACAGGATAGACGCGGGGAAATGAAAGATTTTTTGCTGATCTGACGTATCGTGTACATTGTGAGACTTTACACACACCTTTTCACATCATGTCTTTTATCACGTATTTCGACCAAATCGAAGACGTCTTAAAAAAGACAGGCCAGGTAAAAAGCCCGTAACCGACGAGCGTGTATGAAAAGACTCATGGAAGTTAAAGAAGCGAAAGATGTTCGTAGCAAGTGGAGAGAAATTGTCTGTGCTTACCCCTATGGGAGAGAAGCGTGATTATACATATGTACCTATGTATGTCTTTTATCTTTTACATGCATACGTTTACATAACGTTACGCCTTTCCCCCGAGAGGGCTGGCAGTGGTGTAATACAACACCCATATTTCGCCGGACGAGATTCGGTGCCAAATGTGACAGTGGGCAAGCCTGTCGCCATATGTCCGAAGACGGGTCTGAGCAGTAGCGCACTTCGCCTCACTCAACTGCCGTCTTTGTACTTCTTCACGCTACAAAACTTCAAGGCTAGAGTGAATAAGTACCTTATAGGTCGTCGTGCTCCATCTTAGACCACAACGTCGCTTAACATCAGGCGAGTTGGTGGTCAAACGCCGACCTATTATTCTACATTAAAAAAAAATAGACCGGGCTCCAGTCATGTAGCAGATGACATACAATTTTATCTTATAATACTTTTAATTTCTACACTGCAAGAACAAATCAGGGGAATCCTGGACGGATGGCAGCCCTAGTTCAGTGGAGGGGAAACAACCCGCCTTAAGACGATTTGTGTTTTCAATGTAAACGAATTTTAAATCCTCATTTCATGCCTTTATTTCTAGTTAAATAACGATACATCTGCTTTTTAAAGTGTGTACTAAGTATAATTTGTTTGGATGTGTGTGTACGTTATGTTAATTCCACGTTATTCTTCCCCAGGACTATCCCAAGCTGTCCCAAACGTACTACGTGCTACTGGAACGCTTGGCCCAGGATCATATGCCGTACCTAGCCTCGCTGCAGCCCGCGGCGGCGCTCTACATACTGTGCTCCATATCTGAGGGACTCACGGCGCTAGGTAACTACTCACATACAAACGTACTACTGGGACGAGCGGCCCAGGACCACGTGCCGTACCTAGCCTCGCTGTACTGTGCTCCATATCTGAGGGACTCACGGCGCTAGGTAACTACTCACATACAAACGTACTACTGGGACGAGCGGCCCAGGACCACGTGCCGTACCTAGCCTCGCTGTACTGTGCTCCATATCTGAGGGACTCACGGCGCTAGGTAACTACTCACATACAAACGTACTACTGGGACGAGCGGCCCAGGACCACGTGCCGTACCTAGCCTCGCTGTACTGTGCTCCATATCTGAGGGACTCACGGCGCTAGGTAACTACTCACATACAAACGTACTACTGGGACGAGCGGCCCAGGACCACGTGCCGTACCTAGCCTCGCTGTACTGTGCTCCATATCTGAGGGACTCACGGCGCTAGGTAACTACTCACATACAAACGTACTACTGGGACGAGCGGCCCAGGACCACGTGCCGTACCTAGCCTCGCTGTACTGTGCTCCATATCTGAGGGACTCACGGCGCTAGGTAACTACTCACATACAAACGTACTACTGGGACGAGCGGCCCAGGACCACGTGCCGTACCTAGCCTCGCTGCAGCCCGCGGCGGCGCTCTACATACTGTGCTCCATATCTGAGGGACTCACGGCGCTAGGTAACTACTCACATACAAACGTACTACTGGGACGAGCGGCCCAGGACCACGTGCCGTACCTAGCCTCGCTGTACTGTGCTCCATATCTGAGGGACTCACGGCGCTAGGTAACTACTCACAAACAAACGTACTACTGGGACGGGCTGCCCAGGACCACGTGCCGTACTTAGCCTCGCTATACTGTGCTCCATATCTGAGGGACTCACGGCGCTAGGTAACTACTCACATACAAACGTACTACTGGGACGAGTGGCCCAGGACCACGTGCCGTACCTAGCCTCGCTGTACTGTGCTCCAAATCTGAGGGACTCACGGCGCTAGGTAACTACTCACATACAAACGTACTACTGGGACGAGCGGCCCAGGACCACGTGCCGTACCTAGCCTCGCTGTACTGTGCTCCATATCTGAGGGACTCACGGCGCTAGGTAACTACTCACATACAAACGTACTACTGGGACGAGCGGCCCAGGACCACGTGCCGTACTTAGCCTCGCTATACTGTGCTCCATATCTGAGGGACTCACGCCGCTAGGTATATACTCACATACAAACGTTCTACGTACTACTGGGACGTTTGGCCCAGGACCACGTGCCGTACCTAGCCTCGCTGTACTGTGCTTCATATCTGACGTATATCTGTAATATCTGACGCCTCACCTCCACGCCACTGAGACGTGCGGCCGAGTTCTTAAGGGTGGGTGTAAGGCGTCAAAGGTAGGCAATGTAAAAGCTGCCTCGCTCTCCTTTGACGCCTTACCCCACGCCTGTACCGCGCGAGGACTCATCAAAGCGGTTCCACTAATGCCACTATAGATATCAATAATCAATTATTATTGTTTTGACATTCATACGTAATTATAAATTTAACTGTGACGTGTAACTATAGGAGCTATAAAAAAAACTGATTTCTGATTAGTAATATTAGTACAGATGATCGTAACTTGTATAGGAGCTATCAAAACATTCTGATTTCTGATTAGTAATGTTACGAGCTGGGTTAGGATAAAAGGAATGAAACGTCGATGTATCCGAAGATTCACTTTATTCACCAAGTACACAAACACTGTTACATTACACTAGACACTTGTACTATAACACTCTGAACACTTTGAACGCGTAATCAAAACTGACTGCCGAGTCGTCGGTCGTCCGCGTATTTATACAATTTTAAGATATCCAGAGCATTCGATTAAACAATAGCGCAAGGACACAAAAACTTGTTTATGACGCGGAGCTACGCGTTCAATCTAGAACATTCGGACAGTATAAATTATTCAAGGAAACACCCTATTATTCAATAGATAAAAACATCATAAAAACGGTGCACAACAATTGCTTTCCAGAAAGATCTCTTTTGTTCCTGATTTTAACAATGGGACGCGCGAGACCCGAGCGGCTACTATTGTCTAATCTGCTTTACCTATCGGTAGTTGTAAACAACATCGCCACAGATTAGCGTATAGTTTCTTCATCGGCCGCGACTGGCGTAACAGTAATATTAGTACAGCTGATGATCGTAACTTGTTCTCAGACACGAGCGTGTGTACGGGATGCTGCGCGACGCTGGACCACATAGTCACTTATCTATTTAAACAATTAGTACAGAAATGTGAGTATTAAGTATTATAATAATTTACTACATACATACATACATACAATCACGCCTCTTTCCCATAGCGGTAGGCAGAGACCACTTCTCTCCACTTGCTACGATCCTGGCATACATCTTTCTCTTCTACTTCCACGAGTCTTTTCATACACGCTCGTCGGTTACGGGTACTCTTGATAAATATAAAATTAAAACATATCGTCACGCCTTTCCCCCAAGGGAGCTGGCAGAGGTGTAATACAACACCCACACTTCGCCGGACGTTATTGAGTCCAAAATGTGACAGGGGGCAAGCCTGTCGCCATACACCGGGCTCCAGTCATATAGCAGATGACATACAATACGCACATATGTTGCACAATTAACAAAGTGCGTACCGTCGGCTGGGTACGAACCCGCTCCCTTTGGCTTGAAATGCCCCATCTGTTTTTGTGTACACGTGAGCAAAATTTCATGATGATCGGTGGAGCAAGGCGTAAAAGAGTAACAATCAAATTCTTTATCGCATTTTAAATATTAGTTAGAATTAAGTATTAAGACAGTATAGTATATTCTCGATTTAAAACTGTTTTAATGTATGGTAAAATTTTAAATCGAGATCAAGTATGAGCGTGGTTTTAGCATGCCGGCCTTAGATTGCTAGGATGCAATTCTGCAATTTGAAAATAGTATGAAAATCTCGTTCACTGAACGTGTTTTAACAGCTCTGTACATTTCCAGCTAGCAATAAAGTGTCGAATCCGCGCCACCCGCCGCCCGAGACGAGCAATATGTTCATAGAGGTGCTACAACGGCGGCCCGAGATCATGCAGCAATTGCTCGCGACGGTAAGTCACTATACTTTGTGTCATTGTGTGTATTTAAAAAGACACGACCATGTTTAAAATAAATAATTTAAGTTTACTGATTAAGAGGGCTGCGACGCTCTGATTCGACTACTCAAATTTCTTGAAAACCATTTGTCAGATTATGATGAAATTTAGCATGTACAACTAAATTAACAATATCTCCGCCCCTATGTTCTTGGTTTTTTTTAAAACGTTCTCAAGCGAAAATAGAGCTATGAAAAATATCCGCATTTTAAGGGGTCACTTTTGACTGATTTATTCAATAGGTAGACAAAGCAAATCATAAATTCCATTACATAGGGAGGTTGTCTACATCATTAGCTGTTAAATGAATCCATAATACAAGGGAAATTCTTAGTTACTTAAGAATGATTACGGAAGTGCAAAAGTCATTAAAAAAAATTAAATTGCACTTTGTCACTCTGTAGGTAACTTTAGAGGCTCGTCAGTATCATTACTCGCTCTCTTCGCTCATCTTCTTCTAGACGAAATGGCTATAGAATACCTTAAGCCAATGCGAAGTTAGTCTAGGTCGCCTAGGTCGAAGTTAGTTAGGTCGCCGGACTCTTAATGAAGAATATTTTTTTATTCATAAATATTCAACTGTGACGTGTGACTATAGTTATCAAAACATTCTGATTTCTGATTATGATTGCAAAAAAATATTAGAACAATTACGGCTAAAATCAATTATATTACAAAATCTTCCTTAAGACTTTAAAAATATCGTCTTGAATTGGGCTCATGAAAAAAATAATTAAAATTCTTTCTAAGACTAAGGGCAGCAATTCAAATCAACGCTGTCATGATGCTTGATTTAAATCTGATCTTACTATACATAAAAATAGATTTAAATCGAGATTCATGACTGTGCGTCGTCTTAGCATGCGGGCCTAAAGAACGCATCCTCGAACGACGGTCAGATCCTCAAACGATCGATTTAAAACAAGTTTTAAGTAAGATTCATGACTGAGCGTCGTTTTAAAATGCGGCCCTAAGAATATTGTTACGAGCTTAGAGTCGGAAAAAATGGTTGTAAAATCATCGTCGGGTGATTTACAACCTTTTCTTAGCCACAATAATACTGTTACGAGCTGGGGCTAAGTAAAAAGAATACAGTTACGAGCTGGTTACGAGCTGGGGCTATGTAAAGAGAATACTGTTATGAGCTGGGCTAAAGTCAAACGATTACTGTTACGAGCTGGGGCTAAGTAAAAAGAAAACAGTTACGAGCTGGTTACGAGCTGGGGCTAAGTAAAGAGAATACTGTTATGAGCTGGGCTAAAGTCAAACGATTACTGTTACGAGCTGGGGCTAAGTAAAAAGAAAACAGTTACGAGCTGGTTACGAGCTGGGGCTAAGTAAAGAGAATACTGTTATGAGCTGGGCTAAAGTCAAACGATTACTGTTACGAGCTGGGGCTAAGTAAAAAGAAAACAGTTACGAGCTGGTTACGAGCTGGGGCTAAGTAAAACGAATACTGTTATGAGCTGGGCTAAAGTCAAAAGAATACTGTTACGAGCTGGGTCAAAGAAAAACAAAATTGTTACGAGATGGGCTTGCACATTACAGGTACTAAACGTCATAATGTTCGAGGACTGCTGCAACCAGTGGTCCATGTCGCGCCCACTGCTGGGCCTGATTCTCCTCAACGAGGAGCATTTCAACCGCATCCGGAGCGAGATGATATCCCAACAGCCGCGCGAGAAGCAACCACAACTCGCGCAGTGGTTCAACTCACTGATGGCGGGAATCGAACCCAATCTGTTAACCAAGAACAGGGACAGGTAGGTTGTCTGGAAGAGATCTCTCTCAGCTGTAAGACCGCTAATTTATATGTTAGTTTTTAAGTGCTTAACCTGTGCAAGAACAGGGATGGGTAAGGTTGTCTGGAAGAGATCTCTCTTAGCTATAAGATAGCTGATTGTTACATTAGTCAATACTAATGTACAATGCTAAACCTGGTCATCGAGAATAGTGATTGTTTAGTGGTACCGGATAAAGGTTGGCTGGAAGAGATCTCTCTTAGATGTAAGACCGCTAGTTGTGAAATTATATTAGTTTTGAAATGCCACACCTGCTCAGGAACAGTGACAGGAGAGCACCGGCCAAAGGTTGTCTGAAAGAGGTCTCGCTTAGCGATAAGACTGCTATTTCTTACATTCGTTTTTACGTGCCAAATCTGCTTTTCAAGAAGAGGCATAGGTGAGCGGTAACTGGCCTAGGATTGTCTGGACGAAATTGGTCTTAGCGATAATGCCGCCATTTGCAGCATTTTAAAAGACCGTCCGTTCTCTTCGTTTGTTAAGCCGTCTGTCCGGCATCTGTCCAGCGTCATCATCTGTAGAGGAAGAAGCCGGACAAAATATCCTGACCAGGTCAGGATATATTTTTTACCGTAAAAAAATATATTCGTCATTTTGAATATCTTCAAAAAAGGGACTTGACACAAAAAATAATACATACGAAAGCATTTTTGCCGCAGCTGTGAGTGTGAGTTGTGAGTGTGCACAAGAATTGCACGACCTGATCCAGCCATCGCCGTTCTTTTATAATTGTACCAGGCGCACCAGTAAAAGTTTTCGTTTTCGCGTTTCAAGTCAACTTTTCTTGTAAGAACTGCAGAGGTGTGGAACTCGTTGCCTGCGTCTGTCTTTCCACCTAAATACAATCCGGGGGTATTTAAGAGTAGAGTGAATAGGTATCTCCTAGGCAAGCGTGTTACACCTTCGATCACGTCGGCGCTTCCCATCAGGCGAGTCAGTGGTCAAACGCATGCCTAGTCTGTTGTAAAAAAAAAAAAATGCTGAAGCATATGCTCGGCTCGCTGACGCTTGTCCGTTTGACTACATCCTTTTGCATAATGTTGTATAATATTAGTGTAATTAATTATCTTTCCCCCTTAGATTCACGCAAAACCTGTCGATGTTCCGGCGCGACATCAACGACCTACTCAAGGGTACGTCGACGGCGAACAACGGCGCCAACGTCAACGACATGATGACGTCGTAATGACGTCGCGACGTAGACTGAGACGGCGCTAGTGACGATGTTGTGACGTCGCGTCGATGTGAGGAAAGAATGGAAAGGTTGATTAGGTATAGGAGAAAGAGTGGAACTTGTGATGTTGGTGACGTTGCGATGACGTTACTGTGACGTTAAGGTGACGTCACTTTAACGTTGGGTTGTCGTACGTTATGTATGATGACTTGACGTCAAGTGGACATTGAAAGAACGCCAATTCGACGTCGCTACAGTCAATGTAACAGTTACGTCAAGGTGACGACGAGTGTTGCGACGATTTGACGTCAAAATGGCGTCAGAGTGACGTCGGGCGTACAAGTCGACGTTACGCTGACGTCACTGCGAGGTTGGATTTGTGTATCGTTAACGTCATAGTGACGTCGTATCGTCGAGTGTATGCTGAATTTGAATTGAATGCTATGAAATGAATTTACTTCGAATCGACGCAATGACGTTGGTTTGACGTAAGATTGACATTAAGTCAATGTCAAATGTCAATGTTTTTAATTTTTTTTTAATAAATCTGACAGCTCTAATATTGTTGTCCTCTTCACTCGTACTGAATTAATGAGAGACGCATATAGTTTTAGAAAGTGATGCATAGAATCAATCTCACAAATAAACTATTTTTTTCGACTGCAAATTGTAATTATAATAATTTTATTATATTTGACGTTTAGGAAAATGCATTAATTTAAGGGCCAGACTTTAGTGCGCTATATCGCTTGCGCATTGCGGTTTTGCATAACGCCGTCTCCATACGTTGGTTTCAACGTTGGTCTCAACGCCATTCGTCCAACGCGAATGTAGAAAATAGCATTGGCCCCAACGTTGGGAGAGCGTTTTTTAGACACTCAAGTTGGACGAGTGGCGTTGGAGCCAACTTTGGCCAACGTTAGTCGTTCTATTATACTTTCAAATATTTTGAGCTGTGCAAGCGAGATAGCATACAAAAGTTTCGTGTTGAAAAGTAATTCTATCTTATTCTATTATGTTCTTTTTAAAAGTTGTTTTAGATTAAAAACTTATGCTCTGTCACTTTTTCGCACGTGACCTTTCTCCCTAGCAAGAAAGAGACAGAGCATTTTGAATGTTTTAAATATTATTTTGTCGAGCGAAAGTTTGTAAATAATAAGCTTGATATTTTTTATTTTTCTATTGCAGTTGTCTGTTAGTCTTTTTTTTAAAGTAAATCATGGATTTTTGTCAAAATAAGTTTTTCCCGAAAATCTTCCTCGTTTTGAGCAGTTGGTAAAGAATAAGAAATAATACAAATCTCTGTTTATGTTTAGATAAAAAAGTAGTTCGCCTCGTATTGTGACCGCGCAACCTCTAAGACAACCACGGTACTGATTTCACTCATATTTGAACTTCAAAATTGTACTTACTAAAAAAGTCAAAGTCAAAATGTTTTTATTCAATTTGGGTATCAAAGATACACTTATGAACGTCAAAGTTTTTTAAATAGACTCGACCGCCTTGTTCAGATAAAGAACCTCTACTTAGAAGAACAGGCAAGAAACTGAGGGGCATTATTTTTTTAAAGAATAAATAAATTACAGTCTCACAAATTTTAGCTTACAACTAGGTAATATCTATAAATACTAGTGGCTACTTGGCGGAAGTGGAAGGCTCTAGACATCCTTGTCAGACACATACTAAGGGTTGTGGTTTAGAACAAAACTCATTGATTGTATTTCTGACACCAAATTGAGTGTATCCTGTTTTGTGTATTAAATAAATAAATAAATTTCACTATGTCCCAGCAAACCGAATACTAAGTAGGGCAAAGTGGGACTACCTTATTTACGATAATGGTTGGTTCAATAGTAAAAATTTGTTATTATTCAGAACTATGACTAGTAGAGGTACTTACACGTGTTTTAAGCTCACTACACCCCAAGCCTTTTAATAAATGCCCAAAGCAATCGATCCCGTAGAAAATCACTTTAAAATCATCAATGTACATAACATAGCCGTGTAGAGGTTATTTCTGTTCCGTGACACCTCCAGATGGCGGCCATAATGTGACAGTAACGTCACAAGATGGCTGCCACAATGTGACAGTAACGTCACAAGATGGCTGCCACAATGTGACAGTAACGTCACAAGATGGCTGCCACAATGTGACAGTAACTTCACAAGATGACTGTCATAATATGACATTATCGTCACAAGATGGCTGCCATAATGTGACAGTAACGTCACAAGATTGCTGCCATAATTTGACCGTAACATCACAAGATGTCTGCCACAATGTAACAGTAATGTCACAAGATGGCTGCCACATTGCTACAATAACGTCACAAGATGGCGGTCATAACGTGACCGTAACATCACAAGATGGTTGCCATTTATGTTTGTAAATGTTGTGGAAACGTTTGAAAGTATTTTGTTGGAACAAATGTTAGTGTGTTACTTTATCTGGACCTATCCTTGACGCGAAAGAAGCTGGGCATTCGTATGTAAGCTGTTGTTATTTAAGGCCTTACTTCCTACTACCTACTCCTAGACGAGCCATACTTTTACTGCAAAACTGGCCCGATAATATTGCGACAATATTTTGAGTGTGGCCCGGCCATATAATCATACATTTCTATCATGGCTGATGATGGCCGGGCTACAGTCGGCAATATTGCCAGTGTTGCAGTAGAAAATCTGGCCTGCCAAGGAGCACTCTTACACGAAGAAATTAGAAAAATATACATCCAGACGAACATAGAAACTCCATCATTTTTGACTTAGGTTTAAATGAAACATTAGATATTCAACTGTCACGTATATGGAGTTGCTAAAGTTATAAGACCGAGTGGCTGGCCTCGGTGTCGTAATTTTAAGGCCGCCAGGTCTCTGACATGATTTAGTAGCGAAATCACTCACTAATTGAATTGTATAATAAATGGATGAAAGCCGGCTGCACGGACGAAAAAGGATGACTCATTGTCCCGTTACGCTCAGAGCGAGAGCGCTACACGAGCGAGCGAAAGGCACGATCGGCTTGCACCGTATCTATCTCTCTTCCACTCGATTAGCCTATGCGTCCGAGAAGAAGATTTGATCAATCATCAATGTTTTGTTATGCCGTTGTCACGTTATACGTTGTCGTTGTCCGTAAACCGACTTAACATGCAAACAATTTTCTTGATAGCTTGCATATGAATGGCTATGCTTTAAAACTCGCGTTATAGACATTCCAAGCCTGAGAATTTAACAAGATGGCGTACAATGAAAAGGTCTAATGGTTGGCGCACACGGGCGCTGGGGACGGTATTTAAATTTTTTTTCAGTAATGACACTGGCCTACACTCATTTTGGTGCCTAAGATTTTAGACCTGATTTTGGGTATGTTTTGTGAGCTGATACGAGAAAACTAGTCACATTTCTCATAGCAGCTCTTGTTCATGAGGAAGAAAGTATACAGAATACAAGTGAATTACCGTGTCATTAATCGGTTTCCGTTGATTTTTCATTATATACCCACCGCATATTGTAACAAAACATAACAGGATCGTTAATGCAACTTCTTGAATTACTTGCATACATTTATACGATTAATGTCATAAAAGTAGTTATAACATGGACTGATTTTGAATAAAACCATACAAAATTTAAAAAAGAATTGTAGGTAAACCAGAGCTGTCAGCTGACATCTAGTAGCAGCAATGTAGTTCATACTACCTACTTTACCGACTACAGACGCGAACAGAGCTGCAACAAAACAAAAAAAATGTTTTGTAGGCCAGTGTGATGATTGCCGTTTTATGACTAAACGTCCGCCATCCACCAGTGTGCGCTGACGCTAAGGCCGGTCCAACTCAGCTGGGTTGTAATTACTAATGAGCCGGTTTCCATTTAGACAAATATTATGATCAGTTTATAATAATTTAAACTAGATGGCGCGGCAATCCGTAGATGGCATCTGTCAAAAGTTGATGAAGAGAATGCTGGGTATAAGCAAGCTAACGAATGCCAAGGAATGCGCTACGTCCCGTTTCGTTTTAATGGAATAAAACGAGACGTAGCATATCGTTGGCTTTCGTTGGCTTTGGACTGTACGTAGGCTAAGTATTGTGTTTTGCGGCTGTTTATTCAATGTCGTGATACAGTCGACTCTCGTTAATTTGAAACTCGAGGGACTGTTAAAATATTACGAATTATCGAGTGTTTGAAATATCAAATGGTTCGAAATTTTTGAGAGAAATAAATTAAACTTAAATTGTTAAGTGTTGATCATTTATTATTTATTAACTGCTATTCTATAACAATGACAAAAGTTACATTAATTCATCATTTCATTCATTCAGATGTGCATTCGTGTACATGTACATACATGTATTAATAATGTGAATTGATTAATCTTTCGAAAGAACTCTGTTATACTGGTTTGCTTCAAAGCACATTTTTGCAAAGCAAGCACGTTTTTTTTTGCAAGCAACTATGAATTGTCGAGTGTTGGACGCCGTTTAGTTCAAATTAACGCGTCGTTTTGTTGTATAGCAATGTTTTTCTCGTTCGAATTACCAAGTGCATAAAAATGTATTGATTTAGTTCGAAATATAAAGAGATTTTGTAGGGAACTCGTGATAACTTTGAATTATAGAGATGTTCGAATTAACGAGACTCTACTGTATTTAGTAAGCGCGTAGACTAAAATATTGACTGATCTCACCTCAGTCCAGATCGTAATATAGATCATGCAAGGAAACAATGATAGTCTAGACGGAGAAGGCTCGCCTCTCAAGCCAGAGGGAGTGAGTTCGAACCTAGCCGAAGACACGCACCAATTTGTTCATTGTGTCAACACATGTGCGTATTTAATGTCATCTGCTACATAACTGGAGACCGGTGTTTACAAGCTCGCCCCCTGTCACATTTGGGACTGAATATCGTCCGGCGAAGTGTGGGTGTTGTACATCTCTGCCAGCCACTTTGAGGGAAAGGCGTAACGATATGTCATGTAATTATTTTACGTGTAGCCTTCGCCTATGCGACATTTGACAGATATAATTTACAGAAGGCAACGCCATCTGGTTTAGATCACGGGAACTAATGACGTAAGCTGTCAAAAACGTGTTTATGTGATTGATGTGAGATATTGCATTCTTGTAACTTTTAGTTAACAATTTAAAATGAACAATGAAATTTTCACTTCAAATTAAACTAGTAAAATGGATCAATGTCTCTTGTACATAATTGTATGGTGCAAGTATCCTACGCGACTAGAGAGGGATGCACGTATCATTGCACACGTGCGTCCTGCTCTCACTTGCACGCGCCGCTATCTCCCTCGCGCATTTCAATATTTTTGAAAATATAAAATCTCTGAAGGTAGTTGTAAAAAATCGCAATCGACGGGCTGATTACGTAACTTGCAGCAACGACAGACACGCGACAGCAGTAGTATACACTACGCCGTCGGTAGGACCGATCTAAGTCGAGCCTAAATCGTTATTTGAAGTATAAATTGAATTAGGATCTTCTATGCTTAGCCTAACTGGAGAAGACTCTCCTCTCAAGCCAGAGGGAGCGGGCTCGACCCCGGCCGAAGGACCATTTGTTCATTGTGTGATAATATGTGCGTATTTAATGTCATCTGCTACATGACTGGAGCCCGGTATGTAGGCTCGCCCGCTGTCACATTTGGGACTGAATATCGTCCGGCGAAGTGTGGGTGTTATACATCTCTGCCAGCCCCATCAAGGGAAAGACGTGATGATATGTTACGCTATCCTCTGTAGCCGCTGATACATAATACATAAGTGACGTGAGGTCGCGCGAGATGTCGTAAGCCAGTCTTGAGATTCATAATAATTAGCCTCCGGTTCAATTTCTGAGTTTACTACTAACACAAATCGAAATATACATGCAATTAAAAATTTGTAAAACAGTATCAATTGTTTAATTTTTATATAACTTTTTTTTGTTTTGGTTCATAAATAATCATTTTGGTACATACAAGTTCAAGTATTTAAGATTATTTTGGGCCCATTTTTATGCGTGAAAACTTTGAATCAAAATATTTTTTCTAAACCTTTTTAATGGTCTTTCTTGGTAGCAATTTAACAGACTGCGATTTTGTATAACTGTCTACAGTGATTTTATATTTAAAAAAAAGAATTGAATTGTGGGAGGGAGTCGGCGACGCGATAATGTTCAGCTTTTAAGCGGCGAGGTTACTTGCATCATGTTTAAAGATGTTTAAAGGTCAGAAGCCACAGAAGCGGATGCCGCGGGAAAGTGATCGCAATCAGGGCAGAATTTTTTTTAAAACCCTTGCTAGTCTATGAGAGGATATGCATGCGGGTAGATCGCTTGTCCTCTCATACGTTGAGGTTGCTGAGGTGTAGATGGAAATGAAAGACAGGTATTCTTGAGTAACTAACAGGCGTCTAAATGAGAATAACTATCTGACCACAACACGCACGAAACGCTTTGGTTCCTCATTTCTCATACGGGCCGCTAGAGTGTGGAATACTCTGCCACAGTGTGTGTTCCCTGACACTTATAATCTGGGTGTCTTCCAAGTCTCGAGTGAATCGGTTTCTTCTAGGCAAGCGTGCTCCATCGTAGGCCGCATCACTGCTTTTCATCAGGCATGTTGGCGGCCAAACGCAAGCCTATTAAGTAATAAAAAAATAAAAGAACAATTATATCGCGAGCGCGTGAAGGAAAGTTCTGTATAGTCAAGAGCGTTGTCATGCCACCGATAATATTACCACAGATAATAATATTTTATAGAATTCGGAAACGAACGCCATAAGTCTTTTGCCGCGAATGTGTTGTTAATGGCTATTTTGATCAGTAGGCACGGCGTATCGTACCTTTCGCGGCCCCCTGTCTAGCTATTCCGAGACTACAACGTTTATTGGTAAGCGATGACAGCCTAGTTGGAGAAGGCCTGCCTCTCAAGCTAGAGGGAGCGGGTTCGAACCCAGCCGACGGCACGCACCAATTTGTTCATTGTGTGAACATATGTGCGTATTGTATGTCATCTGCTACATGAATGGAGCCCGGTGTATGGCGACAGGCTCGCCCCCTGTCTCATTTGGGACTGAATATCGTCCGGAGAAGAGTAGGTGTTGTATTACACCTCTGCCAGCCCCTCGGGGGAAAGGCGTGGCGGTATGATATGGGAAACAAAAAAAACGTGAGAGTTAACAAATCAACTCGAACATTACGAACAAATCCGGCACGGATCGGGACCGCTTTCCCGCGGCGTTAGCGTTTTATCACATTAGAGATTTGCAAGCGATTTCAAGGCGAAGCGATTACCCCGCGATTTTATTAGATGCTGCGACGTAGTAACTATTTAGTAATATGTGTCTTCATAATCAAGATAATTACCTCTCTTTGAAATCGTTCGCAAATCGCTAGTGTGCTCTTAGCTTGTGGGCTCTGAGTAAAATTCGACCCCCGGCATACCTTTCTATGCAGTCTAATAATTATAATGTACTAAGTTTTATTGAACTCGTTTCCTATGTAGTGTTAGTAGAATATGTATGGAATATTTATGTTTAAGTTTGTATGAGGACGAGCGTCGACTGTAAATATACTTGCGATTTGTACAAAGTGGAGTGTGTTTTTTATTTATGATCCTTTCTGTCCCTATCATTCTTTTACAGGTGTTATAGGTATAAAGGCCCATTGACATGATACCATTTTCTTGTACATACAAGAACAATAATTGCAATACATTACGCGCAATAATTGATCTTCAAGAATTGTTAGCAACTGTTTACACGCGGGTATAAGTAAAAAAACGAAATGCAATTATTGTATGAAAGTCTTGCCAAGAAATAATTGCAAATGTCATTTGTTTACACCAATACAATTCTGTTTGGGCGATTATTGCTTTCAAGTTTTGACTTTTCTAAGCACAGAGTTGTATGTGCGTGTACCATATAATAGCGGGTTGCTACAAGTATTGCATGTACCTATTTGCGTTGGCAAATTTTTCATTCAAGTATTGAACGTGCAAAATCTATATTTTGTAGCTCTACTCAAAGATTGTTAGATTCTCCGAGAACTTCTCTTCTTCCTATTTATTTTTTGATCGAAAACCTTTTCTTACGACGTATTCTCAACAGTTTTTCCCTCAGAAGAGCAGCAACGATTAACATAAGCTCACTCACTAAACTCATGTTTGCAAATGATGCCGCTGCCTTCGAGGCCGCTTCTATATTATTCTATGCATTGACACGCGCCGCTACCCGCGCCCGCTGACTTCAAGACTGCCTAAGGTGCAAAACACTGCACCAGATACCGCTCCGGTGTGCGGTGACGCGGATTTTAACTTTGACTCGATTTGTATACAAAACCGCAGGATGTAACACACTGGCACTGCGTCTCCGTGCGGAGAAGCGCCATGGACCCTATTCGGAGATTTGAAATTTTCATCTCACTTTTTTTCGCCCTTGTTGCTCTCGTTTGAAACGTCATAGGTGTGAGAGTGACCAAGATAAAATCTCATCTCATCTCACGCGCAGGAATAGCCCCCCCATGTCACACCGCATTGAGATGCGGCGACAGTGTTCTCTACACTCCCTAAATGCCAGCCAGCGGTCGTCACGAATATGTGATTGAAGTACGAAAGGATATATATTATCTTAGTCGCAATATCTAGTGTACAGGGTCCATACTGTGAATTTTTATTGCCATTACGAAATTAATGTAATACGTATATGAGGATGATCAAAACAACAAACGTTACGCAACTGAACTGAATACTTTACGTCCGTCCAGTGTCCCTATTCGGAGATTTTCATCTCACCTTTTTGCTCTCATTTGAAACGTCGTAGGAATGAGAGTGACCAAGATAAAATCTCATCTCATCTTACGTGTAAACGTAAACTCATCTTACGTCTTACAGTAAATTAGCGCCGCTCCGTACACAACTACACTGCACGTGTCAGGACCACACTAATGCAAGGATTTCTGCAACTTGTTCGGATGATGAAATCTAGTACGTAGTATTAATTTATCGAGGATTGTTAGGATCATAGTAAAATAAAATACTCCACCAGATATAGCATTCCGGGTGACGTCATTATGTGTTTGCTCCCGGTATGCTTGACCTTGTTTTTTTGGATCATGGTTAGGATGTTAGGTGCAGCCGCTGCACCTAACATCCTAACCATGCATAAACCTAACCTAGCATGAACCGAACAATCATCGCAATAAAAACGCACTGTACAAGCCAACGATAGCGCCATATATTGTCGTATTCAGGGGAGTTCCCTAGCCTTGACTTTTCTCTACACAGAGGTCGTTAGTCTTTGAACAGCTAGAGGTTACTAGCTTAGATTAGGAAATCTTCTATCGGTATTACTACTGGTAGTAAGCTTGGTAGTAACACGGGTAGGGAACGGTATTTTCGCCAATTCAACCAAATGTTTCCACTGCTTCGAGAACCTGCCCGATAAAAACTGCTCCGGACAAAATAAAACTTCAAACCATTTGGAAATAATATTTATATTCTATACTAATAACGGCGCACTCACAAATGGCTCTTCACCGCGCGTCCGGCGCGTGACCAACTTATCTATACAGTTGAATGGCGGAGCTAGTATCGCCAATCTGACTTCCACTCCTTAAAAGTTGTTTAGTTCTGTTATTAGGCAACTTTTGTAGATAAGTTGGTCATTTGGCATCAGCGCCGGCCGTGTGGCGCTACATTCACACTTTTAAACGCGTATTTCATTTGATCAAAAATTTTAAACAACTTTCTAATATCCTACTAAAATGTATACATTTTCATTTGACAGCTTTACATTAAATAACTTGACCGTAACTGGAAGCTATTTATATGAAAAGATATCTTATTATTTTTTACGTCTTGTAAAATTATGTTTTATGATTATCAAGGCCTCTATTTTTTATAAATGTTCCAGTCAATTCAGGTTGCCTGGAAGAGATCGCTTTGAGCGATAAGGCCGCCCATTAAAAACGTAGTTAAGCCTTATTTAAGTACTATTGTAATTGTTTTGTTTTTAATAAAGAGCTGTTGTATTGTATTGTATCTTCCAGTTAGGTAAGTATTTTAATATGCGTTTTATTTCAGGTAAAACGCTGCTATTACATCACTGACATTTTACACAAAAAAATACATACAAACGAAGATAGCAGTTCCATCTTTTCGTAAGTCGGTTCAAGGACGTTTTCAGAGACGAATCACCGATAATTTCTTATGGAACAAATAAAACGAAATATTTCGGCGATTTTTAGTAATTCAAGTCAAAATGTAAGTCAAATGAAATTAGCGTGTAAAATACTACATACATACGTATGTAGAAAAATATAACAAAAAAAAAAACAACCAAAATAATCATTGGAACAGTTTCCTGAAGACATTTTATCTCTAAATGCAGAAAATTATTCAATTTTTTGTGTCAATTTGAAAAATGTGTCCAGGAAACCGTTCAATACATATATTAATACCTATATTACAGTTTGATAATATTTATTATTATTTTTAACAGCCTATGAAGTTTCTACGGTTTGTAGACCTTCAGTTCTGAGAGGACGTAATAAGGTATAATTTGCAATGTTTGGAATTATAGACTATACAGGGTGTTTTAGAAATCATGTCCCGGTGTGAGGACATCATTTCGTTTCCGTATCTAAAGCATACAAGAAAGAGCAAAACAGTAGAAGCGAACCTCATGTTTTGGAAGTCGGTTAAATGAGAGTAATTAAATTAGAATAAAAATTAAAATAGTTACAGCATATGCCGTTAAAATACATTACCCAAATTACTATTAAAAATCGGGATCATCTTCGGCTATTATAAAATTAATAATTTAAATTATTTGGGCATGTACCCGCATAAAAATTCAACAATTCATTTCTATATTTTCATTAAGCCCGATCCACATTACTCTAGTGTAGAGCCGTGTTGAAAAAATTTTTTTAGTGGACATGATTTTTAGATGGCCACTTTTCACACTTCATTTATGATGGTTGTTGCGGACGAAAAGAAAGAAACGTAGGTTCTTTATTAATTTGAAATGTAAATCAGTACTTAGCATAGGTTGTCGGTTGGTTGAGGCCGATTGTCCCTCTCGCTCTTTAGTTAAATTAGTATAAATATACTTAAAAGTATTTAGTAGCGCGGGCGCCATTTTGTTTTCATTCGTGCGCCGACTTCTGAACGTGTAACATCTAAAATAAAGTATGAATATAACTTGTCAAGAGGGAAGCTTTTATTACTCAAGAACCTGAGATCCCTTACAATGGTGTTCCCAACATTCGTACCAATTTCCCGTACAAATTTTCAGTTCTATGCGAATTTTTGAAACCTTATATGTATTTTTGACCAGACTTTAAGCGCGTTAGACGACATTACACTAGGCTAGCTAACACACTAGATGACTCTCGCACCGGATTGGATAACTAACTCTTCTGTTTGTCTTCCTGTTTAGTCGGACACGACTTCCACAACACCCTGTATACAGAACTGCAGGTCTACAACAATTTCACGCCTTACGCTTTTACGCTAAATAACAAAATCTAAATCTACAACTGAGAAGTACTGAGAAGCGAAATACAGATGGAATTTAATTCGAAATGTGAGCGAGATAACGTCAAAACTCTAGCCCTAGCTTGTGAAATTATCTTGGTCTCTTTCACTCTTATGAATTCTCTAACGAGATAGAGGGAGATAGAGATAACGCATGTGATGTTATTTCGGTCTCTTTCATTGTTATGAATTCTCTATCGAGATAGAGGGAGATAGAGATAACGCATGTGATGTTATCTC
Organism: Peribatodes rhomboidaria; assembly: GCA_911728515.1. Classification (NCBI taxonomy): domain Eukaryota; kingdom Metazoa; phylum Arthropoda; class Insecta; order Lepidoptera; family Geometridae; genus Peribatodes; species Peribatodes rhomboidaria. The sequence continues at coordinate 5,231,731 of OU452192.1, read as the reverse complement.
TGTCTTTTACACTTCATGGATTCTGTAACTAGATAGAGGGAGATAGAGATAACGTATTTGATGTTATCTCGGTCTCTTTCACTCTTATGAATACTCTAACGAGATAAAGGGAGATAGAGATAACCCATGTGATGTTATTTCGGTCTCTTTCATTGTTATGAATTCTCTATCGAGATAGAGGGAGACAGAGATAACGCATGTGATGTTACCTCGGTCTTTTACACTCTATGAATTCGCTGCCGAAATAGAGGGAGATAGAGATAACGCTTATGTGATGTTATCTTGGTCTTTTTCACTCTTATGAACTGTCTAATGAGATAGAGGAAGATGGAGATAACGCATATGATGTTATCTCGGTCTTTTTCACTCATGAATTTTCTAACGAGTTAAATATATACAAAAAGCATGTGATGTTGCATCTGTCTCATTCACTCTTACGGCTTTTCTAACGAGAGAAAGCGCGACAGATACATAAAGTACTCAAATAATGTGTAACGCCGCGTCATTTTTCGATCATGCAAAAATTTATGAAAGTTTCAAACAGACATTATCAATATTTTCAACGTGTTGTTAATTAAAGCTAGTCTATACATCGTCTGGTAGAAATCCCTTTAACAGATAACACCGCCCAAAATCCAATAAATACTTTTGCCCCAGCACGCTTACCTCGTAATAATTTGATTGTTTCGTTGACTCACATGCGTTTCAACAAATATCAACCATATCATCTGTTTTTTTAGGTTGAAAATTCCTTACAAACGAATTACATCAAACATGTGAGTACATAATATTTTGAGCTCTCAATTTTTTTTAAATATTTTATCTTGAAAATAATGTAATTAGTATATCACCTAGCAACGGCTTAGAATAGGGAACTCGGCTAAATAAATACTTGCTTTCATAGAAATAATATAAGGAAGAAGTTGCACGAGTCTAATTTCTAGTACACAGCGAGTGGATCCAATACAACTACAAGCAAATGGACACTACACAGCTCCGTTGACAGTATTATGTTAAGTGCATCAATAACAAAGATAGAGATACGTACAAGAGACTGTAGCAAGAACGAGACAACAATAATTATCACTGTTGCAACTGGTTGTGTTTGTTTGTGACTACGGTGAATTGTGTGCAGCACCTAATTTATGCGGTCCATTTTAGGTTCTGGTACCGCTTCTTCCTTTTATTTAATCGAAGCTTGCTTTTTTTGAACATACATTCAATTCAATTTTGTCAATTCGACAACTTTGTTGTAGTTACAGTTTTAATAATTAGTTTTTACTCAAAATAATTTTATTAATTAATGACTTTTACGTGGACCCAAAACGTTGCCAAGAAAAGAACTCCTTTTTTTGAAGTCGGTTAATTCAAATTGATCTAGAGTATTCTAGACCACATGACTTTTTGAAGTCGGTTACGAATTAAAAAGTATCTAGAGCAATACCACATGAGGCAAACCTCTCGTGAAATTTAAAAATATTAAAAAAAAATTGGTATGCAATAGTCAATAAGTGGCAATATTGGATTTAGCCGAATTCCTCAAAGTACGCCAAGAGCTATTTGGAGAGATATTTGGTAGGCCAAAGCAAAAAATATTTTAAAAAAAGTTGAAAGAACTGCATTGCTATTATTAACTGCATTATTAAAAACTATTGTATTTATGTATGCCACCGACCATTTGTCATATTTCGTTCTGTCCTGTCCATCCAAAGGTTGTCTAGAAGAAATCGCTTTAGGCGATAACACCGCCCTTGTACTGCCGAATGATATTCTATTTTAATATTTTCTTTGTTTGTTTTACTTTGTGTTTTTGGTGTGCAATAAATATGTATTGTATTGTATTATGGCAACACCATCTATTTAGCGAGTTTCCTAACTTGAGCCAGAGCATGTTAAATTTGGTAACCTCCTGCGATGTTTAATTCTTCTTCTCTTCTTTCTCGTCCTTTCTGGGCTCCTCTTGGCTCTGAGTCTGTTCCGTGCTCTGTTGCTGGTTGCCTTCACGCTCGGCCGCCATCTGGGAAAGATATACTTATTAAAATTTAGAGTAGCTATAGCCTAGCTGGCGAAAACTCGCCTCTCAAGCCAGGGGAAGCGGGTTCGGGCCCAGCCAGCATACATTTCAATAAAGCGCCCTTGGTAAAAACGTTAGGAACTAGGCTAAATCCTCTCGGCGCATAATGTCACGTTAGCAGAACGTCACGTTTAATTTTTACTCTCACAATGTCACGTTCGCAAAATGTCACACTCTCAAAATGTCACATTCGCACGTTCTTTAATGTCACGTTTTTAATAATTTCACTCGCACAATGTCACGTTCGCAAAATGTCTCGTTTTTAATAATTTCACTGTCACATTTGCACAGTAATACTTTAAGGGTCATTTGCATAATCTCGGGTTATATTTTTAGCTCTGACTTAAGTGCTCATCAGAAGTTGAACTGATAAATCGTCTTGCACCACCAAGAGTCAGAAACGAACCTTGAGTTAACACAATATAAGAGTTAAAATTATATAAGTCTAGAGTGACTTTTACAACATTTTAATTCTGAGTTAACTAAGTTAGGGAGTTAAATTCTTAAACGCAGGGTGCGTTTAAGAATGTAACTCCCTACTTCTGAAAGTGGGACTAAGATCCACCTTGCAGAAGATAGGTGCGAAGTTAAACCCTTAGACACAGGGTTAATTAAGTCAGAGTTAAAAATGTCCAGTGCCTCATAATGAGTAGTGTTGAAAAATGTCCAGTTTAGACATAGTTTCTGTTATTGCATAGTAATTTTAACAAAAGACAATCAACATGGAAAAACATGCCTTTTGTTTCCACATTTTTCACAATCATCTTTTTTTTATTTTGAACGGTTTTGTTTCCAAACTTTGATCGTCTTTTGTTTTTTCATTCCGATCGTCTTGTTTTGTTTCTAAATTTCGATTGTCTTTTGTTTCTATATACAGTGGGTTTTTTTTTTTCTATAGTTGAGCAAAAAGCTGAACAATTTGAAATATGCTAACGTGACATTTTGAGACATAGTGACAATTTGAGAACGTGACATTTTGAGAACGTGACATTGTGCGCCGAGAGGGGCTAAATGTACGGCGCCCAACGAAAACGAAAAAAGTTTATGTCAACCATCACGACTCGCGGTAAGCCTGGCGATGACTATGTCTTGAAATGTAGGAAGCTCTAATCGACCGCTGCACTACCTCAGTACGTCGGCTGATAACGAGCGCCCGTCTCTTTCGCACTCTTGCTTGACCGCTGCACTCAAGTTACAATGCAGCGGCTCAAAAAAGTGCACTTCATAGCATGTAGCCTATCAGTACTTATACATATGTCTAGAGAGAGTTCCGTACTGTTTCTTAACGAAAAGTGACAGGCCAACTGTTGTCTGACCCCACACTAAGCAAAGCTTGTGTGGGGCGGCCAGAGACTGATATACATACATTATATATTTTTAAAAACATACTTAAATAGATACTAACACCCATACCTAGCACAAACACAAATGTTCATCACATAAATGTCTGCCCTAGGTGGGAATCGAACTCAGGCCCCAAGGCTCAGAAGGCAGGTTCACTACTGAGCCACTGAGGCAGTCAACACAGTGTTACACAGAAGTGTCTTTAAATCCTGCGGTATACGATGGATAAGTGAGTGGAAAAGTGTTGAGGATAACGAATCGAACCCACACCCCCAAGCTCAGAAGGCAGGTTCACTACTAACTGAGCCACCGAGGCAGTCAACACAGTGTCTTTAAATCCTGCAGTCTATGATGGATTAGTGAGTGGAAAAGTGTTGAGGATAACGAATCGAACCCACACCCCCAAGCTCAGAAGGCAGGTTCACTACTAACTGAGCCACCGAGGCAGTCAACACAGTAGAGTTACACAGAAGTGTCTTTAAATCCTGCAGTCTACGATGGATAAGTGAGTGGAAAAGTGTTGAGGATAACGATTTACCTTCTTGTAAGCCTGTTCGAAGAGCTTGAGGCTGGCCTGTTGCAGCGTGTTGGTCGCAGAGCGGATCTCCTCCGGATCGACTGTATCCTTTTTGATGAGGAGTTCGCGGAGTTTAGCGATCTCACCGCGGAGCTTGTCACACTGAGGAGGAATAACATAAATAATTAATAAATAAAATTCGGGACATTTTTCATACATTGTCTTTTTTTTTTTTATGTACACAATAGGTCGACGTTTGACCACCAACTCGCCTGATATAAAGCGACGTTGTGGTCTAAGATGGAGCACGACGACCTATAAGGTACTTATTCACTCTAGCCTTGAAGTTTTGTAGAGTGAACAAGTACAAAGACGGCAGTTGAGTGAGGCGCTACAAGTGCGCTACGGTTCAGACCCGTCTTCGAAACGGTTACACCGGACTACATCCCGAAACACGACTAGGTCATTTCACGGCATGGCTTGGTCCGGTGGGTGGTAACTAGCCACGGCCGAAGCCTCCCACCACAGTTTGCTACCCGGTTAGCACTACCCGGGGACCACGTGTAGGGAATCAGAATAGAGTACACTCCTACGGACGTGGGTAGCTCAGCCCCCAAACTAAGCAAAGCTTGTACTATGGCTGCCAGAGACTGATATACATACACATATTTTTAAATACATACTTAAATATCTATTAACACCTAGACATAGAACAAACACAAATGTTCATCTCATAAATGCTTGCCCTAGGTGAGAATCGAACCCACGCCCCCAGGCTCACTACCGACTGAGCCACCGAGACAGTCAAGTATTTTTGGTACGGAACCCTAAAAACAATCAAGTCTTCTTACAAAATTGACCACGTGACTAGTCGTTTATAAACCCCGACGCTAAAACGACGGGGTGTTATAAGTTTGACGTGTCTGTCATTGTGTGTGTGTGTGTGTGTGTGTGTGTGTGGTTTTTTTTGTTTGAAAGGTGAATAAGTCGAGAGTGTTCTTTTCTTAGCTATGTTTGGTAAAAATCAGTCTTGTTGAAAATCGATGTTGGGGGTATTTTAATCTGTATGGAGACTCCATTATTTTTCCTCCAAATTTTGCAACCTTGTGAAGTCAAAGTCAAAATGTTTTTATTCAGTAGGGGTATCAAAGATACACTTTTGAACGTCAAAGTTTTTTTTAAATAGACTCGACCGCCTTGTTCGGATAAAGAGCCCCTACTCAGAAGAACAGGCAAGAAACTGAGAGGCGTTAGTTTTTCAAAGAATATTATTGTATTACTAGCTGCGCCGAGCGTTTTCACCCGCGGTTATAAAGTATCCTATGTGCTATTCTAAACTATAATTTATCTCTGTGCCAAATTTCATCCAGATCTGTTTAGCTATTCTGGCGTGAAAGAGTAACAAACATCCATCCATCCAGTCATCCATCCATTCTTACAAACTTTCACGTTAATAATTTTAGTAGGATTCGTTTTATTTTTCATTATTTGTTCTAAAAGCACCTTGTATAGCTTCTATTGTAGTAGCCATTGAACATTCGAGAAAATAATTTTTATTTCCGATCAGTAGGTGACTACGACATGCTCTAGCACCCGGCTTTACCTCACCTTTCATTTTGAAATGTAAGGTTTAGATAGGGCGCCTTAATAAACAAATTTAACAAGTATATACAGGTTATAATAATAAATAAATAAATTCGGGACACTTCCACACACGGTCGCCTGACCCCAAACTAAGCAAAGCTTGTACTATGGCTGCCAGAGACTGATATACATACTTAGATATTTTTAAAGTTGACAGTTTTTTTTATTAGAGTTTGACATTTGTGGGATCCGATCGAAAACGTTTCCGAATTCTGAATACCTATGTTGGAGCAACGGAATCAGTGTTTCGAGTAAGTGTCTCTGTGAACTTGAAGACCCTGTGAAATGGCTGACAAGTAACCTTTTTTTTGGCGCCTAAACCTTTATTCATTTATTTATTGAAAGGAAAACAAACAGCTGTTAACAATAAACTAAGTACACAACGAAATAAAACAAATAAGCCTAGATAGTTTTCACTAATAAAGTTAGATTAATAAATAACCTAATCTTTACGACACTGGGGAACGGAAACGTTTCCGAATGATTGCGAATACCTATGTTGGAGCAACGGAATCAGTATTACGAGTAGAAGCTAGTGTTTCTGTGAACTTGAAGACCCTGTGAAATGGCTGACATGTAACCTTTTTTGACAGTAACAGTGACAGTTTTTTTTTTTTTTTTTGTTGCCCATGGATAACCTTTAACCTAACCTAACCTTTATAAACCAGGGTACCCTTAGGGTAGGCCCTAGATGAAGACTTAATAACTAACCCCCTCTACCTGTATTCATCTTAAATAATAATTAAAGATTTATGTTAACAAACGTCACGGTCCCCGGAGTCCGTGGAGTGATAATTTTTAAATATAAAAAAAAAAAACCAGGGTGCTCACCTCATCCTGCGGCAGCTGGTGTTTGTATTCGTCCATCTTGGTCTCTGTGTCGTGCAGAACTCCCTCGGCCTGGTTGGAGAGCTCGACTCTCTCTCTTCTCTGCTTGTCAGCGGCGGCGAACTGCTCGCCAGCCTTCACCATGTTCTCGATCTCGTCCTTGGATAAGCCGCCGGATGATTGGATCACGACTGGGGAGATAGAATAGGGTTGATCAATCCATTTTGAGCAGGAAAAAATTGCATGGTAATAACACATTTTGTTACAATGCAAATTTATGCGTGATACTGACGCGGTTACAGAGCGACTGACAACGAAACAAGGCTTACACTTGATCTAAGCCTTGTTTTTTTAAGGGTACAATTTTTCGTATTTATTTATTTTACTACTTTCTTTTTCTATCTTTTTTAACAGTCCTGTGCGTCTCCGAAGGTTAGTGCTGAAAACCAGCGCTGCTAAGAAATTAGCAGCACCATGCTGAGCACTGACCTTTTTTGTCGCATTGGACATTGCAGCGACAACTGAAACTTTAATTGTTTATATATTTGTTTCATGTCTTAATGTAAATATTTAATTTATTATATTATTGACTGTTACTGTTCTATTATGTATTCGGTTTTTTGTTGTTGTAATGTTTTGTGCGACTAAATAAATTGTTTCTTTCTTTCTTTCTTTCTTTCTATTGAGACTCATAACACCTAAATAATCCATACGTCCATACGAATATTATAAAATCGAGATTAACTCTACCTGTCTGTCTGTTTCACAGCTAAACGGCTGAATGGATGTTGATAAATTTGATAATTAGTAACAGTATATGACGAGAAAGAATTTTTTGCTACTTTCTTTCCGAATAAACGCTAACAGAGTCGCTGTTAACAGCTAGTTTCCTATAGTTTCAACAACAGTTAATAGCAATCAGAGTTTAGACCATTTTGGGATTTGGTCCCTTGCGGCTGAACAAATAAAATGTTATTAAGGTAATATAATCTTCGATCAGATATACATAGATATGGTGTCACATTAAAAATCAGGTCTCTATAATGGCACCGCATTGACATTGACAATCAAAATAACAGATAACTTCATTTGAATCTAAGCCTTATCATGCCGCAATAACGTTGATGACATTTGCTAGTGTTTTTAGCTTATTCAGGCGTCGTGACACCGACGCGATCACAGAGCGACTGACAGCGACACAAGGCTTACACTTGATCTAAGCCTTGTTTTCCAGGTGTCATTTTTCGTATTCAGACTTTATATCTATCACACTAATATTATAAAGGCATAAGTTTGTGTGTGTTAGTGTGTTTTGTTATTTCTTCACGCTCGAACGGATGGACAGATTTTGATGAAACTTGGTATGGAGGCAGCTTAAGAGTCCCGCGACGCTCTGAAATTTCCATACAAACGTGCTTCTCAAATTTCTTGAAAACCATTTGTCAGATTATGATGAAATTTAGCATGTCCAATTAAATTGACAATATCTCCGCCCCTATCTTCTTGGTTTTTTTTTAAAACGTTCAGGAGCGAAAATAGAGCTATGAAACATATCCGCATTTTTAAGGGGTCACTTTTGACTGATTTATTCAATAGGTAGACAAAGCAAATCAAAAATTCCATTACATAGGGAGGTTGTCTACATCATTCGCTGTTAAATGAATCTATAATACAAGGAAAATTCTTAGTTGCTTAAGAATGATTACAGAAGAGCAAAAGTCATAAAATAAATTGAAATTGCATTTTGTTACTCTGTAGGTAACTTTAGAGACTCGTCAGTATCATTACTCGCTCTCTTCGCTCGTCTTCTTCTTCTAGACGAAATGGCTATAGAATACCTTAAGCCAATTCGAAGTTAGTCTAAAGTGGTCGCCGGACTCTTAACACATGGCTAGTTTTTAACCGCGGGTATAGGCGCAACTGGTATAACATATATCTGATCGAAGAATATAATGAAATATTTTACTAACTCTGTTGCTCCTTGCCGGTTCCCTTGTCGCGAGCGGAGACGTGCACGATGCCGTTAGCGTCGATGTCGAACGTCACCTAGGACATACAAAATACAATAATTACACATCTGATACACACACACACATATACATACACACACACACAGTCAAGCTTATAACACCTCGTCGTTTTTGCATCGAGGGCTAATAAATACAACCAAATTAAAAATCTTCTCCTTCTCGATATTGGTTAAAAACAAAACTGTTAAGCCAGACGGAGCGGGTTTAAACCCAGCCGACGGCACGCACCAGTTTGTTCATTGTGTGAGCATATGTGCGTATTGTATGTCATCTGCTACATGACTGGAGCCCGGTGTATGGCGACACTCGCCCCTGTCACATTTGGGACTGAATATCGGCCGGCGAAATGTGGATGTTGTATTACACCCCTGCCAGCCCCCTCGGGGGAAAAGCGTGACGATATGTTATGTATATCAGTCTTTGGTCGCCATAGTACAAGCTTTGCTCAGTTCGGGGTCAGACGACCGAAATGAAATGAAATGAAATTTATTCACTAAAAATAGGGTATTACAATGGTCTTAGTTATTTAAAATAATTATGTTCTCCTATTTTGCCGTTATTCGGCATGTGAATTTGGTCACATCTAAAAATAAAATTAAATTAAAATTATATCTTACAAAATCATGAAAAAATTATAAAAATAAAATAGGTACAATTATATATGTATTGATGTCTTGTCAAAATTAATTAATAATAATATAAAGTCAAAGGTGGCATGTCAAAATAAATACATAATTAACTCTAAAAAATAATAGTCATAATATTTGCGGCTCGGCTATGTCAAAGTATTCAATTAAATTAAAGTCTTTATGTCAAATGCATGATTACAATGTCAATATGTTAAATTGAATATATGAATTTGTAAGATATTTACATTTGCTTTAGAGGGTAACTTAAAAATTCTTTTAAACAATAGAAACTTTTTTCGATTAACCATGCCTTAAGTTTTTTCCGGAACATACCATATGGAAGGTCTTTTATCGATGTCGGGAGTTTATTATAGACAGTGATACACATGGCATAGCAATTTTTTTTTTTACGAAACAGTGCCAATCTCGGATGATATTCGAGTACAAGTCTGTGTCCGTTTCTTGTATTATGTGGAAATACATCTTTAGCGGTGTGTGCAAGTGTCCCGGCTGCCTCTGGCCTCTGGCCTCTGGCTGCCTTCTCCAACTAGGCTATCCTCGTTTTTTTTTTAGTATGTCCTCAGATCAACCTAGAGAATAAGATGGCGCACGGCGTATGATCTAAGTAAAGCCAAACACCATCCAAAAACTACGCTACTGTTGTATATGTACACAACACTCACATTGACGCAAAAAAACTACGCTACTCGCTTGGTAATTCTTACCTCGACATTATGTGCATTGGTTTAAGGTACAATTTCGTGTACTTAAATATACATAGTGCATTATAAAAGTGTGGCCAGGACTACATTTTGAGGTTCTTTTTAAAAACTGTGCAGTTTTTTTACAAGTCAATTTTGAAAAAGCCGTAACATGAAACTCTTACAAATATGTGCAGTTTTAGAATATCAAATCTACTAAGGTTGTATATTGGAACGGAAATGGCTAACATAGAGTTTGGGAATTAATATTAGTTTTCGTGCAATTGTGAATGTTTTTCATGGCAACATTACCACGCACACACATTGAATAAGAAGTGGCTTAAGCGAGCTATAACGCAGTGTTCCATCTTTTCCTCTAGATTGATTTGAGAGCTAAATGGACAAAATAAAGGTAGTAAATAAAGGTCGATGCCCACCTCGATCTGCGGTACGCCGCGCGGCGCGGGCGGGATGCCGACGAGCGAGAACTGGCCGAGCATCTTGTTGTCGCTCGCCATCTCGCGCTCGCCCTGGTGCACCTTGATCTCCACCTGCGTCTGACCGTCCGCCGCTGCAATTTACAGCACCCATAAGCTATGTCCACACTGTGCCTTTTTTTGTTCATTAAGGGCATGCGTCATAACGCAGTCAACAGCGAAAAGAAGTTGAAAGCGAAACGCGCGCTGTGATACACGTTTTCCCGCGTTGAGTGGATTTCTATGCTACAAAGCGTTCAACAACAAGATGGCGGACGAAGAAAAAGATAATACATTGAAGTTTATTGAAGGCTATAGAAGTTTCCCACAACTTTGGGATCCTAATAATAAATCACGTTACTTCGATTACTATAATAACCTCGTATCCAAAACTTCCTCTTGGTTCTCTTTTTTCTGGAATTTCTTATGACCAAGTAAGCCGCACTTATTCCACCAAGTAAATTATTCTCATCACACATGTTTCCTAAAGCTGACAGAAACTACGACTGAACTAAATTACCATATTGACGTTGCGTTCGTTTACGCATTCAACTATTGAAAGCGCCAAACGGAAGATGAATAGAAAGATGAAGACGAAAATTGAAGATGAAAATGCATAGTGTGGACATAGCTATTCAACATTATTCAAATGTGGAAGTGTCCCGAAATTATTTACTTTATTAGTTACTTAATAGTTTTTAATTCAGATTTCTACATCGACATTCACATTTTGTCGAATGTCTGTCGTTCGACAGGGACATGTGACGTCACTCACCAGTGGAGAAGACCTGGCTCTTCTTGGTCGGGATGGTCGTGTTCCTGGTGATGAGCTTGGTGAAGACGCCGCCGAGGGACAGGGGCACGTGACGTCACTCACCAGTGGAGAAGACCTGGCTCTTCTTGGTCGGGATGGTCGTGTTCCTGATGAAGACGCCGCCGAGGGTCTCGATGCCGAGGGACAGGGGCACGTGACGTCACTCACCAGTGGAGAAGACCTGGCTCTTCTTGGTCGGGATGGTCGTGTTCCTGGTGAAGACGCCGCCGAGGGTCTCGATGCCGAGGGACAGGGGCACGTGACGTCACTCACCAGTGGAGAAGACCTGGCTCTTCTTGGTCGGGATGGTCGTGTTCCTGGTGAAGACGCCGCCGAGGGTCTCGATGCCGAGGGACAGGGGCACGTGACGTCACTCACCAGTGGAGAAGACCTGGCTCTTCTTGGTCGGGATGGTCGTGTTCCTGGTGAAGACGCCGCCGAGGGTCTCGATGCCGAGGGACAGGGGCACGTGACGTCACTCACCAGTGGAGAAGACCTGGCTCTTCTTGGTCGGGATGGTCGTGTTCCTGGTGATGAGCTTGGTGAAGACGCCGCCGAGGGTCTCGATGCCGAGGGACAGCGGCGTGACGTCGAGCAGCAGGATGTCGGTGACGTCACCGGCCAGCACGCCTCCTTGCACCGCGGCGCCCACCGCCACCGCCTCGTCCGGGTTCACCGCTTTCGACGGAGCGCGCCCGAATATCTCTTGCACTGTCGTTTGGACCTGCACGGATTGGATGGACTGTTACGTATCTTGGATATATCCATGCTATAATAATACAAGCTGTTCCAAACACTCAGTTATATCCGAAATGGTCTCTGCCTGCGTTCGTTTTTACAATAAAATCCCGAAAAATATAACAGGGCTCACTGAGGGAAAATTCAAACCACATGTAAAAACTACATTAATGAAAAGAGGGTATTATAAGGTTAAGAATTATTTAGAAGACAAAGATGTCTGGAGCCTTCCACTTCCGCCAAGTAGCCACTAGATTTATAGATATTACCTAGTTGTAAGCCAAATTTTGTGAGACTGTAAGTTATTTATTATTTGAAAAAATAATGCCCCTCAGTTTCCTGCCTGTTCTTCTGAGTTGAGGCTCTTTATCCGAACAAGGCGGTCGAGTCTATTTAAATAACTTTGACGTTCATAAGTGTATCTTTGATACCTAAATTGAATAAAAACATTTTGACTTTGACTTTACCGCTATGGAAAACAGGCGTGACTATATGTAGTATGGTTTTAGTTGGTGTGTGTGTGTGTGTGTGTGTGTGTGTGTGTGTATACCGTACCTTGGGCATGCGAGTCATGCCGCCGACCAGTAGAACCTCGCCGATGTCAGCTCGCTGTACTTCCGCATCCTGTAGAGCCTTCTGGCACGGAGCCACTGTGCGCTTGATCAGATCACCGACCAGAGACTCGAGCTTGGATCGCGTCATCTGCGGAACAAACGTATAGTTAGCTGGGATATTTGTATAGTATATAAGCGATAATAGCCTAGTTAGAGAAGGCCCGCCTTAAGCCAGAGGGATCAGATCAGATCAGCGGTTCAGCCAATGGCACGCACCGATTTGTAAACATATGTGCGTATTGTATGTCGTCTGCTACATAACTGGAGCACGGTGTATAGCGACAGCCCTCGTCACATTTAGGACTGAACATCGTCCGGCTAAATGTGGGTGTTGTACACCTCTGCCAGCCCCTTCGGAGAAAAGGCGTAACGATACGTATGTATGTATTATAACCAGCTCAGAGGTCCATATGTTTCGACAATACCGATTATTTGTAGTTGGGCCCTGACACATGATGTTAGGCAGTTTGATGTAAGTCTCCAGCAAGCCGGTGAGCTCAATCTTGGCCTTCTCAGCAGATTTACCAATGGTAAGGTCAAAGTGTTTCAACAACACCAACACTAAGGCCTAGTGTTTCAACAACTCCAGCACTAAGGCCCAAGTGTTTCAACAGCACCAACGCTAAGGTCCAAGTGTTTCAACATGTCCAGCACTAAGGCCCAAGTGTTTCAACAACTCCAGCACTAAGGCCCAAGTGTTTCAACAGCACCAATGCTAAGGTCCAAGTGTTTCAACAGTACCAACCTTGAGGTTCATGTGTTTGGGCCCCGAAGCGTCCATGGTGAGGTAAGGCAGGTTGATGTCAGTCTGCAGCGAGCCGGAGAGCTCGATCTTGGCCTTCTCTGCGGCTTCCTTCAGACGCTGGACGGCCATCGCATCCTTGCGAATGTCGATACCTTGCTGCAGGGAGAGAAAACATATTAATACTTCCATACTAATGTCATAAATCTAACTCTGCCAGTTTGTAGGCTTTTCACAGCTAAACGGCTGAATGGACCTTGACGAAATTTGATAATTCATTACAGTATTTCACGAGGAAGGTTTTTCCATACTATTTTCTGAATCAACGCGAACAAAGTCGCGGGTAACTGCTAGCATAAATATATTTTTATAGGTCTCCAGACAACTTGGTATTTGTTTGTTCGATGATGACTTAAATATTATTGATCTGATCTTTTTAAATTTTGCACAATCGGTTCACTCGGTCCTTTAAAACTAACAGTATTTTTATTTTTTATCTAAAATGTCTCTAAACTGCTTAAAGGGCTCAGATCCTTTAATCCCCATCGTCGTTCCCGGAGGCTTGTAGCGGCCTGAAAAGGTTGCTAGCCTTCTGGGAACACCTGGGTTGGTTGGAGTGAGGGTAAGAGGGAAAAAGAAAGTACACGCACAATGGCCCAATCAGGTGGCTGAGTGCGGAAAATGCCCCGCCAAACAAACAAACAGTCTCTAAGCTGCTATCAGTTTGGATACTTTCCTCGTGAATGTTGAGCAAACAAAAAGACAGATTGACACAGACAAACCAAGATTACTAGGACTGATGTTGCAATTCATCAAGCAATGATGATGAAGTCAGCCTAGCTGACAAAGGCTCGCTTCTCAAGCCAGAGGTAGCGGGCTCGATCCCAGCCGAAGACACGCACCAATTTGTTCATTGTGTGAGCATATGTGCGCATTTCATGTCATCTGCTACGTAACTGGAGCCTAATGAATGCGACAGGCTCACCCCCTATCACATTTGAGACTGAACATTATCCGGCCAAGAGTGGCTGCTGTAATACATGTTACGTTATGTCAAAATAGAGTGAACTCAACATGTTACGTTATGTCAAAATAGAGTGAACTCAACATGTTACGTTATGTCAAAATAGAGTAAACTCAACATGTTACGTTATGTCAAGATAGAGTAAACTCAACATGTTACGTTATGTCAAAATAGAGTAAACTCAACATGTTACGTTATGTCAAGATAGAGTAAACTCAACATGTTACGTTATGTCAAAATAGAGTAAACTCAACATGTTACGTTATGTCAAAATAGAGTAAACTCAACATGTTACGTTATGTCAAAATAGAGTTAACTCACGTCTCGTTTGAACTCGTCAACCAAAAAGTTGACAATGACGTTGTCGAAGTCCTCTCCACCCAGAAGGGTGTCTCCATTCGTCGACTTCACTTCGAATACCCCCTTCTGTATCTCGAGTACTGATATGTCGAACGTGCCGCCGCCCAAGTCGTACACGGCTATGCTGTTGGAAGGAAGGTGGGGTTAGACGGAACTGATATGATAGGCTAAAAGGCACTAGTCTCATTTTTTTTTTAGAAAATTGTTATTGTTATTGCCAAAGATCGGTGTTTACTGCAACCTTAGGTCATAATGACTGCCCCGGTGGCTCAGTCGGTAGTGAACCTGTCTTCTGAGCTAGGGGGCGTGGGTTCGATTCCCACCTAGGGCAAACATTCATGTGATGAACATTTGTGTTTTTTCTATGTCTGGGTGTTAATATCTATTTAAAAGTATACAGGTTGACTGGTTGAACACTTTAGATATTCTAGGTTATCATAGTAATCATCATTATGAACATCTTTTATTTTGGGACTAACCCAGAATTCGCGAAAAATAAATCAGCTGTTCCATACATTTGGTCGAGTATCATTCACATTTTTCTATAGAACAACTGTTTTTTTTTTTCGTGAATTCCGCTTTGGTCTCATAATAAAAATTGTTCATAATGATGAGTACTATGATAACCTAGAATTTCTAAAGTGTTCAACCAGTCACCCTGTATAAGTATGTATATCAGTCTCTGGCCGCCATAGTACAAGCTTTGCTTAGTTTGGGGTCAGACGACCGTGTGTTCAATTGTCCCGAAAATTTATTATTCATTAATGTGGAGTAAGTATTTTACATCCTACTAATATTATAAACGCGAAAATTTGTAAGAATGGATAGATGGATGGATGGATGGATTTTTGTTACTCTTTCACGCCAGAACGGCTGAACAGATCTGGATAAAATTTGGCACAGAGACAGATTATAGTCTAGAATAGCACATAATTATGGTACTTTTAACAGCGGGTGAAACAAATATGTTAGAAAATAGGTTCTGACTCCAGGACCCTGTGCCGGCATCCGATGCCTGCAATTGGTGGTAGCCTCATAATTACATGATAATACACCAATATTATAAAAGCAAACATTTTTTAGTGAGTGTAGTTAAGTGAAATATTTGATACTTTTCTTGGCGCGCTAAAACGGCTAAGCGGAATTGTGTGAAACTTGTAGTAAGGGAAGATTGAGTGATAAGATCCTGTACTTCGATCAGATATACATACATAATAATAAATTCGGGACATTTTTTACACACGGTTACCTGACCCCAAACTAAGCAAAGCTTGTACTATAGCGACCACAGACTGATATACTTACATATACATATATGTTTAAATACATACATAAATAGAAATTTACACCCAGATGTGTCATTATAAAATTTATAGAATCTAGATACATTGATTGAAATATGCTTATTTATTTATTATTAATTCACCATCAGCAAATTGAATTATTTACTCTAAAATTATAACATTGAATATGTAATCTGTAAATTAATGTAATTGAAATTGATATAAAATTGTTCCCAGGAAGGTTACTAGCTACCGCCACTCAGGGTATCCTACCGCGATGGCTAGCGACACTAATTAAAATTTCCTTTTTATTTGTAAAATTAAAATGATTGTAATGTGTGTATGATGTAGCCAGAAATAAATTTATATTAATATTACATTGTATATAATATAGTTTATATTAATATATTGTATATATTATAGAATGCCATACCTGGCGGAGTATATTATTATACCATCACATGAACAACGCAAGCGCAAAACTTACATTCTGTCGTCAGTCTTGTCCATGCCGTAGGCGAGAGCGGCCGCGGTCGGCTCGTTGATCACTCGGAGCACGTTCAGACCCGCGATCTGACCTGAACAATTACAAAATCAAGTCAATTAGTGTTTGATTTAAATCGGTGTTGATGAAAATCGATTGATTTTTTGATGATTTTTTAGTTTAGACTTGTTTTCGAGACAATAAAAGAAATCAACCTGCATAATGCCATACATTTATTATGCTAATATCTCAGATCAACCTAGAGAATAAGATGGCGCACGGCGTATGATTTAGGTGAAGCCAAAAACCATCCAAAAACTACGCTACTGTCGTATATGTACACAACACGCACACATTGACGCAAAAAAACTACGCTGCTCGATTGGTCATCTTACCTCGACATTATGTACATTTCTTTATAGTATAATTTCGTGTACATAAATATACATACATAGTGCGTTATAAAAGTGTGGACAGGACTACATTTTGAGGCTCTTTTTAAAAACTAAACTGCAGTTTTTACAAGTCAATTTTGAAAAAGCCGTATCATTTAACTCTTACAAATATGTGTAGTTTTAGAATATTAAATCTACTAAGGTTGTATATTGGAACGGAAATGGCTAACATAGAGTTTAGGAATTACTATTAGTTTTCGTGCAATTGTTAATGTTTTTATGGCAACATTACCACGCACACAAGTTTAAAAAGAAGTGGCTTCAGCGAGATATAACGGAGTGTTCCATCTTTTCCTCTAGGTTGATCTGAGACTAATATTATAATGAGGTAACATTTGTATGAGGGCGTAGGGGATGAGTGGCGTACAAGAGAGGCCAGAGGGTGATCACCAGCTGCAGACGATGATGGTACAAATAGGATTATGAATGTATCACGGTATCTAGGAAAGCCGCAGCCAGCGGGCTGCGACTAGCTGGTGCCGCGAGTTTCTCTCGCATCGCTGCAAAAGGGCAAGCGCACAGGCGCAGGCACTGATCGGCGATGCAGTAACTTTAATATTAACCACTAGCTGTGCCCCGAGGTTTCACCCGCAGTCCTACAGGAACCGTTATTTTTTCGGGATAAAAAGTCCCTATGTCCTTTTCTGTATTTCAGACGTGTATGCAAAATTTCATGATGATCGGCTTTGTAGCTAGGGCGTGAAAGCTTTACAAACAAACAAACTCACTTTCGTATTTTTTTTATGTACAATAGTTCGGCGTTTGACCACCAACTCGCCTGATGTTAAGCGACGTTGCGGTCTAAGATGGAGCACGACGACTATAAGGTACTTATTCACTCTAGCCTTGAAGTTTTGCAGAGTGAAGAAGTATAAAGACGGCAGTTGAGTGAGGCGCTATAAGTGCGCAACTGCTCAGACCCATCTTCGGAACGGTTACACCGGACTACATCTCGAAACACGACTAGGTCATTTCGCGGCATGGCTTGGTCCGGTGGGTGGTAACTAGCCACGGCCGAAGCCTCCCACCAGAGTTTGCTACCAATAATAATAGTTAGGATTAGTTAGTTTAATAATAGTTAGGATTAGTTAGTTAATAGTTAGGATTATTTAGTTTAATAATAGTTAGGATGTTACAAAACCCTGTTGTATTCGCGAGGTATGCATCCAGCATCGACTGGAGGATGCAATTTTGCTAGTTTGAATCAAATACTGACTATAAACATTTTTAACACACATCACGCTCCGCTCTCTTAAAAGCGCGAACGCAGACACTAATCGCGTCGGTTTTATTTGTAAACTATTCGCGTCGTGTCGGTACTTTCTTAGAATAAAAGCCGCCAACATATGATGCAGATTTGTTAACATTTCTGTGAAATTTCCTTTTTTATTGCATTCCTAAACCGGTCATAACTGTTGATATTTTTAACGTGCATTTTTTTGGGTATTGACTACAATACTTATGAAGTGTGTGTACATGCCCTTTTATTATATAACAGGGTTTTTGTAACACCCTGTATACGCTATTTCAGAGTTGGCCCATAGCAAAAGTTGGTCAAACCGATAAGCAGAATAATAACCTAGAGTATGTCCATCGTTTGAAGACACACCCCAGAACAACGCAAATAGATATTATCTAATTATATTATATCTAACTATATTAATTTGTGTATTGGTATTAAGTTTTGTCACCGTCTTTGTAGTGTCTTGTGTGTCAAAATAAATGTATCTATTTTTCTTATTTCTTCTATATTTACCAGCATCCTTAGTCGCTTGTCTCTGTGAGTCGTTGAAGTAAGCCGGCACTGTGACTACAGCGTTCTTGACCGGAGTGTTGAGGTAGGCCTCCGCTGTCTCCTTCATCTTGACCAGGACGAAGGCACCAATCTGAGACGGGGAGTAGACCTTGCCATCGCTGCCTGGGTGGGTAAACGGTTATATTAGTAATTTCATATTGAAATACTTTGTTTTTTTACATTGCAACACAAACCTACAATATTGTTTAGGGTTCCATGACGCTCTGAATTTTCCATACAAACGAACGAATTTTTTATATTAAATGAACAATATCTTCTTCCCTATGTTCTTAGTTTTTTTAAAAAAATGTCCACAAGAGAAAAGAGTAGTGAAAAATATCTGCATTGTATGGGGTCACTTTGACTGATTTATTTAATTGATAGACAAGCAAATCCAAAAATCCCTTTGCATAGGGAGTTTGTCTACATTATAAACTTTTAAAATAATCCATAATACAAGGGAAATTCTTAGTTTTTTAAGAATTATAAGATAAGTGCGAAAGTCTTAAAAAAATATTGAAATTGCAATTTGTCACTATATAGATAACTTTATTGGCTTGTCAGTACTTTTA
Organism: Peribatodes rhomboidaria; assembly: GCA_911728515.1. Lineage (NCBI taxonomy): Eukaryota > Metazoa > Arthropoda > Insecta > Lepidoptera > Geometridae > Peribatodes > Peribatodes rhomboidaria. Next base: position 5,212,607 of record OU452192.1, on the reverse strand, counting down.
CTTGCTGACTTCTCTCGTCATCTTCTTTTAGACGAAATGGCAATAGAAAACCTTAAGCCAATGCGAAGTTAGTCTAAACTGGTCGCAGGACCCCTAAACTAGAGACTATGTGAGCTGAAGAGCTTGTAAAAACGTAAATAAATTATATCCCCGCCATCTCATTTCATATTATTTTGGATCATCCAAGCTAACTTATGTCGTTATGTCATAGCTCGTCAGATCAGCAGCTAACATTGGAGCGTGAGCATTTGTAGAAACAATCGCTTAGAAAACATTGCAACTCGTCTAGGGCTCCTAGACGAGATTGACACAGGGGATAAATGGCGTACAAAGGAGGCCTATGCTCAGCAGAGAGTGATCATCGGCTGAAGATGATGATGGTATGAATGTATCACGGTATCTAGGAAAGCCGCAGCCAGCGGGCTGCGACTAGCTGGTGCCGCGAGTTTCTCTCGCATCGCTGCAAAAGGGCAAGCGCACAGGCGCAGACACTGATCGGCGATGCAGCAACTTCAATTATACAATTTTTAGTATTGTATGATAATATGATGACATGATTGATCTTCAAAACTGTTGTATTTACAAATCTCTATCGTATTTTCGCTCTAACGTTGCATTAACTACGCCAAGGAATATGGATTCCAATTACTAACGAAATTTAATAGAAAACTTAATTGCAAAAAGCACACGAAAACGATTGGACCACCAAAGCAAACAAATAGTGAGAACTAGAATGAAGGAAGAGAGGCATTTTCCCAACAATGGGATATGTCCCATTGTTGGGAAAATGCCAGGCTGATATAATAATATCTACCTTGCACCCAAGCATCTCCATTGGACGCCCTGACCGCTTTGTAAGTGAGATTCTTCATATCCTTCTGGAGGCCAAGAGGCTGATCGGGCGACGCTTCGGCAACCCTCTGTGTTGTCGAAGCGTCGCCCGAGCCTCTTGGTCGCGTAGAAAGAGTTCCCACTGTAGGTGACCGTCTGCCCCTTTCCACAATACTGACTTTCTATCAATCAACCTATCTAAATGTACCTTGGACCCAAGCATCTTCATTAGACGCCCTTACGACTTTGTACGACAGGTTCATCATATCCTTTTGCACCTCTGGATCATCGAAACGTCGCCCGATCAGCCTCTTGGTCGCGTAGAAAGTGTTCCCGCTGTTGGTGACCGCCTGTCCCTCTTCACAATACTGACTATCTATCTATCAATCTATCTATATGTACCTTGGACCCAAGCATCTCCATTAGACGCCCTGACGACTTTGTAAGAGAGGTTCTTCATGTCCTTCTGCACTTCTGGGTCGTCGAAGCGTCGCCCGATCAGCCTCTTGGTCGCGTAGAAAGTGTTCCCGCTGTTGGTGACCGCCTGCCTCTTGGCCGGCATGCCGACGAGTCGCTCGCCTTCCTTTGCGAATGCGACGTGAGATGGGGTGGTGCGGGATCCCTCGCTGTTTTCGACCACCTGTAAAAAAATAATGGGTAATGTTTTATTTCTGTAACTAATTGTAATTTATGATTTTATGGAACAGGAATTACTCACACGTACTACTCGTACGTACGTACGTACGTACTTACTCGTACGATTTACTCGATTTACTCATAATGTGTAAAAACCACGTTAGAAGATAATTCGTAATTTATATTCAGATTCAGATTCTTTATTGACCTTATAACAATGATCCGTTATATTAGGCAAGTCATTTACAATTTTTCTTAAATATAAGTAAGTAAATTTAGCTATCAAAAGATTCGAATTAAAACATTAAAATAACAATATTGTGCATGCAGGTGTACAAATAAAATTTAAATAATTTATTGTTTGTTAAAAAAAGAAAGTAAAAGTAATTTTATGATTTAGTGTTAGTAAATAAAATAATAATAATAATATAGCTATACAATTTCATTTGGAGAAAAAGAGTTTTCGTGTAGTTTAATATTCATAAAGTCATTAAGCTTATAAAAGGCATTTTGAATAAAAAAAGTTTTAATTATAAGACCAGGCTTGGGCCTTTTTTATGTATTCTATTATTAATGTTATTAAAGCTTAGTTTTTTTTCTATTGAATTTTAATTTTAACTTAGCTCTGTTGGCAACGACAATAATGTAGTATTTCGAGTTGCAAAATAACGGTTGGACACGAGGCGAGAATTTCCTTTCCTATTATTTTTCGGGCATGTTTTTAAGAAACCTTATAAAGCTCTGTCACACCGGTGATTTGCGAGCGATTTCAAAGCGAAGCGATTTCGCAACGAGCGCACGGCGATGACGACGCGACGCAGACTATCACACACCACAGATTATCATAATTTTTTTAAATAAAAAACAGACTTCCCGTCATCCGAATATGGTTTTGTAGAAAATAGGCCCAATCTGAACGTATTTTCTTTCAAATAAAAATAGTTTTTAAAATCGGTTCATAAATAACAGAGTTAGCGGTAACAAAAATTAAATTAAAAAAAAACAACCGAATTGATATCCTGTTTTGAAGCCAGTCAAAAAAGTTACTAAGACGATGCGGGCGCGCAGTCATAGATCAATGAAAAGTTACTTCGTGGCAGTATCTTGTAAAGTGCTCGTTGTGCGTTCGAGTCGCTTTGAAATCGCTCGCTAATCGCCAGTGTGATACAAGCTTTAAGTTGGTTCACGTAGAGAGCTATGAGTACCTACCTATATGTCTAGAGAGTTCCGTACTGTTTATGAACGAAAAGTAACAGGCCAACTTTTTCATACTAGTGTGCGTGACAGGTACGTCTTTTACTAGGGTTGGGTCAAACATTTTTTTTTTAATTCTCATTAATTCATTAATTCCATTGATTCATTAATTCCCACGTTTAGAACCTACAATAACAGTTGGCTGTTATTTTTTTGGCCAGTGCAAAGTTTTTTCATACCATCAGGGCGTTTAATTTATCAAAGATAAAGAGTTTAAAAGTTTTCGTTTACTGACGCGCTTTTATAGCTCTTGTTTTTCCGTCACGTTTTTGACATACTTCCCAAGTTGGTTTACGCAAGAATTTTCAAGTTTCTGTACGCTTCACGTTTCTGAGAAATCTCTTAAGTTGGTTTAAGCGAGAAGTTTCGAAGTTTTTGTTTACCGGTCTTTTTTTCTGTCACGTTTTTGCAAAACTTCCCAAGTTAATTTACGCAAGAGTTTTCAAGTTTTTGTTAGCTTTTTTTATTGTTTTCTGTCACGATTTGAGAAACCTTCTAAGTTAGTTTAAGCAAGAGTTTTCAAGTTTTTGTTCGCTTTTTTTATAATTTTTTTTCTGTCACGTTTTTGAGAAAGCTCCCAAGTTGGATTACGCCATGGTTTACGCAAGAAGTTTCAAAGATTTTGTTTACAGGTGCACGCTTATTTTCTGTCACGTTTTTGAGAAACCTCCCAAGTTATTTTTTTTCGTTTTTTTTTTTCTATTGTTTTTTGTCACATTTTTAACAAATCTCGGAAGTTGGATTACGCCATGGTTTACGCAAGAAGTTTTTGTTTACTTTCTTAGCTTTTTTTTACTATTGTTTTCTGTCACGTTTTTAAAAAATCTCAAATTTGGTTTACGCAAGAGTTTTCTAGTTTCTGTACGCTTCACGTTTTTGAGAAGCTTGATCACGCAAGAAGTTCCAAAGTATTTGTTTGCACGGTTTTTTTCTGTCACGTTTTTGACTTACCTTTTAAGTTGGTTTAGGAAAGAGTTTTCAAGTTTCTGTAAGCGTACAGAAACTTGAAACATGAAAACGTGAAGCGTCACGTTTTTTAGAAATGTCGAAAGTTGGAGAAGTTTCAGAGTTTTTGTTTACTGGTGCACGCTTTTTTTTTCTATCATGTTTTTGGGAAACCTCTCAAGTAGTTTTACGCAAGAGTTTTTAAGCTTCTTCTCACCCGTGCGAATTTTATTCCTAAAAGTTTTTTAACAATATTTCAGAAACCATTAAAGTCGATCTACCACCAATAGAGTATGTATTCAGTTTTTTTTTCCGTCCGCCTGCAATTTTCACTAAGTTACATAATCGAGACAAATTATTGCTCTTACAATGATTTACTGTTTATAAGTGAATCCTTATTATTGCGCTACTCAGAAATTAGAAATAGAAACTCTAGCTTTCTAATTTTAATACCACCTCTATTTATAGAAATGAATCACTATTTCCCTTGGTCATCGCATTACGCGTGAACAGATGGAACATTTTCGCTATTTTTTTTTGTTTATTATTGCCAGGAGAAGGATCTTATGAAAGAAAAAATTAAGATATTATCCCGAAAAAATAACGGTTCCTGTGGGACGCGGGTGAAACCGAGAGGCACAGCTAGTACCAAATAAATACCTAGTTTTTTAAATGTTTTTTCAAAACAAGGTTTTAAATTCATCTGACTAACGATGAAGATGATGATGACGTTAGCAGCAGAACCATGAGCTGATCAAAATGAGCCCGAACACGGCTAGTCTACTATTGACTATCGAGGAGTTTCTACAGCCACCTTCCGACTCGATCATCACACCAGCTCCATGGTACCGTATTATTGCATTGTCAGCGAAGATACGCAAATACACCAAATTAGAAGCCAATCAAAGTGGTTCTAATTTAGCTTCCAAGATTTGACCCAAGCATACATACATTACTGACACGGTAAGTTAAAAAAAGCTTGTAATACTATGAGCATTGAGTTAGAAATACTACGTACTAAATGTCATCATCCGAACATTGATTTCTTCACTGTACTGCAATCCGTATACCTTGCATTGGTGTGGCGTCGACAGGCATGCAGTGTGGTTGTGTACGGGGCGAGAAAAATATCCACTTATAACAGTGATCTAGCGCTGCCTGTTTTTTTAATACTTTGGTTAGACGACTCTTACTCGACGGTTTACTCTGGTGGGAGGCTTCGGCCGTGGCTGGTTACCACCCACCGGACCAAGCCATGCCGTGAAATGACCTAGTCGTGTTTCGGGATGTAGTCCGATGTAACCGTTCCGAATACGGGTCTGAGCAGTGGCCCACTTGTAGCGCCTCACTCAACTGCCGTCTTTGTACTTCTTCACTCTACAAACCTTCAAGGCTAGAGTGAATAAGTACCTTATAGGTCGTCGTGCTCCATCTTAGACCACAACGTCGCTTAACATCAGGCGAGTCGGTGGTCAAACGCCGACCTTATTCTACATAAAAAAAAACGAATGTTTTAGCGCTGCAGCCGACCTGCAGTTAGTCCACGGCGGCAGGCCGTGTTGTTATCAAGTTGGGTGACATTTTTTGTTTGGAACAGCTTTTCTAGTACGCAGTACTTATATCTTAATGCTATGAGTATGAATGTATCACGGTATCTAGGAAAGCCGTAGCCAGCAGGCTGCGACTAGCTGGTGCCGCGAGTTTCTCTCGCATCGCTGCAAAAGGGCAAGCGCACAGGCGCAGGCACTGATCGGCGATGCAGCAATATCATATCATCATAGTCAAAGTATTTATTGCGCATTATGGTGATTGTTACATAAGTTCACAAGATCTTAAAGTTATAATATACATAAGTATCTCATAATGGACCCTATTAGGGTATTGCAATGTCATGTGGAGTGGGCCGGCTTATTCTTTAATATTTAAGTTTTTATCATTGATATATTCTTCTAATTTATAATAGCATTTATGTATTAATAAGCATTTTAATTTATTTTCAAAACAGTTTTCTTTATTTATTTCTTTTAATTTCTCTGGTAGTTTATTATATATTACAATGGCCATTGCATTTGGGCCAGACCTGTGCATTATATAATATCAGCAATAGCTTAAGTAAATATCAAATGTAAGCAGGGTAGGACTGGCCATAAAGTCAGGGTGACATTTGCCAGCCGGCCCCCCCCCCCCCGGATTTAACTTGCGGGACTTGTCGCAAGTCAAACGGTAGGTAGGTTGGGGGCTACACCCGGGCCCTTCCTGCTCAGTCCGACCCTGAATGTAAGTACGAGTACAACAACAAACACAAATCTAGCTGAGAGTCTGTAAATACCAGACTCTCAGCTAGATTTGTGTTTGTTGTTGTACTGTATTTACCATGATCCATGGAGTATATTATTACACCATGGTATTTGCTAAAGCTGTGATGACATCCTTCCTTCCTAACATAACATATCGTCACGCCTGTCCCCCGAGGGGGCTGGCAGAGGTGTAATACAAAACCCACATTTCGCCGGACGATATTCAGTCCCAAATGTGACAGGGGGCGAGCCTGTCGCCATACACCGGGCTCCAGTCATGTAGCAGATGACGTACAATACGCACATATGTTCACACAATGAACAAATTGGTGCGTGCCGTCGGCTGAGTTCGAACCTGCT